>CM030362.1:95197375-96453499 GCA_017893485.1 Hemerocallis citrina
TTTAATGTGGTTTGTAATATACTAATTGATGCATTATTGTTAGATGCATTATCAAAACTTATATACATAATTTTATCACGATATTAAAAAAATCACAAATTTCTAAAATACGATTTGCAATATCATTACCACTATGGGGATAGGGCAACACGGTAAGTGATATGATCATTTTTTTGAAGAATTCAATCACTATCGATCCAATGACAAGTTATTCCCATCATTAAAATATTGTTGCAATCCTTCTAACAATCGGAAGTTAAAGAAACTCTACAAGTTAAACTCCATAAAATAGCAATCAAAGTTTCTCTCATTTCGGTGTATATTTTAAAACAATCCGACTTTGCAGTATTCCTAGGGATTCTTTTAAAATGCGGGTTTAATGCGGTTTGATTAAAAGTTTCCAAGTTTCTACTATTGAAATAGGAAAATGGTAACTCTTCCTTAATTACCAGTCGGGGTATTTCCCGACATACAAGTTCGGGATCATAAGGGTGGCTATCAACTAGACCGGTCCTAGGGTGGTTTTTTTGTTGGCCGGTCTACAAGAAGTTTCTTGTGTACATTTTGGATGTGTCGTTTTATTGTACTCGTCCCCCCACCCTTCTTCCATTTGTATGCTTTCGAACAAGTTTTACAAATTTTTATACCTACACCCGAATTTTCTTCGTCAGGAACATAGTCATAAAATTTGTGCCAATCACTTGTTTTCCCTCTAGTTTTCCTACTACTACCCGGTTTTGTTGTTTCGGTTGCTTGTGTTTGTGGTTCTTCTTCTATGTCTATGTCTCCTACAAACACATCGTGTGTACCAATGTGTCCGGTCATAGGGTACTCTTCGGCGGGCTCAATTTGTGGGATCTTTTCCACTTTGGCTACGGTCACTACCTCGTGATCTAGACAAGTTTATATAGAAGTGTATGTGAAAAAATCAAATACAATCTAGGCGAGATAAGTTTTTTAAAAAATCTAGAAATCAATAGCAGGGTGGTGAGAGAGAAGATCAAAAACTAACAAATATGATACATAAATTTACACTACAAAAAAAAATATCAAGACAATAAAAGGGTTGTGAAATTTTGATACCGTACTTCACGGATACTCGTATATAGAATGAGAGTGAAAATAAAAGTAGAAGTAGAAGTAGAAATCCGGACTCGTATATATATAGAAAGAAAGAAAGCTTCTTTGTTGGAGCCTTGGAGGAGTTGAAGACTTGAAGTAGACGTAGTTGAATGTTGAATTTGATACGATCGGAATTTGTCGCTTCTAAGTTGCTGGCTTCTTTGTTGACAAAATTTCAAAGAATTGACATTGAATTGAG
The DNA here is from genome assembly GCA_017893485.1 of Hemerocallis citrina. Classification (NCBI taxonomy): domain Eukaryota; kingdom Viridiplantae; phylum Streptophyta; class Magnoliopsida; order Asparagales; family Asphodelaceae; genus Hemerocallis; species Hemerocallis citrina. The sequence goes on from CM030362.1 coordinate 95,198,697, forward strand.
TAGTAGTAGTAGAGAGAGTAAGAGAATAAGGTGTGAAATTTTTAGAGTGGTATAAGGGTATTTCTAGGAGGAAAAAAAAACAAAACAAAAAACAAAACAAAAAAAACAAACGGCTAAAACAACGGTTGGCTGTTTTTTCGCCTGTTTTTTCGCCGTTGTACCCGCGGGTCGAACGGTCAACCCGTACGGGTCAAACAGTTCGAAACCCGCTGGTCGACCAGCGGGTTTGCCATTATTTACCGGGTTAGCGGGCCGGGTTCGACGGGTTGGAAATCCATATTACTCGACCCGGTCGACCCGCTTAGGCTCGCGGGTTCGACCCGGACCCGAACGGTAAATCAACTGTCGGGGTTTTGGCGAGCGGACGCGGGTCGGGGGGTCAGCCTGGCCCGATTGCCAATCCTATATTACTCTATTAATTAAGCTAGGGTGCTTAATAAAATTTCTCTGATTGCGCATACTGTATTTTTACTTAGTCTGAATTTCATTACAACTATTCTCCAATTTCCAGTTACATAGAAAGATAGAAGTGAAAATACCATGTGTACTGTATCTATCAAAGGCACTGTTGTCATGCTCAAGAAAAAGGAAACTTATACTTCCGGATGATTTCCAAAGTTTTGTCGAGGAAAAATTAATAAAAACAATTTCCAAATATCAAAAAATATAAATCTTAAACTTAACTAGCCAATCTGTTGGAATTTAAATAAATCCTACTTATATGAAATAATCTCCAAATAAAAAAGTAACTTTTGGAAAAAGATCGAATAAATGTTTTGTCCTCATGATAAACTAAAATGAAAGGCCGAATAAAGCAGAAACAACAAAAATCAGACCAAACCCCACTCCCGATCCCTTGCTAACAAGGCTGTTGCTACTTTTCGGTGTCTGGGTAGGAGGAGAAGCAGCTAGTGAGGGAGGAGGATTCAATGGCCGCCGAACAGCTGGTGAAGGAGGAACTCCATAATTTCCACGAGCATTCTGATGACGAGCTGAAGGATCTGCACGATCATGCACGTTAGGTTTGAGACGACGATTATGTGAAGGAGAGTTGGACGGTTTGGGAGGAACTGCATTTCCAGGACCCCTATGTTTATGGTGATGATGATGATGATGATGATGATGACGACGACGACGATGATGATGATCTGAAGGAGATTTTGGGGGTTGTGCAGAAACTGTGTCATCATCATGATCAGAAACAATTCTGATGTGGAGTTTCTGGCCAAGTTGACAGCTGAAGAAGGCATCAGAGATGAAGTAGTAGTCGCCCTTCCTAGCGGTGATTAGGATGGTATCCTTGCCAGTGTTGTATGCTGCGATAGGTTGTTTGGATACCTTACACTGCTCGTAGTCATCTTTGTCCACTTGCACCACGCTACTCAAGACGTTGTCGTACTCAAAAACTGTACAAATAAAATCTAGAATTATTATTAACTCAAAAACTGTACAAATAAAATCTAGAATTATTATAACTCAAAAACTGTACAAATAAAACCTAGAATTATTATTAACTCAACTAGTTTTAATTTACTTATATATATATATAGGGTAATGAGCAACTTGTTCATTTAGTAAATGAGCAATTGATTATGTGGCATGCATGTGATACATTGGACAACTAACCATTTTAAAGATTTCCAATCACATGTATGCCACATCATCTCAACTTGCTTATTTACTAAATCACATATATATATATATATATCTTTTTTTCTTTTCTTTTCTTTTCTTTTCTTTTAAACTCATGAATCACAAGGCATGCATAATAAATAATACAGACTAAGGAAATAATTTTAAACTCATGAATCACAAGGCATGCATAACAAATAATACAGGCTAAGAAAATAATTGTGTGAGACATTAAAAAAATATATAGGAATTTTTATTTTTGTACCCAAAATTAGAAGGTGACTTATTGTTAAACCCAGTACCTTCCGCAATTACTAATACCTAACTCATATATTTCTGCATTAGAAAGCACATTAATTAATTATTTAATTATTATAGCTATCAAAATTAAAATTTTGAATAACACCCTTTCTTCTTTTCAACCTTTCTCTATTTCCTGAACAGTTAGCTATTATACAAATTAGAATAGAGTATATATATACACACCAATTAGTTAATAAACCCAGAGTTCTTAGCACATATATATGCAAACAAAAATTTATACCTAGTTAGAGTTTGCTGTGAAGAAATTTAATTCCATATATAACCCAAGATCTGTAGGCTTTAAACAAGGTCCTAATTATTCATGTACAGTACGTTTAGGAAAATAATTTATGTACACGAAACTACACAATTTAATATAAAGAAAATATAAAATACCAGCAACAACAATAATAATAATAATAATAATAATAATAACTCACCAAGTTTGTCTCCATAATGGAAAGTTCTCGATTCAGCCCATTGTGTGTAGTTGACGCCTATGCCAATCCACCCCAGTAGATCGCCAACATGGTGAACCTTTGCATCACTAGTGGTGGGCTGAGTGTAGTTGACGCCTATGCCGATCCACCCCGATACATCGCCATCATGTTGTCCCTTTGCATCACTATTAGTGGGCTGAGTGTAGTTGACACCTATGCCGATCCACCCCGATACATCGCCATCATGTTGGCCCTTTGCAGCAGTACTAGTACTGTCGAGAACCAATGCCATGACTAGGAAGAACATAACCACGCCTTTCCCCATCAAACCCATAATTAAGGAGAAAAAGTTCGAAAAAGGGAAGAGAACGAGAGAGGTTTTTTTCTTGTGTTGATATATAGATTATGCAGTATACTGTTATATATAGAGGACTAGTCACGTTTAAATCGATTATTGGATAAACATGAATTCAGAGAATTTGAGAACAGCGGGGAGTTGAAGTTAATAACAAGCTCTTATGCTGATTTTTATATAATAGAGATCAATATGATCATAATTTTCTTATAATTATCACTTTTTTTTCCTGTTTTGAATTGGAACAATTAGGGATAAATAATAAAATTAAAAATCCATTGTCATTATCCTTTTATGCAAAGTTGAAGGAGGTGTCAAAGATCTCGATCGACGATGTTATTGTATGTTGCAGATTGAAGCAATGGGCTGCAAAGGTATAGTGATACTGGGCTTAATGGGCCAAGTCCAGGTCCAAGACCAGCAAGGATTACTAAATAGCCCAATTATCTTAATGAATGCTATAATTCATGGTAAATGTATTACAAGGTTAACATGCCTACCATAAACGGAATAAGAGTGCTGATTATAATGACTAGTATAATGTACGTGCGATGCACGTCTACAAAAAGTAAAGTCATCAAATTAAATGAATATATATTGAATAACAAAAAATTAGTTCATATTTGAATGTTTTGATTTGGGCTACACGTGCGGTGCACATTTATATTTGTTGGATATAGTTTGGACGTGTATTATACGTGTTTATATAGTTGCAAAGTTAGAGTTTGTTTGTTACAAACCCCAACTCTCTCATTAAAATAGTAGAGAAGTAGAGATTACTTAATTGTAAATATTATGTTCTTCTAATTACTCATACCTAAAATTTACCAAAGTTGCCAAAATATGTGGTTTAAATTTAGTTAGGTTAGGGTTAGATCTAATTGTGTGGTGTAAAGTTAATTGAGAAATTTAGTTAGGTTAGGGTTAGATCTAATCTAATTGTGTGGTGTAGATATAATTGAGGTTGAATGCACACAAATTACAGGTTGTTTACAAATGATAATTCTCCCATTATAATATTAAAGATAAGAGTATCCACAGTCGTGATTGTCAAAAAATAACAAAATGCATATATACATATAGCATATATAGCGTTTCCTGCAGTCGTCCAATGCTATATTATAGCAATTTATAATAAAAAATTGTAAGACGGACTATGTAGATCCGTCGGAGTACGAAATGTATATGAAATGAATTATTTAATAATAAAAATTCGTTAGACGGATGTTGAAGATCCGTCGAAAGGGAAAAAAATCAAAAATAAAAAAGTGACAGACGGATCTATAAGATACGTCCCACGATTTTTAAATATTTTTTTCAAATTTTAAAATAACTAAAATGATTTTATAGTTGAAAAAAAAATTTAAAATGCCGCGACCGGGGGAGATCCGTCGGGAGTGGTTTACTTCAGTCGAGGGGCGTCACGACTGGGGGAGATGAGAGGTGCTCTGTTCTCTTGGAGAGAACAGAGAGGAGAGAGAAAGAAAGAGAGTAACGAGGAGAGAGAAAAAGAGAGTGGTGAGTTGTTATTTAAATAAAATGTATTATACTATTATAATAAAATGGGGTGTTAGTGGCGTGTGGGGGTTACAGAATCACTTAATGAGATGATGAAAGAATCAATAGGCTGATTATTAGGGTCAATGAGATAGTGGGGTAGTTATTAGACAGTGAATAGGGAAGAATGTGGGGATTTGGCTGTTGGTGATTATTTGGGTTAATGGGTTTAGGGTAGACTAGGATTTGGGTTTAGGATCCAATAAATATGGGTTTGGGTTTGTCCCATAAAATTAAATAGGAGATGGGCTAAACTTTTGGCTCAGGTTATATATAAATAAATAATTCAAAAATGAATATAAAATTTGGGCTTTAGATGATGGGCTTCATGTTACTAAATAATAATACAAAATTTATTTAAATCAATGGGCTTAACAATAATAATGAAAATAATAATAATCAGAATAATAATAATAAAATAATAACAATACTGATAATAATAATAACAGAATATAATTTGGATTCAACATTTTCATGAAAATAATTCAACAACAACAACAACAACAGCAACAGCAACAGCAACAACAATAATAACGATAATAATAATAATAATAACGATAATAACAACAACAACAATAATAACGATAATAATAATAATAATAACGATAATAACAATACTAATAGTGATAATGAAAACGATAATAACAATACTAATAGTGATAACAACAACAATAATAATAAAAATAAGAATGATATGTATCAGAATAGGATTTGAGATTAACAAATTTATAAAATCCAAACAGTAATAATATAACATATAAATAGTCGATCAATTATAAATAGAAAATACATCGTTATTCAAAGTAAATATAATTGTCAATTATAAAACACTTAGTAAAAGATCCGAAACCAAGTTAGCGCAAAATAAATTTATAAATAATTAAAATATCGAGAATATTCAGGTAATATGTATTTACGGGAACGGGGGTTACAGTATGAAAACAAGTGCAAAAAAATATAAAACAAGATTTGGAATCAAGAGTATGCAATGTGACATGACAGGGATGCAACAAGTAATGAAGTTCAAGAGACTAGCTAGTAAGTAAAACGAATCAAGTAACAGGATCGGGTAACAAATACAAGTAGCAGGAACAAGTAACTAGTAAGTGTTGATTCTTGATTTTGATGATTACAACACAATACAAAGTTGTTCTACCTCTTACATATTACAGGATATACAAAGGCAAAATGTTATAACAAGCTTCTTAAAGCAAGTTGATCAAGCACAGCTACAAACAAAGTTCTTATTACTAATTGATCAAGAAAGCTACAAGGTTGCCAGCTTACAAGAAAAAGTACAAACAAAGTTCTTATTGCAAGTTGATTAAGCATAGCTACAAACAAAGTTCTTATTGCTAATTGAAGGCTAAAAGCTCCATCTCAAGACTCAAGACTCAAGACAAGACTTATGCTTCAATTTATTGTATTAAGTGTCTTGTAACAATTGTAACTTTTGTTTTTTCTTTGAGTCTTAGAAATTCTGTAAAGCCTTGTCACACACACTCACACATTATCTTTCAAATATTTTGAGTGTTTTTCAAACATAAAAATATCGAAACAAGATTGAAAAAGCTCAGCTGTTAAGTACCAGTCGACCGCCAAAGGCACCAGTCGACTGTCTTAGTACGAAACTGACTGAACTTATTCAAACTCTGACCAGTCGACTCATAACGGCAACCCAGTCGACTCTTCAAGTCGTTTCGACAGTTTACTTATTTCAAAACATGATTTTTCGAATTCAAAAGATTTATTTCCGTTGGTTGACAGTTGGTACAACTGCTTCTCAACGTCCAGTGACCCTAAATCTATAAACAGAGCATAGAAATCACTTGGAAAAGGTGAACAACTTTCCAAGCCTTTTGTTTTTCAAAGTTCTCAAGCATTTGGTTTTAAAACAAGAAGAAGCATTCAAAAGCATTCACTTTCTAAGTCTTGGTTCTCTGAAATCAGTCTAGCATACCAGTGATTTCGTTTTAGACTAATTTCGAAAGTAGACCTAATAGCCATGCATAAAATCACATCTACAACAAGGCTATAGGTTGATTGTAAACTTTTTATTGTTGTTCTTCACTCTCGGGTTGTGAGAGCAGTTTCCTCTAGGTTGGAGAGTAGGGCTCTAGGGTTTAGAGTCAGGTTTGTCACTCTTGGTAGAAGAGTGGGTTGCTTTCTCTAGTTGTGAGAAAGGACTACGGGTTGGACAAGGTTGTTGTCTAATGCCGTAGGGTGTTCTTGTAATTGTTTCAAGAATAGTGGAAAATCTCAAGTGGGTTGCTTGGGGACTGGATGTAGGTCGGGAGGACCGAACCAAGATACATCGTGTGTACTCTGTGGTTGTATCTCTTCAAACTTGCATTTCATTTTCTTGCTTTTCAAGTTTTCTGTGAAACTTGTCTGGACAGTCGACTGTGACTTTTTGTAAGTCGACTGGTCGACTGGTCAGACTTGTACTAACTTATCTGAAAATTCGCGAGATAAGTCGACTGGCTCTTTTATAAATCGGCTGATCAGAATCGCTTTAAAATACTCTTCTTAACTGTCACCCTAGTCGACTGGTTTATCTTCTCAAGTCGACTGGTCAGAAGAAAAGTTTAATTCCGCAATTAACTTTTATAAAACACTATTCACCCCTCTTCTAGTGTTTCTTGCCTTGCCTACAGGATCCAACACTTGGTATCAGAGCCTGGTTTAGTGCAATGGCAATTACTTCGAATGCGAATCAGTACCATGAAGGCCAATCAACTCAAAGGCCACCCCTCATCGATAGAACCAATTGCAACTATTGGAAGTGTAGAATGAAGATCTACCTTCAGTTCATCAACTATGAAATATGGAACATGATGGAAACCGAGTACACCCCTCCTACCATTCCATATGCACAATGGAACGACGACATGAAGAACCAAACAATGAATAATGCAAAGGCGATGAACGAGCTATTTTGTGCCCTTACAAAGGAGGAGTTCAACCGTGTGTCCAATGCAACAACCGCACATCAAATTTGGCACACACTCGAGGTAACTCATGAAGGAACAAACAAAGTGAAAGAATCTAAAATATCTATTCTTGTTCACAGGTTTGAATTGTTCCGCATGAAGGAGAATGAGAATGTGTCCGAGATGATTACTAGGTTCACAGACATTACAAACTCACTTGTGGCACTTGGAAAGACATACACTCAAGCCGAGATGGTGAGAAAGGTACTTCGTGCACTAACCCCTAAATGGGAGAAGAAGACCACCGCCATAGGAGATGCCAATGATTTAACACAACTTTCTCTTGAGAATCTTGTAGGAAATTTTATGGCTTATAAGGTACAATTTGAAGAGCGCAAGAAGGATGCCGAACCACAACAATTAAAGAAGAAGACATTAGCATTCAAATCCATGTCGGACTCTGAGGATGAAGAAGAATATAAGGAAGAGATTGCCATGTTTACGAGAAAATTCAAAAAGTTTCTAAGAAAAGATAAGTTTAATTCAAAAACTAAGGATTCTAATGAACCTCCAACTTGTTTCAAGTGTAACAAGACAGGCCATATGAAGAAAGATTGCCCACTAGAGAACGCAAAATTTAAGGAAAAGACATCCAGCTTCAAGAAGGATAAGTACACAAAGAACAAGTTCGTGAAAATAAAAAAGGCATACCAAGCAACTTGGGATGACAGCGATTCTTCGTTGGAAGAAGAAATTGATGAGACAAACGAGGTTGCAAATGTGTGTTTTATGGCGTCTTAAAATCAAGTAAGTAGTGAGTATGATTCTAATGATTTTCTTGATGCTTTCAATGAAATTTTTCAAGAACTTAAAAAGGAAAAGATTAGAATTAAGAACTTAGAGAAAGTTAATCAAACACTTTCTCAAGAGAATCTTAACCTTGATAAATCAGTAAAATCCTTAAATTCTCGTATTTCTAGTTTAGATATGGATCTTGAATCTCTAAAGAAGAATTATGAAGAGATATCCAAGAACGTATCTAAATTTAATAAAAAAAAAGAGAATTTAAATGATGTACTTCAAAATCAAGTAAAATCTAGTCAAAAGTTTGGACTTGGTTTTAAAAAAGTCACTTGAAAAATCTCTTTATTCTAAAAACACTAGTGTAAATAAACCTATATCTATTTCTAGTGTTAAGCATAAACTTTATGAGTTCTTTGAAAAGCCTAAAACTATAAGTTTTCATGATAAAAGCAAATCTAAAATTCAGCCAAGTCGACTGCACCCATCCACCAGTCGCCTGTCCAGAGGTACTGAGTCTTATTCAACAAGACAAATACCTCAGATAAGTCGATCTATACTACCTCCCATTCGACTAACTATTAGTAAAAGTCGACTAAAAGGTGTTGTAAAGTCGACTGGACAGAGCAAATATGTATGAGTTCCAGTCAACCTGAGTTCGAAAGATAGAATTGCTTATATTAGTTCATATATGCTGAATGTATGTAATTTTGCTAATTTCATTTCTGCTTATGGTGGAAAATCAAACTCATCATGAGTTTGGTTTCCCACAAACTAATCTATTTTGGACCCAATGAAAAGGGTACCATATTCACATTGAATATTTTATAGGTACCTAAGAAAGATCGTTGGATACTTGACAGCGGATGCTCGAAGCACATGACTGGTCTTGCCAACCTCCTATCTTCCATACAAAACATTGATGGAGTAACAGTTACATTTGGTGACAACAATAAAGGAAAGGTCATAGTAATTGGTATGATCGGTAAGGACACTAAGCCCTCTATAGAAGATGTTTTATTAGTTAGTGGACTTAAGCATAACCTGTTAAGTATTAGTCAACTTTGTGATAAGGGTTATAAAATCATGTTTGAAAAAGACGCTTGTTTAATTTATGATTCTACCATGCAAAATATAATTTTTCAAAGGTTTAGAAAAAATAACATTTATGAATTGTGTTTGAAAGCATATGAGTTTTCGAATGATTTTTGCTTAGTAGCTTCTAATAACGATTCTTGGTTTTGGTATAGATGTTTTGGTCATGTGAATATGAAAAATCTCTTTAAATTGCCTAAGTACAACCTAGTTAAAGGGCTTCCAAGACTATCCTTTAAAAGGGATAAGTTATGTGATGCATGTCAACTAGGTAAACAAATTAAATATACTTTTAAAATAAAAGAAGTAATTTCTACTAGTAGGCCGCTCGAATTAATTCACATGGATTTATTTGGCCCTACTAGAGTTGCTTCTTTAAATAAAAGTAGGTATGTGTTTGTTTTAGTAGATGATTTTTCACGATTCACTAGGACTTTCTTTTTAAAAACATAAAAATGATGCTTTTGAAGAATTTGCAAATTTTTGTAAACGAATTCAAAATCAAAAGTCTCTAACCATAGTCAATATTAGAAGTGATCATGGTGGAGAATTTGAAAATGAAACATTTGCAAAATATTGCAACAAGAATGGCATAACTCATTCATTTGCATTTTCTAGAGCTTCACCACAAAATGGAGTGGTTGAAAGGAAGAATGGGACTTTGCAAGAATGTGCACGTACCATGCTTGTTGAAAGCAATTTACCTAAGTATTTTTGGGCTGAAGCTGTTGCTACAACTTGTTATGTTTTAAATAGAATTTTGATTAGGCCTAAGCTAAAGAAAACATGTTAGGAGCTATTTTTTGATAGAATTCCTAAAGTCGCTTATTTTAAAATATTTGGTTGTAAGTGTTTCATTCTGAACACTAAGGATAATTTAGATAAATTTGATCCTAGATCTAATGAGGGTATCTTTGTAGGATACTCAAATAGGAGTAAAGCATATAGAATCTTTAACAAGTCAACAATGACTATTGAAGAATCTATGCATGTTGCATTTGATGAATCTCTGTCTTCATCGACTTTAATTGAAGATGATGAAACTAATTCATCACCCTTAAATAAAGTAATTACATCTTTAGAACAAACTAGTCTTACGGATAAGTCGACCGATAAGGAAGTCAAGTCGACTGATGTGAAACAGTCGACTGAGGGACTTGTCAAGTTGACTGATTCTGTTGTGATGTCTCCAACTTTACCAAAGTCTTTTGTTGAAGTCAGAGATCATCCTATGACTTAATAATTGGTGACATTTCACATGGTATTCAGCCGAGATCACATGTTAATATGATATCTCACACAGCTTTCTTGTTGGATTTTGAACCGAAGAATATACAAGAAGCATGTGAGAATGAATTTTGAATGAATGCCATGCAAGATGAGTTAAACCAATTCATAAGGAATGATGTATGGGATTTAATTCCACGACCTCCTGATCATACTATAATTGGTACTAAATGGGTATTCAAGAATAAGTTAGATGAATCAGGACAAGTTGTTAGAAACAAAGTTAGACTAGTTGCTCAAGGATATAATCAAGAAGACATAGATTTTGATGAAACATATGCTCCTGTTGCTAGATTAGAATCAATTCGTATCTTATTATCTTTTGCTTGTTTTATGAATTTTACACGTTTTCAAATGGATGTTAAAAGTGCATTTCTTAATGGGTTTATAAAGGAAGATGTTTATGTTAAACAACCACCAGGTTTTGAATGTGAACAATTTCCAAACCATGTTTTTAAATTGAAAAAGGCTTTGTACGGTCTTAAATAAGCACTTCGTGCTTGGTATGATCGATTGAAGACTTTTCTTATAGAAACAGGTTTTAAAATAAGTAAAGTAGATACTACTTTGTTTATTAGAAGAATTAAGAATGATATTTTAATCATACAAATATATGTTGATGACATAATTTTCGGTTCTACTAATAGTAATCTATGTCAAGAGTTTGCTAATACCATGAAAAACGAGTTTGAGATGAGTCACATGGGTGAACTCAATTATTTCTTTGGACTACAAATTAAGCAGTCACAAAATGGCATATTCATTAATCAAGAAAAATATACCAAGGAATTACTCAAACGGTTTAACATGGATAGCACAAGTAGTAAGACCACACCTATGGCTACTATCACTACCCTTGACAAAGATGAATTAAGTAAGAGTGTCGATCAGAAACTCTATCGAGGTATGATTGGGTCACTCTTATATATAACTGCTAGTAGACCGGACATTATGTTTAGTGTATGTTTGTGTGCTAGATATCAGTCAAGTCCTAAAGAATCTCACTTAAAAGCTGTGAAACGCATTTTAAGATAAATTAAAGGCACGTCTGATTATGGTCTATTTTATCCACGTAGCGACAATTTTCAACTTTTGTCGTATAGTGATGCGAATTTTGCTGGCAGTAAAACTGACCGCAAGAGCACTAGTGGGACATGTTATTTGGGATATTCACTAGTTTCTTGGTGCAGTAAGAAGCAAAATTCGGTATCCCTATCTACTACAGAAGCTGAATATATCGCTGCAAGTTTGGCTTGTGCCCAAATTTTGTGGATGAAACAAACCCTATTAGACCATGGTATTTCATTTGAAAAACCTTCAATAATGTGTAATAATACCAGTGCCATTAACTTATCTAAGAATCCGGTTCAACACTCACGTACGAAACATATTGATATTCGACATCATTTTCTACGTGATCATATTTTAAAGGGAGACATTTCTTTAGACTTCATTTCTACTGATAAACAAGTAGCTGACATTTTTACTAAACCCCTTAAAGAAGACACCTTTATAACCTTAAGAAGAGAACTAGGGATTTGTAATTTTCATGATGTTTCTTGAATATTTTTTCTGGTAAGTCGACTTACACGTATTGTTCGAACGACTGCCAAGTATTTTTTTTAATTTTTTCTGAGTTTTATGCTCTGGTCAGTCGACTGTGCTCAGAACCCAGTCGACTGACCAGTTGTATTAATATTATGTAAATTTTTTTAACTCTCGACTAAGTCGGCTGCCTACTAATACCAGTCGACTGTCGCAAATCAGTTTTTCTTTAGATTCGAATTTTGGTACATCTTTTGAGGCGACTGTTCACCTTTTTACTCTTCTTTGACCATATCTAAGCCGTTGCTATCCTTCTCCTTTGATCTCAGCCATATATTTCTGTGTGAAAACCCTAAACCTACCCCCTTCCTTTCACTTTTACCTTACCTTTATCTCCCAGATCTGAAGAAAAGAAGTCGACTGCCACTGTTGCTGCTGCTGTCAATTTCCAGCCTTGTGAAGATCCAACTCCTCTGATTTCTTGTAGATTTCAAGTCCACTTGAAGTTTTAGAGTCTTCTTGTTGGTATACTTCCTTTCCTCTCTTTAATTTCTTTCTTATTATGGCTCCTAAGAGATCTAAAACATCTCATGTAGAGGAGGGTTCATCTTCTAGGGATTACATTCAATATCTTAGAAGTCCTGACCTTGTTGAAGAATGGTACATCATATGTTCCATGATAATTTGTCCTGGTCGGTTTGTCAATTTTTCAGATCTTGATAGGTTTAATCTCGTATCTTTGTTTCAACATTGTAGTCTTTATGAATTCTTGTCTTTAGAAAATCAACCCTACTACTACCATCAACTCATTTATTTATTTTATACAAATATGAAGGTTGTCCAATAGGATGATGGTAGTGAGATACTCATCTATAAGTCTGTCAAAAATAAGAAGATGAAACTCACCTCCGAAAGAATCAACCTTATTTTTGGGTATAGACGATGAAGGGCTTGACTTAGGAAAAATTGAGATGGATGATGCCACCTTTAGAATTTATTTGCCGAATCATGACCCCCCTATGTCAAATAGGTCTATTACCCCTATTGCAAAACTTGTTGCACGGATACTATCATACAATATCATTCCCAAAACAGAGAGTTATGATCAGTATTCCATCGAATTACAACAAGCTGTTTATGCAATATTCGGCAAAATTAATCTAAATTGTGGTCGTATCATCTTTTCTAGGCTTCATAAGTCTCATACTTCCTTTCTTCATTTTGGTGCTCTTCTTACTCGAATCTTTTGTGCTTATGATGTCGATCTTGATACAGAGACCAATGTAGTAAAACACTATGAGTGTTTTGATCGTGCAAGTTTAGCACGCATGAAGCTTCTTACTTCTCCACCTAGGTCTACTTGTAGGACTTCCCCTCCTGTTCCATTAGCTACTTCAGCTCGTCCGTCTTCTGCTTCTAGTTCTTTTCGTTCTCGAGCAGATTTTGATGATCCTCGCAGTATTTATAATGCGGTCAATTATATCATGAATCGTCAAGATGTTCTTGAGTCACAAATTTCCCAGCTTACTCACCTATTCACCACTCAATTTCCTCCTCCCTGTCATGATGACCAAGATGAAGATGATGAAGATTGATGAGTTACTATTTTTATTATTTTCTATGTATTTTTCTACTTATTGTTGCATTTTCTATCTATTATGTAATCGTTTGAACTAAGACTAAGTTTCTATGAATGCATTTTTTTCTGTATTGTTTGTTTGTGAGGAATATTTTTTCCCATTTTTGTTGATGACAAAGGGGGAGAACATATAATAAGTTCTTATGTTGCTTTGTATTTTTATGTTGCTTTGTATGGTGATACATATATTTGTATTTTTATGTTGCTTTGTATTTTTATGTTGCTTTGTATGGTGATACATATATTTGTACATGCTTTCACACCTATGCATGTTGTACATTTGATAGGGGAGCATGTGAGCACCTGTATTTTTTATTTATTCCCTTTATTATAAGCTATTGTGTTGTCATCATCAAAAAGGGAGAGAATGTTGATTCTTGATTTTGATAATTACAACACAATGCAAAGTTGTTCTACCTCTTACATATTACAGGATATACAAAGGCAAAATGTTATAACAAGCTTCTTAAAGCAAGTTGATCAAGTACAGCTACAAACAAAATTCTTATTGCTAATTGATCGAGAAAGCTACAAGGTTGTCAGCTTACAAGAAAAACTACAAACAAAGTTCTTATTGCAAGTTGATCAAACACAGCTACAAACAAAGTTCTTATTGCTAATTGAAGGCTAAAAGCTCCATCTCAAGACTCAAGACTCAGGACAAGACTTATGCTTCAATTTATTGTATTAAGTGTCTTGTAACAATTGTAACTTTTGTTTTTTCTTTGAGTCTTAGAAATTCTGTAAAGCCATGTCACACACACTCACACATTATCTTTCAAATATTTTGAGTGTTTTTCAAACTTAAAAATATCGAAACAAGATTGAAAAAGCTCAGCTGTTAAGTACCAATCGACCGTCATAAGGCACCAGTCGATTGTCTTAGTACGAAACTGACTGAACTTATTCAAACTCTGACCAGTCGACTCATAACAGCAACCCAGTCGACTCTTCAAGTCGTTTCGACAGTTTACTTATTTCAAAACTTGATTTTTCGAATTCAAAAGATTTATTTCCGTTGGTTGACAGTTGGTACAACTGCTTCTCAATGTCCAGTGACTCTAACTCTATAAATAGAGCATAGAAATCACTTGGAAAAGGTGAACAACTTTCCAAGCTTTTTGTTTTTCAAAGTTCTCAAGCTTTTGGTTTTAAAACAAGAAGAAGCATTCAAAAGCTTTCACTTTCTAAGTCTTGGTTCTCTGAAATCAATCTAGCATAATAGTGATTTCGTTTTAGACTAATTTCGGAAGTTGACCTAATAGCCACGCATAAAACCACATCCACAACAAGGCTATAGGTTGATTGTAAACTTTTTGTTGTTGTTCTTCACTCTCGGGTTGAGTGGTTTCCTCTCGGTTGAAGAGTAGGGCTCTAGGGTTTAGATTCAGGTTTGTCACTCTTGGTGGAAGAGTGGGTTGCTTTCTCTAGTTTTGAGAAAGGACTACGGGTTGGACAAGGTTGTTGTCTAACGCCGTAGGGTGTTCTTGTAATTGTTTCAAGAATAGTGGAAAGTCTCAAGTGGGTTGCTTGGGGACTGGATGTAGGTCGGGAGGACCGAACCAGGATACATCGTGTGTACTCTGTGGTTGTATCTTTTCAAACTTGCATTTCATTTTCTTGCTTTTCAAGTTTTCTGTGAAACTTGTCTGGACAGCCAACTGTGACTTTTTGTAAGTCGACTGGTCAGACTTGTACTAACTTCTCTGAAAATTCGCGAGATAAGTCGAATGGCTCTTCTATAAGTCGGCTGATAAGAATCGCTTTAAAAATACTCTTCTTAACTGTCACCCCAGTCGACTGGTTTATCTTCTCAAGTCGACTGGTCAGAAGAAAAGTTTAATTCCGCAATTAATTTTTATAAAACACTATTCACCCCCCCTTTAGTGTTTCTTGCATTTCCTACAGTATCCAACAATAAGCATGTAATTTGTATCAAGGATCTAGTAACAAGTATCAAGCAAGGCAGGTGTCAAATGTGTACAAGTAACAAGTTATTCTTAAGTCTGTTGTTTAATTCAATCTAGGTAGCACTTCATGCATCTCAATTATCTACCACATGATTGCTACATACAAGCAGTTACATTTAGGCCTAGTGGTGGATTTCATAGGGCCATGTACTCAGGCATCAAGTATCAAGCAAGTATGTTAATGAATCGGGTAATCATATAACTAGTTCACAAGTCAAGTAATAACATGACCAGTCATGAATCAAATAATAATATACTAGTTCATGAATCAGGTGTTAATATAGCCAGTCCATGAATCAAATAATCATACAACTAGTTCATGAAACAAATGTTAATATAACAAGTCCATGAATTGAATAATCATACAACTAGTTCATGAAACAAGTGTTAATATAACAAGTCCATGAATCGAATAATCATACAACTAGTTCATGAAACAAGTGTTAATATAACAAGTCCATGAATCGAATAATCATACAACTAGTTCATGAAACAAGTATCAAGTGGGAAATACGGGCCCCCTTCTGAGTACACTTACCTATATTGTCCACTACTATGGTCTTTCCCTTAAACACCGGCTTGTTATTCATTATTATTATCAAACAGGCATGAAAGTGTGCAAAACAGGGCAAGTAAATATGGTAAAGAATAGGGAACAAGTTCAGGCTAAGTAGAAAGTACATTCGAGGATCAAAACAAATTAAAATTATCAAGAATGACGAGAATTTCAATTCTGGACAGCATGATGTTGCTACACCAAAACTGAGATTCCCACCACCACAGGAATGCAAATCTGGATCCGTCAAAAAATCTAGAAACTAGACTCTCTTCCGAATCCAGCGCATATAAACAAGATACATGAAAGTTGTAGCAACTGGTGTCAAAACAGCAAACTACACATAATTCGTGTTCAGCCAGAATTTGTAAAATTGTGTTTATAAATATGAAACAGGTCTGAAACTTCATTAATTAATTCAATAAAAATTAGGGAAGGTCCTCTAGTATGTCTAATCTCAGCATGCAAAATTTCAAGTCATTGTCTTACAGGTAGCATAGTCAATTTAATTTGTGAAACAAAGTGACGCCGCAAATTTATGAATATGAAATTTCAGACACAGCAACACTAAAACAATGATAGTTCACAAACTATAACTCAGAATTCAATTCCATCAAAAAGGTAATAAACTAGACATCTGGGGCTATTTCATGTATAGCGTTCTGGTCCACTTTAGACTGTTAGCACTCCGACTTGTGGTGGGTACAGTCGAGATATTCAGGGCAGTATGAATCAACACCAGGGATGGTGGGATACTGCTCCATAAAAATAGAGAGAGAACTTAAGTCCAGATTCTGATGTTATTCGGATGGTGGGATACTGCTCCATAAAAACAGAAACAGCAAGCAAAAACTGGAACAGCAACATAAGTAATTTCTTTTATATAAAAAGTGTCATTATTAATAACTATTATGAGTCTAAATTAGTGTGTGATACAAATCAGGACTCACAAGTATTAAATCAGCACCCATGGCTATTCTTAACTCAAAAGAAGGCAAAATCAACACATGCATCATACAAACATACATATACAAGTCAAGGTGATTCTTAATTTCATGTGTTTAAATATATGATGATAAAATAGATCTAACAAATATGAAACGAATATATCAACGAAAGATTGTGACTCTTATGATCATGGAATTGATAAGGACGGTAACAAGTAAAATGAGATCATCAATGATAAGCCAAAGGTGAGTCACAACTACAATCTACTTGCGGTGTTTTTAAATAAAAGCTTGTACTAGAACAACAGATTGTACAAGAAGATACTTGCCTTGATTGGATGAGGACGTTGAATGACGATCAAGATCGGATGGATCGGATCGGCGCGGATCTTGATGGCAATCAAGATCAAGAAAGATCGACGGCTGAGATCGCTCTGATCTGATGATCAAGATGATCAGAGAATCGGACGGCTGGATGTGATCCTGATGCTGATGATGAAGATCTGATGATGGCTCAGATCTTAATCAGATCGGAAGGCCAGGATCATCAGCGCCCTGATGATGGAGATTTGATGGCGATCTGAATCACGAGGGAGACCAGATGGCCAGGATCGATCTGATCGGATGATGGCGATGATCGAGAGGAGATCGAACGGTCGAGATTCAAATCTCAATCTTTCTCCCGATCACACAGCGGCAATGGTGGGGAATCTTCGATTGGCGACTGTGGCGGCATTGTGGAGGCAACGTCGAGGGTCGCGACTGGGGAGCAGTCGACGGAGGGCGGCGACGGCGATGGAAGTGGTCGGAGTGCTCTATTTTTGGGAGAAAAAACAGAGGAGCTGATGGTTGCGACGCGGTAGTGGCGGAAGCTCGGGGATTCGGCAATGGCGAGGCGACGGAGGGGGTGTAGCGGCGGGGGATGATGACGAGGATGAAGCACAGGGTAGTGGGTAAAGGTTTCGGTGGTGAGGCGAGGTGATGGGTTCGGGAGATGAAGATGACGAGGTTGATGGGTTAGCGATGAGGCGGTGATGAAGACGAGGGTGATGGGGAGACGACAAGGCGGCAGCGAGGCTGAGGTCGAAGGTGGCAGGGACCACAAGGACGGGTTTCGGAGTCTGGAGGTAGGAGAAGGAGGTGAACAGCGGCTGGGTGTTTAACAGTGTATGGGGGATTAGGGTTAGGGTTAATTAGATTAGGGGTTAAATAGTTAGGGTTATTGGGTTTAAGGTTATTGGATAGCGGGTTTGAATAGGATCCAAAAGGAGATTGAGTTAAAAATTACAATAATTAGGCAATGTGAATTAGATGAGTTGAATCGGTCAACTCCTCATGAAGAACAACAAATCAGAGCTGATAGAAAAGATGCAAATAAAATAGATTGGGCACAAAAATTGAGTTGAAACAAAAGAAATGACTTTTATTAGAACCGGAAATAAAATAAAGAATCTTGAATTGATTAATAGTACAATGAAATGGACAATAGCAAAAAAATACAAATATAGGGAAGAGGGGTTACACAGAAACACATATTACCTAGACAATAAATTCAGAGAATCAGATCTTTACAACATCAAATCAACTTGATTAAGCACATCTGAATCAGAAGCAAATGACACAAGGGTAATTGCCAATCCTTTAGTTCAAAAATGACCAGTACGTCCAACCTTTTTAATAGATGGATAAATTAGTTGATACAGAATCATAGCAGGATTATAGAAATAGTTGTATTGGAAAAGGTTACCTTGTGTAAGTAAGTGTCTGCAGAATCGGACATATCATAATCTGCAGCAGTAGCAGGAAGCAACATATGAACATATCACTATAAGGACATATACATGATGAGTTGCAGCCCTAGCAGTAAGCAGCAAAAATAGAAACAAAAAGAAACAGAAACAGTAGCAGACTAGCAGTAACTAGTAAGTAGCATATTACAAAACTAATTAATCAAGGCAAACACGTACAAAAACAAAAAGAAACAAGCTGAAACATGCTGAAACTCACAAAAACAGAAGAAGGCAAATTCTTACACATGTAGATTTAATAGTTCAAATGTTAAATACTAACTACTAAATAATACTATAATAGTCCCCTCCTTCTCTGCAATTAAGTAATCAATCTTCATTCCTCATGATCCTCATCCTCCTCACTTTCCGACTCGGATGTTAAAGTATCATCATTCGAGTCAGTGAAGGTTCTAGGTCTTCTTCCTCAACAATTCTTTCCCCATTTGATGATGATGCACCATCAGGCCTTTTTGCTTTCTTCGATGCTCTTTGCCTTGAACTTGACCTTGGTCTTGGATCCACTCCCATGGCCTTTTCAACATCTCACCATGTCAGTTGCTCCCCGGGAAAAACCTCATCATCATCCTCATCGTCGGATTTGCTTTCTACGGGTGTTCTTGGAGGGTCCACCCATTCAACTACCCTCCCCTCATCCATGCTTGGAGACAAAAGAGGATCTCTGTTCCTATTAGCAAACTTTGCTTCAATTTCGGAATTGAACTTGAGATAGACTAATTTTTCCATTTTGTCATGAATTAGCCTATTCCTCTTTTTCGAATGAACCTAACAATAAGAAAAAATGAGAAATTCAATTTTCATTTAAGATAAAAAATACTAAAGAAATAATTAATTAAATCTCTTTGGTAGATTGCTATATACTACCATCTCAAATGTACTCCAATTCCTTTCGCATCTGGATGAGCTAGTAGTTAATCCGACAATTATCATTGCCATTTTTTGTAGATCCGGTGCCGAGCACCCATGCAATTGCCACCAATTAACTAAGAAGAAATATAATTATATATAACAATAACAATAGTAAAAGAATTTACAATATAAATATATAATCATTTGAAACTTTTCATAAATCGTAAATTAAATGATCACCATGCCTAGATCAAGAGAAGGATTTTGCATTTGCCTAAGACCCATTGGCTTTCTAAAAGACTCACTTCTATTTTGATATATAGGCAATTGAGAGGTGATCTTGTCTTTCGCTTCGGGATCACTTTCATACATCTTGCATGTACATTGGGCGAAAGCATCTAAAAATGCTAATTTTTTCTTTATTTTGCCTCTAATTTGGTAATAGAAAAAATGATTGAAGAAGTGACCAAGCAAATGCAAATAAGACTTTAATTAATTATCCCATCGGGTGTCATTGATCTTATGGATATGAAGGTATTTCTTTTCATTTTGCTTAACTCCCAAAGCAATATCTTCCTTGCACCTCTCCAAATCACCGTATAACCAACCCATTGATGGTAGATCACTATCCGCCCGCCGAAGAACTTTCACTAATGGCTCAAAAATGACCAATGCAAATGTCACATTCTTCCAAAACAAACGACTATTTACAATATCTTTGACCTACATAATGTGAAACAAAAAGAAACATATTTTTAGTAATTACTAATTAGTATTAACTACAAGTTCCTTTTTAAAAAATAATAGTTTACCAAATAAATTCTAAATTAAAATTTATTGCCTTCTTCGCTTGTGTAGACTTGCAATGCTTATGTTCCTCCCAAAAATCTCCATTCACAAAGGATTTCAAACCTTTCCTATGCACTTGTATGCTTTCCAATGAGAGAAATACGGTTGCATATCTTGTCATCCCGGGTCTCACAAGATCATTACCATTTGTAGCATCCTTCCTCTTTTCGAGAATGAGAGTGTGTGCATACATGAAAACGGTGATGTTCCTCCCCATTGTGATGGCATTATGGATAGGCTTGATCTTTCCTTGTCGTTCAATATGAGATTCACCGTGTGTGCCGCACACCATGTCCAAAAGATAGTTGGACGTATCAACCTAAGAAGATTTGATGCTGCCACATTATTGGAAACATTATCATCACTACTTGTACCACACTATCTTCTCCGCTTTAGCAATTGCTTCATTCACGAAGTCATAGATAAACTTTTCATCATGCACATTTCTAGATGTATTTTTTTATTCATAAAAAATAGTCCCTTTGTAAGTATTAAAAACAATATTCATGATGCTTCGCCCTTTTATATCCGTCCATGCATCGGTCATGAGACTACAACCTTCTGACTTGCATCTATCCAAGTAAAATGAAAGTTGTACCTTTACTCTAGTCATCTCCTTCGGCAAATAATGCATACTAATTTCATGAGGTGGGGGTGTTTTCATATTTGGTCCGTACTTCCCAATTGCTTCTACCATTTTTTGGAAAGAAATTGACTTGACCACATTAAATGCGATCCCATTGACAAAAAAACATCTTGCAATATACTGACTTGCATCCTCTCTCGCTCCCTTCTTCCAATACTCATTGAGAGTAGTTTGATGAACTTTCACACCTTTGCCTTTGTTTCTCGCCACCATTGCTTGATACCCCATCCCCATTTGCACATGCTTGTCCAATGGCCCTTTAACTTTTGAGCTATTGGAAGAGCTCATTCGTCTTTGGCTTAAAATTTGATGGCTTAAAATTTAATGTATGCATCTACTCCATCTCCTATTACCACATTATCTAGCATACTTTGTCGGTTTGCTTGTTTGATAACTTTGGCTACTTTCTTTGCATTCAAAGTAGCTAAGGCGTCGGCCTTTACATGTTCCGGAACATTAGAACACTTGGTAGTATTCCCACTAATACAAGCTAAATGCTCTTTGAGATGGCTTACTGCTCCATTAAGAGGAGGGTGACTACAATATTTGTATTTTTTGCTTTTCCCCCACTAACTCTCGTCGCATGTTCCCAAAATTGATCAAGTTTGGTTGACTTACTTAATGAAAATCTTGTTACTTCTTCCGCTATTTTATTCTAATTTGTAGGTGGTAGAGTCGTGTGTATCTACAAGACTACAAGTCTACAATAAGAAGAAAAAATCATTTAGAAAAAAACAAGTATAGCTTCCAATTTTGTATGTGTATTAGCGAAAAGATATTGACATGTATTAAACTATAAATGATTAAATGGATTGAAACATTTTGGGTTAAACTGATTAAATGGAAGGTATACTATATAAGCAATTAAGCATTAACAAAAAAATTAACAAAAATTAAACAAGTAACCAAGTATACCTTCCAATTTATTACACAGTGAGTCCAGATGAATGGAAATGCAGTAGTAGTATGTACTGTACTTAGCAGGGCCGGCCTTAAGTTCCCGGGGCCTAAGGCAAAATGCCCAAATAATTATTTTTGGGGACCCCTAATTATAATATAATTTTTTTACACACAAAATACGCGCCTATATTTAAAAGGAAAATACAAATTTTGGGGCCCTAAAAGTACAAAAAAATCGAGTGCCTGAGGCGGCCGCCTCACCGGCCTCAAGGTGGGGGTCGGCCTTGGTACTTAGCTAGGAACAACTACAGCTTCAAAAGAACAACTAATAGGACTAAGGCCATTAAACATGTTGGTCAATTAACAACAACAGCTTCAAATGAAGTAAAGAACAAGTGAACAATTAATCAGAGCCATTAAACATATTGGTCAATTGCCACTAGAGCCATTAAACAAATCCTGCAGGAATGAAATATGAATGCAAGTACATTAAACAAATCCTACAAAGTACAAACACAAACATGATGATCAATTGGAAAACAAATCCTACATGAATGAATGCAAGTTGCAAGAACAGGAATGAATGCAACTAGCCAACTACTGTACTACATTAAACAAATAGGTACAAAAATTTAAAGAGCAATGCCAGATACTCCCTTAACTATTAAAAAATACATGAAAGAAAGATCAGAAAAGAAAACGAAGACGAAGAAGAACTAAAGAAGAAGAGAGAGTGTGAGCATACTAGGATGTTGTTGGCGACGAAGAAGAAGAGAGAGCGTGAGTGGGCTGCTGCCTGTTGTAGAAGAACTGAAGAAGACAGAGAGGAGCTGCTACCTGCCGTAGAAGAAGATAGAGAGAGGAAAGAGTTGTTCAGTTGTTGGCACGGCAATGAAGAAGAAGAGAGAGAGTGAGCGAGCGAGTGAGCCGTTCAACTGTTGCTGTTGTTGGCGAGGATGAATAGTCGAAGACAAAGAGAAAACCCCAAACCCGAAGACGATGAAGAATCGAAGAGACTCGAAGAGAGAGAGAGAGAGAGAGAGAGAGGCGGCTGAAGAGTGAAGAAAAATAAAAAAGAAGGGAATTGGGGATTTAGCTGATTAGGTTGTGTTTTGGATTTCGGGTATACGGTAATGGGTTATATACCCAAACCCGCAAGATAAAAACCCCAAACTCAATCTTACTATTTTGAAGTCCGAAATTTCAATATTTCGGCCGATACGTTTCAGCCAATATTTTCACTTTTCAGCTTCAAACGAAATGTTCACTAATATATGTGATTTCGTATCGGCAAGGGTGCTGATACAAAATTTTGGCCAAAATTTCGGCCGATACGACCGAAAATTAAAACAGTGTAAAGTCCTTTGCCAATAACTCATCAAATTATATTTTTAACTCAGCATGTTCCTTCGGATTCATCCGATAGTGTGGCTAGTTAGGAAAACTCACTCCCAGAACTAGATCAATAGTGTGTTGAATGTCATGCAGCGGAGGTAACTGGTTGGGGTGGTAAGCTGGAAACAAATCTGCAAATTTTTGAAGCATAGGAGTAACTTGAAGAAGGATGAGTGACTTAGGCTCTTTAGGGACTTTTTTCGGTGTGAGTAGGAGAACGGTCGTCCCTTTGTTAATTTCTTCCACGAGTTCCTTTTCACCCATATACGCTACTTATTTACCCTTTCTCGAGGGAGTTGGTGTTTTCACAGACGAATTAGTTTGTGATTTCACGGGTATGAGTTGTATCTTTAGTTCGTCATGCTGGAACACACTTGATTGAATCGACCATATATTGTCACACCGTGGTCGTATAACCAAGGTCTCCTTAGAATTACTTGACCGACATCCATTTTAAGTATATCACACCAAATTTATTCCTTGTAGGTTTTGAAATCTATAGGGACCAAACAGCGATGTGTTACTTGAAGAGATGTTGCATCAATCCAAGATACTTTGTATAGGCATGGATGGGGTTCAGTTTTAAGTCCAGTCTTGGCTAGGAATGCTGAAGAGACAACGTTGACGCAGCTCCCACTGTCAACAATCACCTTGTAGTTTTTTCCACCTACTGTCGTGAAGGTGTGAAACATAGCAATGCAATTATCTTCTACTTTTGGTTGGGACAATGCACGCCTGACTACATTCAAAGGATGTGATTGGATCGACCGAATACAGTTGAGAGACTGATCATCATCTTCTTCGCCAAAGTCATCATTTTCAATAGACTCATAGGAAAATTCATTGTCAGAATCATCAGCAATGACAGCGGTACCTTTATCCTACTGGGGCTGGGATAGTTACCAACAACATGGCCGTATCCTTTGTATTTATAGCACTTAGTGAGATGATCAATCTTAGAGTAGTCTCTTTCGGTGTTCTTACACTTGTTCTCATTCCTAGGTGGATAGGGATTTGAAGTAGGCTTGCTTGGGTAAGACTTGTTGGGGTACTGAGAAGATGAGGGCTTAGGTCTAGAAGAATCAATGAAGGTCATTCTAAAGGAATGATTTCTCGCATCGCTGGACTTGTAGGAGGAACTCGTTTTAAGAGAATCCATATCGAAGACAAAGATATAAGCCGTTACTAAGAACTCCACGTTTCTATGAATTAGCTCGTTCCGAAAATCGGCTCGTAGTCTAGCGCTGAACTTAGAGAGGGTTTGCTTTTTGTTCTCTTTACCTAAAGCATTGCACCGAATGAGAAAGTTGTCGAACTTATCCATATACTTTTGGGGGGGTTTGCTTCCTTGATAGAGTTGGTTCCACGAATGTAGCAATCGGATGTGGAACGATAATGACACATCTCTCTCATGAGCTTCTTAGTGAGCTTCTCTTTCATGGCCTCCCAAGTGGTTATGGATGCCAGGCCTCGGCCTCTGCGGGCATGTTCAAGATTGGTCCAATGTTGTTGAGCTTTACCAGTCAAATTCATCGTGATAGATTTGACCTTCCGGGCTTCGCTTATGTCAAACCACACGAAGTAGTGGTCCATGGCACGGATCCAATCGAAATAAGCTTGCAGTTTCATATGACCTTCAAAGTAGGGAACATCAACCTTAACGTTCTTCTTATATTATTTGTCAGGGTCCCGATCTTGACGTCGGTCGTCACGATCATTCCCTTGAGTGATATGATGATGAAGCTAAGAGGTAACATTTTGATTCAATTTTACTTGATCAAGCCTCTTATTGATATTGGAAAGAGTTGCTTGAATGACAGCGAGGGTGGTGGAAATGTCAGAGTTTTCTATTTCAGTTCGAGGAGGGGCTCGCTGATTTATAGAATTCCTGATTGGGTAGTTTAGGAGGGACAAGAAAGGCTCTTCAGAATTTGTGATGGTGCTGCGAAGACGCATTCAGCAAAGGCAGAAAACTAGGGGTCGTAGGGAGGTGTACTTGCTGAATTTTGGGAAACGTGTCCAAAATGCACCTAAAATGAGGTATTTTTCAGATTGAAATAATCTAAAAATAACCATATAAAATTAATGCAGATTTTTTACTTTTTTGAAATTATGCATGAACGGTTCCTTAATGAATGCACAAATTATGACTAAATGATGTAAGAACTAGGGTTTTAAAACATTCGTTCTGACACCAAAATGTTGTAAACTTAACCCTAAGTAAACAATTTTTCGAGAATATTAAAAGAGTAAGTTTACCAACAGGTAATGCAGATTAAGTTACAAATTAAAACTAATAGTTGGTTTGATAGATTTTCAAGAAATGAAATAAGTTAACAAGCCTTAAAGATTCATGCCTAATAATCAACAATTATACTTAATCGTTCTTAGCCTGTAAGATATGCAATATTGATTTATACTCTAATTAGCAAGTAGAACCGCACACTCAATATTTGTGGACAACCAAAAATTCAGATAATATTCCAGAGATGATTGGTAGTATCAAAAATAATTGAAGAGTGGAAAGAAATTACCGGGTTCTAGACGGTGTTGTGATGCTGCTGGATATGAGCAGCAAGTGGCACTTGGGGGTGGCTGGGTGAGGGTGCAGCTAGGTGAGGACCATCGACAGTCGAAGAGGTGGTCAGAAGGCGAGGGGTGGTGGCACGGGCTGCTGTGTTGGCCTTGGGGGTGACACAGGAAACATGGAGGAGGCAGTGGCGGTGGGCTGCAGTCGGGGTGTTGTGGGACTGCGAGATCGAGGAAGAAAACAACAAGGGGATTTGGGGATTGGGGTTTCGAATTTGAAGGGATTTGGAGTGGGAGCAGGTGTCGGGTGTTAAGGGAAAGGAAACAAGGTGGCCCCTAATTATAATTTCATGTGTAGCAACTAGCAACTACAGCAAATTTAGGAGTTTATTGGCTCACTTTTTCAGTTTCTTAATTTTAAATATAATCCTACCGTCTATTTTTAGATGGACGATGTACATTAATTCACCAAAGTCTTCGGTGACTTTTAATAATAAGAGGTGATCCAACTCCTAATTTTTGGCAAATATCTAAACAAGTATCTAATAATTCAAATACATGAATAAAGAAAATTCAAACAAAGGACAAGTTAAACAACAATAATCAAGAAAAACTCACCAAGTTTGTCTCTGAAGTGAAAAAATCTCGATCTAGCCCATTCATTGTGGTTGACACCGAAGTCAGTCCACCCTGATAAATCGCCAACATGATGAAGCTCTCCTAAAAAACCTCCCATTGCGCTGAGAACCAAAGACAAAACTAAGAACATCACCATGACTTTTCCCATCGAACCCATAATTAATTAGAGAGAGAGGGAGGAAGATCGTAAAGCTAAATTGAGAGATAGAAAGATAGTT
This sequence comes from Hemerocallis citrina, assembly GCA_017893485.1. Lineage (NCBI taxonomy): Eukaryota > Viridiplantae > Streptophyta > Magnoliopsida > Asparagales > Asphodelaceae > Hemerocallis > Hemerocallis citrina. The sequence continues at coordinate 95,225,590 of CM030362.1, forward strand.
TTCGATGCTTTGCTCTTTCAATATTTATGTTGGTACTAGATTTGCCCGTGAGCGTGCCTACGACACGTCTTCTGAACGATACAGCATATGAAAGTCTTGTAAACAGTAAAATAACAATTATGTAGCTTAAGTTTGAATAGTAAAACAATAATTAGTTGTAAATAAAAATCCATGTTTTCATTAGTATATGTTGAAAAATAATTATAAACGGGAGTGTAAAATCCAACTTCTTAGAACTTTAAGTGTGGAAAATGATAAAATTTAACTGTTGATGAGATATTTGCTATTTTCAATGTAATATGAGCAATAAAAAAATGCATTAAAAATCTGAAAATTTACAAACCTGAAATCTGAAAATATAAATTTATGAGTAAATCGAGAGAGAATGAGAGAGAGAAACAAATAAATAAATAAATAAACAAATAAAGGAGTTGTTTTGGGGGATTTGATTTTGAGTTTTTGGGAAGAACTTTTGGGCAGGAAAATATGTTTTGTAAGGTTAAATCTAGACCATTGATTTCAACCATATTGAATGAGAGTCACTTGATAGCTTTCTTTGTGTTTTATTATATGGAAGATATATAAAGAACGAAGACATGTTTAGCTGATCAAAGGATAAATATATATCACAGAGAAATTGAGAACAATTTGAGGAATTCTAATAAGAACCAATTTATGTATTGTATTACTCTTTTAATAGTTGATAAAAGTATAAAGTTGATGTGTAATTATTATTATTATTATTATTTTGATTGGGAGATTAATCTAAAGTCATAATTTTCTTGTCATTATCGTTTTTTCCCTTTAATATTTAAATTGCTCCAAAGAATAACTAAACCACCAAAATAACCTTGCTTTTAACTTTTTTTTTGTTTGTTATAATAAGGATAGAGCCTAGTCGGCTTCAGCCACTAATATATATATATATATATATATATATATATATATATATATATATATATAGAGAGAGAGAGAGAGAGAGAGAGAGAGAGAGAGAGAGAGAGAGAGAGAGAGAGAGACCCCTTCCGTTATGTACTAGGCCTCCGTATGCACCCGTGTGCACTCGGCCTTCCCACCTTCATACTGGCGATCTGAACCGTTCACATCGATCTACACATCTAAATTAGTCTAAATTTGTAAAATCAAATTATTTGAAATTCATTTGCCCATCCATCATGTGACTATAAAAAATAACAATTTTCAGCCATACAATTTTGTAACACTTCAATAGATGGGCAAATGAGTTTCAAATGATTTGATTTGACATATTTAGAATAATTTAGATGTGTAGATCAATGTGAATGATTCGGATCGTCAATAAAGGCGTGATATATATAGGATACAACCAGTATCAACAACAAAGCAAGCAACTTGCTTTAATATTCATGCACTATAGCATTGCTCATCTTGCTTTAGAATTCATGCACTGCAACGAGGCTTGCAAAAAACTAGCAATAAGTGCGTCCACTATTGTTTTGTCTAAGTTTTCCATATTTAGCTTTTAGGATTTAGCTTTTAGAATGGAGTGCTGCTATTGTTATTTCTAAACAAATGAATAGGACGGAGCTTGTTCATTCGTCTAACGCCAATTTCATTTTTTTTGCAACTTAACAAGAATGGACGGAGCTTCATCCTCCGTTTCTTAATATTTTTTTTCTCTGAATTAAATGGGACGGAGGTTGTTCACAAGTTTTTGGGTTTATTTTATTTTTTTTGTCGGTAAAAATAAAAATAAAAAAATAAAAAAAACGGATGAAGTGGTGTTTTCTTGATTTTTTATTTTATTTTTAGGTTTTGACGAAAAGACAAAAAAACCCCTTCCCTCATTTAAAAGAAAAGGGACGGATTATTTATTTAGGGGTAAATGTGTCAATTCATTATTTTTTTAACTGGATTTAAGGGACGGATGAACTTCATCCGTCTCTCACCCACTCATTTGATAAATTTCCGTTAAACAGAAATTATAAATCGATGAGACGGATCTTCTTCATCCGTCCTTTCGATTTTTTTTCTCAAGCGGATAAACTTCGTCCGTCTTCTATATTTAGCATTTCACTAAAGCAGTTGCTAAGTTTAGCAATGAACTGTTCACTCCTATTCTAAATTTTGGGCTTTTAGCAAACGACTGTAAACCTATTTTCTAAATCGATTTCCATTTTTTGAGCTTTTAAAAAACGACAGTGAATGCTCTAATTAATAGTTAATCTACCTCTCTAACTATTGGCACCACTTAAGGTGTTGTGTCATCAGTTACAAATCTTATGATCATAAAACCTTTCACTTTGACTGCCACATGAAAATTCTGATATCCGTAGAGTGTGAACATTATTTACGTGACTTCACCTTCCTAAGTTTAATAATGTTAGATATTATATTATGAGATATATTAGTTTAGTCACATATCGAGTAATGTATTGGTTTAGTTCCATTCTTTCCTATATATAGGAGACATATTGTACTCACTTTAATCAATCAATAAGAATTCATTTCTTCCTACCCCCAATTCTAACATGGTATCAGTGCCTATAATCCTATAAGGTCTATACTAATCATATCCTCGTCATCGAGGATGAGTGGTTCTCGCCTTTACCGGAATCACTCCAACTCCCATCAACAATCTTTCTCTCTCAATCAAATCTCTAATCCACAACAAACCCTAATCCATTTCTCCATCAACAACTTCTCCTGAAACCCTGGCCGCCATCATCAATAGAAAGCGGCTACACCTTCAACTCTGGCAACAACTCCGCCAACAAACAACCTCAGCAACAAACAACAAAAACAACTCCCCAAACAACCGACAGCAACAACACCACCGACAACATATCGGCAACAACTCCTCTCCAGCAACAACTCTCCTTCAACCTCCCGCCTCCTCTCTAACTCGAATCCCAAACTCCTTCCTCCTCTAAAATCCCACTACAAGAAAGGAGGTCTACTCCGGCATTTCTACTCCGGCGTTTTGGTATAAATGCCGGAGTAGGAACCAACAGTTGAGGGAACCAAAAAAATCCAATTATACACCGGCGTTCTATACAAACGCCAGTGTATGTAAGGATACCCCGGCGTTTTTGCATGAAAATTCCGGGGAATAAAACCAATAAGTTATCCCCCTTCTCCCCCCCCCCCCCCCTCTCTCTCATTTTACTTTCCCCCAAAATTGAAACCTCTCCCCTTTCCCCATCGATGTCCCCCTCCCTCGTTGGCGCCCCTTCCGCCATCGCTGTCCCCCTCCCCCATCGTCGCCCCTTCCCCCATCACCGTCACCTTCCCCCCTCGCCCGACCCTCGTCCCCGGTCGCCGTCCCCCCTCCCCCAATCTCCTTTCTCTCTCCCTGTCACCCAACCACTGCACCTCCGTCCATCATCGCCGTCGCTCATCGCCCGGCCTCCATACCTCATCACCATCCCCCCGCTGCCCCCCCAATCCCCCAATCACTCTCTCTCCCTTTCACAAACCGCCCTCCCCCCTCCCCCAATCAAATCAGGTAAAGAATTTCAAACCCTAAAGTTTATTCTAGTATGAATTTGAGAATATGACAATAGGTTAATTTGGGAATAATTAGGCTCCCCTTATTTAGATTAGGGTTAGGGTTAAGGTTTTGATCGGTTCTTGATTGATTGTACAAACTGGATTTGATTAAAGTTGTGTTAGTTGAACATCTGATAAACATCAATAGAGTTGACTAACGGGAATATTTTGATCTTGTTGTTGGATTGAATGGTCTCACCTTACTGGTATGTTTCTTGCTTTGTTTATTTATTAGGATAGATTTAGAATGTCTGATCCATTATGAAATCATACTAAATTATTAAGTGTTTCGTTAGTCTAGTGGTTGAATGATTTGTTGACCCTGGCTCTACTTGGGAACTAGCTTGACACAATCATCACTCTTATCGCATCGCCATGTATTTGTTGTTGGAATTCCTGAAAGTACTTGGTCAATTAGAATTATTCTGTCCTAATTTGCATCTGAAACTGCTATTTTGATCTCTTTGCCTATTCCTGTTATTTTTGTCTTAAGTATGGGAAACTGGACATGTCCACAAAGTTTGTGAGGAACACGCTGTAACTTATTTGCATCTTTTGCAGTCATATACCTCCTTTGCAAAATTCAGGTAGATAATGAGAAGATGTGTGACAAACTACATATATTTTTTCAGTTGCAAAAATTGTGAGATTTTAGCCATTCAACTAATCAGGATAAGGGAGTATATGATGCATCTAAACTCTGGGGGCCATTTTTTTGTAACAATAATCGAAACATATATTTTATACATATAGTTAATTTGTGTTCGGGAGCACACCTCTCTATATTTTATAAGCTCATCATCTTTGTTTCTTGCTGCATCTATTTTGATGACAGTCTAAAACTCCAGAAAGAAACAAGTGGATTTTTGTGTGTTCATGAATTTCATGACATCTTTGTTAACTTTTCTTAATGCAATTGATAAGCTTGATGTTGATGTTATTTATTTCTTAAAACTCTAATGGGCAATTCTTCAGAAAAAGAAATTAAATGAACAACTGGATGTAATGTGGCCATTTTGGGATGTGTACTTTTTATATGATTATCTCAAAGATTGAGTACACAGGTTGGAAGTTGTAATTATATGAGACTCCGTTATTAACATGTGCATTGCACGAGCTTTCTTATACTTGACAAATAGAGAGAAATAGACGGTGAACATGAGCAATGCACTTGCTCATGAGTTACATTTCTATCTCAAACTTTCTAGTTATGATTATAAAACTAGAATCCCTTCTGATAAATACTCAGCTTATAAAATACAGAGAGGTGTGCTCCTCAAACTTCGGATGGATCAACAAGATTGGTTTGGGGCCTTCAGTGTGAGGAAATATAATTAGTTCCCGTTATTTCCCGAGAAGGATGTGTGTGACTCTCCCGCCAAAATATAAGCTTCAATGAACAGATGGTGATAATAGTTCGGAAAGTTCTTTTGGGCATACTCAATGTATGTTATTGGATTGTCTTATTAGATTGTATGATTTTCCTCATCTGATAAACCAGCTTCATCTTTCTTACAGTGAAGGCAAACTACTTCAGGTTAGCGTCAAATGTATGTTACTGGATTGTATGATTTGAAACTCTTGCTTCAGGTTAGTGCAGCTTCACGAGTTGCTTTTTTGTCTGAATTTGGAGATGAGATGGATCATGTATCTGAAGTTGCACACTAAGATTTTTTGAGGAGTGACTAGTGATGGAAATTTTTTTATCTAAACTTTATATACAATTATATCATGATGTCTGGATGACTATCAGTTTCTAAGATAATGTTCATGCTTGTTGCTTGGGTTTGAAAATGAGATTGTTCTTTCTCATTGGTTTTAAGTGATGATGAGATGGACTATGTAACTGAAGTTGCATACTATGATTTACAGAGGAGTGACTAGTGATGAAATAATCCTGTTTGAACTTATGTTGTGGTTTCAATTGATAGCTATCTCATGAGTATTATAAAAGTATAAGTTTCATCTCAATTAGTATCTTGCTTGCCTAACAGTGAAAATATTCTTTTTCACTCTTTGTAACTCAATATTTTGAACCCCATCTTTTGGTTATGAATGTGACGAGATCACATTATTATGTTTCGTTATAAGATTACAATTTGATGATATTATACTACTATGCTTCATTCATATTTTAGGGATTGAAGATTTTCAGAATTTGTGCAATGATGAACTTTATTTGGGTCTCTTTTAGTTTTGCAATTGGTTTTGATTGTAAGAGTGCTGATGGGTTTTTTTTTTCTTTTTTTTTTAAATTTTAAATTTTAATTAATTTTTTTAAATATATATATATATATATATATATATATATATATATATATATATATATATATATATATATATATATATATATATATATATCTACCCCGGAGTTTTTACAAGCGCTGGGGTAGCTTTGAGAAAGGTCTAAGGTAATGGACGAAAACTTGACCCAAAACGAAAGCACCCTTTCGGCGGCATTTTTCAACCGCCGGTGTAGTTTTAACCTATACCGACGTTCGTAAAAAATGTTAGGAAATGTCCCTAAGGTACAGCGACACACAATTCAGCGACACTTGCACCGGGTATCTACGGCAGCATTTAAAAACGCCGATGAATGTGAAAAAAAATGCCGATAAAGACTATTAGTTTTGTAGTGTCCCGAAGTCAACAAGAGTCAACGTCGGCCTTATCCTGCAAGAATCCTGCACTCTGTCGATCTTCGCTGACCTCCTCCACTCCAAATCAATGGCAGTAAGGGTTCTGGTCACCGGCAGCGCTTTGTGCGCCGAACCGCTTACGCTGAACCCGATCCCAAAATCCAATTCCCCAACCGGCTCCAACGACATCATCAAGATCCTCATCCTCATTCCATATCCTCCTGAATCTCAATCCATATCCAACATCCCTACAAACCCAAACCACCATTGCGACCTCGCCAACATCACCTCCCCATCGCCGACGGCTCCTTCGAATCCCCTACCTAGCCGCCACTTACTCCCTCTCAGATCCAATACCTAAATCCCTAACCCTAACCCTAAAACTCATCCAAGTCCCTACCCGACCCAAACAAAACCAAACTCTCTTCTTTCTAAACCTTAATCTCTTGTTCCAGATCCAAACCCGACTCACCCGAAACCCCATACCTCAAACCCAAATCAAATCCAAAACCCTAAACCTGAAACCCAATACCTCAATCCCAAATCAAACCCAAAACCATAAACCCAAAACCCATTTACTGGTTATATAAAATTAAAAAAAAATCTTTCTTGCATGTTCTTCAGCTTCTACAGTCCCGCTTCCGCATCTAGTTCCAGATACAACCTTACACTGGTTAATCTATTGTGAGATTGAGAGGGGAAGATATCAAGATCATCCCAGTTTTCATCTCTCTTATCTCACCTTCCATCAACGTCCATTATCTTCCGCATTATAGTTCTCAGTTCAGGGACAATTTTCAAGTCAGGGGTGAGATCCCATTAGGGACAATTCTCAAACCAGGGGTGAGATCTCATCACAGTTCGGGATATGGAGATCCCAACAGTGCGCCACCACTACTTCCTTCCACTACTACTATTCTCAAGTCCGGGGTGAGATCCCAACACATGCATCATCGAGCGCCTTCCCTGTGCTATCAACTTGAGCATTATTCTTGTATCACAGTTTGCCATCTCCGTCACATAAACATCATCAATATTCTAAACTCATGTTGTTTGAACCAACTTGAGTTTAAGAGGGAGTGTTAGATATTAGTTTATTCTCATATCGAATAATGTATTGGTTTAGTCTTTCCTTATTTCCTATATATATGAGACATATTGTACTCGGTTTAATCAGTCAGTAAGAATTCATTCCTTCCTACCCCTAATTCTAACAAATAGTGTGAGAAAAGTTAACAAAAATGTTATCGTACACTTAGCATTTTTTCATTAACTTGATCTACACTCGTGCACTTTTTTTCCTTCTAATTGTGTCGGTATGCATTACCGTACATGATTGTCATTTGATGGTACCATCGTTGTGTTATGACATGATGCATGTGGGATTGTATTTCTTGCATACTTGTATTCGATTGGTAGAAAAGATGATGAAGCGAGGAGGTCGAAGCATCGCACGAGTGAAGTCAGAAACAAAGCAGCAGCAACAACGACTGTACACTCGACTGAACACCTCTCGAATTTGGTGTTACTCATTGACCTTTGACCGCCCCTTTGGTATAGTCGATTGACCGCGGCTCTGATCTTGGTGATAATTTGGGCACAATCATCAACTCCAGGTTTGATCGTACGGATCATATCGTGTGCCTTCTTCTACATGATATATCAGACATCTTATGTGAAAAGACTACAAACTAGGGTTTCTCTAGTTCTTTATATATGTTATGTAAGTCTCCATTGAAGGAAAAGAGAGAGTACTTCATTGAGAGTAGACATTGAGAGTTCTTTATTGTGAACAGCCATTATCTTCTAGTGATTTGAGAGATAGATATGTTCGTGGTACGAGTATAATACCTTGAATCTTCTCTAGTTGAATAATATTTTCTTCTTTATCCCCCGGATTAGGTTCGTCTGAACTAGGACAAATCCTTTGTATGCTTTGTGTGATTGGTTTAAATTTACTTGTTTGATTGTTCGTCATCAATATCGGTTATAGCTAAAACTTAGTGAATTCCCTAACAATGCGCTTGTTATCCAATTGCTTTGAGTTACACCACTAAAAAAATTCATGCTACCCCGGCGTTTCTACCCAATCCCGATGTTTGGGTAGAAACGCCGAAGTAGAACCCTAGGGAACAAAGAGAAAAAATAATTCTCCTCCTATATCGGCATTTTTATAAAATGGAGGGGTAAGATGTGCTACCCCGGCGTTTATCATACAGGCGAATTTACAATTATTTTATCTCAATCCCGTGGCGTATCCCCACGCTTTTTCAATTTCCCAAATTTCATTTTCTCCCTCTCTCTCCTGCTCACTCATGAACCCAACCCTACGTCGTCGTCCCCCTCCCCCGTCGCTGTCACGCACCTCTATCTCTCTCTCTTTCTCTTTCTCAATCACAAACCCTAGCCTCCCCCAAATCCCCCGACCACCACACATCGCCGTAGTCGTGCCCCCTCCATCGCCGTCGTCCCCCACCCCCCGTCGCCGTGGCCCCTCACCGTCGTCGTGCACCCCATCGTCATCGTACCCCCGCACCCCTGGTGAGATTATCCTTATCTCTTTTTTTTTTGCAAATTGGGTTCTTTCTCTGTAATAAAGATGTGAACTTTAGAAGAAAAAAAAAGATGTGATTTTTATAGAAGACCGAGGTGGGTAGCATTTGAATTTCTTGAATTCCTTTTAACTGTAATGAAATTAGATGGGTTGGGTGCTGTATTGGGTTAGATCCTGTAGGTTTTTTATGTTTGAGAATAAGAGAATTTGGTAATTTCAAAGAGGAATTTTGTTGTTACTTAAGAAATTTATGATTTTTCTTGTAATGGGGTTAGTTATTTTAGGGTAATATCTCTGATTATCATAGTAGGAATTTGTTCTTAATGTGTGGTCTGAACTGAGAAATGGAATTGTAGGACATAAACATTGTGGATAGGTTTAAATTCTTTCAGGTATGCTTATAGCGAAACTTCTGGTGTCTTCTTTAGAATTAGGATTAAATTGTGGATAGGTTTATATTTGAGAAATAGGATTTATAGATCTCAGTAATAAGATTTGTACTTAGATTTTCCTATTCTTCTTTTATTTTCAGCAATAAGATTTGTCGATCTCATGTTAGTTGCAGAACTTTAAGAATCAATTTCAATCATGACTAGTGTTCTTCTCTAGAATTATTATGAGATTAGTTTTGTTTAGCTTGCATTTGATTTCATAGACAATGATGGAAGTAGTTAACTCTTTTCGATCTCTTTTATTAACTGTTTGGTTTGGATTTACTTATTTTATTATATATCTTTTAACTTACTCTTATATTGTTTGGTTTGGAAAGATCTCATCTTTTCTTCTTCTTGAATAGTAAAGTTAAAGAAAGATTTGATTTTGGTGTGTTAGATGATCGATAAAGATCCAAACAAGGCAGTGCCGCTGTTTTGGGCTGTGATTAATTGCGGTGATCGAGTTGATAGTGCATTGAAGGATATGGAATTGGTGATGAAGCAGCTGAATAGAGGAGAGGAGACGATTAAGGCAGTTAGATCCTTTCGTGGCTTATGCTCTTTCGATGCTCAGGAGCCCCTCGACAATGTGCTTCTTGACTTGTACAAGGTTTGGTTATTTGTTTATCGAGGTTTTTGTAGTTACATTGTGTTGTTATTGAATAGGTTTTGTGTGGTTGGAATGACCCTTTAAAAGAGTTCAAGGAAGAGAATGGATTTATGGGTCAAAGCGGGAGATTGGGGATAAACTAATATCAACCCTGAATTATGGTTCCTGAATGGTTTATAATTTCAATAGTTATAACCCATTTCAATTATAACGATGTAAAAGTTTCATATAACTAAAATGACCCTTAAAAAGTTGCAAGAGGTGAAGGAAGAGAATGGACGAAGATTTGGTTTGTGTTAAAGACTTTGTTGTTGTTGTTGGACTTGTTGTTTCAAGGTGGTAGGATTTAAAAGTTGTTTCATAATAGTTATTTAGCACGCACAATGCTCGACTACACATGGATTTCATAGACAATGGTGATCATTCCATGGACTTTACTTATATAGCCACTTCTCCTATTGAACCTCCATTCAATTTTTTCTCCTTTGTTAATTCTAAAGACCAAATTCAATGTTTTCTCCTTTGTTTCATGGCCCTATAGCTTTATGCTTCATGCATGAGCATCTCAAATTCAATTTTTTCTCCTTTGTTAATCTTGTGAAGTATCTGTGTATGGACCTTTTCAGTATCTCTCTTTTTTCCATCGCTCTCTTTTTTCACTCACACACAACCGACACTTTTCAGTATCTCTCTTTTTTCAGTTGTGGTGCTGAGTTCTCGATTAAATTTCTACACTATGTATGGCAGTTTGGTCGTTGTTGCTGAGATGGACTACCTAATAATCAAAGATCGTGCAGTGCTTCATGAGCTTTTCATTCTGACAACTTTCCCACTTTCCAGATGCATACTGGTAGGTATACTATTTCTTTTGAAGATCATAATCTAATGTTTTCATTGAACTAGTATTAGGTTTTGGCATGGTGTAATTAGAGAAGTTCTTCACCATAAGAATAAATGATGTAATTTATTGATCTAGTTTTGTCTGTGCAGGAATAGCTAATGCACTTGATCTTGCTGACCGATTTCTTCCAAAACTTGAATCATTAAATTTTGAGTACATTCTTCGCTTTCTTATAGTTTTAGTGGCACACAAAAAATATCAGCCACCAAATTCTTTTAGATCTGTCAACTACTTGTGTGCTTTCAGGATGCTCAAGGGTCTAATCTCATTACAATGCACTCTGGAATAATAAGCTGATTTTTATCTTGAAATTGTTGTGTTAAACATCAGGCAAACATTCCATTGTGGCTTTCCGTGCTTATTCTAAAGACCAAATACTTAAAATTCTATGGCGGGGGCTTATGGTAATTCCTAATTCTTTATTAGTTTCTGAATTAGTGGAGGAAATGACAGTTTAACATTCATCATCCAGAATGTGCTTTTCACTTTTGTCTTGTGGGCTAAACATCCGGTCAAGTTTATTTGCCTCTTAACATTCTAACCACTTTAGCAGAAATTACCATTTAATTATTTGTTTTGTGAATAGGTTCTTGGATATGATGTCTTCCAACCTTCGGCATTGAAATTCTGTGCTAGAGTAAGTCCAGTTCTATGCTACTTTTGTTTAGCTGTGAGTATTGTTAGTATAATGTTGTTGCCACCGGATATCAACACACACTATTCCTACTTACGGTAGCATCGCTTATATTGTATGGACCTTTGTGAAGTATTTAATGGTGAAATATGTAATTGTGGAGCATATTATCATTTAGTATATGTATGATTGTGAAGTACGTAAGCGTGGCTACAATATATGTTTGATTGTAAGCGTGGCTAGAGTATATGTTTGATTGTTAGCATGGTTGCAGTTTTAAAGACTGGTTTTTTTTTTTTTTTGAATTAAATTTTTTTAAAAAAATATATTTTTATACTGGCATTTTTAAAAGCACCGGGATAGGTATTATCAAAAATTTTAAAACCCTACATCGGCATTTTACAAACGCCGGGGTAGGTGTTGTAAGGAAAAGAAACCAAACGAAAACACCTCTACCCCGGAGTTTTAAAAAAGCCGGCGTAGGTATTTATCTATACCGGCGTTTTCTAAAAACGTCGGTATTGTCCATTATTCTACCGCGACGCTCGATTCCCCGGCGTATGTACTGGCATTTTTAAAAACGCCGGTAGGGGCTACACCGGCGTTTAAACGATGGGGAATCCAAAAAAAAATGCCGGGGAGACGTTTGTTGTTGTAGTGCACGGGCTACACATTATAATTAGTCAGCTAGCCTAATGTAGTTCTATTTTGGATTCACATCATTTAATAAGAATAGTGAAAAGTACACTACAAATATGATAGCTTATGACCTTACAGAACATATTGTGCTAAACTGAGGAGAATGGATAACCAAGATTTATATAGCCGACCACAACTAGTTAAACAAAGGCTTTATTGTTGTTGTTGTAGTGGAACGTAACTACAAATTGCAGTCACCATATTTTGCAAAAAGAGGGGACAAAATACTTACTTTCAATATGGTTGTTTGTAGCAATATCCACATCCATTATAGTAGAATAATAGGGTTAGTTTTTATTATCTAATCACAACTATTGCAAACATTACTGAGGAAGTTATATGTCCACTTAAATTGTGAAGCGGACGGGATCGATCTTTTACTGTTTTCCATTGTTTAGATTGGAACTTGAGATTCATGTAATTTACTTTTTCCATTTAAGGGCTCTAGATAAAAAATTTTCATAATTATTAATCCCGGGGGCTCAATGAAATTTCTCTGATTGTGCATGCTATACTTGCCAAGATAACTTTATCAAAATTTAACATGGATAAATAAATAAACAAATAAATAAAAGAAAGAAAACAATTTCCAAAAAAAATTCTTATTCTTAATTCACCAAGTTCAAATAGCGATGAGTATCCAAATAAACTAATTATTAAATAAAGATAAATTTAACTTAGTTATTCTCTAGCTATGACCTAAAATGAAATGAAGAATGAAGTAGCAACAAATATGAAAAAACCAGCTCCCAGTCCCAATCTCTTTCTAACAAGGGATCCATTGCTAATGTCCGGCATCTTAGTAGCACGAGATGCAGCCGGAGGAGTAATAGCTGGTGACGGTAAAGGAAAATTCAATGGCCGGGGAGAAACTGTGTCGTCGTTGACCTTGTCTTTATGATTATTAGGTGAAGGGAAATTCATCGGCGGCAAAGAAACAGGACCGCCACGGATCTTATGATGTGAAGAAGTCAATGGTTGTCGAGGAGTTGCATTGCTAGGTACTTGATCAGGAACAATCCTGATATGGAGTTTCTGGCCAGCTTCACAGTGAACCCAAGTGGCAGAGATGAAAAAGTAGTGGCCCTTCCTCGCGGTGATTAAGATGGTATCCAAGCCAGAGTTGTATGCCGCGATGGGATTGTCTATCTCGCACTTGTCGTAGGCATCCTTGTTCACTTGCACCACGTTATCGAAGCGATTGTCATAGTGAAACACTGTGCAATAAAAATGTAACTCAAGTAATATTTTTAATTTTCTTAAATCTCATGAATAGATGTTTTTTTAATTATGAATTAAAAAAGAACAAACAGCAGATTACATTTAAAAATTGAGCATGATATAACTATATATAGAAACATGCAAAATATAATTCACAATTATTGTGTTCACTTGAGGAGGTATAATAAATAACGAAACAAGGGAAATAGTTGTGCCAAACTTTAAAAATAAAATAAAAATAGTAGCATATATGATCCAATAATTACAACTATATGAGTTCAGTACAATATATGATCCTATAATTAATTATGTCCAAAAATATTGAATTGGGAAAGTAAACAAGATTGATTAGATTTATTAACATACCTGGACTGTGCTATGTATATAAGAGAAGGAAAAGAATTCATTGTTGTAAACTTTTTTAGCGTTTTGAACTATTTTTACATTAATTTTTTCATTAATATAAAGTACGGTGACGTCTGTCAGCTTTAAAAAAAAAAAAAAGTTTTAAAAAATACTTGGGCTAAATTATTCTAATTAAGGGACTCACAGTAGTATCTCTACTACTATAATAGGAGAACCCCTTAGTCAGTAACCGCGTCAGTAACCCAACCCGTGCAACGCACGGATTGGGTTACTTTGGTAAATATTTTCGAAAGTGGACCTGTTTGGTAAATATTTTCGAAAGGTGGATCAGTTTAAAAATTATTTTCTTTTTAATTATGGACTGCCTTGGGACAATATTTTCGAACGTAGACCTGTTTTGTAAATATTTTCGAAAGTGGATCGGTTTGGAAATTATTTTCTTCTTACCCTTTTCATGATCCTTCAATTTTTTCCACGTGCACGTGTGCACGTGTATAATACTAGTATAATTAATTCAATAGCGTACATCTAATTGAACAAGTACCTAATAATTCATATACATGAATCTGCACAATTCAATACAAAGAGTATATTACTGTTTTATTGATTAATATATTTTTGATTGCTGGAGCCTTTTAGCTCTATCCGATTCATCAAAAAAAATTACAAAGAGTATATTGAACAACAGTAATCAAGATATCTCACCAAGTTTGTCTCCGAAGTGGAAAATTCTCGATCTAGCCCATTGGTTATAGTTGACACCTATGTTAGTCCACCCCACTAAATCACCAACATGATGAACCTCTCCTAGACAACCTCCCATTGAACCGAAAATCAATTCCAGAACTAAGACCATAACCATGACTTTTCCCATCGAATCCATACTCAACCGGAGAGAATGATGTAAAGATAAGAGAGAGAGAGAGAGAGATTAGTTTTGGATTCTTTTGTTCTTTCAATATTATATTGGTATATATAGAGAACTGAAACCTAAATTGATCAAAAGGATAAACATATATCACAGAATTTGGGAACAGTTTGTGGAATTCTAATATGAAACAAATTCTTAATTATTGTTACTCTTTTAATATTTGAGATAAGTATAAACTTTTCTGATAAGGGTTGGATTTTTATATTTTTTTCCGATGAAGAGATATTTGTCTAATATTTATATTTTTTTTTTAAAACACAAAGATGACAAATGCCACCGTGCTTCTTTAATGAAAAATAACGAAACAAGAGTTTATAGTACATAATATCCTAAATTAAAGGAAATGTAAGAAATAAATTAAATAAATTAAATAAATTCAAAGGCAACTAAATGCAGGTCATCCTGCTTAATCTTCATAGTCGTCTCTATCGCTATTTGTCTTTTGTATTTCCGCCCTCTCTGTTACCATCTGCTGTTGTTCCATTTATTTCCTTCTTTCTCGCTGGAGTGAGTCCTGCCAAAAGACATGATGTAATAAAAAAATATAGTTTAGTATATCTCATGTAAAGAGGTGGATGTCAACTTGAAACGAAAATTATTTCTTTTCTTACAGATTGCCCAAATAGTAGCAGCCACACAAGTATCCCAAGTGTCTCCTGAAAGAATTGGAAACCCGTGTCCATTTTCATTCCACTCATTAGCTTATATACAAGAATTGCCTTCGTAATCTGAGACTACAATAGTAGGATTACAATCAATTAGCTAGATTAGGAAATTGCTAAAATAAAGGGATTGACAATTAAGCTGCAATAGTGGGATTACAATCAGTTAGCTAGAATCAGGGAATTTCTAAAGTAAAGGGATTGACAGTTATCAATTAGCTAGATTAGGGAACTGCTAAATTAAAGGGATTGACAATTATTAGTTAGCTAGAATTGACAAATATTCTAGCACTCCCCCGCAGTCGAAACGGGAGGTTCATAGACGCTTAGACTGTCCCGAAAATCATTAAAAAGTACGCGCGAAAGTCCTTTAGTGAAAATATCGGCTATTTGATAGCGAAAAGGAACATGTAGGACACGCACCTCACCATGTTTGACTTTCTCTCGTACAAAGTGGATATCCATTTCTATGTGTTTAGTGCGTTGGTGTTGAAATGGATTTCCCGAAAGATAAATGGCACTAACATTATCACAATAAACAAGTGTTGCCTTGTGAATTGGACAATGTAGTTCAAGGAGGAGATTTCGAATCCAACAGGACTCGGAGACAACATTTGCAACTCCCCTGTATTCAGCTTCGACACTAGATCGAGACAGGGTGGGTTAGCGTTTTGAGGACCAAGAGATAAGGTTGTCTCCAAGAAAAACACAATAACCTGAGGTGGATCGTCGAGTGTCTGGGCATCCACCCCAATCTGCATCTGTATAGGATATAATTGAGTGAACTGTAGATTTATACAAATGCAGACCATAATGAATTGTACCTTGGACATAGCGTAAAATACGCTTCAATGCATCCATGTGTTCAACTTTCGGATCATGCATAAAGAGGCATACTTGTTGAACGGCATATGATATATCCGGCCTTGTGAGGGTGAGATACTGTAGTGCACCCGCCAACCGGCGGTAGTGGGTGGGATCATCATATGAAGCTCCAGCCGAGGAGCTTAACTTGCCTTGTGTGTCGATTGGTGTGGGGGAAGGCTTGCAATGTAACATTCCGGCCTGTTCAATTATCTCCGCAGCATATTTCTTTTGAGAAAGAAATAGTCCATGCTGGTGTCGGGTCACAGCAATACCCAAGAAATAACTTAGAGGCCCCAAATCCTTCATATCGAATTCTGTGCTCAGAAGAACCATAATAGATCGACGAAGCGCCTCTGATGAAGCAGTGAGAATTATATCATCAACATAAAGTAAGATATATGCAATGTCAGTGCCACGACAGTAAATGAAAAGAGAATTATCAGATTTGCTATGAGTAAAACCAATAGTGGCAACATAGTCTGCAAATCGCTGATACTAAGCACGAGGGGCTTGCTTAAGGCCATAAAGAGACTTCTTGAGCAGACAGACATAATCTGGATATGTGGGATCTCTGAACCCCAAAGGTTGATGCATATAAACTGTTTCATTCAGATTGCCATGGAGAAAGACATTTTTGACATCCAACTGATGAATTTGCCAAGACTTAGACAAGGCAATGCTGAGTACAGTCTGAATAGTAGCCGGTTTGACTACCGGGCTAAAAGTGTCATCACAGTCAATTCCAGCTTTTTGAGACCTGCCATCACATACAAAACGAGCTTTGTGTCGCTCAAAAGAACCGTCAGATTTCTTTTTATGCCGGAAAATCCACATGGAACGAATAATATTAACATTAGAAGGACGAGGTACTAACTCCCACGTCTTATTTTTAATTAGAGCATTATATTCATCCAACATAGCATTTTTCCAATTGGGGTCATTAAGTGCACTCCCAGGGTTACGAGGTAAGGGTGAGATAGACATGGTAGTGGTGGCGCTTAAGGCTTGGTATTTGAGGTTTGGCTTAAAAATTCCATGTTGGCTACGTGTAGTCATTCTTTGGGCTGGCGGTGGAGCATGCGGACGTGTGGGCCGAGTAGTAGGTGGGCTGGAAATTTGTGAGCTGGGCTGGGATGATGCTGGAGTTGTGGGTGGTGGAGAATGGGCAGTGTGGACTGGACTTTGAGGGGCATTGTCTTGTTCATGTGTTGCATGCGGTGAAGGAGGCTGGACTGTGGGTTGTTGGGTTTGTGGAAGGGCTTGGTGGTGCATGTGATGAATGAGCCAAGGTGACATGCCGTCGTCTAGAAAATCATAACTTGTAGAATTTGGTGAGAATAACTTAGTAAAAGGAAATTGTGTTTCATCAAATTGTACATATCGTGAAATTATGATTTTTTGACTTGAGAAATCATAGCATTTGTAGCCCCGATGGTTAGATGGATACCCCAAGAAGACACACGGTGTGGAGCGTGCTTGAAGTTTGTGAATTGTGGTAGAAGCGAATAAAGGATAACATAAGCAGCCGAAAATTCTAACATGAGAAAAAAGATGGATTTTTCTGATAGAGAATTTGTGTTGGAGATGTGTATCCTAAAACTTTTGTGGGAAGGATATTGAGGAGGTATGTTGCCATTTCAATAGCGTGTTGCCAAAATGACGGTGACATCGAAGAGTGAGCTAGTAATGTTCGAACAATATTATTAATGGATTTTATTTTTCGTTCAGATTTTCCATTTTGAGGAGAAGTGTGGGGACAAGAAAAACGGAAATGTATGCCATTAATGTCACAAAATTGATGGAATGGACCATTATCAAATTCCCGACTATTATCACATTGAAAATTTTTGATGTCCCTTTCAAATTGTGTTTTAATGAATGCTTTAAATTTAAGAAAGAGAGAAAATACTTGTGATTTCTTAGCAACTGGAAATGTCCAAAGAAAATTAGTGTAGTTGTCAAGAAAAAGAACATATATAATATCTATGGCCGGAAGAGCTAACAATTGGGGAGGTCCATAAATCACTGTGAACAATATCAAAAGGCATAGTGGTAAAAGAAATAGAATCATAAAATGGCAACTTAACAGATTTTCCAAGTGGACAAGAAGGACAAAAAGAGTTTCGGGCATTATTACATACAATTAAATTGTTATGACGAAGATAATTAAAAACTACATTTCCTGGATGGCCTAAACGAGAATGCCACACATTAGGAGAAATAACAGAAAATGCTGAAGGAAAACTAGTTGATGGAATGGCCCGATTTGTGGTGAATGGGTAGAGATTTCCCGAGCTTTCACACCGCATGAGAGGACTCCCCGTCCGTAAATCCTTCACAGAGAAACCAAATAGATCAATTTCAACAGAAACCATATTATCAATAGTGAATTTGCAAACTGAAATAAGGTTTTTGATGAGTTTAGGAGCATGCAACACATTTTTGAGATGTAATTGAGGAGTTGTTTTAGTTAGTGAGGTATTACCATAACCACGAATCGGAATTGTGCTACCATTACCAACAATGATGGCATTATTTTTGCTCAAATTAAAATAAGGTGAGAGTGTACCTTGATTTGCCGTCATGTGGGAGGTTGCCCTGGTATCCATGTACCAATTATCATCCGGCTGGTTGAGCGAGAGAGTATGCATTGCTGCCTCAACGTCTGTTTGTGCCATTCTAGGAGGTGTTATGGCAGTATAGAATGACTGTGAGGGACGGGAATCGAGAACACCTTGCTGCCTTGCTGCAAGTGGACGCTACCATGGAGTGGTGGGATACGGGCAAGGTGGAGTTGCCCATGGCTGCTGTGGGAACCACGCACCCCATGACGGGTAGGTCCATTGAGGTTGCCCTTGTCGTGGCTGCCCTTGTTGCGGCTGCTGGTTGCCGCCTCCGCGACCGGCGCCGCGGTAATGGTTGTTATTCTCTCCTCGACCTATTCCACGGGTATTGGTCCTTTTTCCTCGATTATTATTATTGCTTGCATTGTTATTATTATTATTCTGCTGTCCATAAGAAACAGAATTATCAGTGGAAGAATGAACAAGCAAAGACGAGGTCGAACCTGAGTCACGTTGGGTGCGTTGCTGCATGCTTTTCTCCTCCAAACAAAGCATGGAACGAGCCTTGGCAAAGGAAGGAAGAGGGTCACGTTGTTGAATAACAGTGACAAAGCCACTGTAGGCTTCGGTGAGGCCACCAATAAGTTTCAGCACCAATCTTTGATCCGAGATTTTTGCACCGATGTTTGCCAATTGATCCGCCAAAACCTTCAATCGATTACAGTAGGCTGAAACATTAGGGAAGTCACTAAGATGAGTATTAGTGAATTCGGTTTCGAGAAAGACGGCACGAGAATTTTGATTGTCTTGGAATATGTCAGCCAAGCGATTCCAAGCATCTTTGGCCTTATCATCCGGATCAATGATGGAGTTGAGGAGATCAGAAGATATTGTACTATAAATCCATTGAAGGACTATAGCATCGAGCCTATCCCAAAGAGCCTTTTCGGCTGCTTTTTCAGCATTAGTAGAGGAGACTGCCGCCGCCGTAGTTTCCGGTGGTGGGATGATGTGTTCGTACACCATATTAGCACGGCAATGAAGCTTGAACAGGGTAGACCAATTTATGTATTGGCCGTTTTCCATGTCAAGTACAACGGGGATGGCTGTTTTGATGTTGGTGACGGTGGTAGCGGGGTGAATTTTGGATTCTGCCATTGTAAGGAAGAAAGTAAGTAGATAAAGAGGATAGTGGTGATGGTGGCTAAGGTGGGAGAAGAAATTTCCCTAAGCAACTGCTAAATTAAAGGGATTGACAATTATTAGTTAGCTAGAATTGACAAATATTCTAACATCTCCATCTTCTTTCCTAAATTTACTTTCCTCCTCCCAACCCATAAATCCCTCATAGAAGTAGGCGAACTCCTCAAATTGAAGCTTGCCGACATCATTTCTCAAACCCTTTTACTGCATTCAAAGTGAAACAATAGAGCTCAGTGAACCCAACTTATGTGTGACATCTGCTACAAATAGAATCAACTAGAATATGTTGTTTTAAAAGAAATTTTCTCCTTAAAATAGATTATTAAGGATCAACCACATGAAGACTTTTGAAATTATGAGGTGCATATGTCATCCACACAATTTTACTCCCTACACTCCTAAGCCTCCATCATTTACTAGATGATACAAAGACTTACAGAATAAATTCCAACATTTTCTCATTTCCATATTCTAGCATCTTCTTCTTGAAAATCTATGTCCAAATATTCCTGTTAAAAATCTCACCAATCCCTCCTATTTCGTCGTGACACAAACCCCAGCCATTTTAAATATTGGCACCCACTTGCTCCCTCTCCAAACATCTCTCAGTAAAGGATTAGGTTGAGATGTTCTTCCGTATAATGTTGGAGGTATAAGGCTGGCAACGGGCCGGGCTTATACAAGCTCGAGCCCGAGCCCGAGCACGAAATTTTGGGTCGGCCTCCAAAATTTAGGTCCAAACCCAGGCCCGAATAAACCAAAGAAGCCCGAGCCTAGCTTGAATCCTTCAAAAAAGACAATTACATGAATATTTATAGAAAGTAATTACCATTCATCGTTTTACGAAATGAAATGGGCATGAATCATAAACATGAGTGGGCAATTCTCAGCGAAATAAACACCAACTGTCGTTTAAAGGGGAAAATGTAATATTCCCATATAAGAGACTTAAATAAAGAGGAAAACCAATCTCCCTAATAGGCAAATACAAAATGAAAAAACATACTCCAACTGCTGTACAAATTCACAAGTTTAACAGTAAAAGAACAAACAAACATATATTACGCATGTATATAAACGAATGGTTTCCTTCTTATTTCTCCTTACCAACTGATGACTTTATTTGTTTTTGCAGTTACTTCTAAAACGGGCGCCTTCCTTCTCTATATACACACCTGATACAACATTGAGGTTGACAGACCCCATCTGCTATGATATTGATATGGTTAGCATAGCATCTATTGCACAATCTTTTATATACAACAGAATCACAAATATCTTGTGATATTAGTTTCTCTACGACCAATTCGTTCACTCATCAGTTCTTCTTGACTTCCGGGGATGATCCATCTTTTGAGTGCTTCTCGAGCTTCAAAGAAACTGTTCGGTTTAAGCAGGAAATGAATGACTTCAACTATCAATTGAAGCTAATATTGCAAATTTCCTCATGAATTTATGTAATCAGTTTGCATTGTGGACTTTCCTAACTTCCTCTTTCAATACATTAATTTTTTTTAGCAGTAATTCTATTAATCAGTTTACATTGTGGACCTTCTTTACTTCCTCTTTTATTAAGATTATTTTTTTTTAAAAAATCTATGTATACTTTTTTTCTTTCTGCCAAAGCCCTAAAGCCTACCTTCGCCTTCTCTCTTCCCTTCCACTTTCGACAACATTTGGTAGTACCACTATCTGTACGAACTACAGCTTCATCAGAGATCAAGTGAGCCATGGTTTCTTCAGGAGCCACACCTCAAGCTCAAAATGAAAAACCAGAAGCCATTAAATATAAAAAATTCTGCTAATATTTCCTTTCACATAATAAGTAGTATAATAATAAGTAATAACTATGGCCTCTATTACTTGTATGCGGACGACATGTTTTTACACGAACTACACATTATAGTCAATCAGCTAGCCTAATGTAGTTCTATTTTGGATTCACATCATTTTACGAGAATAGTGAAAAGTACACTACAAATATGATAGTTTATGTTCTTACAAAAGTTATTGTGCTAAACTGAGCAGAATGGATAACCATGATTTATATAACCAACCACAACTAGTTGAAAAAAGATTTTATTGTTGGTGTTGTAGTGAAAAGTAACTACAAATTGGAGTCACCCTATTTTGCAAAAAGAGGGGACAGAATACTTACTTTCAATATCGTTGTTTGTAGCAATATCCACATCCATTATAGTAGAAGAAAAGGGTTAGTTTTTATTATATAATCACAACTACTGCAAACTATAATGACTAAGTTATATGTCCACTTAAATTTTGAAGCGGACGGGATCGATCTTGTACTGTTTTCCATTGTTTGGATTGGGACTTGAGATTCATTTAATTTACTTTTTTCATTTAAGGGCTATGGATAAATATTTTTTCATAATAATTACTCCCGGGGGCTTAACGAAATTTCTCTGATTGTGCATGCTCTACTTGCCAAGATAACTTTCTCAAAATTAAACATAGATAAACAAATAAACAAATAAATAAAAGAAAGAAAACAATTTCCAAAAAAAAAAATCTTATTCTTAATTCACCAAGTTCAAATAGCGATGAGTATCCAAATGGCTAATTATTAAATAAAGATAAATTTAACTAAGTTATTCTCTAGCTATGACCTAAAATGAAATGAAGAATAAAGTAGCAACAAATATGAAAAAACCAGCTCCCAGTCCCAATCTCTTGCTAACAAGGGATCCATGGCTAATGCCCGGCATCTTAGTAGCACGAGATGCAGCCGGAGGAGTAAAATCTGATGACGGTGGCGGTAAAGGAAAATTCAATGGCCGTGGAGAAACTTTGTCGTCGCTGACCTCGTCTTTATGATTATTAGGTGAAGGAAAATTCAACGGCGGCAAAGAAACAGGACCGCCACGGATCTTATGATGTGAAGAAGTCAATGGTTGCCGAGGAGTTGCATTGCTAGGGACTTGATCAGGAACAATCCTGATATGGAGTTTCTGGCCAGCTTCACAGTGAACCCAAGTGGCAGAGATGAAAAAGTAGTGGCCCTTCCTCGCGGTGATTAAGATGGTATCCAAGCCAGAGTTGTATGCCGCGATGGGATTTTCTATCTCGCACTTGTCGTAGGCATCCTTGTTCACTTGCACCACGTTATCGAAGCGATTGTCATAGTGAAACACTGTGCAATAAAAATATAACTCAAGTAAATTTTTTAATTTTCTTAAATCTCATGAATAGATGTTTTTTTTCAATTATGAATTAAAAAAGAACAAACGGCAGGTTACATTTAAAAATTGAGCATGATATAACTATATATAGAAATATGCAAAATATAATTTACTATTATTGTGTTCACTTGAGGAGGTATAATAAATAACAAAACAAGGGAAATAGTTGTGCCAAACTTAAAAAATAAAATAAAGATAGGAGCATATATGATCCAATAATTACAACTATATGAGTTCAGTACAATATGATCCAATAATTAATTATGTCCAAAAATATTGAATTGGGAAAGTAAACAAGATTGATTAGATTTATGAATCTGCACAATCCAATACAGAGAGAATATTGAACAACAGTAATCAAGAAATCTCACCAAGTTCGTCTCCGAAGTGGAAAGTTCTCGATCTAGCCCATTGATTATAGTTGACACCTGTGTCAGTCCACCCCACTAAATCACCAACATGATGAACCTCTCCCAGACAACCTCCCATTGAGCCGAAAATCAAGGCCAGAACGAAGACCATCACCATGACTTTTCCCATCGAATCCATACTCAACTGGAGATAATGATCGTAAAAATAAAAGAGAGAGAGAAAGAGTTTTGGATTCTTTTGTTCTTTGAATATTATATTGGTATATATAGAGAACTAAAACCTACATTTTGATCAAAAGATAAACATATATCACAGAATTTGGGAACAATTTGAGCAATTCTAATAAGAAACAAATTCCTAATTATCGGTACTCTTTTAATATTTGAGATAAATATGAACTTATTTGATGAGTTATTTTAATTTTATTTTTTTATGAACATATATTTGTCTAATATTTATAATTTTTTTTAAAACTCAAAGATGGCAAACGCCACCATGCTTCACTAATGAAAAATAACAAAACAAGAGATAACACATAATACCCAAAACTAAAGGAAATGTCAGTAATAAATTACCTAAATTCAAAAGCAACTAAATAAAGGTCGTCCTGCTTATTCTTTATAGTTGTTGCCGTCTCTATTTGTCTTTTGTATTTCTGCCCTCATATTACCATCTGATGTTGTTCCTTTTTTTTTCCTTCTTGCTTGTTGGAGTTAGGGGTGGCATCAGGACCAGTTCAGCCCGGGACCGGCCCTGCCCGCCATCAAACCGGGCATACCCGTACCAAACCCCCCTAGACCTTGTCCAGGTCGGGTTGCCAAATCCCATTCGAAAACCCGTGTCGACCCGGCCCGGTTTCGGCTCGGGTTGACCCGGTCCAGGCTAGGCCCACTGGGCCGTCCGTTGGGGCTTTTTATTATTATTTTTCGATTTTTTTAGAATTTTTTTTGCAGCAAAATAATAATAATAATAATAATAATAATAATAATAATAATAATAATAATAATAATAGATAGAAAAAGAGAGAGAGAGAGAGAGAGAGAGAGAACCCTTCTGTTGTGCACTAGACATGGAGTGCACTCCATGTGCACTCGGCCTTTGGGCTTTCGTATCGACAATCCGAACCGTTCACGTTAACTTCTCCTCGGCGATCGTCCCCGGCTGTTGGTGTTCCTCAGCCGACCCCGTCCGAGGACTTCGCCGTCTCGGCGGCTCTGGCGCTTGAGGCCCCGCCTCTAACCGAACAGGCCGAGACCATACTGACCGGGGCCTACAAGAAGCTTTTCGTCCCCGATTGCCGGGTGATGAACCAAGACGGCTTCTTGGGGAACTCAATGATGAGTATGCAGGCTCTCCGCCATCTCCCGACCCCGAAGGACCGAGCCGCACTGAAGGCAGGGACGACGGGTGATGACGCCTTAGAGGTAGCCCGGTCGCTTATGTCGGTAAGTTTTCTCGGTTGTTTTTGAGAATCTTTTGAAAATTTTCTAAGTTTTTAGCTCGGCTTTTGTTGTGCTCTAACCGCTTCTTCTCACAGGCCACATGCTACTTCAGCCACCTTCTCGAGCAGTATGCCGAGCAAGAGAGGGAGTTGAAGGCTGCTTGTGACAAAGACCGAGCGAAGAGGGCAAGGGTCGTGAAGCAGTTCGAGGCGGAGCAGCGCTGCTCAGACGCTTTAGCGGCACAGGTCGCAGGCGAGGGAGAAGCTCGCCTCGGAGGTTGCCAAAGCAGCCGAGGAGAGGGCCGAAGCGAAGAGGGCCTTGGAGGCAGTGAAGCGGCAAAAGGATGAAGTCGTGGAGGCGTCAAGGGCGGAGATCGAGGCCGAGGCCAAGAAGCATATGATGGCCAACATGGAGAAGTCCTATGCCACCGTGCTCGAGCACGTCGAGGCTCGGATCTCCGGCTTCGACAGGTCGGGATATGGACTGTGGGGTCCGATCGGCGAGGAGGACCCCGAAGTCGAGCAAGAGGCCGAAGGGGAGGAAGAGGAAGAGCAACACGGCGACAACGCTCCAGCCAATCCCGAGGTCTTGGTGGTGGAGGAAGGGTGACAAGGCTGTGGCCGACCCCCCCCCCCCGCGCCATAGTGGCAGAGGAAGGGGAGCCATCCACCGAGGTTCCTGTCACCGAGCTAGCACCCAAGGTGGCCCCTTGATCTTTTGTTGTTTTGTATTTTTTCTTCTTCTTTATGAACTGCATTGTAGTGGACTGGCCACCACTTTTTCGTTATAAATGAAAATTTTCTTTCTTTGTACTAAGTGTTTGGGTCGATCTCGTTTTGGAGTCGACTTGATTTGAATTTTTTTCAAATGGCTGAAAATAATCTTGTTTTGAAATCCGACCAAGTTTTGAGCACCACTAAGTTTTGGTACTCTGCTTTGAAATTTAGCTATGTGTTGCACGAGCTTAGTGTCGTCGTATTCTTTCAGGTGGCATCACCAAACGTGGCAGCAGCTGAGGTCTCTCGTCTCCGAGCTGACTTGAAAGCAACGAAGTTGGCCCTCTCTCGCAGTCGAGAGTGTTTTCTCAAAGCGAGTTGGACTTGGACCGCCTCAAGCTAAAGTTGTCGAAGCGTCTCTTTGAGATGAAGCAACTAAAGAAGGCACTGTCCGATGTCTCAGTAGAGAGAGACGAACTGTTAGCTGAGGTCCACGAATTGTCGATAGCCGAAGACGAGCTCTTGGTGGAGAGAGAAGAATTAACAGCGGCGATGGGAAAGTTGACAGCCGAGCGAGATGAGCTGTTAGCAACCGTGAGCGAGGCAACATCGAAGGTTGATGAGCTGAAGAGGGTTACAGTTGATAAGAGCATTGAAGTTACTCATCTTCGTCGAATTATCGCCGACAGCTCTGGCGCGCGGGCTCTGCTCAGCTCCCTCGCTTCAAGATTGCTGTGAAAGATGCCTCTCTGAAGGATCGAATTGTCGAGCTCGAGGAGGAAGTCGCTCGGCTCAAACTTAAACCTGAACGGGTTAACGTCAGAAGCACGTCGTGTACCCGAGAAGAGAGCAAGAGAGGAATTTCGTTTTACGAGCTCGCGACTCGCTCGCCCGCAACTTGGCAGAGCCCTATTGATGCTCAAAGTGGTGTGGCTGCTTCGTCGAGCGGAGCATCCGTCGGGGCCACCGTCAGAGGCAGTATTGAAGATGCATCTCAATTTGTTGGCCTAGAGACGAGCTCTGAGGTTAGGCGCCGCCGTCCTCGGGTGTCTTTAAATCGGAACATCTCTGTCCCGAAGAAGCGTTGAAAGAGTTGTTGTAATTTTGGCTTTTTCGAATTTTGTAACTCGTCGTAGAGAACTGAGCAGCTGATCTTGTAGTCGAACCTTAATCTTTATGGAAGTGAAAGCTTTGTTTACTCTTTTGCGCTTGTTTGCTTGTTTTGTTGGTCATATATGGTGGTAGGAGCACTTCTTAAAGGGCAAGCTACTTCTAGCTCGTTTATGAGCGAGGAATAGAAGTGGAGTTGTGCCAAGCTTTGAACTCCGAACAGGTTGTTTGGGTAAGTTTCAACGGTTGTGGGAGCAGTTCCAAATGGCGAACCACTTCTAGCTCGCTTAAGAGTGAGCTTGCAAAGCGGAATCGAGCCAAGTTTTGGACTCCGAACACGTCATTTGAGTAAGTTTCAACGATTATGGGAGCAGTTCCGAATGGCGAACCACTTCTAGCTCGCTTAAGAGCGAGCTTGCGAAGCAGAATCGAGCCAAGTTTTGGACTTCGAACACGTTGTTTGAGTAAGTTTCAACGGTTGTGGGAGCAGTTCCGAATGGCGAACCACTTCTAGCTCGCTTAAGAGCGAGCTTGCGAAGCGAAATCGAGCCAAGTTTTGGACCCCGAACACGTTGTTTGAGTAAGTTTCAACGGTTGTGGGAGCAGTTCCGAATGGCGAACCACTTCTAGCTCGCTTAAGAGCGAGCTTGCGAAGCGGAATCGAGCCAAGTTTTGGACTCCGAACACGTCGTTTGAGTAAGTTTCAACGGTTGTGGGAGCAGTTCCGAATGGCAAACCACTTCTAGCTCGCTTAAGAGCGAGCTTGCGAAGCGGAATCGAGCCAAGTTTTAGACCCCGAACACGTCGTTTGAGTAAGTTTCAATGATTGTGGGAGCAATTCCGAATAGCAAACCACTTCTAGCTCGCTTAAGAGCGTGCTTGCAAAGCGGAATCGAGCAAAGTTTTGGACTCCGAACTCGTCGTTTGAGTAGGTACAATTAAAGTTTTAAACAGGGAGATAAAACAATCACAAGAGAATTATTAGGCGAAGGAAGCTCTCTATTAATAATTGCTTAATCGGCCGCTTCTAAGTTGCAGGCCATTATTACAATGAGAAAATAAAGAAACAAGTACAAATAAAAAGATAGGAAGGGCTCGACACTTGAAGGTACTCGGAGAGGCGTTCAAACACCCTCTTGGTACTTCAGTAAGTGGTCGGCGTTCCAAGTTCTTGGTATCTCTCTACCTTCAAGGTCTTCAAGACGATACGCTCCGGGCGGACTACTTTGAAGACCTTGTATGGACCTTTCCAATTCGGGACTAGCTTGCTTTTTTAGCTGGGGAATGAGATGGCAAGCTTCCTGAGGACTAAGTTCCCTTCCTTGAGATCTGTAGGACGGACTCTTTTTTTGTAGGCCTGCTCGATTCTTCTCCGATAATTTTGCCGGCGAATTGAAGCTCTTTCACGGAGCTCATCAATCAGGTCCAAATTCGCCCGGAGCTCTTTGGCGTTCTGCTCTTCATCATAGGCGATAAGGCGAGGGGATGGCAAACCAACTTCTAAGGGGATTACGGCATCGGACCCGTAGGTGAGATTGAAGGGCGACTCTCCTGTGGGGGTCCTTTTTGTAGTGCGGTAGTTCCACAATACGTTAGGAAGTTGTTCTGCCCATAAGCCTTTGGCCGACTTGTTTAGTCTCTTCTTGATACCTAAGAGGATCTGCCTATTGGCATTCTCTACTTGACCATTGGACTGAGGATGGGAGACGGAGGAGAAGCGTTGCTAAATGTCGAGGTCTTCACATAAAGAGCGGAAGACTGCCCCTGTAAACTGTGTTCCGTTATCTGTTACTAGAACTCAAGGTATGCCGAACCTACAAAATACATTTTTTCAGAAGAACTGCACCACTTTGTTCTCGGTAATGGTAGCCAGTGGTTCGGTCTCGATCCATTTGGAGAAATAGTCGATCGCCACGACTAGGAACTTAAGCTGGCTCGGAGCTGGTGGGAATGGACCTAGCAAATCCATCCCCTACATTGCAAAGGGAATTGGACTCGAGAGAGATGTAAGCTGTGCTTGGGGTAGGCGACGGATGTTGGAGAACTGCTGACAAGGGCTGCATTGACGGACATGTTGCTCGGCATCTCGAAGTAGGGTAGGCCAGAAGTACCCGTAGTTCAAAACTTTCCTGGCGAGGGACCTTGACCCTGAATGGGC
The DNA here is from genome assembly GCA_017893485.1 of Hemerocallis citrina. Taxonomy (NCBI): domain Eukaryota; kingdom Viridiplantae; phylum Streptophyta; class Magnoliopsida; order Asparagales; family Asphodelaceae; genus Hemerocallis; species Hemerocallis citrina. The sequence continues at coordinate 95,254,404 of CM030362.1, forward strand.
TCCGCCTATACCTTCGTGGAGTTCTTGCAAGGCATACAAGGCTTCTTCCGGGGAGACGCATCTCAAGTAAGGTCTGCCATCTACTTGGGTATAGGAGCGTTTGTACAAGACTCCTTCAACAAGGGTGTACCGCTCTACTCTCGTTCGGATTCGACGGACTTCTTTAGGATCTTGGGGAAGGGTCCCATCCCTGAGGAACTCTATCAGAGGCTTCATCCAGTTGTTCCGAAGTTGGACGGGCAGCAACTCCATCGAGTCGAGAGCTTCTTCTTCTATGCTTGGTCTTAGGAGCACTTCGATTAGGACGGTCTGTTCAAGACCTTGGAGGGAGGAAGAGGCCAATTTTGAGAGGGCATCTTCTTGGGAGTTTTCTTCTCTAGGGATCCGCTGGATTTGTGCCTCTTCAAACGAAGCCATGAGACTCTGGACCTTGGCTAGGTACTTAACCATTCGGTCGTCTCATGCCTCGTAGTCTCCTAAGACCTGATTAACCACCAGCTGGGAGTCACTGAACACTCGGACACGGTGCGCTCCTGCCCTGCGAGCCATGCCCAGGCCTGCTATTAGGGCTTCATACTCAGCTTCATTGTTCGAGGCTTTAAAGTTGATGCGGAGGGAGTATTGGAGAACGAAGTCATCTGGGCTTGCCATAATGACTCCGGCTCCGCTCCCTTCGGTGCAAGAAGACCGTTTACATATACTGTCTAGATGGGTGGCCCATTGGCCGCTTGACTCACTTCGGGGATGGTGCTTTCTACTATAAATTCAGCTAAGGCTTGAGCCTTAATTGCAGTTCAAGGTTGATAGGATATATCATGTTGACTTAGCTCGATCGACCACTTCATCAGATGCCCGGAGGTCTCGGGCTTGTGCAGGACTTGCTTGAGCGGCTGGTCGGCAAGGACGACCACCGAGTGGGATTGAAAATAAGGACGGAGCTTCCTGACTGCCATTACCAAGGTGTAGGCTATCTTTTCCAATCTCGGATAGCAGAGCTCGGCATCTCTGAGAACCTTGCTCACATAATAGATAGGCTTCTGAGCCTTGTCTTCTTCCCTCACTAGCACAACACTGAGGGTTTTCTCGGAGGCAGCGAGGTAAAGGTAGAGGGTCTCCCTGGGAATAGGCTTGCTGAGGAGTGGGGAGTTGACCAGGTAAGCTTTGAGCTGGTCAAACGACTCTTACTGCTGCTTGCCCCACTCGAAGCCCTTAGCCCCCCTGAGGGCTTTGAAGAAGGGGAGGTACTTCTCCCCTGACTTAGAGAAGAAGCGCCCTATAGCGGCGAGGCATCCTGTAAGCTTCTGCACTTCTTTCACATATGTAGGAGTATCCATATCCAGTATGGCTTTTATCTTCTCGGGATTGGCCCTAATACCTCTCTGACTGACCATGAAGCCTAGGAACTTACCAGATGAGACCCCGAATGCACACTTATTCGGGTTCAGTCTCATGTTATGCTTCCTCAATACGTCAAAGGCTTCTTGGAGGTCGGTTACATGGTCGGACCCCTGGATGCTTTTCACTAGCATATCATCAACATATACCTCCATGTTCTGCCCGATTTGATTCTTAAAGACCTTGTTGACGAGGCGTTGGTAGGTTGCACCAGCATTTTTCAGCCCGAAGGGCATCACCCTATAACAGTAGAGGCCTTGATCTGTGACGAAGGAGGTCTTTGGGATGTCCAGGGGGAACATTCTGATTGGATTATATCCGGAGAAGTCATCCATGAAGCTCAGCAGCTCATGGCCCGAAGTAGCATCGATCAAGATGTCGATGCTGGGGAGAGGGAAAGGATCCTTGGGGCATGCCTTGTTCAAGTCAATGAAGTCGTTGCAAATCCTCCAGCTTCCATTGGCCTTCTTGACCATAACAACATTAGAGAGCCACTCGAGATAGTTGACTTCTTGTATGAACCGTGCTTTGAGGAGCTTGTCCACTTCCTCCTTTATGGCCTGCTGGCGCTCAGGGGCAAACTTGCGCCTCTTCTACTGGACTGGCTTGGACCCCAAAGCAACACTTAGGTGGTGGACGAGGAGGTCCTCAGAGATCCTTGGCATGTCGGCAGCTGTCCAGGCAAAGAGGTCATGGTTCTTCCTAATGCAATGGACTATGTCAGAACAGAGGGTAGAAGGGAGGGTCTTGCTGATTAAGAATTTACGGTTCGGATCTTGCTCTGAAAAGAGCACTTCCTCCAGCTCGTCTACTGGTTCTGACATAGGCAGGGTGTTCCCCTGGAGAATCTCAAGAGTCTCGAGGGAAAGGACAGGTCCCCCGGTCGAGGTCATGTAACACTTGCGGGCCATCTCCTGACTTCCCCTTACTTCCCCTACACCTGCCATGGTAGGGAATTTCATTTTGAGGTGATAAGCCGATGGGACAGCTTCTAGGGCAGCTAGGCCGGGTTGGCCTAGGATCACATTGTAAGCAGCTGGGATGTCGACAACCATAAAGTCCATTGGCTCCGTCCGGATAGTAGGAGTTTTGCCAGCAGTTATGTCGAGGGTTATCACCCCTTTGATAGTCACTGGCACTCCCGTGAACCCATAGAGTGTATAAACGGCGGGCTTGAGCCAGTCCCGCGATAACTTGAGTCCTCGGAAGGCCGCTAAGAAGAGGATGTTGACAGAACTGCCATTATCCACCAGAATCCTCTCCACTTTGAAGTTAGCCATATGGAGGTTAATCACCAGTGCATCATAGTGGGGTGTTCGGACACCCTCTAGATCTTCATCTAATAAAGTAATCGGGACTCCGAGACCTTTGGGAGGGGATATGCTGTGCACCGAATTGACTTTCCGGATGAAAGCCTTTCGAGAAGAGCTGGAGGTTCCTCCCATTGGGCCTCCATGGATGAGGTGCAAGATGCGTTCTTCTTCGAACTCGGGAGTCTCGTCGCGCCTCTCGGGACGCTTGTTAGCCCACCTGGGGGTGGAGGAAGATCGATCCGGTCCTTTCTTACAAACTTGGACACTTGCCCTCTCTGAATGAGGGCTTCAATTTCATTCTTTAGAGCCCGATAGTCATTAGTGTCGTGGCCGTGGTCTCGATGATATCGGCACCACTTCTCCTTATCTCTCTTCTTCACGGGGGTATTCATCTTTGGGGCAGGAGGCAGAACTCCCTCTTTCTCAACCTCCATGAGAATAGTTGAAACATTGGTGTTGAGAGGGGTAAACTTCTCAAATCTGGGAGGCGGGCGGCACTGACCCCCGTTGTCCTTCTGGAGCTCCTTAGCTCCCTCATCTTCGACTGCCTTTCTTTTGCTTCCTGAAGAAGACCCCTCGAACATGGGGTGATGTTCAGCTTTCTCAGCCCGGATGTACTTCTTGCTTCTGAGAAGAAGGTCAGAGAAGTCTCGTGGGGGCTTTTTGGCTAGGGAGGAACGGAGGCTCGAATTGAGGACATTGGATTGGAAGGCGGCTGCAGTGACCGATTGGTCGAGGGAGGCAATGGACCTAGCTTCCGCGGTAAACCACTTGACATAATCTTTCAGTTTCTCACCCTTCTTCTGATTGAGGAAGAGTAGTGAAATACTAGTCTTCTCAGTTCGGCGGCTGCTCACGAAGTGGGTGACGAAGAGGGTCTCAAATTGTTCAAAAGAGAAGATGGAGGATGGGGCAAGGTGGGAGTACCATTCCCGAGCCGGACCTTTGAGAGTAGCTGAGAAGGCCTTGCACAGTAGAGCATCGGAAGCCCGGTGGATCATCATGAGAGTTTTGAAACTCTCGATGTGATCCACGGGGTCTGACTCCCCCGTATATGTCTCGAATTGTAGTGGCTTAAAGTTTGCTGGAACGGGAGCCTCCATGATGGTTCGGGAGAACGGAGGTCTGCTTGGGCGGAGGGTCCTCCCTCTTAGCTCCTCTTTCCTTTCTAGTTGATCGAGGCGCTTCTCCATCTCGTGGAGACGGCGATAGACTGCATCATCCCTTCGACGGTATCCCAGTGAGCCTCTGGACTCATCTTCGTACGAAGGGGAGCGAGGGCTACGACGACGGTAGCTCAGAGAATGACGAGGACTTAGGGACCGAGGAGGAGGGCTTTGAACTGGCAGAGGAGTGGGGACCCTCTGAGCATTATTGTTGTTGTTTGGTGGGAGGTTGAGGGCATGCAAGATTGTAGCCTGAAACTATTGGATTCGGCACGTGTGATAGGTCTGTTCTCGTCCCTCTGGGGCTGCCGACCAGCGGGAGAATGAGGCCTCCTTCGACGGTGCTCCGGGGACTCCCTCCGCCTCCTATGGAGAGGGGACCTCCTATGGTCGCGACGGCGAGGAGATCGCGCATTTGGACGTTCTGAGCGGGAGATTCCCTCACGGGCCCGCCTTTCATCCAAACGGTAGCGAAGGTCCTCTTCTTTCTGCCGGTTAATGAGGATGTTGCGGAGGTCTTCTGAAGGTCGAGGGTTGTAAGATGCCATGGAGTCGGTTGAAGGTTTATGTACGGAGATGTGGTCGCAGTGAAGAGGTTGCTTCTGAGGGGGAGGACGAGAGGTCCCTATACCAGGATACTGGGGCCCGAGTGGAGCCTGCTGGTGTTGAAGATTTTGGAGAGGAGGCTGTAATTGCTGCAGCGACTGATCGGGTTGAAGAGGGAGGTGTCCCTGAGGCTGGATGGGTTGGACCCTCTAGATCTCAGTTTTCTTGGAGGCATGGCTGGAGGTGATCTTAACCGATGGAAGAGGGTGGATTGCTATTCGTCTTTTCCCACAGACGGCGCCAATCTGTTGTCGCTAAAATCGGTGTGGGGGCAAACAGATAGATTTGTGGATTCTTGGGATGTTAAATAGTCAAACCTGAACACCTTTCCGCCAGAATTTGACCGTGATCTCCCGTCGCTGACCTGCAAAAAGTGCGACACCGGGGTTGATTCCGGCGACGCACCCTCTGACGCTCTAGTCAGTAATCAGAAAGATTATGAAAGAGCTTTAATTGGCAAAAGATTGATTACCTATTAACAGTGGGGGATGGGGGGGTATTTATAGCCGTCTTAGGGACCAGTTTCGGGATAAGATCAAATCCCTACTTCCCAGTGAATGGATAGAAGGAATCAGGGCCGTTGATTAAGTAAAATCATAAACCCTAATTCTATCCAGCCGGGCTGGGTTTCTTGCGGGTTGGAACACGCAATCAGTTAAGACGGATCCGTTCGTGGGTTGTTGGGCCTTTCGAAAAAGGCCCAGTTCCCATTTCGAACCCGTTTGTAGGTGAAATTACCATTTTACCCCTGAGCTTTGAGATTCGCGCCTGATTTGGACGGTAGACACAAATTATAAAAAACCTCGCAAGTGCACGAATCGAATCGTAGTAATAGCAAGGGTCGATCCCACAGAGATTGTAGATTTCAACTAACTAATCAATAGATAATAAAAATCACAAGGAGTTGTTTTTAAAAGTCTAAAAGGAATAAAAAGATTAAAACTAAGAAGGAATTGTTGAATCACAAATATCTCTTGAATAGTTGGGTTGTTGATCTCCACCAATAGTTAGTAATGCTAATTTGCCTTCTGAATTTACTTCTAATTACTCATGTTGTTCACTTCAAGGGCATGGTATCTACTCCTTAAAGTATTGTTTCCCTAAGCCAAGAATTAGGCATGGTATCTACTCTAATTCGTTTCTTTCCATAAGTATCTAGCAGGGTATCTACTAAGTTATACTTAGAGAAAACATCAGAACAGTGGAAACGAACAAACACTTAAAGTTCTAGAAATTGGTATCAGATCTAGATCCTCTAAGTTGATTGAACCAAGAACCCCTAAAGATTCTTTTGTTACAAATTATGAGCACGAGATTCGGTCGTCTCAATATGCTTCATATAACAGATTTAGATAAATGATAACATAAACTTGATATTCTCACGTGCTGTATGTCAGTCGACTGCTCTCAGACTTCGAGATCAAGTTTGATGATCATCAATCTATGTCAATTCAACCAGATTCAATCAATAAGTAATCAGAAGATCTCAGAAGAATATAGCACTACATAACTACGGTTTCGATCTACCCAACTATGAAATTAGTTCCACATAATAATAACTTTATTGCTTAACAAGTTTGAATACATGATCAACATAAAAGAATAAAGAGAGAAGAAAAAATAAACTAATGGATTCCGGCAATATGGTCGACTGGCTGTCACACAGTCGACTGCCTTCTGGTTGCTGGATCTTCTCTCTCTTTCTTCGATGTTGATGGAGTGATGCTCTCGATGCTTGTTCAGGAACTTCGTGATTGAGTCACTTCCCAGAGATATATCTGATCCTTGGATGAAGTCGTGGAGTCCAGAGAGAGAGAGAGAGAGATGGTATTCTGATATTTATAGAACACGGCTGAGAATTAGGGTTTCCACTTTTTCAGGAAGATCCTTCTTTATTTGATTTGATGATTAATATCTTTCCCTTTTCTCCTTTCCTTCCTTATCTGTTTACCACGTCCACTTGGAAAATACCCTGTCTTTTGATTTGATTCGCTGCATAAAATCTTGATTCAAATAGATTTGAAATCAGATTCAGGTGTATCTTCGAATATCTTATCTTTTTACTCCGCCGCAGACCAGTCGACTTATCTTCGAACCAGTCGACTGAGTCGAGACTTATGTAGATTTCATCTGTGATCAGGCCAGTCGACTGCTTTTGGGAGTGAGTCGACTGTGTCGAGAGTTGTGGAATATCAACTTCTCCTGTCCAGTCGCCTGTGTTGGGGAACCAGTCGACTGATCCTCTGCAGTTTGCTGTGTATTATCCTTGAAGTCCTAAATCTGCTTTGTTTTTCTGTTATAAGCTGTTTCCTATGGAAAAGAGAAAATAGGAGTTAAATACCACATATAGAGCTTTTAAATGTCTAATTATATTAAGATTATTGCTCTAAAAAGTGAACAATATTGTGTTCATCAACGGTTCCGATTTAACCCTTATTTTTAGCCATATCAGTCAGAAAGCTTGTTGTACGAGAGATTTGAGATATCGAATCCTGGTCACACCCAGACCCATTCAGTTGATTATAGGATAGCTGAAATCCAAGATTTGGAGCTGCTGGAATCCACACCAATGGGGAGACTTCCAGAGAGCTAGGTAGTTGCTACTGAGGCTAAGTACAATACTCAGTTTTGGAAGTAGGCTTAGGAGGTTAGGAGGTAGAGTACCAGTCAAAGCATTATCAGAGAGGTTGAGTAGATGTAAGTTAGTGATGAGATCTGGAACGAACTTGGCCTGATATTTCATTGTTGGCAAGAGTGAGGGTTTTGAGTTAGGTAGCATTGGACCCAGAGTTGGGTATGGTGCCATTTAGGAAGTTTCCAGAAAGGTCGAGGTGGCGGAGGTATGGGAGTAAGGAAGAGAGGGTATTGTGGGTCCCAGTTGGAGAGGAGGAAGAGAGGGTCACTGAGGATGGAATTTTTTGAAGGAGAGAAGGAGGGTGCCATCTAGGGTGAGGGAAGAAGAAGAAGAAGAAGAAGAAGAAGAAGAAGAAGTAGTGCGAGTGAAAAGAGAGACTGATGAGCACCACAGTACTTAGAATAGTCAGCAGAAACAGAGAAGAGGGTGAGGAAGGAAACAGAGGATTTGTGTATATGCCCCTGAGAATTCTGGTCTTACAGGCTTTTTGCTTGTAGTTTTAGAATTAGAAATGTCAAAACCTTTGAAGGTTTTTTTAGCTAATTTATTCTGTGTTTGCATTGCATATATGACATGTATATACCCTACAATTTTTTATATTTACTGACTTCTTGCTTGCTTGTGGTTTTATAATTAGGCATGTCAACATTTTCCAGGGGTGTTTGCTTTGTTAGAACTTGAATTTCATAAAATAGAAAAGTGCTAACAATGTTTGTTAAGAAAAATAATTACAGGAAATCAAAGAACAAACCAGACACTTCAATACAGAGTCGAGATTAAGATCTCTGTCCTTAAAGCAAAATTCGTCCTGTAGTGTGACGGTGGTTGATAAATTGCCTTCCAGGATACAACTGTATTACCTTTTCCTGAAGAGCAGCACCCTATCTTCAGAGATCTTAGCGAACCGGTAGCTGTGTTGTACTCTCAGACTCTGATTCAGAGAAAGAAGAAGAAGGAGATTTGAAAAAACTTTGTGCACTGGTAGACAAAAATTACTGGTTTATAGGAGAAGAGGAGTAACTGAAAGGTCCATTACTCTGTAACAGCAGAGTAATGATACCAGTTACAGAATTTCAAAAAACGTAACTGATGAGCTATTACTATGCTGTTACAGAGTAATGGTACCAGTTACAGAATTTGAAAAGCCTAAACAGTAAGCTGGGGAAAATTTTGGAGCAGGGCAAAAAAAATATAGGCCAAGCCAGACCAGACAAAGCCGGAGCCGGGGCCGGGCCGGGAGCGTGCGTGTGTGTTTGTAATTTTGGCTAGGTCCTCTCTCCACTACACGTTAGTGGTAACCCCAGGGCCACGCCCTTTAGTCCATTTCTTTAGCTTATATACTAGAGAAATCTTTCCCATTTCGAGTAGTGCATATCGGTCCATGGTATATAAATCGGATATACCGGACATCCATGTGAATACAATATTGAAATCAAGGAATGCTTCCTTCTTTGAACATGTGTTTCCGTGCAAGGATGCTACGTATCCCAAACGTACACGTGAGTAAGAAAATGCAAGCACTTCGGTTGATGAATCAGGACATGATAATGATGAACCAAGACGGAGTAAACATGCTAGAACATCAAAGTCATTTGGTCCTGACTTTGTAACGACCTTTCTGTTAAAGAATGAGACCAGATAATTCAAGGAAGCCATGTCTACGCCTGATGCTCATATGTGGAATGAAGCAATCAAAAGTGAAATAGACTCCATTATGCAAAATCATACATGGGAGTTAGGTAATTTGCCTTCTGGGTGTAAAGCTCTAGGATGCAAATAAATTTTCGAACAAAAATTAAAACCAGATGGTTCAATAGAGAAACATAAGGCGAGACTTGTGGTATAAGAATTTAGGCAAAATGAAGGCCTAGACTTCAATTAGCGGGCTCGTCATCGTCAAGCCTAACAACAAGCAAGGCAAGCGGAACAAGCACCACGAGCCCCTTCCTCCTCGCGTCGCAAAAATGCCTCCTCGTCATCATCATCATTTGTGACCTATGAGCAGTTTGCTGCTCATCAAATGCAAGTCCACGGCTACTATGTCAACACACTTGATTACCTACAAGGTAAGGAGGATTGGAAAATTCTTCCTTCTAATGGTGAGGAAGGTGAAGAAGAAGAAGAAGAAGAAGAAGAAGGAGATGATGATGAGTAGATTTAATTGTAATTACAAATGTTTTATCTTCATGTATGCATCTTAATATTACCTTAATGTGTGATGACATAGAATTCTATCGAGTTGTGTTACTGTGTATTCGTTTTTATCAGTTTTACGGTCGACCGGTCTGCCCTCTGTGATGCGTTATGCTTTTGTCAGAAGAGGTGCGGTCAACCGACATGCTCTCTGGAAATTTTCTGAAAAACCGTAGTGTGTGGTCGACCAGTTCTCTCTCTGGCCTATATTTTCGAAGTCTTATAAAATTAATGTTCCTTTCTCAAAATTTTGATTCTTTTGTTGCTTTCATGTGTATTAGGGAGAATCTCGAATCTATGATATTATGAAGAGCTCTCACTGTATAGCAAAGAGTCTCGCTATCAACGGTATCATGTAAGAAGATTCTCTTCTATTTTTTTACAAGATTGTATTCATTGTAATATCATAAAATATTTTCTCTTTGGTGTTTTCATTGATGATTTGTTCTACAAACTTTCCAAGGCTTATTTCACTTATGTCTCCTCTATTTATCCCCTCTTGGTGTGTTCCAAAAAGAGAAAGAATTATTTTTAGAATGTTTTCAAAATGTTTTCTCCTTATTTTATAAATTTTTAAATTATTTCCTGAACAACTATGTATATTACTCTCACCCCTCTCTTATATTTATTCTTTAAGTTCTGTATTACAGGTAGCATTATATTAAGGGGGAGTATTCACTCTCTTAAAAGCTTTATCTATATGAAAATCTGTATTACAGGATGTACTGAATTCAGGGGAGTATTCATATGTTGTGTTTTAAATTTTTCAAACATTCGTACATGTTTTGTTCACACCAAAAGGGGGAAATTGTTGACTCTTAGTTTGGTGTGCACAAAACGTACTCACTCATACTAATAAGTTTGAATTTAGTGTGTCAGATTTTTAGGATCAAATAACATCAAAAAGAGATCCAAGAGAGATTCACAAATATACAAACAAGGAAAGCAATAAAGAATAATGGCAAACATAAGCAAAAGATGAAGATACTCAAAAAGAGTTCTTGATTAATTGGTCCACAAGAAAAAGAAGAAGATATCAAGACCTGAATTTTTCCTTCCATTTTCGTAAGATTATAATTGTATAAGATTGATTAAAGAATGATTAGTTTATGGTAAGAAAACATGGTGGATTCGGAAAAAACAACGCGATACCGGTCGACCGCAACCTTGATTTGTTTGAGAAGCGGTCGACTTTTTACCTCTCTACTTTACGTCAGAGAGCTGTACGGTCGACCACACCAATATGACGGTCGACCGCATGTTGTGCTGTGTATATTCTTGGAAAGTATCGTTTCAATTTTTGATCGATACACTTCCCCGTCTATTAATATTGACGAATCCACTGTGTTTATTTGAACCTAATCACTTCTGAGAAAATTCCTGAACTAATCTTTCATTTAATCAATCTGAGTGTGAGCGTTTATTTGGTTGTATTCTTCAGTCAAGATCATTAACGATCTTGAGTTTTCTTTTCATTTCTTTTCCACTTCGGTGAGATTGACGAGACTTGGATTAGAAGTCCTGTGGGTGTAATAGGTCTCTCGGCCTAAATCCGAGAATCAGTCTACAAGGGTTTTGAGTATAGTGGAATGCTTGGACGGAGAATTGCTACAAGTAGGTGGTGTGGACGTAAACCTGGGGGTCGAACCACGTTATATCGTTGTGTCATCTGTGTTTACTTTTCTATCACTCTTGCATTTACTTTACTTAATTTTATTTTTTTAATTCTGCACGATCACCCTATTTACCCCCCAGGGTGATTTACACAATTCTATATGCAAGTGTTGGATTTTCATGAAGATATAATGTTGATATGCTGCTGTTGATTTATTCAAATGTTAAAGATTTTGCAATTGTATAATTTTTCATTATTGTACTTCATTTTACCTTCCGCTGTGTAAATAAATTTAAAGGACTCATGTATTATAAAAAGTTTAAATTTCCTTGTAAAATTATACGAAGTGAAGTGTAAGGATCCTGTGGAACTTTGAATTCGGTCTTATTTGGAATTCAGGGCGTTACACAACAGTCGCTTTCTCAGAAAGCGATTGGATTTTGCCTACAGTCGCTTTCTGAAAAAGCGAGTGTAGGCAAAACCACATTGCTTTCTCAGAAAGCGATGAGGTTTCGCCTACAATCAATGAGAGGAGATCGACAAAATGGGTTAGGGTTTCGGGGTTTGAAGAGGAAGAGGGAGATAGAGAATTGAAAGAGATGGTGAGGTCGAAACAGCGAGCCTGGGGTATTAAAAACCCCTAAACGACACTCGCTGTCTAAAAAAGCGAGTTTGAAAAAAAAACCTGCTCGCTTTTTGAGACAGGGAGTCCCGACCAGTGAGAAATCAAAAATACTCAAAGCTAACACTCGTTGTCTCAAAAAGCGATGAGATTTTTACCAAACTAGCTTTTGAGACAACGAGTAGGTCAGTTTGAAATTTTTTTTAAAAAGTCGGTCAGTTTGGAAAAAACTTTCAAAAAGTGGGTCATTTTGGGAAACAAATTCCTTCACCAAGCCCCACCCCCAAAGTCAAATTTCCACTTTTCTTCTTTCTAATTTCAAGAACATTTTAAAATCCAAATAATGAAAAATGGGGGATCTTTTCCACATCACCCACTAGCAAACATGCTAATTCTATATAATGTACTCACAAATTACAATGGTTATTTCCATTTACCCACACACAATATGGAGTACACTGCATAAAAAACTACTTCTGATGTGTTCACCCTCTTTAACATGAGTTAGACGTTAACCTGACTTTAAAAAAGACTATTTGGTCTTATGGTTAAAATTATCTGTCACCTTGTCACAATATAAACAACAGAATTGACAGAGTGATAGAAATATCATTTTACCTTGAATAGTATTTAGGTTTTTTTTTTGGAATGTGTTATACTACATTGTTAGTAAGTCATATGAAAATAATAATGCTATATTTGGGAACAAAGTTAACTTGGAATAACTGGAGGTATCTCTCATTACTTAAAAAACTCTAGTTATTCTAATTTTGACATGCTGGGAACTCATTTTGGTAGTTAAGATAATTGTAGTTATCTTACAAAAAAATGTAAGAAAATAGTAGTTATTTAAAAATTCCACTCTTACCTAACTTTTATTAACTATAAAGATAACTTCAAAATATAGATAATGATATGTCAACTAAAGTTAGCCTACATTATACCTTCAAAGTTAAGATAACTTTGGTTATGTAAACTTTGTTCTCAAACAGAAACATGGCCTAATTTGTTAATGAGTTGGAGTATATGGAATTACATCATTTGTTAGTGCATGAGATCATCTCCAACCACGTTAGCCATCTCTCATTTTTAACTAAAATAGCAGATTTATGAAAAAAAATTGCTCCAACGAGACTCGCTAAACCACTCACCAAAATATATCTTTCAAATTTAGTTGCTAGATCTGGCAAAGTTGCATTCCTTGCCAAACTTCCCTTCCGCTCTTTATGCTTGTAAAAAAGTCAAAACCCACACAAAAGAATCTTCGAGTTCAAAAGAAATCGCGATCACAATCTTCGCGAGCTCCTTAACTCGCAATCTCGAACTCGTGAGCTGCTGTCGTTAGAAATATTTCTTTCTTTTTGGGCTTGGGTTGGTTATTTTGGGCTTGGGTTTTTTGCTTGGATTTTGTAATTTTATTTAATTTTTATTTTGGGCTTTGAAATATCTATGGTTAGCTAAAATAACTAGCATGATTGGAGTGTAGATTTTGTTTGCTAGCCAAATTGTCCAATTGTTCTTCATTCTGCCTATTCTACTGTAACGCCCTGTACTCAACGCTTATGCACACAATTAAATCATAATCCACTGCCCACCACAGCCTGCCTAAAAAAGGGTGTTCGGACGTTAGGTACCATTTATCCTTGGCTTTTACTATATACCCTCTTTTTCTCTTTCCTTCATCCAGGATATGGGATTAAACACCCAAGCGCACACACACCAGATGTCACCCAACTTCTTCTTCTCATTTTTTCCCCTGTCTTTTTCTCATTTAATGCCAAGCTCCATAATTCTACTATAAGCTTCTTAATTAATTCTATTTCCTCCATAGCCCATAGAAATCTTTATAGGTCACCACCCCCTCTTAAGAATTCGGCGTCCTCGCTGAATACGGACATGCAATCTAGCACAGATCATCTTTCTAGTCGAATATAGATTTATCTCCTAAATCAACTACACATATCGTTGCCCACCAAGGGTCTTACGCATCTCATATATAAGTTCTACATTCAATGTCGAAATTTGGCTCTGATACCATCTGTAATGCTCCGTACCCAACGCTTACGCACACAATTAAATCCTAATCCATTGTCCACCACAGGATGCCTCAAAAAGGGTGTTCGAACGTTAAGCACCCTTTATCCTTGGCTTGTACTATATAACATCTTTTTCTCTTTCCTTTATCCACGATATGGGATTAAACACCCAAGCACACACACCAGCCAACATCACCCCACTTCTTCTTCTGGTTTTTATTTCTTTTGTCTTTTTCTCATTTAATGTCAAGCTCCATAATTCTACTATAGGATTCTTAATTAATTCTATTTCCTCCATAGCCCATAGAAATCCTTATAGGTCACCCTCTAATACTCCACATATATCTCTCTAATATCTATATAATAAAACACAAAGAAAGCTATCAAGTGGTTCTACTTCAATCCCCCAAAATCAAACACCCAGATCTAACCTCACAAAACACATTTTCCCTCCAAAAGTTTTCCCTCAAAGCTCAAATTCAAATCTCCCCACCCAAAACAACTCCTTTATTTATTTAATTATCTCTCTCTCTCTCAATCTCTCATATTCAAAAAAATAAGAAAATAAAAATTTAGAAAATTTTTAAAAATTAAAAAACTAAAAAAATTAAAAGTTTTAAAAATAAGTAAAAAAATTCAAAAAATTATAAAATTTTTTTAAAAAAATGTAAAGATTTTACAAGAATTAATTTTAAAAAAATTTTAAATTTTAAACTTTTTAGAATAAAAGAAAATTTGAAAAATTGAAAAATTTTAAAAAGTTTTTAAAAAATAAAAAAAATAAAAAACTTTAAAAACTTTAAAAAGTAATTCAAAAAAATAAAAAATTATAAAAAATTATAATTTTTTTAAAAAATATAAAAAATTATAATTTTTTAAAAAAATTATAATTTTTTTTAAAAATATAAAAAATTATAATTTTTTTTAAAAATTATAAAAAATTATAATTTTTTTAAAAAATTAAAAAAATTTAACAACTTTTTTAAAAATATTTAAAAAATTTTAATTTTAAAAAAATTTAAAATTTAAAATTTTAAAATTAAAAAAAATGGAAAATTTTAAAAAATAAAACATAAGTAAAATTTAAAATTTTTTAAATTTTTAAAAATTTTTAAAATTTGTAAAATTTTAAAAAAATTTGAAAATTTGAAAATTTGAAAATCCCAAAGCAAATCTAAATCCAAATCCACCAAATCGAGCGCGAATATCAAGCGACTCCGTATCGGCGGCTCCCCTCCACCGAATCGAGAGCCTCTATATGCGATGCGACGACTCTAATTTCATCTCATTAACCGAATTCTCATTCTAATTTTTAATTTTGTGTGTGCAAGGGATTACTTAGTTTTTTGCTGACTCGAATTTTGTGTGTGCACAGGATCTAAGTTCAGAGAGGTATGATTGTTTTATTTTTGGGTTTAAAATTTTTTAATTTGGTAATTTATTTGATGAGTTTTTTTATTGGTTTTAGTTTAAGGTGTACGCAAGTGAAATATTGATTATTTGGTGGCCTCAATTTGGGCTTCCAAACCATAGCAGGACAAGTAAGCTGACCAGCAACCTAAAATAACTTGACAAATATGCAACATTAATTTTTTTACTAGAAGAGAAAAGACTATCGTGAAGTGTTCCCTTCATTGGTTATTAGAAACTATGGATAATATAACATATAAGAACTTTTTACGTAGGTTTGGATATATATGATTGGGATGACTGGAGTTTACCAGTGAAGGGTGCAAATTCTCCACTCAAGAAAGACAGATAAAGTAAATTTGTTATTTGTCCATTTTGATTTTTTTTTTATAAAGATGCAATGCAGAAACAAAGTGGAGATAAAATAAATGATTAGCTCGGTTTAGAGTTTTGAGAACTTCATGTATTTCATTTTGGTTTAAATAATAATAAGAGGCATTTCAATTGCAAACCGAGTCTCAGGCAAACAAATGCTAAGATTATTGGTATTGTAGATACCTTCACACCTGCACTTGCGTTACCATTGTATTTAGACATGCTCATAGTGGTTATGAGATTAGAGTAAGCTCGATAAAACCTATATGATAATATCCTTGCATAACTATTACAAGTATCTAAAAGTGATGTTGAAGTTAAAAAAAAACTTTTAGATGCTTGTAATAGTTACGGCAAGTAACTTGTACTCCAATTCATTTGTTTGATACAAGTCAAAAATACCACCTATAGTGTAGTTGGGTCTAGAGACGACTCTTGTTTGTGATATGCTTGATGGGTTTTGTCTCTATTGTGAAAATTTGACCATAGAGGACTTACGACACAATATGAACATGAATTAACATAGGATTTACCCATTCTCGAATTTGATCATGTATGTGAGACTTTTGTGAGAATTCGTGTTTTGGTTGAGACCCATGTAAAATACTTGGTTTGGACATGCTAGATACCCTAATTTATGATGTTTAGACACTTGGTAGACTCGAATTCATGCTTGGTTGTGTTTTGAACAAGTTTTGTATGATATATGTTGAGTTGTTGTTAAAGGAAAAAATTTGTATTTTGTCATTGATCTGTTTTGTTTGCTGTTTTGGACTGTTTTAAAGTCAGTATCTTAATTTCGGTATAAAACATGAGTTTAAGATAATTTTGTCTATTTTCAAACCCCTCTGACTTTGCTTGATTTCGTTTTCGTATGACTGAGTTATGACTTTTTTAGTACAGAGGTGTCAATCTTTTCCAGATTCTGTTTTTCGGTAATTTTGATGACAAATCATTTCAAAGAACTATGCTACATATATTATTTTTATCCAAAACATTGGTCAGTGTTTCTTTATCAAGCTAGGGATTACCCAGAATTTTGGTGAATTTTATTGATGAGTTTTATGTGTTGCTTCATGCTCGTTTATGAAATTTATACTTGCTGTATTTTGTTCGCTGTTCTGTAAAGAACCTTATTTTCCCTACGATTCCTTTTACTGTATGAAAATTGTTTGTGAAATGTGGAAGTTGTTATATTTTATCTATTTTCATATCCCTTTGGCGGAATTGGATTTTGTTTCACTGGTTGCGAAATATCTTAGTTTTCGTATAGCAGTGTTGGGAACTCCAGATTTGCCAAACTATGGTTTATCGATGTTTTCTTATTTTTGATGACTGATCTAATTTCACTGAAAAATTCTGAAACTTTATATTTAGATACTGGACATATAGGGGAATACCCCAGATTTTTGGTGGATTTATTTAATGTGTTTTCATGCTATTTTTCTGTTCTTGGATTCGTTTTCCTGATTTCTGGCTGAACCTAGTTTCTGTATTCAAATCAGTTTTGAGCTATGATTTTGTGAATTAATATATGACTTATTTATACTCTCTGAATTCTGTTGGGAGTCTACTTTCTAGACGTTTCGACGGATTCAGATTTGTATTTTTGTAACACTGGAAATCATTGTTTTAGTACAACACTGTCTTGCTGTCCTGAATTAGAAAACTAGTTATTTTATCCTGTTATGTGTTGTCTTGTACCTGTGCATGTTTATCTTGCAACTTGAACTTGTTACATGATCATGACATGATATACTTGATATGTTTTACAAACCTCCATGCTTGTTTGACATTAAAAATAAAATAACCAGGCCAGGGTTAAGGAAAAGATCTAGTAGTGGAAAGTGCAGAAACGTGTACTCGGAAGAACCTAGTGGTTATTGAAGCTTATTTACATGTGGAGCTTGACACGATATACATGACACGTACACATGACACTGGAGCTTGTTTGGGTTTTGGAGCTTGTTTACATGATACTTGGAGCTTGTCCCTGAGTACACTGTCCTGTATGGTCCCCTACGAAATCTAAAGCGAAACTGTTTGATGTAGCAACCATGTAGTAAAAACCGTGATGCATGAAGTGCTACCTAGATAGTAATAACTACAAGACTTGATACATGACACTTGAACATGATACATGCCTACTTGACACTTGACTACATGATACATGAGATTTGATAATACATGCTACATGATTACCTGATTCTTGATACTGGTTACTTGATGCATGACACTTGTTTACTTGACACTCAACACATGCTATTATATTTGCTCATTTTGCCATGCTATGATTTATATCCTGTATTCATGATTATACCATGCTAGGTTGTTACTTAGATTTACCTATCCCATGTACTTGTATCCTACATTATAAGTGGTCCGTAACTTGCAATTGACGGGTACTTGTTTTTCTTCTTCTTTCTCCTGCAAATTTACTAATTACATATCAGGATGGTCGGCTGCCAGATGGTATTGGCGAGATGATGTATTAGGCTGGATTCTCTGCTTTATGATTATTGTTGCTTGAACTTGAATAAGATGTACTTGATTACTTGACTATTTATCTTGTACTTGGGCGATGTGATCCAGGATATTTGACTTATTCAGAATTTGATTATTTGAGATTATTATATTTGGTTTTAAGTAATTCATGTTGGTATCTTATTTCAATTATGCATGCCTGGTTGTATCTTTTGCTTCCGACTCTAATTATCTTGTGAAATATTGTAAAGATTTTTGAACAGCTTATGGATGATGAAAATCATTTGCTGGGCTTTTGTTACGTATCCGTATTCCGTATTCTTTTTGGGAAGCGGGGCGTGACATTAAAGTTAGATATACTGTTTCCTCATATAATATGTATACTACTTCAATTAATTTGCTGGACCTCCAAAACTATTTTATATAATCAAACAAGGTGCACCGTTCCGAAGACGTGCCGTAAGCACGTGTCAACGGACAAACCTAGTTTTTCTATAAATCTGGGGTGTTACATCTAACGAGCCAAAATGACTTGCGTGGTTGGAGATGTTCTGATGAGGGGGAAAAACCCAAAAAAATATTAAGGGATATTTTTGCAGATGTCCCCAGTCAAAATATGGAAACTAGCATATACCCCCACTATTTTAAAAAAAACTAAGAAATACCCTTAGTTTAGACGGAACTGTTAAAATTCTGTTAAGTGAATTTACGTGCATCACTCGTGACACAGTAAAATGACTTAAATACCCACGATAAAAAGTATTTTAGCAAATGCCCCCATTCAAAATCTGGAAACTAGCATATACCCCCACTATTAAAAAAAAGAAAAAGAAAAAGAAATACCCTCAATTTGGACGGAACTGTTAAAATTCCGTTAAGTGAACTTACGTGCATCACATGTGACACAGTAAAATGACTTAAATACCCACGATAAACAATATTTTAGTAAATGTCCTAATTTAAAATCTGTAAACTAGCATATACCCCCACTATTTTTTTAAAAACTAAGATATACCCTCAGTTTGGACCATTTTTTTTGGTTTGTATCTTGCTTGTTTGTTTCTTACTTATGATAGCTATGGTTTTTGTATTTTTTGGGGTCAAAATTTGAGTTAGAATTTCTTTGTTAGTTTCTTACTTATGGAGGATATGTTGTGGAAATTTGTTGTCGTGTGACTTGTTATGGGTACCACTTCTCCTGTCTAATGCTAAAAAGAACTTAGCAGCTACAAAATTTAATATTTTTCATTGATTTTGCTTCAAATTTTACTTAGCAGCAATTTCATATTGATTAGGCTAAATGTTTTCAGATTATATGATTATATATTGATTAGGCTAAGTGTTGTTTTGTTATTTGAATCTAAACATTGAGTCTTGAATATTGCAGTTTAATCAGTGTTTTGTTATTTTCATGCTTTACTGTTGGTATGATATATGATATTCTCAATTTGTTTACTTCTAATGTTTCATTTACTGCATGTTAATTATATGAACAAATCTTTACAGAGTGAGACAACTGTTAATAGTATGCATCATTTAGAAGTAAAACAGATTATTTGGAAACATCTGGAATTAGCTTGAGAAATTTTCAGCTGTCTTTTGTAATTAAGTTCCATCGATACATAACCAAAAAAATGTCCAAACAAAGAGTATATCTTGATTTTTTTAAATAGTGGAGATATATGATAGTTTACAGAATTTGAATGTGGGCATTTACCAAAATACTTCTTATTGTAGATTTTAGGTCATTTAATTTGTCATATGATGCACGTAAATTCACTTAACTGAATTTTAATAGTTCATCCAAAATGAAGGTATTTCTAAGTTTTTAAAAATTGTGAACGTATATGATAGTTTTCAAGGACATTTGCTAAAATATCCCATATATTAATTAAAAGAGTAATGCTAGAGCCACTACCAATTTCACTACATTTCTCTTACTACCTTATGTGGCACATTCCAATAGGTAGGAAATGATAGAGTAGGTGGGAGAACTCTCCAATAGGAGTATGCCACCTAAGCCTGTGAAGAAAATGGTAGTGAAATTGGTAGTGACTAAAACATTACTCTAATTAAAAACCCCTCACCAACCTATAAATAAGATCACCCCTCAAATCTCTCTCCATAAAAAATCCAACAAAATAAAAAATCAAGAACCCAAAACTCTCCAAAAATGGCGGCCTCCCTCTCTCAGTCTAACCTCCTCACTCCCAAACCCACATCTTTCATCCCAAACCCTAACCTGAACTCTCAATCCCAACTCCATCTCCACCTCCACCTCCACCGTCGCCGTTTCCCCCGCCGCCTCTCAATCTCCGCCGTCCAATCCACCCCCAAACCCACCGTCCTCGTCGCGGAGAAGCTCGGCGAGGCCGGCCTCGACCTCCTCAAATCTTTCGCCAACGTCGACTGCTCCTACAACCTCACCCAGGAGGAGCTCCTCACCAAGATCTCCCTCTGCGACGCCCTTATCGTCCGATCCGGCACCAAGGTCACACGCGATGTTTTCGAGTCCAGCGCGGGAAGGCTCAAAGTGGTGGGCCGGGCCGGAGTTGGGATTGATAATGTGGATCTGGGAGCGGCGACGGAGCACGGATGTCTTGTCGTGAATGCGCCGACCGCGAATACGGTGGCGGCCGCGGAGCACGGGATCGCGCTGTTGGCTGCGATGGCAAGGAATGTGGCGCAGGCAGATGCGTCGGTGAAGGCAGGTGAGAAAGTTGGGATATAGGGTTTTGGATTGGGCGGATCTGCTTGGTTTGCTCAGAATTTTGTTCTTTTTTTTTTGGGTTTTTTCCACACTGGTGCAAAAAAAACATTGAAATTCCATGTCGGTTTTCCACAACTCACAATTTGCTAATTCCATATTAGTCCAATCAAAAGTGGCATTGGTATCGGGTCGTGTCCTTCACTACCCGGACCCGGACCCGTAAACAGGGGCGGAGCTATGTGGGGGCCCGGGGTGGCCCGAGCCCCCCAAAATTTTGAAAAACCCCTTAATTTTTTTGAATTTTTTTTAAAAAACCCCTTAAATCTATTAAATTTCATTATTTGGCCCCCCTAAAAATTATGAAAAATACCTATATATTTATATATAGTTATAGAATTTTTTCTTGGTCGCTCTGAAAATTTTGTTCTGGCTTCGCCCCTGCCCATAAAGACCGGGTCCGGTTCCTATTAAAATATTCCTACCGTCTAGGTAGGAGCAGGAGTGTGAGCGGAGGCGGCGAGTGGAGGATTTAGATTAAAGTAGAGAAGAAAAAGGCATGTGTTCTGAGTTTGGAAGAGAAAGATTTAGAATTGAGGAGGAAGGAGCGGAGGAATGAGGATGAAATATTTATTTTTATGTTGATTTTTTGGGTTTTTTAACGGGTCCGGGTCCAGGTCTCTTTTGAGCGAACCCGGACCGGGACCCGAAAGTATAACGGGTCCCATTTTAGGACCGAGACCCGGATAGGCCGGGTTGGTTCCGGTCCAATGCCGGGTCCGGGTTGGATCCGGGTTTCGGGTATTTATACCAATGCTAATCAAAAGTGATCAGTTTGAGATGCAACTGTAGCGTTAGGCAAATTATGAATAATTGAACCCATTTTGGGGAAAAAATCTTAAAGTGGAATGCTCCGGAAGAGAATAAGATCGCAAGGGTGTTTCAAATTAATGAGACCCTTCACTGAAGATTTTTTCTTGAAACTAGGTTCAATGAATCAGAATTTTGATGATGTTATAACTGAGCCACTGGCCTTTAACTTTGAGAGTTGATCCAGAGACTCACGTGAAATTAGCAAATTGTGGTGGACTAATATGGAATTTCAATAATTGTTGAGCACCCGTGTGGAAAACCCCTTTATTTTTTATTTTTGGTTGTTTTGGGATTGTGATATTAGATATTTGTGTGGGGTTCGTTATTTATGATACTCAATAGACGGTTGTGAGACACGCATGTCCTGACGTTTGTGATGCATATCATATGTCACACACTTCACCTACATTTCTTGAACACATAATTAACAAATTTCAAACATTTATATGTATCTCGTAAATTGTAACCTTTCAATTGCCCTCTAGTGGGATGCTTTAGGTGTTGGATTGAGTATTGGAGAAACCATCTTCATGTATACTTGTCAATTTTGACTATCCAAAACATTCTCCACAATGTACAGTTTATAAATCATATGGCAGCTGCATTTTATTTTACCTGTTTGTAAATACTGTGGTAAATTACCTTGTAGCGATTTGCTGATTAGATTTTTGACATTATTTTTTTCTCTTCTTTGCCAGTGTTCACTTCAGTGTTACACAAAGTAGTACGTTATCCATTTCCATTCTAGAGAGAGCACCATTCTAGTGAAACCTCTACTAAGAGTATGTCTTTACAATTAATTTTCAGCTTAATGACCCTTGTCAAGACTAGCTATACATAAATATAGATTTCCTAAGTTTTGTTACGTAGTTCCTTGAGATTTCCCTTTTATGAGTTGTAATTATTAGTTCTCACTGACGACCGATAGACTCCTTTCAAGTGTGAGTTGCATAGGAATCGCAGTTGATATTTGATATGAAGGAGCAATTCTAGGTCAAATTCTCTGCTGTCTGCTTAAATCTTAATGCAACATATTTAATCAAAAAAATTGCAGGACAATTTAAATGATTGTTATCTTCAAAATTGAGGTAAACTAGTTTGTTAGGATTATGGGATGTTTTTAATTCAGATATGGTTGTGACGTCATGTCCTCCGCTAGTCTTAAAAATTAGTCTGGGAATTCGTGGAGCTGGTTCCATCTTTTATGGGATATGACACAGTAGATGATAATGATTATGATGCTTATGGTAAATTGAGCACTATATATTTTGGACCATATTATTCTAAATTAACATATAGTGTACAATATGTCTTGACACAGAGCCATATATAGGAAGTCGTACATACATCCATACATGTGAAGCATGACATTGTGTTTGACAAGTTCCCAAAATTCACGTTAGAAGAGATTGGGGCCCGATTCATTTTCTTCATCTAGTTTATTGAATATTCAAGTGTCTCCATGTTGTAAATTGGCTAATTTTGGAAACGGTGTATCTCACAACCCTTTCATTACCTTCTAGCCGGATATTTAGTTGTCTGATTGATGGAGAAACCATCATGTATACAGGTCTGATTTTGACTATCTAAAATATTCTCTACAATGTGCACTTTGTGGTCTGCATCTCATATTACCCTTTGTAGAAAAATAATGTGTTAAATAACTTCTTAGAAATTGACAGTTAGTATTTTGACCTCATCAATTCCTCTTCTTTGCGAGTGTTTACTATGGTTTTTCACAGGATAGTAGGTTTATCCTTTTCATTCTAGCAAGAAGACAATCCTTGTCAAATGAAATCTCTAGTAAGAGTTTTTGTTTTTTGTTTTGTTTGTTTGTTTATATATAAATTTGACAAGAATGACCCTCAATTTTAGCTACATGAAAATGAAGTTTCCTGATTTGTGAAAAGATACAAACGAAGTTTCCTCAATCTTGTTGCAAAGTTCTTTGCAGCATCCCTTTTGAGTTGTAATAGTTCTCTCTGATAACCTATGGACTCCTTTCTCATCAAATCACAATATATCAAACATAAATTAGAAGCAAGTTGCAAGAAATATTTGATCTGGAAGAGCTATCTAGGTCATTTTCTACTGTCTGTTTAAATTTGTTCAGAATTAACTTAGTGTTTCTTACATATCTTATAAAATAATGGCCAGAGTTTTCATATTGTTTATCTTTTCAAAAATGCATATATAGCAAATGCACATTTCTACCTTTCTTTAGACCTTCCACCCCAATCTTTAGGTATTTGAAGATTATCAAAAGTGTCTTTCTGAGAGGTTGTCCATTGGCAGTCATAATTATGATGGGAAATGATTTAGGGAGTGTTTGTTGTTGAATTGAGTGTATGATGTATGAGTGTAATATTGGAATTGTTTGGGGTCTATATTGTAAGTTGTTGTAGACTTTGCATATATATATGAGGCTATTGCCCTCAATGTATTTGCTGCATTCCTAATCTATACAATTAGTTTCTCATTTCCTAACTTGGTATGAGAGTCACTTAGGTTAAAAAAGAAATCCTAGATCTAGATTTACATTTATTAAAAAACATTTGATCAAAACCTGATCCCAAATCCAAATCTGGATCCTAAATCCAAATTCAAATCCAAATCCATATCCCAAATCCAAATCCCAAATCAAAATCCAAATCCATATCCAAATCTCAGTTTCTCTCTCCCTCTCCCTCATTGGAATCCATGGCAGCCACCACCAAACAAGGAGAAGAGAGTGGAC
This sequence comes from Hemerocallis citrina, assembly GCA_017893485.1. Lineage (NCBI taxonomy): Eukaryota > Viridiplantae > Streptophyta > Magnoliopsida > Asparagales > Asphodelaceae > Hemerocallis > Hemerocallis citrina. The sequence goes on from CM030362.1 coordinate 95,278,571, forward strand.
GCCGACCTCCTTCTATGTCGCCGCGCTTCCAGCACCAGACCGCGCTGCAACTCCTCCATGTAGCTGCCTTGAGCTCTGCCGTTGCTAGGGTTTTGTACAAATCTAGCCCATCCTCGTATGCTCTGTTATCTGGACCCAACCCGCAAACCCAAACCCAATCCAAATATGACCCAACTGTACCCGATCCAACCGAACCGTCCAACCCAACCCAGTTCAGTCGAACCCAACGCAGTTGAACTCGGTCAAACCGAAACCAGTCCAACCAGGCATGGGCCGATCGACCTGAATCAGGCAGTGGCGGATCCATGAATTTAGTTCAGTGGGGTCCTTATACAAAAATAAATACGATAACAATTAAGAAAGTACAATACTAAAATAAATAAGAAATGTTTTACATTCTAAATTTGCTCCCTACGAGTTTTCATCTTTTGAAATTGATTTATTACATCTTCATTAGTAACATTGGCAAGAGCTTCCTTTTCTATAGCCGAAATAAGACAATCACTTAAGAATTCATCACCAATTCGATTGCGCAAATCCGACTTCACAAGCTTCATTGTAGAAAAGCACCTCTCCACTGTTGCGGTTGCAACTGGCAAAACCAATGCAAGTTTTAGTAATCGATACACCAAAGGATAAGAGAGATGTTTTTTAGTTTGCACCATCACTTTAACAAGATCCCCAATGCCATTCAAATGTGCAAATCTTTCATCTTCCTTCAAATTATCAATATAAATGATAAGTTCATGCTCAAGAGCCATCCTCTCCATGGAATCAAAATCATCAGGATATAATTCAGCTAGCCTCATCAACTGTAACGGATCAAATGCACCAAATGAATCACGTGGATCTAAAGCAGCCATACAGACGAGCAATTCAGAGTTGACCTCATTAAAACGATCATTGAACTCTGCAATTTGCATATCAACAACAACATTAAAACAATCAAAAGAATAATAATGCTCATATGTGATTCCTGTTTTTTGTCGTCGGTTTTTTGGATTAATATAAGGCTCTATTATGTTCAACTTTTCAATGCCATGTTTATCACAAAATGAGAAGATCTTCATCAAAAGAGGATTCCAACCATCAAGTCTAAATTTCTGCAATTGTCGCTTAGTTGATTTCACCATGGACATAGCATTCAAGATATCTTGATCTTTTCTTTGTAGAGCTCTTGATAGAGATTCAGTTAGCCCAAAGATGTGCAACATCAAGTGCAAATAGAAAACAAAATCGAAAGATGTGAAGTATATTTGAAGACCATTTGCTTGACGTTGTTGTAAATCCTTCTCACCCTCCTTTTCAACAAAGCTAAGCATATCCATAACATTTGGAAACAAATCAACCAAACGTAAAAGTGTTTTGTAATGGGAACTCTAACGTGTATCACCCGCTCTTATTAAAGAAAGCTCTTGATTCAACCCACTTCCAGTTTCTATCTCACCACAACCTATCTCTTTTAACAACCTCTCTTTTTGACTATCTCGAATCATATCTGTTCGTTTGCAAGAACCACCAACAACATTTATCAAGACCGCTATCATGTCAAAGAAATCTCCAACAACAAAATGTTTTTTTGCAATCGCCACAACAACTAATTGAAGTTGATGAGCAAAACAATGTACATAATATGCTGAACTATTTTCTCTCATGATTAGATCTTTTAACCCATTCAACTCACCACACATATTGCTTGCACTATCATAACCCTGCCCTCTAATCTGTTTCAAACTCAAACCAAATTCAGCAAATAAGCAATCAATAGCATATTTAAGAGTTAAAGAAGATGTCTCCTTTACATGAACAAGATCAACAAATCTCTCCTTAACCATTCCCCGTGCATCAAGATATCTCAAAACAACAACCATTTGTTCCTTTTTAGACACATCACTAGACTCATCAACTAACAAGGCAAATACATCATCACCAATTTCTGCAAGAATAGATTTGAGTACTTCTTGTGCAAAGCAATGACAAATATCTTTCTGAATGCTTGGAGACACCATTTGACTATTTCCCGGAGCATTTTTCAATGTAACTTTACGGACACTTTCATTTTGATTTTGTGTGTATTTTATCATCTCCAAAAAATGACCTCTATGAAAAGAGTTTTCTGACTCATCATGACCACGGAAAGGTAATGCACCGTTCAACAAATATCTAGCAACATCGATTGAAGCAGTCAATCTAATACGATACTCATTCTTTGTAATATCACTTTGCTTATGTATTGCAACTGCAATAGATTGGTCTTGCCTCATTAGATCATCACATTTTTTAACAGCCTTATTATGTGAACTATTAACATCACCAACATGAGTTTTAAGTCTCCATTTTATTCCAACTACAAAAACCTTCAACCACAAATGCATCACCCCCTCCTTGTCTTCCAACGTGATCACTAAATAAGTAACAATACAAACAAAAGACTTTATCGGCTTTCATACTATACTCCAACCAACCACCATATTTATCAAACCATGTAGTATTAAAGCGTCTTGGTTTACCTCCCATGATTGTAGTTTTGAATTCATGACCACGTGGTTGACAAGGTCCTCTAATCAAGTATGTCCGCCTTATTTCATCTCTTTGATTAGGATGATAATCTAAAAATTTTTTCCTATCAAATGGATCCGAAGGAAGCTCTTTTAAATCAATTAATTTAGGCATTGAAGGCGTAGAACTAGATTGAGAAATATTTATTCTCGATGATTGTTCAACCGATGGTTCCGAGGTTGGAGGTTCAAGCGGTTGAGGAACATTTATGCTTGAGAAAAATCTTTTCATTTTGTATCTGTTAATTGTCAAAAAATAATAACAATAATTAATTAACCATTTCATTTATTAAAATTTTACTACCAACAAAGTCACTAAGTGATTAATATTTATCATTAATCATTTATATAGACAAATTTAAATTCATATAAATTTCTTAAGAGCTAAGATTGCCTAATAATCTTTAAATATGTAATTATGTAATTTATTAACAAAAAAATAAATAATAAATTGGATAAAGTAAAGTAAACTAACCTATAGTAGAGCTAGGAAAGGAGTATGAGAGAGGATCCGAGACCGAGAGAATTACTACACCGGGACTTTGAGTTTCAATCTTTCAACGCCGAGAGGACAAGCAGAGCTGCAGAGAGGCAGAGGAGACTTCTGTTCTGTTTTTTTCAATTGGGTGAAGTGAGGAACGGGAGCTGAGACAGTGAGATTAATAGAGGTTAATTTTGAGTTGGGCTGAGACTAATAGACTTGTTATTTTCAAAGTTTTTGGTTCATTTTCTAGTTGGGCTTTATTTTAATTTTGGGCTTTAATAGAGATGTGGGTTGCTAATTAATTTTGAGTGGGTTCCTTTCTTTTAGTTCACTGGGTTCCTATAATGCTTATATAAAAAAAAATTACACTGTAGCTTTTTTTCAGTGGGGTCCGTGCCCCCCCCTGAACATATGCTACATCTGCCCCTGGAATCAGGTCCAACCGAACCGGATCCACTCTTGCGCCCTCCTCGACCGAACTGAACCCGATCCAATTCAGATTTCGGATCTAAACCAACCTCAACTTGGATCTTCGATACGAGTCTATTCGAACTAGAAGTTACTTCTTCATCTTCCTAAGGATCCATATCTTGATCTGATAAGCCGCTTCTCATTTTCTTTCGGGGCCTTTCGGATAGTATATCCAAATTAGAAGTCGCTTCAATGTGTTTTTATGGATCCATATCTTGATCCAATAAGCCGCTTATCTCGTTTCGGAGCCTTTCAGATATGCTTGTTTGATTGGATTCAAAATTTTGCATCTTCAAGTCTGAATGGTAGCTTTTAGCTCAGTCAGTTTAGTTCATTGATATGGACCCCTTTCTCATTAAATCACATTATATCAAACATAAATTAGAAGCAAGTTGCAAAAAATATTTGATCTGGAAGAGCTATCTAGGCCCTTTTCTACTGTCTGTTTAAAATTTGTTCAGAATTAACTTAGTGTTTCTTACATATCTTATAAAATAATGGCCAGAGTTTTCATATTGTTTATCTTTTCAAAAATGCATATATAGCAAATGCATATTTCTACCTTTCTTTAGACCTTCCACCCCAATCTATACGTATTTGAAGATTATCGAAAGTGTCTTTCGGAGAGAGGTTGTCCACAGGCAGTCATAATTATGATGGGAAATGATTTAGGGAGTGTTTGTTGTTGAGTTGAGTGTATGATGTATGGGTGTAATATTGGAATTGTTAGGGGTCTATATTGTAAGTTGTTGTAGACTTTGCCTATATATATGAGGCTATTGCCCTTAATATATTTATTGTATTCCTAATCTATACAATTAGTTTCTCATTTCCTAACTTGGTATGAGAGTCACTTAGCTTAAAAAAGAAACCCTAGATCTTGATTTACAACCATTAAAAACATCATATCAAAACCCGATCCCAAATCCAAATCCATATCCCAAATCCAAATCCCAAATCAGAATCAAATCCATATCCAAATCTCAGTATCTCTCTCTCTTTCTCCCTCATTGGAATCCATGGCGGCCACCACCAAACAAGGAGAAGAGAGTGGACGCCGACCTCCCTCTGTGTCGCTGTGCCTCCAACACCAGATCACCACTGCAATTCCTCCTTGTAGCTGCCTTGAGCTCAGCCACCGCTAGGGTTTTGTACAAATCCTAGTCCATCCTCGTCTTATGTTTTGTTTTCTAGACCCAACCCACAAACCCAAACTCAATTCAAATTTGACCCAACTATACCCTGTCTAACCGGTCCAACCGAATCGTCCAACCTAGCCAGCACAGACTCTTTACAGAGGCTCTCGCACCCGAGTCGGACTCGTATTGGACTCGGGTGCAGCGGGGGTGCGATGGGACACGCACGGGGTGCGGCAGGGTGCGTGTCCCATTATTTTATATTAAAAAATTTAATGGATGCGGCTAGGGTGCGTGTGCCATTATTTTATATTAAAAAATTTAATGGGTGCGGTTCGGGTGCGGCAAGAGTGCGGATTTGGGTCTTTGCTATAAAAAAACACTAAATCCTACTATTTTTCTCTCTATCTAATGTTTTCCCTCCCCCCTTTCTTTCAAGAACCCTAAATCCCCAAATCTCGATCAAAATCCTAATCCTCTCATTTGCCGTCGTCGACTCCTCATCTCTTCGTTGGCTTCTCCACTCTTCGCCGTTGACTCTGCTTCTCCACAAAGAAAGTCCAGATATTTGCTATCTTTGAATGAGATCTCAATTCCAGCTACGGTTTCATTAGCTATCTTACAACTAGGATCCCTCTTTTTTCCGATCCGGCTCCTCGCCGTTAATTTCTCCTTTTCTCCACCGTTGACTCCGCCGATTCCTCCACCGTCGACTCTTCCCCTCTTCGACGTCGCCGCCTTCTCTCTCTGGTAATCCACCATTAAACTTTGTTGCTTCTTGTTGCTTCATGTTTTCAATATCCACCATTAAACTTGCTTTAAGATTGGTGCACATACTTAACTTGTGATAAAGTTATAAATATAGTTTTTGCTTCATGTTGTATTGTATGATCATAATTAATCATTTATTGCTTCCTGTTGTGATTGTATGACCTCACAAAAATCCGTACAACCTTAATTAATCATTTTTGCTTCCTTTTTTTGCTTGCTTGTTTGCTGTGATTGTATGAACTCAAATATACATAATAATATAATATGTTTGTTTGTTGTGATTGTATGAACTCAAATATACATAATATGCTTTCTTGCTGTGATTGTATGAACTGAAATCTCTTGGTTAATGTATGATTATTAACAATGATTTTGGGTTTTAATACAAAAATATAAATATTAATATAAATATATATTATGCAAAATAATTATTTAAATACTGGCTGAATCCCAGCCGCACCCGCATCCTACTGTTTTTGGAAATTGCCACATTCCCGCACCCGCATCCCCACACCCGCATCCGCATCCCCGCACCCGAATCGGTGCTTCATAGCGTACAACCCAACCCAGTTCAGTCGAACCCGGCCCAGTTGAACTCGGTCAAACTGAACTGGTCCAACCAGACATGGGCTGATCGACCCGAACCAGGTCCAACCGAACTGGATCCACTCCTGCGCCCACCTCAACCAAACCGAACCTGATCCAATTCAGATTTCGGATATGAACCAACCTCAACTTGGATCTTCGATATGAGTCTATCCGAACTAGAAGTTGCTTCTTCATCTTTCTAAGAATTCATATCTTGATCCGATAAGCCGCTTCTCATTTTCTTTCGAGGCCTTTCGGATAGTCTATCTAACTTAGAAGTTGCTTCATTGTCTTTTTATGGATCCATATCTTCATCCAATAAGCCGCTTCTTATCTCTTTTCGGAGCCTTTTCAGTTCTGCTTGTTTGATTGGATTCAAAATCTTGCATCTTCAGGTCTGAATGGTAGCTTTTAGCTCAGTCGGTTTAGTTCATCGGTAACCAAACTCATGTTGGTTGATCCACCTTGAGTTTGAACGGGGGTGTTGAGTATATGATGTATGAGTATAATATTGGGATTGTTAGTGATCTATATTGTAAGTTGTATGGGCTTTTGCCTATATATGGGGTTATTCCCTCAATGTATTTGCTGCATTTCTAATATATACAATCGTTTATCATTTCCTTACAAGTGATTTTTTGCAAGTGCAAATGCAAGTTTAAAGAATAATTTAAAATTAATGTCATGAATGCTTCCAATCATCCTCCAAACTTTTAATTTCAAATACCAATATTAACAAACAAAAAGTAGGGGACATACATTTGAATCAAAAATTTGGAGGGCAAGATGAAGGCAATCATGACATTTTTTTCCTCTTATTTCTTGCACTTGCATTTGCATTTGGAAATTCCACTTGCATGAACTATTATTTAAAGAATTCACCGATCCAGGTGCATCTCTGTATTGGTCGAGATTTGAAACCGTTGATCTATTCTGAATTTTAAGGATTTAAAAATTTTAAACGAGAATTTTATTTTTTACATGTAGAACTTTTGTCCTGCACAGAATTGCATTCGACAAAAAAATTCTTATAGCATTTGATGAGGGCCTACGTGACTTACATGCATCCACCTAGCACTAAAACAGATTCACATATGGGCAATTTTACATGCATCCACCTATGGATAACCATGGAATGTTTTTTTGACAAGTTCCAAAAATTCATGGTACAAGAGATATAGAGAAAACATTAGGACCAGGGCATTTGCTTACCAAAATTCTCCAGTTACGTATCCTAGAATCCCTAGACAGTTAGGCTTCTTTGAATATTTCATTCTAAATTGTATTATTTTATATGTGTTTCAGTAACTGTGACAACGTGACTAAGTCGTGAGTATGCCCCTTACCTGCTGGCAGGCTTTCTTTGTTTACTTTTCTTTGCAACTAGGTTCTTGCCAAATCTATTCAATAATTCAAAATTCTTATATTAGGACCAGTTATCAAACTGACCTTTATTGATAATAAGACATATCAGAAGTATCTGTCGGGGAAAATCCTATAGTAAGGCCAGTGCATCTACGGAAAAGCTGGTTTTGAAGTGTCAGGAGGCAAAACTTGAGTAGTCCATGCATCTGGGTACCTGTTGATATTTGAAACTTTGATCTAAAGTTGAAAACTTTTAAACTTAATCTTTCAAAGAGAATTCCGTTTTTCAATCTAGAACTTTTGTCCCTAAAAGTTAGGATTCAAGCAGACTGTTCTTATAACATGTGATGATCATTCTAGGTAAATGGGAACGCAACAAATACGTTGGTGTTTCACTAGTTGGTAAAACCCTTGCGGTGATGGGGTTTGGAAAAGTCGGTTCCGAAGTTGCAAGACGTGCCAAGGGGCTGGGTATGAATGTAATTTCACACGATCCATATGCTCCTGCTGACCGTGCTCGAGCAATAGGAGTGGAGTTAGTGACCTTCGATGAAGCCATAGCAAGAGCAGATTTCATTTCATTGCACATGCCCCTCACCCCTTCCACGTCAAAGATCCTCAACGATGATGCCTTCTTGAAGATGAAGAAAGGAGTGAGGATTGTCAATGTTGCACGTGGTGGTGTGATAGATGAAGAGGCTCTTCTTAGGGCCTTGCATGCTGGAATTGTTGCACAGGTTCACCTCTTACTGTCAATTTTTCTTTGTTGAGACTTCCATTGTTTGGGCTTATTTCATGTATGTCTAATTCGTTACTTTTGGGATCATTAGGCAGCATTAGATGTCTTCACAAAGGAACCTCCTTCATTGGACAATAAGTTGGTTTTGCATGAAAGAGTTACTGTAACGCCTCATTTGGGTGCGAGCACTATAGAAGCACAGGTAGGAACAATATCCCTGTTGACTCTATAATCACGTATATACATTTAAACATTTTTAAAAGTTTTGGAACATAAAATTTTTAATTTGTTGGATAACTTTAACAGGAAGGAGTGGCCATTGAAATAGCTGAAGCTGTTGTGGGGGCCTTGAAAGGAGAGCTTGCTTCCACTGCAGTAAATGCACCCATGGTTCCTCCTGAGGTGTCGCGTTATCTCTTCAGTATAGTGATCATGATTCATGCTAAAGAAAGACTAACCAATAACAATATTCTGAGAGTTTAAAGTAATATTACTGGAAGTAAATGTTTAAATGGAAAGACTAGAATTTGCCATAAGAAAGAAGGTATGCTTTAATTAGGCTAATTTAGAAAAATATTCCTGTTAAAGCATTTAGCTAGAACAAAATTTGTTTCGTTTTATTTTAGGTTGAAGTGAGTACTGCAAGTTTATCGAAATACACTTGGTAATATTATTGAATTTGGATGGACCTTTTCCAAGTATCAAAATCCATACGATTCCCACAAGTATAATAAGTTGTTTACATGTTTTTCTGTCTAATAGCTGGATGATTATTTCTTTTCCTTTCAGTATTTTGTTTTCAACAGTTGGCAATAATTAGTAGCTGAATACAATAACATAATAATATCTTATTTCATCTTTCCCTGCATGGAAGCTCAAATTTTCTTTTCATCAATCCCCAAGAATGAGTATTAACATTTTGCCACCAAATTAGCTAAATTTTTTTTACACTTAAAGTAGATCTCTATGATATCTTCTACGTTTCTTCTGGAACTTCTGTCAAATCTGTGTTCCTATATATTTTACCAACATATGATGAATGTAACTTGTGTTCTTTTATGTACCATGCAGGTTCTATCTGAGCTTGCACCATACGTTGTCCTTGCTGAGAAGCTCGGTAGGTTAGCTGTCCAGCTTGTAGCAGGAGGCAGTGGCGTGAAATCTGTAAAAGTAACATACTCATCCGCCCGATCTCCTGACGATCTTGACACCAGAGTCCTTCGTGCAATGATTACCAAGGGCATGATTGAGCCTGTCTCCAGTGTCTTCGTCAACCTCGTCAATGCGGATTTCACAGCAAAGCAGCGAGGCATCCGAATCACTGAAGAGCGGATTTTTCTGGACGGTTCACCTGAGAGCCCTCTTGACTCCATCCAGGTCCATATTGCCAATGTTGAGTCCAAATTCGGCAGTGCAATGTCTGAGACTGGGGAGATTAGAGTCGAGGGAAGAGTGAAAGATGGAATTCCTCATTTAACTAAAGTCGGATCTTTTCAAGTGGACGTGAGTTTGGAAGGAAGCCTGATCCTTTGTCGGCAAGTTGATCAACCAGGCATGATCGGGACAGTAGGGAGCATATTAGGGGAGCAGAATGTGAATGTGAGCTTCATGAGTGTTGGAAGGATTGCTCCTCGAAAACATGCAGTCATGGCAATTGGTGTGGATGATGGACCGAGCAAAGAAACTCTCAAGAAGATTGGGGAGATACCGGCCATTGAAGAGTTTGTCTTCCTCAAGTTATAGTGGTAGGTATACAATGAAGGGATAATTATATTGAACACTTGATTTTTGGAGGGAGCTGGAGTTCATTTAGCTGAGTCTCTGTTTTGAAACCTCTGTTGTGAGATTATCCAGTTTTAGGGTTCGGCTGTTTACTCTTTGGTTTGTTCGGTTTATATCATAGTTGAAAGACTTGGTTCAGTTTATTTTTATCATTTCAATTGTAGTGAGAAGAAGGCTATGCGACTCAAGGTTTGATCAGGATCATTGATCGATATTTTGAATGTTTTTTTGTTTGGGAAGAAAATATTTTGAAAGTTGGTATTTGGTAAATAGTCACCTCTGCTCTTTTGTATACAATGTGTGCAGCAGGAATTATGTGCACTGATGTTTGGCAAGATACATGGATTTGAATGTTATGTTGCATAGCGATTGTGGGCTTGTTTAAATAGAAAAATATCGGTTCTGACTTGCTAATATCGACAATAACTGTTTTGGCAAAGAATTTCTTTGCGAAGTTCCAAGCTTTCCAAGCTTTCGGTCAACTTTCAGGAAAAATTTGAATTTCACTGTTTTGGCTTTATTTGTGGGATCTCCACCATTTTTGGCGATTTTAAGAAATTCTTAATTTACTTGTAGTGGCAAGATTTTTCATGCTATAGTTCATCATTTTCGGTTGATTTTTGTCAATTTTATAAACTGTTGTCCACCATTTCGGTCGATGTTTAGAAATTCCTTGAATCACTGTTTTGGCGAGATTTTATGGGTAATCGGCCACTGATTTAGGCAGTTTTGAAACTTTTTGAATGTTGTCGATGAGATTTTTTAGGGTTGGCATTCGGGTCGACCGGGCTGGGTCGGGTCGGACCCCCCGGGTTGAAGGTTGACTTGGGCGGGTTCGGGTCGGGTCGGTGGGTTAATCCGGCCGGGCTGGGCTGGGTTCAAAATTGAAAATTTTGACCCGGTCGACCCGCGAACCCATTAGGGTCGAACCCGGGTCGCGGGTTGGCCCAGTTTGAATTTTTTTATTTTTGTTTTTGTTTTGTGAGTGTGACAACTTCACTTAAAGAAATATATAATTTCTAATATTATAATGGGAGAAGGCCTTAGTATCATTTGTCATTTTGTCATTCTACCAACATGTGCAACGCACGTACATAACTAATATAAAGGAGGTTTCCGGTTCAAATCCTCCCTACGTCGGAGTTTTTATTTTTATTTTTTGAAATTATTAAAACGTGCATTGTACGTGTAAATTACTAGTAATTATAACTGTATAAAAGTGATAAATGCATATATTATTGATTATTCATTTCTTTGTTCCTTGCTTCTTTGTCGAAAAAAACTTGATTTAATTGAGATTGAATTGAGTAGTAGTAGACTAGTAGTAGAGAGAGTAAGACAGTAAGGTGTGAAAATTTTTAGATTGAATTAAGGAGGGTATTTATAGGGGGAAATAAAAAAAACAAAAAACAAAAATATAAAAAAGAAAAAAAAAACCACGGGTCCAACGGGTCCAAACCCACGGGTTGACGGACGGGTTTGACTTGGTCAACGGGTTGGGCGGGCCGGGTCGTGCGGGTTGAGTTCACGATTTTTCCGACCTGGGTCGACCCGGGTCAACCCGCGGGTTTGACCCAGACCCGAACCGGGTTATAGCGGGCCAGGTTCGTATGGGCGGGTCGCGGGTCCACCCGGCCCGGTTGCCATCCCTAAGATTTTTTGGGCTGAGTTTATTTGCCGCCGATTTTCAAAAATTCTAAATTTCACTGTTTTTGCTATATTTTATGAGCTACTTATCTTTTCAACCGGCTTTGAGAAAATACTGAATTCCATTATTTTTGCAAGATACTCTAGGCTAGTCCACCATTTCCGGGCAACTTAGGAAATTTCTGAATTTCACTATTTTAACTAGAATTTTTGGGCTATAGTCTACCAATTTCGACCGATTTTTGAGAAATTCTGAATTTCCATTTACTAGATTTTCCGGGGCGTAGTGCATAGTTTTTTTTTTTTTTTGTTTTTTTGTTATTTTGTTTTTTTTTACTGATTTTGAGAAATTTTATATTTCACTGTTTTAGCAAGATTTATTGGGATATACTCCACTATTTTTGGACAATTTTAGAAAATTTCAAATTTTACCGTTATGTTTTTCAAGTGCTATAGTCCACCGTCATCGGCTAATTTTGATAAATTCTAAATTTCACTATTCTAACTAGATTTTGTTTGATATAAGGCCATTGTTTTCAGAAAATTCATTTTTTCAGTTTTTGCTAGATTTTGTAGACTTATAATCCACATTTTGGGGCTCAATTCTGAGAAATTAATTCACTCTTTTCACAAGATTTTATGGGCTATTGTCCGTTGTTTTAATCCAATTTTTGGATATTTCAAAATCTCACAGGTTTAACAATATATAGTCCCTCGTTTTAGACTGATTTTTGAGAAATTTTGAATTTGTTCTATTTTGGTTAGATTTAGTGGGCATGGGCTATGAGTCGACTGTTTTAGGTTGATTTTGTCCATTTGTGGGTTGTATCCACTGTTTTTAGCCAATTTAAAGAAAATTTTGTTGTTTTAACTCGATTTTGTGGGCTATTGTCGACTGTTTTTGCTTGAATTGAAGATATGATTTTTACTATTTTGGTCATATTTTATGAGCTATAATTCACCATTTCCAGTCAACTTCGAAGAATTCTAAATTTCATAGTTTTAGCTAGATTTTGAGCGCTTCATCTTGTCCAGCCAATATTGAAAAATCCTGAATTTAATAGTTTTAGCAAGATTTTGTGGTTATAGTCATTGTTTAGGGCAATTCAAAGAAATTCAGAATTTAGCTTTTTTGACAACATATTATGGGTTGTCTATCATTTTCGGCCGATTTTTAGAATTCTGTAATTCAATGTTTTAGCCCAAATTTTATGGGCTTTTAGTATGCACACTAGTCCATCGATGCCACCAAATTTTGAGAAATTCTAAATTTCATTTTTAACTAGATTTTACTGGCTATAGTCCATGTTTTCAGCTAATTTTGGGAAATTCTGAATTTCACTGTTTTGGTAAGATTGTTACTCCGCCATTTTCGGACGATTTATTGAAACTATGAATTTCACTGTCTTGGTCATGTTTTGGATTGTATTTCACCATTTTCGGCCTTTTATAAGAATTTCTGAATATCATCGTTTTGACTGCATTTTATGGGCTATTGTCCACAGCTCGCCTGATATTAAGAAATTCCAGATTTTACTGTTTTGGTCAAATTTGTTTGCTATACTTTACTATTTTTTGCCGATTCTTGGAATTTTGAATTTTACTGTTTTGATAAAATTTTATGGGATGTTGTCCACTGTTTTCAGCCGATTTTTAGGAATTCAATGATTCGCTGTTTGGCCAAATTTTATGTGCTATGTAGTGCATCAATTTTGACCATTTTTTGAAATTCACCATTTTCGACTGATTTTCAGAAATTCGGAATTTCACTGTTTTTACTATGTTTTGTGACCTACTCTTTTCGGTATACTTTGAAAAAAAAGTCTGAATTTCATTGTTGTTTCGTGGGCTATAATCCATTGTTTACTACCAACTTTGGAAATATATGAATTTCACTGTTTTGACTAGATTCTATCGGCTTTAGTTCACCTTTTTCGGTTAATTTTGAGAAATATGAATCTGATTTTTTTCACTAGATTTTGTGTGCTATATCTACAATATTCTATTGATTTTGAGAAATTTTGAATTTCATAGTTTTGCCGAAGTTTATTGGGCTATAGTCCACTGTTTTCCGACAATTTTAGAAAATTTCGAATTTAAGTGTTCTATTTAGTGAGCTATATAGTCCACCGTTCTCGTCTTATTTTTATAAATTTCAAATTTTGTTGTTCATTTTATATTTTGTTTGATATAAGTCTACTGTTTTCGGCCAATTTTGGAGAATTTCAAATTTCCACAATTTTTGTGAGATTTTGTAGGCTATAGTCCATTAGTTTAACCGATTATAAGAAACTATGAATTTCACTTTTTCACATGATTTAATGGACCATGTTTATTATTTTTAGCCAACTTTTTGAAATTCTAAAATTCATTTTATCAAAGCTTTTGTAGGCTATATAATCCACTATTTTCGACCGATTTTGAGAAATCTTAAATTTTATTATTTTGGTCAGATATAGTGGGCTATGAGTCCACATGTTCAGAGGATTTTGAGAAATTCTGAATTTCACTGTTTTGGTCAGATTTGTGGGATATATCCACTGTTTTCGGCTAATTTTAATTAATTTTGAATTCGCAGTTTTGACAAGATTTTATAGGCTAGATTCGATTGTTTTCGCCCAATTTTAAGATCCAAACTTCACAGTTTTAACTAGAATTTATGAGCTATAATTCAACATTTTCGGCCGACTTTGAGAAATTCCAAGTTTTATAGTTTTGGCCAGATTTTGAGCGCTTTCCACCTTTTGCGGACAATATTGAAAATTCTTAATTTAACAGTTTTAGCAAGGTTTTCTAGCTACAATCCTCTGAATTTAAGAAAATTTAAATTTCCCAGTTTTTAGAAGATATTTTGGGCCATTGTTCATAGTTTTCGGCTGAATTTAGAAATTCTGAATTTCGCTATTTTTTTGCCAGATTTTATGTGCTATATAGTCCACTGTTTACGACCGATGCTAAGATATTTTAAATTTCACTATTTTACCTAGGTTTTTTGAGCTTCATAATCCATCGTTTTTGGCCTATTGGAATTTTTTTTATGAATTTTAATATTTTTACCAAAATTTGTTTGCTTATAGTTTACTGTTTTCGGCCAATTTTAAAAAAAATTCAATTTCATGGTTTTTGTGACATTTTTGTGACATGGTTAAGATATTTTAACTTTCACAATTTTTCCTAGGTTTTTTGAGCTTCATAATCCATCGTTTTTGGCTTATTGGAATTTTTTTTAATGAATTTTAATATTTTAACCAAAATTTGTTTGCTTATAGTTTACTGTTTTCGGCCAATTTCAAAAAAATTCAATTTCATGGTTTTTGTGACATGTTGTAGGCTATATATTTCAGTTTTTGACCAATTTTGAGATATTTTGAATTTCACCGTTCTCGCAAGTTTTTATGGCTATACACTGCTTTAGGCCAATTTTGAGATTTTTTGAATTTCCCTGTTTTTTGCTAAATTTTAAAGGCATCATTTTGTGCTGACTTTGAAAAATTCTAAATTTCACTGTTTTAGGCTATAGTCCTCCGTTTTCGACTGATTTTTGAGAAATTCCGACTTCCACTTTCTTTTATATAAAGTTTCATGGGCACTTCACCATATTCATCTATTTTTTTGAAACTCTGTATTTCACTGTTTTGGTCAGATTTTATGGGCTCACTAATTTCATAACAACAACAAAATTTTTTTTCCCCAACTTGTCACCCAATGTTGAGAAATTCTGAATTTCATAATTTTTGTCAGATTTTGTTTACTACAATTCAACATTTTCGATGAATTTTAAGAAATTCTGAATTTTGTTGTTTTGCCACATTGTGTGGGCTAATCTACTGTTTTCGTTTGATTTTAAGAAATTTTGAATTTTGCTGGTTTGGCAAGATTTTGTGAGCTATAATTTACTATTTTCGGCCAATTTTGAGAAATTTTGAATTTCCCTGCTCGGGTTAGATTTTGTAGGCTCCACTACTCTCGGCCAATTTTGAGAAATTCTAAATCTAACCAGTTTGACTAGATTTTGTGGGCTAAACTCACCCAAATTTGGCGTCACACAACATTTTTTTTTATACATTTTTATGGTTGCGTTCGCATAGGTAAGTCAGGATTTAGAATAGCGCTAGACCGCTCCTCATCTCAGAAATTCGGGATTCAAATCCAATCTAATTCGGTCCCTCATTTGAAAGAAGAAAAAGTTCTGAAAAATTCAAATTAAAGAGAGATGCTGTTCAGGCAAGGTTCAACAAGATTGAAGTGCATGTAGTCCACAATGAAGAAAAAGAAACAAAAATTTATATTGTTATTTGACCAAAATTCTGTAGGCCGAAGTCTACTTTGTGAAATGAAACAGATTGTGGTACATAAGAAAAGCCTACAGAAATTCTATATAAGATATCATTTACATGATACACTGTACTCAAGCAATTGATCCAATAGTCATTCGGCGGGAAAATGCAATCAATACGTAACACCAAAAGGAGTCTGAATCTCAGTTGACGAAGCACTTTGTCTTCTGATGCCGATTGGAAAATAAAGACTCCAACTACTCCTGTAAGAATCAGTGCTAATGTTGGCAGTGGCGATACCAACCCGAAATTCTGTGCAACAAAAACAAAAACAATTCATGAAACATGATCCTCTGTTGAAACTTGATCCATTTTAGTGCCTTGAGGTTTTTGGCCTAAAGATCCTCATGTGTCACTGCATATGCGTAGATTTAGACACAAGCCATCTACCAACTGTGCGGGAGTAAAAACTGAGCTGCGCTCAGTTGGTTTCTCTTTAAACAATTAGCTACATAAATTGAAGATCACAATAGGTTATGAGTTATCAATGATTTAAGATATATTGATGATCACACTAGGTTAGCTAGATAAATTACCGGCTTAGGTTAGGAATTTGTATCTACACATGATTGTTCTCCAATTGAGGCTAGAATAATATGAAGTCTGAATGTCAACGATAACATCAATGAGTTTTGATGCGAAAGCAACCCCCGTCAATTTTTGCACCATTTACTCCTTATTCGATAAATTTAAAAAGTAATCTATTCAGAAGCTTAAACTGCCACATAATCATTCAACATTAGATAGTTTTTTTTAATTTTATTAATGTAAACAATACTGACGAAAATAATTTTGGGAAAAATAATTCTTATTCTTCTTGTTATTTTTCTTTACTGTATACATCTATATATATGAATTACATTCTTGGAGAAGAAGAAAAGAGATTGAGAAAAGATTGGGGAGATGAGAGATTTGAGGAATCTGTTTCCTATGTATTAGGAAACAGAATATGCAATTACTATATTTCAACACTCCCCCTCAAGTTGGTGCATAGATATCGAATATGCCCAACTTGTCAACAAATTTCCAGGAGAGCCGAGTCAAAATAGCCTTGGTTAGGATATCTGCGAGTTAATCTTCTGACTTAACTTTGGATATATCAATAACTTTCTCATCTAATTTTTCTTTGATGAAGAATCTGTCCACCTCTACATGTTTCGTCCTATCATGCTGAACTGGATTAGCCGCAATATCACACGCCGCTTGACTGTCACAATACACCTTCATAGGTTCCTTTGGACCTAGCCTAAGTCCTGCAACAGGAGTTTCAGCCATAAAGCTTCTGTTATACTTAAAGCTACTCCGCGATACTCAGCCTCTGCACTAGAGTGTGCAACAACATTTTACTTCTTGCTCCTCCATGTAACTAAATTTCCTCCAACAAAGGTGAAATATCCTGAAGTAGAGCGCCTATCGATTATAGATCCTGCCCAATCAGCATCAGTATATGCCTCAACCTTCCAAGTGTCCATGTTTCGCAAATAAGACTCCTTTTCCTGGGGCTGACTTAATGTATCTCATAATTCTCATTACCGTGTCCATATGTTGTTCCCGAGGTGTATGCATAAACTGACTTACTACACTTAAAGCATATGACAAATCTGGCCGTGTATATGCAAGATACATTAGTCGTCCAACCAATCTCTGATATCTTTCCTTATCATAAGGCACTTGATCAGCTTCGTTGCATAGTTTCAGTCCTTCTTCAAATGGTGTACTAATCGGTTGACAAGCGGACATTCCAGTTTCCTTCAATAAATCCAGAGCATATTTTCTTTGAGAAAGAAATATCTCCTTTCTTGAGCGAGAAACTTCAATACCAAGGAAGTATCTCAAAGGACCAAGATCTTTCATTTCGAACTCTTGTGACAAGTAGTTCTTTAATGCCTTCATCTCCACAGGATCATCTCCAGTTACTATCATATCATCAACATAAATAATGAGAGCAGTAATTTTACCTTCTTTCCTTTTTAGGAATAGAGTATGATCAGAATTACTTTGATAGTATCCGAATGTCCTCATTGCTTTTGTAAATCTCCCAAACCAGGCTCTTAGCGACTGCTTTAGTCCATACAATGCTTTCTTCAGACGACATACTTTGTTGCTGTGTTGGACTGGTCTGTTCGACCCTGGTGGAAGATCCATATAGACTTCTTCTGTCAATTTTCCATGCAAAAATGCATTCTTCACAACAAATTGCTCCAACGGCCAGTCAAGATTGGCAGCAAGTGTCAGTAAGACTCGAATAGTACTGAATTTTACCACTGGTGCGAATGTATCTTCATAATCAATTCCATACGTTTGAGTGTACCCTTTGGCAACCAGCGTTGCTTTGTATCGCTCTATTGAACCATCAGACTTATACTTCACTGTATAAATCCATCTACATCCTACTGGCTTCTTTCCTGCTGGTAGCTCGACTATCTCCCAAGTCTCGTTCTTTTCCAAGGATTTCATCTCCTCATCCATAGCTGCTTTCCACTTTAGATCAGTAAGGGCTTCCTGCACACTGTTAGGAATAGATACAGCAGATAATTGATTCACAAATGACTTATTTAATTCAGACAATCGGTGAGTGGACACATAATGACTCATGGGATACTTGACTTTACTAGTTGGATTAGGCTCGTAAGTGGGTTTTGGGATACCTCTAGTAGTACGGTTTTGGAGTTCTCTTCTTAGAGCTTCGGACAGCGATGACGATTGGTTTTGGGGTTCTGCTGGGAGTAGAGATAAATCTGTACTGGTGTGGCTAAGGTTGGCTTGATGTTCCATGCACACACTAGATGCAGGATCGGGAATGGGAAGGACACAAGATTTTAGCGGGACAGGTGGTGCGGGGATGTTAGTCTGATGAGCCTATTTCCCGAAGCAGCAGAGGCGTCGATCAACATTGACACGGTTGTGTCGGATGTGTGGAACAACAAGAGATTGAAGATGGACATTAGGGGACTAGTGTCGCAGAGAGAATTATTAGATCTTACTAATCTGAATAAATTTATCACAGAAGAAGGACGATATAACAATGATATTGAAGACACCAGAGAGTGGATTTTGGGGTCATCGGGGGAATTTTCGGTATCTTCGATGTACAAGCGGATTAACGACGGAGGCCTGCTTGTAAGGACGTTGAGAATATTTGGAAGCTTTCCATTCCTTTGAAGGTGAAAATTTTTGCTTGGCTAGTTATGAACGACGCTATCTTAACGAAGATCAACCTTCAAAAAAGAAGGTTACAAATCGACGTGACATGCGGGGAATGTGAGAGCGACAACGAAGATACAAAACATTTGCTATTCGATTGTACTAAAGCCAAACTAGCGTGGGAGACGATATGTCTACGGTTTGGGATTCTACAGAGCCCTAGGCTGAGTGCAGATGTTTGGGGGCGCTGTTGGGTAGAACTAGCTAGTAAGAAAGATAGAGAAGAGTGGGGTATCGTAGCTTCAGCAACTATGTGGTGTTTATGGTTGATCCGGAATGATTTATGTTTACGCAATATCAAATGCACATTTTCGGGACTCATGCATAAAATTCTGATTCTTACCCATGATTGGACAGGTAACAGAGGAGCTATGAAACGACTTCGTATGGAAGAGGAGTAGGACTCAGTAGTGGAGATCAGGCGCATGGAGGGAGACTTCAACTGACTTCAACTATTTCAGATCGAGCCTCTTCGGCGATGCCGTATGTCCTTTGTTTCGATGACTACGTCTGGGGTAGTGTCTCAGGCAGTGCACTGTATCTTTTTTTAGCCTTTTCAGCTTTTCTAGCTTGTTCGTGGTTGTAGTTCATGGTTGTATTTTACTTTCTGCTGGATTAGACGATGTATTTTGTTGTTTCGGATTTATGTAATTAGTACTATTTTGTTTCGTTAATATCGTATTAATGAAGCGATGACTAGGTTATCTTTTATCAGAAAAAAAAAAAAAAACAGCAATTGCAGTTGCAAAACCAATCATAGCAAATCGACCCAACCATACATCCAGCCCGTTACTTTCCTTATCTCCCTGCTCGCACTTTATGGAAAAAGACTTTGCTTGAATTTCTAGATTTCTTTTACTGGAAGTTGTCGAGAAGGCTGCATACAAAAGCCATAATAAACTTACTGGTTAGTAGAAAGCAAGTACTTTTGATTAGAAAAGAATTCGGAGGCTCCGTACTCAGTACAGCACATATTCATTCTACAATTGAAACTCATTCGGATAAAGTAAATGAATCAAAACCTACAGAAGCTTTGTGAATGGAGTTTTTGAGAAGGTAGGAAATATTCCTCAACATCAATCTAGTCTAACCTTTGTCTCATTTCATTCACATTGTTCTTAATTTGTTCAAACAGACACACCTCCTTGTATCGCTGTCTCATATATCACATTGCGTAGTACTGTTCCTATGTAGTATTCTTATCAATTAGTAAATAACAATTGAAACACCTCCATTTATCTATCGGTTACATCCGATATGTATCTATCAAGACTTCGCAGAATACGTGACTTTCCGATGAGACGCACTTCTAAGTTCCTAACTAAAGAAATACCTCTCCACCACATGTCAACATCGACATATTGATAGTACATAGTAAGATGCATTCCCAAATTATGTGATAGAAACATTAAAAGTGTGCACACCTTGTAACATATTGAGATTATAAAAAAAAAAGATGCACATCTACTGCAATGTAGTTGGCTCCAAATAACTGAAGATTCATATCAAGCCTTATAAACTGCAATTATAAAGAAATAACTACTACTAACTACAGCAAAATTTCAACAGCCCCAGAAAACCCAACTTACCCATAATCTACTGTTTTTCAGTACATCAGTTCTCACAAAACCGAAATTGTAAACTAACCCATCAAATCAAATTTGCAAAAAAAAAAATAAAAAAAATTTGGAGGAGAGATTATTACAGAGAAGAGTGCCAAGCTTGAAAGGAGAGAGGCAAGCCCAAGTCCAGAATATATCCTAGAGCAAGGTCGTACGGATTTTGCAGCCGTGCCATCTACAAAATCAAAATTACAAAATAAATAAATAAATTATTACAATAATTAGTAAGAACATTGTAGTTATAGCGAGAAAGTGAGATGAGTACTTCAGTACTTGTGAAGGAGAAGCATGACGATGAACAGATGAAGATTTGACTACGGCTGTTTATCGGTGCGAAACCGAATCGAACCGAAATTTTCTGTTTGGTATATTTGAAACCGAAATCCGAACCGAAACTGATAAAATTCGGTTCCCGAACTAACCAATTTTTTTTGAAGTTGTTCAATTTTAAATTTTACATGTGATTTTGAATGAAAAAATCATTATTCAATATTCAATACATTAGAATTTACAAGTTACAAATGAATACAATTAAGGTTACAATTTACAATTTAAAATTATACGTTTTTATAATACTTGTTGTATTTTGCACTTGCACAAGCACTCAAGCATAGCTGCATAATCACTTGCACAACTGCACAGGAGTGGAACTGTTACAACTGTATAACTGGCACTGCACTTGCATAAACACTTGCACAAGCATTTTGCACTTGACAACTCAATCCTGCACACATACTTGATACTTGAATAGACATGTAGATTAAGAGTGCATTTTGCACTTGCACAAGCACTCAAATCATATCTTAGTCTGCACTCAAATAATTTGCATTTTGCACTTGACAACTCAATCTTGCACATACTTGAATAGACATGTAGATTAAGACTTTAGAGTTAGCAACAAAATAATCAATTAATCATAAAGCTCAGATAGGATTATTTCATCACTAGTCACTCATACAAATCTTTAATTAAATCATCAAAGAATCAGTGTGCAACTTCAGAAACATAATCCATCTCATCATCACTTTTAAAAAATAAGGGAAAATTGCAACTTCAATGACATAATAGTCAAAGAAAATTTTGAGCAATGGAAAATGAACTCTGTACTATGTTAGCAGAATACCGAACTCAACTGAACCGAAATTTGGATCTGTATAACTACATTTTGCACTTGCACAAGCATTTTGAATTTGACAACTCAATCCTGCACATACTTGAATAGACATGTAGATTAAGAGTTAGCAACAAAATAATCAATCAATCATAAAGCATAGATAGGATTATTTTATCACTAGTCACTCCTATAAATCTTTACTTAAATCATAAAAGAATCAGTGTGCAACTTCAGAAACATAATCCATCTCATCATCACTTTTAAAAAATAAGGGAAAATTGCAACTTCAATGACATAATTGTTGTATTAGTCAAAGAAAATTTTGAGCAATGGAAAATGTACTCTGCACTATGTAGCAGGCACAACAATCAACTATACATACTATTCAAGTATACTCATCAGAATTACATATAAATTCCATTTCCTGTCAAACTCAGTGGTTATTCAAGTATGTGCAGACTATTCAAGTGTTCTCAACTACACAGACTATTCGAGCATACTCATCAGAATAATATAAGTATGTGCATGTCTTTATGATTGATTGATTATTTTGTTGCTAAATCTTAATGTACATGTCTATTCAAGTATGTGCAGGATTGAGTTGTCAAATGGCAAAAAGCTTGTGCAAGTGCAAAATGAAAATTATGCAAGTGCAGTTATACAGTTCCACTCCTTTGCAGTGCAGACTGCAGCAGCTCTGCTTGAGTGCTTGAGTGCTTGTGCAAGAGCAAAATGCAGTCTTCCATCTTAATCTACATGTCTATTCAAGTATCAAGTATGTGCAGGATTGAGTTGTCAAGTGCAAAATGCTTGTGCAAGTGATTATGCAAGTGCAGTTATACAGTTGTAACAAGTTATGATTGATTGATTATTTTGTTGCTAACTCTTAATCTACATGTCTATTCAAGTATGTGCAGGATTGAGTTGTCAAATGCAAAATGTTTGTGCAAGTGCAAAATGTAAAGAGCCAAAGACTCCAAGCAAAAAATTTAGTATCTATGTATGACATTAAATCTTTCTCTATGTAAAGAGCCAATTAGCCAAAGACTCAAACCAAAAATGTGCCAGATAATTATCAAACCTGCACATACCGAAATTTTTACTATTAGATTGAGCCATAACAGACTATTCAAGTATACTCAAACCGACGACATTTAGTGAAGTAACAATCTATCTCATCAATCATCATGCTTTGAATTTAACAAAATTCAGTGAAGTAACAATCGTAAAGCTCAGATAGAATTATTTCATCACTAGTCACTCATATTAAACATTAAATCATAGTGTGCAACTTCATAAACATAATCCATCTCATCATCACTTGTAACCAATGAGGAAAAATAAAGCCCAGTTAAGATTAATTCATCACAAGTCACTCCTACAAATCATTAAATAAATGATTCATAGTGTGCAACTTCAGAAACATAATCCATCTCATCATCACTTGTAAAATTAGAATCCAAGTTATCCAACGAAGAAGCAAACTCACAATCACATGAATATAACAGATTAGTAGACTACTATAGCATAATAAAGTCATGGTTAACAGTAAACCAAACATAAAATAGAATGATACTGTCATACTGATTTGTCTCACAATGTGAACCACCACCAATCGAACTATCAAATCCTCCAAACCACGAACCCCTAAACAAAGAAAATATAATATACGAATGAATATAAGACAAAAATTAGAAATAATATAACTTCACTATAAGAAAGAAAAAAATGAAAAGAATCTCACTTAGATATCAATAATTGCAGATTCTGTTCCTCCAATCTTTGTTATTTCTGTTTTAAAGTAAAACAAGCAATTAGTTAATAAATAAATTTTAATCAATGTCTACAAATTACAATATTAACGATGGGTAGTAGATTACCATTTTCAATCTTATCAAGTTGTTCCAAATCTTCCTCCACACAAATTGGTCGAATATTGGACCGTAACCATTCTTGTGCACACACAAGCGCTTGCACTAGTTTAGGAGTCAATGAGCTCCTAAATGGATCAAGTATATGTCCGCCGGTGCTAAATGATGATTCTGAAGCAATGGTTGAAATAGGGACATCCAAACCATCTCTTACCAATTGAGCAAGAATCAAAAATCTGATTTCATGTTTCCTCCACCAATCAAGAATTTGAAATTCTTCTTCTTCATCCTCACATTCTTCTGCCAAGTACTTATCCATTTCAGATTTAGAATCTCCACCTCCAGCTTCTTTCTTATATCTCTTGTAAGGTTGTTTATAAATAGTTGTACTTTCTAAACCAAAAGTAGATGAAGTATTAGAAGTGTTACAAGAGGATGAAGTGGTCGTGACTGGATCAAGTTTTCTTTTATACTCATTGTAAAACTCAACAGCAACCTCCTTGATAGAGTTCACCTTTATTGCAGCCAATTCTTCATTATCATCATACTGTCTTAAAAAAGCAAACTCCACAAATCTCATCTTATGCCTAGGATCTAGCATCACGGCAAGAAAAAGATAGTAGTTGACCTTTTCCAATGTTCCCCAATATTTGTTATATTTGTCTATCAATTTAAAAGCCATTGAAGCTAAATTCACATCAACACTGCTTTCCCACTGTTTGAAAAGGCAATTAACTTCATCTAACTCAGGCAAAAAATTATTAGCAGTCACATACAAAGACCCTGATACCTTCAATGTGAGATTATAAAAGTGTTCTAAAAATTGTACAAGTCGCCTCACATTAGCCCAATAATCATCATTGGGAATCCCTTCTTCCTAAAGAAAGGATCCACATGATTAAATCTTTCAAAAGCTCTTTTAAATTTCTCCGCTGTATCTAACATAAGATATGTGGAATTCCACCTAGTGACAACATCAAGGCACAACATGTGCTTACTCTCAATCTTTTCAATCTCAATGCATTCTTTAAATTTTCTGATACGAGAGGGAGATTGTCTAATATATTTCACTGCTGAACGAACTCAAGAAACTGATTTTCCCATCTCCTTTACCCCATCCTGTACTATGAGATTTATTATATGTGCAACACACCTCATATAAAGATACTTGCAATTAAGAACACTATGCCCCCAATTGTTAATTTTCTTCTTCAAGTGATTAACCATAACATCATTTGTGCTTGCATTATTAACTGTTATTGAATATACTTTATCAATACCCCAATCCAATAAGTATTTTTCAACTTCAATGCCTAACCCCTCACCCTTATGAGTAGAAATTGGACAAAAATTTAGAATCTTTTTGTACATTTTCCAATTATTGTCAATGAAGTGGGCAGTGATACACATAATTTATTCTCTGCAAAGAGGTCCAAGTATCTGTGTTGATGGATACTTTTTGACATGTTTCTTTCAAGAATTTTTTCAGTAACCCCTTCTCATTAACATACAACTCATAAATGTTTCTTGTGATTGTCGAACGTGAAGGAATATGAAATATAGGACAACAAATAGACATGAATTTACGAAACCCATGATGCTCCACATGACTAAATGGTAGCTCATCCACTATCACCATATATGCTAGACCCTTTCTAGCTTCACCTTGGTTAAATATCCAATTAGTTAACACACCCTCCCCCTTCTCACCTTTTTGAACCGGTTGTAAACTCAATAGATTTTGTGAAGTCTCTTTATTGTGTGGATTATCACAACAACTACCCATGTGATTTTTCAAAGCTGTTGTCCCAATTTTTTTAGTATTGGCATTAAACTGTTTTGCCCAATAATTACACTTCGCTTCCACACTTCCATCTAAGTCATTGATCTTAGTAAAATGAAGCCAAACTTCGGATATGGATTTAATTGCTTTTCTAGTACTTTGTGAGGGTTGCATACTTGCTTCTACTCGGCTTAAATTATCAACGCTAATGGAATTTGAATCCTCACGACCCCTACTATTCTGTCTATCCATATCAAAATCCATACTAATAGTAGAAAAATTCACAATTGACAGTACAACAAGTCTTCGAATCAAATCTACCAATTTAAACCAAACAAAAGTATAAACCAAAACTTATTATTTTCCAATTATTGCCAAATTTAAAATTTTAACACTTAGAAATATCAAGATTAATTTATACCTTAGCAGCTTAGTTTAAGATGGAGAGGTACTGCGAGGAGCTGAGGACTGAGGAGATAGGCACTGCGAATCGCGATGCGAGAACCAGGGGACTAGAGGAGGGCGGTCGGGGGAACGACACCAGAGGAGGCCAGGAGGGATGGAGATCGCGAGTCGAGAGTTGAGTGTGCGAGGAGGCCAGGATGGATGGAGATCGAGAGTCGAGAGTCGAGGATGGAGATCGACTGATCGAGAGTCAAGAACATCTAGGGTTAAAGGAATTGAGAATTGAAAGAGAGGAGTCGATCTGTGAAAGTTATCAGAGATGAGACTTGAGAGAAGTCATTAATAGACTGAGAAGTGAGAACGTCTAGGGTCAAAGAATAGAGAAGTTGAGAAGTCATTTAAATTTAGCCGTTAGATCCCATTTACCCTAGATCCTAGGGGTAGAATTTATTTTGGTCCAAAAAAAGTTCGGTTTTTTGTTCGGTTCGGTTTATTTAGAAGCCAACCAAAAATCGACCCGAACTCTCTAAAAAACTTCGGTTTGGATCAAAACTGAACCGAAAAACCGAACCATTTTGGTAAATTTCGGTTCGGTAATCGGTTTTAACCAAAGTATGTACAGTCCTAGATTTGAGCCATAAGAAACGAAGTGAGATAATTTTTAGAGGCTGTAGCCGTAAACAGCAATTAGTGCTTGCAATAGTGTGTGTTATATGGGTTTCTTTGTCAGCTTCATGTATCTTATCTTTTTTTTAAGGGTGAATGACATATTGACACCTAAAGTAAAAATAACACCCTAATAGCACCCAAATTTTTATGATTTGGACCTAAAGGCCCCCACCGTTTATTTCTAGTTAAGTTAGTGGATTATTCCAAGAATATGTCTCTTAACGGATTTAAACCCATTAATAGGCATGTGAAATTACAAAAATACTCCTCTAAAAAAAATCAAAACCCCTTCTCCTTCTGTCAACGTTGCCTGCCTCTCTCTCTCTCCTTCTCTTCCTTCTCTCTCTTAGAAACCCTAGCCCCTGTGGTCCTTCAGCGCCGCTCTCACCACTGCCGCCACCCATCTCCATCTCCATCTCCATCTCGCGCTCTCGACATCCCCTCCCCAATCCCAAAATCCTAGTTTGTACATCTTCTTCATCCCGTCAAATTCAACCCCTACATTCAACCCTTGCCCCAGTTAAGCTCTCCCCGACGCCCCTCTTCATCGTCGATCTTGATGCCCCAGACGCCCCTCTTCCCCTTTGTTCTTGATACCCCCGATGCCCTGATTACTCTCTATTTTGGAGGGAAGTGTTTGATTCTCATACTTGCTTTTAAGCTTTTGGATCAATTTCTTGTGATTTCTTTTGGTTGTGTGTGTAGGCAATGATTATTTACAGTTGAATATAAGTTGGTTCTTGCAATTTCATTTGGTTCTTGCAATCTCCAAACTACAATTTTATTAAGTTGGTTCTTGTAATTTCAGACTTTACAAATAGGTCTAACATCTCCATTAAAGAATAAGGGATTTGAATATTGTGTTACCTGTTTAATTTCGAAAAAACGAACATCTTATAAATACACTGAGAGGTAATCTTGTAGATTTTGGAGAAGAAACAAGTGTAATATATGTTGACTCTTAGTTTGGTGTACACAAAACGCGTCTATAAATACTAATAAGTTTAAATTGAGTTGTTCAGATTTTTAGGATCAAATAATATCAATAAGAGACCTAAGAGAGATTCAAGAATATTCAAAGAAGGAAAGTAATAAAGAAAGATTGCAAAATCAAGCAAAAGAAGAAGATATTCAAAAAGAACACATGATTGATTAGTGTCCAAGATAGCTATCAAGACCAGTTGCTATCATTCCATATTTGTGAGATTTTATATGTATTTAATTGATTGGTGATTGATAGGTTTTTGGTAAGAATATAAAGTGGATTCGTTATGAACAGCGTGATAACGGTCGATCGCACCTCATGACGGTTGACCGCATTGTAGTCGACTGCACTTCATAGTTACTTAAGAAGCAATCGACCCTTCATCTCTCGACTTTACGTCAGAGAGATGAACGGTCGACTGCACCATAATTGCGGTCGACCGAACTTTGCGCTTGATGTGTCGGATTTATATACAAATATTTCTATTCATTTACCTATTAAAATGGCTTGTTTTCGCTGATATTGTCTTTAATTCATCTTATTTCTATATGATTTCATTTAATTAATTATTTTTTGAAGAAATAATATTTTTGATGCAAAAAGTGAAGAATTGTGGAAAAAATCAACAAACAAGGTAAAATAATTGATTTATCTATTTTATTGTTTTGTTGAGTTAAAAGTGCGACAAATAAATTTTAAAAGGATTTTTATACGCTAATATGGTATAAAGTTAGTTTAATTAATTTTAAACTAATTAATTTTATTTTATTTAAAAATCCTAATTTTTGGTATTATTTTGTGTACGCAGAAGCACGTGGGTGGCAGAGAAGGAAGAAAAGGAAGAAAGAGGAAGTAAATAAAATTCTGGGTATAAAAGGAATGAAATAAAGAAAGTGGGAGGACTAATCTGCAAAAAGTGCAAACCCTAACTCCTTCCCGTTCTCTATATATACAAAGCAAAGAAAAGAGAAGAAAGTAGGAGGTGACGGCTGTACAATAACAAAAGAAACAAAAAGAAAGAAAAGTCAAAGAGAGAGTACTTCTTCTCTCTTCTCTCTCTCTTGCACGGCATCCAAGGAAGCACACACTGTGTGGGCAGTAGGATTTTCGAAGTGCACCCAACAGAAGTGTGCCGACCTGGACTCTGACGCGTGGGACCAGCGACTTCTTCTTCTTGCGTGTTGGACGAAGCAAATAAAAGCAGCATCTGGACATCTGGCGAGCTGTGGTTGGCTGCCTTCGACGCTGACGTGGCGTTCCTTCTCCCTGTTGTGCGGCACAGAACAAAGAAGAAGTAGACAGCGGCACAGGCGACTCCGACTTCGACACGACATCCGCTGACGTGGCGACGAGACGGCTTGGTGACAGTATTTTTTTGGGTTCGGCAGTTTACAGGGGGTTTGGAATATTTAATTTTTTTATATTATTATTTTGTGTGTCCATTGTTCTTCTCTATATTATTTTTGATACAATCCAAACAATTCTATTAATTGCAAATTTCATATGTACTGAATTTATTGTTCTAGAGGCTAAGGTGTAGCCAAGTTTTGTCGAACACAAATTTTAATTCCTTATTTTTACTCTATTTTTTCTGGTTGTGTTTTAATTTTTATTATTTATGCGTACAACATGGTGGATAGATATTTGTATGATTTTTCAAATCATGAAGAGACCGAACAGGTGATTTGTGATTAATAAAAATTAAGACCGTATATTGGAGGACGTGACCGTTAAGAAATCCAATTTCCCAATTAATAATATCGGTGGATAGACGAATGATTAATTGAGAATAATTTTTAGACTACGTTGATAGAGTGGTTAATATATTTAGGATTTTGGTCGACAATTTAGAAAAATAATATTTTTATTTATAAGGAATAATAATTTGTGTGATAAACGAGGTGAACCAAGAGCCCTAGAACTAATTTTACCATTAAACAAAGTACAAGAGCTTCATAGTTTCACAGCCCTCTCCCTCTTCACCAATTTAGTTAGTTAATTAGATTAAGGTAATTTAGTTGTTTCATTATTTATAAAATTTGATCTTCCAAATAGTGATTCATCTAGCAATATCGGTACTCAGTAAAATATCTAGTCCCTGTGGGTTCGACACTCTACTCATCTATCTATTTTACTTGTGCGATTTTGTCCACTTGCAAATATCAACATCAGCGCTGTTCACATTTTTGGAATGTATCGTTTCTATTTTTGATCGATACACTTCCCATTCTATATATTTGGAAAAACCCACTGTGTATTCTTCACCTATTACTTCTGAGAAAAATATTCTGAACTAATCTTTCAACAATCAATCCGAGTGTGTGTGATAACTATTTGTATTCTTCAGTCAGGATTATTAAAGATCTTGAGTTTTTTTCTTTTTCTTCCACTTCGGTGAGATTGACGGGACTTATGCTAGAAGTCTTGTGGGTGTAATAGGTCTCTCAACCTGAATCCAAGAATCACTGTACAAGGGTTTGAATATAGTGGAATGCTTGTGGCGGAGAATTGCTACAAGTAGGTGGTGTGGACGTAGACCAGGGGGTTGAACCACGTTATTTCGCTGTGTTACTTGTGCTATCTGTGTTTTCTTTTCTTATCTCTTTTTATTTACTCTATACTTTATTTTAATTTTTTAAATTCCGCACAATCACCTTATTCACCCCCCCCCAGGGTAATTTACAGTGGTATCAGAGTGAGGTGCTTATCAAAAGCTTAAAAGCTTAAGCAAAAGGTCCAATGGCCGAAATCTCTCCTCCTGAAAACTTGTACTCATCGGAGCCATTCGTCTCCAATGGGACAAGTCTTACAGGCTCACCATTTTTTGATGAAAAATGCTATGATGTTTTGAAAGTTCGTATGTCTCATTTTCTACAGATGTTTGGAGAAAAAGTATGGAATGTGTGCATTAATAAAATAGACATTCCAGTTAGCGACGGAAAGACAGCTTTCACAAAAGCAGAGCTAGTGCTCAAGACGAAAAATTCCAAAGCTATGACGACTCTCTATGCAGGGTTGAATAACGAAGAACTAATGCGATGTGGGCAAAACTGTAAGACAGCATACTGAAGCGGTATGAGGGAACCGCCTCTGAGGTAAAAGCTAAAGTAAATTTATGTTTTTATAAGTTTGATGTGTTTCGTATGTTGCCAGGAGAAAATGTGAATCAATTGCTTGCCCGCTTTGATATCATTGCCCACAAACATGAGAACTTAGGAAAGGGGTTGGATGATGACCTAAAGGTCAGAAAATTCATAAGCTGTCTCATGCCAGAGTGGGATGTAAAGGCTGCTGCAATGAGGGAGAGCCTTGAAGAAAAGGGAATTGACTACTACACATTCTAAGGAAAGCTGAAGACATACGAGATGGAGATGACGGAAATCAAAAGATACAGACAAGACATCGGGATTGAACCAAAAACTGAAGAGAAAACCAGGGGCGTTACATCATCACCCGCCACCGATCCGACTAGGTAAAAATTGATTTGAATATCCAAGCAGAGTTCTTTGTTTTGTAAAGCTTAAGGTTTTGTGATTGTGATTGTATTCGCTGATGAAGCTGAGGTATGCAAGAAACAACTTGACAGTGGCGGAGAGGGAGACCTTCAAGGTGAGATTTTAAAGAAAGTTTTGACTTTGAGCAGTAGTTTGGACGATTTTGTGGAATTTGACAGTTGGTTGTAGAGGGTGTTGATTGCTTTTATACGGTTAGGATTCCGTCGAACATGACAAATTCGGCTAGGAAGGAGTATGTTGTTTTGTCGGTCACAGTTGTAAGTTTTTGTTTCATTCAGTATTATGTGATTGTATATTTGTTGCGGTTTCTTGTGGTTTCATATTGTAGTAGATGAGAGGTTTGCAAAAACAATGATATACTGAAAATTTTGAAAATTTTACGATGGATAGGTATGTTTGTTTTTGAACACAAGTGACGAATATGCGGTGAAACTTGACTTTGAAATAGAAGTGTATTGTTTATTTTTGGAAAATGTGGTGATGGAAAGATTGATGTTTGTCTATTTTTGTGTGTTTCAGGTTTGTAAATTGTGTAAGGTGGAATCCTCGTGCGTGGAGGAGAAGTTGGGGACCGAGGAATTGGAAAAAGTATGTTGGGAAAGTTTGGATTTTTTTATATGAAATAGTGATTGTTTTTTAGATAGGACTATTGATTGACATAGTTTGAATATTTAGATGAAATGGTGTTTTTTTAGTTTGAGAAAGATTGGACTTTTAGTTATTAATTGTTAGGGCGTGCATCGCACGCATGCATATAACTAACTATACATCAAAGATGGCAAAAAAAGTGTATATGAAATTTCCCAAAATCAAAGAAAATCTGTGAATTATATTGCCCAGAAAAGATGACTAAAACGATAAAGTTTAAAATTTCTCGTAATCGGCAAAACATGGTACGTGGACTATAACTCACAAAATATTGCTAAAACAATGAAACTTAGAGCTTCTCAAAATCGATAAAATATAACCCACAAAATCTGACCAAAATAGTTAAATTTGAAATTTTTTGAAACAAAGAAAAAGTTGTAGAAAATCAAAATAGTGAAATTCAAAATTTCTCAATATCAATAATAAACCGTGGACTGTTGCCCACAAAAATCAATAAACAGTGAAACCTTTAATTTCTCAATCTACCACAAAAGATGGCTAAATAGTGAATTTTCGAATTTCTTCAAATTGATGAAAACCATGCAGTATAGCCCATAATAGATACCAAAATTATGAATTTTCGAATTTTGGAAATCGAGAAGAACATTAGACTATAGCTCAAAAAAGATAGCTAAAATATTGAAATTCGGAATATCTTGAAATCGGATGAAACTGTGGACTATATACTCTTTAAAAGATGGCTAAAACAGTAAAATCCGGCATTTTTTCAAACCAACAAAAATGGTGGCCTATGAGCCTAGAAAAGATGGCTAAAACAATAATTTTCATAATATCTCAAAATCAACGAAAAATCATTGACTACTGTATGCCACAAAGGATAACCAAAACTGTAATGCCCCGAATTGCATACACTGAAAAATTCGTGGCACATCAAGAATCTTTTACTTCAATTGAGTACATAAACATAATATAATATAGGAAAATGCAAAAATCTTACTAGAAGTCCAAATCACTTAGATTGATAAGATGACGGGAACAAGATGTCACACTTCTATGCTAACACCTTAGACACCCTTACCTGCAAAATCACAATCTGTGGGATCGTCAACTTATGAGATCGACGGAAAAAATCCTAACAATTTCAACTAACTCGCAAAACACAACATAATAGAAGAAAAACTTGAATAAATGTACTGTTAAATGTAAATAAAAAATAGTCAATTATACAATGCCGTATGATTGTGTGTAAAACTAGTTTACTAGTGTCAAACCCACGCTTACTATATTAACATGCATAATTCATATATGCTCTTCTAATGCACGCTTGTCTGGAACGATATGCCGCTCATACAACATAGTTTTCGAATGCAAGCTACTGGCGTTTCTTCGCATTATAGGGTTCAATGTATCACCATGTAATACCTAAACCCAATGATTTGTACTTTAACGCATAATTACATGTAAGTCGCACCCCTAGGATATTGGACCTTACCGACCTACCCTTAGCCCACACATCGTGGATTTACCGGGTGTATCCACAGTCACGAACCCCAGCTAGTCGATCTCCCGTAACTACAGACCTTACCGGTTTACCCCTAGCCCACACACCGTGGATTTATTGGGTGTATCATCAGTCCTGAACATTCCTAGGAACCGCAAGTTCTTTATCGGCCATTTCGCGAACCTTACCGGCCTACCCCTAGCCCACACATGTGGATTTACCTGGCGTATCCTCGATCCTAAACATTCCTATGACCCTCAACTCTTTATCGATCATGTTCGTCATTGTTTCAATTATATCTTCTTCTAATGCAAGTTGTTCACTAAGTGATGAAAAATATAATCTAGACTTAACAATCCATATTCCGGACATACATTTCACACAAACTGGAATCTTGGTCACACCGACCCTATTCCAACTCTCCCTTAGAGTTCTCTAACTCTACCGGATTCAGGTATCGCCTATGTCATACCCCGCTTCCCAAAATACGGAACACGAGTACGTAACGTAGGCCTAACGAATGATGTAAATACCATCCATAAGTTGTACCAGACTAACTCAACAATAAGATCAACAAATATACAACCATGCAAGAAATATAACCACATGAGTCAATGATAAAGTTCCAAGAATAATGAAATAAACCAACAGTTTAAATATCCAACATCTGGGATTAAAACAAAACTATGGGTCATAGAGCCCAACACAAAGTACAAGAGATGACAATGTCCAAAAAATAAATCTAGCAACAATTAATAAACTACGCAGCGGAGACTGGATCCAACACTAGAAACGTTGCTCACCAATTCCTTCGGGAACAGATCCTTCAGCACCTGTAAAAACCTGGTCTAAAAAGAAATAAAATAGTATCCTTAGAGCAAGTCGTGGGCCGCAAGTAGAGAAAACAAAGGATAAAAGGAAAAACATGATTATCGAAGGAAAGGAACAAGGTCAAAGACAAAGAACAAAATAAAGAGTAAGCACTATCAAAAGTGTGCAATAGTCGCACATGAAATGCGTGTGCCAAATCAAGTTCAATACAAGATCAAGTATGCAGATTGTTAAGTATTTTATTAACCTATCTAGTGCGCGTACTGCTGCGTCCCATTCCACAAGTTCCGCACAAGCACAGTGATCGTTTTAGACCGATGATGAATTCACGGTTCGTGTACTCGGCATTGATAATGATAATTTACAATCATGAATCATCAATAAATTATTGCAATCAATACTCCTCCTTCTATGTCAAGTATACGTGCAAGCGAGAAGGCCTTACCGAGTACATTTCCCGATTGTTCATTACCAAGTCTACCCATAATAACCCCGGCTTGTTAATAGTTTATTTTCATCCTATGTGAGTATGCAAGAGGGTGTCAATGTTGTATGTTACTATGTGTGACTAATTCTAAGCGTTACAGACAAAGTAGGAAGCAAACACATCATATGAACACATTTCATAAAATAAGGAAAACATGATCTTGCTGTACTAAATCATGGATTACAGCCACTACAAAATAGCAAAACTAAAACTGCCGGAAGATCTGGAAAGTAGACTTCCACACGGTTCCAGCGAGTATAATCAAGGCACATAAAAGACATAGGAACTAGGGTGAAAACTATAATCTAATCAGGTTTTATGTTCAGTCAGCATGCAGTAGGTTATGTTCCATTAATTAATTCGGTTCAGAAAACTCATCATTAAAATCTACAAAAATTTAGGGAAGTAGCTATACATGTCTAGGTCCAGCCAAAATTATTTCAGATTTTTTTTTTTACTGTTAACAGGGTCAAATAAAATAAACAATAGCAGGATACGCACAAAATTATGAGTCTGAAATTACTAACACAGTTGCAGTAAAGTGATGATATCTAACAGATGACAAATTGAAATTTAAATCCAGAGCAGAGAAAAATTATCTAGACATCAAGGGCTACATTTTATGTTTAGTAAGTTCTTTCAAATTAGGTCATTAACAGGGCTAAAAGTCTGATTTAAAGTGAAACTTACAGCAGTACAGAAATCAAATTAATATAAAAAGATAACAAATAATTCACACGATTACATATAACATGCAAATTGGCAATCAGAGAAATCCTAGGTGTCAACATGCAATTTCTAAGGGTTAAGATACATTTATCATGGTCATGGTGTCGATTCATCAATTAAAACCAATTCTAGCATGATCAATTTCAATGTCCAATCTATCAAGCAGTCCTATGCATGAATCTAGTTGTTTAATGTGCAAATGCATCAAACATTAGGGACTAGGTTTAGATCGAAGAGAAAGTACGATGTTAAGAGTATGCCGGATTAGCTCGTGTAAACCCTTGATAATCTTAACGGAATTATCAAGCAGTTTTTGATAATAAAAAAGACAGGATCTACTTGCAAGAGATCAAAGAATCTTGAACACAAATAATAAAAAGGGTTCAAGAAGCGACTTGCATGTTATTGCAGATATAATTAAAAATAGGAATATCGGGATCAGAATCCCAGGTGAAATCTCCCAAAAATAAGCGTGAAGAATCAACAACAACCAAGATCCTAGAGCAATTTCTCACACCAGATCGGGACAGAACGCAAAACACCAGAACTGGATCTGGCGCACACAGAACACGAAACACCAAAATAGCCAATAGAATCTTCTGCCTCACACCGGATCCGACCCAAAACAGGGGACAGCAAAGTGGGATCGGGTATGGCAGAACACGGGACACCAAACTAGCCAATAAGATCCTTTCCTCGCGTCAGATCCACACCGAACAGGGGACAGCAAAGAGCGGATTAGGGGTGCCAAACACGGGACAGTGAGATCAGCCACTCGCTGACCGTCTTCTTCCTCACGACAGCGAGAGAGAGAGAAAGAACGGCGGACGGCGCGGTGCTGCGACGGTGACTGCGGTGGCGGAGCAACGTCGATACCACGGTCGGGAAGTGACGGCAGCGACGACACTCACGGCAAAGGAAACTCTGTTCTCTCGGTCGAAAATAGGGGAACGACGACGCGAGCAAACGGGGACTCAAACGACGACACAAAGAGGACTCGGTGGAGCAGCGAGGGACGGCGACTGCGATGGTGATGAGCACGACGATGGGTAGGGCGACGATGATGAGTTACGGTGAAGGGAAAGCTTCGGTGGTTTGGATCGACGGATAATGGCGAGGACACCGAAGAAGATGACGATGACGGCGAGGTCGAGGGGATGAGGGGACGATGAAGATGGTGGTGACGAAGGGCGATCGGAGTATAGGGTGATGGGGTTGAGGGGTTGTGTAAGGTTTGGGTTTGGGGTGTTTAGAAACATAGAAGAGAGAAAAGGGGTGTGCGGGAGAGAGAAACGGCGGAAGAGAGAGGGGATAATTATTAGGGTTTAATTAATGGGGTATTTATAGGGATCAGGAAATTAAGGTTTTGGGTTGAGATTATGTGGGTTCTGGGTATCGGTTTTGGCTCCAAAAAGAGACAAACCAATGCAATGAGATGAGACGAACACAAAGGAGAACCAAATGGATTCAAAATAGAAAAGAGCCAAATCCACAAAAGAACATAATCCAATCAAAAGAATACAGATTGATCCAGAGAGAACAAAAGAACCCAAGAAAAGACAAAATGCACCATAATAAATGAGTTCAAACACAATAATCAAAAGAATACAAAATATAATAAAATCTGAAAATAGGGCTTACAGCCTAAGTCACAATCATTCACTTGGATTTGACCAAGTCATTCTCGGATTCATGGATCTTACCGGCCTACCTTTAGTCCACACATGCAAATTTACCGGGCGTATCCTTAATTATGAACATACCTACGAGCTGCAGCTCTTTACTGGCCATTTCATGGACCTTCCCAGCCTACCCCTAGCCCACACACATGGATTTTCTGAGTGTATCCTAAGTCCCATATATAGAATTCACCGTTTGAATATTCAACTTTGTCTTTGGACATCAGCATAGTAGTTTTGCAAAAAACTATATAAATTCCAATGCTTATCAGAAAAATAGATTTCTTAGTTTCATATGAAATCTGAAATGAGTCTACTAAAACATTATAGTAAAGGACATCTCAATTTAACCACAGTTGTTTTGTCTAAATCCACATGCAAAACAGTAAGTTCAGATTCTAGAAAAATGCAGCTCTTGCTACTTATAAAAATCACCGAAAATCCCACACTTCATGAAAATTTGATTTCTTAGACTCGAAAGAAAAATTAATGAATCTACTTCAAATTCTTAGTTTTGAGTTTTCTCAAAATACTGTATATAAGAGGTTAAAATGGTCAGAAATCAAAAGGTGTACAAATTTTCAGAACCAATGCAAAACTGTCAACCAGTCCAAAGTTCGGATTTATTTAAAAAAACAAATGACATCCAAACATCATGAAATTTGTGAACCTATCATAGAAATATGCTAGATTCACATATAAAAAGTTCAAGAGAGAAATGATTGTTGGGAGTAAGCATGATATTCAGGATAGAATTATAAATAGATCACGTTTCAGTTCTTAACTAGGAATGAGTTCAGATTTATTTAAAAATCCAAATGACATCCAAAAATCATTAAATTTTGTTAAAATGTTATAGACATATAAGGGTTACACGTTAAAAATTTTATCTTTAGATTCCATCTAGTTAAAGAGAAATGCTTTTCGGAAGTAAGTTCAAATTAAGGACATAAACTGTAAAATGAATCATGTAATTACTGTAATTTCACACAATTACATGTTCAATCAATCCAAGCATGAATACTCATTCAATACAACATATATAGCTTCTCTAACATGCATACACCCTACAATATAATTGAATCATAGTAGTAAAGTTGTTACCCGCATATAGCGTTTGAATTCGATTGCTTCTAATCTCCTTAAAGCATTCTAACACCATACTCGATAAACTTAACTTTATGAAAACTTCAACTCTGAAGATCTTCGGTTTAGGTGGAAGAGAAAAGAGAATGGTGGAGAATGAAGGGAGGCATTCTTGACTTTTATATACAAACACTCACAAGCACTCTTTGTCTTCTTTCATTATTCATTTAATCACATCTTCCTACATCATTTAACCACCTTCCCTAAACCTCCCTTATGTCACTAACCAGCAAGATCCATGCATGATTAAAAAAAGAGGATAATTTCATTAAGGTCATTTTTTATGATACCCATTTCCTACAAGTCCCTAGTTACCAACTCAATTTCTCATAAGTCCTCAAGTTCACAAAATAGTATATTATATATGCATATTCCCAAATATTTATATTCCACAAACTAATATTTAAAATATTCAGGGTATTACATAAGACATTATACAAAATGATACAAAATACTCATGCATTACACATGCTGAAGCAAAATTGTCATAACTAAATTTTGTGAGGTGTTACAAAAAAACAGTGATATTCGAAATTTTTCCAAACTGGAAAAAATGGTGAAAAATAGCTCAAAAAATGTCTAAAACAGTAAAATTTGAAATTTCTCAAAATCAATTGTAAAAATGGACTCCACATTGAAATATTATGAAAATTATCTCAGAATTTCTCGAGATCAACGAAAAACCGTGCACTATAGCCTATAAATGATGACTACAAAGTGAAACCCAGAATTTCTTGAAACCAAGAAGATTGGATGGAATATTAGCCTATAAAAGATGGCTAGAGCGGCAAATTTCGGAATTTCTCAAATTTGACAAAAAAAAAACCGTGCACTAAAGGCCACAAACAATGACCAAAATAGTGAAATTCAAATTTTCTCAAAAATGATGAAATCTCGTGCATTATAACTAACAAAAGCTGGCAAAGTAGTGAAATTATGAATTTCATGAAATTGAAAAAATATCATGGATTATATATAAAGCCCACAAAAGATGGCTAAAAGAGCGAAACTTGGAATTTCGCAAAATCGACGAAAAATCATGCACTATATATAGCCCACAAAAAAAATGGTTATGCAATGAAATCCAGAATGTCTCAAAAGCGATGCAAGTTCATGGACTGCAGCTCACAAAAAAGGGCTAAAACAATGAAATTTAGAATTTCTCGAGATCGATTACAAACTATGGGCTCCCATTAAAGATGGATAAAACAGTGAAATATGGAATTTATAGAAATGACAAGAAACCTTGGACTATATAGCCCACAAACATGGCTGAAATAGTGAAATCCTGAATTTCTTGAAACTGACAAAAAAAGGTGGGACTATAGCCCACAAAAGTTGGCTCAAACAAAGAAATTTGGCAGCCTACAAAAGGCTAAAACAGTGAATAATGAAATGTATTGAAACTGAGAAAAAATAGGGTGGATTATAGCCACAAAACATGGTTAAAACATTAAAAATTTGAATTTCTCAAAATCAACATCAAACCTTAATAGCTAGAAGTTATGGGTAATATAGTTAAATCCGAAATTTCTCAAAACTAACAAAATACGGTGCACATTAGCCCATAAAACATGGCTAAAAAAATAAAATTCTAAGTTTCCTAAAATCGATTAAAACCCTACATTATGACCTACAAAAGATTGACAAAATAGTAAAATTATGAATTTCTCAGATAAATGTTGTGGACTATAGCCCCTCAAAAGATGGCAAAAACTGTAAAATCCGAAATTTCTCGAGATCGGTATGAACACTGGATTATAGCCCACAAAAATGGCTAAATGATAATTTAAAATACTCAGAAAATGAAATATGAGCAAACTTTATTGGCATATTGATGAGGACATCGATTCTTTTTTGTTTTGTTTTGAGATAGTCATATGTAGTAGTTTTGCAATTTGCACTCTTTTTTTTGCATTAGAATATTTTGGAGATTTGTATTGAGATTTTTTTTTTAGGTAAAAGGTGGAATAAGGCCACCCTGTTTCATTAATAAGAAGTTAATAAAACAACCCCGGCGTACCGGGAGAAAACAACAGTACAAAACAAAATTACAATGCAGGAAGAAAAATGACAGAAAATAAACATACACCCCCAACAAACCCTGGGGGGTGGGTTGAACACTACAAACTTCAAGCAACCAAAGAGTACAGTAGGTTGAAACAACAATCACAGGCTGGAAAAATCACAGTCATGACTGGTGAAGCCAGTCCCTCAGTCCAGCGTCGGCCCGATCTCTACCTCCTCATCATCAAACTTCACTACCTAGAATGCTCTGGCGATCCTTCCTCTTGCCCCAGATGCCGCGGCTGTAGCCCAAAAGGAGATAAGATGCATAATGTGAGTAAGGTTACCAGAAATACTATTACATGAAGCACGAAAATAGAAATTATTTCTGTCAAGCCATAACACCCATGTTGTTGCCGCTATTGCGATGTGCCACGCCTCCTTCATATCGTGTCGGCTCGTAGCAAATTTTGGGCCGACCCACAAATCCTCATATACGAAGGGGTAGTCACTTGTGCCTAAGGCTCGGAGTACCTCCACCATTGTTGCCTTACTTCTAGGGCAGTGAATGAAGAGGTGATTTAGATCTTCCACATGAACTTCGCAGAAACCACAGTTGGTCGCCACCTGTGGCTGTCTTTTGGCAAGGTTTTGCTTAGTGAGGATAGCATTATTGAGCACAAGCCACAAGAAAACTCTGATTTTAAGAGGAGTTTTCGCCTTCCACAACACCTGTGCCCAGCTGGGTCTGCATCCTCGAAAGTGGATCCGATGATACAGAGATCTCACTGAGAAAACACCCTTGTTCTCGAGACCCCAGCGCTTCTGATCTGGGCCTTGTGTGCACCTTGTGCCTGTCCGTGTGATAAGTGCTTGCATATCAAGCAATTGTTGGTGTAAATTGGAGGTGAGTGTTCCTCGGAATGCCGGTCGCCAGCCTCCCCTTTTTCTAACCTTCGGCAACAGACATATTCGATCGACTCGACCTCTCATACAGCTCTGGGAACGTTTCCTTCAGGGTATGGGCTCCACACCACCTATCCCACCAGAATCTGGTGGACCGCCCATTGCCGATAGTTGACGTAACTGCCGAATTGAAGGGGCCGCTAGCCTTGGCAATTCCTTTCCAGAATCGCGAGACTTTAGCCCCTACTCGGAAGCCAAGGCTTCTCGTGCCTTTTCCTCTTAGATAGGGTTGAATGAAATCCTGCCAACCTTCCCCGCTATTGTGGAAT
Organism: Hemerocallis citrina; assembly: GCA_017893485.1. Lineage (NCBI taxonomy): Eukaryota > Viridiplantae > Streptophyta > Magnoliopsida > Asparagales > Asphodelaceae > Hemerocallis > Hemerocallis citrina. Next base: position 95,319,841 of record CM030362.1, read on the forward strand.
ACCTTCCACCACCATTTTCCCAGCAGGGCGAGGTTCATATCTCTGAGGTCGATGATGCCTAGCCCTCCATGCTTCTTCTTCATGCAAGCGATACTCCATTTGATCAGGTGGTAACCTCCTTTATCCGAGTCTGCCCCCTTCCAAATGAATCGTTTTCGAATCCGGTCAATCCTCTGGATCACCCATCTGGGAAGCTCGAAAAATGACATGTAGTAGATTGGCAGGTTAGACAACACTGTGTTGATAAGTACCACTCTACCCCCGAGGGACAACGATTTACCCTTCCAACCAGACAGTCTTTCCTCCACCCTGTCAATGATAGGCAACCAGTCTACTTTAGATAATTTCCCTGGTCTAAGAGGTAGCCCTAGGTATTTGATAGGGAAGCCACTCGTCGAACAGTTCAAAATAGTAGCGTGCTCCCCTGCTTCATCATCGGCAAAGGAAATTGGAGTGAGCGCACTCTTGTAAAAATTAATGCTAAGGCCTGACCAGGCCTCAAAACAATATAGTGTCCCTTTAAAGCAGACAGTTTCTTGTCTAGACCCATTACCAAAGAGAAGGGTGTCATCTGCGTATTGTAAGATCGTACACCCTTTAGAAGATGCGGAACTGGCTACTGGCGTGATTCAGCCTTTTTCCTGGCAATTCTCCAGCATAACCCTCAACACATTTGCCACGATGGTAAACAGGAGTGGTGACAGCGGGTCCCCTTGTCTAAGACCCTTCCTGCAAGAGAACGATTGCCCCGACCTACCATTCACTGATATGGTCGTCTTGCTAGTCTGCAAGCATTGCCTGATCCAGCATATCCATTTATTCCCGAAGCCCCTGCCCCTGAGAGCTTCCAGCAAGCATTCCCAATCAACCGAGTCATAGGCTTTCTCAAAGTCTAGCTTAAGCAGAAAACTCTTAGAGTTGGTCGTATGGCAGCGGTGGATAACTTGTTCCGCCATTGCCACACAATCCAGGATATTTCTGCCCTTAATGAAGCCCGATTGAGCTTTGTTGATCAGGCTGTCCATAATACTCCCCAGGCGGATGGCTAGGATTTTGGTGATAATCTTCGCTGAACAATTTATGAGGCTAATCGGCCTAAAATTGCCCACTTTCGACACCTCTTCTCCTTGGGAATGAGGACTACCTCCACAAAATTAAACATACCCAATCTGAGCTTGTTGTTGAAAAAGTCATCCAGCAGTCCCATATAGTCCCCTTTAATTTCTTCCCAGAAGATTTGGAAGAACATCATTGGGAAGCCATTTGGCCCTGGCGACTTGTCCGCTCCCATGTGGCTGATAGCCTTTTTAACTTCCTCCTCCGAGAACGGGGACTCCAGGCAGGATAGCGAAGGCGATGCCTCACCCTGGAAGGTCTGCCAGAAATCCGTCCTGAGTGGGACCCGGAAGTCATTCTTCTTTCCCAAGAGGTTCTTGTAGTAACCTTGGAAGGTAGTGGAAATCACTTGTTCATCTTGTACCGTCCCCGAGTTTGTTTCTAAGGATAAAATGAGATTGGACCTGCGCCTCGCACTTGCCACTCGATGGAAGAAGGCCGTGTTCGCGTCTCCCTCTTTGAGCCACGAAATTCTGGATCTTTGTTGCCATTTAATTTCTTCCATCTTATAGAGATTGGCAATACTCTCACGGAGTTCCAGAAGCCTATTTCTCTCCGCCTGTGAGAGGTCTCTGGATTCCTCCAGTCTTTCGAGTTCATCAATACCTTCCAATAGGGAATCTTTTGCGCGCCAGATGGTCGAGAACCTAGATCGGTTCCACTTACGAAGCCGCTTTCTTAACCTGCGAATTTTTTCACACCATCGTTCCGCAGCATCAGAGCCAGTCACTGGTAGCGCCCAGTTTTCCATCACCATGTGGTGAAACCCCTGAATCTCCAGCCAGGCCTTCTCAAAACGGAATTTTCTGATCCTTTTGGCTCCCTGAAGCCCATAGTCAAGAAGGAGTGGGGTGTGGTCTGACGTAGGCCTAGGGATCGATGTAGCAGTAGCAAGAGGGAACTTAATCTCCCAATCCATCGATACTAGTATCCTGTCCAATTTGGCCAAAATCGGAGTAGACTGCATGTTAGACCACGTGAATAGTCTATCCTTAATCGGGATATCTATCAACTCAAGATCCGTAATCACCCTATTGAACTCTGCTCTGTGTCTGTCACTGGAACCTCTACCCTTGTGTTCGTACGCAAATCGGGTAGTATTGAAGTTCCCCCCGACAATCCAGGCCCCCGGCCAACGAAGACGAATATTGGCCAGTTCTTGCCAGAAGGCTTCACGCTCTGAAGCCACGTTCGGCCCATAAACAACAGTGATAGCCTGCATATACTTATCAGAGCGTTGTTCCAGACGTGCGGTCAGGGAGTATGTACCATTATAGACCTCTGAACACTTGAGGAGGTCCGAGTTGAAACCAATGGCAATTCCCCCTGAGGCTCCTGCGGATGGGCGTAAGACCCATTCCTTGATCCTGTACCCCCTATTCGCTTAAGTTTGGACCCATGTGTAAGCTTGGTCTCCTGGAGCCCAACCACTTCCGCCTTGGACATCATGATAACATCTCTAACCATATCTCTTTTCCCTTTATTCCCCAGACCCCGGACGTTCCAGAAAAGCATATTCATTGAGGAACCATATCCGAGATGACCGTGGGTGGGGGACTCGGGCGGGTTTCGCCCTCAGAGACCGTAAACCCCCTAGAGTTGGATCCTAGTTCCTTATGAACACTAGATTTAGCTCTCTCCGTTTTCCAACCCCTCAATTTGTTAAGAAGTAACGCGTTGCGTTCTTTATCAAAAACATCCAAACCACAGGTGACAGCTAATAGAAAAACTTCAGAGTCCGACATGAAATTTAAAATATTGGCAAGAAAAAGTTTTGTACCTCCATCGACGTGTTTAGCCGCATTGTTGGCCGCCGCTCTCTCCAGAAAGTCATCCAAGGACTCCGCATGAACCCTCTTGGGCGACCTCTGCACTCTGATACCAACCGACCTAGTAGACGAACCAATACTGACTCCTGGAGCCGATTCTGGCAGTGTAGACAGAACCATATCTGGAAAGATCTCCCTTTGAGTGTCTGCAATAAAATCTAAATCTTCTGAGTCCTCGTCTGTAAATGAGAAGTCAACTTCCAGGTTCAGATGCCCTTCTCGGTCCTCTTCACTATCAGCCTGCTAAATGTGGAAGTGCACATTGTCCTGACTCAAAGTGGACTCCTCATTGAGCCCAGTAGCTGCCGCCGAGATTCCAAGAGAAGTTGTGTTTACTTTGGTGGTCCCCACAGTGGGCCCACAATCTGTTTGCTTATTGAAGATAGAAAAATCACAGTCGGTAGGAGCGGAACGAATCATATTGGGTCCCTCTATAGGCCCATAAACTTCTATGTTGCTCACTCCAACCCCACCCATATAGGATAAACTAGTCTCTTCACAAATATGTCCACTGCGTTACACCATACCGCTGGTCTCAGATAACCCGTGGTGCACCACACCGCTGTCCCCACTTAACACGCGGTGCAGCACACCGCTCGACCCCAGAGTCGAAGCGACAGTGCAGCTGTCGCCAGCGTCAGCCAATCCTTCTCTCCCACGTGTCGTGGGTCTATTGGGGGACTCCTCGGTGCTTGCATGCATCCCTTTTACCAGATGAGAAGGCGTCCAGCTCTTCTCCTTCTTGAGCGCCAAAATTCCTTCCTCAACCTCCAAACCCTTCTTGCAACTCCTAAGGAGTTGGGAATCTCCTTCGTTGTTGTCTTCTTTCCTACTTCTGGGTATGCTCAGATCTAGGGCAACAACTCCCCTCTTCTCACTACCCTCTGTGCTCTCCTCTCTGTGAGCGCTCAGAGCTCCTGTCGAATCTTTCCCCAAAAAAGCCTCTACCATCTGTCTTTCCGGTACCAGAGAAGTTGCTTTTTGCCCCAGTGGTGCTTTCCACACTTTCTCTACCCACTCCTTTGTCGATAGCGCCTTCTCTTTTGGCTTGTTCGCAGATCTGCGAAGATGACAACCAAAACTGGGGCAGACCCAGACTCCCTGTCCCTCTCCGAAGCCTGTCCCTCTTCAGACGTCGTCAGGGCTTGACTGCTTTGCAGCTCTCCGACCGTATTGCTTTTACTCTGAAAAGCCTTAGATGCCTTCGTTGTCGAAAACTTTACTGGATCTGGGATTGAGGTGTCCTGGCCGTTGGATCCTTTGATGAGGCATCGGAGCCTATCATCGGTGTCCCTCCCAACCTCCTCCTCCTCTGATCCCGCACCTGTTGCCTCTTTGAGGGCCTCCACTTTCCTCGCCGCCTCAATCACCTCTCGGTGGGCCCTCTCGACCTCGTGTGAGCCATCGATTGTGAGCTCCCAAGCTGGCACCGTCACTTGTTTGTAACTCCTCCCGTCTCTGGGAGAGGATTGAGGTGTTGGGGCCGTGATGGAGGCTTGATCAGCGCATTTGTCGAGGACAAAACGTATGAGATAGGCGTCCTCGTAAGAGAAAACCTTCGCGAACCTCGGCATCAAGGTGATGTCCCTGCTTCTTACCAAACCCTCGCCGAAACAATTTTCGACCGTCGTACAGTCTTCTCATCTATTTCCTCAAGGTTCCGAATTCGGAAATCATCTCTTGCAACGCTTCTTTCTTCCAGAAGTGTAAAGGAACATTATGGATCCATACCCAATATCTAGATCCTTGCAGTTTTTCGGCACCAAAACTAGGAGACCAAGCTTCAAACTCCAATTTGAAATGCCCAAAGCCGAATGCCGATTCACCGGTGATCTCTAACATTTTCTGTGTAGATGGGAAGGAGACCAAAAACATGAAGGGGCACATTCTTTTGATGACCCAGTCGCGGTGCGCCTTCATCGGCCATTTCTCGCTCAAAGCTCTGAGAACATGTGCCTCCGATGGTCTTCTCGCCTTGACACGCGCCACCGCACACCACTGCTTGAGCCATTGCTCCTCTGCCTTAATGGTGTTGAGGCTGTTAGTCAGTCGGATCGTTGCCGGGGTGTCCGGTGACCTACCCCTATAAACTCGCCTAGCTTCGTCCTCATTGGAGGTGGCAACGTTGGTGCAATTGTACGATAGATGTCCCCACTTCAAGCATCTCAGACAGCGCACATCTTTGGTGCACTCCGTACGGAAGTGACCCAGCTCACCGCAGTTGAAACACGGTACCGGCTTTCGCTTCCCCTTTCTTTGTGGTTTTTTGAGAATCTTTGGTGATGCCGGTGGTGATTTGGAACTTCTTTTTCTTTTGTGAACCTCCTACCACTGTTCTTCGACTGCCCCAACTGGCGGTAGCCAATTGTTCACCCCTGGGTCCGCATTTGGTCCCCTTCGTTGGGCCCAAATGTCGTTGGACCTAGGGGGTTCGATGGTCAGCCGCCTTGGAGGTATATGGTCGGAGTTGTGAGGGGGGGGGGATCAATGGGTTGGAGTTGCTTGTTGGGTGATACTGAAGTCACTGGTGGAGGATGGAACTGTTGGGTTGCAATAGTTGGTCTTAGCGGAGAGTTGGAAAACCTCTGATGTTGGTGGGAGTGTTGATGCTGGTGAGAGTATCTGATGTAATCCCTGTCGCTCCTTTCTCTATATCTTTCTTGATTGTTCCTGCGATAATCTTTTTGGTACCCAACCGTGCTGAAGCGCTCTTGGACGGGACGCCGGCTCGAAGTCGGGGAACTCTTATGCCGTGACTGGCCTGTAGGGGGACCCTCTCTTTGGGCCCTTGTTGTGCTAAATCTAGACTATCTAAATAACTAGACTAACTAGACACAAATTATAAAACCTCGCAAGTGCACGAATCGTTTATAGAATCGTAGTAATAGCAAGGGTCGATCCCACAGAGATTGTAGACCTCAACTTACTAATCAATAAAACTAATAATAAAAATTAATAAGATTTGTCATAATTATTCTAAAAGAACTAAAAGATTAATACTAGGATGAGAGGTGTTGAATCACAAATATCTCTAGAATAGTTGGGTTGTTGATCTCTACCAATAGTTAATAATGCTAAGCTACCTTCTGAACTTACTTCTAATTACTCATGTTTGTTCACTTCAAGGGCATGGTATCTACTCCTTAAAGTAATGTTTCCCTAAACCAAGAATTAGGCATGGTATCTACTCTAACTCGTTTCTTTCCGTAAGTATCTAGCATGGTATCTACTAAGTTATACTTAGAGAAAATATAAGAACAGTGGAAACGAACAAACACTTAAAGTTCTAGAAATTGGTATCAGATCTAGATCCTCTAAGTTGATTGAACCAAGAACCTCTAAAGATTCCTTTGTTACAAATTATGAGCACGAGATTCGGTCGTCTCAATATGCTCATATAACAGATTCAGATAAACGATATCCAAACTTGAGCTTCCCAAGTTCTGTACGTCAGTCGACTGGCTCTCACCTCAGTCGACTGCTCTCAGTCTTGAAAACTAGTTTGACTATCATAAACCCATACCAATTCAATTAGATTCAATCAATAAGTAACATAGAAGAGTTCAGAAGAAAATAGCATTACATAACTACGGTTTCGATCTACCCAACTATGAAATTAGTTCCACATAATAATAACTTTATTGCTTAACAAGTTTGAATACATGATCAACATAAAAGAATGAAGAGAGAAGAAGAAATAAACTAATGGATTCCGGCAATATGGTCGACTGGCTGTCACACAGTCGACTGCCTTCTGGTTGCTGGATCTTCTCTCTCCTTATTCGATGTTGATGGAGTGATGCTCTCGATGTTTGTTCAGGAACTTGGTGATTGAGTCGCTTCCCAGAGATGTATATGATGATCCCCTTTCTAAGTTGACCTCTTCTGATATTTATAGAGTACGGCTGAGAATTAGGGTTTCCACTTTTTCAGGAAGATCCTTCTTGATGATTAATATCTTTCTCTTTTCTCCTTTCCTTCCTTATCTGTTCACCACGTCCACTTGGAAATACCCTGTCTTTAGATTTGATTCGCTGCATAAAATCTTGATTTAAATAGATTTGAAATTAGATGCAGGTGTATCTTTGAAGATCTTATCTATTTACTCCGCCGCAGACCAGTCGACTTATCTTCAAACCAGTCGACTGAGTCGATACTCCTGAAGATTTCATCTTTGTTCAAATCAGTCGACTGTCTTTTGGGAGTGAGTCGACTGTGTCGAGAGTTGTGGAAAATCAGCTTCTCTTGTCCAGTCGCCTGTGTTGGGGAACCAGTCGACTGATCCTCTGCAGTTTGCTGTGCATTATCCTTGAAGTCCTAAATCTGCTTCGTTTTTCTGTTATAAGCTGTTTCCTATGGAAAAGAGAAAATAGGAGTTAAATACCACATATAGAGCTTTTAAATGTCTAATTATATTAAGATTATTGCTCTAAAAAGTGAATAATATTGTGTTCATCAAATACCCCCACACTTAGCTTTTGCTTGTCCTCAAGCAAAGAGTGAATTTATGAACAAGGGAGTAATAATCAGAATAAACTCAACCATCAAGATTTCTTATTATGTGGACATCACAATGAAAAATATAAAACTACAAACAATTTCAGATAAAGTAAAATTGAACATACCCACTTTCTCTAGTGCAATTGTTCAGTCATAATCCCCAAACTTAATCATATTTGTCATGCGATTAATGTAGTTATAGTATGCAACTACTCAGTCTGTGATTATCCCTTTTCTCTACTACAAATCCAGTAGCAAACTAGAGGGTTTTTTTTTTTTTTTTTTTTTTTTAATATTATTTTTTAGTTCCTTCTTTAAAGTTGTCACTTGTCTTTTGACGCGAATGCGAAACATTTGTGATGTATCCACCTGGTTACTCAACAAGTCACAAACATTAAAGTGCTTTGCATACTCATATTTCGAGTTGCCGTTTGACGTAAAGGTAAACATTGGTGATGAATACCCCTAGTTACTAAGCGCTCAAAACATTGGAGTAGACTGACTTTATTCAAATATATACATATATTGTATCACTCTATTTACTTAAACTCGATTTAGGACTAGATCTAAAGGGAATAATTATCAGAAAAAGCATCACATTTGTTTATTATGTATAATCGCATGACTCGCACAATTTTGTAGGGAATTATGAAACTCAACAATTCTAAAGTAAATAAGTATCCTTACTATTACTTTATAAGAAATTATTTATCCTAAAAAAAATTAAAAGATTCCAAATATAACTAACTAATACCCCCACACTTAGATGGAACATTGTCCTCAATGTTCGAAAGAAAATATAAAAATAGGCATGTGTCACCATCTAGTAGGGAGATACTGAAAATAAAAATAACTAAAAGAATAATAATGAATAACTGAAAAATAAAGGGAAAGTGTAAATACTCCCCTGAAAAATTGGGTTGCCTCCCAACAAGCGCTGTGTTTTCTGTCTTCAGCTAGACTTGATGAGGTCATGCCATGTATTGAACGGTTTGAAGATTCACATCTTCCTCTTGCGGTTCTATGCTCATCTCTATGTATGGTTTCGCTCTATGCCCGTTCACCTTAAATGTTTGATTTCGTTCATCGCTGTGAACTTCCAATGCACCATGTGGAAAGACTTTTGTGACAATATATGGTCCATACCATCGTGACTTAAGCTTGCCTGGAAAGAGTCTTAATCTTGAGTTGTAGATCAATACCTTTTGTCCTTCATAAAACTCTTTCCTTGCTAGCTGTTTATCATGATACAACTTGGTTCTTTCCTTGTACAATTTTGCATTTTCATAAGCGTCGTGCCTCAACTCTTCAAGCTCATTTAGTTGTAGTCTTCTTTTATCACCTGCTTGTTTCATGTCAAAATTGAACCTTTTGATGGCCCAATATGCTTTGTGCTCCAACTCTACTGGCAAATGACAGGCTTTTCCAAACACCAAACGGTATGGGGACATGCTAATGGGTGTTTTGTATGCGGTTCTATAGGCCCACAATGCATCGTTTAAGCGCAACGACCAATCCTTCCTGCTTGTATTGACTGTCTTTTCCAAGATGCTCTTGATCTCTCTATTGCTAATCTCCACCTGCCCACTGGATTGAGGATGATATGGAGTTCCCACTCTATGTGTAATACCATATTTCTTCATCAAAGAAGCAAATGGGTAGTTATTGAAGTGGTTCCCGCCATCACTTATTATTGCTCGTGGTGTACCAAACCTAGTGAAAATGTTCTCCTGCAAAAACTTGACAACAACTTTGTGATCATTAGTTCGTGAGGGGACAGCCTCGACCCATTTAGACACATAATCTACACCAACAAGAATATATAAATAACCAAATGAGTTAGGAAATGGACCCATGAAGTCGATTCCCCAAACATCAAAAAGCTCGATTACTTGTATGTTATGTAATGGCATTTGATTTCTAGAAGAGATGTTGCCTGTCCTTTGGCATTTGTCGCAAGTCCTGCAAAAAGAAAAAGCATCTTTGAATACTTTAGGCCAATAAAAACCAGATTGCAATACCTTAAGTGCTGTTCTCTTTGGCCCAAAATGTCCTCCACATGCATATTGGTGGCAATGTTGTAGAATACTCCTTTGTTCCTCCTCTGCCACACATCTTCTTATAATTTGATCAGAGCAAAATTTGAATAAATAAGGATTATCCCAATAATAGTGTTTGCTCAGATCCACCAATCTTTTCCTTTCCTGATGTGTCATACCTGGAGGAAAAACATGAGCAGTTAGAAAATTGACAATATCAGCAAACCAGGGGAACTGTTCAGAGAGTCCAGTCGACTGGTGGAAGGACCAGTCGACTGCCCCGAGAGTTTGAACATTTATTTCAAATAGATGTTCATCTGGGAAATTTTCATTCAGCGGGGGCACAATTCTCTCTTCCTCCTGAAGTAGTCTGGACATGTGATCTGCCACAACATTGTCGCATCCTTTCTTGTCTCTAATCTCAAGATCAAATTCTTGAAGCATCAGCACCCATCTGATCAACCTAGGCTTAGCTTCCTTTTTAGCCAACAAATATCTCAAAGCAGCATGGTCAGTGAAAACAATAACTTTAGAACCAATTAAATATGATCTAAACTTCTCTACAGCAAAAATAACAGCTAACATTTCTTTTTCGGTGGTAGAATAATTTAGCTGTGCATCGTTTAGAGTTCGAGAAGCATAGTAAATAACATGGGGTTTCTTATTGATTCTTTGACCTAAAACAGTCCCTAAGGCATAATCACTTGCATCACACATGAGCTCAAAAGGATGGCTCCAATCTGGTGCCATGACAATAGGTGCAGAAATGAGAAGAGTTTTCAATGTGTTAAAAGCATTTGTACATTCTTCTGTCCATACAAACTCAGCATCCTTAGCCAACAAGTCACAAAGGGGTTTGGAGATTTTTGAGAAATCCTTTATGAATCTTCTATAGAACCCTGCATGTCCTAGAAAACTCCTAATACCCTTAACTGTAGTGGGAGGGGGTAGTTTTGATATTATATCTATTTTGGCTTTGTCTACCTCTATGCCTCTTTTTGACACAACATGCCCCAAAACAATACCTTGTTGTACCATAAAATGGCACTTTTCCCAATTCAGCACTAAATTGCATTCTTCACATCTTTTAAGAACAAGCTGCAAATGGTTAAGGCATTCATCAAAACAAGATCCAAAAACACTAAAGTCATCCATAAATACCTCAATAAACCTTTCCACCATATCTGAAAATATACTCATTATGCATCTTTGAAATGTTGCTGGTGCGTTGCACAATCCAAAAGGCATCCTCCTGTAAGCAAAAGTACCAAAAGGGCATGTAAAAGTGGTCTTTTCTTGATCTTCTGGAGCAATAGCAATTTGATTATAGCCACTATAACCATCTAGGAAACAATAATGACTATATCCTGCTAATCTTTCTAACATTTGATCAATAAAAGGAAGAGAGAAGTGATCTTTCCTGGTTTCATTATTTAATTTTCTGTAGTCAATGCATACCCTCCATCCTGTGGTTACTCTTGTTGGGATAAGTTCATTCTCTTCATTTGTTACCACTGTAACTCCACTTTTCTTAGGAACTACATGTATAGGACTTACCCATTTGCTATCTGAGATAGGATAGATGATGCCAACATCTAGTAGCTTCAAAATTTCCGCTCTTACCACTTCCTTCATGTTGGGGTTCAGCCTTCTCTGTGCCTCTCTGCTAGGTTTTGCATCGTTCTCAAGGAGTATTCTATGCATGCACTTGGATGGACTTATTCCCTTGATGTCTGCAATGGTCCATCCTATTGCACTCTTGTGTTCTCGCAATATCTTCAGCAGCTTTTCTTCTTCCTGTGCATTTAAGTTTGCAGCAATTATCACCGGCAATGTCTGGTTCTCGTCCAAAAATGCATGTTTCAAATGATCGGGCAGCTGCTTGAGTTCTATGTCTGGACGCTTCTGTACAGTCGACTGGTCCATGTCAGCAGTCGACTTGTTCTGGGTGTCTTGATTCGGTCGACTGGTTAGAATACCAGTCGACTTAATCTGTTCATCAGTCGCTTGATCTGTAGAAGAACAATTTTTATCAGACACCAATTTTTCAAATAAAGGTGCAGGCTTACCTGAATATGACTGTGGAGTTTCAAGGTAATGTATTGTCTCTGCAATCTCCCAGTCATCATGTTCCTGTTCAACATTAGATAAAGTTAGAGATTGAGTGATTGTGGCTTGTAGTGGTTCAACGCTATGTACCTGAAATGTTTGATCAACCATCTCCTGCACCACATCAATATTATAGCATTCATGATCATCTTGTGGTAATTTCAGTGTATCAAACATTTTAAATTCCACTTTTTCTCCGTTTATTTTCATACTTATAATGCCCTTTTTAACACAAATTTTTATATCAGCTGTACTCATAAAGGGCCTACCTAATATGATTGGTAGAGATGATGACATTGAAGATTCCTCCATGTCCAACACAACAAAATCAGCAGGCAAAATAAAATCATTTACCTGAACTAGGACATCTTCTAATATACCTCTAGGTCTTTTTATGCTGCGATCAGCCAATTGCAAAGTTATGGATGTTGGCTTGAGTTCCCCCAATCCAAGCTTTTCGTAAACAGAATAAGGAAGAAGGTTGATGCTTGCCCCCAAGTCTAGCAGGGCTTTCTCAAAGAAGTGCTCACCAACTTTGCAAGGAATGGTGAAACTACCTGGATCTTTCAGTTTAGGTGGTAGTTTTCTTAATAATACAGCACTCACTTCTTCTGTCAACGCCACATCCTCCTTAACCTGAAATGTTCTTTTGTGAGTACAACAGTCTTTCAAAAATTTGGCATAAGAAGGAATTTGTTTAATAGCATCAAGTAGGGGAATATTAATTTCTACCTTTTTGAGAGTTTCAAAGACATCAAATAAATGTTGTTCCTTCTTTTTATTGACTAACCTTTGAGGGAATGGTGGTGGTATTGTCCCTACCTTTTTACTTACCTTACTTGAACCCAAATCTTTTGGTAGTTGTGTTTCTGATTTGTCTGTGCAGTCGACTGGCTTGTAAAAATAGTCGACTGGTTTACTGTCTGGCCTGGCTGTGTGTGTTCCAACTTTGTTGTCAATTATCTTACCATTTCTTAGGGTTGTTACTGCTTGGAGCTGTTCTTGACCTCCTGGGTTTGGTATGGTTTGTGAAGGGAGTTCACCTGCCTTTCTTTCGCTTAGCTCTTTTGCAATCTGACCAATTTGGGTTTCCAACTTCTGAATTGCTTGCCCTTGTTGATTGCAGTTGAAGAACAGTGGATTCAAAATCCAACTTCTTCTGTTCTGGAGCTGGTCTTTCAAACCCACTTCCCATCTGAGGGTTTCGTGCATGTCCTTGTGTGAATTGATTCCCTTGACTATTTTGATTATTGCTCCATGAGAAGTTTGGATGATTCCTCCATCCTGGGTTATGTGTTCGAGTATGGATTGTTCTTTGGTGGAAACACTCCTCGACCCACATAGTTCGCATGCTCCTGGTCTGTAAAAGTAGACATGGGACATGTATCAGTTGTATGATCTAAATGCGAGCAAATTGCACATATTTCATTTGTTTGATTTTTAACTCCACCCATTGTCGACATTGCATTAACAAGCATATCAATTTTCTTATTCATGTTTGCCATTTCTAATTGAATGTTATTATTATTAGAGATCTCGTAAACTCCCTGTTTTTTCGTAGGTCCCCTTCTTGTTGAGAATTGTTGGGAGTTCTCGCTGAGTTCTTCAAAAAGTTCAATGGCTTCTTCTCCACTTTTCCTCATCAAGATTCCATTGCAAGCTGCATCAACAATTGCTTTGTTAGTGTCATTTAAACCTTCATAAAAAGCTTGTACCTGATCATCCTTAGGCAGATTGTGAGTAGGACACTTGAGAAGCTTGCTCTTGAAGTCCTTCCATGCCTCAAAGAATAAATCTCCATCCCTTTGTTGGAAGAGTTGAATCTCCCTTTTTAATTGTTTGGTTTTCTGGGCTGGAAAGAACTCTTTCAAGAATTTTGTTGCCAATTGCTCCCATGAATTAATTGATCCTGGTTCCAAAGAATTATACCACAACTTAGCATTAAGTTTTAAAGAAAAAGGAAACAAGATTAACCTGATTTGTTCAGCGGTAAGCCCTTGGACGCTTTGTGTCCTGCAAAGATCGAAAAAGTCTTGCAAGTAAAGATGAGGCTCTTCATCTGGTTTGCCACTAAAGTGGGGAACCATACTAAGTAAATGAGGAGATAGGTGCATGTTCCCTGTGGCATTAGGTTGAAAAGCAATGCAGGAAGGTTGCTCAATATTCTTAGGAGTGAATTTGTCCTGCATTGGCACTCGATTTTGTATTTCTTCAGCCATTCTTTCCTATGAATTTTGTCTCTGTGCAGTCGACTGGGTCCGTACAACAGTCGACTGGTTGGCTGCAACTAGCTTACCTAATCTGTGCAAAGTTCGTTCTGTTTCTGCGTCAATAGGTAGTAGCTCTGGTCGAAGTGATCGTCTACCGTGCATTCACCGAAGTCCTGTAACCTAAAAGAAAGATTATTAATAAAAGAAAAGAAAAACTAATAAAAAAATTCTACTGACTTGTAAGTTAAAATACTAAACAATCCCCGGCAACGGCGCCAAAAACTTGTTGTGCTAAATCTAGACTATCTAAATAACTAGACTAACTAGACACAAATTATAAAACCTCGCAAGTGCACGAATCGTTTATAGAATCGTAGTAATAGCAAGGGTCGATCCCACAGAGATTGTAGACCTCAACTTACTAATCAATAAAACTAATAATAAAAATTAATAAGATTTGTCATAATTATTCTAAAAGAACTAAAAGATTAATACTAGGATGAGAGGTGTTGAATCACAAATATCTCTAGAATAGTTGGGTTGTTGATCTCTACCAATAGTTAATAATGCTAAGCTACCTTCTGAACTTACTTCTAATTACTCATGTTTGTTCACTTCAAGGGCATGGTATCTACTCCTTAAAGTAATGTTTCCCTAAACCAAGAATTAGGCATGGTATCTACTCTAACTCGTTTCTTTCCGTAAGTATCTAGCATGGTATCTACTAAGTTATACTTAGAGAAAACATAAGAACAGTGGAAACGAACAAACACTTAAAGTTCTAGAAATTGATATCAGATCTAGATCCTCTAAGTTGATTGAACCAAGAACCTCTAAAGATTCCTTTGTTACAAATTATGAGCACGAGATTCGGTCGTCTCAATATGCTCATATAACAGATTCAGATAAACGATATCCAAACTTGAGCTTCCCAAGTTCTGTACGTCAGTCGACTGGCTCTCACCTCAGTCGACTGCTCTCAGTCTTGAAAACTAGTTTGACTATCATAAACCCATACCAATTCAATTAGATTCAATCAATAAGTAACATAGAAGAGTTCAGAAGAAAATAGCATTACATAACTACGGTTTCGATCTACCCAACTATGAAATTAGTTCCACATAATAATAACTTTATTGCTTAACAAGTTTGAATACATGATCAACATAAAAGAATGAAGAGAGAAGAAGAAATAAACTAATGGATTCCGGCAATATGGTCGACTGGCTATCACACAGTCGACTGCCTTCTGGTTGCTGGATCTTCTCTCTCCTTCTTCGATGTTGATGGAGTGATGCTCTCGATGTTTGTTCAGGAACTTGGTGATTGAGTCGCTTCCCAGAGATATATATGATGATCCCCTTTCTAAGTTGACCTCTTCTGATATTTATAGAGTACGGCTGAGAATTAGGGTTTTCACTTTTTCAGGAAGATCCTTCTTGATGATTAATATCTTTCTCTTTTCTCCTTTCCTTCCTTATCTGTTCACCACGTCCACTTGGAAATACCCTGTCTTTAGATTTGATTCGCTGCATAAAATCTTGATTCAAATAGATTTGAAATTAGATGCAGGTGTATCTTTGAAGATCTTATCTATTTACTCCGCCGCAGACCAGTCGACTTATCTTCAAACCAGTCGACTGAGTCGATACTCCTGAAGATTTCATCTTTGTTCAAATCAGTCGACTGTCTTTTGGGAGTGAGTCGACTGTGTCGAGAGTTGTGGAAAATCAGCTTCTCTTGTCCAGTCGCCTGTGTTGGGGAACCAGTCGACTGATCCTCTGCAGTTTGCTGTGCATTATCCTTGAAGTCCTAAATCTGCTTCGTTTTTCTGTTATAAGCTGTTTCCTATGGAAAAGAGAAAATAGGAGTTAAATACCACATATAGAGCTTTTAAATGTCTAATTATATTAAGATTATTGCTCTAAAAAGTGAATAATATTGTGTTCATCAGCCCTCCCGTCCATAAGCCGCACAGAAGATGGGCGATGATGAGCGTAGCCCTTTCCCTACAGGTCGATGTGCCCGCGGAGGGGATTACGCGAGCCTGAGCTCAGAGGGTTCACCCTTAGGTACAAGATTTTTTTGTTTATTGGGGGGGTTTTGGTTTTGGTTTTGGTTTTGAAGTAGACTATGTGGTTGCTCGTTGGGTTTTGGAGGAGAGATTACTTCGGAGTAGGAAGGAGGTTGGGGAGGTGGTGGAGGCGGTGGTGGTGGACCAGTCGGAGTGGGGCGGACCCTCTCTATGGGTCCGCACCCACTCATCTCAAGCTCAGTGATCATCGGCAGTCGATGGAGCTCGGTACAGCTTTTTGGTTGTATTGAGATTTTGTTTTGAGCTATATAGGCTTTGAGAATAATGAGAATGTATGATATTCTTGATTTTAAAAAAAACTACTGTGTTGAGTTAGTGCTCTGCATTATTTTCTTATGTGTGTGATACCATAAGAAATTATTAGAGTTTGTGAGAAATCATAAGAAATTTTTAGGTTTTGTGAGAAACTCTAAACTATACCTCCAAATTCCCAAATTAATTAAACCCTAACCTACTCCTAGTCTCCTTCACCTCTCTCACCGCCGTCACCTTCCTCCTCTCTCATCAGCCCCGATGGCCTTCCCTATCCCCCTCCCTCTTCTTCCTGACGGCCAGAGCACCCGCCGCCCTCTCTCCTGCCATCACCTGGACACCCCGACCCCCTCTTCTCCATCCCCCTCCCTCTTCTTGAACCCAACAACCCGACGCCCCTTTTCTCTCCTCGTCACCCAGATCCCGTTGCCTCGCCGCCAGCCCCTCCACTTCAAAATCCTAATCCCCAAATCCTCTTCCACCCGAAACCCTAATCATCAAACCCAACTCAATTCAAAACCCTAACTTTCCAAATCCCCCGCTGACGTCCGCCAACCACCAACGACAACATCCGACCACTGAAGGTACCTCTATCCACTGTCGTTCTCCTTGCAGCCACCACCATCAACTCAAAGCTTTCACCATCCTGTTGTTGTCGTCCTCCCAAAGGTCATGTCTTCATTGCCGACATTTTCTTCAAACCCAGTAATCTCTTTCCACTCTTCCATTTATTTGTGATACTATCTATCGTCTCTAGAATATTATTTGATTTATCCGTCGCCCACAAACATTAAGAGTGTGTGCTTCTACCTACTAATTAGAGTACAAATCTTTATTGCATATCTTACATGCTAAGAACGATTAAGTATAATTGTTGATTGTTAGACATGAATTTTTAATTGGGTTTGTTAATTTTATTTCAATTCTTGAAAATCCATTAAATCAATTAGTAGTTTAATTTCTAACTTAATCGACATTACATGTTGGTAAATTTAATATTTTAATATTCTTGAAAATTCTCTACTTAGAGTTAAGAATGTTGTCACCTTTGAGTCATTCGAAAGAAAACATGAGCAAACAAAATCTTAAATAGCTAAATAGATAAACATTCTCAACCTAAACCGAATCTTAACAGCTAATAGTCCCCCTAATCAATATTACCAAGGAACACCAAACACATAATTTTCAGCTAATCTTAGTATTTTTTTTATATCCTCAAAAGAATCGAAGAATTGATCTCAGCTTTTACAGTAATGATCGGATCAGACATTCAGATACACAACCAAAGAGCTAGTCCCAGATCACAGTGAGAAATGAGTGAAAGAACATAAGACACAAATGAATTGCCATGTAGCAGCTCCCCATACTTCTTTTTTACTGATGATTCAGCCGCACCAAGCTGATCAATGCCATTGAGAGACAGAGAACTGCATTCACAGCATTTGCTGGTGGCTGGCCACTGGATTTAGAATCTTCAGCAGGAGCTGCATCTGGTGACTTGGCACTGGGTTCCACCACTGGCGGCAATGGTGGGTCAATGACACTCCCTGGATCGAGAACCGGAGCAGGGGCTTCAGCCGGAGACACCGCCTCTGGTGGGATCACCTGGAGAAGACCGCCGGGTTGTACTGGAAGTATGGTGTAAGGCAGCTTGGCCTGCGGATCCGCGCATGGGCTCCCTATTTAAATACAAATAAATATTTCATATCAAAATCATCTGTCTATTCTTATAATATGTATGTATTGTATCCAGTGTCGTATGTATCGGTAACTATTTTGGACGGAGAATGAGCATCATGGCCCGCTTGTGGGAGACAAGAACATCATTGCTCGGTATTTGATTATCTGTTTTGTTAAAAGCTTTTTAATGAAACACGGGAGGCTTCGGCCAACCTTTTTTATCAAAAAAAAGAATTGGACAGAACTGGCGGGCCAGACAAGATTCAACTAGAACCAGCCCTTGAACTGTTTGGGTTTTGAAAATATTGGCAAATTAGGGGAACGGGATTGAACCGGCGGGTTCAATAGTGAACCGTCTGTACTGGGTTCAAGTTGAATCGGCCAGTTCAGATTTCTTATTAATTAATTCTTTCAAAATTATGTGTGGAAGGCGAGTTACAGACACTCCATCTCTATCTCAGATACACTTATTTTCTGCCAAGTCCAACATTCTTCTGAATCATTAATTGTCAGATATATGCATAATGACAATAGTGTTTTGTGCAAAAGAAAATGGTATGGTAAATTTGTTCTAGATATTATAAATATATCAAAGATGTGATTGCTTACTCAAGTATGTATTTGCGGTCGCGGGGAACTCGGTTACAATTCCATCCACTCCAATCCCACTAACGTAATTCACGATTTCAGCAACAGGATCCGAGAAGAAATCAAAGGCCACCATAAGGAACTCATTCCTGAGAACCGATACATAAACTGAGATATTTGCTGCATGCATCTCGTTCACCACAGAGGTAGCAGAAGAGAGGAAGGAGTCTCGAGTATTAAAGACTGAAGATCTATGGATGACAACTGAGTCTGCAAACTTCTTGATCTCGTCAACCGATTGTTTTGGGGCGTCGCTTATTACCTCTTCAATCATGAGTACTCTCTTGTAGCTGGCATTGTTCTTGAATGCAGAGAGTACAGAAGTATCCCCAGATTGTATGTAGACTTGTTTAGTTGATGATTTGTCGAAACTGGAGTTCGTTAAAGCTGAGGATACTACATCAACTATGCTAAGACTCTTCTTGGATGCAAGGTAAGCAGCATTCTGCCCGTTATAAGGAAAACAAACTTAGGTCAGCAATTATTAAATTTTTGAAACAAAAATGTTAATTTTAGCTAGAAAATATTGTTGTATTGTTGGAGAGATGAAGTAAAGATCTAGAGTTTACCTCTATGTTGATTAAGATACCCGGGACAGTTGAGGTCTTAGCGAAATCCAAGAAATCAGGCAGTGACATAAACTTGCCTTGATTCTTTGCTGCAGGATTTCTTAGAAGTCCAGACTGAGAATTGGGGCTGACCAATTGAGCTAGAAAAAGGGGAAGAACAGAGTGCAATGTGTCATGAGAAGAGGTTATTACGAACAGTTTTGCTGTATATTGATTTTACAAGAAACAAGCACACATACGCATATCCTATGAACCCTATTGAACAAATTAATTACATTCAAGAATTTAAAATAAGTTTGTGAATCTTACGTTTCAACCCCTGGATCTCACTCCAGGTGAGATCAAAAGAGAAAATTCCACCGTTTTTCTGTATTTCAGGAACTGTGGAGAGGCGAGGCATGAAAGTAGACACTGCGGTTGTATCAGGCATAAGATCTGCCGAGTTCAAGCAGAAGGGAATGCCATCCTTTGACATTTGAACAGAACAATCAATTACATCAGCCCCGTCTTCCACTGCTTTTTTGTAAGCAAGATCGGTGCATCCAGCAAAGACTCCACTTGCACCGTTATGTGTTATAATCAGCGCATTATCTGAACACAATAGAGGTCTAAGCATTTGTTTGTATGAATGTATGTAGTTTAGAAGGTCTACGTGATAGCAGTTAAACTTACTCTTTTTAGAGGGCGCATTCTTGTTATGTGCAAAACAAGCTGCATTGAGAAAAGGAAAAGAAGTGTTAAACATCCAAGTGTGGGGGGGTTAGGGTACGTAGGTAATGAAGAATAAAGTTTGTTGACGATAATGTATATGATATAGCAATATGTCGATGAGCACAGTGTATTACAAAATTAGTAAAGAGGGAACCCCAACAAAGCACTCATGTTCCAGTAAGTTTCAAAGAAAGATAACAAATCGGTTTTAAATAAAATTGCTTCGTTGCATAAATGCAATCTAGGGGAAAGAAATAAATAAAGAAAATAAATAGAAACAAATGGTTACCTATAGCCTCTGATGCAGTGGAAGGAAAGTCCGTAATGACACCATCAACAGAAAAATCGCCATTATCAACAAACTGCAGATACTCAGCAGTGGGGTCATAACTATAGTTATAACTAGCTGGGAGATCATTAGCAAAAGTCGATGCATAAACTTCAAGACCCAATTTGTGAGCATCCTTCACAAGAGTACTTGGAGGACCTAAGTACAGATCAGAACCAATAGGCCATATGTAGCCCTTAGGAACGACGATTCCAGAAGCAAATGCCTTGATCAAATTCAAATCTGTCAAGAGAGAACCATATGTCTTATTGGACGAAAGTTCAACAACGTCCTGTCCTAGGAAATGGAAAATAAGTTTCGACTTGATCCCTTTTGCACCAATAGCCTTTAGGGTATCGATTTCTGGAGAAGAGATGAAAGTGATTTCCATGGTTGTGGATACAGATGCTATATATTCCACGACATCTAGGTTGTGTTCCTTGAAGAAGGAATTGTACTGCAGCAAAATGGGAATCAATCACAGGATTATTTTGAAAAGTTAAATTTGGACAAGTGTTAACACAATGCTTAGCTATGTATATGAAGGTATAACTTAAACTAAAAATCCAATTGTTATGCCTTATTAACCACATTACTTATTGATCATGTAATTTAAACTAGGAAGAGGAAGATTGCAAAGTTCAGTTCTGACTACAGCTAAGATTGAACTCATTACACCATGAACTCATTACACCATCAGTTCTGATATGTAACTTAAGCTAAGATTTTTTCAGGAATGATTTACACTGAGAAATCATTGCTCAAGAATGATAACTGCAAATGTGCTAGCTGTACTTTCGCATGGCTACTGGGAGTTTATGGATTTGAAACTCCCCATTTGCAATAGCAATGAGCATTTTTTCCAAACTAAAATTATTGAAGGGACACTTAGCATTTAGTACCAAGTACCGACCCCCTCTACCTACTGACTAATTTCTTTTTCTTATAGAAAGTAAAAATTACACTTTTTAAAACATATGAAATTAATGCAATACAAAATCAATGGAGGTGGGAGGCAAAAGAGGAATCAAGCAACAATATTTTTTAAGCGAATTGATGGGAAGTGGAAATTCTTACGCTAAATAAAGAAGAGGATTCTAATTAGTATGGGAACATAGATTTCATTCAAAAAGAAGAATAAAATAAAATACCTGGACATTTAACCAAAAGCCAGGGGGTTTCATCCCAACAACAGCATCAACCACGGGTATCGGCATGGTTCCATCAAATTGACTTGGCCGAGAGAAGATACTCTGAGTCACTTGAAGAAGAGAAGAAAAATTGCAGCAAAATAATACAGTGTCAGTCAGTAATCACAGTAATGTTTCTCAAATGTTCAAAATGTTTAGCACTTGAAAGCACACTAAAAAGGAAATTAGCCACACAAAAGTTTTGTTTCACCATCCTTTATGAACACAAAAGTTGTGCTTACAAAAAACTTGGCTGAGTTCATCGTATGTATAATCCACGGCAAACCACCCAGTTAGGGAGATTCCATTTACATTGTAAGTCTTTTGCCCATCAGGGTACACCATTGATATAGTTGTCGAATTATCTAGTCTCAGGTCTGATTTGCATAAAGGAGCACCATCTTTTGTTAACTGCAAGTTACAGTACAAGATAACACCGGGCACACCGGTTTGAAGTGCAAACTGATTGGCAAAATCGCTTGACTCCGGGAAGAGGCCAGAGTAGCCACCACGAGCAATAATGGCCGGAGGATTTCCTGCAGATGGTCAGAAACATCACTTTATCCTATATATAGAGGCCACATATAATTCGATAGCTGCTTCAGACCTACTGTTGTGATTATAACTTTGGTTTTTTTTCTTCTCAATATTGAATTCAATGAATTCTTTCGCTTGTGTACGTATAAAAAAAAAAGGTGATTGCGGGCATTTTGATGATGAATCAGCACCAGTTAAATGACAAAATCTGACAACTACATAACCAGAAAAGAAATGTTTCATTATTCAATAATTGTGTATCTTCAATGATCCTTTATTCTCACATGTTTAATACAAGAGTGACGCACTTTCAGCTCTATTCTTTAGTTAATAATCCTAACACACAAATATTCTTGACAAATTGCGCAAACCTAGCATTTACAATTGAACATTGTTTGTGACTGTGGGTTAGTTACCCATTCAATTCTCATAATTAATAACTACCTGAATCTATAAAATTTCATAAATGTAATATATCAAATAAAATTCGGTTACCACTCAGAGTTTGCCATGTAGGAGGAGGAGGAATGGCAGCAGCTGAAGCTCCATGGATTAGAAAGAGAATGAAGAAAAAACTCCCTATCATGCTCTTCCAAATCCCTACAAATTCAATTGAAATGATTAGAAATTCCCCTATAGAATCAAATCAGCATCTTTATTTAATAAAAAGAATTAACCCATAAAGAGACATTTAAAGAAACTAACCATAAAGAGACATTTACAGAAACTAACCTCAGAATTGTGATTCAAAGAGGATATAATATATGTTTTCTTGATTATTATTATTATTATTATCTAGTGAGGATATGGAAGGGTCAAGAAACCGACCCTAATTAACAACAGATGGGGTGTCAATTAGAAGGTTATTATAATTAGAAAGAAAAACAACAAATCACAAGAAAAAGTGGGAAAAATTTGTGAGCGTGAGGTGCCTTTTAACTGCAGTCCTAAATTCTCTCTTTGCCCCTACTCTTTACAGCCATTCTTGTTTTCCGTAACTACCCGATCTTCTCTCTCTCTCTCTCTCTTAGAGCTTAGTCCTAGATGTGTTCTGCACTAATTGATATCTCAAAATTTTTAAAAATCCATTTTATTTATTCATTTATTTTTTTTCTGCGTTTTAAAAAATGTGCATGTGTAGTGTGACTGTGTGAGCAAGTAGAGAGCACCTTTGTTTCAAAGCCCATCCAATTGTGTGAACTCACCTAGTGTACTCTGTACACACCATAGTGCACGACAATACTTGCCCTTTGCTTTAATTAGATACAGAAAGTGTCCGAACTAGCTTTTGCCAAGATAGCGCCCAGTTCCCAGATTCATGAACTTATTTGCGCATCTCGGAACTGGGCGCCATCTTGGCAAAAGCTAGTTCGGACACTTTCTGTATCTAATTAAAACTCGCCACAATCATGTGTTGTCCCCATACCATGACGAAGCTCCTGCACAAGTAGGGTGGTATCAGTAATCGGACGCCCCTTGACAGAGGCACTTTGCTCGGGAACTAGATCCGACAAAAATTTAACATGAAGAAGCACATACTTTTACCTCATTGAAGATGCATGTAACCGACCCCAGAATTTTGGATAGAGGCTCTGTTGTTTAAGTTGTATAGCCTTCATCCTCATTAAAGAGCACTCCCTTCAACAGTTTGCTGAAGTTATTTTTTGAACAATATCAGGATCTTCCTCTGGCTATTGCTCAATAATGCAATCTTCACCAGAGAGAACCTGGCCAAAAGACAACCCCAGATAGCGACCAACTGCAGATTCTGCAACATGCATTCGGAGAATTTGAATCACCTTTTTATTCACTGCCCAAGGAGTAAGACAACTATGGTAGAGGTATTACGGGCCTTAGGAACATGTGACTACCCCAGCGAATATGAGGATTTGTGGATTGGCCCCAAATTTGCCTCGGTACGCCACGAAATGAAGGATGCGTGGTACATAGCCATTGCGGCAACTACTTGGTGTAATGGCTAGACAGAAATAATTTCTATTTTCGTATTTCTGGTAACCTTACTCATATCATGCATTTTATTTCTTTTTGGGCCACAGCTGCTGCCACAGGAGCGAGATGGAGGATTGCCAGAGTCTTCCAGGTGGAGGAATTTGTTGAAGAGGAGGTAGAGTTTGGGCCGACACTGGAATGAGGGGTAGGCGCCCTCCATACTCATATGGAACATGCTACATCGGATTTCCATTAGCCGCAATTTTCTCTACTTTATTTTGTTTCGATCTACTGTACTTTTGGTTGTACTTTGTATGGATGATTAGATCCACCCCCTAGGATTTTGTTGGGGGATTATGTTTTATTTCCTGCACTGTACTTTTGTATTTCACTCGGTACGCCGGGATTGTTTTATTAATTTCTTATTAATGAAACAAGCACCTTTAACCTAGAAAAAAACAAAAAAACAAAAAAACAATATCAATCAATTTTAGGAGGATGGAATATTCTCATCAGAGTTGTCACACATGCATTATACCGAGTTAACCCAGATATAATTATTTAGTACATGTATTTTCAGAATTTTTTTTATATGCCAAATTTCGAAACTACTTGCAGAAAGAGAACAGTTGCCAAAATATTTGCACTTCTGGACTCAACAAATAAACTCGTTGGTACACGATGAGTTTAGTGCTAATTTTTTGAGAAACTTAATTAACGTTCCCAACGGCGAATTCAGTTCAAAATTTTCAAAAAAAAACCCGTTGTTCCCAACAGTGAGGTTCTTTGTACTATACGTTGTTGGGAACGGCAAGTTTAGTTCAAAATTATCAAACAAGACTCGCCGTTATCAACGACGAGATTCATTATACTAGACTCGCTGTTGAGAACGGCGAGGATATAAAAAATTTCACAGAGAGTGAAACACTCTATTGAACTTAGTAAATTTTCGAAAAAAACTCTATATAAATTGTTTTTGAACTTAACAGCGAGTCTAGTATAAATTTTTTTCTCGTGTTGAGAACGACGAGTCTTCATTGAATATTTTGAGCTAAACTCGTCGTTGAGAACGGCGAGTCTCTCAAAAAAAAAAAAACAACTACACTCAACGTATTCCAACGACGAGCATGAAACAACTAAATTCGCCATTGGGAACGACGAGTGTAGTTGTTGAGTCCACGAGTATAAATACTTTGACAAATGTTTATCTTTCTGCACAAAGTGGCCTATAGAAAATATTTGTAGTTTCATACCAGACACTCAACAGAAATAGCACAAGAAGTATATATTACAAATTCATCCTACAAATTAGCAAAACTTGGGAACTGTCCCAATTCTGCAAAAAATTGAATAATTACACAAAATTTAGTCTGTATTTACAACTGGTTATGCGGTATGTTGAGCAACATTGGCATTTTCGTACTTCCAAATGCATAATAAACGCCAACAAACATTGACTGGAACATAACTGGGGAGTAATCAGCTTTTTGAATGCATTCAGGGCTATAAGATGTGCCATTTCATTGTTCTCACTTCGAAAGACAAACATGAGTTTACTAGATATACTTCACTGAAAAAGAGCGCGGCATAACCAGTTCGTCTTAAATAACAAAGGATCCCAACTAGTTTAGCAATGTATAACTACATCAAAATATTCATGTTAGCAGATGGAAAACCTCTACAAAGAGCTTCATAAGAAACATATACTCGCGACCTTCTGTTTCATACGGCAAAGCATCCGCTGATTAACAATGTCAGTAAGCCCCTAAAATACATGTGAATATAAATTAACTCACTCACAAACTTTGCCGCAACAAGTCCAGATTAGTTAGAGAACCCATTAGTTGGCAAGTTTAATAACAAACAAGTGAACAACAGTGATGTGCCCACTAGTGTTATTTACTCCCCCAATTACAGTGTGTTAGTATATTGCGCTTGTCTAGGGCCTGACACAATAGTTCCTAACTATTTACACTGTTTTACTTAGTGATTTTTAGTGCATTAGCTTGTAGTGCCCACAACAAAGGTCAACACACCCACATGATCTAAATGTACCAATAACAATACAGTGCAATAATTGCAAGATCTCACAACTATAAGAACACAATAATATGTAGAGCTAACAAACACTTCTTATTACTCAAAAAATACAAAGATACAAAGAAATCAAACTCAAATCTATCTCTCACCTTTGAAACACTCAGTACTCGCCTCTTTTGAAGTTGTAGTTATGATCAGTACTTTAAACCCTATGTTTTACATCTATAATATAGCCCCCACGTAAACACTAAAAGATGAACACAAATACAACATAATCTGATCCAAACCCGCAACCAAAATAAACACGCAACACCCTGATGCGGTCGATTACCCTCCTTGGTGGTAGACCGCAATTCTTCAATTCATAAGCAGAGAGCACACAGTGGACTGCATATGACAGTTGACTATGCAGTCGACTATCAAATCCATTGCTACGCTGTCTATGCTTGCTATCGCTGTTGTCTCTCATGCTGCGGCATTCATGTCTACTCTTCCTCGCCAACTTCAACTTCTTGTGTCGGTGTATTTCACCATAATCCTAACAATTGTTAGAGATTATGAGAGATAATAACAATAGAAATTAGGGTTAATATCCTAGACAAGGTGCTTGAGATATTTACCCTAGGTATCAAAATTTGGATTACCTAGACTACTATCACAAGCTAGTATTTATAGGATAAATACTAGTTTGGATACTGGGTTCTCAACCTACTCAACCCGCGTTCCGATATCCATACAATTAGTACGTGTAACACACGTGTTACCCATAGAATAACATTACACATAATATTATTCATATAGTGAGAATATACCTATATATCCAACAATCTCTTTCTATATTCTCAATATATAAACGTACTGGATTATCTCATCAGTTCAACATGAAGCTAACTGGATGATAGCAGTCTTTAAATAGAAGAAATGCATTACTCAATGTATAGTTCATAAGGACTAAATCAATTATAAATATGAATAGTTCAAAAGAGACTAAACCAAAATAATTAAATAGTTCCAAAACCATATCACAACAGAATAGTTCACAATGACTAAACCAACTAAAGAAACCTGTCATAGTTTCAAAATCAACCAATGCAAATAAACTTCAAGAACAAAATATGAGTTTTAGGCTCATGAACACAAGTCTTAAACTCAACAGAAGTTTTACCAAGCAAGTGAAAAATTTATTCTCAAGAGAAATAAACCAAAACTATATCCTTGCAAATTGCTTTATGTTTACTCCTCCATTTTGAGCAAATCATTATTCTGAAATCTATGTTGACAGATTCAACTCCTCCATCTTCTCTAGCTTATTGAAAACAAGAATATCAAGAGACACATCTCTTAGAATTCTAGCAAAATTCATAAAGTATCTAGTTCCACTAAAGAACTTAGTACAATTCAACGATTACTTAGCAAAATGTAACGCAAGCATCACAATCAAGTTTCTTTAACAAAATAAAGAATAAGAACTATTATAGTTTCTATATAAGAACTATGCTATGTTTCATATTGGAATGATAGAACAGTCAAATTAATTATGCTTAATTCTGAATCATCAAAATTAGAATGAAACAAGAATCCATAAAAGAGATATATCATCAAAATTGGAATGATATAATGACATTCTAAACATCGGAAACACATCGACAAGTTTTCACACTTTCTTTTGGAATAATAAGATGATTCTAAGCAAATTATCAAAATATATAGCATCATCAAAATTGGAATGAAATTATATATTAACAAAATTTACATTGAATTTTTCAAATTATCTAAAGCATGCCAACTGCCTGAAATTGATGCTTAAGTTTGAACTTCTCTATGGCTCCAATTGGATTCTAAATTTCAAAACAATTAGGATGTTAAAGCTTTGACTCAATAGATTTGAACTCCATTTTTTCCACAGTTTTGATAATTAGATCATATTCAAGTCTCTTAGAAAGAGCATTAGCCATATTTTATTTCAATTGCACTTTATTTATGAGAAAGTTCAACTAGGCTTTTTTTCAGCCTTAATATACTCCTCTGACTATTATAGAGTGAGTTATGAGTTACAGTACATTGTAGCTTGATAGTCGATGAATAGAATTATAGAGTTACTTAAACTTCTTAATGGATAACTAGCAACAAGTTCTTTAATCCACTCAGCATCTTTCCCTGTAGAGGATAACACATAGATGTTAGATTTCATGGATGATAGCACAGTGCCTGTTTGCCTTTTAATTTCCATAACATTTCTATTACTCCTAGTGTAAACACATATCCACTAGTTATCGACTTTCACTAAATTATGAGCATTAAAATGCATCAGATCATCCATTCATTCTTGAAGGATGAATAAAGTAGCACAAAGCAAACTCTTGAGTACCACTCAAGTATCAAATTAGCCTCTTAAAGGCATTCAAATGTGTATGGGATTTTTAGTGAATCTGCAGATCATACATACCTCAAAGGCTATGTCTATTCTAGTGCAGATCTTTGTATACATGAGACTTTCAATTCGTTTAGAATGATCTACCTGTCTTATAGTTGCAACATCATTAGGTGTCAACCTTTTATCATAATCATAAGGTGTTTCAAAACACATTATTGATTTGATGAGTTTGACTAAGGGTTATCCCTTGCCAACCGAGACTCACCCTTATACCTAAGGTGTCCACAATACCTAGGTGTTTCATGCTGAATTCTTTATATAGCACAATTTAACTTCATTTGTAATAGAGATGTCACTTCTAATGAACAAGCATGTCAACAGAACAAGTAAATAATAGTCATTATATTTGACCCACCATAAAGTTAAAGGCACTGATCTGAATTGTTTGATTCATATACTAGGCTCTTTAAGAAATTTGTCAATGGTCGGCTATACATGTTTTAAGAACATACAATGATTTTACTGAATTGTAAATCTTGTTCACTAAACATATTAGTTCATAATTTTTCAGTACAAAATTATTCAGTACAAAACATCTAGTACAAAACTTTTAGTGCAGAACTGTTTAAATATCCTTTATGAATAACAAAATTTTCAATAGATGTAAGGGTACGAAGGATACTTATTGTAGCAATATGACAAACATGTGAGTAAACATCAAACAAATCTGCCCCATATATCTCAGTCAATCCGTTAGCTACTCAAATGCATTAAAATTGCAACTGAACAATTAAAATTAAGTTTCTTCTACAAAACTCCACTTACTTATTATAGTTTTAGCCTCTTTCGGCAGATCAACTAATTTGAAGTATTATTGTATGACACAAATTCATCTCATTGTCTACTAAAGACTCTTCTTGGCTCGTTTGATAATGAAGTTTAAGAGTCAGTAGGACTAGTTCTTGATTCTAATTGTGAATTATTGACCATGTTCGTAGGACTAGATAATTTTATACATTTATCTTTGATGAACACATCCTCAAAAAATTCTACAAGTCTAGATTCTTCTAACACAAATTAGATAGATCTAAAATCTGTCCATAGAACCATATTCTACACTTTCTAAGTACAAACAAATATTTGTTATAGGTCCTACTTTAGGCCTTCTAGGATCATTTTTTTAATAACGGGGATAGAGTCAAAGGACTCCAGCCCAAATAAATTTTAAAAAATAGAATAAGTACGAACAAGTCCGAAATTTACACAAAGTAAACCAGGAAGAGACAAACGCAGAGATACAAACACACCCAAAAAAACATAAGCGGCAATAGAGAGCATTGCCCAGCAAGTCAAAAAAGGTCGCAGGACGGCCGGCAGCAAAAAACAAGGCAGCCGAAGGCAACGAACAGCGAACAAACAACGAAGGCCACACAACCCAATCGCAGGAGAAAGCCAACTCGAAACAGGAGCCGGAACAAGAGCAGCGAGCAGCAACAACTGAGCTCCAAAATGCAAACACCACAACAGGTATGGACTAGAGCAGCGGACACCAACGACCAAAGCTCAACCAAGCCCACAAAACAACAGATCAATGGTGGGCGCACGCCCAGAAAGAGCCGTTAAGCTGAAACCGAAGAATAGAAACCAGAGCAGAAATAACTGCTGATACCAGCTAAGCCAGGAACGAAGCTAGGGGCAAAACAAGCCGGCTGTTAACCAATGTTCCCCGCACATAGCTGCCCTTAGCCCAAAAAATGAACGAAAAGATAGTAATAGGAAAAGCAACAGTACAGTTCGGGGAGGAGAACAGTAACACTGAAATAAAGCATAAAAGTAGAATTCACAGCAATAGCAGCAACCGGGAGAAGTCACATTGAGACACAAAAGATTTAAACAATGCAGAACAAACAAAAGGTACTAGAACAAATAGAACCAAAAGTGAACAACCTAGCAACCAAAAAAAAAAACTGAGGCCACCACATTAGGAGCAGACCAGGCCTCCAAAAGAAAGAGGAAGAAGGTAAGATAGCGGCCAGGCACATCAGATCTGCACAAGAAAAACAACAAGGAAAAGAAATCAATAGGGTTAAACATAAAGTTAAGGAGGCAAAAAAGTAGTAAGACGCAGTCTAGATGCTGTAGCAACTAGACGGTGAAGGTGCAGTGCGATCGCTTTATCATGAGATAAAGTGGACGACCATAACTTAGTAAAGAAAATCAGGTCATCAATAAGACTACCAATAGGGCGGGAGGTGTAAGAGAAAATACGATTATTTCGTTCTTTCCAAATGATTGAAATAAGCGCCATCATCGAGAGGTCCCAAGATTTACTAAAAGAACTATTTACTAAAAGAACTATTAACACAATGGGACCTCCAACTAGTCCACCAGGATGGGAACGAAATAGGAGCAGAATTGACAACCCGAATTGACAACCCATGCATCCAGACAAACTCTCCATAGAGGGCGCAAAAAATCACAACGCAAAAACAGATGTTCCGCATCCTCATGATGTGAAAGATAGAAAGAACAAGATTGGCCAATGGCCAAATGCATCCTATTGAGATTATCAACAGTTAATAATTTGTTGTTAATAGCAAGCCAAGTAAGAATTTTTACTTTCAAGGGAGCACAACTGCTCCAAATCAAATTAGCAAAAGGTGACTTAACACCTCCAAAGTTAAGAAAACTATAGAATAATTTGACTGCATAAGAACCCAAACTGGTCCAACGCCAAATCACGTCTTCCATGGGCTGCCAGGAATAACCGCTTAAATTAGAAAGAAGCTGAACATATTGGGTCGCTAACGAAGGAGGAAAAGGTGAATGGAAAGGGATATGCCACTCGCAGTTGGGATTAAGAGCTATATGGTAATCAGCCACCGAGGCCAGGGGGTTAATAGCAAGCTGGTAAAGTTATGGAAAGACAGGGGCA
Source organism: Hemerocallis citrina (assembly GCA_017893485.1). Lineage (NCBI taxonomy): Eukaryota > Viridiplantae > Streptophyta > Magnoliopsida > Asparagales > Asphodelaceae > Hemerocallis > Hemerocallis citrina. Next base: position 95,350,953 of record CM030362.1, read on the forward strand.
ATCTTGTAATTACCGATCCGAAAGTCGGTCCAGAACCTTATCTTAGAGCCAGAAGCGCACCGTTTGAAAAGGCCACACTGAAAAGGTTCCAATACTTTCCAAACACCCTTCCAGAAAGGAGAGGCAACCCGGGAGAGATTTGGGAATAATTCTCAAATCTTATGACGAGAATGGCATTTATGAAGGATAAGACAAGCCCAGGAGGATTGATCGTCTTTTAAAATTCTCCATAGCCACTTACCCAAAATCCATAGTTTTGGTTCCTGAGGTCAAGAACCCCCAAACCACCTGCCGACTTAGCGGAACACACCAGCTTCCAGTTACAAAGATGAGTCCCAGATCTGTAGCTGTCAGTGCCCGACCAGAAAAAATTTCTTTTAATCTGATCAATTCTCTTGATAACCCAAGAGGGAACGTAGAAAAATGACATCATATATAAAGGAATCAAAGAAAGAACCGAGTTAATCAAAATTAAAAGACCCCCTCGAGATAGTTGTCTACCAGACCAAATATTGAGGCTGGAGGCCACTTAATTGATCATCGGCAACCAATCCGATTTGTATAATTTACCCCATCTCAAGGGAATGTCAAGATACATAACAGGAAAAGAAGAGGAAGCACGGTTGAAAAAGTGAGCAATCTCAGCTTGACGATCGGAAGGCCCGCCAAGCCAAAGAACGGAGGATTTGTTGAAATTAATCGATAAGCCAGACGCTTTCTTAAATAAATAGAGGAGAAATTATGGTTCCGAAGAGGAGAAATTATGACAACCGAAAATAATTTCTTGGGCGCAAGCAATGCTATCAAGAATAAATTGGTCCTTAATAAACCCAAACTGAGCAGGGTCAATAAGGGGGGAGATAACAAGGCTGAGACGACTGGCAAGAACTTTCATGATAATCTTAAAAGTAGTGTTAAGAAGACTAATGAAACGAAACGCGACAACCGAATAAGCCCCAAAATTTTGGGAATGAGAACAATATGAGCGTAATTGATACGATCAAAGGAAAACAAACCTTGATAAAGATCAGCGAACATTTCAATGAGATCCTCTTTAAGGAAATCCCAAATTTTTTGGAAAAAGAAAGATGAAAACCCATTAGGGCCAGGAGCGGAATCGCTCCTTAAAGGAAAAATAGCTGATTTAATCTCATCCACGGAGAAGGGAGATTCAAGACTAGTCAGATCATGAGATTCGTTACCATAAAGCTGGGCTCAGTCGAGGTGGACAGGGCTATACTTAGGGGTTCCCAAGAGATTTTGGTAAAAGGAGAGAAAGGTGGCATGAAACTCCATAAAGAAACTGAGCTCAATGTCGTTGACGACAAGGGAAGAAATACGATTGCATCGCTGACGATGAGAAGTAAAATTATGGAAAAAGGAAGTGTTACTATCGCCCTCCTTGAGCCAACGGATCTTAGCCCTCTGAGCCCATTTGATATGATCCAAGTTAAGGAGCTCGGCAAACTTGTGTTTGCAAGAGAGACACTCCAAACGAAGAGAGTCCGAAATGGGACCGCTCTCTTCTAAAAGGTCTATCGAATTGATCGAAGACAACAGGAAATTCTTAAGAGCGTGGGCATTAGCAAATCTCTCCCCGTGCCAAATTTTACAACCGTATTTGACTACATGAAGTTTAAGGAGAATGCGGTTGAGGCCGTGGGAACCCGTAACCGCGAAGAGGCAAGTAATAATGAGGTTGACAAAGATTTGATCATGCAACCAGAATTTCTCAAAACGGAATTTGAATGGTATCGAGAAGTTATAGTTAGAGTGCAGGGCGATAGGAACATGGTTTGAGCTGGGATTTGGCAGAGCGCGTGCAAAAGAATCGTGAAATTAGGAAATCCAATCCTGGGAGACAAGAAAGCGGTCGAGCTTGGCCATAGACGGCGCAATCCGCATATTAGACCAAGAGAAAGATCTACCATTAGTAGGGATTTCGCAAAGGTTAAGCGAAAGAATGCAATCGTTGAAGCACTGTCGGTCAGTCTGAGAGGAAGGGTTCCCCACTCTTTCATGGGGAAATCTAGTAACATTAAAGTCCCCGCAATAGATCCAATAGCCTGAAACACAGCCTTGAAGGGAGTTGAACTCATTTCAGAACAAGGTGCGTCAGTTAGCCGTAGATGGCCCGTAAACTGAGACCACCATTAAAAAATAGTTAAAGGCAGTCCAATGCAGACTAACGATGAGGAAAAAATTAAGTCTGTGGACTGACAACAGAGAGAAGCTAGATTCCTTGAATCCGAAAAGGATTCCTCCGCAAGTGCCTAAAGCATCGAGAGGAATCCATTTAGAATAGGAGAGCTATTAGCGAAATCCAGTAGAGGCAACAAAGATTTATACCTCTTCTGAGAGGCCGGAGAAGACAAAGAGGAGGGCGGTATAGGAGAGCTATTAGATGACTCCAGTAGACTTGGATGAGTGGGAATGGTAGAGTCGGGAGGTAGAGGCGGGGTAGTAATACCTGACACCTGAGAAGAGGAAATCTGAATAGGGATAGGTGCAGAAGTAAGCGTGAGAGAAGAAGCGGGAAAAGGAGAAGAGGCCATTGAAGGAGAAAAGAAAAGAAAAAAATTCTCAGCGTTAATAAAAAGGTCAAAACTGCTTATGCAATTGGAAAGAAAATTCATAGCATAAGGACGATTAGAAAGAAATAAACTCGAAAGATGAAAAGAGCTCATGTCCAACCATAAAACCAAACGAGACTTCAAATAAAAGGGGGAAAGCGAATAAAAATGTGACAATGAAAAAAAAACAAAAAATAGTCGAACTAACAGGAAAGAGTACCTTGTGAGGTGAGTTAGAAACAACCAGATCCTTCTCTTCCTCAGCGAGAAGATTATCAGACTCAATCCAAGCATCGGTCGCAGAAGAGATGGAGCCAGAGGACTTTAGAGAAGAACAAACCACTTTGGGGTCCATAGGGGTAGAACTGTGAACAGATTGCATGAATTTATCCCAATTAGAGTTGTAATTCGGATTGGCATTCCATGCTGACCAATTGGAGTGCGAATCAGTCGACTGCGTCTCTATAGGGAGAGAGGCCACAATAGTATGAGAAGCTTGAGCAATGAGGGGGGCAGGCAGGGTCTCTAGAGGACGTTCAATAGAAAGAGGAATAGACTTGGTATTAGATTGCGAAGCAATAGCCAGATTAATCCAGACCAAATTTGGGGGCTTCGCAGGAGAGATTTTGGAGAGGATGGGAGTAACAGCACTACTACGGGTGTAAGAGAACTTCTTTTTGAACGGAGTCTTGAGGCTGCCCCTTGGTTTGGGAGAGTTGAAAGTAGGGTGGGAGGAGGCGCCGACAGAAAAGGGATTAGGAGGAGGTCCAAAAGACTTAGTGATCTCAGCTGCAGAGGGAAGCCTGGGGGCCGGCATAGAACTAAAGGGAGGTGAGTCGTGGTAATTGACCGTGATAGAGAACACTAAATCTTCCACTCTAAGAGAATAAGCTGATACCCTATCAGGCTTAGCAGGGAAAAGGAATTCCGCCTCTACCTGATGGTAGCCTGAAGCCAACAAGGAAGTCGAAGAGGTGCAGGTCAAGTCCCCAATACATTTAGACATGTCAGCAACCAGCCAAGGAGAATCACAGAAGGAAGGAAGGGCCTTCTAGGATCATGTACTTTAACAAATGTATCATACCACATTTTCACTTTGACTGAATTATTTGTGTTTTACACCATTAATCTATAAGGTGTAAGTAACTTAGAGTGTGGTAACAAATTAGAAATATGATTGATAATATAACATCACTCATAATTACACAAAGTCAAACTAACAGTCAATAACATAGAATTCAATATTTCTCTGAGTGTTTGATTCTAACTTTATCAATACCGTTTGACAATGGTAAATAGAGTGCACTATTGATTAAGCCAAATGCAAATTACTCTAAAATTATTAAACATATTCACCACCTCTATCAAAACTGAACCCTTGATCTTAGCACTTAACTAAATTTTAATTCATTATGAATAACAAGTGCTTAATTCTTCAAATATGTATGACAAACCTTACACTAATCATCTACAAAAGCGATAACCAACAATTATCTCACATAGTCACAAAGCTACTGAGACCACAAATATCAGAATGTATTGATTCAAAAAGTTGTGAACTCCTAGAGACCATACAAAATGATTTTCTAGTGATCAAAATTTGAATTCAAACTTCACATTTGTCATATTTAATGAACTGTCATTTAGTAGAGTTATAAGTTTTAACGAGAACAAACAATTTAATATATAGTTCTCAAATCCTAGCCAATTATACTATGTTCATGAACTATACACAATTAGAACTATTATTATTAATTGTCTCATTTGTTAAACTCAACTTATACACGCGATTGACAATATATGCACATTATAAGAGTTAATACAAAATTACTCTTCCACATTTTACAAAATTGTCTGCTTTCTCTAGTGATTCTAACAATGTCCACTTGCTCAAACACATTAAGCTATATTTTCCTTTATTCTTTCTTCATCATCTTCGAGATGCTAAATAAGATAATGACAAATATTTTATAATTCAATTTTGCACACATAGTACAACGAACGAGAAAGAACAAAACGCGACTAATGGAGTCATATTCTGCATTACAGAATGCTTTTATCTAAGTTACGAACATTTGTTATAGATCTTATGCATCAATTTTTATTTTTATTTTTATTTTATTAGAGAAGAAAATATATAATCTCACACAAACTGCAAACAATGGATTTGTCAAAATATCTATACACGTAGTATGATAAAGCACTTAACAACCCTAAACATGCTAGTTTTCAAAATAAGAATAATTATGATCTAAAACTTTCAATCATGTGATCAAACGCACAAAATGTTAACAGATTCATCTCATGAAAGTACATGGAAATATTAGAAAAGATCATACCGACACTTCAAGTTAGAAGTGTTCTCCAAATTTGATGGAGAAGCCTGCGTAGTGCAGACTTATTCAACCGTGATGCATATCCATCATCTCCAACACACACAATCTAAGTAACTTTGAAGTTTCTACATTCATCAAATTGTTAAAAATTAGCCAGTTCAACGAATTATTTGCTCTATTTAATTCTAAGAACAATTTAATTGGAGATACATTGTTGTTGTCAAAACTTATAATTTAACTTATCAAAATAAATATTTGATCTTTAGCATAATACGGTTAATTGGCTAATTTTTCTTAGAGTTAGAAGTTCAAAACCATATTATGCATTTTCCACTAAATGTGTAACCTCCTTTGAATCTGCCCCATAACTCATAGAACTTTGTTGTACCTTACACAACCTACTTCTTGATCCCAACTGAGGCAACTACAGGAGAAACCCACCCCACGTCTCTAAACAAATACAACGTTCCTTCACGCTTCCCTCTTGTTGTCACCTTTGAACCTGCAGCTATACACTACTCCCCACAACTAAATGTAGTTAACAAACCTTCTTTGTCTAAACTTCCCATCGAGATAAGGTTTTCCTTCAAGTCTGAAACATATCTTGTCTCCTGCAAGACAATAGTCTTATTATCACCGACTTTCACGTGAACTGTACCAACTCCACTTACAGGACACTACTGATCGTTATGCACGATCACATCTCTGAAAGAACCATCTCTGTAGTCCTCAAACACCTCCCTCCTCGAAGTGCAATGAAAAGAATCTCCTGAATCAATACACTAATCTCGTGTGTCCACCTCCACCATGGTTAACAAGTATAACTCACACAACATGTTTCATTGACCACCACATTGGCTTCCTTTAATATTTCTTGCTTCTTCTTCATAAATGCCGTACAACTACGCATCATGTGATCCCTCTTGTGGAAATACCAACACTCAGGAACACGTTCCTCGTCGTTGTCATTAGACCCACTCTTGCTCACTACTCTAATCGTTTCTTCTTTAACTTCCCTTAGATCTCCCATGCCTCTCAACTGAAAGTGCGGGATGGCTAGAAGACGATGAAAACTCTTCGTAAATCTTCCTTCTCACCTCATCGTTCATGATGTTGCTCACAACATCCTGTAGAGTCGTCGAATCTGTCATAATCCCCATAATAGTCTGTTCCACTGGATCATAACTATCAGGTATGGTAGATAGAAGTAACAATGATTGTCCCATTTTTGAAAATTCAATCCTACATTTTCCATCTAGTTATAAACCATACAGTATGTCACGCCCCGCTTTTCAAAAATACGGAATATAGGTACATGACATTGGTCCAGCAAATGACTAACGTCACTCATAAGCTGTTTATCCGATCAACTCAACAATATAACCAATACAGAACAATTACACAGGCAATAATAATAATCTCATGAACAATAATACTTGGAATGAAGAAATATGAAATATCCAAATACATTAATAATCCAATATCTGGAACAAAAATAACAATATTCAGGTCAAAAGCCCACAATACAATGAAATAAAAAAATAGTTCAATAATTAAATCTCCATGATAAAGTAATAATTTATTAAGCGGTGATCCTATCAATTCCTTCACCAATGTTGTTCTCCCAATCCATCAGGCAATTCTCCATTAACACCTGTAAACACTTCATCTAAAAAAGGAGAAAAATTATCCTTAGAGCAAGTCATGGACAGCAAGTAGAGAAAGCAAGAAACAATAGAATAACGGTATAACAATGAATTCAATGGATCAATAGGAATCAATAATATGGGACAATAATCAATAATCAATATCATGATAGTCGATACAATAGCTATAAACAATGATTCAATATTCGGTAACAATAATCAATGATCAATATCAATAACACTTAGCCAATATTCGATATCAATAGAACAATGATGAACAATATGCAATGCCGGTGTCATGTGATTCTTAAGTCTATTAATCATTTTAATCCTAACTAATGTAGCACTTCATGTGTCTCATTTATTTACCACATGGTTGCTACATACAAACAAGTAATGTTTAGACTTAGTGATAAATTTTGTAGTTCATGTACTCGGGTACGATGTAAATGATTCTCTTCAGTATTCAGTTATTCAGTCATTCAGTTATTCAGTATCAATATCTATGGAACAGTATGCAGTTATCTAGTTATTCAGTCATTCAGTCATTCAGTAATTGTAGGAAAACCACAAGCTCCCTTCCGAGTATAGTCTCTATATTGTCCACTACTTAGTTCAACCCTTAAACCCCAGTTTGTTAACAATTTTATCAATGCAACAATACAATATGCAATCTAGAGATATTAGATGGACGATAGGAATAATAAGGCAAACAATGAGATGATAACTTGAATAGGACAATGAAAATGATGACAATATGATATTAGGATCATGCAATGCAATATACACACTCTAAATCATACAAGACAACAATATAGGAACAATTAATTCATGAAAACTGAAAAGTGAAATTCTGGACAGCAAAAGTAGTCTGTACAAAAATGTAATTTTCTGTTGTTTCAGAGCTTGAAAACTAAAACTGCCAGAAATTCTGAAAACTAGACTTCCACACGGTTCCAACGCATATTTACAATACAAAATCCGACAACACTAGCTAGGTCAAACACAGCGTACTTTACATGTTTTATGTTCATGCAGAAATTTGACATCATTTTGTTATATTTTTAGAATCAGCAAAAACTCGATAATAAATTTAGTAAAAATATTTGTTAGGCTCCTAAACATGTTAAGCAACAATCTAAAAATTATCATTTGATCATTTGATCAGCCTTTTTACTTATTAAACATGAAACATACAAGAATCTGAGAATTTAGAATTAAAAACACAGCTGTAGTAAAACAAATATAACTTTTGCTACACAACTCGAAATTCAAAAATTCAAGATGTTCTAGAAACAAGAAATATAAGGATACAATTCTTATTCAGAAAGTAATTCATTTTGAGATCATTTAATGAGTCGAAAATAGCATACAACATACAGCCAGCAAGAAATATACATGTTTTGGGTAGTTTTTCATGGAATAAATTAATTAACATGATGGATATCAATTCTACTAGTCGATAAATTAGATAATCAGCATGATGGGTATAAAACAAGATCAATAAAATTAAGAACACATACATACACAATTCTACCAACAATCAAACATCAATCGATCAATCAAACATACAACCTAGCAATTATTTGTACAATAATTTAATTGTGTGATGACCATATGCATAACCCTATTAACGATACTATATGAATGCATGAAATATTTAATCTTTAGAGTCAAAAGTGGCATGATGTCAAGAATATTGGGGTTAGCTCGTGGAAATCCTCAATAAATCCAACGAAAGATAATCAATACAACGATACAATAAACGATTAGTATCTACTTGTGGAATTTCAATAAAAATTCTTGAATTTGATACAATTAGCAATTCAAGAGGGAAAGTGACTTGCCTGTTAGATGAAGAAATTGAATACAAAAAATAACAGGATGAGAATCCTGGGGCAACGAACACGAACCCGCAATAACACGTGCACACTACGTGCATAACCCACACAAAACGGCAAACACCAACCACATATCAAATTACCAAACACCAAGATCACTCCCTTCTGTTCACAAACAACAAACACCAAATGGCAACACAGGATCTCCAATCCTCACACAAAACAGCATACACCAAACTCAAACCAAACACCAAACAGCGAGCAAAACCAAACCCTAAGCCCCCAAAACAGCAAACACCAATTTGGATCTCTTACTACCGAACACCACACAACATATGAGAGAGAAACAGCGTCGGAGTTGCGGCTCAACTAGCGGCAGTGTACGACCACAATGGATGGCTGACGGGCACCGGAGGATGTTGGCGGCAGTAGAGGAACGGTGGTTGAGAGCTGCGGTCGACGAGATCAGCAACAGGAAGAAGGCAGGGAATGGGTTTCGACGAGGCAGGGGTAAAAACGGCGGCGACTAGGGGGCAGAGGAGCCGGGTGCAGTCGAGGAGGCTAACGATGAGGGGATGGCGGCGGTTCATCGGTGGTGAGGAGGCACAGGGACAGTGGCGAGGATCGTTGATGGGTTCGATGTCGGGGTGGAGTACTCTATTTCGGATTTCGAAACAGAGGAAGGGAGGTTGAAGGCATCGGGGCGGTGTTGGCTGTCGACGGTCTGACGGCAAAGAGAATAGGGGAGCAAGGCGATGGGTGGAGTTGTGGTGGTTGGTTCGGCTGTGACGACAAGGAGAAGATGACGGGTGGAAGGAGGTAATGGGTTACGGGCACGGTGCTGACGATAGGGACAAGGGCGACGAGGGGGGAAAAGGGTGACGAGGGGGGAAGGGGCGAAGGAGAGATGAGGATGTCGAGGTCGAGGAGGATGGATGGAGGTGATGGGTTTGCGGTAGAGGAGAAACAGAGAGAGGGAGAGGGGTGAACAGTGCGGGGGTTAGGTTTAGCGACTGGGATAGGCTAGGGTTAGGTTAGGGGTAAGGTTTAGGTTTTAGAATAGTATATATATGGAATTATGAGATATTGGGTTTTTGGGTATTGGGTTTAAATCCAATAAGAAAATAGACTATAGGGTTTTTTAAAATATACATATAAATATATGTTACCGCTAAATCTGGTGTGGGAGCAAACAGATAGAATTTGTGGATTCTTAGGAAAACTTAATAGCAAACCTGGGACCTTTCCACCAGAGTTTAACCGTTGACTCCCGCCGTTCACCTGCAAAAAGTGCGAGACACCGGGGTTGATCCCGGCGATACACCCTCCGACGCTCAAGTCAGTAATCAGAAAAGATTATGAAAGAGCGTAAACTGGAAAAAGAATGATTACCTCCTAATAGTGGTGGATGGGGGATATTTATAGCCGCCTTTGGGATCAGTTTAGGAATGAAATCCTTAATTCCCAGTGAAAGGATAGGGCGAATCAGGGCCGTTGATTGGTTGCAATCAGAAACCCTAATTCTATCCTGCTGAGCTGGGTTTATTGCGGGTTGGGACCCGCACCCAGTTGAGATGGATCCGTTCGTGGGCTATTGGGTCTTTGGAAAAAAGACCCAGTACCCATTTCAGACCCGTTTGTAGGTGAAATTACCATTTTACCCCCAGGTTTCAAGATTCGTGTCCGATTTGGATAGTTCCGATTTAACCCTATTTTTAGTGATATCACGAGCCCCCCACTCCCGAAGGCTGAGTGGGTTCAGCCTTTGAGGAGTAGTTTTACTATTTTAATGGCTTTCGGAGTTGTATCAGAGTCCAATTGAGGGGCATTGAATCTTTGTATGAGGTATTATGGTGATTTTCGAAGCTATTGGCATGCTCAAGGTTGTTCTTCAGCTCTCTTGGTGTTCTGGTGATTTTTCTTGATCTTGTGAAGTGGTGATTTGTTATTCGGGGGTCTTAATTAACCATTCTAAGTAATAATTATTTACCCAGGGGCTCAGAAACATTTCCCCCTATTTATAATTATCTTTTTAGAATTTTTAGTAAATTTTCTTGAATTTTAAATCATTTTTTCGCAATATTTAGGTAGATGACTTGATGTCATTTCCATCGTTTCATGGCTTAGACGCTTCGGTTTCGTGGCCGACCCCCTCCGAACTCATGCTATGAAGGAGGCCGAGGTCCATGGGGGTTCGACACCTTCTGTTGAAGAGCATAGATACCTCGGCCAAGCTGTAGGCGTGTTCGGCTAATCTTTGCCGAAGTCCGGAGTGATTTTCTCCATGTAAGAGGGTCGGTGCCAAGAGCGCTCGGCAGCGTGTGCCGAGGTCCATTTTTTTCATGTAACATGGTCGGTGGCAAGAGCGCTCGACAGCGTGTGCCGAGGTCCACTTTTTTCATGTAACATGGTCGGTGGCAAGAGCGCTCCGCAGCGTGTGCCGAGGTCCAGTTTTTTCCATGTAACATGGTCGGTGGCAAGAGCGCTCGGCAGCATGTGCCGAGGTCCACTTTTTCCATGTAACCTGGTCGGTGACAAGAGCGCTCGACAGCGTGTGCTGAGGTCCAGATTTTTCCATGTAACATGGTCGGTGGCAAGAGCGCTCGGCAGCGTGTGCAGAGGACCAGTTTTTTCCATGTAACATGGTCGGTGGCAAGAGCGCTCGGCAGCGTGTGCCGAGGTCCACTTTTTTCATGTAACATGGTCGGTGACAAGAGCGCTCAGCAGCATGTGCCGAGGTCCACTTTTTCCATGTAACATGGTCGGTGACAAGAGCGCTCGGCAGCGTGTGCCGAGGTCCACTTTTTCCATGTAACATGGTCAGTGACAAGAGCGCTCGGCAGCGTGTGCCGAGGACCAGTTTTTTCCATGTAACATGGTTGGTGGCAAGAGCGCTCGGCAGCATGTGCCGAGGCCCACTTTTTCCATGTAACATGGTCGGTGACAAGAGCGCTCGGCAGCGTGTGCCGATGCCCACTTTTTCCATGTAACATGGTCGGTGACAAGAGCGCTCGGTAGCGTGTGCCGAGGTCCAGAGCAAGATTTTTGGCAGCTTAGGAAACGACAGGCTGGGCAGGTGACTGTTGAACTTCTGACAACTCTGACAGATGTAACAGCCATTAATTTGATGTGACAGCCATTAATGTGACAGTATAGCTGGGTGCGGTAAATAACGTGACGGTTCAGCTCATTTTGTCGCCTTGTGTAAATGGGTTTGGCTCTTTGGCCCCATTAACCTCGTTTCGTGTGCCACTCTCTATAAAACTCCACCCCCTATCATTTTTCACTTCTCCAAATTTTTACTCAGGCAGTGAATTTGCGCTAGTGAGAGCTCACGGTGATCGTTGATCGTTTTCCGGCAAAAATTCCAACCGTTCCCATCACTTCAAATGTAACTTATACTTGGTCTTTTTCCAAGTATAAAAATGTCTCTTTCACCTATCTCCGAGCCCTCCCCTCCTGCTGGAAAAGCTCCATCTTCGAGTCCGAAGGTATTTGGTAGAGACACAATTGTAGAGGATCTGAAGCACATGGGGCCATTCGGCAGGTTATCGGGACCACTAACAGGGCTGCAGAGAGTTCGAGAACTTCCGGAGGAGCATGCTGAACGCATCATTCATGGGAGGGGAAGGACCTTCGAGGAGAACGCGGCAAGGGAAACCTCCGAGGCGGATGACACAGTGTCCATCCTCAGTGTGGAGGACTTGGCAGCGATCCGGGATTGCTTCCGAATCCCGGGGGAGTACGAACTACTGCTGCCGGGTCCCGGGGTTAGGGCCAATTCGCTGCTGCCAGTAACCATGTATTTCTGGCCGGTTGATGCATTTATCGCCGAGGCTCGGCTACCTCTCCAACTGTTCGCGATCCAGGTACTTAGGTGGTTTGGGGTTAGCCCCATTCAACTTATGCCGAACGCGTGGAGAGTAATTAATGGGTTCGTGCTCCACTGCCAGGCAGCCGGGGTCGAGCCTGAGTTGAGGGTGCTTCGGACGGTCTACCGGCTTCACCAGCAGAACCGGTTGGAGTTCCGGTATAACCTGGCTCCGAGGCATGGAGGTCAGTTCGTTGTTTGCCCCGACTCCATAAAGCACTGGCGTGATAAATATTTCATAGTGCGGAGTGCGGAGGCATGGCCCATACCCTCCGGTTGGGTGGAGGAGGTGACGAAGCGAGTGAAGGAGTTGCCAGTATTGCACCCTCAAGAAGAAGAGGCAGTTCGGACCCTTCTAGGTCGGCCGAAGTATGATTGGCGAGAACTGACCGAAGACATCCTATTCAGGGGAGGGCTCAGCCGCATAGATCCCAGTACGCGGCTCTTTCTATGTTTTCTTTTTTTTTCTTTTTTACTTTGCTTATCGTGGCTTGCGTTTTTTAACCAACTTTTTGCTTGATGTAGAGGCGATGGACTACGATGCAGTGCTAGCGCAGAGGACCGCCCTCAGAAGCAAGGAACCGAAGAAGCGGAAGAGGGTCGCCACCAAACTGCCGTCTGCGAAGACCTAGAAGGTCGCGCTCATGGACGAGGAGGTGGGGGCTTCGGCGGATGTGACCCCATCCCGCGCTCCGACGGCAGCCTCGGCATCGGCCGGGGAGGGGAGTTCCCGATCGTCGCCGCGCATGGGATGGAGGCTTCCCGCTGACGGTGGTGGCCGAGGAGCTCTTGACGGAGGAGCACAAAAGGATTCATGTTCCGGACTGGCAGGTCCGAAAACTAGATGGGTTCCTCGGTGACTCCCTGACGAGCATGCAGGTGGTAAAGCACCTGGCGATGCCGAAGGACCGAGCCGCCATGGACGCCGCCTGGCAGGCGACGATGCCATCGAGATTGCTCGCTCGGCGGTATCGGTAAGTGTCGACTTCTCGCACTTGTAGGTAGCTTTTATGTTTGATTTTCTAACTCCTTGCACTTCTTGTTGTTCTGCCGCAGATAACTGTCCACTTCAGTCATCTCATGGAGAAGATGACGGAGTTGGAAAAGGAGCTCAAGCAGGAATCCAATCGAGCTCGGGCCGAAAAGGCTCGAATGGGCAACGAGCTCGACCAGCTGAAGGTCGAGCTCGAGGGGAGGACGACGAGGCTTGAATACCTTGAGGGCCTCGTCGCGAAGCTCGAGGCCGACCTGCTCCGGCAGAAGGAGGAGTCGGCGAAGCAGCAGGCCGAGGCAGCGGAGGCCAAGGCTGCAGCAGTGAAGGAGGCGGAGGCGGCCACCATGGCGAAGGCGCAAGGCTTCCTCGCCGTGAACATGCCCAAGGCGTACGCCCAGGCTATCACTCAGGTGTCGGAGCGGTATCCTGAGGTCGATTGCTCGGGGCATGTCAACGGCTTCGACCCCGAGTCGGAGGAGGAGGGAGATGATGGCGAAGAGGGCCCCAAGGTCGAGGTCATCGGCGAGGTGCAGGGGTCGGTGGTGACTCCGCTGGCGATGGTGTCTCCTTCGGGGGAGTCCGACCCCGCCCAGTCTCGACGTCCCGGGAAAGAGGTCGCCCCCTGACTTCTCCTCTTTTCTTTTGTTTTTCTTTTTGAGCTTCTGCTTGTATTGCCTAATTGCGGACTGGCCACCACATTTTTGTGATGAATGAAAGAAACTTTTGAACTCAACCCTGTCTCTTTTGAGTAGCTTTTCCAAATGCTAGCTTGAAATTTGACTAAGTGTTCAATCAAAAGAGTTTAGACTTTGCTAGGCGCACGTAGTCTTGTTCAGGGGTCAGATGTGGAGTAAATTTGTGGATATTTACTAAGCGCTCGTTGTTTTTTTTGAACCTTTCAGCTTGCCGAGGTGACGCGATCTGCCGAACCCACCAACTCAGGGGAGGAGTTACGTTCAGAGGTCGGTTTGGGAGCGACAAGGTTGTGTTTGACCAGGTACCGGGAGCGCCTTTATGAAGTCGAGTTAGGGCTGCGCAGGGCTGAGAGTGAGCGGAACCATCTGCAGCTAATCTTAAGCCAGCAAGACATCGAGATTCGGCGGCTAGAGAGTAGGCTCGCCGAGATACCCCCGTAGGCGAGGGTGATGGCTCGTCGGCAGCCTTCACCAATGGGCTGAGGCTTCAGTGTCTCCGGCATTCTTTGTCGAAGATAACAGCAAAAAGGGATGATATGCTCACTGAGGTTCACCACCTGCAGATTGTGGAGGCAGAGCTCCTGGCGGAAGAAGAGGAGTTGACGACAGCGGTGGGCAAGCTGATGGCCGAACGCGACAAATTGATGGCGGAAGTTGACATGTTGAAGAGGGCCACAGTGGACAGGGGCATCGAAGTCACTCAGCTCTGCCGAATCATTGCCAGTCGTCCTAGCATCCCAAGCTCCGCAACACCTCCTCGCTTCGAGGTGGATGTAGAAGATGACTCTCTGAAGCAACGGATAGCCGAGCTGGAGGTGGAAGTGGCTTGCCTCAAACCCCATTCGGGACCGATCACTATTAGGAGCACTTCGTGCACCCGTGAAGAAAGCGAATGGGGGATTTCGTTCTACGAGCTTGCGACCCGCTCCCCTGTTGCTCGGCAAAGTTCGGGTGATGCCCAAAGTGGTGTGGCGATATCATCGAGCGGAGCATCTGTCGGCGCAACTGTCAGGTGCAGTGCCGAAGATACGTCTCAGTTCGTCGGCTTAGGGACGAGCTCTGAGGTCAAGCGCCGCCGACCCCGGGTATCTTTGAAGCGGAACATCCCTATGCCCATGAGGCATTGAAGATCTCTTGTTCTCCAAGTTTTGTATTTCGTCTAAGTGTAACGAGTCGGCTTTGTAGTTTTTGCTTTTGAAATCTTATAGCTTTGTTGTAAAGAAAAACTATCTTGTACTGTTTCCCCATACTTAATGGAAATGAGGCTTTTTTCTTTCTTGGGCTTGTGCGTTTTCGATAGCCATGTGTTGTTGTACTACTCGGGACCATCTTTTGCATGCCGAGGTCCCAGAGCAAGATTTTTGCTCGTTTGGGCGTCGGTGCCGAGAGTGCTCGACAAAGCATGCCGAGGTCCCAGAGCAAGATTTTTGCTCGTTTGGACGTCGGGGCCAAGAGCGCTCGGCAAAGCGTGCCGAGGTCCCGGAGCAAGATTTTTACTTGTTTGGGTCCCCGAGCCTCTTATCTTTTGAATTTGTGAGAGAAGTATGTTTCCTGCGGTGGAGAGCATCCTTTTGGAGGATTATTTCGACTTTAAACGAATCGTAAGAACCAAGGGTTATCTCTCCCATGTCTAGTCTAGTTGTAGAAACTTTGTGGTAGCAATTTCCGACGGTTGTGGGAGCAATTTCCATGTCTAGTCTAGCAACGGGGTAACGCGTTCCGACAGTTGTGGGAGCAATTTCCGAATGACGAACCACTTCTAGCTCGCTTAAGAGCGAGCTTGGGAATCGGAATCGAGCTGAGTGTTAGACTCCGAACTCGTCGTTTGAGTATATTTCAACGGTTGTGGGAACAATTCTGAATGGCGAACCACTTCTAGCTCGCCTAAGAACGAGCTTGCGAAGCGGAATCGAGCCAAGTGTTGGACTCCGAACTCGTCGTTTGAGTATATTTCAACAGTTGTGAGAGCAATTCCGAATGGCGAACCACTTCTAGCTCGCTTAAGAGCGAGCTTGCGAAACGGAATCGAGCCAAGTGTTGGACTCCAAACTCGTCGTTTGAGTATATTTCAACGGTTGTGGGAGCAATTCCGAATGGTGAACCACTTCTAGCTCGCTTAAGAGCGAGCTTGTGAAGCGGAATCGAGCCAAGTATTGGACTCCGAACTCGTCATTTGAGTATATTTCAACGGCTGTGGGAGCAATTCCGAATGGCGAATCACTTCTAGCTCGCTTAAGAGCGAGCTTGAGAAGCAGAGTCGAGCCAAGTGTTGGACTCTGAACTCGTCGTTTGAGTATATTTCAACGGTTATGGGAGCAATTCCGAATGGCGAACCACTTCTAGCTCACTTAAGAGCGAGCTTGCAAAGCGGAGTCGGACCGAGTGTTGGATTCCGAACTCGTCTTTTGAGTAAAAAAAAATTAAAAACAGAGAGATGTACACAATCACAAAAAGTATGGAAAAAAGAAGCTTTTTATTGATGACTACTAGTCGGCTGCTTCTAAGTTGCGAGCCGCTTATTACATTGGAGAAATAAAGAAGCAAAATAAAAGTGAAAGGAAAGGAACGGTTCGACATATGAAGGTACTTAGAGAGGCACTCAGGTGCTCTCTTGGTACTTCAATAGATGGTCGGCATTCCAGGTCCTAGGAATCTCTCTGCCTTCAAGATCTTCAAGGCGATATGTTCCAGGCCGAACTTCTTTGGTGATCTTGTAAGGTCCCTCCCAATTCGGAGCTAGCTTACTCTTATGGCTGGGGTAGGAGATAGCCAGTTTTCTGAGGACCAAGTCCCCTTCTTTGAGGTTGGTAGGTCGGACTCTTTTGTTGTAGGCTAACTCGATCCTCCTTCGATAGTTTTTTTGGCAAATTGAAGCTCTTGCCCATAGCTCATCAATCAAGTCCAAGTTTGCCCGAAGCTCTCTAGCATTCTGTTCTTCTTCATAGGCCATGAGGCGAGGAGAGGGTAGTCCGACTTCAAAGGGGATCACAGCTTCGGACCCATAGGTGAGGTTGAATGGCGATTCACCTGTGGGGGTCCGCTTCGTAGTGCGGTAGTTCCACAGTACATTAGGGAGCTGATCCGCCCATAAGCCTTTGGCAGCCTTATCTAGCCTTTTCTTGATACCGGAGAGGATCTGCCGGTTGGCATTTTCTACTTGACCATTTGACTGAGGATGGGAAACAGAGGAGAAGCGTTGCTGAATGGCAAGGTCTTCACACAGTGATTGAAATGCAACCCCTATAAATTGTGTTCCATTGTCTGTTATGAGGACTCGAGGCACGCTGAATCTACAAATCACGTTCTTCCAGAAGAACTGCAGTACTTTGTTCTCCGTGATTGTAGCCAAGGGCTCGGCCTCTATCCACTTTGAGAAGTAGTCGATTGCCATGACTAAGAATTTGAGTTAGCCGGGAGCTGATGGAAACGGCCCTAGTAAGTCCATCCCCCACATTGCGAAAAGGATCGGACTTGATAGGGAGGTGAGTTCTGCTTGGGGTAGGCAACGAACGTTGGAGTACTTCTGACAAGAGCTGCATTGCCGGACATGTCGTTCGGCATCTTGTAAGAGGGTTGGCCAGAAGTATCCATAGTTTAACACCTTTCTGGCGAGGGACCTTGACCCTGAATGTGCTCTGCCTATACCTTCGTGGAGCTCTTGCAAGGCATATGAAGCTTCTCCGGGGGAGAGGCACCTCAAGTAGGGTCTGCCGTCTACTTGGGTGTAGGAGCATTTGTACAAGACCCCCTCAACAAGGATGTAGCGCTCCGCTCTAGTTCGGACTCTGCGAGCTTCCTTTGGGTCTTCGGGAAGGAGCCCATCTCTTAGAAATTCTATCAGAGGTTTCATCCAGTTGTGTTGAAGTTGGACGGGCAGCGACTCCATCGAGTCAAGAGTTTCTTCTTCTACGCTCGGTCTTAGGAGCACTTCAATCAGGACGGTCTGCTCGGGACCTTGAAGGGAGGAGGAGGCCAACTTGGAGAGGGCATCTGCTTGGGAATTTTCTTCTCTGGGGATTCACTGAATGAGTGCCTCTTCGAATAGAGCCATGAGATTTTGGACCTTGGCCAGATACTTAGCCATTCGGTCATCTTATGCCTCGTACTCGCCTAAGACTTGATTTACGACTAGATGTGAGTTGCTGAAGATTCGGAGGTGTTGCGCCCCTGCCTTGCGAGCCATCCCGAGACCGGTTATAAGGATTTCATACTCCGCTTCATTGTTGGAGGCCTTGAAATTGATGCGGAAGGGGTATTGGAGAACGAAGTCATCTGGGCCTGCTAGAATGACCCCGGCTCCGCTTCCTTTGGTGCAAGAAGATCTGTCTACATATACCGTCCAGATTGGGGGCCCGTTTGCTGCTCGACTGACCTCTGGAATGGTGCTCTCAACAATGAATTCAGCTAAGGCCTGAGCCTTGATTGCGGTCCGAGACTGGTATGATATGTCATGCTGGCTCAGCTTGATCGACCACTTCATGAGGCGGCCGGAGGTCTTTGGTTTTTGAAGGATTTGCTTAAGGGGCTGGTCGGTAAGGACGACCACGGAGTGGGACTGAAAATATGGGCGAAGCTTCCTAGCTGCCATAACCAGGGCGTACACCATCTTCTCCAACCTTGGGTAGCGGAGCTCGGCATCCCGAAGTACCTTGCTCACATAATAGATGGGCTTCTGAGCCCTGTCTTCCTCCCTCACCAAGACAGCGCTGAGGGTTTGTTCGGAGGCAGCTAAGTAGAGGTAGAGTATTTCCCCGGGGATAGGCTTGCTGAGGAGAGGGGGGTTGACTAAATAGGCTTTAAGCTGATCGAAAGATTCTTGCTGTGGTTGACCCCACTTGAAGCCTTTAACCCCCCTGAGAGCTTTGAAGAAGGGAAGACACTTCTCCCCTGACTTAGAGAGGAAGCGCCCTATGGCTGCAAGGCACCCTGTTAGCTTCTGAATCTCTTTCACATTCTTGGGAGGAGCCATGTCCAGTATGACTTTGATCTTCTCGGGGTTTGCTTCGATTCCTTTTTGGATGACCATGAAGCCTAGGAATTTCCCCGATGAGACCCCGAACTCACACTTGTTCGGGTTGAGCCTCATATCATGCTTTCTCAGTACATCAAATGCTTCCTGTAGATCGGTAACATGGTCGGCCCCATGGATGCTCTTAACAAGCATATCATCAACATATACTTCCATGTTTCGACCGATCTGCTCTTGAAAGACCTTGTTGACGAGGCGTTGATAGGTTGCACCGGCATTCTTCAGCCCGAAGAGCATTACTCTGTAGCAATAGAGCCCCTGATCGGTAATAAAGGAAGTCTTCAGGATATCCGGGGGGAACATGCGGATTTGATTATACCCGGAGAAGGCATCCATGAAGCTGAGGAGTTCATGGCCCGAAGTGGCGTCGATCAAGGTGTCGATGCTAGGGAGAGGGAATGGATCTTTAGGGCATGCCTTGTTCAAGTCGGTGAAGTCGATGCAGATTCTCCAGCTGCCGTTGGCCTTCTTTACCATAACTACGTTCAAGAACCATTTGGGGTAATTGGCCTCTTGTATGAATCGAGCCTTAAGGAGCTTGTCCACTTTTTCTCTTATAGCTTGTTGGCGATCGGGAGCGAATTTGCGCCTTTTCTGTTGGACCGGTTTGGACCCCGGGGCAATGCTCAGGTGGTGGATGAGGAGCTCTTCGGAGATTCCTGGCATGTCGGCAGCCGACCATGCAAAGAGGTCGCGGTTCTTTCTAATGCATTGGACTATGTCGAAGCATAGGGCAGATGGGAGGGTCTTGCTGATGAAGAACTTGCGGTTCGGATCCTGCTCGGAGAAGAGCACTTCCTCCAATTCATCCACCGGCTCGGACGTTGGTCGGACACTCTCTTGGGGAATCTCGAGCGTCTCGAGGGAGAGGACTGGACCTCCGGTGGAGGTCATGTAACATTTGCGGGCCATCTCTTGACTGCCTCTTACTTCCCCTACTCCTGCCCTTGTGGGGAACTTCATCTTGAGGTGATAAGCCGATGGGATGGCCTCTAGGGCAGCAAGGCCTAGTTGGCCTAGAATCACATTATAAGCAGTTGGGACATCGACTACCATGAAGTCCATCGGTTCCGTTCGGGTAGTAGGAGTTTTGCCCGCAGTTACGTCGAGGGTGATTACCCCTTCGATAGTCACTGGAACTCCCGTGAACCCATGGAGCGTGTATCCGGTAGGCTTGAGCCTGTCCCACGATAGCTTGAGTCCTTTAAAAGCAGCAAGGAAGAGGATGTTAACGGAGCTACCATTGTCCACTAGTATCCTCTCGACTTTAAAATTCGTCATATGGAGGTTGATCACTAGGGCGTCGCAATGGTGGGTTCAGATACCCTCGAGGTCTTCATCTGAAAAAGTGACCGGTACTCCGAGGCCTTTGGGAGGGGGCATGCCGTGCACTGAGTTGACTTCTCTGATGAAAGCCTTTCGAAAGGAGTTGGAAGTGCCTCCCATGGGGCCTCCATGAATGAGATGCAAGATGCGTTCATCTTCAAACTCGGGAGTCTCGTCGTGCCTTTCAGAGCACTTGTTAGCCCCCCTAGGCGGAGGAAGGGGAAGATCAATTCGGTCATTTCTCACAAATTTAGACAACTGCCCCCTCTGGATGAGAGCCTCGATTTCGTTCTTCAAGGCCCGATAATCATTGGTGTCATGGCCGTGGTCCCAATGATAGCGGCACCACTTCTCTTTGTCCCTCTTCTTGCCAGGGGCGTTTATCTTCGGGACCGGAGTTATAACCCCTTCCTTCTCAACCTCCATAAGAATAGTGGAAATGTTGGCATTAAGAGGAGTGAATTTCTCGAACCTGGGGAAGGGCGGCGCTGGCCGCCATTGTCCTTCTGGAGCTTCTTGGCTCCTTCTTCTTCAACTGCCTTTGTTTTGGTTCCAGAGGAAGACCCCTCAAAAGTGGGGCGGTGCTCAGCTTCCTCGGCCCGAATATACTTCTCGCTTCTGAGAAGGAGGTCGGAGAAGTTCTGCGGGGCTTCTTGGCGAGGGAGGACCGAAGGCTTGAGTTACGGATATTTGACTGGAAAGCTGCTGCAGCGACCGACTGGTCGAGGGAAGCGATGGACCTAGCTTCCGCGGTGAACCTTTTCACATAGTCTCTGAGCTTCTGACCCTTCTTCTGGTTGAGGTAGTGTAGCGAAATGCTGGTCTTCTCTGTGCGGCGGCTACTCACGAAGTAGGTGACGAAGAGGGTCTCAAATTGCTCAAAGGAGAATATAGAGGATGGGGCAAGGCGAGAGTACCACTCTCGAGCCGGACCTTTGAGAGTGGCCGAGAAGGTTTTGCACAAAAGAGCATCGGAAGCTTGGTGTATCAGCATGAGGGTCTTGAAGCTTTCGATGTGGTCCACGGGGTCTGACTCTCCAGAGTAAGTCTCGAATTGTGGGGGCTTGAAGCCTATAGGAATGGGCGCCTCCACGATTGTCTGAGAGAAGGGAGGTCGGCTTGGGCAGAGGGTCCTCCCTCTAAGCTCCTCTCTCTTGTCTAGCCGACCCAGGCACCTCTCCATCTCATGGAGACGACGGGTAGACGGTGTCATTCCTTCATCGGTAGCCAAAAGAGCCTCTGGACTCGTCCTCGTACGAAGGGGAGCGAGGGCTACGGCGACGGTAGCTCCGGGAGTGGCGAGGACTAGGAATGTGATGGTGGTTGCTAGGAGCTGGGGGAGGAGTTAGGGACCGATGACGAGGACTTTGGACCGGAGGAGGAGTGGGGACCCTCTGAGCATTGTCGTTGTTGGGTCGGAGATTGAGGGCTTGCAAGATGGTTGCTTGGAATTGCTGGAATTCGGCATGGGTGATGGGTGCGTCATCATTCCTCGGGGGTTGCCGACCAACAGGAGAATGAGGTCTTCTCCTATGGTGCCCACGGGAATCTCTTCGCCCTCTGCGAGGAGGGGACCTTCTGTAGTCTCGACGATGAGGAGATTGCTCATTTGGACGTTGTTGGCGGGAGGCTCCTTCTCGGGCCCGCCTTTCATCCAAACGGCGGCGAAGATCCCCTTCTTTCTGCCGATTGTTGAGGGTGTTGCAAAGGTCATCGGAGGCTCGGGCATTGTGAGATGCCATGGAATTGGTAGAGGGATTGTGCACGGAGACGTGGTCATATTGGAGAGGTTGTTTCTGAGGATTGGGACGGGAGCCCCCCGCGCCGGCGTTCTGAGGTCCGAGTTGACCGCGAGGGGGTTGAAGATTCTGAGGGAGAGTTGGTCCTGCTGCAGGGACTGATCATGTTGAGCCGGAAGTTGCCCCTGCGGCTGGACGGTTTGGAGGGGGATCTCCTGTTGTGGTTGAGGAGGAGTGGGCCCACGGTTGGACCCTCTGAATCTTAGCTTTCGGGGAGGCATGGCAGGAGATGATCTTAATCAAGGGAAGAGGAAGGATAGCTATTCGTGGGTTCCCACAGACGGCGCCAATCTATTACCGCTAAATCTGGTGTGGAGGCAAACAGATAGAATTTGTGGATTCTTAGGAAAACTAAGTAGCAAACCTGGGACCTTTCCACTGGAGTTTGACCGTTGACTCCCGTCGTTCACCTGCAAAAAGTGCGAGACACCGGGGTTGATCCCGGTGACGCACCCTCCGACGCTCAAGTCAGTAATCAGAAAAGATTATGAAAGAGCGTAAACTGGCAAAAGATTGATTACCTCCTAATAGTGGTGGATGAGGGGTATTTATAGCCGCCTTCGGGATCAGTTTAGGAATGAAATCCCTAATTCCCAGTGAAAGGATAGAGCGAATCAGGGCCGTTGATTGGTTGCAATCAGAAACCCTAATTCTATCCTGCTGAGCTAGGTTTATTGCGGGTTGGGACCCACACCCAGTTGAGATGGATCCGTTCGTGGGCTATTGGGTCTTTGGGAAAAAGACCCAGTACCCATTTCGGACCCGTTTGTAGGTGAAATTACCATTTTACCCCCAGGCTTCAAGATTCGTGTCCAATTTGGACGGTTCTGATTTAACCCTATTTTAACCATATCAACATACATGAAATAAAATAATAAAATACAAATAAATAAGTATGTTCGGAATTTACAAAAATAATAATAATAATAATGATAATGACAATAAGAACAATAATACTAATAATTAGAATAATAATAGTAACAAAAATATTAATATTAATAACAGTACTAATAATAATGATAATAACAATAATAATGATAATAACCGCAATTAAAGTAATAACAATAATAATAAGATTAGATCCAATAATAATAATATATATGCTTTAGACTCAAATATAAATATCTGATCAATAAGAAATATGAAGTAAGATCAAAACACACCATTATTCAAAATAAATAAAATTTTCGTTTAGAAAATACTTTAATAAAATATCCAAACAGAAGTTAGCAAAAAATAAATTTACAAAAAAAATAAAAATAAAAAATAAAATCAAATTATAGAAAATACACGGAAAATACTTATTGTAACTCCTTGTTCCAGTTGTACGTATTTTATTACATGAATTTTTGTACTTCAATTTTCAAATCAGTTTTATTTTTCTCTTTGGACTTTTTACCTAAAGCTAGAATATTTTTCTGATCAATTCTATAATTTTGTGATTCTTTTACCGGAGTTTAAATACAAATTTTAGCTTCATGGTGTTCCGTTGACCATTTTGTCTGATCGAGATGCGCGGTTTACTTTGCATTTCTGGAGGAGTCTTCAGACAGCTTTGGGTACCAAGATAGATTTCAGCACTGCTTTTCATCCCCAGACCGATGGGCAGACCGAGAGAGTCAACCAAATTCTTGAGGATATGCTTTGATGTTGTGTACTAGACTTTGGAGGCAGTTGGGAAAGGAATTTACCTTTGGTAGAGTTTGCCTACAACATCAGTTTTCAGACTAGCATTGGGATGACGTCGTACGAAGCTTTGTATGGCAGGAAGTGCAGAACACCTGTCTGTTGGTTCGAAGTTGGGGAGCACCAGATGTTTGGGCCTGAGATTATGCAGCAGACCTCTGAAAAGATTTATCTAATCAGGAAGAGGTTGGTGAATGCTCAGAGTAGGCAGAAGAGCTATGCAGACAACCGGAGGAGGGACCTTGAGTTTGAGGTTGGTGACTTTGTCTTTCTAAAGGTATCACCCAGCAAAGGCGTGATCCGATTCGGCAATGGTGGAAAGTTAGCCCCGAGATTCATAGGCCCGTATAAGATATTGAAAAGGATCGGAAAAACTACTTACCGGCTTGAGTTACCGGAAGAGTTGTCTCAGGTGCACAATGTCTTTCATGTGTCTATGCTAAGAGGTTACATTCCATATCCAAGTCATCATTTGCCCAAAGTGCCAGAGGGTTTGCAGTTGGATCTGAGTTACATTGAGCTTCCAGTTGAGATTTTTGATCGTCGGGAGAAAGTCCTGAGGAACAAGACGATACCGATGGTCAAGGTAGTCTGGAGAAACCAGTTGGTTGAAGAGGCTACTTGGGAATCTGAGGAGATGATGATGAAGGATCATCCTGAGCACTTTGTTTGATTTGTATCTTCTTTCTTTTCTTTCTTCTTGTTGTATTTCTATTTTCTCACCCTTTAGGTGTAGTTCCGAGGACGGAACTATTCTAAGGAGAGAGTGTTGTAACACCCTAGTTTTCATTTATGGGATTTTTATGATTTTACGTGTTTTACACGTATGATTTCATTTGTATTATTTTTTCGTATAAAATATTTTTTATCGTATTTGTTCTCCCTTAATTCTCCAAAATTAATTTTCTTTTAAAGCCTAATTAAAATCTAAAAACCCAAATTGTCTTTTAGCCCACTTTATTAATTAATTATTTTAATTATTTGAGCCCATAGTCTCTTGGCCCATTAGTGAGCCCATGCAATTTAATTAATCTCTATTTTAGTCTAGCTTGTAGTGTAGACTCAAATAATAAGACAATTAATTAATTAGCATGTACAGAGTTGTGAGTGGGGGACACTAGGGTAACACGTGCATACATTGGGGTGTGCATTGCACACCTTTCTCCTAGGCCGGATGGATCAAAAGAGAGGGAGAGATGGGAGTAGTGGTGAGGTGGTTAACTCATAAATGGGTGGTTATGGCAACTTCCAAACTCATCCTAGCCTTTAATCCCTAACTAGTTGATCTAATCCTAGCCATTCAATCCACCCAACATTATGTATAAATACCCCCTTTTTTCCTAAGTTACTCTTGCACCCATTTTTCATTATAAGAGGGACTTATACTAGAGAGTAAAAGATTGAGAGATAGAGAAAGATTTAGTGTGTGCTAGCGTGGGTGTGCATTTTGGAGGCCGGCCAAATCGACAAGAAGATGGGAAGCTCGGGTTCCAATCTAGCATCAAGGAGGAGAAGGCAATTTCAATACACCTAGGAGGAGAAGGATCGCTCTTAGCTCAATGAGATTTATAGGAGTTATTTCTTTGTTTCTCCAAAATATGTGGGTGTTTCTCATGACTTCTAATTTAGATACCATGCTAGGTTTTGTGCTAATCATGCAAGAATAAACAAATGAAAATATTGCTCTTTGATAATACTATGATTAAAGTAAAAATGGAACACAAGTGAAATCACATGAAATGAATAGGTGAACTTGATTGGATGATATGATTGATGTTATGATATTTTGATTTAATCTAGCATGTTAAATTGAAATAAATGTTTATCCCTGTAGAAGAATTGTGGTTATGAGAAAGTGTTGTTTTTAGAAGTCGTGTTTGTGTGGAAAATACTAATCGTAAGAAACTCTATATTATTAAGATTAGTTAGTAAACTATGCATGTTGTGATTGTTGTTAAATAAATTTTAAAACTGTATGTTAGTTTTCGGGAAATGAACATATTGTAATCTAAACTAAATTTTCATGTGTTAATCAAAAAGAAAGAAGAAATGATTCCAACTTTCGACTTTTTGTTACTAATCAGTCGACTGAATAGGCATAGATAGTCGACTGTCCTAAATATTTAGTTCTTCGAGTTGTAATTCTCGCAGAACAGTCGACCGTATACGTAAACAGTCGACTGCCCCGTCCATTTTATTTTCAAAGTCTTAAAACATTGCAGAACAGCCGACCGGTCTTGTTAGCAGTCGACTGCCCTGATCCGTTTCGAGTTTTAGAACTTTACAGAACAGCCGACTGGCCAAGTTTAGTAGTTGACTATCCCGGCCATTTTTTTCTTGAGTCTTTTAAATCCTCACTGAACAGTCGACCGACTATGTTTCAAGAGTTGACTGTCCAGACTATTTTGACGTCTCAGATTTTAAATTTGCCTCGTGATAAAAATAAATATACTATTTGAAAGAGTTTGAAAAGAGATTTGATAATGGAAAGAATGAAGATTGAATGTGACAAATTAAGAAAGTGGGCTTTATTTGTCTTTTGCATGAAATTGTATATGAAGTGAAGTGAAATATCCTGATGAATTATGAAAGGTTTTATGAATATGAATGTTATGGACATGAAAAGAAAAAACTACTGTTAATCATGAAAAGAGAACTTATGAGTTTGAATGGCTCAATTCTTTGTATAATTTTGAATTGAAATTGAGAACTAGAGTGTAGCTAAGCCTCATACCGGCATTGAAAAGAAATGAATTGAATGAAATTGAATGGAAAGACCAAGATTTGGGTCATGTTGAATAAAGGGTTAAGACCGGTATAGTGGAAGGGCTAACTCTAGAGAATTGATTTTTGTTCATGATTCTAATAAACTAAGGATCTAGACACATAGTGGTGATGTGATGAAAGTAAGAGAAAAACACGAGTATGAGGGCCATCGGATTGGCAGTGTGAGAGTAATTCATAGACTGCCTGCTTGATGCGTCATGACATGGCGTGAGCACTACTCCGGAATTATCGTCCCGGTGGCGATGCTTGTGCGGTGTTTGGTGACTGCGGGTGGTGTCATTGTTCTATGGCAGAGGCTGAATTATCCATAGTCTGCCTGCTAGATGCGTCATATCAGTGCCTGGGATTCCCCTCCAGACTGCCTGGACATGGGCTTGTAGATCATAGAACATTTAGGATATTTACCGTAGTTACCGTAGTAGTTTAAGTCATGGCGAGGGATTGAACCCTATAAGATGAAGCACGATTAAGGGCTTGCCCTCGGACCTATGTAGTATAGGATGCATAGAATCCGAACAAGTGCGCATTAGTGTCATATAACATAACAACTGCATTAAGGACTAAGTGCACAGCACAACACGGCATCAATAGGATAGTCCCTTTAGTTTCGTTTGTGAACAAGTGTGTGATTTGCTAAGTATTGAGAATCGTTATACTGTTTCCAGCATAGAGAGGATGGCCATGTATAATATTTCGTCAGTTAATTGAACTGACACACCCACAGTTTTATATGCAGGATAAAGATGCTTGACAATTGAAGTATACATGCTACTCAAGATTGTTTTAAATGTGGTTTCATGTAAATTATTGTAAAATTACTTCTGCTGTGACAATGTAAAAGTGTAATGTAACTCTGATATAAGAAAAGTTTTTATTTCCTTATAAAATTGTACGAATAAAGTGTAAAGATCCTGTGGAACTTCGAATTCAGTTGTATTTTGGAATTCGGAGTGTTACATAATTAATCCAAACTCTAGGTTTAATCCTTTAATTAAACCCTAGCCATCATAACAAAAGATATTTTTTTTGTCCAAAACACATGCTACATAATTTATACAGATTCATGAAATCGACACAATATGCGTACGTGTAGATTAATAAGTGTACCGATAATTTTTGTTTGTAAAACCGCACAATCTGTATAAAAATAAATTGATTCTGTAAATAATAATAAAAATAAATTTTATTGTCGGGTCGGAAGTTTTCAGTACCAAAAACAGTATATCGTACATACATATGGACTGGTATATATACAGATGATGGTTAATAATTTAAACTAAGTAATATCCAAAAAAAATATTTCAATTCCGAAAAATAAAATAAAAATAAATAATAAAATAATAATAATAAATAATAATAATATATTTATTATTTAACAAGGCGGGATTTTACAAGTGGAGTGAAAATAGCAGCTTTTGGTCGAATTTATAGGATAAATAAGTAGCACGTGCACTGACTGTAGCACATGCACTTAATAGTAATTTGCACGTGCGATGCAAGTCTTAATAAATATATAATTTTTTTATGTAAAAAATTTCGGCGAAGTCTTGCCTCGAACTTGAGATCTCTTTTATATTAGTTATGGGCTAAATTTAAAAAAAGTACACAAAGTTTTGGGCCAGTTTAAAAAAAGTACACAAAAGTTTTTTTTTTTTAAAGGACACAATGTTTAAATAAAGTCCACTGGGTTAGTTATGGTTAGGATTAGGGTTAGCATTGGGTTACGGTAGGGTTTAAAAAAACTACTTTCATCTTTCATTTGTGTTTAAAAAAACCACATTCATCTTTTATTTGTGTTTAAAAAAACATCACTTAACTAATCATATGTTTAAATAAACCCCCTCCGAACTAACCCCAACCCTAACCCTAACTAACCCAGTGGACTTTATTTAAACATTGTGTCCTTTTTTTTGAAAAAAACCTTTTGTGTACTTGTTTTAAACTAGCCCAAAACTTTGTGTACTTTTTTTAAATTTAGCCATTAGTTATGCATGGACTATGAACGTTTTAATAATTTTGTTTTAAAAAAATAAAAACTAGTGAGGACTCGAACATGAAATCTCCTTCATATTAATTATGTACGTACGTCACACGCGTTGATTGATTTACAAATAAAACTAAGACATTCTCTCATTATAATTGTAACCCCCATTCCAGTAAATATATATATTTTGAATGATTTTATGTATTTCAATTATTTGTAAATCTAGTTGTGTTAAATTCATTTTTTTTGGATTTTCTGTTAAAACCATTTTTAATCGGAAATTATGTTTATTTTCAAATAATGGTATATTTTGACCCCAATTCCTATTTCTACTTGATCCACTACTTGTACTATTTTAATAATCTGTTAAAAACCGAACTTTTGCATTTTGATATACATATATTATTATTACTGTTATTAATATTATTATTATTGTTGTTGTTATTATTATTATCATTTTTATTATTACTGTTATCAGCATTATTATTAATATTTTTACTATTATTATAATTACCAGTATTTTTTTTGGTATTATTATCTTGCAATATCATTATTTTATTGTTTATATTATTATTATTATTATTTAATTTTAAGCTAATCATACTCTAGTTTATACGTATTCATTATTTGATTTAATGTACACGTATATATGTATGTTTTATAAACCCCTATAATCCTAATTATTTTCCTATTGGATTTTAAACCCAATACCCTATAGCCTATCTCTTACTGGATCTAAACCCGTACCCAATAACCCCAAAAACCATTACCTATTCACATATTGGATCATTTACCCAACAACCCAAACCCATTACCCTATATATAAATACCTTAATAACCTAACCCTAACCTAAAACCTACCCCTACTATTCTTACTGGATCTAAACCCGTACCCAATAACCCCAAAAACCATTACCTATTCACATATTGGATCATTTACCCAACAACCCAAACCCATTACCCTATATATAAATACCTTAATAACCTAACCCTAACCTAAAACCTACCCCTACTGTTTTACCCTAGCCGCCAACCCTCCTTACCCTGTTTCTTCATCAACCTCCGGCTCACCTCTCATCCCGACCTCCTAACCCATCCTTCTTCTCCCGGTGTTGCCTCACCCCGTCACCGCCCTACTCCTCGCCTGCCTTCCTGCCTCCGCTCTCCCGATCGCCGGCAGCCTACAGCATCAGCGATGCGTCCCTGCTCCCCTTCCCGTCGTCTGGTTCCTCTCCGAGCACCCTGCCCTGTCGCGAGCCCTCCACAGCGGTAGCACAGCCCTCCGGCCTTCCTTGCATGCTGTCACACAGCCAACTCGACCACCAAGCGACCTCATCCCCGGCCTCCTATTCCTTACTACAACCAGCAGTAGCACAATGCTGCAGTGACCTCCTGTTCAGTGCCAGACCCCCTGCTAGCCCTGTGCTCCTCCTTCATCGCCTACAACAGCAATAGCGGTCCCCCGACGCTTCCCCCCGGCTGACTACAGTGCACCATTTCCCTGTGCACTGTGTTTCCCCTCCGGTGATGCCAGAAGCCAGTGCTAGCAGCTAGCCTCGCCACCATCCGCCGCCTGCATCTGCTAGCCGCTCCCATCCGTCGTAGTCAGACAGCCGAAGCCCTTGTTGATGGGTTTCTTTTGATCAAGTTTTGATCAAGTGTGTTGTGAGCCGTCGATCGCTTCTTGATCCATGGATCTTGGCTGTTGGATTTGCATTGATCATCATCACCATCATCATCATCATCATCACCATCATCAAGATCTTAATCTCGACCGTCAGAACTCTTTTGATCATCGCGATCGTAATCATCATCTTGATCTTGATCTTCGATCTCAATCGTCCGATCGACCGATCACATTTAATCTCGGTCCTTGATCGTTTAGATCGTCTCGTTCGTCTTCTACTTGGTGAGTTAAACATTTGATCCACTTTTTGTTCTCATTCATCAAATTGTCAATCATGGTATATTTATTCTTTTCGTACTCTTCTAATACTTATATGTTTTATATTCATTCTCGGTCGTTGGATTCGCTTGATCTTCATCTTGATCACCATCTTGATCATCGAGATCCGTGCCCGATCGTGATTATTGTGATCGTTTACTCGTCACCATGCCGCCGGGATTCCGATCCCGTTATTCTTCGCATATTCGGATTAATCTAACATCGTCCTAAAGGCAAGTCATTTCTACTCGAATAGTTATTGTATCATATTCGAGAATGTTTATTGAATCCCGCAAGTAGATCCAAAATGATTATCGTATATTGCTTATTGTTATCTATCGTTGGCATACTACAGATTTACACAAGCAAATCCAAGTAGTAGTCTTGACTTCGTGTCATCTTTGTCTCCAATGTATAGAGATCTTACATGCATACATATAGTTAGTTATTGAATATAGGAATATGGATTATTATTGTATTTCATATCATGACATCTCACAACAACTGTAGATTTCATACTAGTATTAATGTCTTATATGATTGATGTTAGTGTGTTAGTTGTTTGTGATTAGTAAGATTACGGACATTATACATCTTAATACCATGTACACATAGGTGTAGTGTAACGTCCCAAATTTCAAATAAGACCGAATTCGATATTTTACAGGATCTTTACTTCACTTCGTACAATTTTACAAGGAATTTAAAACTTTTTCAATAACATCAGAGTTCAAATACATCTTTGTTTACACAGCGAAAAAATGAAAGATTTACAACATTGAAAATAATAATATAACTTGTACAACTTTATCAAATAATTCATCGATGTCATCATAATATCTTCATAACAAAATCCATTACCTGCATATCAACCTGTAGGCACGTCAGTCACTTACAACTGACGAAAATGTTATACTCGGCTATCCTCTCTATGCCGTACAGATAACGATCTCATTACTTTAACAAAATCACAAAAGATAGAATGAACAAATACAGCGTTAAATTGTGACTACGTTAAACAGGTAAGTGTATGCCATGCCTTAATGCCTAATGCACACATTTGTATACTAGGATGACACTAATGCATTCGGATTCTATGCATCTCATACTACATAGGTCGGAGGGCAAGCGCCTACGTACTCCACAATAAGGGCTCGATCCCTCGCCATGATAACTACCCAGTAATGAAGCAAGGTTTAGATTATTCCACGAATATGGACCCCAGCCACGGAGATCCCTCGCCGACTGTTATCACAGGTCCCTCATCGTGCGAATCACCCCGCAAGTGCCCTTCTAGCCCAGTATATGTATATGTAAATAGGAATATGGCAAACCCTCCGCCTGACTACGCTAAGTCCCGGATAAGGCTCACCTCTTACAGAGCAACCACAGTCACGGAGATCCATCGCCGACTGGGTCTATAGCCACGGAGATCCGCTGCCGACTATATAGAAGCAACCCACTTACTTTTGCCCAGGTTCACTACATCTTCACTTATGTGCCTAGTTATTGAGTTCAAGACATGAATGAGTTATCATCCCTAGAATTAGTTTTACCTCCTACCGGACTTATTCACAAAATACGAGATCACTCCATGGAAAATCTTAAAATCGTATCTCAAATCTTTTCTTTCAATAGTGCCGGTACCCGAGGTCTTACTAACTCTTAAATCATAATTGTCATGTACAAGAATCATGGGCATTCACATCCTTTAGTAAACATATCTTAAACCTAGACATTTTCATCTTTCAATTCATTCACAAAAAAATGCATAGTCGTGTCATCATTCATGAACTAGTTGTTTATTCAAATTCTTTTTAATCAACATTACTTTCAAGTACACAAATTTCACCACAATGACAATTCTAAGTTATCACAATGTTTCAGTCCACAACAATATTTCTTAAACATGATACAAGTGCAATCTCCTTAAAAGATCAATTTATAAAATACTACTTTTCACCACAAAATTATATTCTAAAAGTTTTATTTCTTTTTACACTAAAAAATATACAAGAACTATCTCTAAATATTTCCATCGCTTATTTTATTGATTACTAAGATTTCATTCTAATTCAAAAAAAAAAACAACTATTCATGATTTAAAAGAAACCAAAGAAAAATAAAAGAAAGGGCCGGGTTTCAAACTCAGGCCCCTAGGGTCAACCACGGTCAAAGCCCAGACCTAACCCGGCTAGCCAACTAGTCCCAAGTGGACTTGTGTCATATTCACAATCCGAATTACTCTTAAGTTTAGTTTCGGTTTCGGAAATTTATTATATAAAAAAACAAAAATGAATGTGACTATCAAGTTTTGAACCCAATATCTCTCACAACAGTACTTTATTTTGCAGTGGCTAACCAGTAAGTCTATGTGTATTTTCTATTTAGAAAAGTACTAATGTTCTTTTGTTCAACTATCCATAAAGTGTTTCTTTTTCCATGAAACTTGTTTATTCGAAAGATCAACATCTTTCTAAAAATTTTGAAATAAACTTTTCCTTGATGCTAGATCTTAAAAATAGTAAACAATAAATTTTCAATTCATTAAAACACTATTTTCACTTATTTAGATAATTTCCTTTCTCATTTTTCACATATCTTAGGTTTCTTTTTATAAACTTAAATTTACAAAAAAGACTAACGTTCATAACCAATAATGTTGTTCTCATTTTTACACAAATTACACTTTTATAAAGATACTAGTGTATTCACTTGAACAAGAAATTCTCTTTCATGCAATAGTTTGTATTTTTCTCAATTAGGTCATACAATGTCATTAATTTACAAAAACACTAACTACGATTTCTTTCTTTCTTCTGTTCTTAATTATTAAAGCATAATGTGGTCACAAATTTCATAAGCACAACAATTACAACATACTAATATGGTTTATAACAGAGTAGGATTCTTACCTTTAATTAGCATGGTATCTATTTCTTAAACACAACAAAACTACTTTCATATATATCATACTACACTAATATGAATTCTATAATTTTCTCCTCAAAATTCTTCTTATAATACTCATTTTAGCATGCATATCCTACATTAAAAAATAATGAAATCACCCACCTTTTGTGAAGCTTGACTAATGAAAGAAAAGAATACCACTTCTAGCTCCAAGGACTCCTAGCTCCTAGCAAGACTTCTCCTCCTAGCAATAGCTTCTTCTCCTAGCAATGGAACTCTCTTACTCTCTTTCTTTTCTTTCTTTCTTTCTTTTGATTTTGATAATGTCTTTGGGGCAAATGAGAATGAGAAATGGGGCACTATTTATAGGATTTTGTGAGGGTATATTATGCATAATTTTACACCTAATAACTCTCCATATTAATTTTGCAACTCTTCATGTTCTAAACTCCTAAAACCTACAACTCTTCATCTTTTCAACTCTTCAAATTTGCAACCCCCAAAACTCCCAAACTCTCCAACTCCCACTCATCCAAATCCGGTCTTAACCCCTAGTACAACCCGGTCACTATTGTGCAAACACACATGCACATATGCACATACAATTTTATTACAATTCTATAACTTTAAATGTGTACTAAAAGTTGTAACTTGTCATGTAATAGTCCAAGCTCAACTTTATTAGTGTTTTTATTAGTGGGCTTGCTACATGGGCTCATTTCTAATTAATTAATTTAATTATCTAGTGGGCTCTGCTCCTAATGGGCTAGATTTTAACCTATAGGTCCATGGATCAAAAGAAGGCTAATTAAAACTTATGCATGCTAAAAATTTGTAAATGAGAACAATAAAATGAGAATAAAAATTTGCACGTGCATTATACGTGCAAAAAATCAAAAAATGCATTTTTAATTTAAAAATAAATTGTGGGGTGTTACATATAGCTTGCTATGATTTATGATTGTTAACCCCCCAACTCATCGTTCTTAACATTTTAATCATTTTTATTCAAAAAGAATATGTTGACATCCTAAAAATTTTCGTCGACCTGAACATTACCATGCTGTTTCGACCTAGATAATGTCACCAAAATCAATAACTTCCTGAATATGAAATGTATCCCCAAATGTCTAGTTTACTACCCCATTGACAGAATTGAATTCTGAGTTACGGTTTGTGAGATATCGTAGTTTTACTGCTGATGTGTCGTGCAATTCCAGATTCTAAAAACTCTGCCACACTCTGATTCACAATTAATTTAACCATGCTACCTATAAGATAATGACTTGAAATTTTGCATGCTGATACTAGACACACTATATAACATTTCCTAATTTTTCTGGAGTTAATTAATGAAGTTTTAGACCTGTTTCATATGTATAAACTCAGTTTTACAAGTTCTGGCTGAACACAAATCCGATGTAGTTTACTGTTTTGACACTTGATGCTACAACTTTTATGTACCTTAAACCGGACAGGAGTCTAGTTTCTAGACCTTCTAACGGATCCACATTTGCTATCCTGTAGCAACAGAAATTCTGATTTTGGTACAGCAACTTACTGTTGTCCAGAATTGGAAATCTATGTTTAATAATATATAATTGAATCTATAATGTTGAATTTGGTGTATTTAATTGTATAGAGTACATTGCATGATCTTAGGGTTGTGTTGTAATCTTTCTAGTGTCTCTTACTAATCGCATTATCGTATATTAATTGAATAAAGAATGTTAATCAAGTCGGGGTTAAGGGTTGACCAGGGTAGTTGATAATATAGTGACTGTACTCGGAATTGTGGGCTTGTTCCCAAAATATTGTGTCGGCTAGTGCTATCGATTTATTATTAGATTACTGACTGCAGTATCACAATTCATTGTGTATTGTTTTAGGATCTATCGTGTCGACTATTGTTATCGTTATTGTGCAAGAAATTACTATTGTTATCGTGCGAGTACATGACCTATAGAATCTACCACCTTAGTCTAAATGAAATTGATTGTATGCGTGGAACCAGTAGTATGAGATGCAGTAGTAAGTGCATTAGTTAGGATTAAAAATGAATAATAGACTTAAGATTTGCATCGCATTTTCATTGCATATTGTCATCTTCATTGAACAGTGTTATCGTTATTGTTTACCATTATTGTTATTGTTTATTGTTATCGTTATAAATCATCGTTATTGCACATTGTACTATTATTGCCTTGTCACTGTTCAATACTATTGTTTTCATCGTCCATTGTATTCATCATTATACCGTCATTGTCATTGTTCTCTGTTTCTCTACTTGTTGTCCACGACTTGCTCTAAGGACATATTTTTTCTCTCTTTTAGATGAACAGCTTACAGGTAATCAGGAAGATTTACCTGACGGACTAGGAGAACAACAATGGTGAAAGACTTGTATTGCTGCGCCGTTGAATAATTATTGTTTTTTTTTTTGAACCTTAATAATTGAATATTGTTGTATTGTGGGCTTTTGACCCGAATGATGTTATTGTTGATTCCAGATGTTGGATTTACATTATGTTCGTTATTTTATGCTTAAATTCCAAGTATTGTTATTCATGCGATTATTTCGTTAATGCATACGTGGTTGTATTACTTCATGTTTATATTGTTGAGTTGAATCGATAACAGCTTATGAATGACGCAAGTCATTCGCTGGACCAACGACACGTACTTGTATTCCGTATTTTTAGAAAGCGGAGCGTGACAATAATATTGCATATTAGAGATGAGAGATGTTAGGTCTGGGATGATTAATTATGGAAATCTCCAAGTTTTTTGTACTAATTTTCTGATTAAATGTGCAATCATTTTTTAAAGACTTTTATGAGGTTATTAACATCTAAGAAATGAAGAAAAGACATCAAAGTGTAAATGAGATGATTGTAACTTGGTTTATTTTCGAAGGATTTCTGAAATCGAAAACAAGCATAGAAGATATAGAAATGAAGATCAAAAGACAAGCACCCAGCATTTCTTTTTCCAACTTTTCTTCGAGAAGAAGTTTTAAAATGACATGAATGACACAAATGTCGGAAGAGTATTTCAATCAAGACTCTTTTCTTTCTTGATTTATGATCAAAACCACAACTACTAAATAGCAAGCGAAGAAGAACCGATATGGTGACCAAAAACAACCTGTCAACCTCGGATCCAAAACGCAACAATTTCCTGATCCGGTGAATACCAAATGCTCTACTACTATGCCAAAATTATACCTTAGATTCGCAATAATGAAACACATTTTTTGTGAATAACGTCAAAGAATGATAGTCACTGATGGTAGTAAAGTTCTCATACTGATATGAACAAGCACGAAGAACAGCAAAAAACATAGCCAAGCACATTTCCATACAGAACTTGATTTTTTCAATAAACTCCACAAATTAACAAGTGTACAAATAAAATTATTTGTTATAAAATATGTTTACTATACGATTTTCCTTTAAACATCAACATCTATGCCAACAAAGTACACATCTACTCTGCTCCTGTAATTGTTGCAGCCACTGCAGAAATCGGCCAAAAACCCTTACCCAACACCAAACTAGGAAAAACATATAAAAATAAGAGCAAATACATAAAATTGGACATAAATAGGGAAACTTTCCCTCCAGGTTTAACTATAAACACAAGAAATTGGCAACATTTGGTAAGTTGGGAGCCCTGTTCATTATGCGCACTGGCTTAATTAGCTCATCAAGTTCATCGGCGTTCAAATCAGAGAGGTCAGAATCAGACTCTTTTGTATTTGCTTCCTTTAAGTCATTGGTTTCAAGTCCTTCATTATCACTATCGGAATCAATACTGACGAATTCAGCAAACTTTCCATCAGAGTAGAATAGATCTTCATCCTTCTCCGTGTCATATTTCTTTGTGGGAACCACCGTGGACTCGTCAACCTTCATCCTTTTAGAACCAAAATAACGGCCCACGGTGTTGCTATCAATCTTTGATAGTTTTCTCTTCTTCTTCGTTTTGGTTTTGCTTTTGGGATGATGTAGCTTGCATTTAGATCCTTGAAGGCACTTTCCTGTAGCTTCAAAAGTTGGGCACACATAACTGTGCTTCTTGCGACACTGCTTATAGAGAGCGCATAAATTCCGAAATTTGAGAGAAGGTTAGCAAAAATAATAAAAATGTATTCAGTTAAACTAAAAGATCAGTGGAGTCAGGTGTCAACGAGTTCATAGACAAGCTATCTTTGCTGAAAAATGTGTTGTAAGATCAGTCGAGTACTATAAAGACCAGGAAATGTTGGCATCGCCTCATATTGCTTAGGGAGGGTGAACACTCTTTTTTAACTCTAAAAGAACGTTTAGATTTAATTTCGATGTTTGAACATTTTCAGCAAAAGTGAGATCTGCCTAAAATACTCATTTCCCCACGTGTCCACCACACCTCAAGAAGTGTAGCAATAACTGAACTTTACTACTATAACTGAATTGGGTGGTCCTGCATATATGTAGCTAGCACCAACTACAACCATCCATCTCTAGCAATTTAACTTTTCATGAAATTGTGAACATTCATCATAATTCAAATTTCCTACCTCCTGATTGCACAAATCAGCTGATCATTTCCTAAGTTCTTGACAAAACACTATAAATGCAAAAGCTTTTCATATTAAAAAAGGACATTTTCTGTTGAAAAAACATTGCTAATCATCTAGTAAATAATAATATGACAACTCATCCTTCATCATGTGCATTGCACAAAATAATAGTATACTATAAGTGTAGAAATTATAGGCTTAAGCCCTTGCCTGGCCTAATGACTGGAAGAGTTTGGAATTTTGTTGACCTTTGTTGACCATTCAACTTCCACTTGTATACCCCAGGATCTTTGCCAACACTTAGAATCCTGTGTAGTATGACAAATAGTATTGAAATTTCTTTCCAAATTTTTATCAGAATTCCAACCTTAAATTTTATGCTAGAATTAGATATTTTAATTTTGCCTAGCTACCCCTTCAGATACTCACTTAAAAAGAGATAAATGCTAACCGTAATACCTTAAATATCATAAATTCTCTAAAAGCAACAGCAGCGAAAGCCTTTTAACCCAAGTTTTCAGGACCAACTAACTTACCTGATTTTTCTCCATTCACATTTGTCTAAGATCCTATTCCTGTTAAATTTAAAGCTATATAATCCCGGAATCCATACTCATTTGGTTCCAAGCTTAGTTTATTTCCGTCCCTCTCCCATCACAATGCATCTGGTTGCAGGTATTCCAATCATCTCAAATAATGCTTCATCATCTTATCCTGGGATTCAACTTTACATGAGAAAAGAGAGTATCTTATATAAAAGCAAAGGTAACTTTTGACATCAGATAAAAACACGCCCACTCTTCATCACTGCATGTAAGGCCAAGTACATCCAAGGATAGTCACTCTCAAGTAACTAACTTCTAGTCAAATTATGATCAATAGTCTCCTTGGTCCCACTTCCTCCCTAAAGATTAATGGCATTTATGCAATTAATATGAAAATACTGGAGGATCGTTTTAAAAAGTAGCCCTAGTGTTATGGCCTTTAAGGGCCATCGACTAGAGCCTGGATAACT
This sequence comes from Hemerocallis citrina, assembly GCA_017893485.1. NCBI lineage: Eukaryota > Viridiplantae > Streptophyta > Magnoliopsida > Asparagales > Asphodelaceae > Hemerocallis > Hemerocallis citrina. The sequence goes on from CM030362.1 coordinate 95,389,957, forward strand.
AAGCTGCAGGCTCACTTCAGTGACACCACTAAAATTAAGAGACGGTTGGAAAATGATAGAATTAATGAAAAATGGCATGATAGTCAGCAATAAATGCCATTACAAATCACTCTTGCAAAAAGACTACTGCTGAAGCCTTAAAGCCTAAGCCTCAGCTTCTGCTTGCTCCGCTTACTGTTTTCCACAACATTTTCACATATACTTTGGACGAAACGAAAATCCTTTTCTTCATTCATCATTGCTAAACACCATCTCCTTTGTTGCATTACTACCATATGTTTCCTACCCGCCTCAATACTTAGGTCTATTAAATTCTATTACACTTCCCTATTCTCATTGTTATTGGTCTCTGTTGCACATGCTCAAATCATCTTTACCGGTTTTCTACTATTTATCCTCCACTGGACATACCACTTAATTGTTACAGATGCAGCTAGATGGGGAGGGGTGGTGGTGGTGAAGGAACGGGGGGAGAAGGGAGGGAATAAAAAGAGTAAAGACCTTCCTACTTATTTTCATGGTAAACATTACCAGTTGCCTAGACACTATCTGTGCAGCTACTGAATTAACAAGTCAACTGGATTATGCCTTCATGACGATATGAGGTAATAACGAATACTAGCCTACATACAGTACGTAACTGTGCATGCGTGGAGATAAAGAGATAGAATGTAATTAGCTGCAAAGGATTTTTAGAACAATCAAAAGTGGAAGCAATTTACTAGGAAAAATCCCTTATTTTCAGTAAATGAAGGTAATTCCACATATACAAAATACAATGAATTGTTTCTTCATAAAAAGAAAATGCATGCTGTAAAGAATGAGAAACATTAAATTACAAGAATGATTCAAATTCTGATAATGGGTTATTAAAAAAACTCCGTAATATTTATTCCCCACATTCATTGACACTCATTTGAAAGTTGAATCATCCGAGAATTACGATTATATAAAACAGACAAAATAAAATATTAGAAGCATGTCTAGCATAACAGGACATGATCTAAAAATGAGCCAACGATGAGATAAATAACAGTGAAGGATAAAACACATGAAATGTAACTGTGAAAATATCAAGAAATGCAATTATTTAAGTAAAGACTATTAATGGCTTAATGGCACAAAAAATAAATAATTAAGCATAGCATACCTCATCACCATTGGCACAATATCCCCTGAGGAAACCATCACAAACAGAAGCCTTGGGATTCACATGTACATGCCGATAAGGGCAATTTATATTGGTGCATAGTCCTATCAAAATGAAACATTGGGTTATGGAAGTTTGTTAACAAATATTGTACTGCAAAAACAAATTTTGTTACCAAATATAAGGCCAGGTGCATTGTTTTTTTTTTTTTTTTTTTTTTTTTTTTGGGGGGGGGGGGGGGGGGGGGCGGGGGGGCGGGGGGGGTTGCTCACCTTGCAAAAAGTATGAACAATCTGGCATTCTCTCTGGAATAACCTGTCCATGTTTCCATCCAAGAACAAACCCTTGTAGTTACAGCAATTATTGAAGAGATTAAAAAAATGTAACAGAGTATTACCTTGTGAGTTAACTTGCAGTTAGTATCAGTACATTTGCCTCTAAGAAATTTAGTGCATATGGCAACCTTCTCTGGGTCATGGATGTACGGACATTTTCCTGAAGTCTTGTTGCACCTTCCAAATCGGGTAAAGAATTGGCAATACAGTTGTTTCTTAACTAAGCGTAATCTGGCAGTATGGAGACTCCACCGTACTTTTTCACTAGCTAATATGCGAACAAGTTTCTTTGGATCTCTGACTAGTTGGTTCCCATTCCCTAATCTGATGTACCTGCTTAGCAATATATGATCAGGTTTCTTCAAGTTCACATAAAATCGTATGAAATACAAGAAAGTTAAAACTTAGAAAATGATAACTACGTACTCATCGTTGCCAATTAAAAGTCTCCTTGGAACAAAGGTATTATTTCCAGATTGCTGATCTACATCACCCGTTGATTGTTCATCTGTAGAAGAAGGCCCAGTTAACAAGCCAGAAATGATTATCCCAAAAAAAGGGGGCACAATTGTCAAATGAAGGGCCTCTTATAGCAAAGTTTTGATGAAAAAATGAAAATAACAGATAGGTTATATCAGAATAAATCAGAATGTCTACGATACAGTCAAGAAAGCCGAAACACATCACATGAGAGTCAAAGAATGAGATGGTAAATTTTACCTGGTATCCTTATCAAAGTCGCTTTGGATGCATCCATTTTGTATCGAACTGAACCAACACGAAAAATACGTTCTCCTGAACAACAAGTAAAAATATATATGACAACTGAGTATATTCCACGAGATACTTCCGAGTATAAACCAACAACAGATACTCGAGAAAGAATATATCTTGACTATAAATGGGAAATTGAAATAGGGCAATGTAATAACTAGAAGTAACAAGTGATCATAATTTAATAGGAAACAAACTGTTAAGTAAAATTCTCAAATGTCAGTTATTGAAATATTTTGAATGATACAAATCGAGCATGGTAGACCGGCAATATGTAACGTCAGATACAATCCACTGTATATAACAAAACAGAAGTGAAGTATTATTATAACCAAATATTCTGACAAAAAAAAATAAACAAAGAAAAGAAGGAAATGCAGATCTGATCCCAAAGACAAAAAACTCTCAAATACTTGGTTTCTAAAAACTATGTACATGACCTGAAAGTAGTCAGAATCAGTCAATACACTCATCCATAGGATAATAAAAGAAAGACCCATAATGATAATGTCATTTAACAAAAGTTAAATGTGTTTGTGCCCCCAATTATAGATTGTAGTACCTTGTTGTCGATCAATACCAATAGTTGACTTCCGCATGAAGGAATTTTTATTCTTTCCATGGGTACCAATAGATTTTCGTCTTTTCCTCTCTCGTTTCTTTCTTTCTACTTCAGCTACTGCTAGAGTAGCTTCCTGCAACAAATAATGGAAGCATATATCAAGAGATGAGGAAATTCTACCCATCCTCAGACTTTAGTCAAGATGGTTTAAATATAGGCACGAATACAGTTTTTAAACAAGAGGGCAGCCCTTAAAATATTGGCATTCACCATACAAAAATTCAGGTCCAACACAGCCATAAAGAGAGCCTCCTCTGAACTCCCACACCTTTTCTTTTTTATACTTTAAATTAATGAAAGATGAACTCGCACTCTCATTTGTGATTTTTCCAAGTATCAGTGATACACCTCAGCTTGATCTCATTCAAATTCAGAATAAGATAAGCATTTGCAAAGTTACTACCATGATACAACTAAAGGGGTATTTATTCAAAGATCAAATTTATTCTGCGGTCACTATGGCGACTTAAAGGTATTACATCCTTGGAATAATAGGAAGAGAATGAAAGATGTGAAAATATGTCAAAATTACATACATAGAAGGTAGAAAAGACCAGCTATTAAAATATGCAAAGACAGGAATGTAAACCTTTGGCTAAATCACTTCAATAATTAGTAATAAGAAAGTAAAGATGGGATCTTTAAATCTCAGAAGATAACCAATGACTGACTCAAGTAAAGCAGCAAGCATGTATATCAGTATCCATTTAACTTGCCTCATTTGCCTTTTTTGAGTGCCTCTCTATGGATTTTGACCACTTCAAATTAGATCCACCAATGCTTACAACCCCAGCTTTTCGTAAAGAGAACCCATCAGTTGAAACAGTGTAGATGGTGTCCCTTCTCCTTGTAAGCTGAAGTTTTCGGCTAAATACAAAACAGTAGACAGTTAGCAACGCAAACAACAAATAGTCAAGGAATAACCAACAATACAAATGTTGGAAGGTTTGTTCTTAAACAAGGGAGAAAAAATAGTGTAAAATAAAACAGTATACCTGATTGATGATATAGGACGTAGACTGGCCTGCAATGTCGCCTTACCTGCTGAAAATTTGGAATATGTGCTTCTTTTCCAAGGGAAAAAAAATGGCATGACTTTCGACGAGTTCACTGATATATCACCTTTTTTATCTGACTGCCCACCACCCAATGTCCACACTCGAGAAAATTTTGAATATTTAAGCGCCTTCTTCAAAACTGCACAGGTATAATGAATTAAGATGCCTAATCTTCAGTGATCGTGAAACTGTATCACCATGTCAGTTGCAATTTAGGTGTAGACAGACTTCCACAGTAACCAAAACTACTCAAAGGCAGTGGCTTCTTCTAAATTGTAACTTCCAAAAAGATTATATAACTTTTAGTTAAACCTCTGTAATAATAATCCACATTCACAATGGTAATGGTTAAATGTTACTAGTAATTTACACGTGTGATGCACATCTTAATATATATATTTTTTTAAAGTAAAAAATTTCGACGTTGTCTGGCATCAACCTAAGACCTCCTCCTTCATATTAGTTATGCACGTGCATTGCACATGTTTGTTTGGTTACAATGCACGTGTTTGTTTGGTTACACAATCCCAACTCTCCCATTAAAATATTAGAGATATTAATTCTACATTGATCATAAATAGTTATAAATAATGTTGTCATTGCTAGAGATAAAAACATTGTTGCACAGACACTTCTATTTGGTAGCCATATCCTATCGCACACTCGTCAGACACTCATGCCGTACACCTGAATCCCAGCGCAATACTTAATATTTTAAGGTAGTTTTTCAAAAATTTCTGTGTCAATGTGTTGTGTCGCCCCATGACTGTGTCAGCGTTTCGTGTCGCACCATGACCGTGTCGGCGTCTCTGGTTGTGCTTCTTAGGATAAAAAGAACGAGAAAAAAAAGACTCGTAAATGGCATTTTTGTAGAACTTTAGGGAAAGCTAAGTAACCAAAATATCAAACAAGAGGATATGTTACAAGTTAGCGAGAAATTGCTCTAATATCCTGAGTGGCAGACACACAAAAATTAACTCACATGGACGTAATAATTCTTGTTTAGTCTATGCATCAAATAATTATGGGGAAAAAAACATAGATAAAATTTCACACGCATTTCTTGTCTATTGGGTCATTTTTAGTAGTCTAGGAAGTTGTCATCATCAATCTAATTAAGGAAATGATGAGGACATCGGTTCCAGACGATTTGGGCGTTTCTATCAGCGCAGGCATCGTCTTCATCAGCTGTTTTATTCAGTTTAGGACTTTTATTTTATTTCCATTTTTATGTAATCTTTTTTGTAATTTTTAGATTTTGAGAATATTTTGGAGATGTGTTTCAAGATGTAATTGAGCCTATTTAAAGGCCCTGAGATGAATGAGAAAGGCATGCCATTATTGATCAAAAAAAAAAACCTGTGTTGAGTTTGCTCTTCATTTTTTTTCCTTTGTGTGATACAACTGAGAGACAAATTAGGGTTTGTGATAAATCCTAATCTAGTTTTAGAACTAGTGATTAGTTCTAAAATTTATCCCCAATTAAAAAAAAAAAAATCCCAATACAAATCAAAATCCCCTAATCCAAACCCTAATCCCAAATAACCAAACCCTAATCCTAATCCTCCCCCATCAGCCGCCTCTTTCTTCTCCTTCTTCTTCATCACCCCAAACCCGTCGTCCTCTTCTCCACTCCATCCCCCAACCTTCACGCCATCTCCTCCTCCCTCTCTCGCGACCCCACATCCCCCGGCGACCAAATCCCTCACCACTCCCTCCTTGCCGTCGCCGCCCATTCGCCGTCACAGCCGGCGACCAGTCCAGCTTCCCTGGGCTTCGTTGCTGACTTTGTTGCTGACTTTGCTTGTTGAGGTGCTGACTTGGTTGCTGAGTTGCTGAGATCTGAGTTGCTGCCCAACTCCGAGATCTACGCAGGATTTCTTCACATTCGGTAATATCTTTTCATTATTAAGTATTTGTGCTTTACTGCCTTATCATCTAGTTTATTATCTGATTTATCTGTCGACCACAAAAGACTGAGACTGAGTGATCCACATGCTAGATTAGGGTATGAATTGATATTGCTCTTTTTACTTGCTGGAACACGTAGGGATCTAATTATTGATTGAGGTTGAATTATTAATTGGGATTGTTAGCATTTGATTCAAACTCTTGAAAACCCATCAAACCCGTTAGCTGTTTTAAATTTCTAACTTAGATCAGAACTTTCATGTTGGTAAAATTAACCCATTAAAATTCTTGGAAAATTCTCTATTTTAGGGTTGGTTTTACATCATTTTGGTATCAGAGCAAAGGTTCTTAAAACCTTAGTTCTTGCATCGTAGGCATCATTTTGCATTCATTTAGTATCGTGTAGTCTTTTATTTTATTTTTATTTTATTTTAGTTTAGTCTAGAATCATTTAAAAAAAAAAAAAAAAAAAAAAAAAAAATTAGGACACACACGGCCCCTAGCTTCCACTGTTGGTGAATGCGTCTTCGCAGCACCATCACAGACCCTGAAGAGCCTTTTCTATCCCTTCCCAATCACCCAATTAGGAACCCTAGACTCCCCAGACCTGAAATGGACAACCCTGATATCTCCACTACCCTAGCTGCCATCCAAGCAACTCTTGCCAATATCAATGAGAGGCTTGAGAAAGTGGAGCTAAATCAAAACATTGTCCCTGAGCTTCATGGCCATCGTCAGATCCCTCAAGGGAATGTTCATGACGATCGACGTCAAGAACGTGACCCTGACGAACAATATAAAAAGAACGTTAAGGCTGACGTTCCCCAATTTGAAGGCCACATGGAACCCCAAGCTTACCTTGATTGGGTCCGTGCCATGGACCACTATTTTGTGTGGTTCGACATGAGCGAAGCCCTTAAAGTTAAATTTGCAACTATGAAATTAACGGGTAAAGCTCAACAGCATTGGACCAATCTTGAACATGCCCGCAGAGGCCGAGGCCTGGCACCCATAGCCACTTGGGAGGCCATGAAAGAGAAGCTCACTGAGAGGTATGTACCGTTGTCGTTCCACACCCGATTGTTAGATTCGTGGAACCAATTGTATCAAGGAAGTAAATCCACCCAAGAATACATTGATAAATTCGATGACTTCCTTATTCGGTGCAATGCGCTAGGAAAAGAGAGTGAAGAACAAACTCTCTCTAGGTTCAGAGCTGGACTACGAGCTGACCTTAGGAACGAGCTAATCTATAGAAACGTGGACTCAATAGCGGCAGCCTACGCCCTAGTCCTCGACATGGATTCACTTAAAGCTAGTTCTCATTCTAGGTCCAGCGACTCGAGAGATCATTCCTCTAGAATGACCTCTACTGACCCACCTAGACCTAAGCCTCCCTCTCAGCACCCCAACAAACCTTACCCTAACAAACCTAATTCAAATTTTAATTCACATAGAGATGAACATAAGGGTAAGAACACTGGAAGAGATTACAGTAAGATTGACCCTCTCACTAAGTGCTATAAGTGTAAGGGCTATGGTCATGTTGCTAGCAACTGTCCCAGTCCTAGTAGGATAAACATAGTAGAGGGTACCGCTGTCATTGCTGACGACTCAGACAATGAGTTTTCTTATGAGCCTATCGAAGGCGATGACTTCGGTGAAGAAGAGGATGACCAGTATCTCCACTGTATTCGGTCTATCCAATCACCTCACTTGAATGTAGTTAGATGTGCTTTGTCCCAACCAAAAGAAGAAGATGATTGGAAGCGCACTGCTATATTCCACACCTTTACGACTATAGGTGGCAAAAACTGCAAGGTGATTGTTGACAGTGGGAGCTGCGTCAACGCTGTCTCTTCTGCGGTCTTAGCAAAGACCGGACTTAAGGCTGAACCCCATCCACGCCCATACAAGGTATCTTGGATTGATGCAACAGCACTCCAAGTAACACATCGATGCTTAGTCCCTGTGGACTTCAAAGCTTACAAAGAGGAAATTTGGTGCGATGTGCTTAAAATGGATGTGGGTCAAGTCATTTTAGGGAGACCTTGGTTATACGATCACGATGTGACTATATATGGTCGATCCAACCAATGTGTGTTCCAGCACGATGGACTAAAAATAAAGCTCATTCCCGTGAGGCCACGAACTAGTCCAGCTGAAACAACACCGGCTCCCTCGAGAAAGGGCAAGGAGGTAACGTATATGGGTGAAAAGGAACTTACAAATGAAATTGAAAAGGGGGCTACCATTCTTTTACTCACAGCGAGAGAAGTCCCTAAAGATCCTAAGTCACTCATCCCGCCCCAAGTTACTCCTGTCCTTCAGGAATTTGCAGATGTGTTTCCTGCTGACCTCCCCAACCAGTTGCCCCCATTGCGTGACATCCAACACGCTATTGATCTGGTTCCGGGAGCGAGTCTTCCCAACTTGCCACATTATCGGATGAATCCGACAGAGCATGCGGAGTTGAAACGGCAAGTTGATGAGTTATTGGCAAAGGGCTTCATCAGAGAAAGTTTAAGTCCTTGCGCTGTCCCTGCTCTATTGACACCAAAGAAAGATGGAACTTGGCGTATGTGTGTGGACAGTCGTGCCATAAACAAGATCACGGTGAAATACCGTTTTCCCATTCCTCGTTTGGATGACATGTTGGACATGATGTCTGGTGCCACAATTTTTTCCAAGATTGATCTTAAGAGTGGCTACCACCAAATACGTGTTCGTCCTGGTGATGAGTGGAAGACCGCCTTCAAGACGAAGGATGGCCTGTACGAGTGGATGGTCATGCCATTCGGAATGACAAATGCCCCGAGCACGTTTATGAGAATCATGACGCAAGTACTCCGTCCCTTTATGGGCAAGTTCCTTGTGGTGTACTTTGATGATATCCTCATTTACAGCCGATCCGTTGGGCAACATCTTGACCATTTGAGACAGGTCTGCGGTGTTTTGAGGAAGGAACAGCTTTATGCTAATCCTACCAAATGCACCTTCCTCTCCGATCAGACTATCTTTCTGGGATTTATTGTGTCTGCCAGAGGAGTATCTGCTGACCCAGAAAAGATACGAGCTATTACAGAGTGGCCTGAGCCCCGCAATATTCGTGATGTGCGGAGTTTTCACGGCCTTGCCACCTTTTACCGTCGGTTCGTGCGAGGATTTAGCACGATCATGGCTCCGATAACCGACTGTTTGAAGAAAGGTGAGTTTGTCTGGTCGAAAGAAGCCACGATTGCCTTCGAAGAGATCAAGAAGAGAATGACTCAGACACCTGTCATGAGGTTGCCTGATTTCACTAAAGTCTTCGAAGTAACATGTGATGCTTCTGGTATTGGTATAGGTGGAGTCCTCAGTCAAGAGAGTCATCCTGTTGCTTATTTCAGTGAAAAGCTGAATGAAGCAAGACAAAAATACTCCACCTATGACAAGGAGTTCTATGCGGTCATTCAGTCACTTCGCTATTGGCGACATTATCTCCTACCGCAAGAATTCGTTATCTTCTCAGACCATGAGGCCTTAAGATTCCTTAATTCTCAACAAAAGTTGAATCCGAGACATGCTAGATGGGTAGAGTTCCTACAAGAATATTCATATACCATTAGGCATACAAAAGGGATTGATAATAAGGCCGCGGATGCGCTAAGTCGTTGTTACATGATCTTATCTGCTCTGCGCACCGAAATTATTGGTTTTGAGAGATTGAGAGATGAGTATGCCTCCTGCCCAGATTTTCACGAGATCTACACCTCTTTGAAGGAAGGCATAACTCGAGTGATAGATGATTATTTCTTGAAAGATGATTATCTCTTCTATCGCTCCAAACTGTGCATTCCTAGTACATCCTTACGAGAGTATCTTGTTTGGGAATTGCACGCTGGTGGCCTTGCTGGACATTTTGGGCATAGCAAGACCATTGATGCTGTGGAACATAGGTTTTACTGGCCGAAGCTAAAGAGAGACGTTGTGAGACTTGTTAACAGATGTCACACCTGTCAACTTGCCAAACAACAAAAACAGAACACAGGCCTGTACACTCCCCTACCTGTTCCCAGCCGCCCTTGGGAAGACGTGAGTATGGATTTCGTGTTAGGCTTACCGAAGACACAAAAGAAACACGATTCCATTCTTGTCGTCGTGGACCGTTTTTCTAAAATGGCCCACTTCCTCCCGTGCTCGAAAACTTTTGATGCATCCCGTGTGGCTCAGATCTTCTTTGATAATATTGTGAAGCTACATGGGTTGCCAAAAACCATTGTGTCTGATAGGGATGTGAAATTCACGAGTTATTTTTGGAAGACCCTATGGCACAAGTTAGGTACAAAATTAAAGTTTTCGTCAGCGTTCCACCCACAGACAGATGGACAGACTGAGGTTGTCAATCGGAGTCTTGGCAATCTCTTACGTACTCTTGTGGGAGAGAACTTGGGAACATGGGATTTGAAATTAACGGTTGCTGAATTTGCATATAACACATCTAGGAATAGAACCACTGGCATGAGTCCACACGAAGTTGTACACGGTTATCGTCCTAGGCAGCCTATAGATCTTGCCCCCATGTTAGAACATCACCGAGTCTCTGAGTCTGCATCAGCATTTGCATCCCGCATTCATGACTTGCATAGAGAAATTTCCAAGAAAATTAATGAAAATAATTTTAACTACAAGTTAAGAGCTGATATTAGAAGGAAATTTAAAACTTTTAATGTGGGTGACGAAGTGATGGTTCGGATTCGTCCGGAACGGTTCCCAGCGGGATCCGTTAAGAAATTGAACGCACGTGCTGCAGGTCCATTTAAAATTCTTCATAAAATCAATGATAATGCCTATGTTGTTGACCTCCCCGAGGGCTTTGGCATCAGTAAAACTTTCAATATTGAGGATCTAGTACCCTATGAAGGCCCAGAATTTAACCCTAGAAATCCTCTTATAGATGAGCCTACCCTGCAGCCTACTGGTGAGATTCCCCCATTACCCCCACTACCAGATACTACTTACCCATCGACAGAAGAGTTGGATAATATTTTAGATGATCAGATAATCTCTACTAGAGATGGTGGTATTCATAGATATTTGGTAAGTTGGAAAGACAAGCCGGAGTCGGAGAACACTTGGATAGATCGCGGAGAGCTCCAGCGCTTGGATCCAGACCTCTTGGAGCACTATGACAGGAGGACTGGTTTTGACTCGACTGGGTCGAGCCTTCTCCCACCCGGGGAGAATGATGAGCACATCGGTTCCAGACGATTTGGGCGTTTCTATCAGCGCAGGCATCGTCTTCATCAGCTGTTTTATTCAGTTTAGGACTTTTATTTTATTTCCATTTTTATGTAATCTTTTTTGTAATTTTTAGATTTTGAGAATATTTTGGAGATGTGTTTCAAGATGTAATTGAGCCTATTTAAAGGCCCTGAGATGAATGAGAAAGGCACGCCATTATTGATCAAAAAAAAAAACCTGTGTTGAGTTTGCTCTTCATTTTTTTTCCTTTGTGTGATACAACTGAGAGACAAATTAGGGTTTGTGATAAATCCTAATCTAGTTTTAGAACTAGTGATTAGTTCTAAAATTTATCCCCAATTAAAAAAAAAAAAATCCCAATACAAATCAAAATCCCCTAATCCAAACCCTAATCCCAAATAACCAAACCCTAATCCTAATCCTCCCCCATCAGCCGCCTCTTTCTTCTCCTTCTTCTTCATCACCCCAAACCCGTCGTCCTCTTCTCCACTCCATCCCCCAACCTTCACGCCATCTCCTCCTCCCTCTCTCGCGACCCCACATCCCCCGGCGACCAAATCCCTCACCACTCCCTCCTTGCCGTCGCCCCCATCGCCGACGCCCGCCTTCACACCCACCACCGCGACAGCCTCCACCCCTCTCCTCCTCCCTCCTCCAATCCCGAACCCCACCACAACTCCCAACCCATTACTCATCATTCTCCACCTCCCTCCCTCACCTTCGCCCGGAGCTCTGACCACGCCAGCCATTCGCCGCCGCCCATTCGCCGTCACAGCCGGCGACCAGTCCAGCTTCCCTGGGCTTCGTTGCTGACTTTGTTGCTGACTTTGCTTGTTGAGGTGCTGACTTGGTTGCTGAGTTGCTGAGATCTGAGTTGCTGCCCAACTCCGAGATCTACGCAGGATTTCTTCACATTCGGTAATATCTTTTCATTATTAAGTATTTGTGCTTTACTGCCTTATCATCTAGTTTATTATCTGATTTATCTGTCGACCACAAAAGACTGAGACTGAGTGATCCACATGCTAGATTAGGGTATGAATTGATATTGCTCTTTTTACTTGCTGGAACACGTAGGGATCTAATTATTGATTGAGGTTGAATTATTAATTGGGATTGTTAGCATTTGATTCAAACTCTTGAAAACCCATCAAACCCGTTAGCTGTTTTAAATTTCTAACTTAGATCAGAACTTTCATGTTGGTAAAATTAACCCATTAAAATTCTTGGAAAATTCTCTATTTTAGGGTTGGTTTTACATCAGGAAAACTTTAAAATGTTAAGGGAGCAAGGGAGGAAGAAATGGAAACACGTACAGTGCATAACCATGACAACTTAGCACTACACATAAAAAGGAGTCACAGCCAAATCATACAAAAGTTATAGGAAAGACAAATATGTATGGGTTTTAATATTGATTACTTGAAAGACAAATAAAAATATATTAAGAACTAAAATAATTATATGCAATTCAATTTCATTTTATACACTTTTTCGTTAAAAAAATCATAACTGATACTAAATCTGAGGTGCAGAAGTACATGGCCTAAGACTGAGTGCCAGAGAGTGGTGGAAATTTTTTGAATTATTTTATTTTCCTGTTTAGATTTCAAAGGAAATAAGTAACAGTTTCTTCGTTTAGAAATTTGATTCCACCCCTCCGAAAAAAGTTCGCACACAGACGGAAATGACTGAAGAAAAAAATAAAAAGTAATACTAGATTCGAACCTTAGACTTCCTATTATGGCAGAACTCACCAACCAACTAAGCTAAGTTAAAATCTTTTGAATGAATTATTTTACCGACGATATATTTGGAATAATTCATACCTACATATTAGTGAAGAATTGGAAACCAAGGATGGGCAGCCACCCTCAAGACTATGTACAAAGGCGGAGGGAAAGGAAGCCGAAAAGTTGGTGCTTTCTTTATCAGTTCCTAAATTTCATCAAAGTTGTTGATTTATAATAAGTATCCCCTCTCTAAGCCATATTCAATAAGATTTCCATAAATGGGCAATTGAAGATTTCCAAGAGTAAGTTTTTAAAAACTTTATTGGTTCAATTATACTGAAAAAAGGTAACTGAAGATGATTAACAATCCCAGATTTCTCTCCCTCTTTTGTATTGCTCATCTTTACTTGTAACCCGTTTCTCTATCTTCCAGAGCAAGAATCCCGTCTCTCTCATTCTCCATACTTCTTCTTGCAGGAGAAAAAACAAAGCAGAAATCACAAATTCAAACAGGCAAAGTGACTTCCAAAACTCAAATGTGTGAATCAAAACTGACAGGTACTTCAGTATTTTGAACAAACTTTACACTGAAGTCAGACATACATGTAATCCTGCACATGAAACCAACAAGAAGGTTGCAACAATTCTAATCTTCTAGTTGTCTGCATGAATCCTTTTTCCCAATTAAGCTCGCTTCAAGTGCTAGCTCTAGTCAATTAGCAATCAACATTTTCCTTTTACCAGCCTTAAATCTCTCTTCCTTTGGTCTAAACCTAGTCAAAACTGATATTTCAACTTTAACATTACCAAACCTCCTGAGTGCTAACTCTGTTGCACATATCCAAAGTCCAAACCACTTTAAGAGATCATTATCTCTAATATTATAATGGGAGAAGGCCTTAGTGTCATTTGTCATTTTGTCATTCTACCAATATGTGGAACGCACGTACATAACTAATATAAATGAGGTTTTCAGTTCAAATCCTCCCTACGTCAGAGTTTTTAATTTTATTTTTGAAATTATTAAAACGTGCATCGCACGTATAAATTACTAGTTATCTATAACCGATTAAAGCGAGCCCTAACTTGTTACTTGTTGACAATCAAATATTGGACACAAATAAGAACCAAGCAATGTTAACACTTAACACTCCTACTGTCATATGGCCTTCGGGCCACATAAAAACGCCCACAAAAGAGTTTTATACAATCCAGTGAACAAATTGTCTCAAAAAGATATTTTTCACAGCCTCAAGAAAACTAGTCTATTTTTGTATACCATATTTAATTCCACAGACCCAAAGTTTCGGTTAATCAGTTAATGACTAAGAATATATCAAGTGGTCCTTTCAGTCAATGATACTAATGCATAATTTTTTTTCTAAATGGAAGATCTAATAGTTGTTGTTTGCTGTTCACGCATAGCTAATAGTTTAAGAGGAAACGGAATGGCAAAATTTAATAACAAGATTATCTTGATTATAACATAAATGGTAAAAGGGCAAGGAAAAACAATAACTTCAAAACTCTCATCGCCTTTATGTATCAGCTTAGCATGTAACAAACTAATTTTTAATTAGAAGAACCATACATATAATACTATTTACCAAGTCATATGATATATGATAAATATGAATAACATTTTGGTCATCAAGACAAATATCAGCAATGGAGGAATCTGAAGGAAAAGAAAAAGGTAACATCCAATGAAGTTGTAAAAGAGTGGCAAAGCTAATCTATTTTAAAATAAAACCTTCGTTAAACAATAAATTCTACAAACAAAGTAAAGCATGTAAAGAATACAAACCTTTATCTTGTCTCTTCTTGAAGAGACTGGTTTTGCTGCATTCGCCAGAGGAAACATTAGACGCCCCATGATCGGAATTTAAATTATCAGTGGGGACTACTCCTTCCTCATTGTGCTGACTGTCTGCAGTTGATGCATTCAGGATAAGTTGATTCTTTTTCCGCATGTAGTAAAGATCCGATGATGTTGAAGACAATTTTTCTGCATTATCTGTAAGATGAGTAGCTGAATCACCAAAACCAGGCCGAGGGGGAGCAGCAATAAGTTGATTAGACTTGTGCTTCACATATATCATCCTCTTTCTTGTTAAGAGTTCAGACTTGATCCCACTTGCACTGTTCAGGTTATCCACACTACCCGATAGGAGGTCAGAAGGTTGACTTTCGGCTGGTGCTAGATCCTCTGATATGAGTGGAGAAAATTCCTTTTGTGGGCCTGTCATGCAATTTGACAATTTGGAATCTAGAGGTAAAGGGGGAGTTTTAGGTCTTTCAATAGAAGGGTTTGAATATGTCTTATAGTTTGAAGTATTGACTTTACTCCCCAAGGTCACGCTTCTCTCAGGTTCCCTGATAAGGCTATTACCTTTTCGAACATATGAAGCATTTGGAGCTCTGCCTAGCTTTTTTGGTGATTGCTTCTTTACCGGCTGAATATAGCTACTGACTGCAAGTTGTAGATTTCCATGTAAAGGTGAAGCAGAAGGATTATCAGTGCGACGCCAGGTTTTATTCCTTGCATTTTTATTCCTTGCACTGTGACTTGAACGACCTGTTTCTTTTAATGAGACTCTTGGAATACCTGGACTAAACATGGACTTCATAATTTTTGGTACCCTTTCTGTTAACCTTGCATCAGAACTGGTTTGCTTTTTCAGTTCATACAACTGAAAGAGTTGGGCCTTCCCAGATATAGGTTGCTGGTTTTGCACAGTTTTATCTGATTCTGTTTTTTGTTCAATTTCTGAAGCCAATAAGCTCTCAGGTACCAATAAAGTATTAGAACCTTTGTTGGGTTTCTCTACTTGATTATTGGCATTGTCGCTGTTGTTGAGATACTCGCTCTCAAGTAACTGTGAATAAGACTGCTTCTCACAATTTAAAACTGCTTGATCTTGATCTCTCAAGACGTCTAACAAATTGGCATCTCCTGACAGATTAGAAGGCAGAACATTATCCCTAATTTCACTCCTATCATCCTTCGTAGGTACCTCTGAGCTATCCTCCAAAATTGGTATATTAGAATTTTCCTTATCCATAGGACCCTTGGAGGAGCTCAGGTCCCGATTTAAGTTTCCTGCATCTGAGGGCAAAACAACAAGACCATTTTCATTCATTTCTTCATTGTGAATTTCAAATTCATCTCTCTCGGAAGATACATCTCGATCATGTTGTTTCTCTGATCCATCTCCTTCCCTCGTCACTCTCTGGTCTTCAAGATAACCAGACAAACTTGGGGAAGCCATAGTATCAGCAGAAATAATCTCTTGGCGCGGACCTTGTGCACCAATGGTTGAAGCTAATGAAGAAGGCACGGTTCCACCTGAAACAGTCTCTTGGCATACACCTTGTGCATCAATGCTTGAAGCTAATGAAGAAGGCTCATCAACCGAAGGTACTGTAATCTGCATTGATCTTTTGCTAGGATCCTCAGTACTGGTATCAATATCATCAAAGGGCAAGATACTTTCAGATGTAACTATAGTCAACTCCGGGGAACTGTCTGAACTGATATCAATTATAACTCTTGCTTCAGAAATATCGGGATATATAAAGTCTTCACCAATTTTCTCAACAGATACCACAGGTTCTTCTTTTGCAGTGACATTGCCCTGACCTAACATATCATCTTTTCTCAATTGTTCTGCACCGCTATGCTCAATTGAAGTTGACCCCAAATCACGCTCCAAGTCAAAATATTTCCTAAATTGTTCAACATTATTCATCTCACCTGACATTGTTGGGACCACTGGAGCATGAGCTAAATTGGCAACTACATTTGATGTTGTTACCACCATTGTCGAGTTAACTGAAGTACCACTTTCAATAGATTGCATTTCCATCATAGGCCCCGGAAGTAAATTACTATCACTACCATACTGTTCCAGAGAAATATTTCCAGTTGATGTTGTTCCAATTATTGGTGCTGGTTGGCTAATCTGTAAATTTAAACTATCAGTTGGCTTCTTGTCGTTAACTTTATCTTCTTGCTTACAATCCTCAGTGACTCTCGATAGCACAGAATTTAGGGCTAGAGCTTTTTTTGCTGGAACCTTCCTAACTGGTGCAACTTTCCCAACCTTCTTAGATGAAGGTTGAGATCTGGCACCACCAGCAGGTTTACCAGAAGAACCAATTTTCTTATTTGATCTAGCAATTACAGGCTTTCTAGAAGAACCAACTACCTTTTTTGATGCGACATTTACAGGCTTTCCAGAAGAACCAATTACCTTCTTTGGTCCCCCAATAGCAAGCTTACTGGGAGAACCAATTGCCTTTTTAGGAACAGGAACACCTTCTGCAACAGAACCTACACCCTTCTTTGTTGCATCACTTCCAAGTTCACCAAAAAGACCGATTGCCTTATCCGATCGATCACTCACAGGTTTGCTTGAAGACCCGTCTTCCTTCTTAATACCATCAGAATCATTAGAAACTGGGGGACTACTAGACAGTGGCTTCTTAGTGACTCCTAACCTAGAAACTACAGGACTCGAAACAATAGGAATAACTATTCTCTCCCTATCATTAGCTACCTTCTTCATCTTCATTCTATTTTTCGACACTACCACTTTAGGACCTTTCTCCTCCGGACTCATCTGTGCATCTTCCGGCACCACAACCTTTGCAACCAATGCGTTAGATTTATAAGACAGATCGAGCGAGTCAAGTTCCGGCTGCTCCTCACCTAAAAACTCTAAATGTGTATAATCATCCGGATTAGGTGAACACGAACGCGGCTTCTCCTCTATCCGACTCCAAACAGAAGTTGGTCTCTGTATCCTACCAAAGGCACTCGTTTTCTGACCGGGTTTCTTCCCCGGATTCCACTCACTATTAAAAAACTTCCGCTTTCCTCTGTTCCCCGCATAATAATCCTCTCGAAACCCATCACCATCCTCATTACCAACACCAATCCACTTTCTCTTCCCTTTATTCCCTTCCACATACCAATTCTCTCGATAACCCTCTCGAATCTCCCCTTTATTCCCTTCCATATACATGTTCTCACGAAAACCCTCTCGAATCTCGACCGCTCCCAAATCCATCGATCCCTCCATCGGTACGGCATCACGAAAAGCTGCTGCCTGTGGCGGCAGCGGCCTCAAAGGAGGAGGGGGCAGGGGCAACGGAATCCTATCTCTAGAACCCGAAAATCCCTCCTCCGCCTCAAAAATCACATCTCCCCTAGGCCTAACCCTAACCCTAGTATCCCTATTATCCCTAAATTCCTCTTCCAACCTACCATCATAATAATACGGGCTCCCTGGCCTCTCGCGCCCCCGGCGCTCCTGCTCCCGCTCCCATTCCAGATCGATCTGCTCATCAAAAACCCTACCATCGTAAGGCGGCGGGTGGTTGCGGTGGGGCCCATAATCCGAAACCCTAGAATCGTAAGGCGGCAGCTGCGGCGGAGGCGGATGGGACCTACTGCGTTCCGGAACCCTAGAATCATACGGAAGAAGCGACGGCGGCGGCGGAGACGGAAAATTACGGTGATGATCCGAAGCCCTAGGATCATGGTATGGAGGGGGGCGGTGGTGAGGAGGGTGGTGGTAGTAGAGGTCGCGGTGCTGACGTGGCGGAGGGAGTGGGGACCGCGGCGGCGGCGGCGGCGGGGGGCGGGGGTGGTAACTGTAGTTTTGAGGAGGGGGAGGAAGAGGAGGAGGGTGGTGCTCGTACCTTGATCGGGGATCGGAGGGCGGGGCGTTGAAGAAATTAGGGTTTCTTGGATCCATTGATTTCAAGACACTGAGGGTGGAAAAAAGTGGGATTTTTACGATTTGATTTTGAGAAGTTGGGGTTTTTAGTTGCTTGTGGATTTTTTTTTTAGATTTTGAAGATGGAGGAAATTTGGAAACGACGAGGATTTTGGGAGAGGATAGGTATAGAGATAGGCGGCTGTACTGTAGTCGCCCGGGATTGCCGTGGGATGCTTCGAGATGCGTGAGCATCTCCTGATGGATGGTTCAGATCTTGTTTTGGGTTGGGTTCTTAGGTTGGATTGCGCTTCTTAATTTGTAGTACGATTTGTTTTTTCTGGGTCTTTACAGTTACTCGATTATGCTGGGTCCCAAGTTGACTGACTTGATTGGGTGAAAAAGCAAGATGCATAAGTGCTGATGATTCTCCATTTTGGATTTTGGTTACATTTTAAGATGCTACTGTATTATCTCTAATTATATCTATTTTATATCTATATATCTTAAGCAAATAGGAGACTGATGAGTATACCCCCTCTCTTCTTTCTATACTTTGAAATAGAAAAATGAGAGTAAAAGCAGAAATTTCTATTTAACTAATACGTGCATTATACACGATTTTATTTAAAAACCAAAACAAGATAAAAACCCGATTCTCTCAAACCTATTCTCTTTTCCTCCCACTTTCTCAAAAAATCTCACGTCTCTTTCCAAACTCATTCCCATCCCCTAGCTTAGAATTAGATTTTTAAGCAAACATAATTCATAAAATTATTATTATGTGATTTTCTTAGTCTATCATCTACCCTATAACATGTGTTATAATACATGGTTTATAATGTATAACCTATTTACTGAATGTTAATGATGTTGTAATATACATGTTAACATAAATCAATTGAATTTGCGACAATTTTTTCATTGCATGCAATTTTTAGCTTTAGTAATATTCAATTGGGTAACATTATAGTTTGACAGTGATTCTCTAAACTATTTACTTATATGAAGATGATAATGAAGATTTCGGTAATTACGGTATGCATGATATTCATAAGTTTCTCTCAATTCTGTTCCACTTTTTTGGAGTTCTGTATAATTGTATGAGTCTCTCAAAACTGTTGTAGGCTGTGCAATTTGCACAGAGTAACACTAGTCTCTAATTATTATACTATATCTTAAGCTAATAGGCATACCCCCTCACACCTTTCTCTATTTTAAAATGGAGAAAGGAGAGAAAAAGTATGAAATCTCAACCTACCTTAACACGTGCACACCGCATTTTTTTACTTAACAAAACAAAATACAAAAACAACAAAAAAAAAACTCTTCATCTCCCAACCCCCTCTCCCCCAAAAACTCGCTAACCCTCCTCCCCAAAATCTCAGCAGTCGTCGTAGGCCAGCCCGCTCAAATCCTCGCCGTCGACGCTCGCTGGCACGCCATAGGTAATGACACCATCGGTAAGAATTCTCCTGTGAGAAATTAAGATTTTTGAATTCCTAATTTGTTTTGTAATATTGTATTCATAATTTACCACCCGCTTTTACTCCTCATTTCTAATTAGGGCATTTCAATTATTGAAATTTCGAATCCAAACCCTAATTATGGATTCAAAAATAGAGATTGGTTATTTTAAGACCAAATCCTAACTAATGTTCTGTTCTTGATTCTTTGTTTCTTCATATCTAAATGAATTAGATTTTAGAGGCCATGGTAGAAATTGGGATTTCGGAAGGCGAGGAGATAAAGGAAAGAATAAAATGTGGTAACGTAAGAGATAATGTAAGTGTTTATTATATGTTTGTCTTTGTTTATTCACTAATTTACACTACTCTCTCCAATGTGTACACAAAGAGATTACAGAGATGGCAGTTAGGCATGTATGTCATGTCGTCGCTGCAATTGGCCCAGATGTAGGTTACCTGAAAATTAACTTTTATTCTTCAATTTGATGGTAATTGTGTTCGCTACTTCTCATAATTATTTCTCATGAAAAATTACTTCTGTTAAGTTCATGAGCTCTTCATTTAGCAATCTTTCTTCAATTAGAATTGTTGTTTTAGTTTTTATATCCTTTTTTGGAGTAATATTTAATTTGTTTGTGTCTGAGTGTTTTTATGCTTTTTTATGATAGTATGATCATGTTTTGAGATTCGAGATCAGATACAAACCAAAAAATGTAGGGTTTCAGATTAGAAGAAGGGGGATTGTTAGGTGTGGGATTGGAACAAACTTACTTGCATATGAGGGTTTTTTCTTCTAATTGTTATCTGTTTTCATTTGGACTTTTACATTCTAAGTAATATTATCATTAGATTTCAGTTACGAAGAATGATGGATTGTAGATGATGGTAAAAAAGCATGAAAGTTGAATAGTTTGGTCAATTTTTATCATTATAGTATTTTATTATTTTATTATTTTCTTAGGGTTCAAGTGAACAAATGAGTGAATATATAAGAAAGCTAAGGACTGGCATCAAATGGTTGATGAAATGAGAAGATGAAAATTTAATGAGCAAGAGAAGCTTCGGAATATGCTGGAATCAAAAGGGAAACAACATACAGATAGTGGTATATTTTCTATATCTTTTGTATTGTTTGAAAACTTTTGGCGAATTGTAGTTTTGTATGTGTATTTTATAATTTGATCATTTTATAGCGACACAACTAAGGAGTAATACAGTTGGAGACAAATATTGAGAGGCTTCACAGACAATATGAGTATTTGCAAGTAAGCTTTAAAATGAAGGATTCTGACAAGATTGTAAGTCTATTTTTTAGCATCTCTAAATTTTGGTAATTATTCGACTATTTTTTATTTTCTTTTAATTGAATAGAAATATAGAATGATGTTGGTTGGTTTGAAAGTATTAATTAGGTAATTTGTAGATTTATCATCTTTTCATTATATTGTGATTAAAATAGCTAAGAGGTATTTCTAAAATTTTAAGCACAATACAATTTTATGAGTCTCTCAAAATTATTTTAGTCTGTGCAATTTGCACAGGGTAACACTAGTCTCTAATATTATAATTAGAGAAGGTCTTAGTATTATTTGTAAATCTCCCAACGTATGTATTATACATGCCTAACTGATATGAAGGAGGTCTCAGGTTTGAGTCCTCACAACGTCAAGTTTTTTAATTTAATTTTTTAAAATATATTAAATGTGCATCACACGTGTAAATTACTATCATTTATCTATCTATCTATAATGTAATATATAAAAACTATTATAATGAAAGAGTTGGAGTTGTAAATCTACCTACTTATGTGCAACGCAAGTGCAACTCCAACTCTCCCATTATAGTATTCACATTTACTTTTAAAAATATATAATCATATTTATTAAGACATACATTAAATTAGAGTTCTTACTTTAAATTTTTTTTAAAAAATTAGTACGTGCATCGCACGTGTATAGTGCCTTATAAAGCAAAAATTTGCAATCCTTCAGTTGCTCGTGTTTCTCGATTGAAAATGTTTAATTCGGTCCACGTAGTTATATTTATGCAACTGTTAAGGCACGAGCAAGTTTTTTTACTCGAAAACTGACATAGTCATATCATTCCATTAACAAGAAGTAACAAAACAATCAAACGGAATTATACCAACTCCCGAAAACACAACACAACCAAGATATGGGTGCACAACAGTAAAGACAAAAGAGAAACCGACAAAATATCTTCCAGGGTAAAAGAACTCAAAAGCACAACCCTGCCAAGTATGGGGTAGAACAATCCTAAAACACAGCAACAAAAGTCCAAAGCCTACTACCCCGTAGAATAACCCCATCCAAAACCAAAGTACTATAAAGGAAGTGAATATGAAATTAGGGTTTATGCTTTTGCGGTTTGCTCGAACCATTATACCCTAAATATAGGATACCTACAATACTGCTCTCAAGCGATATATATAGCCAATATATACTTGATTGGCTTATGGGTCGAACATGGTTCATCCAATAAGCCCACAGTTCTAATATTCATGACCGGGTCTTATGTATACAACACGTGCCCTATAGAACATAATTATATAATTATATTGGAATATGTAAATGTGAGGCCAACGGATGCTCTCAGAAAAGGATATATCCGATCTGATCTGTATTCGAAACCGATTTTTTTGCGGATACGAATATGAAAAATATGTATCTGGGCAGATACGGATACAGATACAGATATCCGCACACGCGCACACACACATATATAGGGAATTTGTTGGAATTGAGTATACATTCAAAACACTCATCTTGTTGACAATACTGTCTCATGGCCCAACGGTTAAAGTTTTGAGTTCACAAGAGGTTGGGGGTTCGATTCCTACATTCTACATGATATATATATATATATATATATATATATATATATATATATATATATATATGACCGGGCCGGGCCTTAGGGCCTTAGGGGCCTTGGGGGTCTAATTGAAAAAAAAAAAAAACGAAACTCTTTTTTTTATGAACTGTCAGAATTCAAAAAAAAAAAAAAAAAAAAAAACGTTTTTTATTATTAAAGAAATATAACTGTTTCAGACTTAAATAATCTTTATGTTATAGCAGTTTCACAAATTAAATGATATTCATTATATAGCCGTTTTTTCTATTAATGCATACAATTTAATAGCTTCTGGTTACAAGCTATAAGTAGAGGTTATCTTTGAGAAGAAAGAGATATAGAGAAAGATAACAGAAAAGAAAGAAAAAATTCTATCATTCAAAATTTTCTCAAAAAATCCATTTCCTGCGGTTTTTTGCTGGTGCAAGTTGGTACGTGCTGCAATTGGAGTCTTGGCAGCACTGTAGATCAGAAGCTCGTTGTATCCCGGGAGAAGTATTTGGTGATCAACGATTCATCTCCAGAATCGGCCAAATAGTTTCTTAAAGAAAGTGCAACCCACGCCTCGAGCTACTTCTCACTTTCTTCCTGTTGCAGATCTATTCCAGAAAGGTCACTTGGTACACTCAGGTCCAATTCTCCTAACAATTTTAAGAAACTATTTTCGTGATCTGTAATGGCTTTAGTTTCTGACCGCAAATATGAAACCAACAAACCAGAAAAATTTGCTGGCTTGAACTTCAAGCGATGGAAGAACAAAATGTTTTTCTATCTGTCGCTGAAGGAAGTTGCCCATGTTCTTACCCAAGACTGCCCTGTAATGCCTAACCCAGAACCTGTTGATGCCAATGATAATGAACAAATTTTAGATGACATAGCAGAATGGAAGGATGCCGATTTTAAATGTAGGAACTTCATCTTGAATGGGCTATCCGACGAACTGTATGACTATTACTTACAGTCCGATACGGCTAGGTCTGTTTGGGAAGCCCTACAGAAGAAATATGACACTGAAGAGGCTGGCTCGAAGAAATTCGCAGTCAGTCGTTACCTCAAATACACCATGGTCGACGACAAGCTGGTAACTATTCAATCACACGAGTTACAACATATTGCTCATGAGATCATTTCAGAGGGGATACCCCTCGATGAGCAATTTCAAGTAGCTGTGATGATTGACAAGTTACCACCTGGTTGGAAAGACTACAAGAACATCCTGCGACACAAATCAAAGGAACTGACCATGGAGAATTTGATAACTAGGCTTAGAGTTGAGGAGGAATCCAGAAAGCAAGATCAGAAAGAAGAAGTCCTGCTTGTTCAACAGAACAAAGCAAAGGTCCATTTGAAACCAAAGAACAAGCCGTTCAAGAAAAATACTAGTCGGAAGTTCAATTCGAACTTTCGTCAGAATGGTCAGAATGGACGTCAGAATCCGAATAAGACAAATAACCAGCAAGCCCAAACCAACAACAATGGAACAGATCCTATCGAGTGTTGGAAGTGTCATCGCTTTGGACATATCGCTAGGAACTGCCGATCGCGTACGCCTGCACCACAGGCAAATGCTATCGAAGGGCCATTAGTGGCTATGATTACTGAGATCAACATGGTCGGTGTAACCGATGGGTGGTGGGCTGATACGGGCGCTACTAGGCATGTTTGCTATGAGCGCAGCTGGTTCAAAACTTATAAGGAGACTGAAGGTCAAAAAGTGCAACTTGGTGATTCACACTGTATCAATGTAATGGGCACTGGAGAGGTGGACTTGGAGTTCACCTCTGGCAGGACTGTTACCCTCAAGGATGTCTTGCACACTCCTGATATGAGGAAGAACTTGATTTCTGGATACCTACTCAACAAGGCTGGTTTTCATCAGAGCATCGGATCCGACCAGTATGTTATAACTAAAAATGGGATTTTTGTGGGAAAGGGATTTGCTTGTAATGGGATGTTTAAACTCAGTATTGAAATGAATAAGAATAATGCTTCTGTTTACTCTTTGTCTTCTTTTAATTTATGGCACTCTAGATTATGTCATGTTAACAAGAAATTGGTAAATAATATGAGCAAACTTGGCATGATACCAAAAGTTAGCTTAAATGAATTTGAAAAATGCACATCCTGTAGTCAAGTTAAGATAATTAAAACTTCACATAGAAGTGTAGCTAGAGAAACAAAAATTTTAGACTTGATACATTCTGATATATGTGAGATGGATGGAACCTTAACCAGAAATGGTAAAAGATATTTCATTACGTTTATTGATGATCATTCAAATTATACTCATGTTTATCTTATGGCACATAAGAGTGAAGCAATTGACATGTTTAGAACATATGTAACAGAAGTGCATAATCAATTTGAAAGAAATATTAAGAGATTTCGTAGTGATAGAGGTACAGAATATGATTCCAATGAATTCAAACAATTATATGCATCATTTGGAATTATTCACGAGACTACTGCACCTTATTCACCTGAATCTAATGGAAAAGCTGAAAGAAAGAATAGGACTCTTACTGAATTGGTAGTTGCTTCGCTTATTAGTTCTGGAGCACCCAAATCTTTATGGGGTGAAGCTCTCTTATCTGTATGTCATGTTTTAAATAGAATTCCACATCTATCTTCTGATACTTCACCATACGAATTATGGAGAAGTAGAAAACCTAACATTGATTATTTTAGAGTTTGGGGTTGTTTAGCATATGTCAGAAAACCTGACCCTAAAAGAATCAAACTTGCAAGTAGGGCATACGAATGTGTTTTTATTGGTTATGCAGAGAACAGTAAGGCTTCCAGATTTTTAGACTTGAATAATAATGTGATTATTGAATCCTTAGATGCTGATTTTTATGAGGATAAATTTCCTTACTTATTGAGGAACAGTGGGGGTAGTAGTGGGGGTTCACAACCCTCAACTTCCTCTGGCATTCCTCAAACTAATACAAATGCTGCTAATGTTGATTTAGATTCTGAGCCACGTAGAAGCAAACGTGCTAGAACTACTAAAGATTTTGGTGATGACTATGTTGTATATGCCTTAGAATCTGATCCTAGTTCTATCAATGAGGCTTTAACCTCACCTGATGCCGATTTGTGGCAAGAAGCCATAAATGACGAAATGGATTCACTAACCTCTAATGGTACTTGGGAGTTAGTGGACTTACCTCGCGGTAGTCGTACTATAGGATGCAAATGGATTCTTAAGAGAAAGCTAAAACCAGATGGTACAATTGAAAAATTTAAAGCTAGACTAGTAGCTAAAGGATATGTACAAAAGGAAAATATAGATTTCTTTGACACTTACTCTCCTGTGACCCGTGTGACTACCATTAGAGTTTTATTAGCCATTTCTGCTGTGCATAACTTGTTGATCCACCAGATGGATGTTAAGACAGCTTTCCTTAATGGAGAACTTGAAGAGGAACTTTATATGGATCAGCCTGAAGGTTTTGTGATTCCAGGACAGGAACACAAAGTCTGCAAGCTGAATAAGACTTTATATGGTCTTAAGCAAGCTCCAAAACAGTGGCACGATAGAATTGATCAATTATTACTCTCAAATGGTTTTTCTATTAATAATGTTGATAAATGCCTTTATTATAAAGCTTCCAGTGATAGTTGCATCATGCTTTGTCTATATGTAGATGATTTACTCATTTGTGGTTCTTCGCTTGAATTAATTTCAGAGACTAAAACTATGCTTAGTCATAATTTTGATATGAAAGACCTAGGTGAGGCCAATGTTATTTTAGGCATGAAAATCACACGTTCTGAAACTGGTATTACTCTTGATCAATCTCATTACATTGAGAAGATCTTGAAGAAATACAATTACTTTGACCGTAGACCTGCATGTACACCTAGTGACCCTCATGTTAAACTTTTGAAAAATTCTGGTGCTGCAGTTAGACAAAAAGAATATGCTAGTATTATTGGTAGCCTTCGCTACGCTACTGACTGCACTAGACCTGACATTGCATATGCTGTAGGTGTATTATGTAGATTTACGAGTTGTCCTAGTTCTGAGCATTGGAATGCTATTGACAGAGTCATGAGGTACTTAAAAAAGACCATGAACTTAGGACTACATTATGAGAGGTTTCCCGCTGTCATTGAGGGATTCAGTGACGCAGATTGGAATTCATTTTCGGATGATTCCAAGGCCACAAGTGGATACGTTTTTAGTATCGCTGGTGGTGCTGTTTCTTGGAGGTCCAAGAAACAGACTATTTTAACTTACTCTACTATGGAGTCTGAGTTAGTTGCTCTAGCTGCGGCTAGTGAGGAGGCAAGCTGGTTGAGGAACCTCTTGTCTTACATTCCTTCATGGAATAGGCCTATACCTCCGATCTTAATCCACTCAGATAGTACTGCTGCCATAGCTAAAGTACAAAATGCTTACTATAACGGTAAGAGATTAGCGATTCGTCGCAAGCACAGTACGGTGAGAGAGCTCCTCACGTCTGGTGCTGTTACTGTGGATTTTGTCAGATCAGAAAGTAATCTTGCAGATCCTTTGACGAAAGGATTGTCTCGAGACAAAGTTTGGAATACATCGATAAGGATGGGACTGAAGCCCATTTAGGATCACAGTTGGTGGGAACCCAACCTATATGACTGGAGATCCCAAGACATAGGTTCAATGGGAAAAACAAGTCATACTGTGATTGAAATCATGCAACCTAGGAGTTTTACCACTCCCTAGTCCATCCTGATGTGTATGTGCATGATATATTGTAGCGTTGGTAAGGATGAGCTTGGCTCTTAATGAACTCTATATCTCTGAATGAGAGGAGTGCCTAGCTACAAGAGCACTCTTGATAGACTCACCGGGGTGTTTGTGAAGTGTGGCCGCTTCTATGAGAATGTGGCTGATTCTCTAAAAACATTCACCTATACTGGGATAAGCACAAGGCCGGAATGTGCTGGCATTTAGAACTTGCACCTGGTAGAATCACGTGTGGTTTTCCTTCACTATGTAAAAACGGGTAATGAGTTCAAGACTGAAGATCACTCATTATTCTTGCATTTTGAGTTTTGTCCACTATGTAAGGTTCAAGTCTTCGGACACCTTACTTATGCATGGTTCTATACTTTTGAAAAAAAAAAAAAAAAAAGCCCGCTTCTTTTAAATTTAGTGTTTTAAATATATAAGTGGGGGATTGTTGGAATTGAGTATACATTCAAAACACTCATCTTGTTGACAATACTGTCTCATGGCCCAACGGTTAAAGTTTTGAGTTCACAAGAGGTTGGGGGTTCGATTCCTACATTCTACATGATATATATATATATATATATATATATATATATATATATATATATTTATATATCTATGACCGGGCCGGGCCTTAAGGCCTTAGGGGCCTTGGGGGTCTAATTGAAAAAAAAAAAAACGAAACTCTTTTTTTTATGAACTGTCAGAATTCAAAAAAAAAAAAAAAAAACGTTTTTTATTATTAAAGAAATATAACTGTTTCAGACTTAAATAATCTTTATGTTATAGCAGTTTCACAAATTAAATGATATTCATTATATAGCCGTTTTTTCTATTAATGCATACAATTTAATAGCTTCTGGTTACAAGCTATAAGTAGAGGCTATCTTTAAGAAGAAAGAGATATAGAGAAAGATAACATAAAAGAAAGAAAAAATTCTATCATTCAAAATTTTCTCAAAAAATCCATTTCCTGCGGTTTTTTGCTGGTGCAAGTTGGTACGTGCTGCAATTGGAGTCTTGGCAGCACTGTAGATCAGAAGCTCGTTGTATCCCGGGAGAAGTATTTGGTGATCAACGATTCATCTCCAGAATCGGCCAAATAGTTTCTTAAAGAAAGTGCAACCCACGCCTCGAGCTACTTCTCACTTTCTTCCAGAAAGGTCACTTGGTACACTCAGGTCCAATTCTCCTAACAGAATTTGTGTAATCTTCTATCATTTCGCATTCCTCTCTCTCTCATTCCTACCCCCAAACCCAATCACAAATCCCCAAAATCCAGATCCTTCTCCACCTCAGCTCCACCTTCCTCCATCCTCACCATCATCGGGCTCTTCCTCCATCTCCAAGTCCCCCAAATCCGAAATCCTAGCTCCACCTTCCTCCACCAACTCCACCAACATTAGGCTTTTCCTCCACCCCCCATCCCCCTAAATATGAAACCCTAGCTCCCCCTTCCTCCACCAGATTCGTCAACAACGGGCTCTTCCTCCACCCCAAATCCCCTAAATTCGAAACCCTAGCTCCACCTTCCTCCACTAGCTCCGCCAACAACGAACTCTTCCTCCGCCCCAAAATTCCCTAAATCCGAAATCTTAGCCTCAGAAGAACAACAAAAGAACAAAAAAGGTAGCATTCAAAGGTGGGAATATTGTTTACTTCACATACTAAGGATTAAGAACTAAGAAAATGTTATAGTTACGTGATCTGGTTTGGAATGAGGGCGAATAATTCATTGTTTTTCCATTTTCTTCTATCCTCTATGTTGATTTCGTGCATTTTTATTTGTGTACAACTAGTTTTGTGACATGGAGAATGTAACTATGTTTATTTGACTACGAAAATGGTTACAAAGAAAGATGCATACAGCCATGTTTATGATCATTTTTCTTAGTGGATTGAAATTGAACGCATGTATTGTAAGGTCATTAGCCTACTTATGACAGTTATTGTTAAAAAGTTCTATAAAGTAGTATGGTTGTTATACTCTTAGAATTTTTATGCTATTTTTCACTTTCTCTGTTCTTCTTAATTTACCTTTGAATTTTGCTTTTCTTTGATTAAGATATGTTTTTTTTAGGGTAAAGGTGGAATAATGCCACCCTGTTTCATTAATAAGAAGTTAATAAAACAACTCCGGCGTACCGGGGGAGAAATACAAAAGTAACAATGCAGAAAGTAGAACATAATCTCCCAACAAAACCCTGGGGGGTGGGTCCAACCAAAAGTACAAAAGTACAACCCAAGGTACAATAGACCTAAACAAACTACAAATTAGAGCTAGCTGCAGACAGTGGGCTTCCCAATTGTATCAAGTTCCCTGTGAGTATCACGAGGGGCCTACCCCTCAGTCTAGTGTCGGTCCAAACTCGACATCTTCATCATCAAATTCCTCCACCTAGAAGACTCTAGCAATCCTCCCTCTTGCTCATGTAGCAGCAGCTGTGGCCCAAAAGAAAATAAGATGCATGATATGAGTAAGATTACCTGAAATACTATTACATGAAGCACGAAAATAAAAATTATTTTTGTCTAGCCATAACACCCAAGTAGTTGCCGCAATGGCTATGTACCAAGCATCCTTCATTTCGTGGCCAACAGAGACAAATTTGGGGTCAACCCACAATTTCTCGTATTCGCTGGGGTAGTCACAAGTCCCTAAGGCCCGTAATACTTCTACCATAGTTGCCTTACTCCTTGGGCAATGAATGAAAAGGTGGTTCAAATTCTCCGTATGTACATTACAGAATCCACAGTTGGTCGCGATATGGGGTTTTCTTTTGGCAAGGTTCTCTCTGGTGAGGATTGCATTATTGAGCACTAGCCAAAGGAAGACCCTAACTTTAAGGGGCGTTTTGGCTTTCCATAACACCTGTGCCCAACTGGGTCTACATCCTTGATAGTGAATGCGATGATACAGAGATCTAATAGTGAAAGCTTCTTTGGTCTCTAGTCCACAGCGCATCTGGTCTAGGCCATGAGCGCACCCATTCCATGTAATGTGTGTTTGCATTTCATTTAGTCGCTGTTGTAACCCTGGGCTAAGAGGTCCTCGGAAAGGCGGCTTCCAATTGCCCCTCTTCCATGTCTTGGCCACCGATACATTCAGACGAGTTGTTTTCTCATACAAATCTGGGAAAGATATGTTGGTATGCCTATATTTCCCTTGTAGTCTCTTTCTAAGATACTATTTACTAGTTATAGTAATTGCTAAGACTTGTTTATATTCCTTTATTCCCCTTGCAGTCACTTGCTAATAAACTGTTTATTGTTTTACATTAAGACTACTAGTATAATGTACGTATAATGCACATCTAAAAAAATAAAGTCATCAAATTAAATGAATATGTATTGAATAAGAAAAAAATAGTTTATATTTGAATGTTTTTATTTAGGCTACATGTACGGTGCACATTTATATTTGTTGGATATAGTTTGAACGTGTATTATACGTCACTAGTAGAAAACATTGCAATAATGATTGATTATTTGCAAGCACCAAAAATTCCTTATTGGTGCTACCATCAACAATAAATTAATCACAACAAACCAATTCATTGCAAATCATTTGACATTCGCAAGAGATTCTATTGAATTGTTGCAAGCGTTAAAAGAACAATTGTAACAAATAATATTCCATTACCAAAGTATAAATAAAATATTTAATTTTTAAAATAAATTAAGTATAAACACATGCTTTACACAGATAATTTTTCTGCTAGAAAATTTGATGCTAAAAAATTACCCCCACTTCAAATATTGAGGGGGCCAAAAAAATTAATAATAATAATAAAATAACGCAACCAAAAACTCATCATTTCCCGGGCCAAAACAGGGGGGGAACAAAGCAACCAAAAACCCTCATCTTCCCCTACCCCCAACCAAAAAAGTTAAAACCTCCTCTTCCCTGCCTCCTCCGCCACGCCTCCTCCTCCCTACCTCCTCCTCAACGCCTCCTCCGCCACGCCTCCTCTTCCCTGCCTCCTCCGCCATGCCTCCTCCTCCCTACCTCCTCCTCAATGCCTCCTCCGCCACGCCTCCTCCTCCCTACCTCCTCATCAACGCCTCCTCTGCCATGCCTCCTCCCCATCCTCCTCCATGCATCATCATCGCTGCATCGTCCTCCTCCACGCATCATCATCGCTGTGTCATCCTTCTCCATGCCAACTCCCGAGCGTCCTCCAACCAATCAGGTATCCCATTCTCCCTCTTTCTCTCCTTTCAGTTTAGAGCATACTTGAGGTGAATGATTTGGTTTGGTGAAGTTGAATTTTTTAGATTAGAAATTGATGGTTTGATTTTTTCAATGTTCATATATGGCATCAATAGTGGTATTAATTTGGGACATGGGGATTTTACTAGTAGAGTTTTTACTTATTTTGAGAAGGATTTTGCCAATGGAAAACTCTACATTGAGGACAGTGCTTCGTACTATGATCGGAATGAGCAGACCATTTGGAACTGTGTTCTAGGCATTCAATAGTAATTGCACAAGTGAAGTCGTTTTGAGAGAGAGAGAATGAGATGGATAGAGTTTGAAAGAGATGAAGCTTTGATTTTCTTGTATCTGTTAATATCACCCTCATGTAATTTCTTCATCTCAATCCCTCTCTTTGGCACTAGGTTACGAATAAAAGCTATGAATAAAAGCAGGATCATGTAACCTGTGAGGATAACATATCCTGAAAATCAATAAATAGGATAAAGCATGATAGTGCCATAGTTTGAAACCGAGTTCAGATATTGTATGTTAACATTCTCAACTTCAAAACTATTTGAACAACCAAAAGAATAACACAATCTCTTCAGTGAATGAAATTCAACAACAACAACAAGAAAAAAAATCTCAAAAAAACAAAACAAAAAAAAAGAACTATTTGAATAACAGTCCTGTCAAATAGAAACATGGGTGGATAGATAAATTCTCTTATGTGAAACAAAGTGTGGTATTACACTGTAACGTTGTGTCATGCAATCTTCAACTTGAAGTCTTTTTCTCTTATCATTACTTGCTTGAAGTATTCATGCTATCGGCATATAACCTTGCAGCTATATTGGATTATCTTTCACTCGCTTACTTGAATGAGTTATTCCTGTAATTATCAGACACGTCATACATTGGAATTGTTTACATAGCTACTAGACTTGCATGAGCTTGGATATTGGATTCAGCAGTTTTTTTGGCTAAAAATAATTGATCTAGCAACATAAACAAATATTAATGGAGTGTTTCCTATTAATGTAGAATTGTAATGCTACTGTAAGCTCGTAATATTAACCTTGATTTCATGTTAGGTTGAGTACATTTTAATGTCATTGTACATTTTAATTACAGATTTTGTACATTTAAATGGTTTTGCACATTAAATGGTTTTGCAGAAAATGATCTTGCACATGTTAATTTTGCAGAAAAAAATGT
The DNA here is from genome assembly GCA_017893485.1 of Hemerocallis citrina. Classification (NCBI taxonomy): domain Eukaryota; kingdom Viridiplantae; phylum Streptophyta; class Magnoliopsida; order Asparagales; family Asphodelaceae; genus Hemerocallis; species Hemerocallis citrina. Next base: position 95,422,995 of record CM030362.1, read on the forward strand.
TGCAGTGCAGCAGAAGTCGACTATCAAACGATTTTGATCATCACTTGGGATCAAGTTCGTATGCACAGACGGAGCATAAGCTTGTAAGAGAAACATTAAATGGTTTTATAAATTAATATATCTAGATCAACAAGTTCCTCATATTAGTGCTTCTCTTTCAACTCCGAAACAATTATCATTTTCTCTTCCTTCCAATTAAGTTACATTGACTAATTAGTTAATGCAACCTAAGAGCAACACTCACTATCGACTCATAGTTTAATCATTTACCCTGAATACTTTTCTATCGACTAACAGTTTAATGGCCCATTTAATTTCTATGACGACTTTGCAATTTGTACTACTATTTTGGAAAAATATTTGGTATGTTTTAGGTAAAGTTAGCTGTGATTTTAAGATTTAGCTACTGTGAAATCAAAATTGTGAATCATCTAACATAATTTGAATATTTATCTTATCATAAGACATTTTCATGAAATATAGGGTGAAACTTTTTTCTGTTATCAGCTACCAACATATAATAATTATCCTGTGTTTAGATTTTTCTTTGTTATCTTAAAAGGTGTTTTCAGTGTACATCCACAAATAAGGTAAATTTTTTAAAGGTTACTGAAACTTTAAAATATTGATTCGTCAAGTTAGAAAACATTAAAGGAAGAAGGAAGAAAAAATAAACATTTCACATGAATGAAAACTCAGAATTTTAAGTTTGTGCTTTCAGCCTTCATTGTCTGTGAATTTTTTTCAAATGTCTAAACTCTCACTTCACATGAATAACAAGTAACAATTTCCTAAAAAGTCATCTAAGATCATGAACAAGTTGTGAACCAGACTTATTAATTAGATTAATTTATATCTCTAATTCGACATTTTTTCTTTTCTTATTTTGAATTAGCTAGATACATATATAATATACCCCGAAGGATTACTGAATGCTCTCCTAACACTAAAACATAGGCATAATTAATAAAGTCAATGATATTGTACAAGATTAATCATGACCGATAAACCTTGTCAGTTTAACATATTTACAGATCATGGGAGTGGGGACTACGGATGTCACCGAAGCAACCTCTCCTTCTCACAAAGTGCTGTTTTTATAGCACAGTTTGGACTTGAATTACTCTTCCAGCTAAGCTGAAGGACCCATTCATACTTCATGGAGGAAAACTCCAACTAGTTTGTGCACTGGTTTAAGTTGGACCTAAACCCTACCTGCCTAGCTCAGAAAAGGGGATTTTATATGTCAAAAAGTTAGTAGCATTACCGACCACTATAATTAGTTCAGTGAGTATTAAGTCCACAACCTTTTAAACTTTCAAATTATTATTATTATTATTATTATTATTATTATTATTATTATTATTATTATTATTTATTTTTATTTTTTTAAGAAGAAAAAATTGAAAGTCGACAAGTTGACTGTCGACCAAATTGCGAAGATATCTTATGGAACATTCAACAAAGGCTACAAGAATGAAACAAAGAAGAACAAGAACCTCTTTATGGTGGTAAGATTTGCTTTCATTACATTTAATTAATAGCCCTCATCTAATAAGTTTATAAATTTTTGTGATGTTATTCTTATTGTCGAATGTATATCAATTATTATTTTTTTTCTTATTTTAGGATGCTTTGACTTTTTCTGTCAAACAAGATGCGCTCAAATTACAAGGTTTTGAGAATCCAGATCCATCAAAGTTGTCCCTAGAAGTTCAAGATAGGTGCGTCGATAGTGTGTTTGGCAGTCCAAAGAAGAACCACGGTAGACTTGAAGGAACCAAAGTTTCGAGAAATAGAAAGGAAGATGATGTTGGTTCTCTCCCATCAGAATCAACAATAGGTAAAAGGATACAAGAAGGATCAACTGTTAAATCTCTATTCAAAAGGTGTGACAAGTTGGCAATACAAAATCAAGTGCTTATGGACTTCTTTTGTGAGCTGCATCCTGACAAGTTGGAAGCCCTGAAATAAAGGTTGGAAAATACTACTGTCGACTCATGCAACAGTCAAATAAGACAAGAGGTAGCCACAAATTTAATTGCCTCAATTGGATAATATATTATTACCTATATATATATTGAATCCAATTCTAATTTTGTGTTGTTTCTTTTTCTTGTAGTCTGTATGTAGTGACGATGACTGTAACTCCTGTTTTTCATTTTATGTATTTTGGAGTGTATTTTTCATTTTTGTGTATTTTTATCTCTCTTGTATTTTTCTGAACCGTATATTAGGTTTGACTTCAATATATATTCATTTTATTCCATTTTGAGCTCCTTGTATTGTGTGATCATCGCTTTTGTTCGGTTTCGTCATTTTGATTCTTTTTCTCATTTTCTTGGCTTCGTTCACTCTATTTTATATTTTTGGTGTTGTGATGAAATTTTTGGTGGTGATTACCCAAATCTATGATTTTTGACTCCTAATTAGATTTTTCAAGAGCCATAGATTCCACACTAAATTGTATCCCCATTTGTTATTTACCCAATACCCATTACCCAATTGCATACCTATTACTACATACTAATACCCACAACCCATTAGTCCACATTAAACTCCTTTATATGAACCCATAATTTCTAAAACCCTAACCCTAAACCTAATCTCTCTCTCTCCCTCTCCAAAGAATCCCGGCCTCCCTCTTGTTGTGTGCTCCCGGCCTGCACAATCCCCTTGACTGAACCCCCCCTCCATCCTTACAACCGGCCATCCCTCACCCCAAAGCCGACCACCATATCCTACACCATCTCCATACAAACCCGCACCCCACTTCCTTGATTTGCTTGCCGACCACCAAGAACACCACAACCACCATCAAAATCTACATCAACATCTCTTGCATCATCCTTTCTTGTGGTTTCTCAAAGTGGGTCATTGCCACTCTGATCGTTGCTTCAAAGAGATTGTTCGTGTGGAGTTTTCGCTCGTTGTTGCTTGGATTTGCGCTTGGTGAGGATTTCGTTCGTGGGTTTGCTTCTAGGACTATTTGCTTCGTGTTCATCTCCATACTAAGGCAAGTAGCTTGTACTACAATTCATTTGGTTTGATACAAGTCAAAAAGTTCACATATAGTGTAATTGGGTCTAGAGACGACCAAAAATTGTGTTTTCCTTGATGGGTTTTGTCTCTATTGTGATAATTTGGCCATAGAAGACTTATGAAATCAATCTTGATAGGAGATAACCTAGGTTGTGCCTAAAACCTAATTTTTAGTCATGTATGTGACCAATGGTGTGAATTTATGTTTGGATGAATACCCATGTGAAATAATAGGTGTGGACATGTTGGTAACCCTAAATCATGATGTTTAGATGTTTGGTAGGTTGTATTTCAAGTTTGGATGTGTTGGATCAACATACTTCAAGTTATGATGTTCTCGATTAGAAGTGTGAAATCTGTATTTTTCTGTATGTTCGGTGTTGTTTGCTGTTTTCGTCTATACTACAGTCAAAATATGGATTTCAAAATAAAATATGAATTTTAGATAATTTTTTCTATTTTTAAACCCCACTGGTTTTTCTTGATTTGGATTTCCTATGACTGAGTTATGACTGTTTTAGTACAGAGGTGTCGATCCATTCCAGATTCAGTTTTTTGGTTGATTTCATTAACAAACTATTTTCAAGAACTATTCTACACATATTATCTTGATCTAATATTTTGGTCAGTGTTTCTATATGAAGTTAGGGACTACCCAGATTTTTGATGAATTTTAAAGACAAGTTTTATATGATGTTTCATGATCTTTTCTAAAATCCTCTCATGTTGTATTTTGCTTACTGTGCATTAAAGAATTCTATTTTCACTATGATTCCTTATACTGTATGAAAATTCCATGTGAAATATGAAAGTTATTATATTCTATCTATTTTCATATCCCTGTGGCGGAATTGGATTTTTTTTCACTGTTTGCGAGATAGCCTAGTTTTCGTACAGTAGTGTTGGGATTTCCAGATTCGCTAAACTATGTTTTCGTGTTGTTTTCCTATTTTTGATGATTTATCTATTCTTCCTGGAAAATTATGAAATTATATATTTTGATTCTGGACATATAGGGAATTACCCCAGATTTTTCATGGATCTATTTGATTTGTTTTCATGCTGTTTTCTTGTTCTTGAAGTTGTTTTCCTGATTTCTAATTGAACATATTTTCTGTCTTCGAACCTGTTTTGAGTTAAGATGTTGTAAATTACTATATGACTTAATTATAATCGTTGGATTTGTATGGTTGTCTAGTTTCTTGATACTTTGACGGATCCTAATTTGCATTTCTGTAGAGACGAGAATCACCGTTTTAGTACCGATCTGTCATGCTGTCCTGATTATGAACATACACTGTTTTGCTCGTTTAGGTAACTGTAAATCATCTATACATGCTGATTTGTTTCCCTAAACCTAATACTGATTATACCATGTTAGTTTGACACTATTTAGTACACAGTCATATCTGTTTGATAACCATAATAAGAGTAACCAAGCCAGAGCTTAAGGGAAAGATCTAGTAGTGAAAAAGCATAGAAATGTGTACTCGGAGGTGGACCACTAGGTTCGGACTGTTACTGCTACTGTTACTGTTATTGATACCTAAGTACACTACCCTATATGATCCCCTACGAAATCTACAAGCGAAACCGTTTGTTGTAGCAACCATGTAATAAAAGTTGGGGCGCATGAAGTGCTACGTAGTTAGTAATACACACAAGACTGTAAGAACATAAACTGATACTGCTAGATTGAGACTGTTAGACTGATACTGTTAGACTGAGACTGTTAGAATGATACTGTTAGACTGAGACTGTTGGACTGATACTGCCATACTGTTATCTTGATTCACTGATATATCGAACTTACTGTTACTAGAGACTGCTAGTTGACATATGACACTGCATTTGACATAAAAACATTTATTCTGTTAGGATACCATGTTAGATATTACTGTTGATGCATTATGACATGCTATTAGTTAGTTTTCCCATGTGCTTGTATCCTACATTATTTGTGACCCGCGACTTGCAATTGATGGGTACTTGTTTTCTTCTTTTCCCCTTTTCCTGCAAATTTACTATTGCAAATCAGGATGATCAGCTGCCAGAAGGTATTGGTGAGATGTTGTTTTAGTGCTGGAGATTTCTGCTTTATTATTATTATTTTTATTGTTGCTTGAACATTGAATAAGTGTATTGGGTTTATTGGATATTATTTGTATTTGGACCCAGGATATTATTTTCTCCAGACTCTGATTTATTTGAGAATATTGTATTTGGTTTCAAGTAAATTTCTGTTGGCAATTTGTTTCAATTATGAATGAATGGTTGTGCCTTTTGCTTCCGAATCTGATAAATTCTGTGATGTGTTGTAAAGATTCTGAAATAGCTTAAGGATGATGAAAATCATTCATTGGGCTTTTGTTACGTATCCGTATTTTGTATTCCTTTTTGGAAAGCGGGGTGTGACAATGACTATGAGGTTGAAGATAATGAGGAAAATGGATAAAACTTTACGTGAAAATGAAGTTGGGGATACATGGAAGCAGTAGCGGGTTAAAAGTATTTTTGAAAATATTTATTGTGATTCTTGGAGTTTGACAACTCATATTTTTTTTATAGAATGTATTGTTGTTTTGGCACTATGAAACAAACATATAATTTTGTAATGAGAAGATTCTGTATTATATAATATTAAAATTTATTTTGGTGTTCTTAAGTTTACTATTATCTAAATATGTACGGAATGTTCAAATTATATATTTTGCTTTATTGTGTTTTCTTTATATAATTGTGCGAATCAACATTTGAAAAATTATATGTTTTTTATTGAAAAAATACATCATTTTTTATAAATTTGATTAAGTCATCCAAATATAATCAGTATGGAGAAAAAGTGTACAATTGCATTTGCAAGGTAACAATTGCAAGGGAATGAGTACCTTGCAGATCTCTGTAGCAATAGTTCATCAGCAAGGGGAAAAATCCTTTTTAAAACACACTTGCAAGGGACGAATTTATTGTAGATATTCTCTTATATATGGGGATAGCTGTTAGGAATTGTGGACTCAAATACACGTAGGCACGGGGTACTTGAAGTTGGAGAAGAAGAGGAGAAGACAAAGAAGCAAGAGAAGACAAGCAGCAAAGTAGAAGAAGTAGTCTGGAGGGTTGCGGTCGACCAACCTGGGGGTGCGGTCGACCGACCCAGTCGACTGAGAGTTCTTCGAGTGTATAAGTCTAACAAAGGAGAGGACGGTCGACCGACCTAGGGGGTGCAGTCGACCGGTCAACTCTCTGAGTTGGTTCTACACGTTGCAGTCGACCGTCACTAGGGGTGCGGTCGACCGACATCGGCGGCTGATTGTTTTGGGTTTACGAGTTTAAAGGCCCAATTGCTATATTTGTGTTTATCTTTTAGGATTTGCTTGAGGGCTATATATATAGCTGTAAACTCTAGGGTTTAGATGGTTGTGATCATTATTCAACTTCAAGAGAGATTGTGCCGAGTGTTTCAAAGGTGGGAGAGAGAGACTGAGAGTTGTAATCTCTTTTTGTAATCCTTGTATTTCTTTGGGAATAAGAAATATTGGTTATCTCTGCATATTGGTTGGGTTCTTGTGAGATCCATATATTGTGGTGGTTTGTTCTTGGTTCATCTATTTCTTGGGAGTTTCTATTGCTTGTGGTGCACTACCACTATTAGCATTACGAGTTGGGAGTAGATTTCTCCGACAAGTGGTATCAGAGAAGTTGGTTCGAGTTGGCCGATAACAAGATGAAGATCGAGAGATTCGATAGGAGTGACTTTGCGATGTGGAAGATTCAGATGATAGCGTATCTTCGTCAGAAAGATCTTGATGATCCGTTGTTTGATGAGAAGCCGGTAGGTGCAGACAAGGATGCAAAGGTCTTCGCGGAGTGAAATTGTTTAGATCAGAAGGCACTGGGACAGATTCAGTTGGGGCTGAGTAGGAAGGCGTTATTTCATATTTCGAAGGCAAAGACCACAAAAGAGGCTATGGATATTCTCATGGATGTTTATGAGAAACCGTCGGCATCTAATCAAATTCTTCATATGAAGAAATTGGTTAATATGAAGTTGAAGGAAGGGGGTTCAGTAGTAGAGTATGTGAACAATTACTGTATGGTTTACAACCAGATGGAAGCTGCAGGTTTGAAGTTTTCAGAGAGGGGGCAGTCATTGTTACTTCTACTACTTTACCTGATAGTTATGCTACGGTGGAACAGACTATTACAGGCACTATGACAGATTCGACGACTCTACAGGATGTGATGAGTAGCATTCTGAACGAGGAGGTGAGAGGGTGAGAAACGGGGGATATCCATCATCATCTTCTAGAGATTCTGCCATGTACGTTGAGAAGAGACGTGGGAGATCTAAGAGCAGTCGAAGAAGAAAGGATCAGAGTAGTTCATCTGAGAGTGTGTCTGATGACAACGATAGGGGACATGAGCCTGAGTGCTGGTATTGTCACAAGAAGGGTCACATGATGCGCAGTTGCAAGGCTTATATGAAGAAGAAGCAGGAGAAACCGAAGAAAGATAACCCAAAGAAAGTCCAAGAAGGGCTTGTTGAGGAGTTATGCTTATCAGCTCAGGAGGAGTTGGGCACTCAAGATTGGTGTATTGATTTGGGAGCTTCTTTTCATTGCACTCCGAGGAGAGCGGTGTTTGATGACTACGAGGAGGGTTCTTTTGGAGTTGTGAACGTGAAAAATGGTCACCGGTGTCCTGTACGTGGGGTTGGTACTGTTCGCGTGAACACCATTGATGATCAAAGTGTTGTCTTGCGGAAGACAAGGCATGTTCCAGACTTGAAAGAAAATCTTATCTCGATTGGAAGGCTAGACAAAGAGGGATTGTCTACTACAGTTGGTAGTGGAGAGTGGTGTATAGCTGCAGGTTCAAGGGTGATTGCAAAAGGGAAGCGTGAGGGAACGTTGTATTTGCTTAGAGATGTGAGGGGCGTTTCTCCTGTAGTTGACTCTCAGCCGGAATCGAGTAGTAGGTTGCATGGGGTACAACCGAGTTCGTTCAGTTGTGGAGCGGAGGTTACTAATTTAGTGGGAGTTGCTGGCCATGAAAGTGATCTTATTGGGTAAGATGTTGCTGCAGTGAGGGGACTTTGCGAATTGGCAGTTGAAGCTTCAAGTCACTCTTGTGTGATAGAGAGCACTGGTATCGATATGTGGGGTGATGTCGATGAGGGTAACCGAATTGAGACTGTAGGGGTTGAATAGTCTGCGGAGTTTGTGGAGGTGTCGTCCACAGAGGTTTCTAGTGCAGAGGGTGCATTGAGAGGTTTTGAACCATGTCCGGTGTTGATGGAGATCGTGTGAGTTGGGGAGTCTCATAATATGAAATCCGACACGGGAGATTGTTTCTCCGGTATTTGTGCTCTATGCGATTGGTGGAGCACATCCTTCATGAGGCGATGAGGGGTGGTTGGTGCACTCCACGTGGTGGAGTGGCGGAGGTGCTCTTCATGAGAGTGGAGAGTACTTGGGTCTTCCATGAAAGTGGGAGATAGCAGAGATAATGCGAGGAAAGATTGCAATAACTTTGAAGCGTGGTGTATTTGGTCTAAGTGGGAGATTGTTAGGAATTGTGGCCTCAAATACACGTAGGCACGGGGTACTTGAAGTTGGAGAAGAAGAGGAGAAGACAAAGAAGCAAGACAAGACAAGCAGCGAAGTAGAAGAAGTAGTCTGGGGGTTGCGGTCGACTGACCTGGGGGTGCGGTCGACCGACCCAGTCGACTGAGAGTTCTTCGAGTGTATAAGTCCAACAGAGGAGAGGACGGTTGACCGACCTAGGGGGTGCAGTCGACCAGTCAGCTCTCTGGGTTGGTTCTACATGTTGCAGTCGACCGTCACTAGGGGTGAGGTCGACCGACATCGGCGGCTGATTGTTTTTGGGCTTACGAGTTTAAAGGCCCAATTGCTATATTTGTGTTTATCTTTTAGGGTTTGTTTGGGGGCTATATATATAGCCGTAAACTCTAGGGTTTAGATGGTTGTGATCATTATTCAACTTCAAGAGAGATTGTGCCGAGTGTTTCAAAGGTGAGAGAGAGATAGATTGATAGTTGTAATCTCTTTTGTAATCTTTGTATTTCTTTGGGAATAAGAAGTATTGGTTATCTCTGCATATTGGTTGTGTTCTTGTGAGATCCATATATTATGGTGGCTTGTTCTTGGTTCATCTATTTCTTGCGAGTTTCTATTGCTTGTGGTGCACTTCCGTTATTAGCACTACGAGTTGGGAGTAGATTTCTCCGACAATAGCAAGGTACAACTTCCATTGCAAATATTCTATTGTGGCTAATATTCTCCAGGGATAGTTAAAATTTTGTTGCAAATGTGTACATTAACCAGGAGAGATTTCGTAACAGCACAATTACAAGGGAATGAAGAAAAACCCCTTACAAATGTACACTAACCATGGAATTGTACTCTTCTACAAGGGAAATTTCTATTGCGACAGTAGCATTTTCTCGTGTTTATATAGTTACAAAGTTAGGGTTTGTTTGTTACAAACCCCAACTCTCCCATTAAAATAGTAGAGATATAGTAAATTGGATATGCATTGTTGTATCTTTTCCAGTAATACAACATTTTATCCTCAACTAGATATATATCCATTCACTTTGAGGATCTGCATTGTGGTTTTGTTCATTTATTCACTTCATAGATAGTTGTCACTTTAAGGTGGTTTCCATTTAGATGTGTATTTACTTTTGGAGTGCAACTTTCATAAAATTATCACATATGTGTTTACTTCGAGGATATGTACACACTAAGGTGAGATGATACTCTTGTGTTTGATTTTCTTCTCTCATCTCCATGTTCTCCTCTTGTTTATATGATCCTTCTTAATTTCTTATCTGCCCTCTTTTTCTTAATGTTCATCTTTCATGGAGTACCAACAACATCTTAGCCCTAACAATCGCACATTCTTGAGTATTGTTTATTCAGCAGATATGTTGGGTCCTTAAGGGGAGATGGTACTACATTGAAAAATACAAGAAAAACTTAATCAAATGGTAACAAGATGATGTTTTGTTTTGTTTTTGTTAATAGAAGATATTCGGTTATGCTTAAACATTGTATGATGTTTTCTATCATATTTAGCGTTCTTATGGATTACTTTCTCTTACTTCTTTAATAAATAATTGCATTATGTAAAATATATGTAAAGGATGAATGCTATATGAATTGGCTTAGTGTAAATTAGCTTAGCGTGAAGTTTTATGACCTTCACATATGTAAAGGATGAATGCTATTGTTATGACCTTCTTATATCTATTTGTTTACTTTTCAGGATATTAATTAGCTTAGTGGGAAGTTTTAGAGGCACTGTCTATATAAAGTTAATTTCGCAGTGACTTAAGCAAAACAGATAAGCTCCCTTTCTAAAGTAAGTAACTTATTTTTCTTTGTCTTGTTTGTTACTTTTTTCATGCCTAATTACTCTATATTAGAGGAGTCGAGTATGGATGCTTGTAAAAGATTCAAAGCAAGGCCGTTGATTAAGATAAAAAATACTCCAGACTTGATCAGTACTACAATACACGTTTCCTAGTAATAATTGTAAGAATGAAAGTTGTTGTGATAAAAAAGACGATTCCTAGAAACTGGTAATGATGCTGTTCTTGTAGTTGTGGAAAACTAATTTTTTATTGGCAATGCAGGGAGCATTATGAGTCTGCACAATTCTAGATTATGGTGATTGAAAATATAAGTTTGCAATCTATAGTATCGGATGATATATATAGAAACTATTTTATATCAAAAGATTAGATATGAAAATAGATACCGGTAATTCAGTGATATACATATACGAACTAGTTAAGGAAAGAAAATATAGCAAAAACTATAAGTTTAATATCAGAATTCGTATTCGTTATCTGGTATACCGTATCTGATTTGCATCCGTATCCAAAATTTGTAGATACAGATATGATTTTTTTTCCAAGTCATATCTGTATCTGTATTCGAATCAGTCTTTGCAATGCATATACTGATGTTTGTATAGCCAATATCCGATTCATATCTGATCCGAAAGCATCCCTAGTGATGCAATGCATATACTAATGTTTGTATAGCCAATATCCGATTCGTATCTGATCCGAAAGCATCCCTAGTGAGACCTATAACCTCAACAATCTCCTCATATATTCCAAAATGATCTATTCTCATGCTAAGTTCATAATTAATCTACATGCAGGTTCAAAGATAATTTATGCAGATCAACATCAAGTTTGGAATGTAACGCCATTTTACTCAATAACATGTTCGGAAGAACAATATATTTTTGCCCACTTCATATGCATCAAGTTTGAAATGCCTCACAAAAACATATAAGCTTGTTAACATAAAGTGCAAAATAATAATCAAGATAACAGTAATCAAGAAAATTAAATGAATGACCGAACATGGGGATAACTAAATCAATTTTAAATTAAAAGACTGAACTGAAATAATTGAGATGTTCAAAACAAACAAAAAGTTCAAGACTTAAAATTAATAAGTCATAAAGTACTTAAACCAAAACAGAGTTTTAAACTAGTTCGTTTAAACTCATATTTGAAGTTCCACCCTTAAGTAAACTATCTATTCTGAAAAGAAGAAAAAAATGCTATAGCTTAAGACTTGATGAAGCTACTCCTCCATTCCATGATCGAGGCCATCACCCTCATCGAGTAAATCAATATTGTCCAAGTTGAAGTTGATAACATCGTTTAAATCTCTCATACTGTATTTCAATGATTGAACGTAATTTAAGAATTTCAATTAGAATTCAATATTTGACTTCGAAAAAGAATTCACTTATGTGCAAGATAATAAGTAGCTAAGCTCAAACAACATAGTAAAAAACTTAATCATTCATAACATGGATGTAAAACAAAACAAAAAAAGAGCAGCATCATAATCTATATCGATATATTCTTTCATAACAATAATAAAATCTTCAAGATAAGAAATAAAGTAGAGATCTTATAGTTGCTAAATTCTTAGAACCATACATATTTCTAGAATAATTAATCCATCAATGAACGATTTTAAAATAACAACAACTATCAAATTTAGAATAATTGTAGGGTTACCTTCAAATGAACATTTATCAAATTTGGAATAACATTCAGACAAATCAATTGTCGTGAAACATATTTACCATAACCATCCATGCCTAATTTCGAAATAGCTAATCGCCAAACCTCTTATGCAAAACATTAATATCATCAAGTTTGGAATGGGACATAATTAAATATAACTACATTACTCCATTGGACTCTCTAGGCACTTTTGATCACTAATGATGCTCAATAATGTAATTTTTCACCTTCTATATTGACTCTTTTCTACATATCTAAATGTCACTAAACTCGATCAACGTACAACAACTCAAATTATATAAATTGACAGGGCATCACTCCTAAGTCATTTAAGTGAGTGTTTAGTATTATTTTTTTTATTACAAGTTTGATGGATCCCCAAGCTTATATTCCCATACCAATCCTACATCACCATACATCAAGTAATTGAATATATCCCTTTTCGTAAAGAAAATTTAACTTTGCATGTCTAACCCGAATATTCATATTTTTCATGCTAAATGTAGAATTTGTCGCTATTGCCATAGCAGATTGATTATCATTAAAGATGAGTATTGAACCTATAAAAAAGTTATTGCAAGAAATATTCAGCTTAGACAAGCCAAGTTAAATTTTCTCTTTTTTTCGTGTTAAAGGTAGAATTTATCACTATTGTCATAGTAGACTGATTATCATTAAAGATAGGTACTGAACTTATAGAAAAGTTATTGCAAGGAATTTTCAATAGTAGACCATTTATCCATTCAGCCTCATTCCCTGTAGAAGAAAGGGCAAATAACTCAGAGTCCATTGATGATTCTGCAATCGTAGATTGCCTTTTGAATTTTTCATGCAATTATACCACCACCTAGCATAAAAACATACAATGTGGTTGCATCCCCTAAATCTGATCCCAAGAGGCATTAGAATAGCCTTCATGGTCAAGTGGATGTCCACAGTAGTGTAATGCATAATTTTGTTTACCAACTAGGTAGTACATCAACCTATCAAGGGCATCCTTATGCTCACTAGTTGGATTATTAGTGAAGCGACTCAACATATATACTGCAAATGTGATGTCTGGTCTTGTGCACGTAATAGCATACATTAGACTACCAATAAGCTTATAGTATTCTTGCTAACGAACTGGACTACCTAGACTAGGTTCGAATTGTCACTACAAACCAATAGGGTTTTCCCGACAAAACTACCCCTGCGTTGGGTAGTTGCGCCGAGATGTTCCCGTCATTTTTTAAAATGTGCCGAGTAGGTATAGTCTACCCCGGCATTTTCAAACGCTGGGGTAGGTTAAGGATAAAAACCACAACCCCAATTCACTTTCTCCAATTTTCCCCCAAATTCTTTCAAACTCCATCTCTATCCCGCTCCGAACCCAACCCATCTCCATCTTCGTCTCCATCCTCCTCCCCCGCCGTCTCCCCCCAACGTGGCCGTGGCCCCCATTTACAGTACGACTCCTCCTGCTCTTCGATTTCCAAGCTCTGATCCCCACTCATCTTCCTTTGTTACAGACCCGAATTGTGGCCTTCCCTGTGGCGACGGAGGAGGTGGTGGCTCATGCCGTGAACGAGTATCAACCATCCTACCTGCGATTGGTAGCACAAAAAAACCAGCAAAAGAAAAAACAAAGAACAAGAACAAGGATTAAAACTCAATTTCTATTCATACTTTTTCTTCTTGCAATACTTTAGAACTTGAAGGAGATGAAGAAGACACGAGCGATGCACGTGCTCCAAACTACCCACTACCCTGACACAATAAAAATGCCCTAAACTGTCAGAACAGTCGACATGGGCCCCGCCCCTGCCTAAGCCTCCACTCATAGGCTTCCAGCGATGCACGAGTTTCACCCGTGAGGCTGTAAACAGGCTTCTTAGAGCTACTTTAATGCTACATATGCAAAAAAGCCCCCCAAATAACGATAATACGATGAGGAATGATACTGAACCCAAAAAAGGATTGATATATGAAAGTTTTATTTGGAGCTCTCAGATACAGTTTTGTTTACTTAGAAACTGTATCAATCCATTCCCCTTGAGTTGGAGCCTCCAAGATCTTCTGAAAAGTGGGGAAACGGTTGTAAATGTCCCAAAATTCTTTCCAAGTGGCGTCATCTTCCCCCATCTCTTCCATTGAACTATAATTCCTGTGACAGCCACACCATGTTTGTTTACCATGCGATGAGTGAGAACTTTAGCAGGTTCAAGTAACTCAGCCTAGAAATACACAGGAGGGGTGCTCTGTAGTTTGCTAGAGTCTCCAACATACTGTTTAAGCTGTGAGATGTGGAATACGTCATGGATCTTGGAGGTCGGAGGCACCTACAGGCGATAAGCCACTGAGCCCACCCTCTCCTTCACTACATAGGGCCCATAGTACATTGGTGATAGTTTGTGCACCCTTCTTCCCCCACAGATGTCTGTCAATAAGGTTGGAGCTTCAAGTAGGCATAATCCCCAACTGATAAGCTCTTTTCTTCCCTGTGTCGATCAGCCAGAGATTTCATCCTGGCCTGTGCTCTACCCAGATTGTCTTTCAGTAACTGCAAAGTGTGATCTCTCTCAATTAAACAATCCTCCTTCTTTTGTGATCTGGCAGTGTGAGGGGTATAGGTGAGCAGAGTCAGAGCGGGTTTGCCATAGAACATCTGATAAGGTGAAAACTTAGTAGAGCTATTGATATTGGTGTTGTGCCAATATTTAGCCCATGGCAGCATGCTAACCCAAATATTTGGCTTCTATGCACATATGCATCAGAGGTACACTTCCACGACTCGATTGGTGACCTTAGTTTGGCTGTCCGATTGTGGGTGGAAGGAGGAGCTCAGGCACAACTGAGTGCCTTGCATTAAGAAGATTTCTTTCCAAAATGTGCTGACAAATATCACATCCCGGTAGCTAACAATAGTCTTGGGGACCTCAAAGAGCTTAATGATGTGATTTATAAATGCCTCAGTTATCTGCCTAGAAGTATAAGGGTGACTCACGGCAATGAAGTGGCTGTACTTAGTGAGTCTGTCAACGACAACAAGGATGGTGGTCTTACCAGAGCTTTTTGGAAGGCCCTCGATGAAATCCATGCTGAGATCTTCCCAAACTGTCGATGGGATATGTAGGGGTTGAAGTAACCCTACAGGTGATTGGTTGAGATACTTACTTTGTTGACAAATATCACATTCCTTAATGTGCCGCCTCACCCTCTTCTTCATTCCTTCCCAGCGAGCCACCTGTTTGATCCTGTTCCAAGTTTTTTCAAAACTTGAGTGCCCCCTTGCACAACATCATGGTGTAAGTATAGTAGATGTGGGATAACTGGAGAGGTGGGGTTGAGATGGACCCTTCCTTTATAGTATATCAAACCATGTTGGACGTAATACTTGGCAGTAGGGAGCTCTCCTACAGATAGCTTGCGCATGACATCTTGATAGTATGGATCTTGATGAACTTCAAGCTTCAGTTCCTTTAACCATTTGGCTTGCACAACAGATATAGCCTGCAGTTGGAGTTCTTCATGCATTCTCTACAGACTGTCTGCTCCTACATTATCCACTCCCCGTTTATATTCAATTGTGAACTGAAAGCCATGGAGCTTCCATAACCAAGTGTGCTGAGCCTCGGTGTCCAAGCGCTGCTCCAAGATGTGTTTGAGGGGCTTGTGGTCTGTTTTAATAACAAATTCGTGGCCAAGGAGATAGTGTCTCCATTTCTTAACTGCGAGGAGAATCACTAACATCTCCTTCTCGTAAGCTGACAAGTGCCTGTTCTACCCATTTAACTCCAAACTGAGGTAGGCGATGGGGTGTTTGTTCTGCATAAGGATTTCCCCTATCCCAGGTCCATGCGGCATCAAAATTGGGCATCTGTAGGATGCCGGGGGGGGGGGGGGGGGGAGGGGGGGTTGTTAATGCTTGTTTCAGCTTTTCAAAAGAATTTTGAGCTTCATCCGACCATTTGAAAGCCTCTTTTTTGGTAAGAGCCACCATGGGTGCTGCAATGGAAGCATAGTTGCAGATAAATTTGCGATAATATCCTGTGAGGCCCAAAAACCCACGCAGTGCCTTCAAAGACTTAGGAATAGGCCAGTTTTGGACAACCTTGATCTTATCAGGGTCGACTGCCACTCCCTTTGTTGACATTATATGACCAAGATAAGCCACCTCTTGCACTCCAAAAGTACACTTACTCATCTTTGCAGCTAAGGAGTGATCCTTTAACAACTGCAGTACCACCCGCAACTGAGCAAGGTGCTCCTTCCACGTCTTGCTGTAGACCAAAATGTCATCGAAAAAAACAAGCACAAACCTTCTCAGATGCACCTTGAAGACTTCATTCATCAAAGAATGGAAGGTGGAAGGGGCATTGGTCAAGCTGAATGGCATAACCAAGTACTCGTAGTGACCTTCGTGAGTTTTGAAAGCCGTCTTGGGAATATCAGCTTCTGACATGCGTATTTAATGATAACCACTCCTTAAATCCTGTAGGATCCTGTAGGCTAAGCAACAAACACTAGAGGGGGGGTGAATAGTGTTTATCAAAAATAAATTGTGGAATAAAAAATTTCTCTCGGCACAGTCGACTTAGTGGTGAACCAGTCGACTGATATAGCCAAAGTAAAAGAAATTTAAACTCTCGATGCAGTCGACTTATAGATAAGGCAGGCGACTGATGAGACAAAAAGAACACTAAATACAAGACTGATCAGTCGACTGATACGAAGCTGAGTCGACTGGCCAGACAAGTTTTGCAGAACTTAAATTAGTAAAAATAAATGCAAGCACAAGACAATCAATCACAGAGTACACAAGATATATCCTGGTTCGGTCCTCCCGACCTACATCCAGTCCCCAAGCAACCCACTTGAGATTTCCACTATTCTTGAAAAATTACAAGAATACCCTACGGCGTTACGACAACAACCTTGTCTAACCCGTAGTCCTTTCTCTCAACCAGAGAAAGCAGACCCACTCTACAACCAAGAGTGAAACGACACCGACTCTACAACCAAGAGTCAAAAACACTCTCCAACCGAGAGCAAGAGTAAAAGAAACTTTACAGTCAACCTATAGCCTTGTTGTTGTATGTGTTGTTGCACGTGGCTAAAAGAATAGGTCGACTTCTATACTCAGTCCAGAGCGAATTCAATGCTATACTAGACTGAATGTAGAGAACCAAAGTGTGTGAACTTGAAAGCTTTGTTTCTCACAGAAAGATTTCTCAAAAGTTTTTCTCAAGAGTGCTCGGGTGTATGTATGAAATCAAGTGAATTTTTCTGTGAGATAAGAAACTCTATATAAAGAGTTTTGATCTTCTGAACGTTGGAAAGCAGTTACATAACTGTCAACCAACGGATCAGACCGTTTGAGTTTGAAAAAATTCGTTTTTGAAAATCAGAAAACGGTCAAAAACTCTCGAACAGTCGACTGGGTTGCCATATGAGTCGACTGATCAGAGTTTGAATAATTTTAAACAGTTTTGTACTTATCAGTCGACTGGCAAAAGCTTAAGTCGACTGGTACTTAAAAGTTAAAATTGTTCAAACTGTTTTGACTTATTTTTGGGGGTTTTTAAAGAGACACACATTATGAAATTTTGAGTATGTGTGTGTGTGTGTGTTGACAAGGCTTTACATCATACTAAGACTCAACAAATGTAAAAAAACAATGTTTACAAGACACAACAATATAACACATTTGAGCTTGAAGTCTTGAGTCTTGAGTCTTGAATTGAAAACTTGATCCTTGTCTTCTTCATCTGTATCTGTTTGAGCTTGTTTATTTGTTCAGTTGGAATTGTCTTTAATCTCTGCATTTCAATGTTAGCTGCATAATATAGACACATGTTGCACTGTGTTGTGATCATCAAAATCAAGAATCAACATTAATCCAACTTGCTATAAAACACAGCTCCATGTAGTTCTTCGAGGAGCTCATCTATGACAGGAATTGAGAACTTATCTTTAAGAGTCATCTTGTTCCAAACCCTGCAATCGACGCACATTCTCCAAGTGTCGTTGTGTTTCTTCACCATTACCACCAGGGAGGCAAAAGAGCTTATGCTGGGCCTTATAACAACAGAGTGTAACATCTCCTTAACTAGCCTTTCGATCTCATTTTTTTGATGCCAGGGGTGTTTGTAAGGTCGTAGGCTTACTGGTTGGGCGTCATTTTGTAGGGTGATTTTGTGGTCTTGAGATCTGGTCAGTGGGAGAGATGTCTTCTCTTGAAAAACTTCATCATACTCCTTGATCAGGGCAATCAATTCCTGGGGGTGTTGTTGGACGGGTTTGTCTTCCATCTCTGCAACTATCACTTGAAGCAACAATCCCCTCCTCACATACTGCAACACCTTAGTCATAGTTTTTGTGGTGGAGACCTCAACCCCAGTACTACACACCCCTGCTAAACTATGGAGCTTACCATTCAACTCAAACTGGATAGAATAGTTCTTGAAGCTAATCCACACCCACTCAAGTGTGCTCAACCATTGTACCCCCAAAATCAACTGATTGGTACCCAGAGCAAGAACATGGAAATCAGTGATTATCTCTACACCTTGACACACAAAGATAACCTTCTTACAAACGCCTTCATATTGCAATTTCTCCCCTCCTGCCATTGCCACTTCAAATGAGTTTCCTCGTAGGACCGGTAACTTCATTCTCTTAGCCAATTTGGAATCAACAAAATTGTGAGTCGATCCCGTATCCAAAAGAGAATAGACTTCCTGTCTTGCAATCTTTCCCTTCAACTTAAGGGTCTGAGGAGCTGAGAATCCCATAATAGCAGTGAGGGAGATGGTGGGGTGGGACTCTACTTGCATCAGATTGAGCTCCTTGCCAGTAATAACTTCCCCTTCAAGGGACTCTTTAGCTGCACAGTCGACCTCCTCCTCTTCACCTAGGTCCCCTTTAATCATCATTAGTGATCTCCCCTTACATCGATGACCCTTTACCCACCTTTCATTGCATCTGAAACAGAGTACCCTTGCCTTCCTATCAGCAATCATCTAATCAAACTGAGTTTCATGAGGGGTAGAGCTAAACTTGTGCTCAGCAATTACATGTTTGGCAATGAGGAAATTTGGGTGTTGAGGAGCCTTGATGGTTGGTGCAGGGGAGGTATAACTGGGTTTTTGAGCAGATCCAGGGACTCTGGTGGCTTTACGCTGACATAGGAGGATGGTCTCATGCAAATTAGCTTCCCTATAGGCGTTGGTCATGGTGAGGGGCTGCTTCAAATAAACCTCATGCTGTATCTCCTCTTTGAGCCCCGAGATGAAACAATCGACCAGAACAGGCATAGCAATGGACTTGCTAAGATGGTTGTATTTGATAAACTCTCAATAATAATCTTAGACAGTACCTGTCTGTTGGAGCTTCAAGAGAGTGGCGATCGGATTTCGGAGGAATGTCGGTCCGAACTGCAAGAGCATCTCCCTCTTCATGGCCTCCCAACCAATCTCCATGCTGTACTGCTTTTTAAACTACCTCCACCATATTAGGGCATCCTCTCTGAGATAGTACACACACAAATCCACCTGATACCTTTTGTCAATCCTCTGGCTCTCAAAATGGTGCTCCAAGTGAAAGAACCAATTACTGACATCGTCGTACCATCGAAGGTGGGGATTTCTAGTTTGGTATGTTTTGGGTAAATGAAGTTAGCTCTTCCATACTCCTCGCTACTCCTAGTCCAACGTCGGTTGCCATTCCGATCCCACTACCTTGGGGGCGACAACTCCCGCCCCTGGTGGGGGGGGGGGGGGAGGGGAAAGGTGCTCGGTAGCGTCCTTTCTCGCCATCATCACCCAACCTATCCATTAACATCCACATCATCGCTTGCACCTCATCGTCGTGATCCCTCATCCCCGCGAGTTGGGTCTGAATATCTCCCATGAAGATCTCTACTTGTCTTAGCCTTACTTCGAGATCGGTGAGCTTGTGGGCTTCAACACCACCAGGGGTGGAATCCCTCGGTCCCTGGCTTAGTGATCCGAACCCAGAGCGAGCTCCAGAGTCAAGGATCGGTGAGCGCTCGACCTCGCCGTGCTCTGATACCATTGTTACAGACCCGAACTGCGGCCTTCCCTGTGGCGGCAGAGGAGGTGGTGGCTAATGCCGTGAACGAGTATCGACCATCCTACCTGCGATTGGTAGCACAAAACAACCAGCAAAAGAAAAGAACAAAGAACAAGAACAAGGATTAAAACTCAGTTTCTATTCTTACTTTTTCTTCTTACAATACTTCAGAACTTAAAGGAGATGAAGAAGACACGAGCAATGCACGTGCTCCAAACTACCCACTATCCGGACATAGTAAAAACGCCCTAAACTGTCAGAACAGTCGACATGGGCCCCACCCCTGCCTAAGCCTCCACTTATAGGCTGCCAGCAATGCACGCGTTTCACCCGTGAGACTTTAAACAGACTTCTTAGAGCTACTTTAATGCTACATATGCCCCAGAATAAAGATAAAACGATAAGGACTGATACTGAACCCAAAAAGGACTGATATATGAAAGTTTTATTTGGCGCTCTCAGATAGAAACTGTATCATCCTCGAATATTTTCCCAAAATGACCCTTTTTGCAAAAGTTTTGCCACAAATGACCTGTTTTTTTTTATTCCACAAACGCCCCACTCGCTTTTTGAAAAAGCGAGTGTGGTATAATCCCTCACGCTTTTTCAAAAAGCGAGTCTTAGGTTTCAGAAAATTGGAAACCTAAGACTCGCTTTTCGAAAAAGCGTGAGTGTTTATACCACACTCGCTTTTTCCAAAAGTGAGTCTTGGCCTTCTTTGCCCAGCAACACTCGCTTTTTGAAAAAGCGGGGGTAATTAAACCACACTCGCTTTTTCAAAAAGCGAGTGTCGTTTGGGACTTAAACCCCCCGCCCCCAAAACATCTCACTATTCTCTCTATTCTTTCTCTTCCTTCTACGCTCGCGAAACCCTAACCCATCTCTCATCTCAAATTCGTCAAAGTACCCTCATAATTTGTTGAATAACCCACAAAATTGCTTTGGACAACTTAAACCCATCTTCCGTTAGAGGTTTAATTTGTTGGAATTTGGGTATACTTGAATAGGAAAGCAACTTTATTGTGAAGGTATGAAGTTTATTCCCCCATTATTTTGTTAATTTAATTAGGTTTTCTTTATGGGTAGATAATAACTCGCTTATTGGTATAACTTAACGTAGGTATGTATTTGGAGATTCCTATTTGGTTATACTTTGGTGGTGAAATAATCCGTGATCTAAAGATTGGTTGTTGTTATAGTCATTTGGAACCGGAAATAGTTTGGGTACCCCGTACCATTACATTTGATGAACTAGTTGAGAAAATCTATGAAGTTACTAATTGGGAAAGGAATGAATGGAATGTGAAAATTTTAGCTCGATACACAGCAGGAAGAGGAGATGGTCAGTATTTTATGACAGTGCCCGTACCTACTGATAATGCGCTGAAGTCGTTGATTGCTAGGACATTTGATCCCAATTGTGCTTGGTCTGTATTAGAGTTATATATTCAGCAAATTCGAGTTGTGAATGCTCAGCCACATGATATCCCCAGTGCAAGCTTCATAAGGGTAGTACCTACACAGCAGTCGAGGTCTAACCCCGATCAATCTTCACAACCAAATCCGGTATCCTCACAAGAGAACACCTTCACAAATATAACAATTCCGGATTCTGTAAATGTTGAGCTGCCACGCCAACCTAGCCTTGTTCCTGACTCTGTTCCAAATGACAGTATATTTGAACTCTTTCAAAATGCAGTCTGTAACAACAGCTTATTAGACGATGATGAAGAAGATTAAGAAACAGACGATGGAGATGTTGATAGTGGTGAAACTGATGACGTAGACGAAGATGATGATGATAGTGGTGCAAATGTAAATCCCACGAACAACAGTTCTAATGAAGTCAGAGCTACTTATAGCTACGGCAATGTTGACGCGCATGTTACCGAGGAGATGGCTGAAGGTGCTAGAGTACACCTAGTTCCACAACAGTCGTCTGGTTCGTCCAATGTAGACGAATTGTACGTTGGACAGGAGTTTATAAGTAAGCAGTCGATTCAACAGGCAGTAAAGTTGTATTCTATCAAAAAACATCGTGAATTCGTAACTTTGAAATCTACACTGTCACTGTACACTGTTAAATACAAAATGGCACCTAGAAAACGTACCATTGAGGAGATCGTGCAAGGCCCCCCGGAGTAAGTGATGGTGGCTGCCCTTGGAGATTACGAGCAATGGTTCCAAAAGGCGGGACGAATTTTGTGGTGAAGAAGATAGTTGGGCCACACACTTGTACGAATCCAACGTTGAATCAGGATCACCTTAAAATTGATTACAATATTGTTTGTAATCTGATTGTTGATGTGGTGAAAAAGGATACCGGTTTATCACCGAGGTCAATTATTGAGATTGTTAAAATACAATATAATTATCAGATTTCCTATAAGAAAGCTTGGCGAGCAAAACAAAAGGCGATCAAGAGGTTGTATGGTACCTTCGAAGAAGCATACACAAAGTTGCATGCTCTACTCACAGCAATTCAAGCTGCAAATACAGGAACCATTGTTCACTAGGATAAGTATGAGTCTAGCCCTAGCGAGGAAACATTCAAGGGGGTATTCTGGGCATTTGGTCCTTCAATTGAAGGTTTCAAGTCCTGCAGACCTGTTATCAGTGTTGACGGAACTCACTTGTACGGTAAGTACAAGGGTTGCTTGCTAATTGCTGTTTCCCCAGATGTGAATGATTGCTTATTTCCGTTTGCATTTGCATTGGTTGATGGAGAGAGTATAAATACGTGGACATGGTTCATGACTTGCATCCGATATTATGTCACCGATCGCACTGAGTTGTGTGTTATCTCTGATCGTCACGCTGGTATAATGTCTGCTATGGAGTTACAAAATGGAGCTTGGAACGAACCTAATGGATATCACCGTTACTGTATGCGCCATTTTGCTACAAATTTTTTTACTAAATTTGGTAGCAAGGCATTGCATAAGAAGGCGAAAATTATAGCGTGTCAAAGCCAACCCAAAAAGTTCATGGCCAAACTTGCTGAACTTGAGAACGTAAATGTGGAGGCGGCTAATTGGTTAAAAGAGAAGCCGGTTGAGAAATGGGCACTTTATGCAGATGAAGGTCGAAGATACGGGATAATGACTACGAACCTGTCAGAAGTGTTCAATTAAGTCTTGAAAGGAGTCCGTAGTTTGCCAGTAACAGCGATTGTTGAGACGATCTTCTTACGTCTGAACTCTTATTTTACTACTCATCGACAAGAAGCAAGTCAACTTTTATCTGAAGGGAGGATTTTTTGCTCGAAGAGTACATGAACTGCTCGATAGTCGCTGTGAAAGAGCTAACGGACATGAGGTTACAATGTTCCATCATCAACCGAGAGTTTTTTCCGTGAGAACGGGTATACGCATGGTGGATGGAGAAAGGAAGGGTGGGAACTTGCACACTGTGAATTTGGGAACGAAAACGTGCACATGTATGAAATTTCATCTATACCATATCCCATGTTCTCATGTACTGACAGCTTGTGCATATCGTGCAATCGATCATAAGCATCTCGTTGATAAATTTTACACCGTTACTTCATTAGCACAAACATACGGTCCAATGTTTTAGCCTATAGTAGATCCAGCATATTGGCCTATTATTGATGGACCAAAACTAGTACCTGATGCCACTTTGCGACGTAAAAGGAAGGGCAGGCCTAGAACTACCAGATTCCACAATGACATGGATGTGAGAGATAGGTCAAGTCGTGGTACGGGGATGAGATGTTCAAAATGTGGTTTACAAGGACACAATAAGCGACGATGCACTAATAGTGGAACTCAGAACACTTAACTATTGTATGCTTGTAATTTTTAATTTGGACTTTGTAATTGTAATAAATTATGTCGATAAAGACGATAAAGTTTTATTTTGAAAATTCGTTTGTATTTTTTTTTTGATGTCCTGTTGTGTTTGTTGCGTTATGAGTATCGTAATCTAACAAAAAGATTTCATTAACATAGACAAGAATCGCTTTTCCAAAACCGAGTCTTATACAAACCACAGCGCTTTCTCAGAAAGCGAGTCTGTTGCCTGTAGTTTTTTTTCAACAAGCCGAAGACTCGCTTTCTGAGAAAGCGAGTCTGGTGTAAATAATCGCGGTGTTTGGGAAAGCGAGTCTTGGATCTGTATATAACCAGAGAACAATACTTCACTGGTTTAACAGTCGCTTTCTCAGAAACCGTGGATCAAATGACTAGAATACAGAACCAAGACTCGCTTTCTCAGAATACAGAACCAAGACTCGCTAGCAAAAAAGAATACAGAACCAAGACTCGCTTTCTCAGAAAGCGAGTTTAGTTCTAAACATCACGGTTTTTGGGAAAGCGTGTCTTGGATCTGTAGATAACCAGAGAACAATACTTCACTGGTTTGACAGTCACTTTCTCAAAAACCGTGGATCAAATGACTAGACTCGCTTTCTCTTGGATCTGCTAGCAAAAAAGAATACAGAACCAAGACTCGCTTTCTCAGAAAGCGAGTTTAGTTCTAAACATCGCGGTTTTTGGGAAAGCGACTGTTTGTGTTGCTTGATTCCCAGAGGCTTCAACAGCTCTGGAATTCCAAAGTGCTAGACTCGCTTTTTGAAAAAGCGTGGTAATTATAGCTAGACTCGCTTTTTCAGAAAGCGAGTCTTGCTCTGTATGCAGAAGAGACCAAGACCTCAACTCTTGGTGGGACAACTACACCACTAACATCTCCACCATCTCCATCTTCATACCAAAAACTCCACAATACACATACAATCCATCTTCATTCCACAAACTCCACAATACACATTCAACATTCAATCCAATCAAGATCACCACAATCCCAAAAAACAGCACATTCAATCCATCTTCATTCTCAGCACATTCAATCCAAGTTAACAGCACAAAGGCAAAAAAAAAACTTCAACAATCAAGATCACCACACGCACACACCCCATACCGAATTTTGAATTTCATTCAATGCACTTTTCAAAAGTTAATTACAAGATTCGACTAAACAATATCTAACATCATTTAACTACACACAACCAAAAAATCACGGGTCTGGGGTGAACATATCGGGACGTCGCCGTTGCCTCTTCCCTCGGGGTGATGGAGTTTTTTGTGTAATACCCTCTATTGGCTCGCCTTCCTCTTCTTGGTCCTCACCCTCTACTTGCTCCTCCTCCTCTTCTTCTTCAATTATGGTACGACGCGGTGGTTTACGGGCGACTTGCTTTACTCGTTTATTGCGTGTATTGGTCCGATGAGCGGGAGTGTGTAAGATAGCATCCAGGGTCGCACCCTCTCCCACAGCATCTGCCTGTGCTCGACAGGACGTCAGCATCTCGCGTGCGAAGTCCTTTACCGCATCGGCTACGTTGCTACTCAACACAGCTGCACATTTTTTGCCCATACTCCAAGTCTGGGCCATCTACAAAATATAATAAGTTGTTTTTTGTAGTTCCAGTTCAAAAAAACTAAAAAACTTAACAATTCTAAAAAACTTACAATCGTGCGAATAGCCAATGCCTTTGGTTGAAACATAGGCAAATGCATTGAGTGTACATCTATCGGTTTTGCTGCCGGTCGACGTATAGGCATCACCACACCGGCTGGAGTCTGCCCTGTCGGAGAGATGTACTGCCTTGTCATCCTCCCATACCAATTCATATAGTTCTCGTGGTTTGCTAAGTCGAATGGAGGTATGTTGTGGATGATTTCATCGAACCTTTGTAAGTTCCATCTCTCGACATATGTGGAGAAGCTTTCCGCCCAATTATGACCTGGCGTACGACCCATTCCAGTAATTTTATGAATATCTGCATTGAAAGGCTCGACTACTGGAATCGCCTGCTGGAGACCAAACTGTCGTAGTACTCTGTTCACATAATAGAACTCGACAGTGCTGAAGTTGATGAGTGGTGCTTTTGTCAGCCAAAGATCTCGCCTATACAGGGAATTGGGCGGTAGTCGAGCTAGACGCTCCTCCGTGTAGGGCATCCATACTACGCAGTTATCTGCCAACCTGTCCAACTCATCACGGTAGTAGGTTAGGCATCTGTTCGGGTTGGCAGTCCAGGTAAGGTTACCGGACCAGTACACACCAAGAGGAGGAAGCATGTACTGGTCTTCAGGGAGATGGATCCAGCTGGGTGATTGTTTCCTAACTACAGGACGTCCAACGTGGATACGCTCCCAGCTCCACACTTGAAGCAATATCATCGGGCCATTCATCTGCACGGACCCGAGAGCACACAGGCACAAACTCCTGTAGAGGGATGCTAAGGCAGCACTACCCCAATTGTACTGGCCGACTCGTCCAAGGTCTGCAATAAGCGGGAGGTACATGAGGGGGACGGAATGGCTGCTGGAATTAGAGAACAGTACACCTCCAAAAAGAGTCAGGATGTACGCCCTGCAGTACATCTGGACCTCCTCTTCAGTTGAATCATCTGTCAATCGGTCTTTGAATTTTTCCTTCAACCACTTCAACCGAATCTGTTTCCCAACTACTGCACCAGTCTCCACTTCGACACCGAGATATTGTTCTACTAAGTATGGAGCGTCGAAGTCCATAGATCCAGTCACCGCCTGCCCATCTACCGGAAGGCCTGTGATTACTGAAACGTCCTGCAACGTAACAGTCATCTCCCCAACTGATAGGTGGAAGCTGTGGGCCTCAGGACGCCATCTCTCGAGGAGTGCTGTAAGTAGTGGCCGATCGCACTTGATGCCGCTCATCAGTGCAATACCATATAGACTGCAATCCCGTAAGATTTGGTGAATCCGTGGGTGCATAGGGAGTGGATGACCCCTACGGAATGTACACTCTTTCGAATCGCCCTCCCACACATCTCTAGAACGATGGTGCGACTGAAGCGTAAGAAGGGCGGGGTCGAGGGGACCTGGACCACCAATGGGAATAGTAGATGAAGAAGGGGTCGGGGACGAAGTACCAGCCACATTTGGGTTACTTGGGACCTGCAAAACAACATTTACATCAGCAAATAAATATATCATTCAATTATATGATAATGAAACAAATCGAATGCAGAAAATTATAAACTTACATTACTCCGTTCGTTGCCACCACGACGACCACCACCACGTCCACCGCGTGGAGGTGGGCCAAAAGATGTATGTGGTCCATCGCCACGATTGGCTCTACTACTAGAACCAACCTCCACACGTCCCTTATTCCGTGGCATTTTTCAAAAAAAAAAGAGTATCCTACAATGAGGAGCAAGCAATCATTATTAACAATACCAAAATATAAAACCAAGAAATATAGAACAAATACGAACATCTATAACTATTATAATGGGAGAGTTGAGGTACACAAACAAATAAAATTAGGATATTACTTTATATAGAAATAAATTTGAAGTAAGGAAATCCTTTCGTTTCAAACTCTTAAAAAGACCCACTACAAGATTTGAGCACAATAAGTAGGTAATGAAGTTTGGTTACATATTGCAAATCATTTTAGCAATTTAAATAATCACGGAAGCAAAATTATGTGAAATGCAAATACAACATACTAGTTTTGATTACTAATAGTCATATCCTAATTTTACTCACAAAATCTACATTTACTCACAAATTATACAAATTCTACATTATACTGGTTCAATTATACTTTTACTCACAAATCACAAATTCTACACACATTACAAGCAAATCGTTCAACCCCGAGATCTACACACATTACCAGCAAATCGTTCACAGATTCTACACACACTACCACAAATTACACACAATATATATACAACATTAGAAAATATAGAGTTCGAGAAATATACCTCAATCTTCACGCAAGAATTGAACCACGAGATACATCCCCAAATCGTTCAACCCCTATGTGAGGAACGCCACCGCAATCACCACAAACTCGAAAGAACCACCACCAATTCGTTCAACCCCTTTTTCTTGAATCCACCGCAATCACCAAAAAAATCGAAAGAACGAGCAAACACAAAGTGGTCAACTGGAGTGGGATGAGATAGCGAAGAATTTAGGAGTTAATCGACGGCTAATTTGATGGAATAGACCAGAAATCGAAGATTCAAGACGATGGGTTAGGGTTTACGAAAGCGTAT
The DNA here is from genome assembly GCA_017893485.1 of Hemerocallis citrina. Taxonomy (NCBI): domain Eukaryota; kingdom Viridiplantae; phylum Streptophyta; class Magnoliopsida; order Asparagales; family Asphodelaceae; genus Hemerocallis; species Hemerocallis citrina. The sequence continues at coordinate 95,451,284 of CM030362.1, forward strand.
AAGGAGAAAGAAGGAGAATAGTGAGATATTTTGGGGGCGGGGGGTTTAAGTCCCAAACGACACTCGCTTTTTGAAAAAGCGAGTGTGGTTTAATTACCCCGCTTTTTCAAAAAGCGAGTGTTGCTGGGCAAAGAAGGCCAAGACTCGCTTTTTGAAAAAGCGAGTGTGGTATAATCCCTCACGGTTTTTCAAAAAGCGAGTCTTAGGTTTCCAATTTTCTGAAACCTAAGACTCGCTTTTTGAAAAAGCGTGAGGGTTTATACCACACTCGTTTTTTCAAAAAGCGAGTGGGGCGTTTATGGAATTCAAAAAAAAAGGGTCGTTTGTGGCAAAACTTTTGCAAAAAGGATCATTTTGGGAAAAAATTCATCATCCTCCCTCTCACAAACCCTAGATTTCTCAAACCCTAGCTCCCTTTCTTAAATTGTATCCTAGCTCGCTCAAATTCGATAAATATAATGGAATTATTTTGTTGGTTTGTGTCATATAAAGAAAGTCAGTGATGATTATTGATGAAAAATGATTCGTTTTTTTCTTTCTAATTGTTAGGCAGATGGTTGAGAAGTGGAGGAAGGACTGCATGCATGTGAGAGAGGAGCAGGCTGGGCTCAGTAGGGATCGATCTTGTTTTGGGTTTATTGTACCTATTTTCTGTTAGGTGGGATTCGATCTCCTTATTAATTCCTTTTCTTGTGATTTTCAATATGAAATTTCAATGTCATTTGCCTTGCTATATGATATTTCAGATTCTTTTTTATTATTTTTTATGAAAAGTATTTCAGATTTTTATATGTTTCTTTTTATAGGATGTACATGGATTTGATACATAGCAGGGGTTCTGTTTGTTTGTTTCAAGTATTCCTTTCAGATTCCACGAGTCAGGAGTCCACCACGCGCTAAACCCCGATCTCTATGGAGGGGTGTTTGGCTCCGACGGTGAAATATATGCCAAGGATGTTGAAAAAATCATCGACTTTGGGATGTCTGGTCACGTTGTGGGTATCATTTCTGAGGCCATACTGGTACACTGATTAAGTTTTAGGGAAAATGACTTAATATGAATCACTGTAGTTATGTCAAAACTATGCCTTATCTTCATTTCTTAATGATAGGGAGTGGGTGGAATAGTTGAATTAGCACCTGGTTACTTGCCTGCTGTATATAAAAAGCTGGAGGCCTTTGCATTGCAGATGAAGTTCAGTCCGGATTTGCACGCACTGGGAGTGATTTCTGGGGATTTGAGGGCCATGGGGTGTTGCCTGACATAGTTACAGTGGCAAAGGTGAATTGTTTTAGGCCTTTAGTATTGCAAACTTGGAAGTTTGAATTCTTTACAAATTGATGGATGACAATGATAATTAGGCACGTAATAAACATAAATAGGTGAGAATAAATAATTCAATATTCACATTCTATGTAACAGAACATAAAGAATTAAATAACTCATGAGACAATCATTTGTATTTATAATAGTCATAAGTCTTCCATGATCGGGTCTTTCTGTCTGATGCTCTCTCATCTGGACTTACAACTTACAATCTACTAGTAATTTACACGTGCGATGCACGTTTTAATAATTTCAAAAAATATAAATAAAAATTCTGTCGTAGGGAGGATTCGAACCGCAAACCTCCTTTATATTAGTTATGTACGTGTGTTGCATATGTTGGTAGAACGAAAAAAATGACAAATGACACTAAGGCCTTCTCCCATTATAATATTAGAGATTTACAAAGAATATTTATTAACACATCCTTTAAGTAATTAATATAACTCTCATTAAAGATACACATAAAAGAACACCCTCTTCAAGTTTCTAAATAGTCCTAACCAACAAGATGTTTCATCCATGATTATTCACAATAGTACACTACTAAAGATATGGGAATTAAGGGCGTATATAGGCTGGCGGTTGGAAATAGCGCCAGCGGGTTAGCCCAAATTCCCCTGCGTTTTTTTAAAAACGCCGGGCTTTGTGGCCATTTTTTATGGCCCAGCTCATTTTCCCCACTTCCCTTTCTCTCTTTCGCTCTTCGAGCCTTCTCTTTCACTTCCCCCTTTTCGTTCGCGTCGAATCCCCCCAAAACCCTATCTATTTTCCTCTTTCCCTCGTCACCCTCGTCACCCTCAATCTCTCCGAAACCCACTATTTGATCCCTCTCCGAAACCCTCTATTTGATCCCTCTTTCCCTCGTCGCCCTCAATCTCTCCGAAACCCAATTTTATCTTCGCTTTCCCTCTTCAATTTCGCACCCGTTCAATCTCTCAGTAACCGTAGTTTGCTCGCCGCTGCAGTTTGCAATCGCACTTGGCGCCGTCGTTTACTTCGCCCTGTCGTTGTCATCCTCAATCTCTCTCTCCATAAACCCTAGGTACGTATCTTGTCACGCCCCGCTTCCCAAAAGAATACGGAATACGGATACATAACAAAAGCCCAGTGAATGATTTTCATCATGCATAAGCTGTTCAAGAAATCTTTACAACATTCACAAGAATCATCAGAGTCGGAAGCAAAAGAATCAACCACATGCACATAATGAGCTAGAATACCAACAAGAATACTTGAAACCAAATATATAAATCTCAAATTGTCATGATCTGAATAAAATAAATATCTTGGGTCACATTGCCCAAATACAAGAATAAATCTAAGTCTCAAATACAATATTGTTCAAGCAAGCTACAAAAAATAATAATAATAAAATGTAACACTAATACTTCATGTCTCCGATACCATCTGGAACCTGTTCTCCAAAGTCTGCAATTCAACGAATGCAGGAAAGATGAAAAGAGAAAAACAAGTACCCGTCAATTGCAAGTTATGAGCCACTTATAATGTAGGATACAAACACATGGAAAAACTAACTAGCAACATGGTATAAGTGTGATGTCAACATAAACAACTAACATGGCAAAGTAAACAAGTGTAAATGGCATGAATCAAGTAACCAAGTATCATGTAAACATGCATCAAGTGTCAAGTATCATGTAATCATGTATCGAGTGTCATGTAATCATGTATCGAGTGTCATGTATCAAGTCTCATGTATCATGTAGTCAAGTATCAAGCAAGCATGTGTCATGTTCAAGTATCATGTTTAAGTAGCATGTTCAAGTCTTGTAGTGATTACTATCTAGGTAGCACTTCATGCATCTCACCTTACATGGTTGCTATAACAAACAGTTCCGCTTTAGATTTTATAGTGGATCATAGAGGGCAGTATACTCGGGGATAAGTCAAGTAATCGAGCTTCATGCTCCAAGTATCATATATCATGTAATTACGTGTCAAGCTGTGCAAGTGGCAAGTATCGTGTCTTGCATGCAAGTATCAAGTAATCACGTGTCAAGTATTATGTCTCAAGTAATCACGTAAGATCAGTGGATCCCCTTCGAGTACACATTTCTGAATTATCCACTATTAGATCTGTCCCTTAAATCCTGGCTTGGTTATTTATTATTAATGTCAAACAAGCATGTATATGTGCAAAATATATCAAGAATAACATGGCATGATCATGTGACAAGTGCAAGTTGCAAGATAAACATGTACGAGTGCAAGATATCTCATAAAGGAATAAAATAGACAAATCTCAAGTTCAGGACAGCAAGACCATACTGCAGTAAAACAGTGATTTCTAGTATTACAAACATCCAAACCTGGATCCGTCGAATGATCTGGAAAATAGACTTCCACACGAATCCAGCGAATATAAATAAGTCATATATTAATTCACAAAAATATAGCTCAAAACTGATTTGAATACAAAAAATAGGTTCAGCCAGAAATTAGGAAAACGAATTCAAGAACAGGAAAACAACATGAAAACACATTAAGTAAATCTTCGAAAAATCTGGGGTATTCCCCTATATGTTCAGTAGCTAAATATAAAGTTTCATAATTTTCCAGTAAAATTAGATCAGTCATCAAAATAAGAAAACATCAAGAAACCATAGTTTGGCAGATCTGGAATTCCCAACACTGCTGTACGAAAACTATGATATCTCGCAACCAGTGAAACAAAATCTATTTTCGTCAAAGGTTTATGAAAATAGATAAAATATACTAACTTTTATATTTCACAAATATTTTTCATACAGTAAAAGAAATCATAGTGAAAATAAGGTTCTTTACAGAACAGCGAGCAAAATACAGCAAGTATAGATTTCATAAACGAGCATGAAACGGCACATAAAACTCATCAATAAAATTCACCAAAATTCTGGGTAATTCCTAACTAGATAAAGAAACAAGAAATACTGACCAAAGTTTTGGATCAAAATAATATATGTAGCATAGTTATTTAAAATGATTTGTCATCAAAATTATCGAAAAACAGAATCTGGAAAAGATCGACACCTCTGTAGTAAAACAATCATAACTCACTCATACGAAAACAAAATCAAGCAAGGTCAGAGGGGTTTGAAAATAGACGAAATTCTCTAAAACTCATGTTTTATACCGTAATTAAGATATTGACTTTAAGACAGTCCAAAACAGCAAACAAAGCAGATCAGCGACAAAATACATATTTTTCCCTTAAAAACAAAATCAACATAGATTCAAGAAAATTGATCCAAACACACCTAAACATGAAATCGAGTCTACCAAGTGTCCAAACATCATAAATTAGAGTATCTAACATGTCCACACCAAATATATCACATGGATCTCAGCCAAATCACGAATTCTCACAAAAGTCTCACATACATGATCTAAATCAAGAACGGGTAAAACTTAAGTTAATTTATGTCCATATTATGTCGTGAGTCATCTATGGTTAAATTTTCATAATAGAGACAAAATCCATCAAGCATATCACAAACAAGAGTCGTCTCTAGACCCAACTACATTATATGTGGTATTTTTGACTTGTATCAAACAAATGAATTGGAGTACAAGTTACTTGCCTTAACCGAAGATGAAGAACAAAGAAAACCAAGAGTAACGAGAAAAACCCACGAACGAAAATCCACAAATCAATGAATCCAAGCAACTAGAGCGAAAATCTCCATACGAACAAAAACTCCAAAAGCAAAAGATGACGGCGATGGTGGCTTGCGGCCACGAGAGACACCAAGAAAGAGAGGCAAGGGAATTTCATGGTGGTGCGAAGGTGCAAGGGTGATCGCCAAGGAGAATAGGGACTCGGGTTTGGGTGTTGGCGTGTTGGGCTGTCGGGTTTGGGGGGTTGCCGAGGTTGCACACAGGCCGGGAGAAGGTCGGCCTGGAGGGGAGGTGGTCGGCCTGGCTGCTCGGGTTGGAGGCAGGCCGGAAGGTGGCGTCGGGTGCTGTATGCGGGCGCAAGCAGGGGGAAAGGAGGGGAGGCCGGGATAGAGTAGATAGAGGCTAGGGTTAGAATTAGGGTTTAGTGGAGAGGGGTTTATATATATAGGGTTTAGTTGTGGGTTAATGGGTTAATGGGTATTAGGAGTAGTAGTAGGTTTACCAAATTGGTTTTGGATTTGGGTCAATTAAATAGGATTACAAATAGGATTGGAGATTACATTTGGCTTTGGTAATCTCATTAGGGATCAAATAATAGGAATGGGAAAAAGGATGTGCAATCACCACCACCACAACCACCCAAAAAGATAAAAATAAAAATAAAAAGAACAAGGCCAAAAATGAAGAAAGAACAAAATAATGAAGATCGAAACGAAAGAAACAACCAATCAAACACAAAGAGATCAAAATGAAATAAGACATATAAATATATTGAAAACAACTCCAATATACGGTTCAGAAAGAATACAAGAGAGAAAATACACCAAAACGAAAAATACACTCCAAAAATACACAAAATGAAAAACAGGAATTACAATTCTATAAACCCTCTTTATTAATATAAACCAAAGATGAATGCATAATCGGAGTTCCTTGCTTGTCAGAGTTTCTGATCGTTTAGTTGGAGTTTTTGATGTAGGGCTTCTTCATCTTAGTATATTTTTCAATATTAATGGTCTGTACAAATGTCTTAGCTGCGGCATTTATACTTGGATTCCTTGTCGCTTTACGTATATGCTTTCTTTCGACATGTATGCTTTCTTTTAACTGAACCTTATGGAAGTATGCAATTTCTTATGCTTTTATGAGATACCTTTCTTGATTAAGTATATTTATATGTAATTTAAGAGCAACAATTAATCTCTTGTAAATTTAGACTAATACTATACTTTTTGCCCTTTTCTGTTTCTCAACTTTGGAGGGGGAATTTAAGCGGTGTTGTCATTGAGATCTTTCCTCATCAGAAGAGTACAATATATCTCCTTTAAAGCTTTTCACATGATTACATTCTTTTGTTGTCCTTAACAGTTCACGTTAGCCGTTTTAATCTTAGCATCTTTAAATTTTGATCGAACTGATCATAGACTCAACTCCATCCTAATTTGAGTCACAGATAGGTGGCCGTGGAATTGGTGAATTGAACTTTGGATTGCTAAACTAGAATCCTAAGTATATTGTTCCAGTCAGCTGAAGAGTTTCATCAATTAAACTTTTGATTGCCAAACTAGAATTCTGAGTTTACTGTTTAATTCCTAATAACTGAAGTAATTAAACTTACACATGAATGACATCAGTTATTTGAGACTATGTTGCGTAGTTACCCTATATTCTCTTGAGTAATTACTAACAATATTATAAAATCTATCGGCTTCCAATTTTGCATCTAGATTAACTTAATGTGTCCTAAATGCATCAAGATTATTCCATCCTCGTTTAGAAAAAGGATGGTTTTTTTTCATTACCTTCTTGATTTGGAGATGGATTTTTTAAATAATCCCGTGAATTAATAAACCACATCAGTTTAATGAAAAAATTAGTTCTTGATTAGAATGCTCATTCTACATAGTTGAAAGTTTGTCATGATAAACCACTTTCGCGTGATACACATTTTAAAGATTTAACTAGATTGAATCAAATGTCTGGTTTAAGTTCTTAAAAATTTAATTTCTAATTATTTTATGATGGAAGTTTTTTCAATTGACTTATCCAGTGAGGTATACACTTTTATGAGATATGAAAATAAAAATTTAATGAGTGAAATTTTATTTCTAGATTGAGTGATATTATTGAAATGGATAAAATTTGGATGAGTAAGTCACGATTATCCAAGGAGTATCAGGATGGTGTCAAATATTTCATTATTTTTGCCAAGCAACATTCACGTGATCCCAACTTCATCTTGTGTCCATGTCGTCGGTGTGTAAACTGTGAGTTACTTCCATGCAACGAAGTATAAACACATTTGGTGATTAATGGTTTCCTACAAGGGACACAAATTGGTTGTGCCATGGAGAGCGTGTCCCATCCATTCCGGTTGATTTGGCTGTTTTAGAAGATGAAGACGAATCCTTAGAAGTTGACGATGATAGTGTTGCCGATGAGATGCAAAATTTAGTGTGGGATGCTTTTGGAATTCATAACAATCCAATGCACACAAATATTCCAACAACCCAAGTCCATGATGAACTGACTGAAACACCGCACACTGCTGGTGGAGTGCAGGGTGGAAGGGACGACCCTAAAGTTAACAAAGAATTTGAAGTATTTACTAAGTTGTTGGAAGATGCTAGTACACCCTTATATCGTGATTGCATAAAATTTTCAAAGTTCTCATTCATCGTGAGGTTATTTCAGATCAAATGTTTGAACAGTTGGTCTGCTAAGTCCTTCACCATGCTACTTAAATTGTTGAATGAAGCTTTTCCTGAAATTTGTATCCCAAATTCAGCCTATGGAATAAAATAGTTCCTTAAATTTTTCGATCTGGGGTATGAGAAGATAGTAGCATGCCGATATGATTGTATGTTATTTAGGGGAGATAAGGAAAGTCTTGAGAACTGTGAAATCTGCGATACTTCGAAATGGAAAGGAAAACCAAATGAAGACCAAGATATAAGTGGGTCAGTTAAATCAAGGCAGAAAAAGAAGCCGGCAAAACAGATGCGCTACTTTCCTTTGATTCCGAGGCTGCAAAGATTGTTTATGTCGACCAAGACTTATTCTGATATGAGATAGCATGCTGAATGTCGGAAAAATGATGGGATTCTCAGACATCCTGCGGATTCAGTTTCATGGAAAAAATTTGATGAAAGATACCCTGATTTTGCGAAGGATCCTTGCAACATGCGACTTGGATTGGCAAGTGATGGTTTCAATCCATTTAGGCAAACAAGCAGTACATACAGCATATGGCCCGTAGTGTTGATCTCGTATAATCTACCCCCTTGGAAGTGCATGAAGCCGTCATCATTTATTTTATCCACAATAGTTTATGGACCAAAAAGCCCAGGAAATGATATAGATGTCTATCTTCAGCCTTTAATAGATGAGCTCCAATAGTTGTGGGAGGGTGTTCCAACATATGATGCGACAACTAAGAAATCATTCTGTCTCCGAGTTGCATTGACTTGGACAATCAATGATTTTCCTGCATTTGCAAATTTATCCGGTTATAGCACTAAAGAGCGTAATCCATGTCCTTGTTGTGATGATCAAACTAATTCACGGTGGTTATATAATGGGAGAAAGTTTTGCTACATGGGTCATAGGAGATGGTTGCCAGACACACACAGTTTCAGGGCAGAAACTGCTACAGTTGATGGACAGGAGGAACGAGAACAAGCTCTTGTAATTTTGTCAGGATCTGATGTGTTAAGGCGACTATATGGTCATAATTTCAATCATGGTAAGGAACCATTTACCATAAAAAAGGGCAAGAAAATGGCAAGGGATGAAGACATCGATGCAGATGAATGTAATGACATTGTTGATTTAGGTTCCTGGAAGAAGAAGAGCATTTTCTTCACACTGCCGTATTGGGAATTCAACTTATTGCGCCATAATCTAGATGTGATGCACATCAGAAAGAATATTGGTGAAAATTGTATAGGGACAGTTATGGGAAATGATCGGAAGACAAAAGTCAATTTGAAGTGTCGTCTTGATTTTGCTGCATTGGGCATACGACGTGAGTTGCATCCTGAATATTTACAGAATGGCAGAGTTTTCCTTCCTCCTGCAATGTACTGTATGTCCAAAAAGGAGTTGGAATTATTTTGCAAAGTGCTAAATGAGCTTAAAGTTCCTGATGGTTATTCATCTAACATAGCAAGGTGCGTCAACGATAAGGAGAAGAGGCTTCAAGGTCTCAAGTCACATGACTACCATATCTTGATGCAGGATCTCCTCCCCGTGGCTTTAAGGTTTTCAATGTGTGAACAAGTAACTGCCGTCATCAAGGATCTGTATAGCATTTATAAAGGACTTTGTTTAACGGTTCTACGTATTGAAGACATTGACCTATTGGAGCAACGTGCTGCAGTTGTTCTTTGTCAAATGGAGAGAATATTTCCCCCCTCGTTATTCACTATAATGATTCACTTGGTAATCCATCTAGCGGGTGAAGCAAGACTTTGGGGACCGGTACATTATCGGTGGATGTATCCAATTGAGAGGTACTTATTCATATTTGTTAATTATCTACCTCTCATTTGAATATTCGCATACCTTTTATTATCTAACTATTTACAATTATAGGTACCTGTATCGGCTTAAGGGATATATTAAAAGTAGAGCACATCCAGAAGGCTCAATAGCAGAAGGTTATCTCTCAGAGGAATGCTCCAATTTTTGTTCACGATATTTTCAGGGTGTTGAGACTTGTTTTACTAGACCAAGGAGAAACCCAGTCGGGTCAAACCTTGGTGAGGCACATTATCTATTCGAGACTGCTAGAAATACTATTGGTAAAGTTGATGCATTTGAGTTAGATAACTTAACATAGGAACAAACACATCGATATGTGATAGATCATCATGCAACTGTTGAGCCATTTCGAAAGTAAGTCAAAAAATGAGTTGGTTTATATTTAATTAAAACCAACCAGAACAGTTTTAAACTAATTAAATCTTTGATGTTTTAAATATTTACAAAGAATTTATTCGTGAAATGAAAAGAAATTCTAAAATGAGGAAATTGAGACCACGTGAACAAAATAAGAGGATGAATGAAAAATTTCATACGTGGCTTGACTTTGTAAGTCTTCTTCCAAATTGCGGTACGTTATTTTTCTAAATATATTCCTACCGTCACTAATTAGATTTAACATCACATATTATAGGTTCCGAAGTTGCACGATGATTTGGTATCATCTGAAATCAAGATTCTTGCTAGAGGTCCTCATAAGATGGCTAGAAGATTCATTGGATATATATATAATGGCTACAAATTTCATACTAAGGATCGTGAACGGTATTTGAAGTCCTAAAATAGTGGAATTTTAGTGACGTCAAAGTCAAGAAGTTATGTTTCTAATAATGACACAAGTCCAGTAGATGAGGATGTTGACTATTATGGTGTGCTCATGGATATTATCGAGTTGGACTATTATGGTCATTTTCGAGCTGTCTTATTTCGCGCAGACTGGGCTGAAATAGATAAGAACTATCCCCAAAATAAGGATACATTAGGATTCACAATTGTAAATTGTACAAATTTGACTAATACTGGTACACAAATCAGTGATGAACCATTTGTGTTTCCATCTCAAGTCTTTCAAGTGTTCTATGTGAAAGATCTAGTTTCGCCTAATTCTTATGTGGCACTTATTATGCAACCAGGAGATGTATTTCAGTTAGGAGATACATCAGACGATGAGGACGAAGATGTCACTAATAATTTTGTTGCTACTGAATTTCCTAGGTTTGATGTGAACATAATAGATGACAACAGTAGACCTAATTGGCTACGCATGGATGGAGAGCCAGGGGATGTATTGGATAATATTGATAGTTAGATTACTCATTTATTTTCTCCAAAATACTCAATGAAACTGTGTAATCTTGTTGAAAACTATTGATATTAGTATTTATATGTTTAGTCAGTTAGACAGAATTATTTATAGTCGATAAATAAATAATCAAGTGTTCCTATTTATAGAGATTTATTATTATCATTTGTCAGCAATTATTATTATGTTCTTGTTACGGATGTATGCTTTCTATCGATCTGCTCTTCTCCCTTTACTTTTTTATAGTCTACTGGAAGATTATGTTCCATTAATTTGTTAAGAGTAGTAGTAAAGAATGTAGCCATTCTATTTAATTCCTTGGAGAGTGAACCAAATTTCATTTATCTCCCAAATTTATTTGGCTTGATATTTCCTGAAAATTAATGAAAGATATGTGTTGTTGTTTGTCCTGTCTTTTTTACTTTTTATTTTTATTTTTATTTAACAAATGAAAGATAATGAGTTGAAACTTATTTAAGGAAGTTGTATGGTGTTTGTTAATGCTTATCAACTTTTTTCGGCTTTGAATTCTGTTGGATGTCATATAAAATCCTAATCATGACTTGTTTAACATAAAACATACCAAAATTAATGGAGCAATGCCACTATATATGAGCATTATCATTGTTTTTTTATGGCAATACTTGTTGCTGCAAATAGATATGTTTTTAGTTTTTTTGATGGTGCTATGCACTGATATGCTTTGAAATATTTTGTTGTTGTACTTGGCTCCAGTGTAACACCTAATTCAACATGCTAAACTGTTCCATGCAATCTTACATGTAAAGTAGAAGAATTTAGCCATGTTCATCTTTATTAATTTGTTAAAAGTAGTAGTAAAGAATGTTGCAAGTCACAACACATACTGCAATTCAAAAATTGAAATCATGCAGATATTTCACATACTGATATTTCCTTATCAGTATCATTTGTATTGTATAACTGTTATGTCCTTTTATGTGTCTTTTTTGTCAACAGGTTTGAATTATGCCGTGAAGAAATAGGGAGCCTACACGTGAGGAGTCTTCCAACGAGGGGGGTAGTGAACATGAGGTGGGTGAGGGAAGCACCCAGCCCCCTAAAAGGACTCGGGGAGCGACGAAGATGGCCAATGTTTGGAAGCGACGAAGATGGCCAATGTTTGGAAGCAACCTCAAGGTCAAAGAATCCTCGTGGAGGTGAACGAGGATCACCAACCCGTAGGTAAACATGCTTGCTCTTTCGCATCGTTCATAAGCGTAATTGCTAGGAATTCAGAGTACCTTCATCTTGCTTATGATCGATGGACAAATATCCCAGCTGCATCATGGGCTAGAGCCCTTGAACTTCTTAAGGTAATATTTAAAAGTAAATGTTTCTGAACATATGCAATATTTAAATGTCGCATGCCAATATAGATATAAATTGCACAAGGTATTATATATACACTATCCTCCAGTAAGTAAAGTTCATTACATACTGAATTCTTTTTATTAGCTTCCAATACCAGCTTCCAATGCCAACTGAAGGATTAAGGATTGCTCAGATCATGTTCCTACTAATACTCAAATTCCCAGTACATCAGAAAATATATGTTCCAAATCAGAGAAAGATATGTTCTTCATTCAAATGAAAAAATGTACATCAACTATTAAGTTTTATGGATAATTCATTTTTTGTTTTAACTATTGGTTTTTGTTGTCTTTGATTAACATGACCTTATCTATGATAACCAAGTTACTTTTTCTTGGTCAATTACTAATGTGATTAACATGACCTTATCTGTGATTAATATGACCTTATCTTGCACTATTTCATGCAAAATTGATAAAAAAATGTTGCTAGCAAACCTATAAAAAATGTTACTAACTTTGACTCTTGTTCATACACAGTCCAAATTTGATTACCCGGCGGTACTTGATTCCGATTGGGTAAGCAAATCTATGTCTAAGAAGTGGAGAGACTATAAGTGTGAATTGAAGGCAGATTACTATGACGAGGACCGGACTATGGCTGCAAATATAAGAGTAGTCCCAAAAGGTGTCACAAAATTAGATTTGGAATACCTGTGTCATTTTCGGAGTTCACCAGAGGGAAAGGTAATCATAAAGATTAATTTTAATTTTAATTTCTGCAAATTTAATTGTAATTTTATTTTTTGCGCTTTCTAATTTCTCTTTATTTAATTTTTATGTGAGTATGATTGTCGAACAATGCTCAAATTAATAAATGTCTTCTGCTTGTTGTTATGTTAACATAAAGTACTTCCTTTACAAACACTTTGTATTTTTCTGTTCTTCTGTAACACTTTGTTAGTACACCTTAATCTATTTGAAAATGTCAACAAGATGTTATGGACTTTGAGTTAAGACAGTAAAGTTATATGGTAGTTGTTAATTTGACAGAGATAACCCTTAGCAAAGTTGCAGCTTAGAAGATTTTGGGATGAAAGCTTTGTCGTTGATGAACAACAAAAGTGACGGTGTATAGAATATAACTGATGGTCATCGTTGCTTTTTTATCTAGTCTCACAATGCAGCACCCTGTTATCTTCCTTCATATTTTGACACCCTATTACACTTGTTCACTGCATATTTATCATGGTACATTATACTGAACAAAAGAAACAAAGTTTACTCAGTAGCAATTATATAAAAACATGCATGCTTCATAACCATAGCAAAACTCTAATTACACATGTTGCAAGCAATAAAGAAGGAATTACGAAGAGTGCAATACTAACTACAGATCGATGTGTTAAACTTAGAACAAAGATGGATCATCTTCACATGAAATCAACCTTAAAACTTTTAGTAACAGAATTAATTAACCATCAATCCACATAGCATAACAAAACTGAGAAAACAATAAAACATCAATGCAAGAAACCTCAATGCAAGAAAATTTTGTTTATTTAATTTTAATTAACCATTTTAATTTTGTTTATGATAATTACAATTTGTGTAGAAAAGGGCCGAAAGAGGTCGTGCGAGTTGACAAGTACAGGATGTGTTACATACATCCGGAGGTACGAGCTTCGCAAGGCGTCGTGCGTTAATGGTAAGCATCACTTTTTAAAATCATTTGTCATAAAATACTCTATTGATGTTTGGATATTTCTCTGTGTTCTCTGATATACAGAATGTAAGCATGGAGGTGGGGATCAGTACGGGAATCTGGATTTCTTCGACGCCACCCACATGAACTCACAAGGCGTGTTTGCGTCAGCAAAGGCAGCATCGATATCAGTAATTGTGTCCTATCTTAATTGGGCTTATTTGGTTTGTAATTTGACTATAAAATGAAAGACATCTTACTTGTTTTTACAATTTGTTTTTTACAGAGCACTGCTAGAATGAGATACGCCAAACTCTCATCCGCGGCTGCCGCCAACTCCCCCACAGCATCCGTTGATATTGTGGAACTTCAGCATCAAGCGTTGGTCCAGGAATGGGGCCAAGAATGCCATGGACGTGTGCGTGGGAAGGGGTTAGGGCCCACACCCTCTCGATCTCGTGCTGCTTTGTTTACGCAGCCCGATCCCAGAGATGAAAAGATACGTTATCTCGAGACGCAACTCTCAAAACTTCAAGAAAAAGTTTCGCATTTATTTAAGGAAATGAATGTCGCCGAACCTGGTCACATACCAAGACAAGTTATAGTTTATATTTAGTTGCCTATCGTAAATATTTTTTGATAATTTGTTTGTCTTATTGCTGGTTGTGTATGTGTGTGCTGACTTGATTTTTTTAAGTGAAGTTTTTTTTCCAGATTTGGAAACATAATGTATATTTTTTTGCTTTATACAGCAAAGCAATAGAGTCATTACAGGAGCCAGTCAGATGAATGAAGGAGCCGGCGAACATGATTCCATCGATGACGACTCCGTTAGACGTTCACGGTAGACATGATTGTCTCTTCTTGTAGGTGTTAAAATCTTATTTACTTCAATTCTTTTAATGATCTTGCATTTTTTGCTGTATCTAAATGTCGCATGCCAATATTTCCTCTTGCATATGTCGCATGCCAATATTTTCGGTTTATATGGAGAATTACAATGTCACATCTGGTTGAATCATCTAATAAGCCCGTGTTTATACTTTGCTATCAAGAACTTTGTCTGTTAGTTACACTTATACATTTTAAATTTATTTATTGAAAAAAATAATCTGAGCAACTTTAATTATTCTTCCATGGTCACTGCTTTTGAATTTTGTATCATATAATTATTAGAACCATTTGGTCGATAGTAGCTTCATTTATGTTTGGGATATATATTTACCTTTAACTAATAGTGTAAGATTTGTTATTGAAAATTGGGTTCTGCTTAGTATATATTCTTCACTGCACTCTGCACAACTATTCTTACAGCTATAAAAATGACAACTAGTAATACCTAAAGTTACTGTGAATTCGAAAGGAGAACAAAAAAAAATAGGCTAAAAAAATTGTGAGTAATAGAGAATCACGTACATGCAGGGGCGGAGCTACCTTTGGGGGAGGGGAGACAAATGGCAGCCCAAAGTTGTTCCAAAACACCCCTTTCCAAGTAAAATTTTTATTTGGGACCATCTTTTTTACTTGTTTATATTAAACATTTATTATTCTTACTGTTGCATTTTTGCTGTATCTAATGATCTTGCATTTTTGCTGTATCTAATGATATTGCTATAACTTGCACCAGTGATATTTCATATGCACTGTGTTAACTTGGCCATTGTTTAGCTCTATATTAGAAAATTAGGAAGAAACTGTAAAAATAATATTTATAGTTTCCTCAGAATTATATAAGTTTAGAATCACTATATATGTTGCCCATTTCAAACTGGGAATAATGATTCTTATTGTTGCATCCAATCTAACAGTAAGTTTAAAGGACGAGCGTATTAACATATAGTGTGACCTTTTCTTCTATGAACCTTTGTATCTAATTATCAATACTGAGAATAAGTTAGATTTATAGATGTAGAAAGATGTATCATCAAATTATACTGCGTGACCAGAGAGGTTGCATTTCTGAATGAAGTAGAGTTGTGTAGACAAAGATGTACACAAACACTTCCATCTTGCACTGTTTCATGTTGGACTTGTTTCATTTGGAGGTTGTTTCATGTTGAAGCATGTGTTGTATCAGACATTTGTATCTGACAATAATCCAGTCCTTTTGTACATATACTGTTTGTACATATACTTTCTCCTGTATATATATTTATTTGAATTTTTTTTATCCAGCGTGATTCCAACTTCTGACATTTTGCCCATCAATAAATAGGTTTATCAGTACACTAACACACCTGCAAACATTTATTATTTTTAACTATGTTTATTGAAGGTAATGTCATAAACTTGGTAATACGGTTCTTTTGATTGTTGTGTAAAGATACAAGGTCTTTATATGTCTAGGCATTTAGCAGCTTTATCTGAATATACGAGTATAGAGAGTAGTATACCATGGTACTATTTATGAATCTACTATACTTTTAGGCATTCATTTGGATTAGAATAATGAACTCCACTAATATATCTCTATCTCTTGGTTTCTTCTGATCAGATTGAATCTATGTGAAAGAATGAAGAGCTTACAAATTACAATGGACATGTACCTCTTGGTTCCTTCTGATCAGATTGAAACTTTATGTACAGAAACTTGTAGCATATAAGGAAATCCTCAAATCTTGCAGCATACTAGTATAAGAAACTTGCAGCATATACAGAAACTTGCAGCATATAAGAAACTTGCAGCATACTATACCTTTATATGATCAAGTGGTCTATTATTTGTTTATAATTATCTATATTATATGATCATGTGCTGCTTCTGCATGTCTGACTGTTTATTTCTTTTAATTTCAGTATCTTTTAATTTCAGAGAATGATGGTCTCAGAGAGCGAGCTACTGCTGCAACCTGAGAATGATGGTCTTAGAGAGCGAGCTACTAGCAAACTGATCACTTTTGGAAAGTTTTTTTTTCATGTTATGTTTTCCATACTAGGCTGGTCTTATAGAGAGCAAACTACTAGCAAACTGATCACTTTTGGATAATTTTTTTTTGCCATGTTATGTTTTCCATACTAGGTCTTTGTCGAAGATTATCAGCTTATGTGTAATTACCTTCAAATGTGACTGCATAACATTTTCAAGGAATTATAAAGCTTAATTAAAATTGGGTTGGCCTTTATTATTTTGAGCAAGTAAATTGTTTATGAAATATATATGCTGAACATTATTATAAATTGATATCAAATTGGGATATATCTGCATGTATGATTGTTTATAGTAATTTTTTTTGGCTCATAAATATTAACATTTCTTGATTTCGAATCACACCCTCCCAAAAAAAAAACAAAAACAAAAAACAAAAAACAAAAAACAAAAAACAAAACTACCCCGGCGTTGCCAAACACCGGGGTTTAATTAAATTTTTTTAAAATAAAAAAAAATGCAAAATGCCGGGGTAATCCACATTACCGCCGGGCTATGTAAGAAACAAGGACGGTGTTTTGGAAACGCCGGGGTTTCGCTAGATATATCCCGGCGGCGGAATAGACGGCGTTTGCGACGGCATTTTTCCGTCTGCCTGGTCGGTTTACCCCGGCGTTTATATACGCCGGGAAAAGTGTTCTTGTTTGTAGTGGTAACTACTCAGTTAAAAAGAAAAGGAGTTTATTTGGTCTCTTTTTGGCACATCTTTTTATTGTTCAACACTCGTCTTGACACCATATTCAACACTTCTCTTTTAGGTCTATAGGCAAAAGTTTGCTGTAGGAAAACTATTTTAAAGTCTATTGCTTGATCATTAAGCATGTACTCTGGTTATAAAGAAGAACGAGAAGGCAAGGCAAATTTTCTTTTATATCAAAGTAGCTTTATAATTATTTGAGCATCAGTACACCAAAACTAGCTGAAGGTTCTTACCAGAACATGATGACGGTAAATAGCTAATTGGGGCTCTATAAATGACCCTATTTTTAAACACAATCTTCCATCAACTTCGACTTTAGCAAATCAACACAGATGAGTGAGGAATTCCAGATTTAATGTATCTCAATACCAACAACTGATATATATAACTTTGGATCGGTTTTGTTTCGTTGCTTTTTTGGTGGTTTTATTATGTAAAATGATCCAACGTTGTATTCACTATATAAATTAATTAATTAATAAAAGATATCATCAGGGTATAGGAAATGGGATTCCAATTGGGGCAGTGATCACAACTCAAGAAGTGGCTCAGGTCTCAACTCACAGGAGCTACTTCAACATCATGAAAGTAAGCTTTTTGATCTCATAAAAACATACTTGTTGAAAGTATTTTTATTTCAACTCCCATAGGAAGCCTTCTTATAGGAAATCTTTCCATTTTGTTACCTAAATTGTGTTGTGCTGAGTTTTTTTTAATAATCTTTATTTTATTTTATTTTCCTTGTTTTCTTCCATTCTTGCTATTTCAAATTATAGTTGATTTAGATTCAGTATCAATTTTTGTCTTAGTTGAATAAATAATGACCAACTTAATTTGCTTTAGGAGTGATCTGAACGAACACTATTGGGAGATCTACTGGATTTCGGGATCTCACTTTTAAACCTTATAATGGGTATGCAATTTTTGTTCATTTTTTTTAAATGATCAAAGTATAATTTGCTTTTGTTGTTGCTGTTGTTGTTTTGAAAATTTTGCAGGCAATGCCTCATGATAGATCAAAGCTTCCACACATAGTGGATCCAGTTATTAAAACCACCTGCCATCACTGTATATTAATATTAGCTTTCACCTCGAAAAATATGTGATGAATGATGTATTGATTGTGGATTTGAAGTTGTTTATTTTTTGTAAATTGAATCCTGTATTAAAATATTTGGCTATTTATATAGGTTCAAATGTTATTCAAGTGATTTGAAAGTATTTTGATGAGTTGGAATGAATTGCTTATTGATTGTGCTTGATTATTACTTAAATCAATTGTACAACAACGACACCACCCAAAAAAAAAGCCTACCCCGGCGTTTTAAAACGCTTGGAAAGGTTTTTTAATGGAAAAAAAAATTAAAAATTAAAAATTATGTTATCCCGGCGTTTGGAAACGCCGGGGTAGCAAAAAAAAAACCCCCCGACGTTTGAAAACGCCGGGAAAGGTTTTTTGCATCCCCGGTGGGGGCAAACCCGGCGCTTGCGGCGGCGTTTCGCAAAGCATTGAGGCCATCAACCCCAACATTTAAAGGCATTTTTAAACGTCGGGAATAGGAAAAAAACGTCATGGATTTTGGTGTCGTTTGTAGTGTGCAAGTACCACTATATGGAGCTGCTAAGATCTTTCTATCTTTGTATCCTTTCTGAAGTAATAAAGTCTCTATACAGTGTGATGTTAGGTTTATGTCTTGCGTACTATGTTAGATAAGAAGACGATGAGACGATGGAGGAATCGAGACGATTGGAGATGGAGTGGAAGCAAGGGGAAACATTCAGCAGCAATAGCATCAGCAGGTTGTGGTCGACCGCCCTACTATGCAGAAGTTTTCGAGAGGCGGACAGTCGACCGACCTTGTGGTGCGGTCGACCGAACGTGGTGCTGATGGATTATTTGGGTCGGGTCTTGGTGATTCGTGAGAAGCCCAACTTTCTCTTCAAGTCAGATCGTACCACTCTTATCGTATAGTTATCTCTTCAGGAATAACCAATGGCTATTGTATCAAGATATCAAACTAGGGTTTCTCTAGATCTCTATATATTGTTGTTATTGGCCTCCATTGAAAGCCAAGAGAGAGAGTACTTCATTGAAGGCGGAGTTAGAGAGTTTCTCCAATTGTAAACAGTTAGTACTTGCTGGTGAGGATTTACAGAGGGTCATGGTAAGAATTGTAATATTCTTGTATCTTCTCTAGTTGAATAACATATGGGGTTTCTTTTCCCCCATATTAAGGCAAAAGCCCCAACTGGGACAAACTTGTGTGTGCTTTGGTGTGTTTGGTATGATCTCATATGTGCTTGGTAGTTTGTGTTGATTGCATCGAATAACTCAACAAGATTCTCAGTTAGGTTTTCCTAAGAAATCCTAACATGCAACTGACTAAGAAACTTTTCTTGTTAATGTCAACTTTCATGCTCAAAATTGTGTTAACTACTCCTAGGTTTTTCATGTCAAATGCATTTAATAAAGTTAGTTTCACTTATTTCACTATGTGAATGTCACTATCACAAATCAACATATTATCAACATACAATCAAATTAGAGCAACCATATTATACTTCTTAAGAATGTATAGATATTTATCAGACAAACTAGCACTAAATCATAGCATTCTAACAGTCGTATCAAACTTTACGTGTCATAATTTAGGTGACCATACAAAGATTTTATTGGTTTACACTGTTCTTGACTTTGCATGACATGACCATCAGGTTGTTTAATATATATTTCTTCATTAAGGTCACTATTTAAGAATGCTTTTCTTACATCCATTTAATGAATAACAAAGTTTTAAATAGATGCAAGGGCTAAAATGATCCTAGGGGGTGTTTGGTACAAGGATATCTTTTTTGCTCCCAGGAATCATAAATCATGGGATTTATGTTTCCTAGGATTTATGAGGAATCATAAAACATGTTTGGCAGGTCTTAAACATCTCTGGGAATGTTAATTGGAAACTTAATTTCCTATGTTTGGTTAGTCACCCCCAAACTGTTTGATGAAATATCTGAGAAAAATAACTGATATGAAGCTCTTTCTTTTCTTATTGTCGATCTGCAACAATGGAAAAGTGAGTGCTTCGCTACTTTGAGACTACGATGAGGAAGTTGTGAAGGTGGTTGCAGCTCGACGAGGATGAGGTGGCAAGAGGGATTTGCGATGTTGGGTCGCGAGGAGGGCGACGAGGCTTCGACAGATGGGACTCGGTGGTTCAGATGAGAGGACGAAGAGGGGGCTTGGCCACGGGCGGTGGCAGATGAGGAGGTGAGCGGTTGCGGAAGGCAGAGCTTCGGGTGAAGGGAAGTCAAGGTGGTGTTCAGGGCAACGAGGAATGATGGCGGCTTCGAAGTTTGGGTTGCTCAACGGAAGGGACGACGGTGCTGGGGTTGGACGAGAGGGCGACGAGGTCCAGAGGTGAAGAAGAGGGCAGCAGGTCGACGTGAGCGGCATCACGATGGGTGGCTTCATGGTGCTGTCGATGAGGAGGGAGGAGAGGCGAGGAGTTTTCGGGGCATACTTGTATTTTCAAGGAACTAACATTTTTCAAGGTACTTGGAAATCTAAGAATCCCCCCCCCCCCCCCCCCCCCAAATGGGAAAATTTTTGTGGGAATTGTGGCAAAAAAATTTCATAGGAATCTTAGTTTATGGGAATCTGAATTTAAAAATTAATATACCAAACATGGGAAACTAGATTCCCAAGTTAAGATTCTCAAGAAGCAAAAAAATAATCCCCCTACCAAACGCCCCCCTAATGGAGCCTTGATGACAAACAGGTGAACACACATCAAAATAACCAATACCATACACTAAGGTAAAACCTTGGCCACTAGACGAGCCTTAAATTTATTAACACTGTCAGAAATTAACTTCTTCTTAAAAAAATACCCATTTACAGCCTATATGGCCTTCCCTCCTTTCGGTAGGTCTACCATGGTCCAGTGCAATTTTGTAATAGTGAATCCATTTCATCATTTATTGCCTCTCTCCACAGACATGAATCTTTAGATCACATTGCCTCATCATAGATGGATCATTCTTAAGTGATAGGTGACAAAGTTACTTCCATACTCTTTACATGTTTTATGTCTTGTGGAGGTTCTCCTTCTTTCTTCTTAACTTTCTACTGTCAGACTAATGTCCATGTCCATGTTGAAATTAACAAGTTCAATCTATTGAGAGTCTGTTACAGGTCCATATAAAGTCATGCATTGTCCTTACGAAAGAATTTTCAATAAACTGCATCCTTAGAATCCAAATAATAATTTGATAGATCTAAAAATATGTCATCGCTATCTTCAGCTGGACCTAAATATATGCATGTTACAGTTATTATTCCTACTAAAGGCATTTTAAGATCATTAATTTTAACATATGAGATACATCCCATAGTTCTTAAGTCATTAAAATGAGGAGATGTTTGTGTCAAATTTCGTAATGTGTGGCAATGAGTTTGACATGTGGTAGTCTATTTAGAATGTGATTTTTTATGAGAACAACATTAAAAACATAGAATTTAGCATTTCAGTCATTGTTTTGTTTTTACATTCGGCTATTCCATTCGATTGAGGTAATGAGAGTTAGTCTCTAGGATTATACTATGTTCATTACAAAATTCTTTGAATTCGTTAGATACATATTCTCATCCTTTATCACTTTTAAACCGTTTGATTTTCTTATTAAGTTGATTTTCCACCCTTTGTTTAAAAGATTTAAATTTTTTAAGGCTGCACCTTTAGATTTCAACAAGTAGATATGACAGTAACGTGAACAATTATCTAAGAAAGTAATTAAATAGTTTTTACCTCCTCTAGTTTGAATTTTAAATCACAAATATCGAAGTGATTGAGTTATAGAAGTTGTGTACTTCTAGTAACCGATCGGAATGGTTTTCTAGTCAATTTGGTTTGGGCACAAACTTCACACTTGTAAAAAACAATGCTTAAATCTAAAGAAATATTACGGGTTTTAGTTATTTGTTGCAATTATCTATAATTCACATGACCTAGTTTACGATGCAAAGTAATAAGATCAATTGAATTAACAATGCTAACATGGTTCAATTCATTAGTTAAACTTAATATGTATAAGTCATTTTCAATATAAGCACAAGTGAAATAATTAGAATTAATAATTAATATGGCCCTACCACTGGTTATATGAAACGACATTCCATGTTTGCATACTTTAGTGATAGAAATTAAATTTCCAGCTAAACTAAGTGTTAGAATACAAGTGCAATTTCCCTTAACCCTTCTACAACTTCGAAGTTTTGGCTTAGTGGCAGGGACTTTCACATGGAATCAGAGCAACTCAGGTTCAAATCCCACCGGCTATGCAATTTAACTACGGATTAAAAAAAAATTACAACTACGTATAGTCCAGGTCTCGCACCACAATTTGTTGGGCATTTATTTTGTTTCTTTGGCCCATAAAAACAATGGGCTTTCGACCTGAGGGGGCATGTTAGATACAAATGAAATTTCCCTCAATTCTTCTACAACTTCGAAGTTTTAGCTTAGTGGCAGAAACTTTCACACTAGGAACATAAAAAAACATCTTAAGGAAAGTTGTATCTTAACTACTCCTTTTTCGACCACTTCCACCAAGGTTTCGTTTTCCATGGACACTGACTGATTTTCCATGTTGGTTTGTTCTATTGCATTTCTATCGTTCGTGGCATGAACTGATGCTTCTGAATCAAGGATCCAAGTGCTAGGACCAATCACTGTTTTAAATCTCGGATTTTGGACTCGTCTCGGCAATGGGTGTTTCGTTTCAAATCGGAGATATCGGAGGAGATATCGGAGAAATGTGATCATATCGGATGTTCATTTCCTATACTCAAGAAAGAAAAAAAAATTGTTACTAAATAAGATATTATATGTCCTACATGTCATTTATCATATAAAATACTGTATAATGTAATTAATGATATGAATCATTTACGATAAATCTTTACATAATTTAACAATAATATAGAAGAGAATGTAATATAAGTATATAACTAAATTGAATTTGCATTGATTAGAAAAAAAATGTATTAGTTAATAAACTTACTTGACTTTTCATATATACAAATAATAGTAATACGAAATCCTCACATTATTTTGGCTTAAGATCCTATTTTGAAAGACATATATGCAAAAAGTAAAACAAAATTTTTAAATATATTCACAATAACATTTGCCTCTATTTCGGCTGATATTTTGCCAATTTCGACAATATTTCGGCCGATATTTCGGTAATTTCGACTGAATCTACACATTTTGGTCTAAAACAATGTAGAGTATAAGATATGTGATTTCATATCGGCAAGCTAGCCGAAACGAAATTTCGGCCAAAATTTCGGCCATATCGGAGGAAATTTAAAACAGTGGGACCAATGCTAGTGCTTTCAAACATCCTAGCAGTTCAACTTCTAGCATACTGAGATATTCCACATTCTCTTTATTGGAAGGTTTCTTTAGTCCCCTACATTCAGTTGCCCATTGTCCCCACTTGTTGAAATCCATGCATCTACCTCTTTTCTTTATTGGATTTGAAGAGGCTTATGTGGTTGGGGAACACTTAGCTATTTTCTTTGAAGGAGTGGGCTTGACCACAACTGACTTGAGAGTTCACTCAGACTATTTCTTGTTCAGATAATTAGTTTCCAACTTCAACTTGATGTTAGCAAAAGTTTTGAGTCTTTCTCTAGAAATGTCTTCCAACGGGATTATGTCTTTTATCTCATCTATATCAACCTGGAATTTCTTAAGATAAAGTTACGTTCTAATATTTTCTCCGGACTCAGACAATTTATAAGTAACAATACCAGCAATCAATTTATCACAAATAGGAATCTCTTCGTTATTCAATTTTTTTGCAATATCTTCAAAAATAGATACTTGGGGGAAGAGAGGCTTCTTTTCCTCATATCTGTAACTTAGAAGTTGATCGATGTAGTGTACTTTCGATAGATCCTCCTCGATTTCGAATTGTTTTTGCAGCTCCTTCCAATTTTCTTAGCAGTTGTGAATTTCCTATAAGTTGCTGCTAATTTCTTATCCAAGCAGTTGATCAAGTACATACGAACCATGTTCTGATTGTTATCCCACTCATCTTTTGATATCTACACCTGTGGTGATTCATGTGTATGATAAAGTGCCTTCTCGAGTTTCATGATTTTGATTTGAAGTTCTGTATCCTTCCATAAGTTAAACTCAGTTCCAGTGAAGCCTTTTAGTTTATGAGTTGTGACTCCCATAAAGGTGTTATCTTTAAATGAGTTGAGTTGTTAGTCATCTAGAATCAACACCAAGGTATGGAAAAGAAGAAGAATAGAGCCTTTTGGGTTTGATTTGTTTAATTGAAAAGAAATAAGTAGAGAGGAGTAAGGGTTTGGATGTAGTTCGGGTTTTGGATCCGACGTCAATATCAGGTTGGGTTCGCGTTGCAAACTGGTCAGAATGGGTCCGTTCGGATTCAGACTCGAAGTCTAGACTAGGTCGAGTCTGTAGTTAGGTCTGCAGATGGGTTGGATCAGGTCTGGTTGGGTGTTGGATCCAACATGATCTGCAAATGGGTCAGATCTGGTTTGGTCGGGTTAGGATCTAGTGGCTGAATCGGACCAGTTCAGTTGGATCGGGTCGAGTTTGGCTGCAGGGTAAAGACCGAAACTAGAGAAGAAGGAGAGAGCTAGGGTTTGGATCGAACCCTAACGGTTGCAACGGCAGCTCACAGAGCGACACAGGGAGGCCGACGCCTAGAGAGCAAAGTAGGTGGCTTCGTTGGTGGTCTGACAGATATAGATGATGACGTGGTCGCAAGGCTGGCGGCGGCGCAGATTGCTGTCCGGCGAGATCGATGGAGGAGAGAGGAGTTGAGGATAACGATGACAAAAGTATGACGATGAATCTGACGATCTCTCCTAGTATATATAGAATTAATCTATATAATGTTTCGAGATTGTAAATGATGTTGAATATGAACTTAGGGTTTATGCTTTTGCGACTATTGTTTTACTCGAAGCATTACACCCTAGATATTCTGGATATCTAGCATACTGCTCTCAGACGGTTTATATAGCTAATACCGACTTGATGGGCTTATAGGCCGAACATGGTTCGTTCAATAAGTTCACGTTTATGATATTCATCATCAGATCTTACGTATACAACACGTGTTCTATATAACGTAATAATGTAATTATGTTAGAATATTTGCGTATGAGACCTATAACCGCAACAAGTACAACCAAAAGCAACAACTTATAAAAACCTACACATGAAAGTAAGATCTCCTCGGGCATTTCCTCTCCTCTTGTCATGCCTCCCACCAGTCCAGAATCTCCTCCCTATCCTATGGTCCCGTTCCCTCCCCTCCCTCAGTCTCGCCCTCCACCCTCAGCCTCTTCTTTGCAGCCAAGATGTCTGCCCGAGAAGAAACCAAGTCAAAATTCCAATACATAGAAGCTGTGACAGCAGTAACTTGGTGATTAAAGCAAAACTTATTTTTTCCTATTAATCTATAGAATCAGGGTAACCACAGCCGTCCAATCCCACGTCCGTCTGTGCTCACTCCTGATCCAGTAGCCGATGGATCTACAGTCGAAGAGTACTCATCTGGAAGGTAGAATAGAGATGCGAAGAAGCTGGAATGTAAAAGAGAACTGGAAGAAGAGAAGCTAGAGGAGAGCATAGAGCATGTATCAGTTCGTATCAGTCCTCAGGAGAATAATCATCTTGCAGGGTGTTAATTGTAAAATTGTCTTCAGTTAGGATAGCTGTACATTCTTCATTAGTGGAATATTGTGTGGGGCCCATTCCAACTGATTCTATTAGGTGTCCAATTACGAACTTCACGCGTACTTCCTGACTGTATAAATAACCCATTGTAAGATGATTTGGTTATGAATAGAAATTCCATTTGAATTGTTGTTCATCGTCTTCCTCCTCCGTGTCTTCTTGATTCGTAGCTAGGATTGCAGGTTCAAGATGGTGAGGAGATGTCCAGTTATGCCGAATTCTGTTGCCAATGGACGAGCTGGATCAATGGTATCAGAGCCAGATTTTGATCCCGTGAACAACACGAAGCCTAATAAGATCAAGAAGAGTATTAAGAAGTTGAGAATCTTCAAGAATCTAGGCTCGGATCTCGATCTGAGCATGGAGAACAAGAAATGGGTGCGAAAAACAACGAAGAAGATGAGGAAAAGTTTCACTGACGACATAGTCTTGATGACTGTCTCGATCGATTTGGAGATGTATTCAAGCGATTGGATCTGTTTGAGGAGAGGTTTAGCAGATTTGAAGCTACTATGAACCATACTATTCAAAATTCTGGAGGTTTAATGATATGAATATTTGCAAGTGTACAAAATCACAACAAGTAGTATAGTTAAGTGAATAGAGTGTCGGTCCCACAGGGACTAGATATTTTATTGAGTACCGATATTACTAGATTAATCACTATTTGGAAGATTGAAATTAATAAAGAATAAAACAACTAAATTAAATTAATCTAAAGAAATCTAACTAAATTAATGAAGAGGGAGCGGGCTGTGAAATTCTTGTAATTTGTTAATGGTAAAATTAATTCTAGGGCTTTTG
Source organism: Hemerocallis citrina (assembly GCA_017893485.1). Taxonomy (NCBI): domain Eukaryota; kingdom Viridiplantae; phylum Streptophyta; class Magnoliopsida; order Asparagales; family Asphodelaceae; genus Hemerocallis; species Hemerocallis citrina. Next base: position 95,478,338 of record CM030362.1, read on the forward strand.
ACTTCACCTAATTTATCACACACAATTTATAACTCCTTATGAATAAAAATATTATTTTTCCAAGTTGTAGACCAAAATCCCAAAAGTATTCACTACTCTTTCTCACGCAGTATCAAAATTATTCTCAACTAATTATTTGCCTTAGTTCATTCACAAATTATCAATTAAAAATTCATTAAGATCTATGGATTTCTTAATGGTCACATTCTCCTATAACGGTGTTTAATTTTTATTAACCACAAATTACCAGTTCGGTCTCTTCGTGATTTAAAAGATCATACAAATGTCTATCCACCAATTGTACGCATTAAGAATAAAAATCAACACACAACCATGAAAAAATAGAACAATAATAAGAAGTTAAAATTGTGTTCTAAAAAACTAGGCTACATCTTAGCCCTAGAAAAATAAAATTAGTTCATAATCAATTTGCAACTAAATTAGAGAAAGAAAAGAGATACAAAAAGAACTGCTTTTTAAAAGAAATTACAAACCGAACAGCCTCGAACCGCATTCCGAAAAGCAAAATCCGTTCAGTCTCTGTTCTCTCTCTCCTCTGTTTCTGTCTCGAAAACCGAGCTCTGAAAAAGTGTGCCACGTCAGTAGGCACTGACTGCTGTTAGATCCAGTCGTTTCCCCAGCTAGTCGCCACGTCGACGTCTCTAAAACCGTGCGTCGCCACGTCAGCACTCAGGTCCGCTGTCTCCTTCACGCCGCCTGACTCTCGTTTTTGTCCTGTAGCACGTGGGACCCAGCCCCGAAGTCACGTCAGGTCGCTGTCTCGAACCCAGTGCCGAAGTCACGTCAGATGCCACGTCACCTCTGACTCTCTATCTTTCTCTTCGTTTTTCATTTCGAACCACACACCAAGAGAGGAGAGTTGTCTCTCTCCTTTTAATTTTTTTTTTCTTTTTATTTGTTTGTACTAGACGTCACCTCCTAAAGTTGATGTGCGTGCCTGGTGTGTATTTATAGACAAACGGGTAGGAGAATTAGGGTTTGCTCTTTGCAAAAAAATCCCTTCTTTTTCATTTATTTCCTTCCTTCTTTAATATGATCTTTATTTCTTTCTCCTTTTTCTTCTCTTTCCTTTTTTTGCAAACACGTGCTGCATACACAAAATAAGACCAGAAATTAGGGTTTAAAAATAAAATAAAATAAATTAGTTTAAAATTCATTAAACTAACTAAAAATCACATTAGCTCATTTAAACCTCTTTTGCAATTGTTTATTGCATTTTCATCTCGATTGGCAAATTGAAATTTATATTTTAATTTTCACACGGCAAAACTGTATAATTTAAAAATAAAAAAAAACAATAAAAACAAATAAATCATTAAGTTTGTTTTATTTGTTGATTTTTACCAAAAATCTTCACTTTTTGCATCAAAAATCTTATTTCTTCAAAAATAATTAATTACTGGAAATCTTATGGAAATAAGACGAAATATTGACAAGATAGATGAATACAAGCTATTTTAATGAGTAAATGAGTACAAATATTTATATATAAATTAAACACATCAAATAATAGAACATCAGGTGTTAGATTCCAAGAACAGCGCCAGTTACGCGGCCATGAAGGATGTGACGACCATGAATAGAATGGAGGTTGGTGTCGAAGGCGAGAGGCGCGTACTAATCGGGATCAAGATTACAGATCCGTTCGATTTCAAGAACACAGAGGTGGGCGTAATCAAGAACCCAGGTTCGATAGAGGCCCAGGTTCAAGAAATTGGGATCGCTATCAGGAAACAGGTAACACCTTCTTCCCAAAGCATCCTAAAATTGATCTACACAGCTGTGAGGGCTCTGAGGATGTCCATAACTGGATTTACCATATGGAGCATCATTTTTCGACTTAAATGATTCACAGTAGTGATAAAATGGCATTCAATCTATACTATCTGAGAGGTGAAGCTTTAATGTGGTGGAGGTGGTTTGAGCAACAAGAAGAAGAGATGATTGATTGGGAGATGTTGAAGCATGAATTGTTGTTACAATATGGGCCAATGGAGTTTGATGACCCTGAAGAAATACTATACAAACTACAACAAACAGGAACTGTAGGAGAGTATCACAAAGAGTTTTTAAAATACAGTCACTTGGACAAGAATGTGGCAAAATCCTCTCTAGTGAGTTGTTATATATCGGGGTTGAGAACTGATCTGAAGAAAGAAGTTAAATTGAAGCATCAAAGAACAGTTCTTGAAGCTTATAGAGAAGCCAGTGCTCGTGAATCAATTGTTAATGATAAGAAGAAATCTTGGAAGTACAATGTGGTAAAGAAGGGAAATTCTTTGAATTTGTTCCCTCCCAAGTCTGCAAGTGTTCCTTTTAATGGGAGTGTCACTAGTGATTCTACTAGTTATGCAAGCAAATCTGCTGCTTAAGCTTCTCAAGCTTTCACTACTAATCCTTTTCCTACAACAAAAGCCAATAATACCCAGTTCTTACAGTACATGAAGGAAAGAAGAGAGAAAGGATTGTGTTTCCATTGTGATGAAAAATTTGTTCGAGGCCACAAATGTGCAGGGAAAACGTTTATGCAAATGGTTGGTAACTATGAAAGTAGTTCCTTAATGCAAATGCCGGGAGTATTGGATGGCGATAGTGAGGAATTGTTGCCTAATTCAGATGATGATAAAGACAATTCTCAAGGAAGTTCCCTAGACAATGAAGAAAGTGGTCGGAAACCTCTGCAGTTGTCTTCACTGGGTTCAGCTGCTGCAATATCTTTAAATCTTTTGCAAGGCAGTCCTACTCTTAGATCCTTTAGAGTCCAGGGAACTATACTATCAAAGGTTGTGTATGCTCTGCTTGATATCGGGGCCACTCATAATTTCATTGATGAACAAATTGTGGAAAAATTGAAGCTACCTGTAAATCCTAAGGTTCGCTTGGAAGTGACTGTGGCAGGGGGACAACAACTTAAATGTTCTGGTCTTTGTGAGGAAGTAACTTTCCTGTGTCAAGGAGTTCCTATAGTCACAGATTTTTATGAGCTACCCATGGATACTAGCCAGCTTGTTTTGGGAAATCAGTGGATGGAGACATTGGGTGATGTTGTATAGAATATGAAAGAAAAGAGAATTAAGTTTCAGATGAACAATAAAGAGAGAACTCTATTTGGAGTTTCTAATCAGGAGTTGGAAGTTGCAGATCCTAAATCTATATCCAAAGCTTTATTGCAATCTAAGGTTGGGTGGCTGCTACATATGGTAGGAGATATATTTGTGCCTGTCAAGGAAGCAGTTGATGCACAGTTGCAAAAGGTAATTGATGAGTATGGGTTGGTTTTCAAAGAGGACATGGGACTTCCGCCACACCGCAGTTGTGATCATGGAATATCTTTGATACCTGGATCTAGGCCAGTATCATTGAGGCCCTATAAGCATCCTTGGCACCAAAAGAACGAGATTGAGAAGTTAATTAAAGAAATGTTGCACACTGGTATCATCCATAATAGCAACAACTCTTTTTCTTCTCCCATTGTTATGGTCAAGAAACCCGATGGAAGTTGGAGAATGTGTGTCGATTATTAGGGGTTAAATGACATAACAATCAAGAATAAATATCCCATTCCGGTGATTGATGAACTTTTGGATGAATTGTTTGGTGCATCTGTGTTTAGTAAGCTAGATCTTCGAAGTGGTTATAATCAGATTAGAATGAGAGATGAAGATGTGTACAAAACAGCTTTCCGAACACACGAGGGACATTACGAATTTCTGGTTATGCCTTTTGGATTGACGAATGCTCCGTCAACATTTCAAAGCTTGATGAACGACATTTTTAAGCTCTACTTAAGGAAATTTGTCCTAGTATTCTTTGATGACATATTGGTATATAGTCCCAGTATGCTTCACCATACTGAACACTTGAGGAAGGTCTTGCAAACCCTGCAGCAACATCAGTTATATGCTAAGCGCAGTAAGTGTTCCTTTGGTGTTGCTTTAGTAGAGTATTTGGGGCACATAGTGTCTGAAGAGGGTGTGTCTGTTGACAAGGAGAAGGTTCGAGCAATTCAGGTGTGGCTAGTTCCTAAAAATTTGAAAGCATTGCCTGGGTTTCTTGGATTAACTGGCTGCTACAGGAAATTTATAGCTAACTACGGTTCCATAGCTTATCCTCTGGTCAAGTTAACCAAGAAGGGTGCTTTTGCTTGGTCGAAAGAAAGTCGACTGGCTTTTGAACACATGAAACACATTTTAATGACACCTCCAGTTCTTAGGTTGCCAAATTTCTCTGAGCCGTTTGTATTGGAGTGTGATGCGTGTGGTACGGGATTGGGACCTGTGCTTATGCAAGATAAGAGACCCATTGCATTTTTGAGCCAAGAACTCAAAGGAAAGAATAAGTTGTTGTCGACTTATGAGAGGGAAATGCTCGCTATATTGCTTGCAGTTCAAAAGTGGCATAAGTATCTGTGGGGAAGACAGTTTGTGATTAAAACAGATCATAAACCATTAAAGTATTTACTTGAGAAATGTCTATACACTGATGCGCAACATCTCTGGTTGGTTAAGCTCCATGGTTACCAATTTACGGTAGAATACAAGAAAGGGTGTGACAATAAGGTGGCTGATAGTCTTTCTAGACAATTTGAAGAAGGTTTAGAAGAAGAGTCTCAAGGGACATTAATGGCAATCTCTGTGATTCAGCCTGTGTGGCTTCAACAAGTGCAACAATTAGTTCTAACTGATTCATTCTATGAGGAAATTAAAGCTCAATATGAAGCTGGGTTGATCCTGATTTGGGATATGTGGCAGGGGTATACTACTACAAAGGAAGGCTTCTCTTGAGTCCCACTTCAGATGTTAAGCAGCTATTTTTGGAAGAGGTTCATTCAACACCTCAGGGGGGACACTTTGGAGTCGACAAAACTTGGCACAGTCTTAAGCGAATTGTGTATTGGAAGGGAATCAAAAAAGACATGAAGGAGTTTATCAAATCTTGTGACATATGCCAGAGAAATAAATATTTGAGTACCTCACCAACAGGTTTCCTTCAACCATTGCCAGTACCAGATCACATTTGGGATGATATCAGTTTAGATTTCATCGATGGGTTGCCTAGGAGTTCAGGGTACACTACGATCTTGGTAGTAGTCGATCGTTTGTCCAAGTATGGTCATTTTGTTCCCCTAACTCATCCGTATACAGCTAAAGGTGTGGCAACAGTCTTGTTCCAGCAGGTGTTCAAATTATATGGGTTACCAAAGACAATCGTGAGTGATCGGGATGCAGTCTTCACTAGTAATTTTTGGCGTGAATTGTTTTAGATATATGGTACTAAGCTGTGTATGAGTTCTGCATTTCACCCCTAATCTGATGGGCAAACAGAGGTCCTTAATAGGGTATTAGAGATTTATCTTCGCTGCTTCACATCACATAAGCCTGCAGAATGGTCGAAGTGGCTAGCTTGGGCGGAATTCAGCTATAATACCCAGTCCAAAGTTCAAGCCAAATATCTCCATATCAAGCAGTCGATGGAAAGGAACCACCTAATATTCTTTCATATGTTCCCAAAACTGTTAAAGTGCAAGCGGTTGAAGAGGAAATTGTTAATAGGGATATTATGTTGCAGATCATGAAGGATAACTTGTATCGAGCTCAGAGTAGGATGCTCAGAGTAGGATGAGTAACAAGGCTAACACCCATCGCACAGATAAGGAGTATAATGTTGGTGATTGGGTCTCAAATGCAACCCTATAGACAATCTTCTGTCGCAGGACATAGGCCTAAAAAACTTTCATCATTGTATTATGGTCCATACCAGATTACGACACGCATTGGTGCAGTGGCTTATCGTCTATTGCTGCCTGCAACATCGAAGATACATGATGTATTTCACATTTCACAGCTCAAGACCCATGTACCTAGATCATCGGAAATGTCAATAGCTTCTAATGCTCTGCCTGAGTATTTTGTTGAAAATATTCCTCGACCTCTGCGGATTTTAGGGAGAAGGGTTGTTCCTAGAAGGGGAATTGCTATATCTGAAATATTGGTCCAATGGCAGCATGGGGTGGAGAGTGAAGCTACCTGGAAAAATTACTGGGACATATATTGGCGCTTCCCTAACTTTCGGAGCATCATGGATGCTCCTCTTGAAGGGGGGGGTATTGATCCAGTAGCCGATGGATCTACAGTCGGAGAGTACTCATCTAGAAGGTAGAATAGAGATGCGAAGAAGCTGGAATGTAGAAGAGAACTAAAAGAAGAGAAGCTGGAGGAGAGCATAGAGCATGTATCAGTTCGTATCAATCCTCAGGAGAATAAACATCTTGCAGGGTGTTAATTGTAAAATTGTCTTCAGTTAGGACAGCTGTACATACATCATTAGTGGAATATTGGGTGTCCAATTACGCGCTTCACGCGTACTTCCTGACTGTATAAATAACCCATTGTAAGATGATTTGGTTATGAGTAGAAATTCCATTTGAATTGTTGTTCATCGTCTTCCTCCTCTGTGTCTTCTTGATTCCTAGCTAGGATTGCACGTTCTAGATGGTGAGGAGACGCCTAGTTGTGCCGAATTCCGTTGCCAACGGGCGAGCTGGATCAACTCCTCACCCTAGTAACCCTTCCACTCTCCCCATATTCCTGCAAGTTCCCTGGAGCCTCCCAAACCCCGAACCCTAACATGATTTCCCAAATTGTGCATGCCCTACCACAAAGCATCAGTACGTGTGAGGTGGATTCCTGTCACCCCCGGACAGAGCCCATAGTTGTCACTATTCAGGATGTTTCTTTTAAGGAGATTCTCCTTAGAGAGAATATCATCCTGTTTGGCCAATCACATAAAAAACACAGATCTTCAATGGTACCCCTGATTTTCATATGCACTTGTCGGCTTCCCATCTTCCCCCATTGCCAAGAAGACAATACATGAAGTGAACCAAGAATTCCCAGATGATTGTGATAACCAAATCCTCCTCATCAGATGTTACAAAATTTTCGTTAGTTGCCGCTAAAGTTGCAATTAACAAGGGAAACTTTTCTGTATGTTTTAGTTGCAACCTGAGCAGCAACTGCAACTAACAAAAGAATATATTGAATATAGTATCTAATCACATATGCTTAATGGCTATCGACAATTTCATTTTTCTCGAAGAATAACAGAATATAGTAACTGATCAATAGTGCTCCACTTTTCATCATGTAAATGTTCAGAAACTAAAAGCCCAGGTGTATACAGCTTGTGACTTCTTGTCCCAACATAAACACTCTAAAAATAAAATGCAGATGCAAGCACAGAAAACATTTCAGCTTAACTGCTTTAAGTAGAACCCAGCGTGAGAATTAAAACATACTCTCTATCATAAAATACAAAACTGAACAGATAATTTCCTGAAACATGATTGTGACGCATTTCCTTAGACATATCAATAAACTGAAGAAATATCATATGATGGGCTCAATCAATACTGTATTAATATTCACTCTTCATGTTTTCTGCTTCAGATAATCATCAGCTTCGTAATCTGAGTTTTCTTCGTTATCTGAATACTCATCTTCTCTGTGTTCATCTCCTCTAGCTTGAGTTTTTTGTTCACCTTTACCTTGATGATCTTCTTCCCCACCACTCGTCTTAATTTTCTTTTCTTTCTTCTTTTGTTTCTTTTTCAGTCGTTTTGAGCGTTTCTTGGCGGTCCGTTCTTCTGCAGCTTTCAATCGTTCCTCTCTCCTCATATTGAACTCGGCTATCTCTTTCCTCCTTTGGTAATCGGCATCCATCCTTGAAACGCGATCCTGCTCCTTTCGTCTCATTTGCCGATACTGTAACAAACACAACGATGAAGCCAAAAATTTATATTAGGGTGGTAAAAAAAAATATACATAAAAAACATACTTGCTAGTATAAATAAAATTTCCTCATATACTCCTTATAAAAAAATTATATTGGGAAGGAAATGATGACATTTTTCTCAACCTCATCCAAAAATGATTCTTTCCTGATATGCATAAAACATATAGCTCGTGTATTACTATGCATGTTGACCACATAGATTTGAAGCTAAGACTGAAATTTTGACTTATGAAATTCAAAGAAATTAGTGCAATAATTTTCCCAAGTACAGGGTTGTATTATTCTATTATGATGGTTTTGAATCTCATGATGAAAATATAGAATAAAGGTAACACGATACAACCCCTATCTATCATGCAATAAAGTAATACAAGAAAGTCGAAAGAGAGATGACGTGATTGACAACTCTAATGCTTTTTTTGTCAGTGCTAATCAATCCTTTTGAACTACAGTAAGCATTTTGTGCTGGTAATCTTCAGTCTTATTCAGGTAAAAAGGAACGGAAAGACAATGTTAAAACATACTAGAATCCCACATTACAGAAATAGTAGTAGCCTGCTAGATTAAAGAAGAAAATAATCCAAATGATAATCCCAATTCCCAAACAACAATTATGACAAATTGTTATGCAGACAATTACTTATGTAATTATGATAGCATATATAATCCAACACAAATTAAATCATGACTAGAATGGTGAACTACCTACTTCTACCCTACAGTTTTATGGCCAACGACCTGCTGACCAAACAATCATAAAAAATTGAGATCGATTCAAACTTTGGAGTGTCTTATAGAAGGATTTCAATCTGTAATGCACCCAATGTACCTCAATTCCCCAAGAAAGTCTTGAATAGACAAAATCGTTCCAAATAGCTCAATTCTAAACCTAAGGAAAAATCACGCAAACCACCTGGTTGTAAGATGTTTGGTTCATCTTCAAACCTGAATTTCTTACGTGCATGTCAAGAGCTATGAGCCAACAAAAGTTATAAATCTTCTAGATTTCTTGTGTTGGTTGAAAGTTTTCCTGTTTAAAAAGACTTTAACATCCTGCATTATGTTATGTGCGTGTTTGGACTTACTGATAGCTTGACATCAACTGAGAAGGGCAAGGCAAGAAAGCGATTGTTGACAGTATGATGTTAGGGTAAATTTTTTCTAGGCCCCTAGCCATAAAAGTTCTTCCTTTAACCCCTCTGACTTTTCAAACTACTCTTTAAACCCCTGGGTATACGAAAAATTCCCAACAAGCCCCTAAGAAAATTTGGGTCTGATTTGAGTGTAATGTAGGGGTTGTACTTTCAATTATATATTCCCCATCCCCGGTTAGAAGAAAATTTTCTCTTAACAAAGAGCCCACAGTTGTTGCAGAAACATGAGAAACAAAAACAGAAAATTTAAACAAAAGTAATAACATCTATCGAAAAAACAACTTATCTTCAATAAAAATAGTTTTGTTTCTACGGAAAATGGTAAATTTCAGGAAAAAAACACAATGTATATTAGAGAGAGTTCTCTTGGGGTTCACTCCAAGATGGAGAAGCTTAGCTACAATAGAAATAGAAACAGTTCCTTACTTCCTTTATACACTGAATAGTAAGGTTCAGATAAAAACATTATATACGTTAGAAAAATAAGTCCATTTCGAAATGGAGTGATATATCTTCCACTGAAACAGTTCACTTTGAAACAAGTCATTTCAAAACAACCCGAATTTTAGGGGCTTATTGGGAAGTTTTCACATACCTAGGGTTAAAAGAGCAATTTGAAAAGTCACAGGGGTTAAAGGGAAGAACTTTTATAGCCAGGGGCCGAAAAGAAATTTACCCTATATTTTAAATCATTAATTGAGAGTTAGAAGGACAAAGCCTCTCTCAAGACCCACCCCCATTAATGTTTATTTACCTTTAGTCATTATTTTGCTTTGGTCACGAATTTTATCTTCCCTAGGGACATACCTGAACTCCAATAGAGGGTTTTAAAGGTTTTTCCATTTCCCTTGGGGGGTTGATTACCTGAACTCCAATGGAGGGTTTTAAAGTTCTTTCCATTTCCCCAAGCAGGCTGATTAAGTATTGAAACAAACCTGGATCGGAATCCAAGCCCGAGCCCCGTCTGGTCCAAACCCACTCATGTGCATATTACACACACACACACACACACACACACACACACACTAGTCCTTAACATGTGCGATATGCTGATGCACAAGCATTAATAAATGTTTATTCTTATTTTGCACTTTGCAGTGCACATTTATAAAATTATTACATATAAGGCAATTATAATCTCTTATCTGTCACTCTTAAGACTTCAGATGTTTTTTTGGTCAAAGAGTGGACACTCATATAAGTATAATTTTTTAAATACTATTTTAGTTTATTACTAACAAACAGATATTTTAACCTCTTTAATATTTGTATTTTGAAAATGCATGCTCTTTGGGGAACGGGAACATTGTTTCTAATAGCTTAGGATAAATAGTCTATGTAACATTTATCTGTTTTAATATTCTACTTCATTATGAAAATTACAATATTATGTATAATACTTGAAGCTGTATTTTTTGCAAATGTTTTTCTTTTGCTATTGTGTAAGTTCTCTCAAAAGTTCACTGGTATAAATTTTGCTCGAATGAAGTTGACCCAAACCTGAAGCCCATCTAGAAAAAGAGGATGTTCGGTTCACTTATACCAACAAAACCTACCTAAACCAACCCGTCAACATCCCTATTAGTCACCAGTAAGTTTTGCTCATCATCTAATAACGATTAACACTTGGGTGATCGCTACTACCTACACAAGACATTGTGCACACTCCTTCAGGGTAGGAGTGCGCTACACGCTTCTCCATTAGAGGTAGGATATACCTCACTCCAATAAATGCCGTAGACATAAGCATTAAGTGATATATATCCACTATGCATAAAATATTTCTCAAAGACAAAATGCAAAGTGTGTGCAGATTCTGGCAGCAAGGCCAAAGATTGTCAACACAAATGAATGAAGAAACTACTTGACATCCTTTCTTACGCTATTGTGTAAGTTACCTAACCAAGTTGATAGAAATCCGTCCGGTTGAATGAACTCGACCCGAACTCCGCCAGAGAGAGACAGAGACAGAGAGAGAGAGAGGGTTACAAGTTCACTTATAGGGGGGGTTTACAAGTTCACTAATATTCTAAAACCCGCCCATCCAGACTCGCCAAGAACGACATAATGGAACCATGACACAAAGACATGAGAAATGTTTAGCAGTGTTCTAAAAGTTGATAGGAGATAGTCGGTCGGCCGATGGAAGCCTAGCGCATAGACCTTGTAAGCGGGGCCTAGGTGGCTAGGTGTTGGGCATTTTTTTCCCTCCATATTTATCTTTTGATTTTGTTTTGTTGTTCCACCATACATTATCTTGCTCTTTATTGCTCTCCATTCTTACTCTTGATTTTCTCCTTACTATTGCAGGATGAGCTTTAGAGTCTAAATGACACAACTGCGTGAAGATGTTGGTTTTGGTAACATATTTGGATTGAGCGATGATTGGTCAAGATAATAATCGGAATTTTTTTATGTCTTAATTAAATGTATCGAGATAAAAAAAAATGTTCTACTATTTCTAGTCTCTTTTGAAATATAGATTGACTTATCTTCTCATAATCAAAAGCATCGGTAGATTTGATATCTTGGAGGCAAACAGTATTGTGTGGTTTTCAATGAACTCCAATTGACAATTTGTAAAGTTGGCCTGTGCGTTTTTCTTCTAATGAAAACAATTTTGGGAAAAAAATAACATAAGCTATCTCTTCCCAATTTCGGGAATAATCATTCACAAAATTGTAAAGAATTATATCGCGTGGTATTAGTTAAACCATATAAAAACTACATTATCTTCAGATACACTTTAAGTGTAACAACCATACTTCAATGGACTTAAAATTTCAATTTTACTCAACAACAAGAAGTGCCTTGACTATTGCAGACTGAACATCCACTTCAAGTGCAAAAGACCAGATTCAATCATATAAACCAACAAGGCAAGAAATGAATCCAAAAAAGAGAGCCTAGATTGGGTCTGCCTAGGCCGGCCTAGACTGCCAAACCTATTTTTCAAAAGGCCCAAGGCCTAGGCGAGTCGCCCGGGGGCCGTCTAGCGCCTAGACTGATTTTTAGAACAGTGATGTTTTGAAAAACATACAAATAGTTCGTGTCGTGTCAGACACGTGTTCGAGATGTCAGACACGATAGAGCTAATAAACTAAAGTGGTCGTGCTTCATAGGTGAACAACTTTAGTAGTTGCCCACTTAGTTTTGTTCATCATCTAATAATGATTCACACTTGGTTGACCACTACCAATACTATCCACACAACCCATTGTGCACTACCCCCAACTCAGAAGACAACCACATGCTTCTCCCTAAGATTCATATGCATAGAGCATGCTCACTCCAATTTTCTCCCATATATATAAGCAATATGTATCATCTATATCTTCAATATTTCTCACAGTCAAAATGGAAAGTGTCGACAAATTATGGCACAAGGTCAAAAGATTATCAACAGAAATGAGCGAAGAAGCTACGTCTAGAAACTAAAGAGTACTACCAAAGGGATGCCCTAACAACCTACTATTTAAATACCAAGAAAAAAGCTATAGAATCAAGTACTGTTAAGAGGACTAAGGACATCATCAAAAAGGGAAACTCAAATTGCAAAGATCATTTCCCTCGTTATATAGGTCATACATAAGGAACAAAGATAAAAATCAGATTAATCAGGTAGATAAAGATATAAATTACTTTAATTTCAAATGAGTAAAGGAGTAGATGGTCCAAAGAATACAATAATATCCCTAATAAGAAAAGTTCATTAAAGTTCAACATTTCACATATTGATGCCAACCGAGCCTAGGACTACAAAATTTATGAAGTATATTATGGCTGCACGGTTCACCTAGTTAGGAGTGGAAATTCTTATCAATGTGATACTTGAAACAACCACAATGTCGAGAATAATGAAAATGGAATTGTTGTAGATTTTGGTGGGAAAAGAAAGGAGAGATCAATTACATTTTCAAATCCGCTACATAGTTAAAAAGTAATTATGACATGTTTTAAGTAAATTAAGAGTTACTCGAGATCCTCTCTATAATATTTGATTCAGTATACGATTTGGATGGACGAACTGTATATCAGCGTATGGAACATGAAGGAAAACGGATACTAGGAAAAGAGAAACTACATTATTAGAATAGGCTAAATGAAAGGGAAGACTGAAGATTTCTGCCACATACTCAAGATCATAAGTATTCAACTAATAAGATCTTACAATTACATGTATATTTCAAACCTTCCAATCTCTACCTAAAATTGACATACAAATGATAGTGCCCTGTTAGCTTCAACCTCCAATGTAGCTTTCCAACTACAAACACATCTTTGTGTGTGTGTGCAACGTGCATGTGCTAGTTGGATATTAATAGAAGATGAAAGGCCAATTTATAAGAAACAAAAAATATATAATCAACCTGGATATTTAAAATCAGATTTACATATTCTTAATATGGACAAGAATTTAAAGCACTGCTCTTTCTGGTCATGTTGTCGATACATGGTAAAGTGAAACATCAACTTTCTTGTGATTCAAATTTAGGCATTTAGTATTATGGTAAAATTGAAGAGGCATATGGTTGACATAGATCAGTTGCTACTCAGCAAATTGAAGAGATGCGTATATCCTTTCTGGTTTTCGGACCAAGGCTCTATAGTTATAAGAAAAACCGACTTTCCCCCTTTACTTAGTTAGGTAATGAGAAACCCAATCCGGTCGAATATATCTTGATATCAAATCATTTAAATTATGATTTAAACCTCAGCTTATCATCTTTCCTATCTGGGTGATTTTTAGTATCACTGGACAAAATTATCAAGGAAGTGAGTTAAGTGGCATACTGATCCCAATGTTAAGTGCATGTCTGGTTATGATTCAAATTGAGGAATTTATATTTTAACAAATTGATCATGTAGATGATAGGACACAGGTTGGTTGACACCTGGCAAAATTTTCTAATGTACTGATCAATGCTCAATAATTGTACGAGTAAGTGAGTTTATACCCTTATCATATTAGATAATTTGAAACCCAAGCTCGACCATTATATCTTCATGTCAGCTCTTACTTAAAAATATTATTTAAACATCATATTATCATTTGTGATCTGGGTGATTTTAGCAGCACTAGACAAAACTATCAAGGTGAGAGTAAGCAAAGACCAACAACCCAACAAAGTTCCACCAAAAGCCATCTAAGTAATGGAAACATCCCTGGTTTAAGCTAACCTATAAACCTAGACAAAAATATAAGATGGAGAAGAAACATGAGGAAATAGTAGGAACCTAATACATTCACAAATCTTGTTAACCAACCTTGACCAGTTGCTTACATAATAAAGAAATCCTACCCAAAATGAGGTAAGAGCTTTGCTTCTCTAACTGTTAAAGGAAGAATCAGCTCTTCCTCAAGTCAGATTAATACACGACTTCCAATAAGTAACGTAGATTCAACAGGTCGAGACAGATGCAAGTGTCGTTGTGGTCACCGGTAAAGGTAGGGAATTCGAATCCCATTTGCTCCAGAAAATCCCCAATATATATATATTAAGGATTTTCTGGAGCAAATGGGATTCGAATTCCCTGCCTCTACCATATATATAGGAATTTTTTCGTTGCGCACCCCCTCGTGTGCACTCTCCCACAGCCACCCGATCTCGATCTTGATCAGGCGGCTCTCCTTTCTCCCGCTCTTCTTAGTTAATGTTGAGGGTAGTTTGGTCATTTTATGTATATCCCTCTCCTATCTCTCTCTTTCTCAGACCTCTCCTTCTATCTCCTCTCTCAGAAACCCAATGAAGAATTCCTCCCCAAACCTGCTCAAATCCTAGCTCCAAATTGCTGAAACTCTAGCTCCAAACCTGATGCCCGAGTACCGACGCTCGACCTCCGTCTCCAAAGTTTCTGACGCCCCTCCCCTGACCGCCTAACGCCTCTTTCAAGCACCACCTAGAACCCCCCCCATAGAACTCCCTCCTGTAGCTCCATCTAGGGCTATAAACGAACCAAGCTACTTGGCTCGAGCTCGGTTCATGTCGAGCTCGAGCATGAAAGCAAGCTCGATAACGTAAACGAGCTGAGCCCGAGCTTGAAGATACGTGGATTGTTAGGCAAAAGCTCGCGAGTACTCGGCTCGAACTCGGTCAAAGCTCAGCTCGTGTCGAGCTCGAGCTTGAAAGTGAGCTCGAGCCTCAAGATGCTCGGCTCGACTCGGCTCGTTTGCAGCCCTAGCTCCACCCAGCAACCCAGCCACCCCAAATCCGACGAAACCCTAGCTCCACCTTCTCTATGGTATTATTCTACCTCTCTAACTTAAGAGTTTGGATTGATGTTTGGACATGGCATCTGTGGATTTTTATGGATTTTGCATATGGCTGCTGATTTGGGTTCTGATTGATGAATTCTGTGTTAAAGAGAATAGCTCGAGGTCGCTTCCTCCTCGAGTTATTCTCCCGCTGCTCGACACTTGTCTTTACGGTAAATTGTGTTAACTCTTAGTTTGGTGTGCACAAAACATGCTTACAAATACTAATAAGTTTAAATTGAGATGCTCAGATTTTCAGGAGTAAATAAAATCAATACGAAATTCAAAAGAGATTCAAGAATAGGCAAAGAAGGAAAGCAATAAAGAAGGATTGCAAAATCAAGCAAAAGAAGAAGTTATTCAAAAAGAGCACATGTTGATTAGTGCCCAAGGAAGCTAGTAAGATCAGTTTTGTTATTCCATATATGCGAGATCTTATATGTATTTGATTGATTATTGATTGATTAGTATATGGTAAGAATATAAAGTGGCTTCGTCAAAAACAACACGATTGCGGTCGACCATACTATAGTGTCGGTCGACCGCACCACAGTCATCCGCACGTTATAGTCAATATAATGAAGCAGTCGACCATTCATCTTTCGACTTTTTGTTTAAAAGATGAACGGTCGACTGTCCTTTAATTGCGGTCGACCGTACCAAGCATTGTTCATCTTTTTGGAATGTATCATTTCTATTTTTGATAGATACACTTTCCCGTCTATATATTTGGACGAACCCACTATGTATTCTTTACCTATTACTCTGAGAAAAATCTTCTGAACTAATCAATTCAACAATCAATCCGATTGTATGTGATACTTATTTGTTTTCTTCAGTCAGGATCATTAAGGATCTTGAGTTTTTCTTTTCTTCCACTTCGGTGAGATTGGTGGGGCTTGTGTTAGAAGTCCTGTGGGTGTAATAGGTCTCTCGGCCTGAATTCGAGAATCATTGTATAATGGTTTGAGTATAGTGGAACACTTGTGGCGAAGAATTGCTACAAGTAGGTGGTGTGGATGTAGACCTGGGGATCGAACCACGTTATATCGCTGCGTCACTTGTGCTTGCTGTGTTTGCTCTCTTTATCTCTTCTCTTTTAATTTGCAACTTTATTTTTAAATTTTTTTAATTACGCACAATCACCTTATTCACCCCCAGGGTGAAATTGTTAATTGTTGGTGATCTTTATTATTGGGTTTGAGATTGGGTCCGATGTTTGCACTTGAAGATTCAGTTTAGATTAAAAAATTTTTGAAAATAGCAAGATTAACAATTCTTTGAAAATCGCAGTTGATTTAGGTTAGTTGCTAATTTGCCTGAATTTGAAAAAGAGATGGAAATGAGATTGTTTTTTCTCATTGATTTTTAGTGATGATGAGATGGATTATGTAACTGAAGTTGCACACTATGATTTATAGAGAAGTGACTAGTGATGAATAATTCTGTCAGAACTTATAATGTGGCTTCAATTGACAGTTATCTCATGATTATTATAGGAGTATTAGTTTCATCTAAGTTAGTTGCTTTTTCGTTTGAATTTGACAATGAGATTATTCTTTCTCACTTTTGTAACTAATGAAGTTGCACATTATAGAGGCCATTCGATCAAGACTCCAATTATGATTGCTCTGTTCGGGCGGCTGTTGTTTCTCATGCTCTTATCCATTATTACAGGGGGTACAATGGACATTTTCCTCCTTTAAAGTTGAGGGTAGTTTGGACATTTTCTGCATTCTTTTTCATTTTTTCTCTCTCAATTCTCACTCATTTGAAAATGAGATTATCTTTTCTCACTGTTTATAAGTGATGATGATATGGATTATGCAATTGAAGTCTCATGATTATTATAGGAGTATTAGTTTCATCTAAGTTGCTTTTTTGCCTCAAGACTCTTATTGAATAGTTACGGGGATATTTTGATTGAGATGGAAATGGATTGTGAGAAGCCTCTTATTGATCTTTTTTAGTTTATTTTCTCTGGTGCTTCTATATTCCCTAGATTTGTTTTCCCATATTATGGAGAAAGATGATATAAGGTTACTGTATATATGGGGTAAAAGAGAAGCAGAAAGAACAACAATGAAACAAGTACTACATGTATGTGTTTGCTCTGTTCTTGGTTTTGATTACTATAGGATTTGAGAATGTTAATGGTGATGGGGAATGTGAGAATGTTCCAGTGCAGAGGATTTCGTAGTTATGTTAATAGCTGCAAGCGGAGGTATCATGTTTATTGAAAAAGAAGCTTGTGCAAATTCTTATAACTAAGTTTCTATCAATAAGATGCTTTCAAGACTGTGTATTAACTCTCTTTCACCATGTTGTTCTCTCTACAAATTGCATATCACTTCCATTGCTTTCCTACTTAATTTTAATTATGATGTATTGAATGTAGAATAGACCCTTTATCATAACCATGGTCCCATATTGCCTCCACATTTTCCCAATTCGCAAGAAACTAATGAAGGTAATTCTATTTTTATGTTGTTATTGTTGTTGCTATTTTTACCTATTGTTATACCTTTATGTTCAGTAATTGTCGATTATTATTGATAAATGTAGTTTGTATGAGGATCACAACCTATGTTTATTTCATGTAATTGGTCATATGAAAATCTGCATCGTTCAATTATAAAATTCATCAAAACTATATCATATCACATCAATTTCCTGATATTCTGTTATCTTTTTCTTCCTCCTTTTCCATTCCTTTTGTTTTTCCATTAACTTCCTCATGTCTGAAAAGGACAAATAAACTTTGAAATTCTGTTTTTTATTTTCATAAAAGATATATGATGTCTCCTTTGCACTCATCGAGGAAGAAAAATGAATTGCCTTTACCTCGTGCATTGTTGTACAATGGAGATTTTCATGGTCATTTAATCTAGCTTGGGTAGCCAGTACAATGGTGAACTTATTTATGCTATATGATATATGCTTTAACAATTGTGTTGCAGACTTGCAGCTAACCACCCATCGTAATGGTTGTTTTGATCCTAAAACTCATCATAATGGTGGACTATGACGGCGGTATCGGAAAGGTACATAGCGCATTGATGGAAACCACTCATCGTAATGGTTGTTTTGATCCTAAAACTCATCATAATGGTGGACTATGACGGCGGTATCGGAAAGGTACATAGCGCATTGATGGAATATGAATATGCTCATTATGTATCTCAAATCTTGGTACAGAGGTGACTTCAATTGAGCACAAACCTACATACAGTACAGAGAACTCGACTGTATATATACATTCATTATAATATGTTATTCATTCAGAGAGAGAGAAAGAGAGAGAGAGAGAGAGTATTCATTCAGAGGGAGTGAGATTTAGGCATATACTCTTTAGATCTTATTATATAAAAAAATGTACAATTTGGCCATGCTAGAACTTTCTACTTTACATTCCTATTGATTAAGAAATGGTGATAGCTTAATGATGAATGTGCTTCACTCTGGGTTTGGTTGCTTCTGCTGTCCAGAAACTAATTTAATGTTCGTGACTTCGTTCAGTTGTACACAAAGACATATAGATTTGAACAGTTGAATGAGTTTTATGTGATCAAGCTCTTATTACTCTTGTTACATGTGTTAATCATATTACTGTTGTCTCAAATCCAGTGTGATAACTTGTTACTTTGGTTACTCTTATCTCAGTTCTCAAATGTGGTTCAACTGAACTTCTAAAATGCAATTGGTATTACTAATGAAAATGCAATTGGTATTACTAATGAATAGATATACCTATAGTATCGGCCCCCATAGTGGAGGGAAGGTTGTGTTTTCTTAGAGAAGGAGGTGGCAAAGTCCTCACTGTAGCTATAGGTATTGAACAGATGAACAATTCCTGAAAATAAACCTGAACATACAACTGACCAAACATGATACTATATGTTTATGTTAACCAATAATGCATCGAAAATTTTGCAAAGCTAAAATGGTGTACATACAATGTTTCAACCAACATAACATCTCAAATTCTCTATAAAGATTAAAATGGTGTGCACTTTACATAGAACACTTTACATCTTAATTTGAACACCATTACTCCTACCACAAAATACAAAGAAAGCTTCTACCACAAAATACTACAAAATTGTTAATTTTGCTAATTTCAAAGAATTGTCAATCTAAACACAATCATCAAGTGCAAACATGTAATACCCTGATTTTTCAATTAATGGAAAAATTATTTATTTTGCACGTGTTGAGCACGTGCAATATTTTTATTGGATTATTTTATCATGATGTGTATGTTTGAATATAATTTTCTCAAATTATTTTAGTACAAAAAGCCTTCTTTAAAAGCCTTATTTGATTTAACTAAAAAGCCTTTTCTTAAAAAGCCCAAAAGCATTTTATTTTATTTATCTTTATAAATTATTTTGGCCCAAAAAGAAAGCCCATGAATTAATTAATTTTAATTAAACTTGTCATGTAGAAGACTTTTTTTAACAAAATTATTTTTATACAATTTTAGAATGTACAAAATTGGCCTAGTTGCATGCACGTGCACTACACGTACACGTGCAAATGCACACTCTCTATTTTGGGCCGGTAGCATTCTTTTGGGAGGGAAAATTGAATTTTTGGTGTGGAGAACATGGGGGTAGTTTCAAGGAAGTGGGTAGTTCTTGTAACTTCTACTTTGATCTAAACCCTTCATCAAACAACCACCAAAATGATCTTAGCCCTCCATTCCCCTCATTTTTTTGTATAAATACCCCCCCCCCTCATGGCTAACTTTCATATGCAAAGTGTATTTCTAAGTTATAGTATTATTATTATTGTGGGAGTTATAAAAGATAAGAGAGTTGTGTGGGCTTTTGTGTGCTTGGAGTGGCCGGCATCATCAAGAGGCAATCGGTTGGAGCTTGAAGGAAGCATTCGGCATAGGCTTGGAGGCTTGGAGCTTGAGCGCTTTTGGCTAGGAGGTGGTGCGTTCATCTACAAGGATTCGATTACTTTTGTTTGTGTTTCTCTCCAATTGAGGTGGGTAAAACATTTTATATTTCTAAAGTAGATCCATGTTAATTTTACACCATTAAAGTTGCATGAAAAATATTATAAAGAGCCCACTTAATTTGAGTAGTTAGCATGTGAATTGATTAAAATGTGTTGATTAACTTATATGGCTCTAATGTTAAGATTAAATTGTGTGTAGATTGCCCCATGTTTACTAGTGTAAAGTTGTGATAATGATTAAGTTAAATTAAGAGTGTTGTTATTATGACTAGAGACATAATGTACACTTGTTAATTGTGATAGATGGACTTTCATGTTGATATGAATGTGGACTATGGAGATCATATGTGATTGGTTGAATTAAGAACTAATAACAGTAGATTATCTCCATGAAATTATGTAATAAAAAGACTAGTAGATTAATTATATGGCAATGTCGAAAATGCAAATTTTGTAGTTTAATGAATTAATTTTGGATTTTTGTGTGTGAAAAATACATTTCATTAGCACCAAAAAAATTATATTATTTTACTGGTATGAACTTTTATGACTGAGGATTTAATCTGGAAGTTTTTATAAAATTTTACTAAAGTAATAAGAAGCTATGGCTTATTGAATATCGAGTTATTTTTTAAAACAGTACGAAAATAATACAAATGGGATTTTATTTGGGTTAGTGACAACCCGAGCCAGTGGCTCAGGTGGTCGGGACCCCGGTTGGTTTCTCTGTGTCGCACGGTTCGAACCCCAGGCCGAACACTTCTTTTTAAAATTTCCCTAAAAAACTATAGCAGCGAACTCAGGGGTATAAATATACCCCAGTCGCTTATATGACGTGAGCCGAGATCGGCCTAGTGGTCGGAGCTCTGTTTGGTCTTGGTGCGGCGCCTGGTTCGATTCCTGCCTTCGGCATATAGGGAAAAATTATTTTTTTGGGTGTTTTTGAAGTCCAAAAATTATGAAATAAATATGGTAATTCTCATAAAAATACAAGGAATTTTCTAAGAGTGATTTGGGTATTTTTAGAATGAAATACAATATGGTTTGTGAATAAAAGGCATAAATGGAGCCTTGAGTTATGAGATATACACTTGTGATTTTTATAACTTATAAAGATAGGCTATTATAAAGTAATTGGCAAAAGTGCTTGTGGCGTGACATGATTTTATTTATTTTCATTATGAGTATTGTGCAAGATATGAAATATGAAGGTTGAAATGTGATTTTATGAAGTTGTATAAATTCATGTATGGTTAAGAAATAAAAACCATGATTTATGAAAAAGGAAAAGAAATTGTTGGCTATAAGCATGAATTGTTTTCTTTATGAACTCTTGAATTAAAAGTATTCATCATGGACTTGTGAATAAAGTGTAATCATGAATTGAAAAAGAATGAGTATAAAACTCGACATGGAAATTGTCAGGAGTTAAAGATTGTGAAATGAAATTTGAAATAGAGTAGCTAAGTCTCCCCGGCATTGAGAAAGATGAATTGAATTGAAATTAGACCAAGGTTGGTCATGTTGAAATAAATGAATAAGTCCGGTTGATGGAGAGGCTAACTCTAGTGATTATTTTGTTCATGATTTTTAAATAAAACTAAGGACTAGTACATAGTGGAGATGTGATGAAAGTAGAAGAAAAACACGAGTATGAGGGCCAACGGATAGCGGTGTGAGAGCGATTCACAGGTTGCCTGCTTGATGCGTCAAGACAGTGCGTGGGCGCTACTCCGGAATTATCGTCCCGGTGGCGACGCTCGTGGGATGTTCGAGTGGCTATGGGTGGTGCCATTGTTCCATGGCGGAGGCTGAATTGTCCATAGGTTGCCTGCTCGATGCGTCGTGACAGTGCGTGGGATTCCCCTCCAGGCTGCCTGGACATGGGCTCATAGATCATAGGACATCTAAGACACTACCGTAGTTACAGTAGTAGTTAAGGCATAACGGGGGATTGAACCCTATCAAGATGAAGAACGAATAAGGGCTTGCCCTCGGACCTATGTAGTATGGGATGCATAGAATCCGAACAAGTGTGCATTAGTGTCATATAATTAACTGCATTAAGGACTAAGTGCACAATCACAACACGACATCAATAGGGTAGTCCCTTTAGTTTGAAATGTGACAAGTTTGTGTTTGCTAAATATGAAATGTTAAGTTATACTATTTTCCGGCAAAGCGAGGACGGCCGTGTATAATGATCGTCGGTTGAATAAACTGACGTACCCACAGTCTAACATGCAGGTAAATGTTATGCTAAAGATTAAAGAGACGGATGCTTAAAGATTTTATCAAGCTGTTGTACTTGTATCAAATTGTTGTATTTTACTTCCGCTGTGCAAAAGAAAGATGTAATTATGATGTAAACTCTGATGTATGATGCAAAGTTTTAATTTCCCTGTAAAAGTGTGCTAAGAAAGTGAAAAGATCCTGTAGAACATCTCGAATTCAGTGTATTTGGGATTCGGGGCGTTACAGAGTGGTATCAGAGCCACGCTTTCTACACTTTCACACTTGTACAAATTTATAGGGAACGACACCCTAGAAGTGGACATTAGAGTGTGTGTTTGAATCTAGAGATTTAAATGTAAGTGACTTACATTTGTGTTGCTCTGAGATTTATGCTTTCTCCTCTCTATTTCTAAGATGGCTGATCACTTCGACCCTGCTGGAGGCGACGACTGGCACATCATTGAGGAAGAGTACCATCCTGGACAGGCTGATTCCGAGGACGAGTACTACCCTGGGCAAGCTGATTCTGATGATGAGGAGTACCCTGAATCCCGAGAGATCACCCCACCTCCGGATTCATCTGATGATTCTTCTTCCGACGAAGAGGAGGTACCAGTTCCAAGTGGTCTTGTGGCTTCTCTTCAGAGGCAAGTGGAAACCCTGAAGGAGAGAGTTGGATTGTTGGAGGCTCAGCTGGAGAAGCGGAAGGCTGACTATTCTGTTCTTAGCCATCGGATTTGGGAACTTGAGAAGAAAAAGAACCTAACTGATGTGCTGAAGGATGAGGTTGATGAACTGCGGGAAGGACTTCGAGCAGCGAAGAGGACCCGTAGGAGTTAGAGTGTTGTAGCTTCTGTTTCTTTCATTCTGATGTTTAGAGATGTTTTTAAATTCGAATGTATAAACTTTTGGAATTCAATGAAATGGAAGTTGGTTTAAATTCTTGTTTTATACTTCGAATTTGACGGATCTTTTGCATCAGAATATGTCGAGAAGAGGAGCAAGGAATGGGGAAGGTTTGGATCTGGAGACTGAGCTTGCTAGAGTCTACCAGACGTTGAATGCTGTGGCTCAGAACCAAGCTAGGGGGCCGGCAAATCCAGTGCCCGAGGCGATAAAACTGGTGGAATCGTTCAAGAGAATGAAACCACCCGTATTCGAGGGAAAGTCAGACCCAGATGCGGCTGACAACTGGATACGGCAAGTGGAGACTATCTTCGAGGTGTTGGAGACACCGGAGGGTAGCAAGGTCAAGTTGGCAACCTTGCAGCTGGAGAAGGATGCAGCGGTTTGGTGGCAATCCGTGAAGAGGACCATGGGAGGTCTGTTGTTTGGCTGGGAGGAATTTCTGGAGGAGTTCCGCAGCCATTATTTCCCCTCCGACGTCCAGGAGAAGAAGGCGATGGAGTTCCTGTCGCTTCAGCAAGGCAGCATGTCAGTGAGAGCCTATGAGACCAAATTCACTCAGCTCTCCAGGTATGCTCCAGAGTTGGTGGCGGATGAGGCCAAGAAAGCTCGCAAGTTCGAGCATGGTCTGAGGCCTAGCTTGAGATCTCGTATGATACCCCTTGGTATCAGGAGGTTCGATAAGCTGGTCAAGAGGGCGGCAGCGACGGAGGCGGATATGGAGCAGTTCCAAGTTGTTCAGAATAGGAGGAACAACTGGCAGCCCGGGAAGAGGCCTGCACATTCGGGGAGTTTCAGGGGGCAACCATCTGCACAGAGGTTCAAACCGACAGGGGCGAACGCTGTTAGTGTAGCTGGAGGACCTGGAAACAATGTGGCGAGACCTTCTGCGGTGACTTGTTTTAACTGTGGGGAAGCGGGACACTACCGATCTCATTGTCCCAAACTTCAGCGCGGTAATAGCAGCGCACCAACGCAGCAGGCTGGGAAGAGGCCGTACCAATCAGGGCGAGTATTTGCCTTGACAGAAGCTGATGCTGAGGAGGCGGATCAGGTCATCTCTGGTACGAGGGCTGGTGTTTAGAGTCTTTGTCATTTCCTTTCCCTTTGTTTAGTGAGGCTGTTATGTAATGGTGTATATTATGTAACAGGCGAACTCTATCTTAATGGAATTAAAGCTGTCGTATTGTTTGATACTGGATCCTCTCATACTTTTGTGTCTCCAAAGTTTGCTAAAGTGTTGGGAGTTGAACCGAAGATTTTCCCAGGCAAGATCTTATCAGTAGCTACTCCGTCAGGGGAAACTTTAACCACTGATCGGTATTATGCTGATTGCGAGATAGTGATTGGGGACAGAATCTTTGGCATTGATCTGATCGAACTGACTATCTTGGGAGTCGATGTTATCATTGGCATTGATTGGATGTCGGTGTACAGTGCGAGCATCGAGTGTAAGGCCAAGACGGTGACAGTGAAGGCTCCAGGTGGACCTGAAGTCGTGTTCCAAGGGAAGCGGAAATGTTCTAAGCTGGTGGCAACTATCCGCAAGGAAGAGACTCCTGTGGAAGTGCAAGGGATTCCTGTGGTTCGGGACTATCCGACTGTGTTCTTGGAAAATTTTCCTGGGTTACCTCCGCATCGTGATGTAGAGTTCAGCATCACTGTTCAACCGGGAAGTGCACCCATTTCTAAGGCACCGTATAGGATGGCTCCAGTGGAACAGGATGAGGTGAAACGGCAGATTGAGGAACTATTGGAAAAAGGCTTTATTCAACCTAGTGCGTCACCTTGGGGAGCACCAGTGCTTTTGGTAAAGAAGAAGGATGGATCGATGAGGATGTGTATCGATTACCGAGAGCTGAATAAGGTCACTGTTCAGAATAAGTATCCGATTCCTCGAATTGATGACTTGTTCGATCGTCTACAAGGAGCAGCTGTATTCTCCAAAATAGATCTTCGATCAGGTTACCACCAAGTTCGAGTGAAAGCTGAAGACGTGCATAAGACTGCATTTAGAACTCGACATGGGCATTACGAATTCTTAGTTATGCCATTCGGAGTGACGAATGCACCTGCAATCTTCATGGACTTGATGAACAGAGTTCTGAGGCCGTTTATTGATTCTTTCGTCGTGGTGTTTATCGACGATATTCTCGTGTACTCCAAGTCTGAGGAGGAGCACACTAAGCATCTGGCAGCAGTGTTGCAGAAGTTGGAAGAGCAGCAGTTGTATGCCAAGTTATCCAAGTGTGATTTCTGGAAATCTGAAGTGGCATTCCTAGGTCACATCCTTTCTAAGGAGGGAGTGGCGACTGATCCTCAGAAGATAGAGGCAGTGAGAGATTGGGCGAGGCCTACTACAGTGAAGGAAGTCAGAAGTTTCCTTGGGATGACTGGGTATTATCGGAGATTCATTCAAGGTTATGCTCAGATAGCTGTACCGCTTACAGGGCTGACCAAGAAGAATGTGAGCTTCAAGTGGACCGAGCAATGTGAGGCGAGTTTTCAGGAGTTGAAAGATAGACTGACTACTGCACCTATTTTGGCTTTGCCTAGAGCTGGTGTCGAGTACGATGTTTATAGCGATGCTTCACATCGGGGGCTTGGTTGTGTCTTAATGCAAGAAGGAAGAGTAATCGCTTATGGGTCTAGGCAACTACGACCACATGAGAAAAATTACCCGACTCATGATCTGGAGTTGGCTGCGATTATCTTTGCTTTGAAGCAATGGAGGCACTACGTGTACGGTGAGAAGTTGAATATGTACACGGACCACAAGAGCTTGAAGTATATATATCAGCAGAGGGATCTCAATCTGAGACAGCGGAGATGGTTGGAAGTGCTCGAGGATATGCGACCTGAGATCAAGTAT
Source organism: Hemerocallis citrina (assembly GCA_017893485.1). Classification (NCBI taxonomy): domain Eukaryota; kingdom Viridiplantae; phylum Streptophyta; class Magnoliopsida; order Asparagales; family Asphodelaceae; genus Hemerocallis; species Hemerocallis citrina. Next base: position 95,504,547 of record CM030362.1, read on the forward strand.
CATCCCGGAAAGGCTAATGTTGTTGCTGATGCACTTAGCCGCAAGAGCAGTTTGGCCTGTTTGATCACAACTCAGAGGCATCTGATTGAGGAGCAGGTTGGTGCTGGCAGGTTGCCCGGTTTTCAAATCAGGGATGGAGTGCTGTGGTTCGGAGATAGGCTGTGCGTTCCAAATCAGGCGGACCTGAAAGAGAGTATTCTTCAGGAGGCACATGCTACTCTTCTGTCTGTACATCCTGGGAGTACTAAGATGTACAAAGACATCAAGCAGCATTTCTGGTGGTCAGGTTTGAAGCGGGATGTGGCTGAATTTGTCGCGAAGTGTGAGGTTTGTCAGCAAGTCAAAGCCGAAAATCAGAGACCCGGAGGTCTATTACAGCCGTTACCTATTCCGGAATGGAAGTGGGATAACATCAGTATGGATTTCATCACGGGATTGCCTAAGAGTTCTAAAGGCAATGATGCAATTTGGGTTATAGTCGATCGACTTACCAAGTCCGCTCACTTTTTGGCGATGAAACTCACTGCTTCGATGGACAAGTTGGCTGAGATGTATGTTGGTGAGATTGTCCGACTTCATGGCGTTCCTTCGACCATTGTGTCTGATCGAGATGCGCGGTTTACTTCGCATTTCTGGAGGAGTCTTCAGGCAGCTTTGGGTACCAAGACGGATTTCAGCACTGCTTTTCATCCGCAAACCGATGGGCAGACCGAGAGAGTCAATCGTATTCTTGAGGATATGCTTCGGTGTTGTATACTAGACTTTGGAGGCAGTTGGGAAAGGCATTTACCTTTGGTGGAGTTTGCCTACAACAACAGTTTTCAGGCTAGCATTGGGATGGCGCCGTACGAAGCTTTGTATGGCAGGAAGTGCAGGACTCCTGTGTGTTGGTATGAAGTGGGGGAGCGTCAGTTGTTTGGTCCTGAGCTTGTACAGCTGACTTCTGAGAAGATTGATCTGATCAGGAAAAGGTTGGTGGAAGCTCAGAGCAGGCAGAAAAGCTATGCAGACAACCGGAGAAGGGACCTTGAGTTTGAGGTTGGTGACTTCGTCTTTCTGAAGGTATCACCCAGTAAAGGTGTGGTTCGTTTTGGCAAAGGCGGGAAGTTAGCCCCGAGGTTTATAGGCCCGTATAAGATATTGAAAAGGATCGGGAAAACTGCTTACCGGCTTGAATTACCGGAAGAGTTGTCTCAGGTGCACAATGTCTTTCATGTGTCTATGCTGAGAGGTTATATTCCGGACCCGAGTCATCATTTGCCTGAAGTGCCGGAAGGTTTGCAGTTAGACCTGAATTACATCGAGTCTCCTGTTGAGATTGTTGACCGTAGGGAGAAAGTCTTGAGGAATAAGACGATACCGATGGTCAAGGTAGTCTGGAGAAACCACTTGGTTGAAGAGGCTACTTGGGAATCTGAGGAGAGGATGTTGAAGGACTATCCCGAGCTTTTTGCTTGATTGTATTTTGTATCTTTTGTTTTTTTTGTGTGTGTTGTATTTTTGTTTCTTTTTCCTCGCTCTTGATTGTAGTTCCGGGGACGGAACTATTCTAAGGAGGGAGTGCTGTAATACCCTGATTTTTCAATTAATGGAAAAATTATTTATTTTGCACGTGTTGAGCACGTGCAATATTTTTATTGGATTATTTTATCATGATGTGTATGTTTGAATATAATTTTCTCAAATTATTTTAGTACAAAAAGCCTTCTTTAAAAGCCTTATTTGATTTAACTAAAAAGCCTTTTCTTAAAAAGCCCAAAAGCATTTTATTTTATTTATCTTTATAAATTATTTTGGCCCAAAAAGAAAGCCCATGAATTAATTAATTTTAATTAAACTTGTCATGTAGAAGACTTTTTTTAACAAAATTATTTTTATACAATTTTAGAATGTACAAAATTGGCCTAGTTGCATGCACGTGCACTACACGTACACGTGCAAATGCACACTCTCTATTTTGGGCCGGTAGCATTCTTTTGGGAGGGAAAATTGAATTTTTGGTGTGGAGAACATGGGGGTAGTTTCAAGGAAGTGGGTAGTTCTTGTAACTTCTACTTTGATCTAAACCCTTCATCCAACAACCACCAAAATGATCTTAGCCCTCCATTCCCCTCATTTTTTTGTATAAATACCCCCCCCCTCATGGCTAACTTTCATATGCAAAGTGTATTTCTAAGTTATAGTATTATTATTATTGTGGGAGTTATAAAAGATAAGAGAGTTGTGTGGGCTTTTGTGTGCTTGGAGTGGCCGGCATCATCAAAAGGCAATCGGTTGGAGCTTGAAGGAAGCATTCGGCATAGGCTTGGAGGCTTGGAGCTTGAGCGCTTTTGGCTAGGAGGTGGTGCGTTCATCTACAAGGATTCGATTACTTTTGTTTGTGTTTCTCTCCAATTGAGGTGGGTAAAACATTTTATATTTCTAAAGTAGATCCATGTTAATTTTACACCATTAAAGTTGCATGAAAAATATTATAAAGAGCCCACTTAATTTGAGTAGTTAGCATGTGAATTGATTAAAATGTGTTGATTAACTTATATGGCTCTAATGTTAAGATTAAATTGTGTGTAGATTGCCCCATGTTTACTAGTGTAAAGTTGTGATAATGATTAAGTTAAATTAAGAGTGTTGTTATTATGACTAGAGACATAATGTACACTTGTTAATTGTGATAGATGGACTTTCATGTTGATATGAATGTGGACTATGGAGATCATATGTGATTGGTTGAATTAAGAACTAATAACAGTAGATTATCTCCATGAAATTATGTAATAAAAAGACTAGTAGATTAATTATATGGCAATGTCGAAAATGCAAATTTTGTAGTTTAATGAATTAATTTTGGATTTTTGTGTGTGAAAAATACATTTCATTAGCACCAAAAAAATTATATTATTTTACTAGTATGAACTTTTATGACTGAGGATTTAATCTGGAAGTTTTTATAAAATTTTACTAAAGTAATAAGAAGCTATGGCTTATTGAATATCGAGTTATTTTTTAAAACAGTACGAAAATAATACAAATTGGATTTTATTTGGGTTAGTGACAACCCGAGCCAGTGGCTCAGGTGGTCGGGACCCCGGTTGGTTTCTCTGTGTCGCACGGTTCGAACCCCAGGCCGAACACTTCTTTTTAAAATTTCCCTAAAAAACTATAGCAGCGAACTCAGGGGTATAAATATACCCCAGTCACTTATATGACGTGAGCCGAGATCGGCCTAGTGGTCGGAGCTCTGTTTGGTCTTGGTGCGGCGCCTGGTTCGATTCCTGCCTTCGGCATATAGGGAAAAATTATTTTTTTGGGTGTTTTTGAAGTCCAAAAATTATGAAATAAATATGGTAATTCTCATAAAAATACAAGGAATTTTCTAAGAGTGATTTGGGTATTTTTAGAATGAAATACAATATGGTTTGTGAATAAAAGGCATAAATGGAGCCTTGAGTTATGAGATATACACTTGTGATTTTTATAACTTATAAAGATAGGCTATTATAAAGTAATTGGCAAAAGTGCTTGTGGCGTGACATGATTTTATTTATTTTCATTATGAGTATTGTGCAAGATATGAAATATGAAGGTTGAAATGTGATTTTATGAAGTTGTATAAATTCATGTATGGTTAAGAAATAAAAACCATGATTTATGAAAAAGGAAAAGAAATTGTTGGCTATAAGCATGAATTGTTTTCTTTATGAACTCTTGAATTAAAAGTATTCATCATGGACTTGTGAATAAAGTGTAATCATGAATTGAAAAAGAATGAGTATAAAACTCGACATGGAAATTGTCAGGAGTTAAAGATTGTGAAATGAAATTTGAAATAGAGTAGCTAAGTCTCCCCGGCATTGAGAAAGATGAATTGAATTGAAATTAGACCAAGGTTGGTCATGTTGAAATAAATGAATAAGTCCGGTTGATGGAGAGGCTAACTCTAGTGATTATTTTGTTCATGATTTTTAAATAAAACTAAGGACTAGTACATAGTGGAGATGTGATGAAAGTAGAAGAAAAACACGAGTATGAGGGCCAACGGATAGCGGTGTGAGAGCGATTCACAGGTTGCCTGCTTGATGCGTCAAGACAGTGCGTGGGCGCTACTCCGGAATTATCGTCCCGGTGGCGACGCTCGTGGGATGTTCGAGTGGCTATGGGTGGTGCCATTGTTCCATGGCGGAGGCTGAATTGTCCATAGGTTGCCTGCTCGATGCGTCGTGACAGTGCGTGGGATTCCCCTCCAGGCTGCCTGGACATGGGCTCATAGATCATAGGACATCTAAGACACTACCGTAGTTACAGTAGTAGTTAAGGCATAACGGGGGATTGAACCCTATCAAGATGAAGAACGAATAAGGGCTTGCCCTCGGACCTATGTAGTATGGGATGCATAGAATCCGAACAAGTGTGCATTAGTGTCATATAATTAACTGCATTAAGGACTAAGTGCACAATCACAACACGACATCAATAGGGTAGTCCCTTTAGTTTGAAATGTGACAAGTTTGTGTTTGCTAAATATGAAATGTTAAGTTATACTATTTTTCCGGCAAAGCGAGGACGGCCGTGTATAATGATCGTCGGTTGAATAAACTGACGTACCCACAGTCTAACATGCAGGTAAATGTTATGCTAAAGATTAAAGAGACGGATGCTTAAAGATTTTATCAAGCTGTTGTACTTGTATCAAATTGTTGTATTTTACTTCCGCTGTGCAAAAGAAAGATGTAATTATGATGTAAACTCTGATGTATGATGCAAAGTTTTAATTTTCCTGTAAAAGTGTGCTAAGAAAGTGAAAAGATCCTGTAGAACATCTCGAATTCAGTGTATTTGGGATTCGGGGCGTTACAAAACATCAGACCCAATCTCAAACTCAATATTAAAGATCACCAATAATTAACAATTAACAATTAACCAAATCAAACCCCCCCCCCCAAAAAAAAAAAAAAACCAAATCAATAGCCATATGCAAAACCCACAAATCTCATGTCCAAACATCAATCCAAACCCTAAGTTAGAGAGATAGGCATCGGGCAGTCGGGGGAGAGGGGCAAGGGGCGGCAAAAACTTTGGAGACGGAGGTCGGGCGTCGGGTTTGAAGCTAGGGTTTAGGCGGGTTTGGGGATTTGGAGAGAGAAGCGATTTGGAGCTAGGGTTTAAGTGGGATTGGGGAGGAATTCTACATCGGGTTTCTGAGAGAGAGAGAGAGAAGGAGACATAAGGGGAGGGATATGCATCTGGCCAAACTACCCTCAACATTAACTGAGAAGAGCGAGCGAAAGGAGAGCCGCCCGATGAATATCAAGATCGGGCAGCTGTGGGAGAGTGTGCCCCGTGTGCAAAAAAGGAGTGCGCAATTGAATATATAGAGATATATATTGGGTTAAGTGTGTGGCTACGCCCTTATTCCAAAAAAAAAAAAAGGTGGAGACAGATTCAAACAATAAACGAACATAAGTTTATTCAAACTACTAGCCAACTCAAAATACCAATCATTTTATTTCTAATTTCTGTGTGTCAGAATATGGTTATTGCCTTATTGGACTTTGCAGTTTCTTCCTCCGAGTACCTAGACTTTTTTAGTTTGTCCATATGCTTGAAGGAAATATAGTAAAAACATCTACATTCACATATTTGAACTACAAAATCTATAGCATGGTCAAATTTAGATAACAATGCACAACTCAAGATTATAATTTTCGACCATTCGTGCTATAATCCTAACAAATACCGACAATCACTCAACTTTTCCATCAAGAATTCAACTTCTAACAAAGCTAGGGTTTCCAACAAAAATCAAGAAATACAAAATTACCTGATGGAAATCGCCGGAGCCGGAACCAGCAGAACTACCGGAGGTGTTGCTGACTCGGACTGGGACGTTATCGATGATTCGCCGGAGCTTCACCTCCAAATCCTCTTCATCTTCCCTCAAAATCGCGCCGCTCTTTTGGTACTCCACTATCGCCCCATCCTTCCCTCCGCCGCCGCCGCCTCCCGACCTCGCCGGAACAACCGCGGTGGAGGAGGGGACGGCAACGATTTGCATGTCGGGATTCGGCGTATCGCCGGTCATTGACGGAGATTTGACGGGGAGAATTTCCGGTTAGGGTTTAAGCGGGTTAAATCGTTTTGTGCAGGAGATGTGCCTATTCAGGGAGACCAAAAAAATAAGGGTCTGTTTAGAAACATTTAAGTAGGGGAATGGGAAGGAATGGAATGAAAATGAATGAAGAGGAATGGAAAGTAAGGGAAAGGGATGAATTAACTTTATAAGTTGTGTGTGTTTGGCAACTGGTGGAATGAAATTGACTTTTTTTATTTCCATTCCCTAGTCTTGTTTGACAAACAATGGAATATTATGGATTACGGCATTTTGAAAAACCTTTTGATAACATTTGTACATTGACATACTTCTGTCATTTTGCATTTTAGGTTGAGTAATGAATAAAATTATTTTCCTGGAGAGAAAAAACATACCTCTGACACTCCCAAAAAATGAAGATTTATTAATTCTAAAATCACCCACTATAACCAAAATTAATTAGTTTACCTTATTTTTATTTTTTTTATTTTTTTGTAATTTAATTCTTTTCACTTTTGATATTTGAATTTAAAAAAGAATCGGGTAAAAAATATATTATCAACGGGATCAAGAACATTGGGTAATTTACACCGAAAGAGGGATCTTAGTTCGGTACTAAAAGTTGGCGAGGTGATTTGCCGAAAAAAAAAAAAAAAAAAAAACTATTCTCTGATTAAAAAGTTCGGTGGTTTCTGAAATTTAACGTTTATTTTATGTGAAGTTCTTTTAACATAGTTGGTCTTATATTTATTTATTTATTTAAGTTGAAGAAAAATTAGTTGTTTCCATTCCTTTACCCAGCTTTCCGAGGGGGTGGAGCTGGAATAGAATTCGGCTCAAATCTTTCCCTAGGGAATGATATTTAATTGTTTCCTTTATTTTCTTTTTCAAAACAAACAGGCCGTGGAATAGGATAAGATGGGTCTATCCACAGTATTCCATTCCTTTTCCTAGTTTTTTGGGTTTCCAAACGCGCCATAAAAAAAACTAGGGTTTTTAACGTGTATGCCCCTAACAAATATGCTAATATCATATATGTCCTTCAAAAATGTGTATTTTCATATATGCCCCTAACAATATGAGCTTATTTCTTATTTACCCCTAAAAGTTGCCTCAAACTACGTGTATTTGAAACTTATAAGATTAGTAGCGAATTCGGCTAGAAAACATGATGAAGAAGATAAAATTATAAAGATGTACTGTAAATTTATCAATTTATTAAGAAAACTGAAGAAAAATTGAGAAATGTTGATGTGTTTCAATTGATTTTATAAACAATTCAGTTTATAAAAAGTAAGAAGAATAAGCTTAACTAGTAGAGGAAGTGTATTTCAGTTATTTTACATAAAATTTATTAAACATAGATGTATATTTCATAAATTTTTATGTTTTTAAAGTAGTTTTAATTTAAGGGATAACTAAGAGATTGGATACACATTGTTAGGGGTAAATGTGAAAATACACATTTGTGAGGGGTATATGTGATATTCACATATTTGTTAGGGACATACATGTTAAAAACCCAAAAAACTACCCTCCGCTCTAATTGGGCCGCAAGCAGTCGGTTATAAAGCCCATGAGTCTGGGAAAATACTTTGGTAAAATTCACTAAACAAGGTTTAGGGCCATATATTTGAAACCCGAACCCAACCCGCTAGAAGTATACACACCCGATATGACTACAGCCGACGGGAACAGTAAGGGGCGGTTTGTTTGTTATTACAAAAAAATTGATAATTGATTTTTAAGGAGTGAAAACAAAATAAGAAATTTTCATTATTTGTAAGCAAGAACAATAATATAAATTCACATGTTGAAGTGGTTTGTTTGCCAGAAAAATTAATAGAAGAAAAATGGAAAGAGAGAGATAAATAAGTTTTTTTGAAGACAAATTCACCACATTTTATGGGGAATTGGTTTTTGACATTTCTGATGAGTTGTCAAAATTTTAACAAACTTTCGTTACTCTTAAACAAATAAAGTATTTTAAATTACGAAACATAATGAAAATAAGAACGGTGATGTGGCATGCTAAGAAAGGCAAACCCGTGGTCTAACCTATAAAACAACTAAGAGCATCTCCAACCACGCGAGCTATTTTGGCTAGCTAGAATAGCAAAAATATATAACAATTGGATAATTTTGCTAGCGAAAAATGCTCACTCTCTAACCATGCTATCTATTTTGGTTAGCCATAAATATTTTAATTCTTATTTATTAATAAATAGTTATAATAATTTTTTTTAAAATGACAACATTTCTATTCCTCAAAAATTTTGGAACAACAACATATGCAGGCTGGAAGGAATGACCAATAGCCATTATAGGTCAGATTGCACATAGATCCAGAGCTTCAAGGCCATAACAAATACACTCAATCATCATGGCCGGGAAGGTCAATTGTCAACTTATAATGATTTAGGTTACTGATATGAGCTCCTTTTTGTGGTTGACTTATCTTAGGAATTTGAAATGAAGTTTAGGGTTTTGTGTCACGCAAATGTTCATAAAACTTGATAAATGAATTGGTACCTGATATGGCTAAAAATAGGGTTAAATCGGAACCGTCCAAATCGAGCACGAATCTTAAAACTTGAGGGTAAAACGGTAATTTCACCTATAAACGGGTCTGAAACGGGTTCTGGGTCTTTTCTCCACAAGCCCAATAACCCGCGAACAGATCTACCTTGACTGGGTGATGGTCCAAACCCGCAAGGAACCCGGCCTACCTAGATAGAATTAGGGTTTCTGATTGTATTTAATCAACGGCCCTGATTCGCTCTACCTTTTCAGTGGGAATTAGGGATTTTATTCCTAAACTGGTCCCAAAGACGGCTATAAATACCCCCCCCCCCCCACCACCATTAAGAGGTAATCAATCTTTTGCCAATCACAAGCTCATTCATAATCTTTCTGATTACTGACTTGAGCATCGGAGGGTGCGTCGCCGGGATCAACCCTGGTGTCTCGCACTTTTTGCAGGTGAACGGCGGGAGTCAACGGTCAAACTCCGGAGAAAAGGTTTCAGGTTTGGCTATTCGGTTCCCCTAAGAATCCACAAATTCTATCTGTTTGTCCCCACACCAGATTTAGCGGTAACAGATTGGTGCCGTCTGTGGGAACCCATGAATAGCACTCCTTCCTCTTCCCTTGGTTAAGATAATCTCCAGCCATGCCTCCCCGAAAGCTAAGATCCAAAAGGTCCAACCATGGACCCACTCCTCCTCAACCGCAATAGGAGATCCCCCTCCAAACTGTCCAGCTGTAGGGGCAACTCCTACCATAGCCTGATCAGGCCCCGCAGGAAGATCAACCTCCTCTTCAGAACCTTCAATCTCACAGGGCTCCGCTCGGGCCCCAAAATGCCGGTGTAGGGACCTCCCGTCCCAATCCTCAGAAACAACCCCTTCATCATGACCACGTCTCCGTGCACAACCCCTCTACTGATTCGATGGCATCTCACAACCCCCGAGCTTCCGAAGACCTCCGCAATATCCTTATCAATCGGTAGAAAGAAGATGACCTTCGCCACCGTTTGGATGAAAGGCGGGCCCGTGAGGGAACCTCCCGTCAAGAACGTCCAAATGAGCGATCCCCTCGTCGTCGAGACTATCGGAGGTCCCCACTTCACAGAGGGCGAAGAGAGTCCCCCGAGCACCATAGGAGAAGGCCTCACTCTCCCGCTGGTCGGCAACCCCCGAGGGATGATACTGCACCTATCACCCGTGCCGAATTCCAGCAATTCCAAGCAACCGTCTTGCAGGCCCTCAACCTCCGGCCAAACAACAGCAATGCCCGGAGGGTCCCCACTCCTCCTCCGGTCCAAAGTCCTCGCCATCGGTCCTTAACCCCTCCTCAAGCTCTGAGTAACCGCCATCGCAGTCCTAGCTATTCCGCTAGCTACCATCGCCGAACTCCGCGCTTTCCTTCATACGAAGACGAGTTCAGAGACTCGTTTGGCTACCATCGAAGGGATGGTGCTGTCTATCGTCGTCTCCACGAGATGGAGAGGCACCTCGGCCAACTAGACAGGGAAGAAGAACTGAGAGGAAGGACCTTCCGTCCCAGCCGACCTCCCTTCTCTCGAACAATCATGGAGGCACCAGCTCCAATAGGCTTCAAGCCCCCGCAGTTCGAGACTTACTCTGGGGAGTCAGACCCCGTGGACCATATTGAGAGCTTCAAGACCCTTATGTTGATCCACCAAGCTTTCGATGCCCTACTGTGCAAAACCTTCCCAACTACTCTCAAGGGTTCATCTTGGGAATGGTACTCTCGCCTCGCCCCATCCTCCATATTCTCCTTTGAACAATTTGAAACCCTCTTCATCACCCACTTCGTGAGTAACCGCCGCACAGAGAAGACCAGCATCTCGCTACTCTACCTTAGTCAGAAGAAGGGTAAGAAGCTCAGAGATTATGTGAATCGATTTACCGCAGAAGCTAGGTCCATTGCTTCCCTCGACCAGTCGGTCGCTGCAGCAGCCTTCCAGTCAAATGTCCTTAACTCCAGCCTTTGGTCCTCCCTAGCCAAGAAGCCCCCGCTAAACTTCTTTGACCTCCTTCTTAGGAGCGAGAAGTATATTCGGGCTGAGGAAGCTGAGCATCGCCCCACCTTCGATGGGTCTTCCTCTGGAAACAAGAGAAAGGCAGCTGAAGAAGAGAGAGCTAAGAAGCTCCAGAAGGACAATGGGGGCCAGCGCCGCCCACCTCCCAGATTCGAGAAGTTCATCCCTCTTAATGCCAACATTTCTACTATTCTCATGGAGGTTGAGAAGGAAGGGGTTCTGCCTCCTACCCCGAAGATGAATACCCCTGGCAAGAAGAGGGATAAAGAGAAGTGGTGCCGATATCACCAGGACCACGGCCACGACATCAATGATTGTCGGACCCTGAAGAATGAAATCGAGGCCCTCATTCAGAGGGGGCAGTTGTCTAAATTCTTGAGAAAAGACCGAGTCGATCCTCCACCTCCTCCCCCCAGGGGGGCTAATAAGCGTCCTGAAAGGCGTGATGAGACTCCCGAGTTTGAAGAGGAACGCATTTTGCATCTCATTCATGGAGGCCCAATGGGAGGTACCTCCAACTCCTCTCGAAGGGCTTTCATCAGGGAGGTCAACTCAGTACATGGCATGCCCCCTCCCAAAGGCCTCGGAGTACCGGTCACTTTTCAGATGAAGACCTCGAGAGTGTCCGAACCCCCCATTGTGATGCACTAGTCATCAACCTCCATTTGGCAAATTTCAAAGTGGAGAGGATTCTGGTCGACAATGGTAGCTCCGTTAACATTCTCTTCCTCGCAGCTTTCCGAGGACTCAAGCTATCGCACGACAGGCTCAAACCCGCCGGCTACACGCTCCATGGGTTCACGGGAGTGCCAGTGATTATCGAATGGGTAATCACCCTCAACGTAACCGCTGGCAAAACTCCTACTACCCGTACGGAGCCGATGGACTTCATGGTCGTCGATGTCCCAGCTGCTTATAATGTGATTCTAGGCCGACCTGGCCTACCTACTCTAGAGACCGTCTCGTTCGCTTATCACCTCAAGATGAAGTTCCCCACCAAGGCAGGAGTAGGGGAAGTAAGAGGTAGTCAAGAGATGGCCCGCAAGTGTTACATGACCTCCACCGAGGGTCTCGTTCTCTCCCTCGAGACTCTTGAGATTCCCCAAGGGAACACCCAACCTATGTTCGAACCGGTGGATGAGTTGGAGGAAGTGCTCTTTTCCGAACAGAATCCGAACCGCAAGTTCTTTATCAGCAAGACCCTCCCATCTGCCCTATGTTCTGATATAGTCCAATGCATTAGAAAGAACCAGGACCTCTTCGCATGGTCGGCTGCCGACATGCCAGGAATCTCCGAGGAGCTCCTCATCCACCACCTCAGTGTTGCTCCGGGGTCCAAACCGGTCCAGCAGAAGAGGCGCAAATTTGCCCCTGAGCGCCAGCAAGCTATAAAGGAAGAAGTGGACAAACTCCTTAAGGCCCGGTTCATACAAGAGATCAACTATCCTGAATGGCTCTCCAATGTTGTTATGGTTAAAAAGACCAATGGGAGTTAGAGAATTTACATCGACTTCACGGACCTGAACAAAGCATGCCCTAAAGATCCATTCCTTCTCCCAAGCATCGACACCTTGATTGACGCCACTTCAGGCCATGAGCTGCTCAGCTTCATGGATGCCTTCTCCGGGTATAACCAAATCCGAATGTTTCCCTCGGATATCCCGAAGACCTCCTTTGTCACCGATCAGGGGCTCTACTGCTACAGGGTAATGTCCTTCGGGTTGAAGAATGCAGGTGCGACCTACCAACGCCTTGTCAACAAAGTCTTTCAGAACCAAATCGGCCGAAACATAGAAGTGTATGTTCATGATATGCTAGTCAAGAGCATCCAAGGGGCCGACCATGTTGCCGATCTACAGGAAGCATTCGTTGTATTGAGAAAGCATGATATGAGGCTCAACCCGAACAAGTGTGCGTTCGGAGTCTCGTCGGGGAAATTCCGGGGCTTCATGGTCAGCCAAAGAGGAATCGAAGCCAACCCCGAGAAGATCAAATCCATACTGGACATGGCTCCTCCCAAAAGTGTGAAAGAGGTTCAGAAGCTCACGGGGCGCCTCGCAGCCATAGGGCACTTCCTGTCCAAGTCAGGGAAGAAGTGTCTTCCTTTCTTTAAAGCCCTCAGGGGGGCTAAGGGCTTCGAGTGGGGTCAACAGTAACAAGAATCTTTCGATCAGCTAAAGGCCTACCTGGTTAACCCTCCTCTACTCAGCAAGCCTATCCCCGGGGAAACACTCTACCTCTACTTAGCTGTCTCCGAGCAAACCCTCAGCACTGTCCTAGTGAGGGAAGAAGACAAGGCTCAGAAGCCCATCTATTACGTGAGTAAGGTACTTCGAGATGCCGAGCTCCGATACCCAAGATTAGAGAAGATGGTGTATGCCTTGGTTATGGTGGCTAGAAAGCTTCGCCCTTATTTTCAGTTCCACTCGGTGGTCGTTCTTACAGACCGGCCGCTTAAGCAAGTTCTGTACAAACCTGAGACCTCGGGTCGGCTGATGAAGTGGTCGATCGAGATGAGCCAGCATGACATATCATACCAGCCTCAGACCGTAATCAAGGCTCAAGCCTTAGCTGAATTTATTGTTGAGAGTACCATCCCAGAGGTCAGTCAAGCAGCAAAAGGGGCTCCTATCTGGACAGTATATGTAGACGGGTCCTCTTGCACCGAGGGGAGCGGAGCCGGGGTCATTCTGGCAGGCCCAGATGACTTCGTCCTCCAATACTCCCTTCGCATCAACTTCAAGGCCTCCAACAATGAAGCAGAGTATGAAGCCCTTATAGCCGGCCTCGGTATGGCTCGCGAGGCAGGGGCACAACGGCTCCGAATATTTAGCGACTCACAGCTGGTTATGAATCAAGTCATAAGAGAGTATGAGGCACGAGATGACCGAATGGCTAAGTACCTAGCCAAGGTCCAAAATCTCATGGCTTCATTCGAAGAGGCGCTAATTCAGCGGATCCCCAGAGAAGAAAATTCCCAAGCAGATGCCCTCTCCAAATTGGCCTCCTCCTCCCTTCAAGATCTCGAGCAGACCGTCCTGATTGAAGTGCTCCTAAGACCGAGCATAGAAGAAGAAACTCCCGACTCGATGGAGTCGCTGCCCGTCCAACTTCAAGACAACTGGATGAAACATCTGATAGAATTTCTAAGAGATGGCCTCCTCCTCGAAGACCCTAAGGAAGCTCGTCGAGTCCGAACGAGAGCGGAGCGGTACACCCTTGTTGAAGGGGTCTTGTACAAACGCTCCTACATCCAAGTAGACGGCAGACCATACTTAGGGTGCCTCTCCCCGAAAGAAGCCTCATATGCCTTGCAAGAGCTCCATGAAGGAATATGCGGAGCCCATTCAGGGTCAAGGTCCCTTGCTAGGAAAGTGTTAAACTACGGGTACTTCTGGCCTACTCACCTATAGGATGCTGAGCGACATGTCCGGCAATGCAGCTCCTATCAACAGTACTCCAACATTCGTCGTCTGCCCCAAGCACAGCTCACCTCTCTCTCAAGCCCGGTCCCCTTCGCAATGTGGGGGATGGACTTGCTAGGCCCATTTCCCCCAGCTCCCGGTTAACTTAAGTTCCTAGTCGTGGCGATCGACTACTTCTCTAAGTGGATAGAGGCTGAGCCATTGGCTACGATCACTGAGAACAAGGTGCTGCAGTTCTTTTGGAAAAACGTTATCTATAGGTTCGGCGTTCCTCGGGTCCTAATAACAGATAATGGAACACAGTTTACGGGGGCCGCATTCCGATCTCTGTGTGAAGACCTCGCCATTCAGCAATGCTTCTCCTCCGTCTCCCATCCTTAATCAAATGGCCAAGTGGAAAATTCCAACTGACAGATCCTTTCCGGCATCAAAAAGAGACTGGATTGATCGGCCAAAGGCTTATGGGCGGAGCAGCTTTCTAACGTACTGTGGAACTACCGCACTACGAAACGGATCCCCACAGGCGAGTCGCCATTCAATCTCACCTATGGGTCTGAAGCTGTGATCCCCTTGGAAGTCAATCTACCATCTCCTCGCCTTATGGCCTATGAAGAAGAGCAGAATGCAAGAGAACTTCGGGCAAATTTGGACTTGGTTGATGAGCTTCGTGAAAGAGCTTCAATTTGCCAACAGAATTACCGAAGAAGAATCGAGCTGGCCTACAACAAAAGGGTCTGTCCTGCCAATCTCAAGGAAGGGGACTTAGTCCTCAGAAAACTAGCTATCTCCTTCCCCAGCCGAAAGGGTAAGCTAGCCTAGAATTGGGAAGGACCCTACAAGATCACCAAAGAAGTTCGCCCCAGAACATACCGTCTTAAAGACCTTGAAGGCAGAGAGATTCTCAGGGCTTGGAATGTCGACCATCTGTTGAAATACCAAAAGAGCTCCTGAACGCCTCTCTAAGTACCTTCAGATGTCGAACCATTCCTTTCCTGTCACTTGTATTTTGCTTCTTTATTTTCTCAATGTAATAATGGCTTGCAACTTAGAAGTAGCCAACTAGTAGTTATCAATAAAGTGCTTCTTTCTTCCATATTTTTCTAGTAATTACTTGCATCTCTCTGTTTTTAATTTCTTTAACTCAAACGACGAGTTCGGAGTCCAACACTTGGCTCGACTCCGCTTCGCGAGCTCGCACTTAAGTGAGCTAGAAGTGGTTCGCTATTCGGAATTGCTCCCACAACCGTTGAAATTAACTCAAACGACGAGTTCGGAGTCCAACACTTGACTCGACTCTGCTTCGCGAGCTCACTCTTAAGCGAGCTAGAAGTGGTTCACCATTTGGAATTGTTCCCACAATCGTTAAAATTAACTCAAACGACGAGTTCGGAGTCCAATACTTGGCTCGACTCTGCTTCGCGAGCTCGCTCTTAAGCGAGCTAGAAGTGGTTCGCCATTCGGAATTGCTCCCATAACCATTGAAATTAACTCAAACGACAAGTTCGGAGTTCAACACTTGGCTCGACTCTGCTTCGCAAGCTCGCTCCTAAGCGAGCTAGAAGTGGTTCGCCATTCGGAATTGCTCCCACAACCGTTAAAATTAACTCAAACGATGAGTTCGGAGTCCAACACTTGGCTCGACTCCGCTTCGCAAGCTCACTCCTAAGCGAGCTAGAAGTGGTTCGCCATTCGGATTTGCTCTCACAACCGTTGAAATTAACTCAAACGACGAGTTCGGAGTCTTTGGCTCGACTCCGCTTCACGAGATCGCTCGTAAGCGAGCTAGAAGTGGTTCGCCATTCGGAATTGCTCCCACAACCGTTGAAATTAACTCAAACGACGAGTTCGAAGTCCAACACTTGACTCGACTCCGCTTCGCAAGCTTGCTCCTAAGCGAGCTAGAAGTGGTTCGCCATTCGGAATTGCTTAACTCAAACGACAAGTTCGGAGTTTAACACTTGACTCGACTCCGCTTCGTGAGCTCGCTCTTAAGCGAGCTAGAAGTGGTTCGCCATTCGAAATTGCTCCCACAACCGTTGAAATTAACTCAAACGACAAGTTCGGAGTCCAACACTTTGCTTGACTCTGCTTCGCAAGCTCGCTCCTAAGTAAGCTAGAAGTGATTCGCCATTCGGAATTGCTCCCACAACCGTTGAAATTAACTCAAACACCATTCTTAGGATTCGTTTAAAGTTGAAACTTGCTCCAACGGCGCACATGAAGTTCTTACAACCATACTTGACATGGGAGAAGAGTACTTGCGATTAATCCTTCAAAAGGCTGCTTTCCACTGCGAGGAACTGCTTTCTTCTACAAATTCGCGAGCTGGGAATTCGAAGCAGTGCTGGGCACTACATACATACCTCGCTCGTAAGCGAGCTAAAAGTAGTCCAACCTTCGCAAGTAGTAATACAACAACACATGAATGAACGAAACACACAAGTCCAAAGAAGGAAAAATTCTCGCTTCTATAAAGTTCGGAAGAATTGTACAAGGCAACCTTTTTACAAGACAAACTTCTTTACAACGAAGTTACAAGGGCTGAAAAACCAAAACAACAAAGCCAACTCGCAACACTTAGACAAAATACAAAACTTGGAAAACGAGAAAGCTTCAACACCTCCTAGGCACAGGGATGTTCCGCTTTAAAGATACCCGGGGACAGCGGCGCCTGACCGCGGAACTTCTCCCTAGACCGGCGAACTGAGACGTATCCTCAGCACTGTTCCCGACAGTTGCACCGACAAAAGCTCCGCTTGATGAAATTGCCACACCACTTTGCGCGTCGCCCGGACTTTGCCGAGCAACAGGCAAACGGGTCGCGAGCTCGTAAAATGAAATCCATCGTTCGCTTTCTTTACGAGTGCACGAAGTGCTCCTGACGTTGATCGGTCCCGAACGCGGCTTGAGGCGAGCCACTTCTGCCTCCAGCTCGGCTATCTGTTATTTCAGAGAGTCAACTTTTACATCCACTTCGAAGCGAGGGGGCACTGCAGAGCTCGGGATGCTAGGACGGCTGGCAATGATTCGGCGGAGCTGAGTGAATTAGATGCCCCTGTCTACCGTGGCCCTCTTCAACACGTCAACCTCTGCTGTCAATTCGTCGCGTTCGGCCATCAGCTTTCCAACCACGATTGTCAACTCCTCCACTTCCGCCAGCAGCTCTGCCTCCACTATCTGCAGATGTTGAATCTCAGCAAGAAGATCGTCTCTCTCTGTTGTCATCTTCGACAAAGAGTGTCGGAGGCACTTAAGCCTCATGCCATTAGTGAAGGCTGTCGACGAACCATCATCCTCATCTACGGGGGTCATCTCAGCGAGCCTGCCCTCTAGTCGTCGAATCTCGATGTCTCGCTGGCCTAAGATCAGCTGCAGATGGTTCCGCTCACTTTCGGCTCTGTGCAATCCCAACTCGACTTCGTAAAGGCGCTCTTGGCACCTGGTCAAACACAACCTCGTCGCCCCTAAGTTGACCTCGGAATGTAACTCCACCCCTGAGTTGGCGGGGTCGGCAGACTGGGTCACCTCGGCAAGCTGAAAAGTTCAGGGCAAACAACGAGAACTGTCACGCCCCGCTTCCCAAAAATATGGAATACGAGCGCGTGACGAAGCCCAGCAAATGATTTTAACATCATCCATAAGCTGTAGGATCGACTCAGCATCACAACAAGAATATTACAAGATATATATATCACCAAGCATGCATGAATAATTCATTAAGCAACAGAAAATAATTGAAAACAAATAATAATGTCCACATAGTTTTCAAGTCTGGATCAAATGTAAAACTCGGGAACATAAGTCTGTTACAAGTCTTAAGTAGCAAGAATAAATAATTCAAGAAAAACAATTAATCTAAACAAGTCCTGTCTCCACTTGATAGCTAGAACCTCTGCTCATCAATTCCAGCGGGTAGCTCGTCTCCAAAGTCTGCTTAATAAATATAAAAAAGAAAAACAGTGGAAAACAAGAGAGGATGTCCTTAGTGCAAGCTAGGGCCACAAATAGTAAAAACGAGTACAAGTAATGGAAAACAAGAATTGGAATCAAGAATATAATAGGGTTTACAACAAGTAATGGAGATTCAAAAACTAACTAGTAGGAAGGACAACTCAAGAGACTAGATTGGGTAAACAAACACTAATGGTGGAACAAGTGACAAGTGTACATGTAGGGGTATCTAACCTTAAGTGACAAGCATCTAGTAAGTGTCGGGTGTCAAGTCTCAAGTCTAGTGTCGAGTTGTCAGGTCTCAAGTATCAAGTTATAAATGTCAAGTGTTATTATTCAGGTATCAAGTCTCATGTAACAAGTCATCAAGCTTCAAGTAAACATGTATCAAGTTCGAGTTTCATGTATCAGGTTTTATGTATCAGGTCTTGTGGTGATTACTATCTAGGTAGCACTTCATGCATCCATACTTTTACTACATGGTTGCTACAGTCAAAACAATTTCGTTTAGGCCTAGTAGTGGAGTCTATAGGGTGGTGTACTCAGGTATCAAGTATCAAGCAAGTGATCAAACCATGGGCTCTAGAGGTGGCACTTAGTTCTACGTGGCACTTAGTTCTACGTGGCACTTAGTTCCATGTGATCTTAAATATATATCATGTAATCATATAATGGGCTCTAGAGGTGGCCCCCGTAGGCTCTAGAGGTGGCCCCCGTCACCCATGACGTGGCACTTAGTTCTACGTGGCACTTAGTTCCATTTAACATAACATTATGGAAAACACGGGTCCCCTTCCGAGTATACTTACCTATGTTGTCCACTACTATGGTCTTTCCCTTAAATCCGGCTTGTTACTTTTATTAATTTTTATCAAGCAATCATACATGTGTGTGAAACAAGTCAAGAAGTCATAATTATGGACATGGGACAAGTCTGAGATATTTATATGGCATATTCGAGGGTCGACATGAATAAGAATAACACGAGCAACGAAAGTCCCAAATTTGGACTGCACGACACAGCTGCAGTAAAACTGTGATAACTCCTAGACCGCAACTCCGAATTCAAAAATTCCGGAGGCTATCGACATCTAGACATCCAGGGTTACATTTACTGTTCATGGCTCGGGTTCAAATTCTAATGCTAAAGGGGTCAAAAAGGCATAACAAGATTCAGGACAGCAACATGTGGGAATATCTTACTAGTATAGGTTACATAAAAATTGGTTATTAGGCGTCTAGGTTAATGTGTGATACAAATACAGGGTAAGGGTTATCAAAACATCAAGTAATATTTATTTTTCAAGCCAAATGGGTGCAAATTCATCAAATACAAGATATAACATTCGTCTACAATTCTAGGGCTCCTTAATTTTATGTGTCCATGTGTTCAGGGGATAAAATGAGTCCAAGTAGTTATAATATAATACAATGAAATTATTGTGACTCTTAAGATCATAAAATTGAGGAGGTTTAATATTTGATCAACAACGATAGTCAAGGAGGAGTCACAATTTCTAACTATTTGTAGTATTTTCAAGGAATGCTTGTATTGAACAAAAATGTGTACAAGATGAATACTTGCCTTTAGGACGACGATTAGATCCAGTATTTGCGAATGGCGGGATCGAAATCTCGACGACACGACGACAAGCAAACGATCACGATGATCACGATCGGGCACGGATCTTGATGATCAAGATGGTGATCAAGGTAAAGATTAAGCGAATCCAACGGCCGAGATCGAACATACATAAAACATATAAGAATTAGAAGAGTACCAAAAGAGAAAATTCACCATGATTGACAACTGATGAATAAGAACAAAAAGTGGATCAAATTCTTAACTCACCAAGTAGAAGACGAACGAGACGATCAATGGTCGAGATCAAGTTGATCAACCAATCGACGGCCGAGATCGAAGATCAAGATCAAGATCATGATCAAGACGATAATCACGATCGTGATGATCAAAAGAGATCCGACGGTCGAGATCAAGATCTTGATGATGATGGAGACGATGATCACGATCTCGACGATTGAACGGCCTAGATCCAATGGCTTGGTGATGATCAAATGGAGGAGCGGATGGCTGAGATCGAGAGCTGTTGATGATGATGATGATCTGATCAAAATCAGATCTCGATCGAATCCGACGGCCAGAATTAAATCAGTAGATCCTCTGCTTCTTCTTCCCTCATTCTTGATCGATAGACAGTGGGAGAGAGGGAGCTCCGATGGCAACTTCGACTGGTGGCCGATCGCAGTGTGGCGGACGGCAGGGCGGCGCACGTCAAGGGGACGACGGTAATGGGGTCGGCAGTCGGAGAACTCGGCACAGCGGCGGGATGCAGGGTCAGGAGTGGGTGCAGTCACTGTAGGAGAGTCGGCTGATGCTGTTGCGACGATGCGACACAAGAGGGCTGCGGGGTAGCGCAGTCGAAGGCACAGGGGGGTCGCGACTGTGCTCATGGGCGTGCTGTCTCCTGTGTTGCGTCGGGAGGAGCACAACGCGTCTGTGTCGTGGCTGCTGGTTGCATTCGCACTGGATGAGCGGTGCAAGAGGGGCGGCAAGTGCTGAAGGGAGCGATGGGGCTGCTGCGTCGCGGCGCGACGAGGGGAGGAGGAGTGTGCACGGGGGTAGCGAGGGTAGCGCAGGGGAGGACGAGGGAGAGGAGACGCCGCTGGTGGAGGGGAGCAGCGGGGGAGTCGTGGCATCATGGGGGCTGTTGTCGCGGCGTCGGAGGGCGGTGCGTGACAGCGGGGAAGGGTCGTTGGCTGAGGTGGAGTTCGTCTGATGTCGAGGTGAGGGAGAGAGGAAGACGACGATGGGAGGTAGAAGGTGAACAGGGTAAAAGGCATTGGCGGCTGATAGGTATACACAGTAGGTAGGGTTTTAGGGTAGAGTTTAGTAGAGGAGTATAGTGGGTAAATGACCTACTTTTGGAAAATATTTAGCCAAATACCCCACTTCCTAAAAGATTTAGCCAGCAAATTTTTATATACAACCCTACTTTAGAAATTATAAACTATAATACACCATACCCTTAGAAAAGCTGGATAATTCACAGAAAATAGAGAAACTTAAATTAAAAAATCTTTCAAAATTCAAGATTAAATACGTTGATAAAAGATTAGTGGAAAGTAAGCATATTGCCAGTAAAGAAATATCAGAATACCTATTACTAACAATAAAAGTAACTAATCAACTACCTAAAGAGATACAAAAACAAATAGCATACAAAGTATTAAATTACATAAACGAAGAAGCAAGTTGGTATTACCAACACCTACTAGCAAACAAAATAATAGGACATAGAGCCAAAAATTTATTTAAACATACAAGACTTGGAAGAAGATTACAACGGTCCTGAAATGTTCAGTGATATAAGAAAAGATTTAAGAATCATAAATAAAAATATAAAAGAATTAGGAAGATATATGACAGACTACCCAGAAGAAGAATTGGGCATAACAGAAGAAGGTATGAAAGAACTAGAAGCCATAACAAAACTTAATATAAATATCTTGGAAATAGAAGATTTAATGGCAAATCCTAATTCAGAAGAAGTGCAAGAAGCCTTGAAAAATCTAGATATAGTAGATGAAGAAATAATGATAATGGAAGAAGATAGTGGAAGTAGTGAAGGTGAAACAGAAGAATGTGAAATAAACATGTTAACCGATCTAACAGAAATAGGAGAACCCTCAGAAAGAGAAGAAAACAATGAAGAATTAAGAGAAAGAATGTGCTTTGACATAAAAAATACGATAAAATAAGAGAGACCAAATTAGATATAAATCCAAAAGAAATCTTTAAACTACCAATATTTAAAAGAAAGAAAAACACCATAGTATTAGCTAGGAATAATGAACAACCTATAGACATTGAACAAGCACAAGGCAAAACCATAATCCCATTAATAACAAAAAGAATAATAAGACAAGAGATGGAAAAGATAAGCGAAAAGACCAGAAAATTATTAAGACACATACATTTAGGAGCTGTACAAATAATAATAAAAGCCTATTTTAAGGAAGGAATAAATACACCCCTCCAAATGTATCTAATGGATGATAGGATAATATCAAGTACACAAGATGCCTTAATAGGAATAGTGCAAGGAAACCTAATGTACCAAAAGATAAAGTTCACAATAAAACCTAATTTCTCTATAAGCATGACAGAAGAAAATAAAGATAAAAGTCTAGTCATGTATCATAGGTTATCAGGTATAGAAATGATAGAAAAAAGCAAAGTTATGAGCATACAAATTAGAAATATTTACGCTTTCACTAGTAAGCACGAAGTAAAGAATAGAAATACAGACAATTTTAAAATAGAGCCGCTATTCAGCGAAATCATAAGGTACAAACCAGCTAGAGAAAACCCTGAAATGACTATACCAAATTATATAGAATTCGACTTTAATAAAGCAAAAGAAACCGAAAAAGGAAAATCACCACAAATAATGTTCGGAAAGAGATCACTATCAATAAGAAATAAATAACAAGCATTGAAATTAATAGCAATAATAAATACATTAGAACACCAAAACAATAACCAATTTAAAATAGAAATAGAATATTATGACAACGGAAAATGGAATAAACAAATAGCCTTAGTTGACACAGGAGCTACCAATTCACATATTAAACAAACAAATATAAAAACCACTGAATTGATAACATTAGATAACCCATATTATTACCTAAATTATTACAATAATAGACATACAATTGTACATAAAATCATACTACCACTAAGGATAAATGGTAGAAAGGAAATGTTGTTACACTTACATGTAGACCCAGAACAACATGTTAATGATATGTTATTAGGAACTGACTTCCTTACATCAGTACAACCTTACTCAATTTAAGAAGAAAAAATCACAATAACAGTAAACAATGAAAGCATGGTAATAAATAGGATATTGGACAAATGAATCCATTAAGGGCAACAAAAAACACATTATACATCCTAACAGAATTTGTTTACGAAGGATACAAATCAAGAAACTATCACAGTCTAATAGACACCGGAGCAGGTACTAGTTTATGCCGCAAAAATATACTACCAAAATGGAAACAAGATGGTTTTAATAAAAAAGCCATAACTGGATTAACTGGACAAACCATCATACTAGACAAATATCAACAAAATGTTAATGTACAAATAGGAAGTTACATACTAAAAATACATATAGTATACCAGTTTGACGATATGAATAATGACGTACTCTTAGGAAATGACTTTTTCCAACAATACTATCCCATAACTATATCACATAAATCAGTTGTATTTACAACACCTTGCAGACACCAAGCAATAGCAATTAGAATAACCCAACCGTATTCCAGAACTGACCTACCACACATCAGAGTTTCTTCAACCCAGCGTGGTGAATACCAATACTTACCAAATAAAACTAGAATACAACAAGTTCAAGTAACAACTACAAAAGAAATTTTACAAAAACAATTAGAAGATCTATGCGGAGAAGATCCCTTGGCAAAATGGAACTTAAGTGAACCCACGGCACATATAGAGTTAATAGATAAGAACAAAATAATTAAAATTAGACCAATAAGACATACTCCAACAGACCTAGAAGAATTCAAAATACACATAAAAGAATTAGTGGAAAATAATTACATAAGGAAATCACAAAGTCCACATTCATCACCAGCATTCATAGTAAAAAAATATTTAGAAGAAAAAAGAGGTAAATCTCGAATGGTAGTAAATTATAAGGAATTAAATAAAAATACTAAGAGATTTGGATACCCACTACCAGACATGTAAATACTACTTAACACAGTAAGAACAAGAAAAATATATTCGAAATTTGACTGCAAATCAGGATTTTATCATGTAAAACTAACAGAAGATTCAAAACCTTTAACGGCATTTAGTACACCTCAAGGATTTTATGAATGGAATATATTACCATTCGGTTATAAAAATAGCCGAGGAATATTTCAAGAATATATGGATAAAATTTTTGAAAAATAGAACAATTTCATATTAGTATATGTAGATGATATTCTAATAGGATCAGAAAACGAGGAACAACATAAAGAACATCTACTTAAATTCATAGAAATAGTGAAAAATGCAGGCATTATACTATCAAAAAAGAAAATGGAATTATTCAAAACTGAGATAGAATTCTTAGGAACAAAATTATCACATGAAGGAATAGAATTACAACCACATATAGCAGAAAAAATAAAGACTTTTCCTAATGTCTTAAAAGAAAAAAGAGAAGTGCAAGCTATAATAGGATTACTAAATCAAATAAGAGGTTACATACCAAATCTATCAGCAAAAACAAATTGGTTGCAACAAAAACTTAAAAAGTTTAAAAAATGGGAATGGACCTCAGAGGATGAAGAGAAACTTAAAATATTAAAACAACAAACTTCAGAGTTACAAAAGCTAAGATTACCTGTTAAAGAATGTTCTTGGATAATAGAAACTGATGCATGTGAAACCAACTGGGGAGCAGTATTAAAATTTATTGAAATAGGAGAAAGTGAAGAAAAATTAGCTAGATATACTAGTGGATCTTTCACACAAACCCAACAAAATTACCACATAAACGAAAAAGAACTACTAGCAATCTTAAAAGCTATAAAAAAGTTTGAACTATTCATAATACATACAAAATTTACGGTAAGAACAGATAATACCCAAGCAAAGAGATGGATTAATAAAATAATAGACCCAACCATAGCAAATAAAAGATTGATTAGATGGCAGATGGAGTTAGCACATTACGATTTCTTAATAGAAAACATAAAAGGAAAACTTAATATTTTAGCCGATTTTCTATCAAGAAATTAACTATTTCACTTGTTGCAGAATGGAAACCAGAGTTCAGCAAATAGAACAAGATATAGTCTACCTAAAGGAGACAGTGGAGCAATTAAAAGGAGCATTTAACCAGTTACAACTACAAATATGTGGACTCCAGAGTCTGTTCTATCAGCATATAAGCCAGCACGTAACCACAGAAAATATGGCGGACGAAAAAATGAGTGAGATGGGTGAGCCTTCTCAGTCAGTAAAAGAAGAAGCAATTACATCTTCAAATAAAACCACATACAAGGAGACACTTCTTACTGAGAAAGCTCCTACCAAAGTATCAAAGAAAATATTATTTTTACAATATATTTAAAAGCTATGCCAAGTAACTGAGGTAAACCAATTCATCAGAACCATATCTCAGCAGCACATGAACAAGGCCATCATCCTACCAGGAGCTAATCTGAGAACAACTAGGGCACTATTTGAAAGAGGACTTATTCATTGCATTTATCCATCCAGAGAATGTGAAGAACTAATCCACCTACCAAGAGAAATTTACAAGGCAGCTAAAAGTTATTTTGGGCTCACGAAGGCCTAAAAAATATATGTTAGAATGTATTCAGCCATTCCTGAGTATCTTAATGATGAGGAAGAATTCCCAGCGGAACATGTTATAAAAATAGGGATGACCACCCAAATAATCTATGGAGCATCAAACATTGTACCATTTAAAGCTGAAGAATTTGAGAAATTAATCCCAGAAAGAAGAGCAATGGGCTTTAGGAACATGTACTGTGAATTAAAAGACATAAAACAAAGAGATAGCAATATATGGATCTATGACAGCCCAGATCCAGATAAGATAATAATGTACAGTATAGCAAAGATCAAACAACCACAAGATAAACATGAGCTGTTTGACAGCTGGTACCAGATACTATCTACTGGAGCAATGACAATGACAGCAGAGACAGCTGTACATTACTGTAGCCTGATGAAGATGGAGCACCAACATAAATGTGTAGCATGTGAAGATGTCGGCCAAGAGGAATCTCTTTTCCTGGAATAGGCCAAAATTTAATCAGAGCATTTATTGTAACCTGATGTAAGCACTTATGTATTCATCCAATTGTTGTACATATGAGGTAAGCAGTGACGTATGTAAAACCTATTGTAAGCTGATCCCTTGGTCTATAAAAGGAAAAGCAAAACAAGAGAGAAGGGCAGACGATTTGGAGAGAAAAAATTTCTCATAATCTTAGAGAGTCTGTTTATAACAAGCTTGAAGGAAATAAAATATTTTTTATGAGTTCATCTATCAGCTTCTGTAGAAAATAAGGTATGAACAACTAAATTTCCTTTCCTTAGGGAGAGTTTTGTAAGGCTCTACCTGAATGATCTTGCAAAAAGACTCATTTGCAACCTTTTATAGTTAGACTTTTGTGGTTGTCTGTACCGAAGTGCTACTAGTTGTTCTAGACGTATCTCTTGGATGAAGCTCTATTAAGGGCATAGTAATCTTGAGATGGGAAGAACGTAAAAGGAGCACAGAAATCGGGGTGCATACCAGGGGTATTTTATCCACTGGTAGTAACTGGTATAGAACAGATCAAAAAAGTTTAACTAGGTCGGAAGCATGATGGGCCGTTTTGTTTTGATTTTTTAGGTATCCTTAGAAATCTCTCTCTGCTCTTTATTTCGTAATTGCTTATTGTTCAAAAGAACTAATGGATAATAATTTTGGTATTGCCTCACCAATTTTTGAATTAATGGTTAATTACCAAGGAAGTGATAGAATACTAGTTTTTGATGTTTATTATCCTCATAGACAAATAAGCATGGATGATTGCTACGAATTCAAATTATTCTTTTTTAGCATTCAACGAGTAATAATTATAACAATAAACCAAATAATTCCTGGAGAAACCAGTAATATAAATGTTGAAATAATTGACGACCTAACTTATCACGAAAGATCTTTGTTATTTTATGAAAATGGAATATTTAGTAGTTACATTTGGAGTCCTACGACTGCATACAGACAATTTCTAGAAGAACATGAACAGAATGGAGGAGAAAATAGACATACAGAAGAACTCGAAGAACCCCCATATGATAGTAATAGTGAAGGATATGAGACAGAATCAGAATATATGAGAGAACTTGACGACGATGACGACGATATTCCCATCATTCCTGATTACTTTTTCAGAATTGACAATATCCATTATTTCGACGAATATTATTTTTCACCAAATTTTGATCTTTATTTCAACTCTTTAGACTTTACTCTTTAGACTTTTAAAGTTTTTGATACTCTCTTCCTTTTGATTTTCAGGTCTCCAGGAGATTACGCGCTACTCACACTTACAAGTTAAGAGATTTCACGCACCCACCATAGTGGTATCAGAGCCAGTACAAAGTAAGTAATTTTAATTTAATTTTAAGAATTTTCAGTATAATTATTAATAATTTATAGGCTAGAAAGCAGAAAAACTAAAATCTAATAATAAAAATAAGAATTATCCTAAAACCCAAAAACTTTTACTTTTTGTAGAAAGGTCACACATCCTATAAAAATTATTATAGGAAGAATACTATAGAAATCTAAGTAAGAACTAGAGTATTGCACTAATTATTTTCAAAACAAGGGTATTTCCCTAAATATTTTCAAAAAGAAGGGTAACAAGCCAAATAACTCTTAGTAGAGCAGGTTTTATATAACAGGATATTAGGTATTGGATTATTCAATAAGGAAAAATAGAGTTCTAAATTAAAATAATAAATAATAATAAATTAATAAAATCATGGTATACATAAATTCCATAGTATATAAAATCCAATAAGGAGATAAAATAACTAATACAAGGTAGGATTATATAACAAGGTATATTTGTTCTACAATAGGAGAATTATTTGAATACTACAATACAATTATTGATAGAGATAGTTTTTAATTTAAGAATCAAGGGTGAAAGATACAAATAAAAATAATAATCATAAACTTAAATATAATAATCAAGGTAATAATAAAAGGTTTGTATTATAACAAAATATCATTGGGAACTAGTTATAAATAAAACTATAGATAAAAAAAAAATAGATTTTTAATATGAGAACCAAGGATACATTTTATCAAAAAAAGAATTTGGAAGCGAGAAAAAAAAATGATTTACAAAAATTTAAATACAGAAAATACGGATTTAAGGAAACAGGAGTTACAAATCCTACCCACCTTACACAAAAATTTCGTCCTCAAAATTTGCTTAGGCGGTGCATAGGATAGGGCTAAGAAAACTAGGGGTAACAAGGCAGAGAATTAAAGGGGAAGGAACAAGTAGTGGCAATACGAGAAGAATAAGAAAGTGGATAACGATGAGGTCAAAAGGAATGCATGAAAAAAAAAAAAGCAGTATCAAGAGAAAGGAAACAACACACAATAACAAAGCAAAATAGGGAGTAAGCAGATCCGGAATCAAAAGAGAAAAATACAGGGAAGAATCAACCATTCAAGGAATCAACGGATGAAGACGAATACAAGTAACAGAGGGAAGCAACAATACAAGAACTAGATGCAACAAGGGGATCCCGGGACCTGTGGGTTATGGGCCGACCACGCTTCCGCTGCGCCACTCGGATGGTGACATTCCAAGCTCCAGACATGTTGTTGTAGACCACGTGACACCAAGCGACAATCCGAGCAGGAAGGAAAGGATGAGATGCCAGGATCAAAAAGAATATGGGCTCCAAATAGAGATAAGCAATAATGTGAAATGGATATAAAGCTTTAGCTTCAATCTAATAATTAAAAGATATAATACCGATCAAAACTAATGGCTTTAACAGAAATAATAATAGCAACACGTATCAATGATAATAATATCCATAGTAATAGAATGATAATAACAATAATAAAAACTAATAATAACAATGATAATAATAAAATTAGTAATAATAATACAAAATAATAATAATAACAATAATAATAACAGTAATCAAAATCATCCGAATCATACAGGTAATAATAATAATAAAATAAAATAAAATATCAAAAATAATGACAATACATACACGATAATGTTGGATTTAAAATATTCATGAAAATAATGCAGTAATAATAGAAATAATAATAGCATTAAAAATAACAACAACAATAATAAAAATAATAGCAATAATAGTGATAATATCAACAATAATAATAGCAAAAACAATAACAACAATAATAATAACAGCAATAGTAATATCAATAATAATAATAATAATAACGAACACAATAATAATAATAGCAATGGATAGAATAATAATGCTAACAATACCAAAAATAATAACGAAAACAATAGCATTAATAATAATAATAGCAGTATTATTCTTATACACAAAATAGAGTAAAATCAACTATACAAGTTCAAATTGTATGGTAACATAAAGTGTAATTGTGTGAAGAAAATGTCATAAGGAAAAATATTTCTTTACATTCATTATACAAGTAAAAAGTCTTGAGATATCAATTAATAAGTAGGTAGAAAATCTTGCTTCCT
Source organism: Hemerocallis citrina (assembly GCA_017893485.1). Classification (NCBI taxonomy): domain Eukaryota; kingdom Viridiplantae; phylum Streptophyta; class Magnoliopsida; order Asparagales; family Asphodelaceae; genus Hemerocallis; species Hemerocallis citrina. The sequence continues at coordinate 95,533,933 of CM030362.1, forward strand.
TAACATCAAGTTGCATGTTTGCCTTCACGACATCAGGTTGCAGGTTGCCGTCTGGATATTCGGTTGCACATTTTTGCCTCCCCGATATCCAGTTGCAATTTGCCTCCATTGACACCGAGTTGCATAGTTGCCGTCTCGACATTAGGTTGCACCGAAGTGGTGAAATGTATATAAAATTGAGCATGCTCAGGCTCAAAATAAATTAATAATAATAATAATAGTAACGATAAAAACAATGATACCAATAACAATAATAATAACAAAAAGTCCATATTAATAACAATAAGAATAACAATGGTAATAACAATGATCATAACAATAATAATATCAGTAATCGCAAAAAGAATGATAACAATAATAATAAAATAGTGAAACGACAATAAGAATATCAATGGTAGTAACAACAATAATAATACTAGTAATGATAACGAAAACAATAGCAGTAATACTAATGGTAGTAAAAATTGCATTATACACAAAATAAGAATTTGTCTTATCAAAATAATCCAGTAGAAATATATAGTCGATCAAAAATGAAAAGTGAAATTAAAATACACCATTGTTCGGAATAACAAAACCTTTGTTGAGAAACATTTTTATAGAAGATCGAAGATAAATATAACAATTAATAATCGAAATATAGAAGGTATTTAGAAAAATAATTATAAAGAGAAAAATAGGTAAGAGAGAAACGAAGCTACACCCAATAAAGAGTTAAAGAGGAGGATGTCTAGAAGGGACAAAAGAAAATTAAGGAATTGAATACGAAGGAAGAAGGATGAGGGGCAAAATCGAAATTGAAGAGAATATAGCAGGAAAGAAATAGCCAACATGATACTCAATATGAATCAACAAATGAAGATGAATGCAAGGCAGGGAAAGCAATAAATGACACTCGAGCTGAAATAGGGAGTGATCAGCGAGGCAAGCAGAAATAAGAGATTGCTAGCACCGGAAGCAAAAGAACATGGGTACGGAAAGAATAAATTGTACCCAATAAGGAATCAACAAATATGGACAACTGCAAGAGATGGAAGGAAACAAGGAATCAAAGAATTGAATATGAAGGGATCCAAATAAATGGGATAAGACTTGTGTCCAGATCGAGTTTACTATTAAATTATTCATGTGGTTGCATAGCCTGTTTAATGTTGAGTTAATCCTGACTGAGTCAAGCATGTCTAATGTATTAGTCGAACTAACACATTAGCCAAACCTAAGCTCTGATACCACTAAAAAAATCTTGTCACGCCCTGCTTCCCAAAAACATGGAATACGAGCGCGTGACGAAGCCCAGCGAATGATTTTAACATCATCCATAAGCTGTAGGATCGACTCAGCATCACAACAAGAATATAACAAGATATATATATCACCAATCATGCATGAATAATTCATTAAGCAACAGAAAACAATTGAAAACAAATAATAATGTCCATATAGTTTTCAAGTCTGGATCAAATGTAAAACTCGGGAACATAAGTTCGTTACAAGTCTTAAGTAGCAAGAATAAATAATTCAAGAAAAACAATTAATCTAAACAAGTCCTGCCTCCACTTGAAAGCTAGAGCCTTTGCTCACCAATTCCAGCGGGTAGCTCGTCTCCAAAGTCTGCTTAATAAATATAAAAAGGAAAAACAGGGAAAAACAAGAGAGGATGCCCTTAGTGCAAGCTAGGGCCACAAATAGTAAAAACGAGTACAAGTAATGGAAAACAAGAATTGGAATCAAGAATATAATAGGGTTTACAACAAGTAATGGAGATTCAAAAACTAACTAGTAGGAAGGACAACTCAAGAGACTAGATTGGGTAAACAAACACTAATGGTGGAACAAGTGACAAGTGTACATGTAGGGGTATCTAACCTTAAGTGACAAGCATCTAGTAAGTGTTGGGTGTCAAGTCTCAAGTCTAGTGTCGAGTTGTCAGGTCTCAAGTATCAAGTTATAAATGTCAAGTATTATTATTCAGGTATCAAGTCTCATGTAACAAGTCATCAAGCTTCAAGTAAACATGTATCAAGTTCGAGTTTCATGTATCAGGTTTCATGTATCAGGTCTTATGGTGATTACTATCTAGGTAGCACTTCATGCATCCATACTTTTACTACATGGTTGCTACAGTCAAAACAATTTCTTTTAGGCCTAGTAATGGAGTCTATAGGGCGGTGTACTCAGGTATCAAGTAGCAAGCAAGTGATCAAACCATGAGCTCTAGAGGTGGCTCCCGTAGACTCTAAAGGTGGCCCCCGTCACCATGACGTGGCACTTAGTTCCATGTGATCTTAAATATATATCATGTAATCATATAATGGGCTCTAGAGGTGGCCCTCATAGGCTCTAGAGGTGGCCCCCGTCACCCATGACGTGACACTTAGTTCTACGTGGCACTTAGTTCCATTTAACATAACATTATGGGAAACACGGGCCCCCTTCCGAGTACACTTACCTATGTTGTCCACTACTATGGTCTTTTCCTTAAATCCAGCTTGTTACTTTATTAATTTTTATCAAGCAATCATACATGTGTGTGAAACAAGTCAAGAAGTCATAATTATGGACATGGGACAAGTCTGAGATATTTATATGGCATATTCGAGGGTCGACATGAATAAGAATAACACGAGCAACGAATGTCCCAAATCTGGACTGCACGACACAGCTGCAGTAAGACTGTGATAACTTCTAGACTGCAACTCCGAATTCAAAATTTCCGGAGGCTATCGATATCTAGACATCCAAGGCTACATTTACTGTTCATGGCTTGGGTTCAAATTCTAATGTTGAAGGGGTCAAAACAGCATAACAAGATTCAGGACAGCAACATGTGGGAATATCTTACTAGTATAGGTTACATAAAAATTGGTTATTAGGCGTCTAGGTTAATGTGTGATACAAATACAAGGTAAGGGTTATCAAAACATCAAGTAATATTTATTTTTCAAGCCAAATGGGTGCAAATTCATCAAATACAAGGTATAACATACGTCTACAATTCTAGGGCTCCTTAATTTTATGTGTTCAGGGGATAAAATGAGTCCAAGTAGTTATAATATAATACAATGAAATTATTGTGACTCTTAAGATCATAAAATTAAGGAGGTTTAATATTTGATCAACAATGATAGTCAAGGAGAAGTCACAATTTCTAACTATTTGTAGTATTTTCAAGGAATGCTTGTACTGAACAAAAATGTGTACAAGAGGAATACTTGCCTTTAGGACGACGATTATATCTGGTATTTGTGAATGGCGGGATCGAAATCTTGACGACACAACGACAAGCAAACGATCACGATGATCACGATCGGGCATGGATCTCGATGATGAAGATGGTGATCAGGGTAAAGATCAAGCGAATCCAATGGCCGAGATCGAACATACATAAAATATATAAGAATTAGAAGAGTACCAAAAGAGAAAATTTACCATAATTGACAAATAATGAATAAGAAAAAAAAGTGGATCAAATGCTTAACTTACCAAGTAGAAGACGAACGAGACGATCAATGGCCGAGATCAAGTTGATCAACCAATCGACGGCCGAGATCGAAGATCAAGATCAAGATCAAGATCAAGACGATAATCACGATCGTGATGATCAAAAGAGATCCGACGGTCGAGATCAAGATCTTGATGATGATGATGGAGATGATGATCACGATCTCAACGATCGAACGGCCTAGATCCAATGGCTTGGTGATGATCAAATGGAGGAGCGGATGGCTGAGATCGAGAGCTGTTGATGATGATGATGATCTGATCAAAATCAGATCTCAATCGAATCCGACAGCCAGAATTAAATCAGTAGATCCTCTGCTTCTTCTTCCCTCATTCTTGATCGATAGACAGTGAGAGAGAGGGAGCTCCGATGGCAACTTCGACTGGTGGCCGATCGCAGTGTGGTGGACAGCAGGGCAGCGTGCGTCAAGGGGACGACCGTGATGGGGTCGGCAGTCGGAGGACTCGGCACATCGGCAGGATGCAGGGTCAGGAATGGGTGCAGTCGTTGTAGGAGATTCGGCTGATGCTGTTGCAACGATGCGACACAAGAGGGCCATGGGGCAGCGCAGTCGGAGGCACAGGGGGGTCGCGACTGTGCTCATGGGCGCGCTGTCGCCTGTGTTGCATCGGGAGGAGCACAACGCGACTGTGTCGCGGCTGTTGGTTGCATTTGCATTGGATGAGCGGTGCAAGAGGGGCGGCAAGTGCTGCAGGGAGCGATGGGGCTGCTGCGCCGCGGTGTGACGAGGGGAGGAGTGTGCACAGGGGTAGCGAGGGCAGTACAGGGGAGGACGAGGGAGAGGAGATGCCGCTGGTGGAGGGGAGTAGCGGGGGAGTCGTGGCGTCATGGGGGCTGTTGTCGCGGCGTCGGAGGGCGGTGCGTGACAGCGGGGAAGGGTCGTTAGCTGAGGTGGAGTTCGTCTGATGTCGAGGTGAGGGAGAGAGGAAGACGACGATGGGAGGTAGAAGGTGAACAGGGTAAAAGGGGTTGGCGGCTGATGGGTATACACAGTAGGTAGGGTTTTAGGGTTGAGTTTAGTAGAGTAGGTTTTATATGAAGATTTTGCCGTACTACCCCACTTTTTGAAAATATTTAGCGGTCTGCCCTACTTCCCAAAACAATTAGCGATATGCCCTTGTTTAGAACACATCAGCAAGAAACGTTATTAGGAAAAACGGCATAGGTTATTTCCATGCCGTTCTTTCTAATAACTGCATCTGTTTGGAAAAAAAATTGCATGCCGTTATTTGGAATAACGGCATAGGTTGTTTTATTTTTCGAGAGCTTGTAGTCTCCACTTAGAGGAAAAATTGCAAGTATGAAAAACCTTATAACAGATGCCGTTATTTCAAATAACGACATTCTCAATACTGATGCCGTTATTTGCAATAACGACATCAGTTATAAATTTTTTTAATAAAAAAGTAACTTATTATTCATCCTCTCTGATGAATAAGTAAAAAAAAAATATATAACTGATGCCGTTATTCCGAATAACGGCATCAGTTATAATTTTTATTTTTTATTTTTTATTTTTACTTTTTATTAATTCTTTCTGTTTCTAAACAACGGCAAGAGTGCATATTGATATATAACTGATGTCGTTATCTTCAATAACGGCATCAGTCATTTGAATGCCGTTATTCAGGATAACGGCATTGTGTATAAGTTTTTTTCACACTTAGAACTTTTTAAACTTAGAAGATTCACACTTGTAAGACAAATATACTGATGCCGTTATTCCAAATAACGGCATGCAATTTTTTTTTTCAAACAGATGCCGTTATTAGGAAGAACGGCATTGAAATAACCTATGCCATTTTTCCCAATAACGTTTCTTGCTGATGTGTCCTAAACAAGGGTATATCGCTAATTGTTTTGGGAAGTAGGGCATACCGCTAAATATTTTCAAAAAGTGGGGCAGTGCGGCAATTTTTTTTTTTTTTTTTGACAGGTAAAAGGTAGGATTGCCCTACCTCATAGAAAATATATATATATATAAGTAAGAGAAGTTTAAACACTATTACAGAAAGTAATCTAACTAGGGGTTCAAAAACGAGTCATTTGACGAATCCAGGTTTGAGATAGCATGCATTTATGTCGTAGAGAGGGCATTGGACTATTGTCGTACTCCTCTACTAGTCACAACCACATGATCTCATCCCCCTTCTCCATCAACTACTGAAAACTCGTTAGACAAAAAGACCCTTATCAGATAACCCCAAAAATAATACTTAAAAGTTACATCAGCAAAGTCTCAAAATATGTTTCCAAAAAGCAAAAAACCATCAACTACTAAGGAGAGTGATTCACTGCATGTTGCTAGGCCGAGCAACTCCCTTCTTCACTGTCCAACTGATCAATCCTTATGAGTGCTTGCTTTAACAGCGCATCTTGCACACCTTCCATTTCCATTTCTTGCATCAGCTTTGCCTTCTTTTTTCCGTTGTCCATCCCATTTATCCAAGAGCGAAAGTAAAAAATTGCATTAGTAATAATTTCCTTTGCTTGCACATCCTTAGAAGAAAAAGTGCGATGATTTCTAGCTAGCCACAAACTCCAACAAATTGAGACAGTTAACAGGTGCCAAGTGTATCTGTGATTGTGATTTCCAAAGCACCAGGTCGTGAAGCACTCGTGTAAGTGATGGGGCATGTTATGAATATTGAGCAGTGCAGTGAAGTGTTTCCAAGTTGCAACGGCAACTGGGCATTCAAAAAAAATGTGAAAGGTCGATTCAATAAGACATGCACAAGCTGTGCATGTAGTGTCACCCGACCATCCTTTGGAGAGAAGAAATTCTTTTGAGTTGAGTTTGTTCCAACTAAGCATCCAGATGAACACTTTGCATTTGAGCGGGGCAGAGGAGGACCAAGTAGCAGTGTAGTAAGGGGATCGGAGGCCAGCCATGATGAAGAAGTTGTAAGCAGACTTGACAGTGAAAGAAGAGGATGCAGTCAGGCGCCAGGATGGTTGGCCATCAGAAGTTGAGGGTTGGAAGTGTACAAGCAGCTCAAGCAGACGCAACTTCTCCTCCCACATGGACTCTGTGAGGACACAATTTAGCCTTGGCTGCCAGGTCCAAGAGCCATCAGACCAAGACCCTTGTGAGAGAATGTCTGCTTCAGTATTCCATGCTGCGGCAGCCAGATTCGGATATAAGGAAGAGATGCTGTCTCCATTAATCCATTTGGACGACCAAAAGTTAATAAGGTTACCCTACCAAGGCTCCATTGGATGTTGAAAAAGAATTGATCTTTCAGCGGATAGATTCCTTTCCAGAAACAAGAAGCAGTAGAAGGGCATACTAGTTGGTTAGAATTGCTTCGTTGATACAGGCTTTTTAGGGTTTGGCTAGGCAGGGAGTCTGATGCTATCAATTTCCATTACCACTTCATCAGAAGAGCTTCATTGAACACCCTTAGATCAAGAACCCCCAGGCCTCCTTGGTCTTTCGGCTGACAAATTTTTGTCCACTGCACACTTGCAATGCCTCTGATATCCTTATTTGCGCCACACCAGAAGAATCTGCTACGCAGTTGATCAATTTTCCTGATTACCCAAAGGGGTAGCCTAAAGAAAGAAGCGTAGTAGACCGGCAGAGCACTAAGCACAGAGTTTATAAGAACAAGTTTGCCGCCTCTTGATAACATTTTCCCTTTCCACACAGAGAGCCTCCGCTCAATTTTAAGGAGCAACGGTTGCCAGTATTGTTTGCTGAGTTTACCCGAAGCAAGTGGCATACCAAGATAGTTTAGAGGCAGCCTCTCCTCTTTGCATCCAAGGATAGTTGAAAAAGCTTTGAGTTTCATTTTTGACTTTCCAAAATACACTAAGGATGATTTGTCGAAGTTGATAGCTAGACCTGAGATGTTTGCAAATAGTTGCAGTGCCACCTTAAGATTGATGACCTCTTCTTCATCCCCCTTGCAAAAAAGTAGTGTGTCATCTGCAAACTGTAGAACTGACAAGTCCGCAATTGAGCCTCTGACAGGCAGCGGAGAGAATACTTCATTTCTGCGGCCATTTTGGAGCATCTGAGCTAGGACATCCACTACCAGGATGAAAAGCATTGGTGATAGTGGATCTCCCTGTTTTAATCCTCTCTTCGAGTTAATTTGACGACCCCCTTCACCATTTATAAGGATGGAAGACTTAGCTGTCCGCATGATCATATGGATCCATCTGCACCAAGATTGGCCAAATCCTCTAGCATTTAAGAGCTGATCTAAGAAATCCCAATTTACCGTGTCGAATGCCTTAGCAAAATCAATTTTGAAAAGTAGGGTGTCGGAGTGTCTCCTGCTGCACAAGTTAATTGCTTCATGGGCAACAACAAAACAATCTACCGTGGATTTACCTTTTAAGAAAGCACTCTGGGAGGATGATACAAGGGAGTGAAGTATCGGAGCTAGTCTATTTGCCAGCAATTTAGTGAAGATTTTGAAAGAGCAATTTAGCAAACTGATCGGTCTGAAATCAAAAACAGAGTTTGCCCCCTCACACTTAGCAATGAGCATGATGTTGCAGTAGTTCAACCTGTATAAGTCGCCTTCACCTTTCTAAATCACGAGGAGCATGTTGAGGAGATCATCTTTGATAGTGTCCCAGAAGTTGTGGTAGAAGCTCATTGAAAAACCATCAGGTCCAGGAGCTTTGTCACTGCTCATACCAAATACCACCATCTTGATCTCTTCCATGGTGAATGGTGCCTCCAAATGATCAAGGCTATGTTCCCTCTGGGGGTAGAGTGAGTTCCAGTCTATTTGAAAATCTGATATAGCAGTTGTGCCACAAATTGATTGGAAATGCTTTTCGAAAGCTCCTCTAATTCGGAGGGGTGTTGTTTCAAGTACTCCATCAATAATCAGACTGTGGATAAAATTCCTGCGCCTTCGCCCATTTGCAATGCAGTGGAAGAAACGAGTATTTGCATCCCCCTCTTTAATCCATTGCACTCTCGACTGCTGTCTCCAGTAGACTGCTTCTGTTTTGATAAGATTTTGAAGCTCTGCTTGGACTGTCTTCATGGGCTCAATAGCGCTTGTTGACTGCTCAGCTTCAATTTCCAGCTTCAGAAGTTGTTCTTGCAATTTCTTCTTCGTCTGCGCAATATGCCCAAAGCTGTCATTTCTCCATCTCCTAATCCTTCTCTTAAGGAGTGTAAGCTTTGTTGCAAAGACATCAACCGGATTCCCTTCACATCGGAAAGTAGTCCACCACTCTTTAACCGCAGGGATGAATGAGGGATGGTGCAACCATGCTTTTTCAAATTTGAAATAGTGCACCGTTTTTGTGATTACTTGGTCATCAAGGACAATGGGGCAGTGGTCTGAGGAGATTCTTGGCAGTGAGTATTGGATACAGTTGGGGAATAGAGTTTCCCATGCCACAGAGATAAGGACTCTGTCTAATCTAGCCATCGTCGGAAAGCTTCTTAGGTTCGTCCAGGTAAATTTCCTCCCTGATAGAGGTAAATCAATCAACTCCAAGTCCTGGATGAATTTACGAAAAATCCTCATGTCTCTGTTTGAGCCTCTACCCTTAGACCTTTCCGCATCAGACACAGTTACATTAAAATCGCCACATAGTACCCAGGCATCATTTAGGAGTCTCCGTCGCTGTTGAATCTCGAAAAAACATAGCTCCCGATCCTCAAGCTCAAAAGGTGCATAAACTGTAGTAAGTGACCATTCTCTGGCTGATGTCCTGCATTTGAAGGATGCAGATACAGAGAAAATATCCACCGCTGAGTACGTGCAATCAAGAGCCTGATCATTCCACCCCAAAAGAATACCTCCACGGCTACCAATAGAGTCTAGCTGGACCCATTTGGAAATAATCCCTCCCCCAATTGACGATAGCTTTTGTGGTCCCGGATTTCTGAGCTTGGTCTCTTGTAAGCAAATTATAGAAGGTGCACAACTCCGAATACCATTTCTGATCATTGAGCATTTGTCAGGGTTGCCTAACCCTCGAAGATTCCAGCTTGTAATCCTCATTGAAAAAACAAAGCACACAAAAAACACGCACAACAAACAGCAAAAGCAGAAAAGCAAGACTGCTAATCAGAATGTTGTTGATCTGATTGATCAACTACAGTTTTCTGGCAGCCCCTGAACTTCGTAATCGAGTGTGGCCCCAAAGCCGCCACTCCAATGGATGTCGCTACATCAACTATATCTTCATTTGATAGTAAATCAAAAGGATTGAGATGTGCATTTGAAACGGAGACATTCGAAGAGGATGTACCTGTGGTCTTTTTCTTAATAGTGGTTGACAGGTGCTTCATAAATGGTCTGGTGCTCTTGAGCTTGCCAGTGGATCGTGAATGCTTCACTTTCTTGGATGGACCATCCTGAAATCCTGGGGGAACGGCAGCAGATGAGCTAGCGGCTCTAGTAACAGTCTTCTTCAGCAGAGAGCGTGTACGGAAACTACCACTTTTACTGACTCCTTCTTTGAAAGCCACCTTGTCTTCTTTGCAGAGTTTACTCGCCTCTTCTCTTATTGATTCGCGGAGCGCCCCTTCCACCGCAGGTTTAATCTTGACAAATAGGGATAGCGGCAGTGTGACGAGCTTCCCTTCCCACATCATCACGAACCTCATCTTGAGAACTGCCTCCAGAGGATTCATTAGGAATTTGCGGAGCCAGCTCACTACCTTGTGGGGCCCCCTCCTTGTTACTGTCAGCTGACTCCGAAGAGTTAGCATAGATTGGTGCCAGAATTGCGGGATTTTTCGGAGGCAAATGATCCTCCACGGATTTGGGTAACAGGGACAGAATTGGTGCTATCTCCACAGGTGGCGCTAATCCCATTAATTTGGGGGAATTTGAAATAATTTCCACATCAGCATTTGCATGCATGGATCCCGGGGCCGTTGGACCCTCATCAGCATTTGCACACGGCAGATCCCACTGACAAAGGACCTTGAATGTGCTTTCAACTTTTCGTGGGGAAGACAAGGCAAATGGTGGGTGCTGAAGAGAGTCAGCGATGGAGTCTATCACGTCCAATTCCCGACTACGACCGAGGCAGAAGCAGCGATAGCCAAGGGTGTTTTTAAGTTCTCTGGATTCAGTGCGACTTTTTCATCGTGGTCAGTGGATTTCGGTGCAAAATTTTCGTTTTATATAACAGGGTATTGGGTATTGGATTATTCAATAAGGAAAAATAGAGTTCTAAATTAAAATAATAAATAATAATAAATTAATAAAATCATGGTATACATAAATTCCATAGTATATAAAATCCATTAAGGAGATAAAATAACTAATACAAGGTAGGATTATATAACAAGGTATATTTGTTCTACAATATGAGAATTATTTGAATACTACAATACAATTATCGATAGAGATAGTTTTTAATTTAATAATCAAGGGTGAAAGATACAAATAAAAATAATAATCATAAACTTAAATATAATAATCAAGGTAATAATAAAAGATTTGTATTATAACAAAATATCATTGGGAACTAGTTATAAATAAAACTATAGATAAAAAAATATATATTTTTAATAATAAAAATAAGAATTATCCTAAAACCCAAAAATTTTTAGTTTTTGTAGAAAGGTCACACATCCTATAAAAATTATCATAGGAAGAATACTATAGAAATCTAACTAAGAACTAGGGTATTGCACTAATTATTTTCAAAACAAGGGTATTTCCCTAAATATTTTCAAAAAAATGGTAACAAGCCAAATAACTCTTAGTAGAGCAGGTTTTATATAACAGGGTATTGGGTATTGGATTATTCAATAAGGAAAAATAGAGTTCTAAATTAAAATAATAAATAATAATAAATTAATAAAATCATGGTATACATAAATTCCATAGTATATAAAATCCATTAAGGAGATAAAATAACTAATACAAGGTAGGATTATATAACAAGGTATATTTGTTCTACAATATGAGAATTATTTGAATACTACAATACAATTATCAATAGAGATAGTTTTTAATTTAATAATCAAGGGTGAAAGATACAAATAAAAATAATAATCATAAACTTAAATATACTAATCAAGGTAATAATAAAAGATTTGTATTATAACAAAATATCATTGGGAACTAGTTATAAATAAAACTATAGATAACAAAAAATAGATTTTTAATATGAGAATGAAGAATACATTTTATCAAAAAAAGAATTTGGAAGTGAGAAAAAAAATGATTTACAAAAATTTAAATACAGAAAATACGGATTTAGGGAAACAGGAGTTACAAGAACGCTCAGTAAATATTCACAAATTTGCTTCACATCCGACTCCTGAAAAAGGCTACGTGCACCTAGCGAAGACTAAAATCTTTTGTTTGAACACTTAGTCAAATTTCAAAGAAACGTTTGGGAAGCTACTCAAAAGAAACACAGGTTCGGGTCCAAAAGTTGTATTTTCATTCAGCACAAAAATGCGGTGGCCAGTCCTCAATTAGGCAATACAATCAACAGCTCAAAAGATTAAAAAAAAAAAGAAAGAAGAAGTCAGGGGACGACCTCTTTCCCGGGGCGATGAGATTGGACGGGGTCGGACTCCCCTGAAGGAGTCACCATCGCCAACAGAGTCACCACTGATCCCTGGACCTCGCCAATAACCTCGAGCTCGGCGTCATCTTCGTCGTCCCCTCCTTCCTCCTCCGACTCGGGGTCGAAGCCGTCGACGTGGTCCGGGAAGAGCCACCATCCGGAGCAGTCGACCTCGGGATAACGCTCCGACACCTGTGCGATGGCTTGGGCATACGCCTTAGCCATATTAGCAGCGAGGAAGCCTTGCACCTTAGCCATGGTGGCTGCCTCGGCATCCTTCACCGCCACAGCCTTAGCCTCCACCACCTCGGCCTGCTGCTTGGCCGACTCCTCCTTCTGCCAAAGCAGATCATCCTCGAGCTTCGTAACGAGGCCCTCAAGGTACTAGAGCCTCGTCGCCTTCCCCTCAAACTCGACCTTCAATTTGTCGAGTTCGTTAGCCAGTCGAGCCTTCTCAGCTCGAGCTCGGTCGGCATCCTGCTTGAGGTCCTTCTCCAGTTTCGTCATCTTCTCCATGAGATGACCGAAGTGGATGGTTATCTGCAGTAGAACCACAAGGAACGAAAGTAGTTAAAAAATCAAGTGTACAAGTTATCAACAAAGCAAAAATCAATACTCACCGATAATGCCGAGCGAGCGATCTCGATGGCATCGTCGCCCGAGAGGCCGGTGTCCATGTTGGCTCGATCCTTCGGCATCGCCAGGTGCTTCACCGCCTGCATGCTCGACGTCAATTTGCTGAGAAATCCGTCGAGCTTCCGAACTTGCCAGTTCGGAGCATAGATCTTCTTGTGCCCCTCTGTAAGGAGCTCCTCGGCGTCCACCGTCAGCGGGGGCATCTCCATCCCGAGCGTGGCGGCTATCTGGAACTCGCCTACATTGGCCGACGGCGAGGCTGCCGCCGGAACCCTGCTTGGGGTCGCGACCTCCACCCCCTCGGTGGCACTGGCGACCTTTGCAGCCTTCGGAGCGGCGAGCTTGTTTCCGAGAGCGGCCCTCTGCGCTAGCACTGCTTCGTAGTCCATGGCCTCTGAATCAAGCGAGAAGTTGGTTAAAAAACAAGCTATGATTAGCAAAGTAAAAAAGAAAAAAGAACATAGAAAAAGCCGCATACTAGGATCTACACGGCAGAGCCCTTTCCTGAAGAGAACGTCTTCAGTCAGATCTCGCCGGTCAAACTTGGGCCGGTCAAGAAGGACTCGAACTGTATCTTCTTCTTGGGGGTGAAGCACTGGCGACTCCCTCACTCGCTTCGTCACCTCCTCCACCCAACCGGAGGGTATGGGCTACGCCTCGCGACTCCGCACTATGAAATACTTGTCGTGCCAATGCTTTATGGAGTCAGGGCAAACGAAGAGCCGAGCGCCATGCCTCGGGGCCAAATAATACCGGAACTCAGACCGGTTCTGTTGGTGAAGCCGGTAGAGCGTCCGGAGCACCCTCAACTCCGGCTCGACCTCGGCTGTCTGGCGGTGGAGCATGAACCCGTTAATGACTCTCCATGCGTTCGGTATAAGTTGAATGGGGCTGACCCCAAACCACCTAAGGACCTGAATCGCGAACGGGTGGAGAGGGAGCCGAGCACTAGCGATAAAGGCATCGACCGGCCAGAAACACATGGTTACTGGCAGAGGCGAATTGGCCCTAACCCCGGGACCCGGCAGCATCAGTTCGTACTCCTCCAAAATTTGGAAGCAATCCCGGATCACTGCCAAGTCCACCTCGCCGAGGATGGAAACCGTGTTGTCCGCCTCCGAGGTCTCCCTTGTCGCATTCTCCTCAAAGGTCCGCCCCCTGTCGTGAACTATGCGCTCGGCATGCTCCTCCAGAAGCTCCCGAACCCTATGGAGCCTGTCAACTCCCCTGGCAACCTGCCGAACTCCCCGATACGCTTCGGATCTTCCACAATAGTGTCCCGACCAGGTACCTTCTTGCCCTTGTTAGTGCGAACTTTCGAACTCGAAGACGGTGCGTCGCCAGCAGAGGGGGAGGGCTCGGAAACGGGAGAAAGAGACATTTTTATACTTGGAAATAAACTAAGTATAAGTTACCTTGAAGGGACAGTCGCGATCGGAATTTTAACCGAAAAACAGTCGGCGATCACCGTGAGCTCTCGCTAGTAGAAAATAACCACCTGAGTAAGAAATCGGAGAAGTGAAAAATGAGGGAGGGGGTGGAGTTTTATAGAGCTTGGCACACAAAATGAGGATGATGGGCTTAAAGAAGACCAACAGTCAGGCCCATTTACGCAAAGCGACAAAAGGAGTTGTACAGTCACATTAATTACCACGCCAAGACGTACAGTCGCATTAATGGCCAATGGTCAAAGTTGTCAGAAGATCAACAGTCATCAGCCCAGCCTGTCATTCCCTAGCCGTCAAATCAACTCTGGCACCGCGGCATACCTTGCCGAGCGCTCTTGGCACCGATGCCCAAACGAGCAAAAAATCTTGCTCTGGGACCTCGGCACGCTTTGCCGAGCGCTCTTGGCACCGACACCCAAACGAGCAAAAAATCTTACTCTGGGACCTCGGCACGCCTTGCCGAGCGCTCTTGGCACTGACGCCCAAACAAGCAAAAAATCTTGCTCTAGGACCTCGACACGCCTTGCCGAGCGCTCTTGACACCGACCCATTTACATGGAAAAAATGATCCTCGGTACGCCTTGCCGAGCGTTCTTGGCACCGAAGCCCAAACGAGCAAAAAATCTTACTCTGGGACCTCGACATGCCTTGCCGAGCGCTCTTGTCATCGACCATTTTACATGGAAAAAATGGACCTCGGCACGCCTTGCCGAGCGCTCTTGACACCGACCCATTTACATGGAAAAAATGATCCTCGGCACGCCTTGCCAAGCGCTCTTGGCACCGACGCCCAAACGAGCAAAAAATCTTGCTCTAGGACCTCGACACGCCTTGCCGAGAACTCTTGACACCGACCCATTTACATGGAAAAAATGATCCTCGGCATGCCTTGCCGAGCGCTTTTGGCACCGACGCCCAAACGAGCAAAAAATCTTGCTCTAGGACCTCGGTACGCCTTGCCGAGCACTCTTGACACCGATCCATTTACATGGAAAAAATGATCCTCGGCACGCCTTGCCGAGCGCTCTTGGCACCGACGCCTAAACGAGCAAAAAATCTTGCTCTGGGACCTCGGCACGCCTTGCCGAGCGCTCTTGCCACCGACCATTTTACATGAAAAAAATGGACCTCGGCATACCTTGCCGAGCGCTCTTGCCACCGACCCTTTTACATGGAAAAAATGGACCTCGGCAAGCCTTGCCGAGCGCTCTTGCCACCAACCCTTTTACATGAAAAAAAGTCGCTCCGGACTTCGGCAAAGGTACGCCGAACCCCCTCTTCGCCTCTAAAGGCTGGCCGAGGCGTCTCCGCTTTTCGGCAGAGGGCACCGAACCCCCACAGTCCTCAGCACCCTTTGTAGCAGGCGATTGGGGGGGGGTCGGCAACGAAGCATCTAAGCCACGGAACGGAGGAATTCAGTCCTCCAAAAGTGACCATAGTCACTAGATCTCCCCAAAATTCGCGCCCAAAGCTGATGAAGGGCCCAGATTATGCCACGTCATAATTCGGGATTAAAAATTAATTTTTATTTATAAAAATCAATTTATTTATTTAAAAATTGCGAAAAAATGATTAAAAATTGGAAAAATTAATTAAAAATTCTAAAAAAATAATTATAAATTCGGGAAAATATTTTTGAGCCCCTGGGTGAATAGTTATTGATTAAAAGAGTCAATTAAGACCCCTAAATAACAAATCACCACTTCGCAAGATTAAATAAATGATCCGAAAAAAAATTAAGAAAGATCACCAGAAGTTAAAGAGAGCTCAAGAACAACCTTGAGCACGCAACTACCTTCAAAAATCACCATAGTACATCATACAAAGATTCGACACCCCTCATTTGGACTCCGATACACTCCCGTAAGCCATTAAAACAGTAAAACTACTCCTCAAAGGCTGATTAAACTCAGTCTTCGGGAGTTGGGGGCTCGTGATATGGCTAAAATTAGGGTTAAATCGGAACCGTCCAAATTAAGCACGAATCTTAAAGCTTGAGGGTAAAACGATAATTTCACCTATAAACGGGTCTGAAATGGGTTCTGGGTCTTTTCTCCTCAAGCCCAATAACCCGCGAACGGATCCACCTTGACTGGGTGCGGGTCCAAACCCACAACGAACCCGGCCTACCTAGATAGAATTAGGGTTTCTGATTGTATTTAATCAACAGCCCTGATTCGCTCTACCTTTTCACAGGAAATTAGAGATTTTATTCCTAAACTGGTCCCAAAGGCGGCTATAAATACCCCCTACCCACCACCATTAAGAGGTAATCAATCTTTTGCCAATCACAAGCTCATTCATAATCTTTCTGATTACTGACTTAAGCGTCGGAGGGTGCGTCGCCGGGATCAACCCCGGTATCTCGCACTTTTTGCAGGTGAACGACGGGAGTCAACGGTCAAACTCCGGCAGAAAGATTTCAGGTTTGGGTATTCGGTTCCCCTAAGAATCCACAAATTCTATCTGTTTGCCCCCACACCAGATTTAGCGGTAACAGTACCTTAAATAGCACAAAACCATGGTTGTGCAGGACTTCGATATGAAAAAATTAGACATGCCACACATAGATATTAATACATGAAGCCATACATATTAGATGATATCTTTTGCTAACTATTTTTTTAAACTATTTTTTTAAGCATATAGATGATACTGATATCAGTTTTTTTTAAACATATAGATATCGGGTTATCAGAATCAAGTACAAAATTGTCAAGTAAACAGACAATTTAGAAGTAAGTATACAGAAGTTTAGAAGTTCAGAAGTAAGTACACAAAATTTAGAAGTAAGTATACAAAATTTAGAAGTAATTGTAGAACAGCAAGTGAACAGTAAGTTTACTGTTAATTTCATTGTCTACAGCAAGTTTACTGGTAATTTCATTGTCTATAAGGTTTAATAGTCTAAAGGAGAGCTGTGAGGCTGGAAGGCATGACCAATAGCCATTATAGGTCAGATTGCACATAGATCCAGAGCTTCAAGGCCATAACAAATACACTCAATCACCATGGCCGGGAAGGTCAATTGTCAACTTATAATGATCTTGGTTACTGATATGAGCTCCTTTTTGCAGTTGTCTTATCTAGGAATTTGAAATGAAGTTAAGGGGTTTGTGTCAGGCAAATGTTCATAAAACTTGATAAATGAATTGGTACCTTAAATAGCACAAAACCATAGTTGTGCAGGACTTCGATATGAAAATCTTGATATGTACAACCTTTACTGAGTATGGGGTATATGCAGGATGTGTATGTAAAGGTGAGGTCTCCCTTTTTTTTTCAAGTGTGCACATGCACAGCAGTGCAGAAGAAGTAGCAGTCTGCAGTTTTTAAAAGAACTGATACTCAACCCCTCAAAAGAAGTTCTGTAATTGTTATAATGATTTTACAGTTTTACAGGCATCAGTTTGAGTTATTGTCTTCACAATGTAGTATGTCACACACCAAAATGAGGCATTTATAATTCCCAATGAACTCAAAAGTGAACTGCATCTACTATTTTTGAAAGAGAAATCGTGATTAAACACAAACTCCATAATTATAGTGAAGTGATTCAGATAGAGAGAGGTATGTATGTGTTGTGTTGATAGTGTGGTGGTGGTTGGAAGAATCATGTTCACTGTGGAAAAGTCCACAAAAGCAGAAAGTAGGAGAATGAGCAATATGCTGTACTAAAAATAGGCGTGTGCAAATCTCCATGGCCCAGTGCCATACTGATCTATCATGATAACATAGTGAAACTGATTATGACAAATCATATACAGCAATAACATTTTCGTGAAATCAAGAAACATTGATGCATTAGGTATCATCTTTATATATGACTGCAGTTATCATCTTCATATCTGTATATCTGATTACAGATATATTAAACACACAAAGATGAGAGGAATAGCTGTACATCCATCTTCTGTTAAAGTTATAAAAAGAATTGGTATGATAAAGATAGCATAATTCGTTAATGAAGATTCTGTACATGCAAGCTTAAGTTTCAACCAAAGCATCAACATGCTTTTGCAATTTCAAACTCAGAACGCATGTACAGTAGAGGGGCAAAAACAGAACTAATTCATAATATAGTTCAATGTCTCCCATGATACTACACTTCCAGGCTTGGCCTTCACTAGTTTCAGCATAACAATAACACTTTTATTTCGAAGTCAGACGCCTGTACAGTAGAGGGGCGAATACAGAACTAATTCATAATATAGTTCAATGTCTCCCATGAAACTAAACTTTCCAGGCTTGGCCTTCACTATTTTCAGCATAAACATAGCAATTTTATGCAACCTAGGATGCAAGATTACTATATGACCGCGTCTGAAGACAAAAAGTAAGAACATACTTCTAATAATGGGTGGTAGTCTTAACTCAATACAAACCGAACAAAAAAGACGTTCACAGATTCAGATTTAACAAAATGATTGATTTATCTTCAAGTTGTAAGATTAAAAATACTGCAGATGAGTTCACTAATATAAAGTAGAAGTACTTATATATGTCTAAAGATGATTTGTGAAAAATCTTATAAACCTTTAGTTTGTAGAATCTTATAAACCTTTAGTTTGTGAAAAATCTTATAAAGTATATACTGCAATCAGTAAATAGGGATCTTTCACAAATCATACTGCAATCAGTAATGTTTATAAGATTTTTCACAAATCATCTTTAGACATACAGTAAAGTAAATAGGGATCTTTCACAAATCATACTGCAATCAGTAAAGTTTATAAGATTAATTACTAATATAAAGTATATACTGCAATCAGTAAAGTTTATAAGATTTTTCACAAATCATCTTTACACATACATAGATACTTCAATCAGTAAATAGGGATCTTTATATATGCATATATATGTATCAAGAGCTGCATTTATTCTACAACTCAGTAAAAAAAGAGGGATTTCCTATATATATAACAGTGAAGGGATACTTTCTATATATCATAATATATCATAATACACTTCACTTAATTTTCATGCTATAAAATGTATATACCAAACCAAAATTTTGTTTTGCGAATAGCCACACTGCTCATATGGCATGAAGACAGGATTTGTGAAGTGTACACTTGTCTGTTATCATCAGAAATACAAACTGGATAAAGATAATCTGAATGAATGAATGAGACGAACAAATCATTCAATATGAAATTTCCATCATAATAAACTGGTGATTTGATTTCCGCTCGCCAAACTTCTCTGTCTTTTGCTGCCAGAGATCAAAGAAATTCCAACGGAAAGTTTTTTAGCCTGCTGATTAAATTCGAAGTGAGATTCTTCAATTTCTTCATTCTCTTCAATTTGTGCTTTGTAGATTGTTGCTCCTTCTTCTTGTTCATCGGATTCTTCATCTTGGTCATCGGGTTCTTGACTTCGTTGAGTTCTAATTCTTCTTCAAGTAATACTTATTCTTTTTAATTTTAATTTTTTTGTGTGTGGAGAATTTGAAGTTTAAAACTTCATTTGATTAATTCTGTATGACTATTATTCTGATGGGATTTTTGAGAATTTGAGATGTTTAGTTTATTCTGATGGAAATTTCATATGTGCAATCTGACCTATAATGGCTATTGGTCAGGCCTTCTAGCCTGCATATGTTGTTGTTCCAATATTCTTGAGGAATAGAATTGTTGTCATTTTAAAAAAAAGATTATTGTAAATATTTATTAGTAAATAAAAATTAAAACATTTATGACTAGCCAAAATAGATAGCATGGTTAGAGTGTGAGCATTTTTTGCTAGCCAAATTATCTATTTGTTATCTATTTTGGCTATTCTAGCTGGCTAAAATAGCTAGCGCGTTGGAGATGCTCTAAAGGGGAAAAAATCAAAATCAAAATCAAAATCAAAATCAAAATCAAATTTTTTGTCCATCCAAACCCAAATCTCAACAAAATCACAAAATTATAACATATACATAAAAAATAAATAAATTACCGAAGAATTTAAAAATAAAAAGGTAGATGCATTTGGAAAGAGATCAAGAGGGAACCATTTTTACATATTATTGCAAAGGTAAAGAAGATAGGGAAACTATACTTAGGATTTTTTAGTGTACCACCAAATTAGGGAGCAGAGAAGTAGCAAACCAGAAAAATGATATTTTGGGAGAAAGAAATAAGTAAGTGAGACGAAGAAAAGGGCGATTTAAGAGAGTGTTGGGTTACAGTTGACATAATCACATACCCTCTTTCTTCTTACTATTCGATCTAAACCATAATTGATCTATGCCATCGGAATCTCTATAGGGTTTTGGACCAAAATTTTTTCGAATTCGAAACCTGAAACCAACCCATATTAGATATGGACCCAATCCGAACCGGCCATTTTGAGTCGGTCTTGCTCGGTGCGACCGCTTTGTGCTCATCCCTACACATGTCAGGTTTCATCAATTTGCATATAACCCATACCCACATATTTTTTTTGTTGATGTAACACCCTGTATTTTCAATATATATATATATATATATATATAGAGAGAGAGAGAGAGAGAGAGAGAGAGAGAGAGAGGCTGCTCTATAGAGTTTCTATAGGGGCGGTTCATGGAATTGTTGGCTGCGGTGGGGCCCAGCTGCGGTGGGGCCCAGAACAGTAGCAGAGCTGCTATCACGGGGGTGATGGCAGAGGGGGGCCCACACAGGTGCAAGGAGCTCTGTTGGGCACTGTGCTATGCTGCTGACGTGGCATGGGGCTCGCCCGAGGGGGGACTGGCTGACGTCAGTGGCGCAAGAGAGAAACAATGGGTGGATTGATTTGATCCCATATCGGGAGTTTAACTAGATTAATTAAATATAAATATAATTACCTATGATTAAGAATCACTTAATTGGTTAACCATATTCTTGTTGTGGATCGCTATATTCCGTCAAAATCTGGTATCACGTGCTATTACATGACGAGTTTTGGATGTTTATGGATTGTTATCTTTCTAATATATTTCTTAATTTTTCCTAACTAAATTTGCTTATTACCCAAACTATGGAAAGTTATAAAGTTATAAACAAAAAAACAGATAAAGAGAAGGCGAAGAGATATTTCGAAGAGATTTATTTTAATTGCTAAAAATAATTAATGGGTAAGTTGTAAGAAAGAGAGAGAGAGAGCCACTGGCGGAGCTATGTGAGGGCCCGTGTCCCCCCAAAATTTTTGAAACCCCGTAGGATTATTAAAAAATTAAAAAAAACCCTTAAGTTTTATGATTCCTCCCCCCCCCCCCCCCCCCCCCCCCCCCCCAAAAAAAAAAAAAAGAGAGAAAAGTTTATGAACAAATTCATACGTATCTATACTTGTAATTTTTATGTGTGATGTATGTCTTCCTGTTTTAAATTTCCACTCTTCACAAATTACACCAAAAGACATTAAAATTTATTTTTTATAAATGACACTAACGTAAATAAATTTAAAGTTTAAAGATATTGGGAAGCCATATATTCTGCAAGGATATTAGGTTTTCCATAAGGTTTTTCAATTCTTGTGACAGGAATGTTGAGTTTTTTGTTCACACAGTGAAATCCCTTTTATACGTTCATATGTAATTCTTCGATCCCTGGTGTTCAACCCTCCATTAATAAATTAGGAGACCTAATATGGATTATGGCTTGGATCCAATCGATTCTTTTTTGAATTTCTATACGTGCAATTCCTTTGGAACCTGAGGAATTTCTTCTTCTTCTTCTTCTTCTGTTATTTCTTCTTCTTCTTCTTCCATTTTTCCTCGAAGGGGTCCATTCATAAAAGGATCTTACTTGTTGGGCGATTTATGAATTCATTGATCAAGTTTTTTTTTCATTAGTATAAACCCAATAATTATATATGTCTACACATGATAGTTTTTCTAGTGTTGTCGTGTACAAATAAATTTTTCGTTCTATAATTTCTGAAAAAGTCGATAAGCTGAGTGGATATGTAAAGATATTGTTTGTTTTCCATCGCTTGTGCATGTAAAAAAAATATTATGACATTTCGTTTCTTACTACATTTTCAAATTGGTCATTTTTTATATATCTCAATGGGCGGTTCCATCATTTATAATCGAAAAGAAAAGTTACAAAAGGTTTTTCAATCCATAAATTTTTCTTTCGTTTTGGTATTCGTTAAGTTTTCCCAAAACCCTACTATCTTGATGGGTATCAAGATAAGAATCTTCGTAAACAGGGCTATTTTTTTCTTCTTTGGTGAATCCCTCTTGTTCCTGTTTAGTCTTCTTCGTTTCGTAAATTGTTTGTACATCGCTTTCTTCCTTTCTTCCTTTCATTCTCTCATTTCTCCTCTATCTATTGTTTATGAGGTTTCTTTCAGTTTCTTAGTGACAATAGCCGAAGGATTCTGCCAAACTAGTAGGCACATGTGATAAATAAGAGAATACTAAAGCTTCAAGCCATAAAATTTCTCAATTCTAACACAAAGGGAATTATTAGATTGAATCGAATAATTTTTCCGTAACAAGATTAATACCAATCCAACCCATCTCATGAATAAAACGTGACCAATTAACCAACCAACAAAACTACTTGTTACAAATACCATTTTGTTGTTGCATTGAAACATATAAATGTTGACTAATCTGACTAATGTTGAACTTGATAAAATGAAATGGTTAAATAATTGAAAAATGAAATTATTTAGAAATACACATCGAATACTAAGATTACGCATTGAATTTTTGGTAGTAGATCCATAATCTAAAAAGTTTTCGTGATAGTTCCAGAAGAAATGAAACAAAAGATACGGTAGAACTAGGATAATTATCGTATGAGATCTACCTAATGTTAGAAGCAAAGGCACATAATAGACCGATCTAAACATCCTGAGCTACCCTGTAATAAAACTAGTTGTTGTTGATACCTCCTTCTCGGTTCCTTCTTCCATAACCCAATCTCGAAGAAGGAAGAGATAAGAGGGTCTTACGTAGAATGTGGTCAGAAATCCATAATAAAGTCCAACCACAACGATCAAATTTATTATCTTCATGCATAAGGATAACAGATTACTTTGTAGAAATGATTTCAAAATCATCACAAACCTCTTCTTTTTCTTTTATATTTAAATTTCTTGATTATTATATGATGATTTCAACTTTAGATATATTAGGAGATAAACTATAAATAACATCTCTTATGTCAATGATACCATCTTCTTCGATTGAGTGACATCTCTTATGTCAATAACACCAAAGGGATATTAAATGAATGAAATTAGGATAGAGATGGAATATAATGAAATGGAGCCACTTTGAGGTTCCTTATGAAATGAGGCATGGAACGGAGCCATTACGAAGAAGTTCTGGGAGTTACGAAGTAAGCTTCGAAATCATAGATTGAGAACGGAAGTTGAACTCTATGAGTTCGAATCTCCCGTTGTTCCTCAATAGCTCAATGGTAGAGCGGTCAGTTGTTAACTGATTGGTCGTAGGTTTGAATTCTACTTGGGGAGATTTTATTGATTATTAATTAAAGAATGAAAAATTGAATTAAAGAGTTCGCTTTGACCGTTATAGGTAGGTAACCCGTTCCCTGTCTTTGTCTCTCTATTGCAATCTATATCATCCTATCACACTCTGTTCTACAATATTTGTTGAGAATCACCGACTAAAACTTTGCCCCCTTTTTCAGTTCGTTATGATAGCAAGGAAAGAGAAAGAAAAAGTGTATTGAATCGTGGCAAAAATCTGGTGGGTCTAAGATCCTTTTTTGGGAACAGAAATGGAAAAGGAGACCAACCTAAAGTAAAAGTTCTACAAAACCATAGCATGGAAAGAAGATACTTAAATAAGGTTCGGATCCATAAGCAGTGACAACCACCCTATGAAGACTCGCTTTCGCTACGGCTCCAGTGGGTTCCCTTTACCAATCCACTGCCTATGAGTCACCAGCTCATTCTTCAACATGCACACGGTTAAAGATCATATTCCCCTCCCACTGCTTGGGAGCTCAAGATTTCATGTTTTATTTCTGTCACGTCCCGCTTTCCATTATACAGAAACACGGACACGCAATTGAGGTCCAGCGAATGATATAAGTGTACCAACTCATATCATGCATAAGCTGTACAATACCCACAAGCTCAACAATACAGTAATAATTGCAGGAACGTGAATGTGATACAATAACCAATATCTGAGATACAAAAACTTACAATAAGTCCGAGAATAAACAATCCTGTAAGTAGTTCGTCAAGTTCCTTCAGTATCTCATCGCTGCACATGTATAATATTTACTCAAAAGAAAGATAGATGGTACCTGTTAGAGCAAGTTACAGACCGCAAGTAATAACAAGAAAAATAGGGCCAGGGACAAGGCATAACCGGGAAAGAAATAAAAACTGGTAATTCAAATATGAAACAACCATGATAACGAGAAACAATATATATATAACAAGGGAGACACAAGAACTGACGATGTATTTATAATACAAAATAATCAAATGTAATGCAAGTAACAACTGGAACAAGTCTCAAAATTTAACCAATCGGGAAACATGAATCATGTAACGAAAAACATGTCATGTAAACAAGAAATATTGTAACTTATAAACATGTAACAAGTAACTTGTAAGCAGAAAACATGTAACCCGTAAACCGGAATCATATAAACTTGTAACAGGTAACATGTAACTTGTAAACAAGAATCATGCACGTGTTCATGTTAATCTCAAGTCCAGCAATCTTTTATAAATCCTAGCTAATGAACGCAATCCTGCATCCCATACCACGGGTTTGGATACATACAGTCAAGTTAATGTTTAGACTATAGTGGTAAATTCTATAGGGTCATGTACTCGGGTCTTCCAGTGACACTAACAGGAATCATATCATATCATATCGTATCATGTAATCAGAAATCATATCATATCATGTAAACATATACATAGTCACTATTACGAGAAACACGGGCCTTCTTCCGAGTACACTCTCCTGTATTGTCCACCACTAGATTCTTTCCCTTATTACCCCAGATTATTATTCTTTTACAATAATCAAACATAAACATGCACAATGAGAACGAGTATCAGAAAAGGATAAAAAAGTATCAAGGCTATGCAATGCATAATATGCAAGTTTAATTAACTAAATGCAAGAAATAAATATATTTTCAATCAAGGACATGAAGTTACAATTCTGGACAGTAATACGTTGCTGTACAAAAACCAACTTTCTTGTAGCTATAGGAGAGCGAATAAAGTACCGTTAGGGGTTTCAAAAAATAGACTTCATGCTGGTTCCAACGCATATTCACACGATACATTATAAATAAAATAGCTAGGTCAACCAGACAATTCTTTACTGGACTACTGTTCAGGCAGCAGCTCAGTGCAATGTTCTTATTAATATATAAATTAACTGTAAAGTCATTTAAAAATCTTACAAAAATTATAAATTGATTCCTAATCATGTCTAGTAAAAACTTGGTAAATAACAAGTCTTTCTTTTACTGTTAACACAATGTTTTGGTCAATAAATCATGGTAGTGTACTTCAAATTAGTAATCTAGAAATTAAAAATCATAGAGTAATAAAAATTGGATAACTTGCAGCCTACAACTCAGAATCTGGATCGATAAGAAGTTCTAGAAACTAGATTCATAGGGCTACAACAATCATTTATAAAGTTCTAATTGTTTTGAACTGTAACTAGGTCAAAATCTCGCTGTGAGTTAGCACAAGCAGCAGGACATAAGCACACACATTGATATTTATGATCTTTTGATGGGCATCGAATCGTAGAGGCCATTGGGTTGATTCGATTCAATATATCGACTGATTTAATCATGGGAAGACCACAAAGTATGAACAATATGATGGTTCAAGTAACGGGTTTCAAAATACGATAATCAATTATAAATACTAATTATGGGAGGTCAAATAAAATGCTTGTACGGAACAATAGGAGTGTACAAGGTACTTTTCTTATTAGATGATTATTCCGAATATGAACGAAGATGATATGAGAAGATCCTGACTTCGGCAACACGTGCAAACGACGGAAACAGCACGTGCAAACAACGGAAGTAGCACGTGCAAAAGCAACTACAACAACAACAGTGAAAGCAATAGCGAGAACAACAAGAGAAAACAAAAGCAACCACAACCACGCGTGGCAGAATATGCAAGCAACGGAACAGCGGCAGCACTAGGGACTTCGGCGGTTGATGGCGACTGGCATCGCAATGGCAGTTGGTGGGGACTGCGGGGGTGATCATCGACAGCAGCGAGGGTGATTAGGGTAGGTGGAGACAAGGATGAGGTGCTGGCGGCGAGGGCGATGAGTGCAGTGGTGGAGGATAGTGGTTGCGGTGGAGAGAAGATGATGACTGCGGACTGGTCGGCTTAGAGGTGTTGGCAATGAAGAGGTGAAGTCGGCTCGACGGTGGCAGATGCAGGCGAGTGGAGCATCGGCGTTCGGAGGTCGCCAATAGGAGTGGAGCTCAGCAATGGTGGAGTCACGAGATGAGGAGCTCGGCGAAAATGATTGGAAAGTGGAATCGAGACAGTGAGAGGGTGCTTCTATGGTGGTGGAGTGCAGGCAGCAATGGCGGCATCGGTGCGGCTGTGAGGGGAAGCCTCGATGGCAATTGCGGTGGCGACTGCGAGTGCTCTACAGTGAAGGGTGGCTTACTGCGGGAGAGAGTGTGAGGAGTCGACAAGGCAGTCAATGGTGGAGGATGCTGGGTGCTGTCGGGTGCTTTGAGCGAGGTCAGAGGCGCTCAGAGATGAAGATAAGGGTCCAGTGGTTGTGGCAATGGTGGTGTGGGTGTGTGCAGTGGGTGAAGCTACGAAGTCGAGTAGAAGAAGGAGAAGGAAGGAGAAGAAGAAGATCAGGAGGAGGTGGGGCCCGGGTTAGTTAAGGAGAAAGATATGGGATGAGGGATTTTTATAATATTATAATAGAGGAGTTAGTGGGGAGTTGTTGATTGAGGGCAGTAAATAAGGAGGAAGTGGAGGGTCGGTTATGGGGAAAGTGAAGAACAGGGGCTGATGAGTTGGAATTATATATGAGGGTTTTGGATTGGATTGTATTGGGCTCATAATAAAATAAGAAATTAAATAGTTATAGGATGTGCTACGATATTAAATAGGGTATGGATTAGAATTAGGTCTGGATTTCTTTTACAAAAAATAAAATTATAATAAGCTTGGGTTGAACTGGGCTGAAGAAATTGGGCTTCAATAGATAATAAGATTTTAGAATGAGTTTGGATTTGGGTTTGGGTTTTCACAAAATAATCATATAATCAAATAGTATGGACTAGAAAAATAATAATAGACACAATTGAAATTAATAATTGAAATGGACTTAATTTTAACCAATAGTAATCATGAAACAAATAATACTAGTAAGATATGATAGAGTGAATCAGAATTTCTGGGTTCTAACAGTATAATTGAATGCCCAACAGAAAGAAATCAGATTCAAAAGAATAGTAGAATTTATTTAGAAATTTAGAATACTAGAACTGAAGAAGAGAAAGAAATGCAGGTAAAAAATCGTACAATCGAGAACAGGGGTTACGATTTAACACCTCGATGGGGGGTTTTTCACCTTTCCATCATAGTACTACTTCTCTATCGATCACCCAGAGATATTTAGCCTGGGCACGACCATACATAATATATAAATCACACTTAGAAAGGGTGGACTATTCACTATAGCACCAGGCTTTGTAGTGAAGCTAATCGCAAAAGAGGAAAAATCTATCACATTAAGTTTACCTTTGAAATGATCAGGCTGGAATCCAAAGTATCTTAGTAAGTATCTAGTGTGCACTTTTTTTAAGCCTTCACAAAACCATCAATAAATAATTGATACAGTTTGGTTGAGCAATCGATTACTCAATTAGTAGTGCTCTCATCCCTAGAGTCCACTC
This sequence comes from Hemerocallis citrina, assembly GCA_017893485.1. Classification (NCBI taxonomy): domain Eukaryota; kingdom Viridiplantae; phylum Streptophyta; class Magnoliopsida; order Asparagales; family Asphodelaceae; genus Hemerocallis; species Hemerocallis citrina. The sequence goes on from CM030362.1 coordinate 95,561,928, forward strand.
CTTCCCCATACTACAAGCGAAAGGGAAAAGAGATCGAATCAGATCGATTCCCGAAATGCCTTACTGGATCTTCCTTAATGTACCGACTATTTACAACACGTGATAAGTAGATGAATAATCATTTGCTTCCGAAAGAAATCAAAAAATATCTTGAGAATCCTACAAGATCAATTTGTTTTTTTTTCTTTGACAGATGGTCAAAACTTCATATGGGTTCGAATCCCACCAAGAGGTCCACTAAAGATCAGAAATTTTTGAAGAAAAAACAGATGCTTATGTATTTATTATCGCTTTCATTGCTGCTCCTCCAGTAGATATTGATGGTATTCGTAAACCTGTTTTTGGGTCTTTACTTCATGGAAACAATATTATCCCCGGTGCCATTATTCTTACTTCTACAGCTATAGGTTTGCATTTTTATCCAATATGGGAAGCATCATCCGTTGATGAGTGGTTATACAGCGACGGTCCTTATGAGCTAATTGTTCTACAATTCTTACTTGATGTAGCTTGTTACATGGGTTGTGAGTGGAAATTTAGTTTCCGTCTGGGTATGTGTCCATGGATTGTTGTTGCCAATTCAGCTCATGTAGCAGCTACTACTGCTGTTTTTTCCTTATTTATCCTATTGGTCAAGGAAGTTTCTTGATATGGTGGTTTTCACTGCTTAATGACCAGGATGAAGCTTGGGTGAAATTAAGTGGAGGTCCGAACCGACTGATGTTGAATAATTAACGGATGAGTTGTGGTTAGGGGTGAAATGCCACTCGGACCCAGAGCTAGCTGGTTCTCCCCAAAATGCATGAAGGCGCAGCAGTTGACTTGACATATAAGGGTAAAGCATTGTTTCATTGCGGGCATTTTTCGACCAACAAGTGAGCTATTTATATGAAGCATTCTTCTTATGGCTAGATCCAATCTTCTGGTCCCTGCAAAAAGGAAAAAAAATCACGTTCTTCCTTTCGGAAGGGAGGATTAGAGAAATCCTATTGATTGACTAACTAATTAGAAATTGATGGTTAATATAACTCTCACTTAAAAATATGTAGTTGAGATTAGATTAATTAAGTTGGTTAATCTACAAATTACACAGTTCCAACTTGTTACCGCTAAATCTGGTGTGGGGGCAAACAGATAGTATTTGTGGATTCTTGGAAAACTTGAATAGCAAACCTGTTACCTGTTCCGCTGGATTTTGACCATTGACTCCCGCCGTTCACCTGCAAAAAGTGCGAGACACCAGGGTTGATCCCGGAGACGCACCCTCCGATGCTCAAGTCAGTAATCAGGAAGATTATGAAAGAGGCGTAAATTGGCAAAAGATTGATTACCTCTTAATAGTGGTGGATGGGGGGTATTTATAGCCGCCTTAGGGATCAGATTAGGAATGTAATCCCAATGATCTGATAGGGAATATAATTCCCGTAATCAGATTAGGAAGGTAATCCCTAATTCCCAGTGAAAAGATAGATGTGAATCAGGGCCGTTGATTAGGATTAATCATATACCTTGATTTTATCCTGCTGGACCGGGTTTGCCGCGGGTTGGAACCCGTACCCGGCTGGAAATGGATCCGTTCGCGGGTTAATGGATCTTTAAGAAGGAGACCCAGTACCCGCTTCGGACCCATTTGTAGGTGAAATTACCATTTTACCCCTAAGCTTTGAGATTCGTGCCCGATTTGGACGATCCCGATTTAACCTTATTTTTAGCCATATCACAACTCTTAAGTTATAATAATAGAGATAAATAGAGGGGTATAATAGTCATTATACACAATATTGATGTCCTCAAAGCATAGGTAGTGAACCACAATAACTTTTTTTAGGGAAAATGTGGAGTACGTATGGCCACCCTGTTTCACTAATAAAAAATTAATGATATAAACCCAGAGAACTGGACCAGATTAAAACCTACTGACAGAAAATAAAAATATACATGAAGCAATATGACCCGTACAAACAACAAATCCCTCCAACAACCCCGAAGGGTGGGCCGACAAACAAGCTCGGTCCAACAAAATTGTATGTACGTCAGTTTAGCTTTGTACACTCCCTCCACGGCACATGCACACCCACCCGAAACTAGTCTGGCAGGATTTTAACACCCGCCGCTCCCTGCCTTCTCCTCGCTAGGGGGATCCCATCTTTGGGCCCAAGCCCTGTAGGCTGACTTATGACACCATGGCACCTGCATAGCAACTGCACCCTCCCACCAACTCCACCACTCATCCAACAGACTCGCCAACAGCTCCCACAGCCGCTACCATAAAGGTAGCCGTGAAGAGGATACCTTCACCTCTCTCATGATTGAGCTATCTCAGGCAATTTCTTACCAAACAACTATCTCGCTCACCCCACCAAAAACCACGCTCTAGGAGAGGGCCATGGAGAGGATACCGTCTGTAACACCCCGAATTCCAAGTTCAACTGAATTCGAAGTTCCACAGGATCTTTACACTTATATTCGTACAATTTTACAAGGAAATTAAAACTTTACATCAGAGTTACATTTACATTTACACTTTAAATAGCGGAAGCAATACATAAATAAATGTACAACACTTGAAACATTCTTTACGCTGCTTGCATACTTTACTCTTTGCCAATTCCTTTACCCTGCATAAAGACTGTGAGCACGTCAGTTCATTCAACTGACAGAATATTATACACGGACATTCTCTACATGCCGAAACAGTATAACGATTCTCAATGCCTAACATACCACAAACTTGTTCACAAACAAAGCTAAGGGGACTATCCTATTGATGTCGTGTCGTGACTATGCGCCTAGTCCTTAATGCAATTTATTATTATTATTATTATTAGATGACACTAATGCGCACTTGTTCAGATTGTATGCATTCCATACTACATAGGTCCGAGGGCAAACCCTTAATCGCTCTTCAACTTGTAGGGTTCGATCCCTCGCCATGACTTAATCTACTACTGTAACTACGATAAGTATCCTAGATGTCCTATGAGTTATGAGCCCATATCCAGACAACCTGGAGAGGAATCCCACGTCGTGACATGATGCATCATGCAGAGCCTATGGTCAATTCAGCCTCCGTCATGAACCATGGCACCACCGTAGTCAATCAAACATCCCACAAGCGTCGCCACGATCCCGATAATTCCGGAGTAGTGTTCACGCCAAGACTTGACTCATCAAGTAGGCAACCTATGAATCACTCTCACACCGTAGACTCGAGGCCCTTATACTTGTGTTTTTCTCTTACTTTCATTACGTCTTCTCTATGTAACTAGTCCTTAATTTAATTGAATCATGAATAAAAATCAATTTCTAGGGTTAACTCTTTCCTCTATACCGGTCTTAACCATCAATCAACGCATTTGACCCAAACCTGGTCTTTCACCTCAAATATCGTATCGACATTTCTTTTATTGCCGGTATGAGGCTTAGCTACCCCTTAGTTCTTAATTTCAACTCATAATCACAACATTGAGTTCTTTCATACTCATAAGTTATTTTTCATGATTAACAAAAATTCTCATTTCATGTTCATAGCATTCATGTATTCGTATTCGTAAGATCTTTCATAACTTATCGAACATTCACTTTTAATTTCATGTACACTATCATGCATAGCCAAAAGAATTCAATTTTCTCAACTAGTCACATTCAACAATTTGTGTTTTCCACACGTAATTCTCTTAATCTTACTTTAAACCCATACTAAATTCACAAATCCATACTTTTATTTCACAAGTCACAATTTCTCATTTCTAAGTCTCATTTCGAATTTCTTCAATCAACTAATTTATTTTCGTTTTCAAAATTAAACAAGTCATTTCTAGAAAAATAGTCCCAAATTTTCAATTACATTTCATCACAAGTTATAGAAAAATTTATTTCATAAAGTCTAAATAATTATAGGAATTTTCCTATATTTTTTCTAAATTTAAATAACTACAAGTATTAGTATTTTCCTCAAAAAAGCCACTTTATAAACCAAAGCCCACACCCAGAATCGAACCCACAACCAGCGGCCCAAAGGACAACGTTCAAGACCACTGCGCCAAGCCACAGAGGTGTCAAGTACTTGGTTTTAACCCATGTGTATTAATTTCGGCATTCAGGATTTTTTTCACAAAAAAAAAAACTAAAGTTCCTACTCGGAATCGAACCTGAGACCAGAGACAACCCACCCCCGCACTGTAGCAACTGAAACACCCTACGACCGAATGGTCTAAGTGGCCAGATTGTCACAATTTGAGTTGGGTCGTTTATAACTCAGCTCAGTTCTCTGTTCATTTCTAATTTTACCACTTCTCAAAACGATTTGTTTCTTTTTCTTCTCTTTTGATATATTTTTACATAATTCAAGAATTAGATTTTTCACAAGACAACTAATTTCTTTGTTCCTTTACTCATTAATCAACCTACAACATTTTCAGGATACCAATTCTCATTTTTTCTACATTAGTATAACTTTAATTCAAACAAACAATTATCCATGATGCATTTAATTAATTATTTGTCTCACAAGCACAAAATCTCCATAAAGCATAACTCATAAACATATAGCATGGTAAGGTGATAATTTCTAACACTTTAATTCCCAATTTAGCAATCATTTATCAATCATTCTCTATTTTATCATTTCAACTAAAAAACAACCATAAGTCCAAACCACTTAGTTTTCTCTTAGTAGCAATTCATTCCTAGCATGGTAATTAGATTAGAAACATGAAAAACACCCACCTTATTTGGGGAGAAAATCAAAGAACTCCTAAAGAATCTCTTACAACAAATGAACAAAGCCTTCTCCTCCTAGATAAAGCCACAAGCCACCTCCTCCTTGACGCACTGCTAGAAACCCAAGCTTCACTCCTTGGAAAAACCGGCCACCACTCCTTGGATGAAGAACACACTAGCAGTCAATCTTTTCAACTCACAAAACTCCTCAATTTTTTTATATATTTTTTGTGTCTCACAACTTGAATTTTTTTCTCTCTTTCTGTTCTTTTCTTTTAGGTGCAATGAGAGTTAATGAAGGGGGGGTATTTATACAAATTCTTAGGGTGAATGGAGGGCTAGGATTAGATCCAATGGTTAGAGATTAAGGGTTTAGATGAAATAGAGAGGTATATAAACTACCCATGATGAGAGTAACCAACCTCCATCTCTCCCACTCTCTCCATCACAATCCGGCCAATGGGAAATTGTGTGCAATGCACACCTCCATTGCATGCACCTGCCACCTAGTGCCCCCCATTTACAAATTTGTTCATGTGACAAATTTAATTGTCCATGAAATGAGTCTACACTACAAGTTAGACCATTTCAAAAGAGAATTAAAGTAAATAGGCTCACTAATGGGCCAAACAAACCATGGGCTCAAAATAATTAAATAATTAATAAATATAGTGGACTTAAAAAGGACAATTAGGCCCAGATTTAAATTAGGCTTTTAAAAAGAATAATTTTAGAAAAATAAAGAGAACAATTACTATATAAAAATATTTTATACGAGAAATTTTACAAACAAAATCATACATACACAACACGTAAAATCACACAATCTTATAAATCAAATCTAGGGTGTTACACCTTCACCTCTCTCACGCTCTTGCTCTCTTAGGCGATTTCTCACCACACAGACTCAACTCGACTCTTACTCCCAACGAGGGAAGAGGCGATGCTGTTACGAGACAGTGGCCTAAGCTGGAGGAAGCTCAATAGCCTGATAGGCGGCATCGTTGGACACCCAAACAAGTAAGCGCACATTATGGAGGGATCCCTTCTTCGAGCCCAAGCCCCATAATCATGCAATACAACGTGCTACACATTTCCCACCTCCCACAGCGGCCTGGCCCCATGGGCCCCATACCGAACCACCGACCTCACACACTTGAGCCCCAGATCCAAGGCTTTCACGACAACAGGCGTGAGAGGATGCTCTGGCATGACATAATCGCTCCACGATATTTGAGACAAGCACCCCAAAAGTTGAGACAAGTGAGACGGACGATGGCATCGGTAGAAGGCATAGGGCACAGGAGTAGCGAGTGAGCACATCTCATGGGGGGACCCCGTCTTCGGGCCCTAGCCCCACAACCGTACTACACCACAAACTTCACACCTAGACACCTAACTCAGACAGCTCCACCAACCCCCCAATCAAATAAAAACACTGCTGTCTCGCACTACAGCACAGCCAAGCACATCATGCTTCTTCACACGCACTACCAACCCTCGAAAAACCAAATCATAGCCGCAGATCGCCGTGATTAGCCCCAAGGGCATGTTTGGTTCGAGGGGAATGGATGGGAGGGGAGGGGAGGGGAGGGGAGAGATTTTTTTAAACATTTCTTGTTTGGTTCATTTTTTAGGAGGGGGGAGGGGAATGGAGGGGTGCAGCATCCCTCCAGAGTCAATTTTGGCTCCCCTTCAATATTGGGGGATTTGGAGGGGAGAGAAATTGAGTCAAACTTATGTATAGTGATTGGACTAAATTGCCCTTTAGATCTAAATCCATTTAATCACACCATTAAAATTTGTAATCACTCCGTTTTAAATTTAAAAAATTTAATTTAAAATTTAGAAGAAAAAAACAAGCAAACAAGCAAATTAGTCTCAAACTGAGATTGTTAAAGTTGTAGGTAAGTAAGAAAATTAGTCTCAAGAAAAAAACATGCAAACAAGCAAATTAGTCTCAAGCATACTTACCTACAACTTTAACACTGAGATTGTCTCAAACTGGAAAAATTATCATCAGTACTTAACTAAATATGAACTCGACTGGACCTACAAATGGAGTCCAGATTATTCTTCTGTTGTGCATCATTCTCTGAAATTCTACTTCTCTCAAATTCAAACTAAAGCACTGAAAGTGGTCGAGCCAATGCAATCACCTCCGAACACATTACATTCAGATAAGGAAAATCAAGTGTATCATATTGTCAAGATGATCTCGACAAAAACGAGGTATAAGCCTAAATTACCATTCTTAGTATTCCAGTGTATCTTCACTACTCAATATACCTATCTATAACTTTAATACTTACATAGTACCAAACTAGAAAAACTATACAGTAACTCAAATGAACTAGCTGATGGTACTTGCAAGGATTAATGGACACATCGGCATATACATTCTCGGACGGTTCGACCCCTAAGAGAATCTTGGTGTTAAAGTTTTAGGTAAGTAAGCAAATTAGTCTCAAACAAGCAAATTAGTCGCAAATTAGCAAACTTGGATCTTCAAATATTAGAGACACTTGATGTTTTTTTGTGATTGAGTTTTGTTATAAAATGTAAAAGGGTATAAAAGTAGTTTTATTATAAAATCTCTTCCCTTCCCTTGTGAACCAAACAAGAAGATAATTATTTTCCCTCCCTTTCCCTCCTTTGAACCAAACAGAGTCTTGATTAAAATCCCTCCCCTCCCTTTCCCTCCCCTCCCCTCCCCTCCTTTGAACCAAACAGTTCCCAAGAGTGTGGACATGGTGCAAGCGCGAAGAACAACCGGGCAAACATCTAGCAAAGCCAGGAAGGGCGAACTCCTTTTTCCTCCGATGCTCGAGCAGCCCCGGTCAGCGCCAGGCGGCCGCTGACTGCTCCTCAATCATGATCGGAGGGAAGGAGGAGCTCGGAAGGGGGGGGGGGGGGTAGGCACACCAGACAACCAGATCCGAAGTGGATCTGAACACCAGTCGCCGTCGGGAGGGGGGGTGAAGGGGCGCATTAGTCGACCAAACTGTAGGTGGCTTGATCTCCCCACTGTGGGAGCTCTCCACACCTACGGCATCGGGGAGCGGCATCAGATGGCTTGTTCAGATCCAAAGTGGATCTGAACACCAGTCGTCGTTGGGGGGGGGTCCGACCATCTGGGTCGTCTTCGTCCCCTGGCATGGGCCCGGCGTCGGCACGAGGAGCTCGCCAAAGGAGATCGCAGATGGAAGAAGACGCGAAGACGTTGACTTCGTCTTCGTGGAGCGACCTCGTTCTCATCGCCGCGCAAGATGGAGGAAGTGTAAGGGGGGACGACTATGGGGGAGGGCGCAGAGGGCCAGTCGCCCCCGCCTCTGGGATTGTAGATCTAGGGTTTTTTTAGGGTAAAATTGTTATGATGTTAACAAAGGTGGTCGTTGTGAAACAATAATAAGGATATAGTATACCCATCCACACACAAAAAAAAAGTATAGTTATTTGCAAATTGGTGAAACCTACATATGGTTTAGTAAAATTTACACTATTTATCTAAGAGTTATTCTATGATGCAAACATATAACAAACAAAACTATATTCAGACCACCCTTTAAATTGTAGATTTAGTTTCTATCTTTTTTCTTAAATAGGTTATTTTCGTCATTTTCTTTTATAACCAACCAAAAAACTGTGAACCCACTAACAACTGTAGTTCCCTTCTTTTATGCAAATAAATTTTATATCTACAAATTTATATGATATGATATAGGGAACAATTTCATCCATTGGAATAATGCTTAGGATCAGATCTATGTGATATCATGATGTTTTATAGATATGTTATCTTTAATCTGCTGCGTTCATCTTCTCCCTTACCAACTTCATCTTCTTCCTCAATCAACCACGACATATAGAATTCAAAATTAAACAAAATAACAACGAAAACGAACTTCATCTTCTTCCTAAACTCACTGCAACTCGCCACAAATTTTGTCTCCGTCACCATTGAGTTTGTCACCATCGGTGTTGATTTTCACCTCTATCCGTCGGTTAAGTTCACCTATGCTGTCGTCGGGTTCATTGACCATTCTTTTCACTTGTACTGCCGTAGATCGACACCCAATCCATTGCCTTCAGTTTGGAGCAAGAAATTTCATTTCCTGTGTTGTCTTGTTCCGTCGCAGAGCGAGAGAGAAAGGTGGGATCTTTGTAGGGAAAGTTTGATGAGATGAGGAGGGTTCTGGATGGGGTTGTTGTTGTGTGTGTGTGGGTGTGGGTGGGTGGGTGGGTGGGTGGGGGGAATTAGTTGAGGAATGAGGTGGAGAAGAGGAGGAGGGAGGTTGGGGAGTTGGAGAGGGAGAATGGTGAGATTATGGAGAGGTTGGGGCAGGCCATTCTTTTCACTCGTACTACCATTGGGTTCACCTCCCTCTGTCATTGATGTTGATGCCATTCACAGTTGATTCTGCACCGCCATCATATACGTCGATCTTGCCACCATCAGTTTTGCTTTCCTCAACCATCGAGTTTTAGATCAAAGATGGGCCCAAACACCGAACTCCAGAGCTGAGGTTGCAACTGCCATGGGCAAATGATTATTCTTTTTATGAGAAAGTGAAGGAAAATATAAAATAAATTAGTATAATATGGGTTAAATAAAGGCCTGCTTTATTACGAGTTCGCCATTGGTGATTTTTTTAATATAAAGAGATCAATTAAAGGCTGCGAGTAAAAGTAGGGTTAGTTAAAGAAATAAAAAATGGAAAGGAAGTTGAAGGTTTGCATCATAAAAATTTCCTTTATCTGCTGACTTGCATGAATGCTTTACTTCTTGGTGCTTTGGAAACCAAGTACAAAGACACATTTGGCACCTACTGACAATCTCAATCTGTTGGAGTTTATGGCTTGCTAGAAATGATCGCACTTTCTCTTCTAAGACTCTGCAACCAAAGAAAATTATTTCTATTGCAATTTTTTGGTTTCGATTTTGGCTAGATGGGCTCGATAATAGCAAGAAGAAGGCAACACTCATTCAAGAGATGGAGCAAGCTGGAGTGCAAGACGTCCTCTTCAAGCAAGCACTCATTCGGATTGATCAAGCTGACAGTGTGGGAGATAGCTGCTCTGCCTAAGATAGCACCAGCCTTCAAGTTGCTTTTTGATGTTTTGAAATTTTGGATGTTTTGTTGAAAAACTCTATTTTGCTGAAGTTGCTATAACTATTTCCGTAAGCTTTTTTGCGACCAAGTGTTCGGCATCTGTTTAGCTGAACTATCTTGGCCTTATGTATTATTTACTTGTATTTATTTCTATATTAATGTATCTCTAGTGAGGTAGGGACTTACCCTACTTTAAAGCAGTCAAAAAAATATTTCCTTTATCTAAATGGGCCGATTTTGTATGATACTAGTCTCAGCACATATGACTATGCTATACAAGAGTATAAGAGAATTGGCATTGTTCATTATTATGGAGTATATAAAGTCTGGTTATAAACTAGTTCGACGAAAAAGGTTACATAAACTGGTTATCTAGCACGAGCAACAACACATTAGAGTTGTTTTCGATAATTTAAAACTTCACCGAATGGTTTTGTAGATGGAGTTTGAAATATGAGGTTAAGATATAACTAGATGGACGATATAGGTTGAATTTTTCATTTTTTGTGGTTAAGTTTCTAAGGCAGATTGGTTGGCCAGCTCAAGTAAATGGTTGATATTTTGAATTTAAGGATGTATGGTTAGCATTGGTATCGGGTCGGGTCGGATCCTTCACTACCCGGATCCGGACCTGTGAGGACCGGGTCCGATTCCGGATCCGGATCCTATTAAAATATTCTTACCCATTCGGGTAGGAGCGGGAGTGTGAGCGGCGAGTGGATGATTTAGACTAGATGAGAGAAGAAAAATGATGGGTTTTGAGTTTGGAAGAGAAAGATTTAGAATTGAGAAGGAATGAGGGGAGGGATGATAATATAATAATTATTTTTATGTTGATTTTTTGGGTTTTTTTTAATGGGTCCGGGTCGGGTCTCTTTTGAACGGATCCGAACCCGGACCCGAAAGTACAACGGGTCTAATTTTAGGACCCGAACCCGGATCTGGATAGGCCGAGTCGGTTCCAGTCCAATGCCGGGTCCGGGTCGGATCCGGATTTCGGGTATTTATACCAATGCTATGTATGGTTGAGACTAAAAGTCAAAAAGTAAGTCATTTAAGCTTTAATTTTTTTTGTTCCAAATTGTAAGTCGTTTACGTTTTTCAACACAATGTCTTTACACTCTTAATCTATCACTAATTAATTACTAGTAACCTGCACGTGCGATGCACGTTCTAATCAACTTTTTATTTATTTTATAAAGCAAATAATAAGATGTAATCTGGCCTCGAACCTGAGACCTTCCTTTACTCATACATTCTCTTGACAAATTACACCTTGTGGCACAAACTTTTATTTTATATGAGTGGTATTTTTATAAATAATTATGTTGTAAATAAATTTAAACTTTGAGGGTATTATGGTAACTAACAACAGTTGAATAAATGAATGATTAATATAAGTCCCACTTTCAAAATAAATGGTTGAGATTAGATGATTAAATGTCTACAAATGACAATCCTAACTTTTCCATTATAATATTAGAGATAAAACAAACTACTTATTTTATCATTGGGAAATAAACATATAACCAAATAAAAGGTACTTTCTAAGTACACTATTAATAAGTAAATTAACAAATTCAATTAAGAGATAATTTATTTCCTAATACACCAATTTAGGTGTTTCTTAAAATAATAATAATAATAATAATAATAATAATAATAATAAATAAATAAGTAAATAAATAAATAAACGGCTTAGAGTATCTTTAGTCGTTTAAAGCTAATTTTTGCATATTTGGCATATAGCAATAGCAAAAATCGCTTTCGTCTGTAGTCGTTGTTAGCCAAAATTTGATTTTTTGAAATCGTAATAGGACGGACGGTGAATGATATCCGGTCCGACATTTTTATAAAAAAAATCCTAAATAAAAAATATCCGAGAGAATGACACTGACATTAAAAAAAAAAATCAAAAAATTCTTCCCAAAAGCCTTGGACAGTAGAAGATTTCTCTTCTGTAAATTTTTTTTTATTTTCTGATTATGGGACGGGTAGATAGCGTCCAAGACACGATTTATTTAATTTAACAAAAAAAATTGGAACGGTGTATAATTTTTCGTCCGATTATTTTATTAATATTTTTTTTTTCAGACGGTAAATTATACATCGTCCGATCTTCAAACGAAAAATAATTTTTTCCATTCAACCAAATCGACTGTACTGTTTACAAAAATGAAAAAAATAACTAAATAGCTAACGACTGCAGGACGTTCCGAACCAATTTTTGCAAAATTTGGCTAAATAGCCAACGACTACGAATGCGACACTTTGGAATGGAGGAAGTATTACTTATACTTTTATGATAAGACTTTCTATTATTGAGTGGTCTCGGATGATATAGTTTTAACTGGAATTTCATACACTGATCCCCTCGTTAACATCTTTCTCTAATCATTTTGACACCATCATGCATTATTGGAGTTTTGTTTTGCATTGCATTCTTGTCAACATTCGATTTGGACAGTACACAATCAAACTACTCATAAATGAATGAATGAATGAATAAAATGAAGATGTGTATATATTCAGATCACCTAGCACAAACGACCAAAGCAATGTCCAGAAAATAAGCAAACAAAAGCCAACCACTTTATCCTCGTTGGTCGCATGACGTACATGTCACATTTATTCTTACACAACTGCCACCAAACTGAAATTAACAAGACACAAGAGTTTACCATGCTCACACTTGTTTCTGTTAAACAATAAATTTGAATCGAATTTGGATCATACGGTTCATGAATCGTGTTATTTCTACTCCACTATTTAGACCCCTTTCAAACTGTAACTAAGAAAGCACATAACTCACAAACTGTCGGAGGGTTTATCGTTGGGCAACACAGTGTTTAAGACTTGTTGCAGGTTTGCTGGCCACATCTCAGCCGTCCAACCCAGACCTAAGTGCTCCCAGCAATTCAGATTCATCACCAAGGAGTTTCCAATCATATTTTCTAGCCAAGAACGAAGATTAGATCTATAGTTTATTCATCAAAACCCGAACTCATCTCCACAAAAAAAGCAGCAACGGCTATCAAACAAAGCAGTTATATAAAAAAGAAAAGGATAAAAACTTGGATACTTGCAAATAACTGCCACAAACTTGAATTAAAACTGCAACTGCATGTGCTACCACAAAATGTCATCGCCTGAATTATTATAGTAAAACCTGAGAGTAATGGCATTTGAAGGAACATAAATCCTGTTCAACGACATTGACTTCGACATCTTGACAGGTTGTACAATTTGGACATGAGCAAAAGCTTGACATTAACTACAGCCAACTGTCTAACGACTCTGACCCCATGCATTTGCACACCTGTCCATCGCAGCCCTCCATTTCAAAAACGACAAGATCCTGACTGTCAAAATTTCAAACTCGAAAACCCTAGCTGTTAATTTCAAACTCGACAAGATCCAACTGGCTACAATAGTCAAAGAGAATAATTAAGTTGAAACCGTCCAAATTTGATGTTATCGTTAACTCGAAAACCCTAGCTGTTAATAGCTGTCAAGTTAGGCCCCATCCCTTCTTCTTATTCCTGTTCATGCAAACATATATATATATATATATATATATATATATATATATATATATATATATATATATATATATATATATATATATATATATATTGTCCACATTTTAGTCGTGAAAAGAATTGTAGTTAAAGAAACCCACAGGAACAGATAGCCAAATTGTTTGTAAATCATTGATTTGGTTCTGACTTGAGGTCAAAACACTTGTGTATTATTAGCTGGAATGAGAGAGAAACAGTGAGACCCGACGTACGTGCTAATCATCGACAAACCCGCAGTGGCCCTCAATAATATTAGGGCAGTTTGCCACCATGAATGATTTGCTCAACTGTCATGATCGATAGATAGCAATGCGGACCTTATGGGTTTGATTAATTTGTCTTAGCTTAGAGAATGGTTTAGGGGAAAAAAAGGTTACATTATTTGGATGCTACTTAAGAATTATAGAAATTATACAATAATTTATCTAACATGTAAGTGTTTGTCGGATATGAGAGTTGATAGAAAATACAAGTGTCAGTGTTTTATAATTTTCTAACAAAAAAAAACGAGTATGTGCTTTGTAATTGGAAGGTTACATGGTAGTTCAGTATAAAAAAAAAATAGTAGGAATTGGAATATAAGTTATTGAATTCTTTTGTAATCGTTGGATATGGACATACTTCCTTTTTAAGAAGATTACGGTGAAAACATAGTTACATATTAAAATGTGATGAGTAGATATAAGGTGGGTGATTTAACTATTTTTGCGACTCCAACTTCTTAGGAAGCTCGGGCTCTATCCGGTTCATAAAAAAAAACTTCTTAGGAAGCCTTAGAAATTTATCGGCCAAATTGAAAAAGGTATGAAAGATCTCAAATTAATTAGGAGGAGATTCAAAACATCATTTTAATTAATATTCGTGAAATGGGTAGAAAAAGAGGCTTAACGTAACAAGAGGACAGTGCATCATTTGTCTCTTAATATAAGAATAATTTTTAAATAGGAACAAGACTATAGAAAAGATTTGGTTGTATTTAAGGACTGTCGAGCTGATGTCGACTATCAATTAGTGTCAAATTTCTTTCTTATAAAATGAAAGATTGAACGGATAAGATAAAAGATAATCATTACTTTCGAAACTTGGTCAAAATTTTCCAAAAATCTTGTATGCTAAGAAAGAAGAAAATAAGATAACATAATGTAATCTTTGACAGAGCATACAAAAGCATAACCCTACAATAAACTCGGAAACATTTACTTTAATTAGGATAAAAAGTTATATTCGTGATATATTATGTCAAATATTTAGGCTAGATGGAACAATATTTAGCTCTGTTCCCATTATACGTACATGTATAATTTTATATTTCAAATAGTATAATTGGAGAGTTGGAGTTATATCATTTGTTGATATAAATTCAATTTGTAGACAAATCAATTTGAATGATATAATCTCAACTACTCAATTTAAGTAAGAGTTATGTTAACCATTCATTCGATCAATTGTTGTCAACTACCATAATATTTTCAAAGTTTAAATTTATTTACGACATCATTATTTATAAAAATGTCATTCATATAAAAAAAAGTTGGTGATGATGGAATTTTATAATACACTTAAGAATATGCATAAAACATTAATAATAACCTAAAACATGTTTTTATGAATCTAGATCTTAATCATGTTGCAAAAGTACTTTAATATAAAATTCTAAATCATGAAACTATAGATCTTTGCTAAATCAAAAGAAGAAGAACATTAAAAACGGAAGCACTAACCTGAAGCCATTGATGGAGATTGCGAATAGGGTTTAGATCTTCCTATATGATACACACTTCTATGAGAGGCATTCTCTCTATTATTCTGTTGATGAGATTACAGATGAAATAAGAAGATGCATATATATAGGGGACCATAACCCTAATTGATAATTATTGATTTCCAATTTTGCCCATCACAAAATAAGAAATTAACTTTACAGCCTCTACACGTGTTATATCACACTTTAAATTATATGCTTTTAACCCATTACTTAATCTTGATTAGATCACTTTAATTTGGGTTAGACTTTAGAATAGCAATTATACATTTAGTCACATATGTGAGCCCACATAGATTATTTTCCAACAATCCCCACTTGGGCCACATATGTTACTCCTTATAAATGTACATACTTTATGAGCTCAAAATTTTGCTATTATAACCAAAAGCATAGCCAAACAATCTCGTCCATTAATCATGTAAATATATTATCAAAGCAATTTTTGTTACATTTATCGTAACTAAATTCATTAATGGTCACATATATCAACATAATCAAATGACATAGATCAAGTGTAATGTGTAACATGGAAATTTCATGCAATGTGATCTATACACATGCCTATTTCTAACTGTTCCTCTTTAAAACTTAAGTGAGGTCAGAACCAAAACATGACAAATGAGTGAGAAAACTGAATTCTTTATTTCTGATCAGAAAATAACTAAATGTATAAATGTCTCACACAAACATAATGTAAATAAAATACAAACTCCCACTAAATCAGGATATCCTCAAATAATACAACACCCATATGAGCAGTATGCTCATAAAAGACCTTGGATGGTAATCCCTTTGTGAGCAGATCCGCTATCATGAAGTTTGTCCCAATGTGCTCTATGGACATCTGTCCACTTTGTACTCTTTCTTTCACAACTAGGAACTTTATGACAATATGTTTTGACTTTGTCGAACTCCTGTTGTTGTTAGAATACATCACTGCTGACTTATTGCCACAAAATAACTTGAGTGGTACTCTTTCTATATTCTCCAAAATGCGCAGCCCAGTGACAAAATTCCGTAGCCATATTTCATGATTCGATGCCTCATAGCATGCTACATATTCTGCTACCATAGTGGAAGAAGCTATAAGTGTTTGTTTCACACTTTTCCAGGATATAGCTCCTCCAGCTAGCAGGTCAATAATGCCTGATGTAGACTTTTTTGCTATCTTGGCACCCTAGCGAAATCAGAATCAGAATACCTTACGACCTCCAAATGATCTGATTTCCTATATATGAGCATGTAGTCTTTTATTCTCTGAAGATACCTCATGACCTTCTTGGCTGTTATCCAATGGTCCATACCAGGTTTTCTTAAATACCTGCCTAACATCCCAACAATGTATGCAATATCCGGACGCGTTCATACTTGAGCATACATTAGACTCCCAATAGCTGATGCATAGGGGATCTTTTGCATTTCCTGAATTTCAAGGTTACTTTTAGGACACTGATTGAGACTAAATTTATCTCTTTTAGCAACAGGGGTATTCCCTGGTCTACAATCTTGCATGCCAAACCTTTTGAGTACTTTATCGATGTATCCCTTTTGTGATAATCCTAGAATACCTCGAGAACGATCTCGGTGTATCTGAATTCCTAATACAAAAGAGGTATCCCCAAGATCCTTCATCTCAAAATGCTTGGACAGAAATCTTTCAGTTTCATATAATAAATCTATATTATTAGTGCCAAGCAATATGTCATCGACATATAAAACTAGAAATATATGCTTACTCCCACTGACAATCATCAACTGCATTCATCTCAAAACCAAATGAGATAATTACTTGATGAAACTTGTGGTACCATTGAGGAGGAGCTTGCTTGGGTCCATAGATAGATTTTGTCAATTTGCAAACCATATTCTTAAGCTAGGATATAATAAACTGGTTTGAGTACTTATTTCTTCATTTAAAGCATTAAATACATTGGTCATTTCATAAATATCTGATTAATACTAACCCCCTTTTTTTTATCCGAGAAAATATGATCAGAATGCTATTTTTAATTCCAAACCGGAACCAAACTTTAGAACAGAGAATGCAACACTATAAGAACATATTCTGGATTGTGGAGACCATGACTAAGCTTTCTCGAAGTAAATAACAAATGTGTTCATAACACCAAACATTAAGAATATTGGCACCTAATCTCTTAGTTTTGATCTGTTTTTCCTTTATGCAGTCTATACAGACATCAAAGTCTTGTGAAGTCCTGGGATTCCAAAATGTCATCAGACACAAGACTCTCATCTCTATCTTTTGAGATATAACCTAAGCACTTATGCCATAATGACGTCGATTTTTCTTTATTTAATTTATGTTTAGTACCACGTAACTCTACATGCAAGGTTTCATTATAGGATACAATTATTTCAAACAAATAAAGGTTGTCATAAGCATTCAATTAACCAGTTCCAACAACATTCAAATTTAAAGACAAACTAAACTGATTGTTTCCAAATAAACAATAATAACCAAATTTGTCCAACAAAGAAATATAAATTAAATTTCGTTTAAAAGATGGAATAACAAAAGTGTCTTTCAAATCTAAATAAGAAATCAGTTTCTAATAACAACCAAAAATGCCCAATTGCTTCCACTTCTACTGATTATCGCCCATGAAGATGTGTCTTTCACCATCATTTGGCTTCCGGCAGCTCAGACAACCATTTCTTTGCACACCTTGCGTGATATTTAGTACATTTCTTCTTCACATGTCCAGGCTTGTTACAAAAAAAACAACTCTATGTATTCTTATGTTGTTTTTTTTTAGCTGGATTCTTAGCTTTTTCATCTTCAGATTTTCTCTTCTTGCCCTTATTCTTAGAGGCTTTGGCCAAATGAGCACTTTCAGTCTTATCTTGTTTTAACCTTTCTTCCTCTTCCATACAGTGAGAAATGAGCACATTTAGAGTCCATTTTTTCTTTTGACAGTTGTAACTGACACTACAAAAGGTACTTGTTTTAGCGGCGATTATTTCCCGGCATTTTACTAGTAGCGTCGGGGTAGGGAGCGAATAGGAATGGGCGCCAGATGGGATGGTTATACACCAGCGGTCGATTTAAAATGCCGGTCAATCTTCGTATTCACCGGCATTTTATTTAGAAACGCCGGTGAATCGTATTATTCACCGGCGTTTATTGTTAAAACGCCGGTGAATATACGGACACATTCACCGGCGTGACTAATTGAAACGCCGGTGAATAAGCGGCGATTAAACCCGCGAACCCTAATCCTTCTCTCGCCATTATCCCAGACCCCCCCCCCCCCAAAAAAAAAAGGGCGCTTCATTTTCCTCCTTCCTCGCTCTACTTCCCGCGCGTTTGCCTCCGCCGCTTCGTCCTCTTCGACGGCCTTCGACCTTTCGAAATCGTCCCTTATTCCCTTCGTCATTTTTGATTTCCCTCTTCCCTCTCTCTATTTGGAGGTGAATCGGCGATCGCCCCGCTCTCTCTCTCTCTCCTACGCCCCCGCGCTCGTCGCCCCGCTCTCTCTCTCTTTCTTCGGTATCATCTCTTGATTTTCCTTATTTTTCAAAAAAAACATATTTTTTCAAATTATGCTTCTTGATTTCCCTAACATGAATGGTTTAGTTGGGATGAAGAATAGATAGAAAAATATATGCTTAGATACTGGAAATTTTCATCTTCTTTTACTGTTAATGAAGCTTATTTCATGCATCTGATTGTCATATTGGTATGTTTTTTTGACCAAAATGGGTACACTGTGAACTGAGGATGCTATAGGTACGTATGCCAAAATCCTCCGGCCGGATATGCACAACAATTGGGTTTTAGATTTAGTTGGGCACAATGAATTAGTAGAGCAACATATAAGCTCAGATAATGGAAATTTTCAATTTTTCAGATACTGTTAATGAAGCTGATTGCCATCTTTGGCATGATTTTTTAACAAAAAATGGGTTCACTTCCAAACTAAGTATGCTGCTAGCAGCCCCATTTTCTTTCACTGTTAATGAAGCTGATTTTCATGCATCTGGTTGTCTTCTTGGCATGCCTGTTTTTTTGACCAAAATGGGTTCACTGTTAACTGAGGATGCTATAGGTACGTATGCCAAAATCCTCCGACCGGATATGCACAACAATTGGATTTTAGATTTAGTTGGGCTAAAGAAGTAGTAGAGCAACATATAAGCTCAGATAATGGAAATTTTCATTTTAAGATACTGTTAAAGTAACCTGATTGCCATCTTTGGCATGATTTTTTAACCAAAAATGGGTTCACTTCCAAACTAAGTATGCTGCTAGCATCCCCATTTTCTTTCACTGTTAATGAAGCTGATTTCATGCATCTGATTGTCTTCTTGGCATGCATGTTTTTTGACCAAAATGGGTTCACTGTGAACTGAGGATGCTATAGGTACGTATGCCAAAATACTCCGGCCGGATATGCACAACAATTGGATTTTAGATTTAGTTGGGCTAAAGAATTAGTAGAGCAACATATACGCTCAGATAATGGGTATTTTCATTTTAAGATACAGTTAAAGTAACCTGATTGCCATATGTGGCGTGATTTTTTAACCAAAAATGGGTTCACTTCCAAACTAAGTATGCTGCTACCATCCCCATTTTCCTTCACTGTTAATGAAGCTGATTTCATTAATCTGATTGTCTTCTTGGTATGCATGTTTTTTGACCAAAATGGGTTCACTGTGAACTGAGGATGCTATAGGTACGTATGCCAAAATACTCCGGCCGGATATGCACAACAATTGGGTTTTAGATTTAGTTGGGCTAAAGAATTAGTTGAGCAACATATACGCTCAGATAATGGGTATTTTCATTTTCAGATACTGTTAGATAACCTGATTGCCATCTTAGGCATGATTTTTTAACAAAAAATGGGTTCACTTCCAAACTAAGTATGCTGCTACCATCCTCATCTTCTTTCCCTATTAATGAAGCTTATTTTCATGCATCTGATTGTCATCTTGGCATGCATGTTCTTTGCCAACCAAAATGGGTTCACTGTGAACTGAGGATGGTATAGGTACGTATGCCAAAATCCTCCGATCGGATATGCACAACAATTGGGTTTTAGATTTAGTTGGGCACAGTGAATTAGTAGAGCAACATATAAGCTCAGATAATGGAAATTTTCAATTTTTCAGATACTGTTAATGAAGCTGATTGCCATCTTTGGCATGATTTTTTAACAAAATGGGTTCACTTCCAAACTAAGTATGCTGCTAGCATCTGATTTTTCTTTTACTATTAATGAAGCTTATCCCATGCATCTGATTGTCATCTTGGCATGTTTTTTTGACCAAAATGGGTTCACTGTTAACTGAGGATGCTATAGATGTATGCCAAAATCCTCCGGATATGTACAACAATTGGTTCACTCTGAAAAATATATGCTTACATACTGGACATTATCATTTTTCTTTTACTGTTAATGAAGCTGATTTCATGCATCTGATTGGCATCTTGGCATGTTTTTTACCAAAATCCTCCAAATCTGTACAAGATTTGGGCTGAACAAACCTCGTGCAGGTTTCTTTTGGCGCTACAAACATCAATGATTTAGTTGGGATGAAGAATTATTTTAGAAAAACTTATTAGTAGCCATATTAGTTTCTTTTGTTCAGTATTATTATTATTATTATTATTATTATTATTATTATTATTATTATTATTATTATTATTATTATTATGAGATAAGTAAGTGATTATTAGTAGCCATGAACAGAATACCCTTTAGTTACAGCACGACGTGCTCATTATTCGGCCGATTCCTCTTCATCAGCAAAATACCCTTCACCATCATCATCTCCTTGAACGGAAAGCCAAATATAGGGAGACTATAGTCGATTTTTTTTTGGCATTCGAACACAGGGTGTGCGATAAAATACCACTAAGGTGGTTGTGATAATTTCCACAAAAGGTAGTTTAGGGTTATGTGAATAGAGTAGATTGTGTTAAGATGTATTTTTTTTGTACATTTTTTGGATCCACAATTTCTTTATTTTACAGTTAAAGATTATATCGTTTATTTATTTGCAGCTAGAGATGGTTTTCAAATAGGTGAAATTTAATATACAAAATGCCTTTTACTGTTATTACTATTTAATATATCAAATTTTAATTTCAGATTGTGTGCTATTGTTATAATGGATAGAAGTTGGATTAGTAAACCACGATTATCCAAGGAGTACCGTGATGGTATTAAAGATTTTATTATCTTTGCCAAACGACATTCCCGTGATCCCAACCTAATCCTTTGTTCATGCCTCCGGTGTACAAATTATATGCTGAGGACATGTGACGTAGTACATACACACTTGGTTGTCAACAGTTTTCTTCAAGGGTATACAAGGTGGTTTTGTCATGGAGAGGATCATACGTCAGCTCCTGTTCGTCCGGTTGTATTAGAAAATGAAGCTGAGCCCTTAGTGAACGAAGACTTAAGCATTTCCGATGAGATGCATGCTTTGTTGCAAGATGCCATGGGGATTCATAATGTTCCTTTTCACAATGATAACCCAACAACCCAAGTTCACAATGAGTCAACAGAAACAAACCAGATTGGTGGTGGGGTGGACGAGGAAATATCTGACCCCACCCCTGAAAATAATAAGCAGCAAGAATCCTTCGCTAAGTTACTTGAAGATGCTAGTACTCCGTTGTACCGCGATTGCACCAAAATTTTCAAATTCTCATTCATTGTCAGACTATTTCAGATTAAATGTTTAAACGGGTGGTGCTAAGTCCTTCACTATGCTACTTGAATTGTTGAATGAAGCATTTCCTGAAATCTGTATTCCAAACTCAGCCTATAAAATCAAAAAATTCCTAAGTTCTTTCGATCTAGGATATGAGAAGATAGCAGCAGTCCAAATGACTGTATGCTTTTCACGAGTGGTAAGGAAGGTCTGGAGAATTGCGAAGTGTGTGGTTCTTCGAAATGGAAAGAAAGACCAAATCAAGACGAGGGAGCCAGTGGATCTACTAAGCGAAGAAGGAAAAAGAAGCCTGCCAAAATACTGCGTTACTTTTCTCTGATTCCTAGGCTACAAAGGTTGTTTATGTCTACGAAAACTTCTTCTGATATGAAATGACATGCTGAAGGTCGCACTAATGATGGGATTTTTAGACATCCTGCTGATTCTCAATCTTGGAAAAAATTTGATGAAAGACATCCTGATTTTGCAGAAGATCCTCGAAATGTGAGACTTGGACTAGCTAGTGATGGTTTCAACCCTTTCAGGCAAATGAGTAGTACATACAGTATATGGTCGGTTGTGTTGATACCATACAATTTGCCGCATTGGAAATGCATGAAGCAGTCCTCATTTATTTTGTCCATGATAGTTCCTGGACCGAAAGGTCCTGGAAATGATATAGATGTGTACCTACAACCGTTAATAGATGAACTTCAGAAGTTGTGGGTGGGTGTTCCAACCTATGATGCTGTGGCTAAAGAAACATTTTTTCTTCGGACCGTGTTGTCTTGGACAATCAATGATTTTGCAGCATATGCAAATTTATCTGGATATAGTACTAAAGGACGTTATGCATGTCCATGTTGTGCTGACCAAACTAGTTCAAGGTGGTTGTACAATGGCAGAAAGTTTTGCTATATGGGTAATAGGAGATGGTTGCCTGACACACATATATTTCGGGCAGAGGCAGCGACATTTGATGGTACCGACGAGTGGGAACATGCTCCTGGGTCTTCTTCTGGTTCAGATATTTTGAGGCGGGTAGATGACCATCAATTCAAATATGGAAAAGAACCAGAAGTCAGGACAAAGGGCAAGAAAAGGGCAAGGCCGGAGCAAGGTGAGGAGACCGATCTATATGGCGAAGATGAGGATCAAAACATGACGAGTTTAGGTGCATGGAAGAAGAAGAGTATTTTCTTCAAGTTGCCGTATTGGGAATTCAACTTATTGCGACATAATTTAGATGTGATGCATATCGGAAAAAATATTGGTGAAAATTGTATAGAAACAGTTATGGGAGATGATCGGAAGACAAAGGACAATCTCAAGAGCCGACTTGATTTGAAGTCAATGGGCATCCGACATGAGTTGCACCCAGAAGAATTACCGAACGGGAAAGTACTCCTACCTCCTGCAATCTATTCAATGTCAAAATCGGAGTTGGAATTGTTTTGCAAAGTACTACTGGAACTTAAAGTCCCTGATGGCTATTCTTCTAACATGGCAAGATGTGTCAACTTTAAAGAGAAGATGCTTCAGGGTCTAAAGTCACACGACTACCACATCCTAATGCAGGATCTCCTTCCTGTGGCCCTTAGGTCTTCAATGTGTGAGAAAGTCACTACTGTTCTGAAAGATCTTTGTAGCATATATAAAGGTATTTGCTCAAGAATGCTTCGTGTTGAAGATCTGGACCAATTGGAGCAGCAGGCGGCATTGACACTTAGTAAAATAGAGATGATATTTCCTCCATCGTTCTTCACTATAATGATTAACTTGATAATCCACCTTGCTGGTGAAGCCAGAATCGGCGGTCCTGTTCACTATCGGTGGATGTACCCCATTGAGAGGTAAAAGAATTCATTCATCTTACGAAATTGAATTTTCAAAAGCTTATTTCTTTTAATCCCCTAATCCGCTCTAATTTATTAATTGTATATGTTCAGGTACCTATACCGCCTAAAGGGTTATGTGAAAAATAGAGCATATCCTGAAGGGTCAATAGCCCAGGGATATCTATCAGAGGAGTGCTCACATTTTTTTCCAGGTATTTGTCTGGTGTGGAGACATCTTCCAGTAGACCACGTAGAAATCCAGACATTTCCAACCTTGATGGTGCTCAATATCTTTTTGATACCGCTGGCACTACTGTTGGTAAAGTTGATGCATTTGAGCTCGATAGCTTAGCGTGGGAACAGGCACATCGATATGTGCTAGACCACCATGCATCAGTGGAACCATTTCGAAAGTAAGTTGCTTTTGAATTTAAATCGAATACAGTGAAAACCGCGGAGTTCGATATTGTTGATACTTTTGTTATTCCTAATTTCAATTGCTTGTTTTTTAGCGAATTTGTCAGGGACATCAAACGAAGAGCTAGACCAAGAAGACTACCACCACGAGAACAAAACAAGCTGATGAATGAAAAATTTCATAAGTGGTTTGAATCTCATGTAGGTGAATTACAGTTATGCAAGTTAATCTTTATTATAGATACATTTTCTCTGGTGCTGATACGATTTGTGCAAAATTAATAGGTACATTCTTTGGGTCCTGAAGGTGCGTCATCTGAAATACAAGTACTTGCCAAAGGTCCATATCAGATGGTCAAAAGATACAGAGGATACATATTCAATGGTTTTAGATTTCGTACTAAGGATCGTGAATGTAATTTGAAGTCTCAAAATAGTGGAATGGTAGTGACGTCTAAGACTAAAAGTTATGCTTCCAAATCGGACACGAGGCCTGTAGATGGAGATCTCGACTACTATGTAGTGCTCACGGATATTATTGAGTTGAATTATTTTGGCCATTTCCGTGTTGTCTTATTTCGTGGGGATTGGGCTGAGTTTGATAGGAATTTTGCTAACAACAAAGATAAGCTTGGCTTCACAGTTGTAAACTTCTCAAAATTAATTCACATCGGTACACACATTAACCATGAGCCATTTGTGTTTCTATCCCAAGTGTAACAAGTGTTCTACATTGAAGATCCAACCCTGCCAAAATCGTATGTGGCTCTCCCTATGCAACCAAGAGATGTATTCCAACTGGGCGATACTTCAGACGATGAAGACGGTGAAGTCATGAACAGTTACATTGCTTCTGAGTTTCCTGTGTTTGATGTAAACACAACCGATGTTGGAATTTGCGGGACTTGGCTCCGCAAGGATGGAGAAGAGGGTGATGTACTGAAAAATGTCGTATTGTAGTTTACATGATTTTCAATTGTGTTTATTATATGTCTGTAATTTTATGTCTTAAATCTTGTTGTAATATTATGTCTGTAATTTCGAATATGTTCATTGTGAATTTAATACACCGGTTTAATTATCTTTCTATTTTCTACTGCTTGGTATTATTTACATTAAACTATGCTTAGTGTCATTTGAACCAAACTATCGTTGTAATTTAATCTGTTACAAATCTCATTTTTTTTAATTTTTTTACAATTATGTTGGTTTTTTAATCCTACTAAAGTACATGTTTTATGATAGTTATTATAAACATGTTATTAATTAAATTTGCATCTCTAAGGAAGTTATCGAATCCTTGACAGGTACAACATGCCGAGGCGTGGAAAGAGGCTAAATATAAATGATGGCAACGAGAGCCATGGGGATGAGCAGCCACTAAATAATAGTGGCAGTCAAACATATGAGAGTGAGGGTAGCACGCCGCCCACTGTCAAAAAAACATCGGTAATTCTTTAAATTGGTATTTTAAAAGAGATTGTGGTCTTGAATGCATGAAAGACACGTACTAGTGTTTGTGAGTCTGCATTGTGGCTGTCGTCTAAGCATTTCGTCTATGTTTCTTAAGTGGACTGTGATTAGAAAGAAAGGGCTGGAGTGGTGATCTGGAAACCTAAATAGAGACATCTCGTTTATTATAATCTACACTTATTGTTGGACCAACCCCCTCTTGCTGTTATTGCTGATGTCTCTTTGTGTGCGTGTGTTGAAGAGAATGAAGGGATGAGAGAGAGTTGAGGAAAATGCCGCTATGTTAGCCTGGTGTATCCTCATTCTCTACCATCCCTCTTTCTGGCTCCATATATGGCTTCTATATTAAATTGGTTTCCTTCCACGATGACAGTTCGAAATACTACACTTGATATGAGCCCTGTTCATAGCTGCACCCTATTGCATACTCACAAACAACTAATACGTGTCGTTCATGCATTGAATGACCAACACCACTTTGGCACATAACGTGGTGTAGATGACATTGTATGACTTGCAAACAAGGTTTGTTCAGCCGTGTTGTTGTTCTGATTTGGAGGATTTTGGGATGCTAGCAGCATACTTAGTTTGGAAGTGAACCCATTTTGGTTAAAAAATCATGCCAAAGATAGCAATCAGATGCATGAAATCAGCTTCTTTAACAGTATCTGAAAATAAAAATTTCCATAATCTGAGCATATATGTTTCTTTAACAGTGACTGTGAACAATTGTTCTTAATTGGGCTGTGATTAGAAAGAGACGAGTTGGAGTGGAGATCTGGAAACCCATATAGAGACATCCTGTTCATAATAATTTATGATTATTGTTGTTCTTGTCGCTCTTGCTATTGTTGCTGATGTCTCTATGTGTTCGTGTGCTGAAGGGAAAGAAAGGATGAGAGAGAGATGAGGAAAATGTCGCTATGTTAGCCTGGTGTATCCTCATTCTCTACCATTCCTCTTTCTGGCTTCTATATTTGGTTTCCTTCCACGATGACAATTCCTTAAAACTACACTTGATATGAGCCCTATTCGTATTTTTAAGATACTTTGGAAATTTTCATTTTAAGATACAGTTAAAGTAACCTGATTGCCATCTGTGGCATGATTTTTTAACCAAAAATGGGTTCACTTCCAAACTCAGTATGCTGCTAGCATCTGATTGTTCTTTCACTGTTAATGAAGCTGATTTTCATGCATCTGGTTGTCTTCTTGGCATGCATGTTTTTTTGACCAAAATGGGTTCACTGTGCTGTGAGGATGCTATAGGTACGTATGCTAAAGGCCTCCGGCCGGATATGCACAACACTTGGATTTTAGATTTGGTTGGGCTAAAGAAGTAGTAGAGCAACATATAAGCTCAGACATTGGAAATTTTCATTTTAAGATACAGTTAAAGTAACCTGATTGCCATCTGTGGCATGATTTTTTAACCAAAAATGGGTTCACTTCCAAACTCAGTATGCTGCTAGCATCTGATTGTTCTTTCACTGTTAATGAAGCTGATTTTCATGCATCTGGTTGTCTTCTTGGCATGCATGTTTTTTTGACCAAAATGGGTTCACTGTGCTGTGAGGATGCTATAGGTACGTATGCCAAAATCCTCCGGCCGGATATGCACAACACTTGGATTTTAGATTTGGTTGGGCTAAAGAAGTAGTAGAGCAACATATAAGCTCAGACATTGGAAATTTTCATTTTAAGATACAGTTAAAGTAACCTGATTGCCATCTGTGGCATGATTTTTTAACCAAAAATGGGTTCACTTCCAAACTCAGTATGCTGCTAGCATCTGATTGTTCTTTCACTGTTAATGAATCTGATTTTCATGCATCTAGTTGTCTTCTTGGCATGCATGTTTTTTTGACCAAAATGGGTTCATTGTGCTGTGAGGATGCTATAGGTACATATGCCAAAGGCCTCCGGCCGGATATGCACAACAATTGGATTTTAGATTTGGTTGGGCTAAAGAAGTAGTAGAGCAACATATAAGCTAAGACATTGGAAATTTTCATTTTAACAGTTAAAGTAACCTGATTGCCATCTGTGGCATGATTTTTTAACCAAAAATGGGTTCACTTCCAAACTCAGTATGCTGCTAGCATCTGATTGTTCTTTCACTGTTAATGAAGCTGATTTTCATGCATCTGGTTGTCTTCTTGGCATGCATGTTTTTTTGACCAAAATGGGTTCACTGTGCTGTGAGGATGCAATAGGTACATATGCCAAAATCCTCCGGCCGGATATGCACAACAATTGGATTTTAGATTTGGTTGGGCTAAAGAAGTAGTAGAGCAACATATAAGCTCAGACATTGGAAATTTTCATTTTAAGATACAGTTAAAGTAACTTGATTGCCATCTGTGGCATGATTTTTTAACAAAAATGGGTTCACTTCCAAACTCAGTATGCTGCTAGCATCTGATTGTTCTTTCACTGTTAATGAAGCTGATTTTCATGCATCTGGTTGTCTTCTTGGCATGCATGTTTTTTTGACCAAAATGGGTTCACTGTGCTGTGAGGATGCTATAGATAAGTATGCCAAAATCCTCCGGCCGGATATGCACAACACTTGGATTTTAGATTTGGTTGGGCTAAAGAAGTAGTAGAGCAACATATAAGTTCAGACATTGGAAATTTTCATTTTAAGATACAGTTAAAGTAACCTGATTGCCATCTGTGGCATGATTTTTTAACCAAAAATGGGTTCACTTACAAACTCAGTATGTTGCTAGCATCTGATTGTTCTTTCACTGTTAATGAAGCTGATTTTCATGCATCTGGTTGTCTTCTTGGCATGCATGTTTTTTTGACCAAAATGGGTTCACTGTGCTGTGAGGATGCTATAGGTACGTATGCCAAAATCCTCCGGCCGGATATGCACAACAATTGGATTTTAGATTTGGTTGGGCTAAAGAAGTAGTAGAGCAACATATAAGCTGAGACATTGGAAATTTTCATTTTAAGATACAGTTAAAGTAACCTGATTGCCATCTGTGGCATGATTTTTTAACCAAAAATGGGTTCACTTCCAAACTCTGTATGCTGCTAGCATCTGATTGTTCTTTCACTGTTAATGAAGCTGATTTTCATGCATCTGGTTGTCTTCTTGGCATGCATGTTTTTTTGACCAAAATGGGTTCACTGTGCTGTGAGGATGCTATAGGTACGTATGCCAAAATCCTCCGGCCGGATATGCACAACAATTGGATTTTAGATTTGGTTGGGCTAAAGAAGTAGTAGAGCAACATATAAGCTCAGACATTGGAAATTTTCATTTTAAGATACAGTTAAAGTAACTTGATTGGCATCTGTGGCATGATTTTTTAACCAAAAATGGGTTCACTTCCAAACTCAGTATGCTGC
This sequence comes from Hemerocallis citrina, assembly GCA_017893485.1. Taxonomy (NCBI): domain Eukaryota; kingdom Viridiplantae; phylum Streptophyta; class Magnoliopsida; order Asparagales; family Asphodelaceae; genus Hemerocallis; species Hemerocallis citrina. Next base: position 95,590,897 of record CM030362.1, read on the forward strand.
TAGCATCTGATTGTTCTTTCACTGTTAATGAAGCTGATTTTCATGCATCTGGTTGTCTTCTTGGCATGCATATTTTTTTGACCAAAATGGGTTCACTGTGCTGTGAGGATGCTATAGGTACGTATGCCAAAGGCCTCCGGCCGGATATGCACAACAATTGGATTTTAGATTTGGTTGGGCTAATGAAGTAGTAGAGCAACATATAAGCTCAGACATTGGAAATTTTCATTTTAAAATACAGTTAAAGTAACCTGATTGCCATCTGTGGCATGATTTTTTAACCAAAAATGGGTTCACTTCCAAACTCAGTATGCTGCTAGCATTTGATTGTTCTTTCACTGTTAATGAAGCTGATTTTCATGCATCTGGTTGTCTTCTTGGCATGCATTTTTTTTGACCAAAATGGGTTCACTGTGCTGTGAGGATGGTATAGGTACGTATGCCAAAATCCTCCGGCCGGATATGCACAACACTTGGATTTTAGATTTGGTTGGGCTAAAGAAGTAGTAGAGCAACAAATAAACTTAGACATTGGAAATTTTCATTTTAAGATATAGTTAAAGTAACCTGATTGCCATCTGTGGCATGATTTTTTAACCAAAAATGGGTTTACTTCCAAACTCAGTATGCTGCTAGCATCTGATTATTCTTTCACTGTTAATGAAGCTTATTTTCATGCATCTGGTTGTCTTCTTGGCATGCATGTTTTTTTGACCAAAATGGGTTCACTGTTAACTGAGGATGTTATAGGTACGTATGCCAAAATCCTCCAGCCGGATATGCACAACAATTGGATTTTAGATTTAGTTGGGCTAAAGAAGTAGTAGAGCAACATATAAGCTCCGACATTGGAAATTTTCATTTTAAGATACAGTTAAAGTAACCTGATTGCCATCTTTGGCATGATTTTTTAACCAAAAAATGGGTTCACTTCCAAACTAAGTATGCTGCTAGCATCCCCATTTTCTTTCACTGTTAATGAAGCTGATTTCATGCATCTGATTGTCTTCATGGCATGCATGTTTTTTAACCAAAATGGGTTCACTGTGAACTGAGGATGCTATAGGTACGTATGCCAAAATACTTCGGCCGGATATGCACAACAATTGGATTTTAGATTTAGTTGGGCTAAAGAATTAGTAGAGCAACATATACGCTCAGATAATGGGTATTTTCATTTTAAGATACAGTTAAAGTAACCTGATTGCCATATGTGGCGTGATTTTTTAACCAAAAATGGGTTCAGTTCCAAACTAAGTATGCTGCTACCATCCCCATTTTCTTTCACTGTTAATGAAGCTGATTTCATTAATCTGATTGTCTTCTTGGCATGCATGTTTTTTGACCAAAATGGGTTCACTGTGAACTGAGGATGCTATAGGTACGTATGCCAAAATACTCCGACCGGATATGCACAACAATTGGGTTTTAGATTTAGTTGGGCTAAAGAATTAGTAGAGCAACATATACGCTCACATAATGGGTATTTTCATTTTCAGATACTGTTAGATAACCTGATTGCCATCTTAGGCATGATTTTTTAACAAAAAATGGGTTCACTTCCAAACTAAGTATGCTGCTACCATCCTCATTTTCTTTCCCTGTTAATGAAGCTTATTTCATTAAGATCCAGGATGGCAAATTTTGGTACGGCTGTGATTGGATTGTTTAGTGGTTGTTGTCTATGTTCTTAATTGGGCTGTGATTAGAAAAAGAGGGCTCGAGTGGAGATCTGGTAACCCATATGAGACATCTTGTTCATAATAATTTATTATTATTGTTGTTCTTGTCGCTCTTGCTGTTGTTGCTGATGTCTCTTTGTGTTCGTGTGCTGAAGGGAAACAAGGGATGAGAGAGAGATGAGGAAAATGCCGCTATGTTAGCCTGGTGTATCCAAAGTCTCTACCATTCTTCTTTCTGTTTCTATTTCTGGCTTCTATATTTGGTTTCCTTCCACGATGACAGTTCCCTAAAAATACACTTGATATGAGCCCTATCTTATTTTTCTTATTTTTCTTATATTTGGTTTCCGTCCACGATGACAGTTTCATGGATTGTCTGAACAATCCATGAAAGACATGCTTAGATACTGAATTTTCATTTGTTTTACTGTTTTAGATAGTAGATATTCCCAATAAGAGGAGAATATAAAGGTTTCAAGTTAGATACTGAATTTTCATTTGTTTTGTTATTTTAGATATATTTAAAAATAAAATTAAGTACTAGATTTTTAGCATTGCAATGTAATTATTTTACCTCTGTATATATCATTAACAATTCCATTTGGAATTGGTACTTTCATCTTATAATTTAAGATACAGGTAGTTCTTTTTGCAAGTTCAAAAAATATGTATATTCTGTATTGTGGTCTACTGTTGAATTAAACTATTTTTTTTTTTCACAGGGCGGTCGCCCAGATGAAGGAAATTCTGATGATCAGAGCTGAAGCTACTCGAGGGGTATGAATCTGCGGTCCTCCTTGCTGTTCTTATGTCCTCCTTGCTGTATGGTTGTTATTCTTATGTCCTCCTCCTTGCTGTTGTTATGTCAGACTGGTTTTTTTTATGAGAGTTATGTCAGACTTTTAATTTGGGATATTTTGGATATTTGTCAGACTCGTTTGTTTGGATATTTGGGATGTTAGTCCCTATATTATTTTGTTAATTATGACACTGTTAATTAATCAATGAATTTGGACGTTGATATGACACGTGTGAAACTTGATTATCTTTAATTATTCTTGTGTGGTTGTGATTTGCGCAGTAATATGCAACGAAATTAGTTGAATCAGTTGTGAATTAGTTTACAGGTTTTATAAATGAAACTGTGAATTGAAATCGAACGGAAAATAGGAGTATCGAAAATAAACGGGCATAGCTAGACCGGCGTTTTAAAAACGCCGGTCTATCTAATCAATTTGTTTGAGTATGCGATATACCGGCATTTCCACACACGCCGGTGAATGTCGTCAACTGTAACGGCACCGACGAACACCGGCGTTTTCGATAACGCCGGTGTTTATAAATACACCGGCGTTTTTTGGACGCGCCGGGGATTGTAAGTAGGGAAACCCGGGCAGTCATAAACTGATATACACCGGCGCTCTATGGCCACCGGTATACGTTCGTTATACACCGGCGTTTATAGAAACGCCGGTGAATGTACAAACATCGGCGGTTTATGACCGCCGGTAGATGTATATAAGGGTAAAAGAACGACACTCAGAGACCGACATACACCGGCGTTTTATGACCGCCGGTGTATCTTTCGCATTTACCGGCATCCATTAAAACCGCCGGTGTAGACCCCTTCGTTTCCGCGACGCCCGCTTCGGCGGCATTAGGACCGGCGCTATTATAAACGCCGGTGAAAGTTTCACCGGCAAAAAAAAACGCCGGTATAGCCCTAAAAAACCGCCGGGAAATCGTGTTTCTTTTGTAGTGTGATCTTGAATTGATTAAACTGTGCAGGAAGTGATACCAAAACCATAAGCACAAGCAAGTTCTCAGGAAATTCAAGCTTGAGTGCCTTAAGTTTTGAAACAACATAATACATTTCCATAATGTACTCCCTTATATTTCCTCGACCCTTATACTTCATAGACATCAAAGAAGTCAGAAGTGTAGTCATTTCAACCTTATCATTTTTAGCAAAATGTTTCTCAATTTGATGGAGAAAATCTTTGGCCTTAATAATCCCATCGGATTCTGTGCCCCTAAAGGCTTCTAGAATGCTGTGTTTCATAATCATTAGACTCAGGCGATTTGAACGATCCCACCTCTCAACTACTTTTTTATCATCAGGAGTACTTTCTGCAGTAAGAGGTGGAGGTTGTTCTTCCCTTAATGTATGGTCTAATTTCATACAGCCAAGAGTTATCAGTAAGGTCCGTTTCCATTCCTTGAAATTTGTCCCATTAAGTATGGGAATAGAATTGATGTTAGCAGTTATCGAGGCAGCAGAAGATACACTAGCTGAATATATAACAAAAATAAACAAAATAAGCTCACATGAGAATCCATATAAAACAATAAATTTAAATAATGGTTAATCCCATCTCAATATACCAAGCACAACGTTAATATCAAGTCTTTAGACAGTAACATTAACTGTAAGCGGTACTCTTGTTGTAGTAATCAAATATTGACAATAAATTATGTCAAATAATAAGTCATTCTTTGGACTGACTTATTGTTCACATAGAATACCTTATAATTGTCACATATTTATTACTACAGATGTGTATGAAATTCGGCCAAATATCAACTTACCTTTGGGTCAGTTAATAAACGCATTAATTATAAACACATAATCATCTTGATATTTTAAATAAATTAATCTACACAAAAGAGGTCACTTTGGCAACATTTTGTTTCAATTAATCTATTCAAAATATTAGACATTCATAAGAAAATCCAAAACCAAAATTTGAATTTAATTGTTTTCCAAAAAAATTATCTTTTCCTTAACTTTATAATTTTATTTTATTTTATTTTAGATTGATAATGTTAAAATAATATCTATTTAAAATGATAACAAAACCATAACTGAACCATATCTATCTACTGATTTGATAATATCAAATTAATTAAAACCATAACAGAAAATTGATTGTCAGACCCATATCTTATCTTAACAGATAATTAGTATTGAATAGATAAGGTTGTATTTATCGTGGGCGATATCAAATCAGTAGATATGCATGCTCTAAACCAAAACCTTCTTGTTCATAATTTTACTGAATTAATTAAGTGTCAAGCCAGCGTGAGGGCCCACGTCCATCTACCCCTTTCTGAAGCCATTTCTAAATTTTGGTTATGATTATATAAAAAAACGTGGGCCCCATGGTTTAACAAGTGTTGATTCTTTTGCAACAATAACAACAGAACTAAAGCCAGATGACAGATCTCATTGATTAATTGATTATGATAATCAATGACTTTAGATAATCACGAATAACAAAATCCATCTAGAACAATATGTTAACAATTGACAATGGAAAGATTTTTTTATTTTTTTATTTTTTTATTATTAAATATAAAATATGATCTTAACATGGATCTGAATATATTGTCAACCAAAATAAATCATATAGATTAATACACTATTCAATCCAGAAAATGCAACAGAACAATTGCAATAGAACGATGGAAATTTAATGGCTTCAAAAGATTAACAAATCAATTAGCCTTTACAAATCCAAATTCAATTAATTTAATTATTGAATCTGAATCTTTAGAAGACAAATACCATAAAAGGAAGATCAAAAGAAAACCCTAAATTTCTTAAATTTCCTTTAAACAATAAACCCTAAATTTTCTTCAATTAATTCAGCAAAGATTGCTCTGATACCAATTGATGGAATTTTATAATACACTTAAGAATATGCATAAAACGTTAATAACAACCTAAAACATGTTTTTATGAATCTAGATCTTAATCATGTTGTAAAAGTGCTTTAATATAAAATCCTAAATTATGAAACTATAGATCTTTACTAAATCAAAAGAAAAAGAACATTAAAAGCGGAAGCACTAACCTGAAGCCATTGATGGAATAGAATAAGAAGATGCGTATATATAGGAGACCATAACCCTAATTGATAATTATTGATTTTCAATTTTGCCCATCACAAAATAAGAAATTTACTTTACGGTCTCTACACGTGTTATATCACACTTTAAATTATATGTTTTTAACCCATTACTTAATCTTGATTAGATCACTTTAATTTGGGTTAGATTTTAAAATAGCAATTATACATTTAGTCATATATGTGAGCCCACATAGATTATTTTCCAACAGGTGGCACTAAGCTAATAACAAAACCATTTTCTCCAAACTCTTGATCCTCAAATCCAAAATCAATCCTCACCCAAATCTGGATTCCAAATCACCAAATCAATCTCCACCCAAATTCGATCCCTGCATCGACGACCTCCCCCAGTGCCGCTGCAACAAGGGCAAACTCAAACCCTAGCCGCCAATACCAAGTCGTTCGCCTTTCCCTCGATCGTTTTCCTCTCAAACCCTAGCCCGATTGCAACCCGCAACCCAATTCGAAGTTCTAGAAGATGAGAGCGTGCGAGTGCCATGGTGAAATCGAGCGCGAAAATTGGAGCATGTTTCGATCGTCGAATCCAAAGGTTCATCCAACTCTTCTTTTCATCTTCGTTTATGTTTTTCCCGATTAATGCAACCAAATTGTGAGGGTTAGGATTTTCAATTTATTTCTTATGAATTTCAGGAATTTCTATCTTGATTTTGTAGGTATGAAAAATTATGGTTCCAAAGAAACAAATATTTTAGAGAATGCTAGATTATTTTCCAACCCAATTTTGATTGCTAGGATTTTTCTAATATATATTTGAATTTAATTTTTGTTTTCAGAAATTTTGAAGGGTTGATGGAGGCGAGTTCGAAAGGTAGATTGGGTCTCTAAAGAGAGTTAACGGGTCGGAGTTTGGGTTGTGTAAGATGATCTGATGCTGCTATCGGGTCGGATTTTGGGTTCTCTCTGATCTTGACGATATCTTTAGGTATGTTCCCGATTCTTCTTTTTAATGATTTTTTTAAGGATGAATTAATGGGTTTTTAGTTGAATTTTATGATCTTTTTTTAGTTTAGATGATAAGTTTATAAAGCATTTATTTACACTGAATGCATGAATATTGCTACAATATTTATGTAAGTTTTTAGTTATATTGACATATGCATCAACAATGTTTTTCTATATTGGGCTCATTGATTTTGAAATTGTTGATGATCATTCCTGCAATTAGTGACACTTTTGTAAGGAGTGTAATCATGTACGTGCATGTACTTCATCACACTTTTTCTTTTTATTTTCTTCTTTTAAACAATCATAGTCTTTACTTATATATATATATATATATATATATATATATATATATATATATATATATATATATAAAATAAAACACAAAGAAAGCTATCAAGTGGCTCTCCTTCAATTTCCCAAAAAACAAAGGCCCAGATCTAATCTCACAACCCCCCCCCCCCCCCCCCCCCCCCCAAAAAAAAGTTTTCCCCCAAAGCTCAAATTTATTTAATTATCTCTCTCTCTCTCTCTCTCTCTCTCTCATATATATATATATATATATATATATATATATATATATATATAGACACACACACACACTCTTATGGAAACATGGACTTTTATACCCCAATTTACAATTATTTTTCAACTTATACAAATGAAAACATGGACTTTTATTTACAACTAATTATTGTCATACTATTCAAACTTGAGCTATATAATTGTTGATTTACTGTTTACGCTTTTCATATGCTGTATTGTTTTGAAGACGTGCCGTAGGCACGTGCCCACGGACAAATCTAGTGTGTGTGTGTGTGTGTATATATATATATATATATATATATATATATATATATATATATATATATATATATATATATATATATATTAGGGCGTGCATCACACACGTCCAAATAACTAGTTTTATAAAGTTTAGAGTTGCTATCAAATAACTAAGGGTAAAATTCACTAAACCTTGCGTAGTTTTCATGAGTTAGTAGAAAACCCTAGGCGTATCCCTTTTTTTTTTTTTGTAATTTGGCATACTATGGGTTAAAAGTAGTTGCAGTTCACCTTACTCTGTCCAAATCTCCATAAATTAGTGTTTTTGACGGTTTTTTGTTTTCTTTTAAATACCAAAAATGCCCATTATTAGTTATTTAGGTATTAGATAGACTTTAATGTATAATTTTAAAAAAATTGTGAATAGAGCGAAAACATTCTCTAATAAGCCCATTAACTTTAAAATACAAAATTTTCAAAATTGTGTATATATACAATTATTTTGCAATAAACCCTATGAACTTTACAAAAATAAAATGATCATTTTAGGCCAAAATTAATGACATCAGCAAATAGTAAGTTGAACTGCAACTACTTTTGGCTCATAGTATGCCCAATTGCAAAAAAAAATGTTAAAAGTAACGATTTTCTGCAAACTCATAAAAATATGGTTGGGTTTACTGAAATTTTCCCGATACCTAATTTGGGCCAACAAAAAACAACTAAACTAATTATTAATTCCAAAAAGTCTAACAGATATTGGAGAATTGCATCACCCCATTCACTCAAATTGCAAAATTTTTAAAACTGAACTGCTTCAAGGGGAGGCACAACCAGTACACCATGTTGGCTGGCAAATCCCAAAATAAAAGGAGTGGCCATTCCCCACTCCCTACCTCACTATATATTACTATATGCCTCTAAAGTGCTACAAGACAAACTCTAAAAAATTGATCAAAGTCAGTAGAGCTATAGGACGTCGACCTACATCTATCATCATCCATGATCACTACATTTTTATCTTACTAAAATAGTATGCGATTGATTTATCATTACACAACATAAAATTGTATTAAGAATTTGATGAGAGTTTTGGTAATCATCATCGGAGTATAGAGAAAACGCAAACAACAAACGCCTTAAGAAGACCCGTTCTTCTAAACCGCCAAAACTAGTTTGGATCAATCCCAAGATCTCTTCTTTTCAGGCTGCGAGAGGCTCGGTTTTTGTCCCCTCCCCAGCGACCCTTCCGACACCAACTCCTCCCGCTCTCCCTCCGAAGGCTCTGCTGTTAGATATGCACATCCCGACACTTCCCTCTTCATCTTCTCTTCCTTCTTCCAAGGCCCTCGAGCCCTCCTCTCAATGGCCACCATGGGAGGTCAATCCTCATTTCGCTTCTGACCGAGAAAAATTCCAACAACAAGCGCACTTCCCCTCCTCTAACGAGTCAGCGCCGTTTCTTCCTCCCTCCAAAGTCAAGCAATCTTCCTCAACTAAAGCAATATGGTGGATTGATCAGGACAATTTACTTCTGGAAGAAGAGGCGGAACTGAACCGCGAACACTCTATCAAACAGGTATTCCCTAGTCTTACTCTCGTTAATTTCCCTCTTTTTATAATTTACATCGCTGAGTGGTTTTTTAAGTACTACCCGTTTGGTTATTATTATTCACATTCTTATTTCCCTATCCGAGACTCTTTCTTCCCTTGTCTTGGCTCTTCATTCTGCAGCTGGTTATCTCCAGATTTAGCGGCAAGGGTTCGGGGTAAACCAGAAGTCTCAACCGCCGTTGTTTTCCCCACATCCCATCTCATTACTACAAAGCCGTCTCTGGCGGCTATGACTCAAACTATCCCCTCTATATCTCTACATTCTTCTTCCCCTTTTTGTTCTATCGTTACTGAGGACTCGTCTCCTCTTTCCTCTCCTCTTAAAGAGGTTAGGTGTGCTGCCCTCGGGATCTCCTCGACCGACAGACTACCTAATTGTATCATCAGATCTAGTGCTCACCTTAGGACTAAAAAATCCATGTCCTCCTATTTAGTTGGTTCCTTCGGAGCATTGCCGCAAGCAATGGACTCCACGGGAGTCAATCATCCACAATCCCTACCCCTTCACCAGCATCTCTTATTAAGATCCATTTTTCAACCTCAATTCGACTCGTTATCTGATAACGGGTTGGCTTCTCTTGCTCAGGATATGGGTTTCTTGATCGACTCGCATGACTCGCCCCTACTTTATAATCTCAGGCAGAAAGAACGTAATAGAGTTCGAGAACATCTGAACCCTCATGATTAGTATCTCTTGGAATATCTGGGGCTTTAATTGCCCCGTTAAAAAGAGGGCGGTTTATGATTTAATTGCTTCCTCCCACTGCGACCTTATCTCTATCCAAGAATCAAAAATCGATTCTCCCTCCCCTACCATCTTTCGCTCTATTGGAGGTTCCACTATCTCCAAATGGATCTCTCTTGACGTGATAGGATCCAAGGGAGATATCTTTCTCGGTTTCAAAGAATCGGTTTTCTCTCTAATCACGGTTCATCGCCTTAATTTTTTCCTTATTGTCCAACTACATTGGACGGCCCTCAACTGCTCTCTCTCCGTTATCTCGGTTTATGGCCCATCTTCTTCTGAGAGACGTCCACAATTTTGGAAAGAATTCCATTCGTTACACAATTACACTAACGGTTTCTGTTTCCTCTGTGGAGATTTCAATGTTACCAGGTTCGCTTCCGAAAGGTCGAACCCGGTTTCCTCTAATATCCAATCCTGCATCTTTAACGATTGCAACTGAGATCTTCAGTTATCCGACCTACTGATTAACGGTAGATCATTCACCTGGTCTAACCAGCGTCAACCACCGACGATGGCCAAACTCGACCGTTTCCTTGTTTCTCAAACATGGATTTCCCAGTTCCACAACACTTTCTCCAAGGCTTTACCCAACCCCTCCTCCGATCACATCCCAATCGCTCTCTACTCTAACTTCCACTTCTCTCATCAACACAAATTCCAGTTTGAAAAATTCTGGTTACATGACCAGCTCTTCGTCATCCTTTTTGTCGAATGTCTAGCTTCTGTCACCGGTTCATCCGGGCTAGGCAATATCCTTCTCAAACTCCACGCTATTAAATTTGTATGCAAGATTTGGCATCACGAAAGACAAAACAACTTTAACTTCCTCAAAAATTTTCTCATGACCTCCATTGAATCCTTTGATAAGATGGAAGAGCAGGGTCCCTTGTCGGAATCCTATCGCTCCGAACGGCGATCTTGCAAGCTAGATTACGCCGAAATCCTTCATCAAGACCATATCAAATGGGCTCAAAGAGCCAGGTTTAAATGGCTAAAAGAAGGAGATGGCAATACCGTTTTCTTCTATAACTTCGCATCTCATAGGCAACGTTGTAATTGGATCTCTTCGATCTGTGACAATGGGGTGGATCTTAATTCCGATTCAGAGATCCATCAAGCCTTCCTTTCTTTCTATAAAAACCTTATTGGATCGTACAAACAGTGTTCTATTAGACTAGATTGGAACCACCTTTATGGTACTCAATTCCATGATCTTTCTTCTCTCGAAGCACCTTTCTCCTTAGAAGAGATCAAATCGGTTGTTTTCGCCTTAAAAAGTGATTCAGCGCCTGGGCTGGATGGTTTCCCTGCTTTCTTTTTTCAAAGATTCTGGCACTGGCTTAAAGAAGATCTCCTCAGTATGTTTAAAGAACTTCACCAGGGTTCCTTTTCTTTCGACCGTATCAATTATGCGCACATCGTGCTCATTCCCAAAATGGCAAGAGAGCACGTATTGGTGAACTTTAGACCTATCAGCTTGATCAACACCTCATTCAAAATCATTATGAAAGTTGTCACCGCTAGATTAAGTGCGGTCATTTCTCCCCTCATTGACCCGGCCCAATCGGGTTTTATCAAGGATCGCTTTATCCTTGATAGCATTGCTTCGGCTTAAGAGATTATCTTCCATTGTCACAAATTTCGAGCCGAAGGCATTTTGCTCAAAGTCGATTTTCAAAAAGCTTACGACAATGTCAGTTAGAATTTCCTGTTTGATATTCTCTTTTATCGGGGCTTCGGCCCCAAATGGATTGCTTGGATTAAATCCAGTCTATTCTCAGGAACCTCTTCTATCTTTATTAATGGTTCGGTAGGTCACAAGTTTAAAATTAAATGCGGCCTCCGTCAAGGGGACCCCCTTTCCTCCCTTTTATTTTCCCTTGTCGCAGACGTATTCAGTAAACTCCTTTGCAATGCTTGGGATTTTCAGGCCATAGAAGGCCTAGGTAACTCTCCCCCGTTTGATGGTGTTCTTAATCTGCAATATGCAGACGACACTATTATTTTCACCAAACCGAACACCCACTCTCTACGTAACCTAAAACTCCTACTTTACTGTTTTGAAATGGCATCGGGGCTTTCGATCAATTTTCAAAAGTCTTCGGTTCTTTGGTTGGGAGGTTCTCCCAATCGCCAGATCGAGGTCTCCAATTTTTTCAACTGTCCTATTGCCTCATTTCCCATCACGTATTTAGGTATCCCCCTTCGATGGGGTAAATTGCAAAAATCTGATTGGTTTCCTTTGGTGGATAAAGTCGAAGCCAGACTCAATGTGTGGACTGGAAAATTGCTCTTCCGCAGTGGTAGATTGATCCTTCTTAACTCAATTCTCTTCTCGATGCCACTTTATATGATGTCTTTCTATTATGTCCCCGCCTGGGTAATCAAGAGGATTGATCAAATCAGATTTAATTTTTTCTGGACTGGGTTCTCCATTTTTAAGCCGGGCTCTCACCTTTGCAACTGGAATTTAGTTTGCACCTCCAAAGCGGATGGGGGACTGGGGGTCTTGAACCTCTAGAATCATAACATCGCCCTTTTGGGTAAATAGCTTTGGAGGTTTCAAAATTTCGATCACTTACCTTGGATCCAATGTATCAAGGGTAATTGTTTTTCTTCCCTCAATTGGTGGGAATCCCCCCCCCCCCCCCCCCCACCATTAACCGCAATGCTTTCCCATTCTGGAAAGGGGTTTGGAAAGCGGCTACTGCTTTCCAGTGCGGTATCTACCGTAACTGTTTCGACGGTTCCAAGACCAAATTTTGGACTGATCTCTGGATCGGCAACACTAAGCTATCCTCAGCTTTCTCGTCTCTATTCCGTATAGCATCCAACCTCTTAGCTTCGGTGGCTGACTCCTTCATCATGATTAATTCACTCAGGCACTGGATCATTCCATTCACGGAAGAGCTTTCTACTCTTCTTTCCCCTGTTTTTAACGATCTCCTCTCCTCCCTGAATAATTTTGAGTGGCGGCCGAAAGAAGACATCGCTTGGCATTGGAACTCGGCAGGAATTTTCTCAGTTAAATCCTTTTATAACTTTCTCAACTTTCGAGGCATCCACTCCCCTTTTGCTCATTTCATCTGGGAGACCTACGCTCCCCTTAAGGTCAAGATCACCTCCTGGCTAGCCTTTAGCAACAAATTGCTTACAGTGGAAATTCTCAACAAAATGAATCTAGCGTGGGGACAACTTTGCCCACTGTGCTCGGGCATCTGGAAAATGTTGATCATCTTTTTGTTGGATGCTACTTCATCTTCCCGTTGTGGAAAATTTGCATTCTAGCTTGGGAAATCCCTTCTATCCCCCCCCCCCCAATTTATCTTCGTGTTGGTCTTCTCCGCCAATGAATTATAAGTATCACAGCGCGTAGAACCTATCGGTTCAAATTATCATTTGGGTTACGTGGATGGAAAGAAATAAGAGGCTGTTCAAACAATGCGCTTCTCCTATCTCTCCTTTGATAGAGGAGTTTTTATTTCTGTTTAAGTTCTGGTCTTCGACGTTAAAAACCGAAGCCAGAGATTCTCTTTTCTGTCGTAGATTAGACGACTTTCTACTTTGCCTTCGCAACCTTAATGCTTTATAATCCTTTGGTTACTGCAATTTTTGTTAACCTCGTTCATTTATCGCAGGTTTGAAGCTTATGTTGGCTACTCTCTTTTGGCTACTTCCTCTATCTGCTCCTTTTGGTATTGCTTGGCCTCAGCTGAGCATGTTCATAGCGGCTTTTGTATTTTCTTTCTTTCCATCCAGTGTGGATTACTCTATTGACTGTACTTTGTTCTATTGTTTGGGCGTTGGCTTGCGTTGTCTTTGTCATAACGGCCTTATTTTGCGTTGGTGCGCTGTTTTGTTTGGAACCCTTGGTTATTTCGCGGGTAGGCTATCTCTGCCTTCCCCCTGGCTGGTTGATCGATGGTAGGCTGATTGCCTGGATTGTAATGTTCTTGTTTTTGGAGCTTGTCTCTTTGTTTCTATTGGAATGGTGTGTTTGTTTAATGAGGTTTTATTATTGAGCTATTTCTTTGCTCTATTTTGCGGTGGCGTTTTCGAAGCCCCGCTCTGTGAGCTTAGCTCGTGGGTGACCTTTCGATTATTGTTCTTTCTGCTCGTTGTTGCTCGGGCTTGGCCCTCCCCAGCTTTTTAGTTAATTTCTTGTATGCACACTACCTCTTTGTTCGATTATCCCTTCTGGTTTTCCCGTCTTCGCTGACGGCCTTGGACGTCTGATGGTAGGAATGGTTCTTTGCTGTGAACCGCTATTTCCAGTCTCTAGCTCCTTCTCGGGTTTCGAGAGCTCAGGTCCCTTCTGGGCCCTCCTCTTCCTCTACCCTGCCATCGGCGATGTCTGTCTCTGCAGGAAGTAATCCGAGGGTCTCTTCCATTTTGCCTCCCCTCTTGCAGTGGTGTTGGATCGGAGCTTTTTTCTTGGCCATCCGAAGCGTTTCCCTGCTGTGTGGTGGTCTCAATTATGTTTGCTCCCTTCGCGGCCGTGCTCAAGTTCGTCTTTGTCATTGTTTCTTTTTGATTTGTTTGCGGTTTTCTTCACATTATTCATTTCATCGATGTACCTCTATTTGTTGTTTTTGGGTTTTACGGCTCGTAAAACTGAGTTGTACTATTTTTCATTAATATATATTTTGGTATGGCTGGAGTCGACAGACTCTATCCGATTCATCAAAAAAAATGCCTTAAGAACAGTATAAAGAAGTATTTCCTATTTTTTGTTATACCACATTACGTGTATTCATGAGTACTAAATAATTAATTTTCTCTAGAACTTTTTTTTTGATGAATCGGATAGAGTCTGACGACTCCAGCCATATCAAAAAATATATTAATAAGAGACTGTACAAAGAAGTTTTACGAGCTGTAAAACCAACCACAATAAACACGAGGTACAGCAACGACAAGACAAAAGTACAGAACAAACAGCGACGATGCTAGATACAAAGTCTAAGACGCAATGAATACAAGAGAGTAGGCAACTAAAGAAAATGCGCCCGCAACAAGCAGGGAAGCAGTATGGATCCCCAGGGTAGAGCACAGCTGGACCAACTCGGAGACGGGCCTCGCCGCTGACAGGCCAAAGGCGGGGCTCGAAAGGGGTTCCCTCAATTGACACCGTCGATGGAGCTAGAGGAAGACAGGTGCCGAGCATGGCAAGGAGAGCCCCCAAATGCCAGTAATATAGCAAATGAGCCAACCAGAATATAGCGCTCAGAAGGGAATGCCTCGCTCGAAAAAGAGACGGGAGGGATCTCACTTAGGGATCCCACCGAGCTGGCACATGCTGCGGGACTGCCAGACTGACACCGCGCGATGAGCCAAGGAAAAGCTCAAAAATGCAACAAAGGAGCAACATTCCATGCGAAAATAAACAATGAAGTAAACTCCAATACAGGGAACATCACAAGACAGATAACAAGCTACCAAAGGCAAACCATCGACAGGGAAGGCCGAAAAGCCTACTCAGAAACAACAGCAGGGAAATGAAATAAGCATAGTACACACGCAACAAGGGCCGAAAAAACAAAAACTCGGCAACAGACCAATCTCGGCAACAGACCATCATAACAGACAAATAAAACGATATGACGAAGCTATATCAAACTAAAAGAGAGTATGAAATAAACCCCTTTACCAAGAACATAAGAGTTAGGTACAAAACCCACCATAGCCTGCCCAGCCAAAAGGACGACAGAACAGCCCATCCAAACAAAATAAAACAGCGGACTAGCCAACCTAAGCCGCTACACACACTGGTTCATGAGACAAACAGCCAAGATGGCACACCGAGGAAACGAGCAGGCTAGGGTGTACAAAAGACCTGAGAAGGGGAAAGAAAATACATACACTGCTGAGAACAAGCTCAGCTGAACGCAATAAAACCAGAATATACATATAGAGGAGTCGCCCAAAAGAGAGAAGCCATCACAGACATCAATCCTGCGAGAAAGAAAGCGATCAACACCATGCAGAAAATAATAGACTATAAAGCATTAAGATTGCTAAGACAGAGGATAAAGTCGTCTAATCTGTGACAATAGAGGAATTCTCTGGTTTCGGATTTCAAAGTCGAAGACCAGAATTTAAACAGAAATAAAAACTCTTCAATCAGAGAAGCTATAGAAGAAGCGCAATGTTTGAACAACCTCTCATTCCTTTCCAACCACACAACCCAAATAATGATTTGAACCGATAGGTTCCACCCTTGGCGAAACTTATGATTTGAAGACGGAGAAGACCAACACGAAGTTAAGTTGGAAGGAGTAGACGGGTTTTCCCAAGCCAGAGAGTCAATTTTCCACAGGGGAATAATGAAGGAACATGTCTTAAAAAGATGACTAACGTCTTCCGAGAATTTCGAGCACAGGGGGCAACGGTGTCCCCACGCTAGATTCCTTTTGTTAAGAACTTTCACTGTTAGCAACTAGTTGTTAAAAGCTAGCCAGGAGGTGATCTTAACCTTAAGGGGAGCGCATGAGTTCCAGATGAAATTAGCGAAGAGGGAGTGAATTCCTCGAAAGTTGAGAAAGTTATAAAAGGATTTTACAGAAAAAATCCCGGTCGGGTTCCATCGCCATGCGACATCCTCTATGGGCAGCCACTCGAAGTTATCCAATGAAACAATGAGCTCATTAAAAGCCGGAATCGCGAGAGGAGGCAGATCTTCCGAGAAAGGAATGATCCATTGCCTAATAGAATTAACCATGATGAAGGACTCAGCCACTGAGGCAGAGGGGTTGGAGGCCAAGAGGAAAAGATACGGGTATGCAGAGGCAAGTTTATTGTTGCCGATCCAAATATTAGTCCAAAATTTAGTCTTGGAAACGTCGGAACAGATATGGGAGATACCACATTGGAAGGCTGCAGCCGCTTTCCAAACCACTTTCCTGAACGGAGAAGCTTTGCGATGAATAGTGGGGGGGAACTCCCACCAGTTGATAGAAGAAAAATAATTACCCTTGATATATTAGATCCAAGGCTGCAGCCGCTTTTCAAATCGCGAGAGGAGGCAAATTTTCTCTAGAACTTTGATAACGGATAATTTTTTAAATGGTGGGGCCGTTATGGGTGATGGTTTCATGTAATCCAAAATGCTTCGAGAGAAGAAGAAAAAAAAAGAGGAGAAAACAGAGAAAAGAGGTGCATGTGGTGGTGACGGGGAAATTCCTTCCTTGTTCATCAATAATCAAAGCACAAACAAACATACAAATTGGGATGTGGGTGTGTTTTTAATCTCCAAGTGTGTGCTATAATATAATTAATATAAACAATTAATTAAACAACTACTCGTTAATTAAACAATTTCTACAAGTGTGCGCTATAATATCTACAAGTGTGCGCTATAATTATTTAATTGTTAATTTAATAAAGAATATATATACGAAGATAAGGAAGGAAGGAAGGAAGGTAGGAGTGTGACTAACAAGGGTGTTGGCTAGATTCCTTCAGTGTTTGTGTGTGGTTCCCTCCTTTTGGACCGTCCACTACTCTTTCACTTTCTCTTTAACCTTTTCTTTCTTTTACTTAATTAATTAACTAGTATAATCATGTGCAATATTGTACAAAATTAAAAAATAAATAAATAAATTGGTAAAATTTATATATAATAAATGAATACAATATTGCAATATTTTCTTGTTTGATTAACGGATATGATTCTAATTTAAAATTTATAAGGATAAAGAGCAAGTGAGAGATTTACCTCTAGCAATGTTATCGAATCGGTCAGGTCGGGTCATGCACTACTGAACCCGAACCTGCTTCTCTATCGGTCCAAATATCGGATCCAGACCAGACCCATGAGAACTGGGTTCGGGCCCCGTTAAAAAGATGCTAGCCATCAGGTCTGGGTAGCGGCGAGCAGGTGGTGTCGGGCAAGAGAGAGAAGTTAGGTTGTTGCTTTTTCCATAATCTCTGTGTGTGTGTGTGTGTGTGTGTAAAGTGGCCTTAGCATAATATATTGTATAGATGGTATGGTCTTAGCATAATATATTGTATAGATGGTTTGCACATAACTTTTTAAAATGAGAAAATAATAAAACTATTTTTGAAAAATTCATCTAATAACATCTATACATTATTGCACGATTTTTTAGGTTTGATTAAAGGATATGATTCAAATTCAAAATTTGGATGAACACGAGTGGAGAGTTGTCTCCTAATTTTTCTCTCCTCTTTTTATTTTAAAAAGAAAAAAAAAGGAGAAAAATTATAGACAAAAGTGGTTTAGTATAATATATTGTATAGATTACTACGTAGGGATGGCATTTGGGCCAGGTTGACCCGCGACCCGCTCGATCTAACCCGACCCGCAATGACCCGGTTCAGGTTTGGGTCGAACCTGCAACTCGTACCGGGTAAAAAAAATATTGAATTTAACCCGCACGACTCGATCCGATAGCCCGCAACCCGTTACCGACCTGCCCGAACCTGACCTGCGAACCCACGGGTTGGAGACCATTTGACCCGCGGTCAACCTGCACGGGTCAATTGTTCGACCCGCGAATCGAACGTTAAAAAATAGCCAGTAGGTTGTTGTGTTTTGTTTTTTAGTTTTAGTTTTTTTTTTGTTTGTTTGTTTTTTTTTTTTTTTTTTTTTTTGGGGGGGGGGGGGGGGGGTTCATATAAAACTTCCTTAAATTCACTCCAATTTTTTCACACCTCCATTTATAAACTCTCTTACTCTCTCTACTAATACTACTCAATTCTATAAAAAATAATTTGAACAAAGAAGTGAACAATTTCGATCGTATGGAATTCGTGTTGATTCAATGCGATCAACTCCGTCTACTACAAACTCTCTCTTCGAAGAAGTGCTATCTCCCTTTCTTTCTACGACTACGTGACTACGTCTACTGCACTTCTCAATCGATTACGCCTACTTCTACTATTATTCTCTCTCAATTCTATATACGATTATTCGCGAATTATGGTATCAAAATTTCACAACCCTCGCAACTCTTAATTTTTTTTGTAGTTCTAGTTTTTTTTATCATATTTGTTTGTTCATTTTTCGCTACTCTCTCTTTCTCTCTCAACACTCATATTATTTTTTAGATTTTTTTTTTCAACACATAACTCCAAGATTGTTTTTTTAATTTTTCACATACACTATTAAAACACTAGAAATCGTCTTTTTACAAACACTATTACTACTACAAACCATTTATCATGTCTATATCACTAGGTAGCGGCCGTAGTCAAAGTGGATAAGATTCTATTAGTATTTCTCGTCGGCCTCCAACAATCCCATAATTAGAACCCGAATATAATCTCATGCTAAACATAGATTCTCATGATATTCCTTAACACGACATAGAACAAAAAATGCATGATATTGAGACACAAACACAACAAACCGAATCCACACAACCCATTAGTAGTAGAAAAACTTCAGGGAAAACTTCAGGAAAAACCGAATCCATATAAATTTTATGATTTTATCCCTGACAAGGAGAATTCTAGTATAGGACATAAGATTTGTAAAACTTGTAGCAAGAATTACAAATGGAGGAACGGTGATGAAATGAGTACAATTAAACGACACATTTTATTGATTCACCCCGCACTAGTACAAGACCAACAAGGCCTAGGACCGGACAAATAGATAGCCACCCCTATGATCCTGAAAATGTTCATTGGGAAATGGTCAAACTAGTTATTAAGGATAAGCTACCTTTGCCCTATTCCAAGAGCAGGAATGTTGAGTCTTTTAACAAAAATGCACTAAATTCACATTTTAGAAGAATTTCTAGAATCACACTAAAGTCCAATTATTTTAAACTTTACTATGAAATGAGAGATACTTTAATTGCACTTTGATGTTCTTTAACTTGTATCGTTAACTTCCGATTGTTGGAAAGGTTGTAATGATATTCCTATGATGGGCATAACATGTCATTAGATAGATAGTGATTGGAAAAGAATCATCTCACTTGTCGCTTTGCCGTATTCCCATAGTGGTGTGGTTGTTGCAACACGTATTTTAGAAGTTTGTGATTTATATCATATTTGTGATAAAAATTTTACTATTAGTTTTGATAATGCATCTAATAATAATGTTTCGAATAGTACATTAAAAACACGATTAGCTCCTTCTTGTAATAAAACTTTTTATGTTAGATGTGTGTGTCATATTTTAAATTTATGTGTACAAGATGCTTTGAAAGTAGTCGATTCATATATAATTGCAATTAAAAATTGTGTACATTTTATTGCTTTGAGTGGTACTATGCTTCAAGAATTTAAAGAATGGTGTAAATGTAGGGAATTACATTTTAAAAATTTTCTAGAGATGTTAAACACCCATGAAACTCTACTTTCGATTTACTAAATGTTGTTACTCAATACAAATATATTATAAATGATTTTTGTCTTGCAAAAAATATGAAAACTTATCAAATGACTCCCCAATAATGGTATTTGGCCGAATTTTTGTTATAAATTTCGGAACATTTTAAAACCGCAACTGTGAAGTTTTCTACATCTTATAACTCTACTTCTAGTATTATTTTTTATTACAATAATTACTATGATGCAAACATTTCAAGACATGATTTCGAACGTATACATTAGCGAGCTTGTTGTTTCCGCTTATAATAAAATTTTGAAGTATTTTAATTCTCCTCCTATATTTTATTATATTGCTACTGTTATGGATCATCGTATCAAATTAGCAGGTATGAGGAGTTTCATTGAAATATTTTTTTTCATTACTTTGAGAGGATTCTGAATATAATTGTAATGAATTTTTAGCTAATTTTATATCGACATTAAATAACTTGTATGATTATTATGATAGAACTTTTGCATCTGGTAGTATAACTAGTACTTATTCTTTTTCTACTTCTAGATGTAAGGGTAAGAGTACATTACAAAATGACACAACTAATTTACTTGCTCGTATTCAATAAAGAAAACCATATGATTAATGCACCTAATGAATTAAATTGGTATAATCAACATGATAATGAGAATTCTAATACTAAGATTGAAGTGCTACAATGGTGGAAAGGATATGAAAATCATTTTCCTATTCTTTCACATATGGCTAGAGATCTACTAACTCCTCTTGTATCCACAGTTGCTTCAGACAGTGATTTTTCTACAAGTGGTAGGGTTCTAACAGATTACAGAAATTACTTGAAGTCGGATTCGCAGGAGATGCTCGTGTGCACCAAAATTTGGATGAAGGCTGAAGACATGACTCAAGGAAAAGTGGCATCTACATCAATAAGTTGAAGCAACTTGCCTGAAGTCCAACAATAAGATTATAGATTTTAGGACGATGAGATCCTAAGTTTGGGTTAAGTAGATGTGTAAGACAATAGTCCAATGTCATCTCTTCAATCTAACTCTAGGTTATCTCGAACTCTAGAATCTGATTATCCCCTCGAACATGTAAAAGTAATTCAAAAAAAATTGTATGTTCTCTATGAGTTTCTATTATTTGTATTAGTATATAAAAAACTTGTAAAAAATTTATAGAAGTTGAAATGAATAATACATGCATATTTTTTTACTCTTATACAATTATACTTGTTTTTTTTTTGTAATTTAAGTTATAAAAAAATAATAATAATAAATTTACCAGGCCAACCCGCGATCCGACCCAACCCAAAACGAGTTCGACCCGAATGAGTTCGCAGGTCAAACGGGTCAAAATTTTTCATTTTGAACCCGGCCCGGTTAACTTTCCAACCCGACCCTGGCCCGTCCGAATATCGGTTCTACCCGAGCGGTTTCGACCCGACTAGGCCCGAACGACCCGATTGCCACCCCTGTACGTATCAGTAACCTTTGTTTATTCTCTTAAGTGTGGTTCAAAAGTTTGGATTGGCATTGGTGCAGTACTGCAGTGTTTACATTGTAAACACAAAGTGTAACTCTCAATCAATCAATGTAATAGTTGTAGACGTAAAGATCTCTAATATTATAATGGGAGAGTTGGGGTTGTCATTTGTAGACAACCTGTAATTTGTAGACATTCATTCAATCATCTAATCTCAACCATTCATTTTAAAGTGAGAGTGTATTAATCATTTATTTATTCAATTGTTGTTAGTTACAATAATACCTTAAAAGTTTAAATTTATTTACGACATAATTATTTACAAAAGAGTCATTCATATAAAATAAAAGTTTGTGCCACCACGGGTAATTTATAAAGAGCATGTGATGAGTAAAGGGGGGTCTTAGGTTCGAATCCATATTACGTCTTATTATTTACTATATATATATATATATATATATATATATATATATATATATAAAAATTATGATTGCACGTGCAGATTACTAGTTATTATAAATAAAGAGTGACTCAAACAAATGATAATTATGTGCTCTTTTTATAGTATGTCCTTGTTTTTACTTTTTATTTTTAAAAGAAAAGGGTATACGGCAAATCTAAGATTAGTATTTCTGGCAGCTAGTTGGAATAACTCAGGAAAAGAGGAAGCAATACTCAGGTTTCCCAACCGAAGATCTGTCCAGAAGAGAACGCAGGTCCCAGGACTGCACACTTTAAGAAGGCCACATTTAAAAGGAGTGACAGATTTCCACACACCTTTCCAGAATGAAGAGGTGGTAGAAGGTAAAAGAGATTGAAGTTCCCATATTTTATGACGAGAGAAATATTTATGACAAATAAGGCGAGCCCAAGAGGAGTCTCCCATTTTCAGGATTTTCCAAATCCATTTGCCCAATAATGCTAGATTCTGATTCCTGAGGTTAATAACCCCCAGGCCACCATCACGTTTAGAACGGCAAATCGAACCCCAATTGCAGAGATGTTTGGCCGATTTGAATAAGGAAGTGCTCGACCAGAAGAAATTGCATCTAATGCGGTCGATCTTGGCAATAACCCATGAAGGAATGTATAAGAAAGACATCATGTTGAGAGAGATGGAGGATAAGACTGAGTTAACAAGGATACGACGTCCTCCCCTCGAAAGAAGTTTACCAGCCCACACATTGAGTCTGGATTCCACATTATCAATAAGCGGAGTCCAGTCTAATTTGTGGAGCTTACCCCATCTTAATAGAATGCCAAGGTAAGGTAGAGGAAAGGATGCAATAGCACAGTTAAAAAACTGTGTGATTTCGAAGTTGCGATCCTCCTATCCATCCAGCCAAAGAACCGAAGTTTTACAGAACTTAATGGATAAACCAGAAGCATTTTCAAATAGGTAGAGAAGTAGTTTTAAGTTATGCAAAGCAACCCCGTTCGGCTTTAAGAAGAGAATCGTATCATCAGCATACTGAAGATTGAGAATACCACTGAAACCATTGAAACCTCCCAAACCTATTCCAAGCTTGCAGCAGAAGTTTACTGAACACATCAGCGATGAGAGAGAATAATACGGGCGATATCGGGTCACCTTGACGGAGGCCGCGTTTACACTTAAACTTGTGGCCCTCAGTACCATTAATAAAAATCGAAGAAATACCAGAAAATAAACTGGATTGAATCCAAGAGATCCATTTGAGACCGAAGCCCCGCTGAAGTAGGACTTTGAGGAGAAAGTTCCAATCAACTTTGTCATAGGCTTTTTCGAAGTCAAGTTTCAAAAGGATCCCTTCCGAATTTGAACGATGACAAGTGAAAATAATTTCCTGAGCAGAAGCCACTGTAACACCCCACAATTTATTTTAAATTGAAAATGCATTTTTTAAATTTATGCACGTATGATGTACGAGCAAATTTTTATTCTCATTTTGTTATTCTCATTTACAAATTTTTAACATGCATAAGTTTTAATTAGCCTTCTTTGGTCCATGGACCTATAGAATAAATCAAGCCCATTAGGAGAAGAGCCCACTAGGATAATGAAATTAATTAATTAGAAGTGGGCCCATGAATCAAGCCCATTAACAAAATCATATTTTTAGTTGAGCTTGGACCATTACATGACAAGTTACAACTTTTTGTAAACATTTAGAGTTATAGAAATGTATTCATATTTGTTTATGCATGTGTGCATGCATACACAAATGTATTTGTACCGGTTTTTGGGCTAGGGGGTGGCCGGTTTTAGAGAGGGAAGAAGAAGGATTTGGGGGTTGAGTTTGTGAAGAGTGGGGAGGTGGAGAGTTGTAGGTTTTAGGAGTTTAGAACATGAAGAGTTGTAAGAATTAATATAGAGAGTTATTAGGTGTAAAATTATGCATAATAGACCCTAACCATACCCTATATATAGAGCCTCATTTCCTACTTGTCCATTGCACCAAAAACATTATCAAAGTCAAAAGAAAGAAAGAAAGAAAAGAAAGAGAGTAAGAGAGTTCTATTTTGCTTGGAGGAAATTCTTGCTAGAAAAGCTTGCTAAGAGAAGAAGCTATTGCTAGGAGGAGAAGTCTTGCTAGGAGCTAGGAGCTAGGAGTCTTTGGAGCTAGAATTGTTCTCTTTTCTTTCATTGATCAAGCTTCACAAAAGGTGGGTGATTTCATTATTTTCTAATGTAGGATATGCATGCTAAAATGAGTAATATACGAAGAATTATGATATGAATAAATAACTTCATGTTAGTATAAAATGCTATGTCGTTTGTTATGATTAAGTAGAAAAAAGATACCATGCTAATTAAAGAGAAAAATTCTTTGATGTTATAAACCATGTTAGTATGTTTGCAAAACTTTGTGTTTATGATATTGTTGACATATAAGAGGAATTTTGATGTGAAAATTATAAATAAAGTTCATGCTAGTATAATAGGATATGAAAGTAGTTTGTTGTGATAAATATCATGTTAATTAAAGAAAAGAATTCTTTTATGTATAAACCATACTAGTAGGTTGCAATATTTTTGTGTTTATGATATTGTTGACCACATTATGCTTTGATAATTAAGAAAGAAGCAAGAAAGAATTTTTTGTTAGTATTTGTAATGTATCGACATATGAATGTCCTAATTGAAAAGACTATAAACTATTGCATGAAAGAGTACTCTTGTGAAATTCTTATGTTCAAGTGATATAAAAGAGTAATTTGTGTAAAAATAAGAACACAACTATTTTTCATGAACACTAGTTTTCTTGTTATAAATTTTAAGTTTTAAAGAAAAACCTAAGTATATGTGAAAAATGAGAAAGAGAATTAATTAATGAGTGAAATAGTATTTTAAATGAATTTGAAATTTTATTGATTTCTATTTTAAAAATCTAATATTCAAGAAAAAGTTTATTTCAAAATTATTAGAAAGATTTTTATCTTTTGAATAGACAAGTTTCATGGAAAAAGAAACATTTCGAAATAATTGAACGAAAGTACTTTAATACAATTTCTAGATAGAAAAATACACATAGACTTACTGGTTAGCCAGTGCAACATAGAGCCTCGTTTATAAAAGATCTTGGGTTCAAAACTTGATAGTCACATCCATTTTGTTTTCTTTTATAAATTTCCGAAAACTGAAACTGAACTTATGGGTAATTCGGATTGTGAATATGACAAAGGTCCACTTGGGACCAAATGGCTAGTCAGGGTCAGGTTTGGGTGTTGACTGCAGTTGACCTAGGGGCATGGGTTCGAAACCGAGCACCCTTTTTGATTTTTTTTAATCTCTTTTGCATATGTGAAGGTTTTTATTAAAGGAAAAACTTAGACATAAAGCCTTAGTATTAATATGGAATGAAATGAAAATTATTAAGAGATAGTTTTCTTATATTTTTTTGAAGTATGAAAAGAAATGAAATTTTGAGAATATAATTTTGTGGTGAAAAGTAGTATTTTGTAAATTGATCTTTTAAGAATAATTACACTTGTATCATGTTTAAGAAATATTTTGTGAATTGAAACACTGTGATAACTTAGAATTGGCATAACAATTCAAGTGGTGGAATTTGTAAGTAATGCTTGTTTAAAAGAATATGAATAAACAACTAGAACATGAATAGTGTCGAGACTATGATTATTTTGTGATGAAATTATCTAGGTTTAAGGCATGATTATTAAAGGGTATGTGTACCCATGTTTCTTGTACATGAAAAATTATGATTTGCAGTTAGTAAGACCTCGGTTACCGGCAATATTGAAAGAAAAATTTGAGATATAATTTTGAGATATTGCCGTGGGGCGATCTCATATTTTGTGAACAAGTCCGGTAGAAGGTAAAACTAATTCTAGGAATGATAACTCATTCATGTCTTGAACTAATAAATAGGCACATAAGTGAAGATGTTGTAAACTTTGGCAAACGTAAGTGGGTGCTTCTATATAGTCGGCGGTGGATCTCCGTGGCTATAAACCCAGTCGGTGGACTATGGTTGCTCTGTGGGAGACGAGTTTTTATTTTTAAAATCTGGGACATAGCGTAGTCGGGTGGATAGTTTGCCGTCTCCAATGTATATATGTATACCGGGGCTAGGGGGCACTTGTGGGATGATTCACACGATGAGAGATCCATTATAATAGCCATCGAGGCTGAGATCTTTAGTCGTAGAATGATCTAAACCTTGCTTTATTACTGAGTAGTTTCATAGCGAGGGATCGAACCCTTTATTGTGGAGTACGTAGGCGCTTGCCCTCGGACCTATGTAGTATGGGATGCATAAAATTCGAACAAGTATGCATTAGTGTCGTCGTAGTATAAAATATGTGCATTAGGCATTAAGGCATGATATACATTTATATATTTAGCGTAGTCACAATTTAATATTTTATTGTTCATTCAACTTTTGTGATTTATTAAAATAATGAGATCGTTATATGTACGACATAGAAAGGATAGCCGAGTATAACATTTTTGTCAGTTGTAAGTGACTGACGTGCTCACAGCTCAATATGCAGGTAATGGACTATTCATGAAGGAATAAAGATATTATGATGCAATCGATGACTCATTTGATAAAATTGTATAAGTTGTATTTTTTTTTTATGTTGTAATCTTTTATTCTTCCGCTGTGTAAACAAAATGTAATGTAACTCTGATGTACTATTGAAAAAATTTTAAATTTCCTTGTAAAATTGTACGAAGAGAAGTAAAGATCCTGTGAAATCTTGAATTCGGCCTTATTTGGAATTCGGGGCATTACAACCACACTCTCCAAGATAAATTTGTTTTTGATAAAACCAGATTGCGTTGGATCATTAAGCGGGGAAATGACCAGGCTACGGCGATTAGCCAGAACTCCATAATGATCTCGAAGGTAGAATTTAACAAGCTAATGGGTCTAAATGCAGAGACCCTATTGGCACCAATAATCTTCGGAATGAGCACGATGTTCGTGTAATTAATTCGGTAGAAAGAAAATTGACCCGAGAAGAGATCAGTGAACAGTGACATGAAGTCGTCTTTCAGAAAATCCCAAAATTTTTGAAAAAAGAATGCCGAAAAACCATCCGGTCCAGGAGCGGAATCACTCCGCATCGAAAAAACTGCCTTTTTAATTTCTTCCAGGGAGAATGGAACCTCTAGGCTAGAAAGATCATGAGACTCAATCCCACAAAGAATGGACCAATCCAGATGAAAAGAACGATGCGTCGACGTACCCATAAGGAGCTTGAAGAATTTAAGAAAGGCAGAATGAAAGTCAGAATTAGAACGAAGTTCCACATCCTCTTCGAAGATGGAGGAGATATGGTTACATCTTTGATGGTGAGAGGCAAACTTATGAAAGGACGTATTCCCGCCCCCCTCTTTCAGCCACTTAACCTTGGCTTTTTGAGCCCATTTTATATGATCTAAATGAAGAATAGAAGCAAATTCTCTTTTACACTCATTTCTTTTGGATCGATCAGCCTGGGAGAGAATATGGGTCTCCTCCGCACGGTCAAACTCTTGATTAGTAGAAAGGAGAATTTTTTTCATCCACCGTAGGCTCGCAACTTTTTGTTTATGCCAAATTTTGCTGTCGAATTTAACCGCATATAGTTTAAGAAGAATTCTGCCCAGACCCGAGGATCCCGTGACTGTGAACAAACATTCTCCAACTAAGTTCACGAAAACCTGGTCTTCAAGCCAGAATTTTTCAAATCGGAACTTAAAAGATTTGGAGAAGTTAAAAACCAAGTGAAGGGCGATGGGCACATGATCGGAGCAAGGATTAGGAAGAGCTTGAGCAAAAGAATTGTGAAACTTGGAGATCCACTGATGGGAGACTAAAAAGCGGTCAAGCTTCGCTATAGAGGGGGCTAATCTCATATTGGACCAAGTAAAAGAGCGACTGTTCCTAAAGCGACTATGGCTAGTTATATCATTTACCACAACGGCTCCAGGTCTTGGCAGATTCCTTTCATATGCAATTTGCCTCCTCCTTTAATCCCCAGACTGTCCTATCTCTTAGCGTTGCTTCAAACTTACTCCTGGCAACTTGAGGATGATTGTCGCTGGAGATGAAACAGTTCTGGTAATTTCACAGTTAAATCTTTCCATAACTTTCTTAATTCGGGAGGTGTTTCCTCACCTTTTGCTAAAATTATTTGGAAGACTTTTGCCCCCCTAAAGATTAAAATCCTGTCTTGGCTCGCTATTCAGAACAAATTACTCATTGTGGAGATCCTGAACAAAAAGCACATTGCGGTTGGCCAAAATTGTGTTTTATGCAACCTGGTTCCGGAGAACGCTCTTCATTTATTCATTTATTGCCTATTTTCTCAGCCGTTGTGGTAGATTGCTTACCATGCTTGGGGGGTGGTTGGTTTCCCCGAGTCTTTAGATGCTTGGTTCACCTCGTGGCGAGCTTTAGCCATCCCTATCAGTATTTGTCCTTTCTGGGATATCTCTATGATGGCCCTCATTGCGATCATTTGGAAGGAAAGAAACCTCCGTATCTTTTCCAATTCCCAGCATCCGATTTCGGGTCTTATCGACGAACTTCTCTTCTTTCCCAATCACTGGGCCTCTACCTTGGATCCGCATAGAATTAATTCCTTAAATCTCTAACGCATTGACTCGGCTGCATCTTTATATTATCAATACAACTTCCTATCACCTTAGTTTGCTAGTCTCCCTAGTTTCTTAGTCTTTTCCTTTTCTTTTTTGCCTATCTTGCTTTGTTCGGTTAAATTCTTTGTGGTGTTTTATTTAGCTGCTTTTTGTTTTGGCTTATATGGTTGTTGCCTTCTCTTTGCAGCAGTGAGCTCTCGGGTGGTGTCTCTCTTTTTGCAGATCAGCTCTGTGGTGGTTCTGTAAGCCGGTTACTCTATCTTTCTTTTGCCTTTGTTTTTACACTCTGCATACTGTGGGACCGTTTGGTTTTGTGCGGTTTTGTTGCTGTAACTGGCTATATGCAGGGGTTTAAATTTGGGCCTGAATTGTCGGTTCGTTTCTAGGTTCTTTTAGTGTTGCTTCTTTAACATTTGCTTTTGGTTGGCCAAGTGCCACTATTTTGTTAGCCCTATACTCTGATTTACTGCTTTTTCTGACTGTTGTTTGTCTTGCTGTTGGGTTGTTGTCACTTGGGGACCTGGGTGCGTTGTGCCTTTGGGGCTTGAGGGCACTGTGCTGGCCTTTTCTTTTCTCTTTGTTGGCTGCTTTCAGCTAGCTTCGGCTTTCGCTATGTGTGTTCTTTGCTGATGGTTGGTTGCTTTCTGCTGGCTTTTGCTAGTGCTATGTTTGTGGGTTTACTGGGTTCTTATTGAGTTGTTTCTATAACACTTGCTTTTGATTGGCCGAGTGCCACTGTTATGTTCTCCCTATGTCTTGCGGTTGGGTTGTTGTCCCTTGGGGACTTGGGTGCGTTCAGCATTTTGGTCCTGTGGACGCTGTGCTGGCCTTTTCTCTTTTCTTGGTTGGCAGATTTGAGATCGCTTCAGCTTGTGTAGTGTGTGTTCTTTGCTTTTGTTTGGCTACCATCAGCTGGAATCGGCTTGTTCTACTTGTGTGCTTTGCTGGCCAATTTGGCTCATGTGTATCTTTGCTGGTTAGTCTTTGTGCTCTTTGCCTTTCTTTTCAGGTGGGGCTCAGGTCGATGCTCTACCTTTCAGGGCTGCTTCTTATTCCGGTAGCCCAGCCTTGTTGCGTTTCGTCTCGCTTAGCTTTCTGTGGTTGTTGGCTTTGGGCGCCGCTGCTGGTGGCTATTTTGTGCGTCTGTTATGCTCTTTCTTTGTTGTTTGTGTGCTGTTGTAAATGTCTTATTTACTGGTTGGTTTTGCATTTCTTCATGCCTTTGGTATTCAGCGCCTTGTACTATATCTTGTATTACTCCTCTAATTGTTGTACTGTTTTGATTTAATATATTTTTGTTCGGGCTAGAGTCGCTCGACTCTATCCTTTTCATAAAAAAAAAGATTAGTATTTATGTGTGCTGAAACAGTGCACCACAAACTACAATCGGAGCTCGATTAATCCATGTTATGCCTTATCAAAAGATTGACAATTATTCATTGTCACTGCACATAGATAACTTTATATTAAATCTTAAGACGTTTACCTCCACCACTCCTACAGTGTACACAGTTAATTAGGCGATCGTCTTCTAAAATACAATAGTTTGAATTTCGTTAACTTACACTGGAATAACGAATGCTCGGTCGAGATGGATATGACAGCAGTATTTGTGTTAAGTTAGCTTTGATACATGGTTGTAGGAAAAAGAAAATTGGGATTCTGATTTGATCCGGATCAACTCCTATTTATAGCATTTTGCCCAGGAGATTGCACAACTATCCCGACAGTTGTAACTGCTGAATTTTTCAGAATCAGAAACGGGCAAAAAATAAGTCACTGTTTTGAGCCCAAGCCCAGCTCGGCCATCGAGCGCGCGCGTGTTTCAAACCGAAAACCAAGTTGGGCGTGTTCTCCCTCCGGAGAAAATCTTCGTACCCCTAAGGGCACAACCCTTTGGCAAAGTTTTTAACTTATTAACTCGCTTGCTTCTTTGCTATTTTCCGATATGAGACTAACATCTAAAGTCACATACCAAGCAAAAGGTCCAATTCTTTATTTCAACATGCTAATTTCGGAGGCGAATATTTGATATTTCATTCATTTGAAATTTGTTTTAGACATGTGAGTACATTATTTTATTCCTCTCAATAAGTAGAATAAGATGTAATCGATATTCAACACCAACCCGACCCGGGCCCGCTTGAATATCGGGTCGACCTGAGCAGTTTCTACCCGACCTGGCCCGAACGACCCGATTGCCATCCCTCTTACGCATCACTAACCTTTGTTTATTCTCTAAGTGTGGTTCAAAAGTTTGGATTGGCATTGGTGCAGTAAACACAAAATGCAACTCTCAATCAATCAATGTAATAGTAATAGTTGTAGAGGCAAAGATTATTATAAACGTACAAAGAGTGACTCAAACAAATGATAATTATGTTCTCTTTTTATAGCATCTCCTTGTTTTTCACTTTTTATTTTTTAAAAGAAAAGGGTATACGGCAAATCTAATATTAGTATTTCTGCGTGCTGAAACAGTGCAACTCAATTTACAATCGGAGCTCGATTAATCCATGTTATGCCTTATCAAAAGATTGACAATTATTCATTGTCACTGTACATAAATAACTTTAAATTAAACCTTGTACTTCGTGTAGAACGGGAACTGATCTACTAAAGAGGTGTTTACTAGGAAGAATGAAGAATTCTCGAGAAAGCAAGTATTTTTTTGGAAGTGATACGAGAAGAATGAGCAATACTCTCGGGAATACTGTGCTATTGTGCTTTACCAAATAAGATTATCCAGGGTAAATTGGTGTGTTTACGATTTGGGCATCAATATAATGAAGGGAAATGATATTGCTCTTCATTAATGATATCAGTTCTACCTATATATATGTGAGGGGAATGATATCGAGGGATTTGATTTTCCAGGGAACGAAACTTGTAAGAAACACTGACTTATTAATTCAATAGTCTTAGGGTGTGTTTAGTTGGAGGGGGGAATGGGGGGGAGGGAAGGGGTTTTTTAAATATTTTTTGTTTGGTTCAATTTTTTGGAAGGGGATGGGAGGGGAATGAAGGAGTGTAGAATCCCTCCTAAGTTACTTTTGGCTCCCCTCCAATATTGGGGGATTTGGAGGGAAGAGAAATTAGGTCTAATTTTTTAATATGACTGGACTAAATTGTCCTTTTAAATCTAAATCCTAATAATTTTTTAATGTGACTGTCTCTTCATCCTGATATACATTTATAATAGATTTATAAACAGAAGATGCGACTCCCCCTTCATCTGTGGCTGGTTTTTCTAGCTGAATGAGGAGACAAACAGATGCAGAAGGAGCATCTAAGAAGAAAATACCTCGATGTTCTAAAGAACTGCTAGCCTAAGAAGTTTTAATGAAAAAGAAATTAGTGTCCCTGCAAACAAGTTACGGCATTACAATGATTCAGCATTTGACTTGGAAAGAATGAGAAAGAAGCACAAAGAGTCAAAACATGATAATGAAGAAGCGCAAAGCTTCAATTTTCTATTCCTCAAGTGTGTAACCATTATAATGTAATCCAGCATAAGATTCTAAGAAAGCAAACATGCTAATGAAAAGCATAAGGATTGAAAACATCATTTTTCCTGTACTTTGTACAGAAAACAAAAGAACAACAAAATTAGTTTCCTCTTGTTTCGTAACGAAAGGCCACAGTGTTTCACATTGTGTAGCGAAATTGAAGCGAGCCAATAATCAAGTGATCAGGGAAATGAAGTACACAGAACAAAATAGAAATTCTGATACAAACTTAATATGTTTATGAACGATCTAAATGAGAAAAAATTTTGAATGCTCCAACAGTGCTACTAATTTTATCATCATACATAGCAGGGAGGGGAAATACTTAATTTTGTCAAATAAGAGCAACAAAAAAACATCCGTCAAAGTTCTAAAGAAAATGAGAGCATTTTCTGCAGCATAACTCAATTCAGCCAAAGCACTACGATTGAATTAGTGAAACTTCTCTATGCAGTGCAAACGTGGTTTAGATTCATTGTCATTTTGAAGAATTAAACTTAAAACTGCAGTCATGTTCCTTTCTTAGTCTAGGCTTATATTCCAAAGAGTATAAAAGTAATTTTATTATAAAATTTATTCTCTTCACTTGTGAACCAAACAAGAAGATAATTATTCCTCCCCTCCCCCCCCATCCCTCCCTTTGAACCAAACAGAGTCTTCATTAAATCATTTCCCTCCCTTTTCCTCCCCTCCCCTCCCCTCCCCTCCCCTTCATTAAAATCTCTCCCCTCCCTTCCTTTTTTTGAACCAAACAGACCCTTAAGAATAATTAAACTGCATAAATTGCAGCTGCTAACTCTGATGCAAACAACTAGATTAAGATTTTAAAAAGAAAAATGATCCAACTGGCTTCCACAAAACCAATCACTTTGGAAAAATTAATCAATGCATTCACTTTATTCTAACTTATCAACCCAAATCCAAATACAACCAGATCTCTCCATATATTAGGTCTACATAGTCATAGCTCAAATAGATTCAAATCAATCCAGTTGGTCAACAAGAAAAAGAGTGATAACTAACAAGTTGATATAAATATATGCTCACTAAGTCTTGTTACTTTGTCTTCATATGTATCACACTACAAACTAATAATCACAAGCAAGCCAATTGGAGAGTGGCAGTTAGAAAGCAGCAGTCATAATATAGATTGATGGGAACATTAACAGGTACTATATTATAATTTATAAGCATAATTAACAGTTAATAAAGATTATAAGTAAAAGATTTGAAATTCAATTCTAAGAGTTTGAAGCTAGTGGGAACTTTGTAGGGCCCTTGATAAGTTTTTTGAGGAATGATGGGGAGGGAGTTCATTTTTTGAGGAAATTAAGCTAAAGTTTTCTGTATGATTGTAACTTTGATGCCAAGCTTGCAAGTTGCAACACATACAGGTCGCAGGTTGAGAGCTGAAAGTTGCAGCACTCACTTTAAAGCTTGGATGGATGTGTATTTGTCATGATTTTGGTGCATGGGAAAGTTTACTCGTTAATGCTTTGAGATTCATGAGCTCTTCGTTTATATCGATCACATACATGACTTTTCAGTACCAGAGAGAGAATTAATACTCGGGAATAGTAGGACACTAACGAACTGATCACTTTAAGAACACTACACTAGTAATTTATATATGTGATGCACGTTTTGATAAACATATAATTTTTTTAAAGTAAAAACTCAGACGTAATGTGGATTTGAACCTGAAATCTCATTCATATTAGTTATGTACGTATATTACACGCGTTGATAGATTTACAAATGACAACCCCAACTATCCAATTATACTATTAGACTAGTAATCCGCACGTGCGATGCACGTTCTAATTAAAAAAAATTATATAGTAAATAATAAGACGTAATTTGACATCGAGCCTGAGGCATCTCTTTACTCATCACATACTCTTTACAAATTACTTCTAGTGGCACAAACTTTTACTTTATATGAGTGACACTTTTGTAAATAATTATATCGTAAATGAATTTAAACTTCGAGGGTATTATTTTAACTAACAACAATTGAGTAAATGAATAATTAATATAACTCCCATTTAAAAATGAATGATTGAGATTAGGTGGTTGAATGTCTAACCCCAACTCTCTCATTATAATATTAGAGAATAGATTTATTTTTTGAGTAATGCTTTATCCACTACCAATTTCACTACCATTCTCTTCACTAACTTAGGTGGCACATTCCTAGTGCAAGCCACCAACTAACGTAACTTCTCAATATTTATTTAAGCTACCTTACATTTAATTTAGATCATAAGATCTTCAATCTCTAACTTGAGATTTTGTTAAAATCAAAATTGGCTTTTTGGTCATTTACACACCTCTCCTTATTTCTCTCGGTCATTTTCTCTCATAAAATAGTTTTAAATGGAGAATTAATAAGAATCTAGATAATTTGATTTTAATATTATTTTCTAGATCTATGTTGAACTTTTATTAGTAACTAGATTTGCCCGTGGGCACGTACCTACGGCACGTCTTCGGAACGGTACAAAACACGAAAAGCCCTGTAAACAATAAAACAACAATTATGTAGCTCAAGTTTGAATAGTATGATAATAATTAGTTGTAAATAAAAGTCCATATTTCCATTAGTATATGTTGAAAAATAATTATAAATGGGGTTGTAAAATCTAACTTCTTAGAACTTTAAGTATGGAAAATGATGAAATTTAACTGTTGAAGAGATATTTGCTATTTTCACATAACATGTGCAATAAAAAAAAAATTCTGAAAATTTACAAACCTGAAATCTTAAAATCTAAATTTCTAAGTAAATAAAGAAAGAATGGGAGAGAGGGATAAGAAGAGAGAAATATAAAAAAGTGAAGAGAGAAGAGAGAGATAGTAATAAAGTAATGGATTTTTTTTAGTTTTGGGGGGAATGTTTGGTTTTGGGGTTTGAAATTTTGGGGGAAAAATGTGTTTTGTGAGGTTAGATCTAGGCCTTTGATTTTGGGGGGATTGAAGGTGAGCCACTTGATAGCTTTCTTTGTGTTTTATTATAGAGTAATGCTTTAG
This sequence comes from Hemerocallis citrina, assembly GCA_017893485.1. Taxonomy (NCBI): domain Eukaryota; kingdom Viridiplantae; phylum Streptophyta; class Magnoliopsida; order Asparagales; family Asphodelaceae; genus Hemerocallis; species Hemerocallis citrina. The sequence continues at coordinate 95,626,048 of CM030362.1, forward strand.
CCACTACCAATTTCACTGCCATTTCCTTCACTACCTTAGGTGGCATACTCCTATTGGAGAGTTCTCCCACCTACTCTATCATCCCCTACCTATTGGAGTGTGCCACCTAAGGTAGTGAAGAGAAATGTAGTGAAATTGGTAGTGGCTCTAGCATTACTCTTTATTATATAGACTAGATTTGCTCGTGGGCACGTACCTACGGCACGTCTTCGGAACGATACAACACACGAAAAATCCTGTAAACATTAAAACAACAATTATGTAGTTCAAGTTTGAATAGTATGACAATAATTAGTTGTAAATAAAAGTCCATGTTTCTATTAGTATATGTTGAAAAATAATTATAAATGAGGGTGTAAATCCAATTTCTTAGAACTTTAAAGGTGGAAAATGGTGAAATTTAACTGTGGAAGAGATATTTGATATTTTCAATATAACATGTGCAATAAAAAAAGTATAAAAATTCTGAAAATTTTATAAATCTAAATTTCCAAGTAAGTTAATAAAGATTGGGAGAGAGAGAAATATGAAAAAATGAAGAGAGAATAGAGAGATAGTAATAAAGTAATGAATTTTTTAGTTTTGGGGGGAAAACTTTAATTTTGAGGTTTGAAATTTTAGGTGGGAAAATATGTTTTGTGAGAATCAATCTAAGCCATTGGTTTTAGGGGAGATTGAATGAGAGCCACTTGATAGCTTTCTTTGTAATTTATTATATAGATTTGTATTCATAATTAATAACAAGTATAATCATTTACAATAATGCATAGACATGTTCAAAAAATTGAGAAAATAAGTATATTATTTTTGAAAAATTTATATACTAACATCTATATAATAGTGCAGAACTTTTAAGGTTTGATTAAGTAATAAGATTTCAGTTTAAAATTTGGATAGAGAAAAAGTGGATAGTTGCCTCCTACATTTGCTTTCCTTTTTTTCATTTTAAAAAGAAAAAAGAGAGAAATACTTAGACCAAAAGTGTTCTTAGCATAATATATTGTAGAGTTTTTAACATGTATGCTCCTAACAAATAAGTGAATATAATATATGTCCCTCATAAATATGTAATTTCATATTTGTCCCCAACAATATATGCCACATTTCTTAATTACCCCTCTGGTTAAAAAAACTTACAACGATGGATAATTTTCGGTTTTTTTTAATGAGCTTGATGAAAAATGATTGAAATATTATATTCTCTACCATTCAAACTTTATTTTCTTCATCCTTATAAATACGGACAATTATTAATCCAACCGAAACTCACGAACTCTTCTAAAAAATTCTTTATTTTTTCAAAAAATGGACAAACTGACAGTGCAACTTTGAGAATTACATATTCTTCCTCATGTTACTTCTCCAAATTTGCCATCAATCTTTTTTTTAACGACAGATTATAAACTTCCTCATTTTTTTTCTTTTAAAACTCCTAAATCTTTTCTCATTTGATTGTCTATTTTGATCTTTTAATTTGATTTGTATTTGTCTCGTAAGGATAAAATCATGGTTAATTTAGTGATATCTAATATAGGGATAAAGATGAAATAAACTCCAAATTGTTAGGGTATATACAAAAATATACATTTGTGAGGGGTATATATGATATTATCATATTTGTTAGGGGTATACATGTTAAAAATTCTATATTGTATAGATTCAAGTACATTCAATGCTTAGAAAGATGTCCATTGCCATGACAGACGACCCACACTCTAAGGCTTCGGGCCTTTTAACATCATCCGTTTTAACTCGAATTCGATAAAATATTTATTTTTGTTATTGAGAAAAGTAATGGTAATGAATGGAGGATGGAGGAGGAAGAAGAAGAAGATAAAAAAATGTGAGAGACATTATGTTCCATGTATCATATAACATAGATCGGGCATTATATTTAAGAAGAGGGTCCCTGCGGCTGGACTATTTGGAGGGGGATCTCCTGTTGTTGTTGAGAAGGGGTAGGCCCACGGTTGGACCCTCTGGATCTGAGTTTCCTTGGAGGCATGGCTGGAGAAGATCTGACTAACGGAAAGAGGAAGAGTTACTATTCGTGGTTTTCCACAGACGGCGTCAATCTGTTACCGTTAAATATGGTGTGGGGGCAAACAGATAGAATTTGTGGATTCTTAAGAAAACCGAATAGCGAACCTGGAACCTTTCCACCGGAGTTTGACCGTTGACTCCCGCCGTTTACCTGCAAAAAGTGCGAGACACCGGGGTTGATTCCGACAACGCACCCTCCGACGCTCAAGTCAGTAATCAGAAGAGATTATGAAAGAGCGTTTAACTTGCCAAAGATTGATTACCTCTTAATGGTGGTGGATGGAGGATATTTATAGCCACCTTTGGGATCAAATTAGGAATGAAATTCCTAATTCCCAGTGAAAAGATAGATGCGAATTAGGGCCGTTGATTAGGATTAATCAGAAATCCTAATTCTATCCTGTAAGACCGGGTTTGTCGCGGGTTGGAACCCGCACCAAGTTGAGGTGGATCCGTTCATGGGTTGTGGGGCTTTGTAGAAAGAAGACCCTGAACCCATTTCAGACCCGTTTTGTAGCGCCCCGAATTTCTAATATAATATCTTAGAAAATACGTGGCACAATCCCAGCATCAACTTCAATGTAACATTAAACACAACCAACACCAATGAAATTTTCAACTTTTATTACAATAATCTTTTACATAGCACAGCGGAATTTTAAAACATCTCAATCATAGCTTTCTTTTATTTACAACACAGTCTTATTACAACACTGTTCTTACAAATTTACACAAACTCTATTAAATTAATTTATCTCAAAACTATCTCAAGCATCCAAACCTCCAAACTCTAAGCAACAACCTACAACACATGAGACTAGAGATGATCCCTAACCCTCAAAACTAAAGGGGTCAGCCATAAATGGTGTGAGTGACATAAAAGCAAACAAACCACATAAATAAAAATTAAGCAAGGATTCTTAAACAACATGTAATAAACCAAAATATATAAAATATGAAGTAGCAAGAAATATAAACAACAAGTGATACTAAACTAAGTGTCAAGTGTAGAAAATAGGAAAACCATATGCATAAAACCGAGTCAAGAAACACAAATTCTATATGCGGACTCTCTAATGTGTACTTATCGAAGTCTATGCATCCCACTCTACATAGGTTCGGTGTAAGCCCTTAACGTCTTCACTTCATAGGGTTCAATCCCCCGCTATGCAACTAATCCTATCACGATGACTACTACGAGATAAAAATAAACTGTGAGTATTAGCCCATGCCCCGATAATTCCGGAGATAGACCCCACACCTCAGGTATTTTATCTGAATAATTCCGGAGATCATTCCACACCGAAAGCAATGGCCTTATCACATGAATATCACATGTGCGTCGCCTCGACTCCGATAATTCCGGAGATCAATCCCACACCACAAGTAATTACCGTGATAATTCCGGAGATAAATTCCACACCACAAGTAATCTACCGTGATAATTTCGGAGATATATCCCACACCACAAGTAATCTACTGTGATAATTTCGGAGATTAAATCCCACACCGAAAGCCATACTGAGTTACTTGACCCATGTTCTCGTTCATCATATCACCACTAGTGCCTGTCCTTATTAATTTGGGTCACTTAATTACTCAACGAGTCTCTTAGAGTTGGTGTACCCTACCGGACTTAACTCAAAACTGAACAACTGAAATGCCTCAACAGGCCTTAACAAAATAACTCAACACCGGTATCCTAGGGTCACACACATCCTCTAGAGACTCAAACTCAAATGTTTAAACCAACTTTCCACCTTAAATAGTTCAACTGAATATCTTAAAATCATATGCTTAACAGAAGACAAAGTATAGGCTAAAATATCTGAAGACTAATCATTCGGAAGAACATTCAAGTTTATAAAAACTCATCAGTTTCAGTCGACTTATTACTATAGTAAGTCGACTGTCCAGAGGGAAAATATCCATGATTTTAAGAAAATAAGTTAAGTAATATAAGCTGACTTATAAGAATCATAAGTCGACTTACCAAAAATATAAGTTGACTTATAAAAACATAAGTCGACTTACCAGAGAGAAATTCCAGAAATCTTTAAGAAAATATTCTAAGTGTTATAAGTCGACTTGCAAAGTCATAAGTCGACTTAAAAGAGAATATAAGTCGACTTAAAAGGTCATAAGTCGACTTACCAGAGAAAATCTACGATAACTTTGAAAAATAAATTCTAAGTGTACCAGTCGACTGAAAAGGGTCTAAGTCGACTGTCCAGAACGGATTTTCAAGAAAACTAAAGATACAGCAGCTGGGTCGTGCCAGTCGACTGATAGGTCTGCCAGTCGACTGTCGGCCTACAGTCTGTATAGTTTTGGTCTGTACGCAATAATCAAAATTTGAGTTTTCTAAAAGAAATCATTGTATATGAAAATAATTCGTATTCAGGTAAAAACGACAATCTCAAAGTATCCTCAGATTGGATACATTACTCAAATCAATCCATGTCTCAAAACTCAAGTTCTCATGTTCTAAATTCCTAATTTTTCCATTAGGATTTCTCAATACTGAATTTCTTCCACAACTCAAAACCAAAATCTGATTTGTATTCACGAGATCCAGATGTTCATCCATCCAATCCCTTGTTATCATAACCATACTCATATCTTAAACATGCTTTCTAGCAATACCTGTAGAACCCCGTATTTTCAAATATTATTTTAAATATTTGGAAATGAATTAAAATGATTTTCTGGAGATTTAATAAATATTTTCTAAAGAGTTATCTTTTTGCACGTGCAAAACACGTGCAAATATTTACTTGAGAGGTTCAAAAATCAAGTTTTCTTCATGAAAAATTATTATTTAATATTTGGAAATTATTTATTATTTTTCCAGATTTTTCTGAAATTAATTGGATCTATTTGCAATTTTTGAGAAAAGAAGGACCTTTTTGCAAATTTGTTGTTTTCAGGGGTTAAAATGCAAAATGTATTTTCTGGACATTTTGAACTGTACCAATTGAGATTAATGAGTATATTTTACTTTTAAATCCTAATTTATGTGATTTTTATTGAGTTTCCAAGAATAGAGTTATATATGTAAGTTTATATTTTGGGAGGACTATTTTGCAAAATGCATTTCCAAAATCCTAAATCTTGATTTCCGGCCTATATAAAAAGGTTTTGCAGCCGTCATTCGCTGCACAACTCAAGTTTTATTATATTATAATTTTCTTGGTGATTGAAGAGGAGGATTTCTGGATCTCGCAAAAAGGAGAGGCTTTTCTTGTTGGATCTCTTCATTCCTAAGGTGAGTGACATGTTTGTTGTTTTGTGTATTTTGCATGTATTGTTTTGTTGATTTGTTTATGTATGTGATTTGGTACGATTTGATTGTTTGAGCTATGAATGTTTGTTGGATCTGGAATATCAAATTGTGTTGTTAGAAAGCATGTTTAGGGTTGAATATGATTATGTATATTATGGATTGGATGAAAAATTGGATCTCGTGAAACCCTAGTGGTATGTGACTACAAATTTAATTTTGGTTATGAGTTGTGGTAGAAATTCAGATTTTTGAGATAATTGAATGGAAGAGTTATGAATCAAGAGATCTTGACATGAAAATTGGAGAATTTAGAATTTGGTTGAGATTGAGGAAATACACCCAAATTGGGATTTTTATTGAGTTTTGATAATCAGATGGTTTGGATCTGAATACGAACTATTTCAGCGATCAGTAAATTATTTTAAGAAAACCCTATTTTGATTATATGCAAAACTTATGTTTTATTTTGAAGAAGTTCATCAAAAAGTTGTTTTTATCAATTCAAGTGGTTTTTGATTGGTTTATATAGATCTTTGTATATCCTATAAGTTGTATTTGATCATATAAAAAATATACTTTTTAGAGATTTCGTTTTGTAAAAGAAAATCTATGTAACGGTTGATTGTGCACAACCAAAATTATGCAGTCTGTAGGCCGATAGTCGACTGGCATGACCTTTCAGTCGACTGGTACGACCCGGCTGCTATGATCTTTAGTTTCCTTGAAAATCCGTTCTGGACAGTCGACTTAGACCCTTTTCAGTCAACTGGTATACTTAGAATTTATTTTTCAAGGTTATCGTAGATTTTTCTCTGGTAAGTCGACTTATGAACTTTTAAGTCGACTTATATTCTCTTTTAAGTCGACTTATGACTTTGCAAGTCGACTTATAACACTTAGAATATTTTCTTAAAGATTTCTGGAATTTCTCTCTGGTAAGTCGACTTATGTTTTTATAAGTCATCTTATATTGTTGGTAAGTCAACTTATGTTTTTATAAGTCATCTTATATTATTGGTAAGTCAACTTATGTTTTTATAAGTCATCTTATATTGTTGGTAAGTCAACTTATGTTTTTATAAGTCAACTTATATTCTCTGGTTAGTCGACTTATGACTTTTATAAGTCAACTTATAACACTTAGCCTATTTTCTTAAAATCATGGAACATTCTTTCTGGGCAGTCGACTTATGCTTTCTACAGTCGACCAGTACTGATGTATTTTTATATTTATGAAGGTTCTTTCAAATAATTCATTCTCTAAATGTTCTAAGCTATAACTTCTTATTTTATACCCTATCAACTTATTATTTTATACCCCATCTTCTATTGAACATATGTTTTCAAGATACTTCATCGTCGGATTTGGATGTTGGAAATTTATAAGAGTTGTGTTTTGTTGAAAGGACAGATTTCTCCTTTGATCGTCTGACGATGGATTAGTGAGTTTTGGTTCTGTTGAGGTCTCTAGGAGTTGAGTGGGAGTCCTGTGAACCGGCAGTTGAGATTTATTGAGTTAGGCCTGAGGGGTTTTGGTTTAGTTGCTGTTGAAGTCCGGCAGGGTGCATTTGTATGTACCGGGTGTATCTGCACATTTCGTAGGGTACACGGCAGGGAGATAATTCTCCGGATAGGCAGGGTGCATTTGTATGTACCGGGTGTATCTGCACATTTCGTGGGGTACACGACAGGAAGATAATTCTCCGGATAGGCAGGGTGCATTTGTATGTACCGGGTGTATCTGCACATTTCGTGGGGTACACGGCAGGGAAATAATTCTCCGGATAGGCAGGGTGCATTTGTATGTACCGGGTGTATCTGCACATTTCGTGGGGTACACGGCAGGGAGATAATTCTCCGGATAGGCATGGTGCATTTGTATGTACCGGGTGTATCTGCACATTTCGTGGGGTACACGGCAGGGAGATAATTCTCCGGATAGGCAGGGTGCATTTGTATGTACCGGGTGTATCTGCACATTTCGTGGGGTACACGGCAGGGAGATAATTCTCCGGATAGGCATGGTGCATTTGTATGTACCGGGTGTATCTGCACGTTGGGGTCTTGAAGGCCTATTCGTGTGGTACACGGCAGGGAGATGATTCTCCGGTTGTTGTTTTGAGTTATCTTACTTGATGCTTGCGCGTCGGGGGCGGTGACGCTTATTCGCGGAGTATTCTGAATCTCGTTTCCTATCACCGTAGTAGGATTAGTTGCATAACGAGGAGTTATCCCTAGGTCGTAGAGATCGTTAAGGGCTTGCACCGGACCTATGTAGAATGGGATGCATAGACTCCGACAAGTATGCATTAGAGATTCAGCATATAGAGAATGTGTTTTCTTGACTTGGTTTTATGCATGTGATTTTTCCAGTTTTCCTACACTTGACACTTAGACTAGCTTCACTTGTTGTTTTCATTCCATGATGTTTTCATGCTTTACATCTTCGTTATTTCTCACTCATTTATCCTTGTTGTTAATACATGCTGTTAATGACTTTATGTTTTATGACTTAATTATGATTGTATGTTTTTATGTCACTCACACCATTTATAGCTGACCCCTTTAGTTTTGGGGGTTAGGGATCATCTCTAGCCTCATGTGTTACAGGTTGTTGCTTAGAGTTTGGAGGCTTGGATGCTTGAGATAGTTTTGAGTTAAACTGATGTAATAGAGCTTTGTCTAAAATTGTGTAAAAAGAAGTGTTGTAAAAAGAATGTTGTAATTCAAGGTGTTTTGTATTTCCGCTGTGTTGTAAAGATTGATGTAATAAAAGTTTGGAATAAAATTATTTGTGTTTTTGGGCTATGTGTACTATTACATTGAAGTTGATGCTGGGATTGTGCCACGTATTTTCTAAGATATCATATTGGAAATTCGGGGTGCTACAATACCAATTCATAAACCAAGATTTACTAAACATTCATGGATATCACATACATAATACGACAACAATCATTTCATTGCTCAAACAAACATGTCAAAACAAACAACTAAACAATCATTCACATAAATCAACAACAATCCGAATTCACATCAGTCACCTAAATCAAACAACAAAACAAATTTCATATCACTCACCGAAGTCAAAACAACAAAACAAAATAAAGCAAAACAATGTCACTCACCTTGGAAACGACGAGATCCAACAAACAAGTCTCTCCTTTGCGAGATCCAAAACTTCCTCTTGATCCTTCCAAAATCACAGAATTCTATGTTGTGCAGCAATGACGGCTGCAAATTCCTTTTAAATATCCAGGATAAGAGTTTAGGGTTTTACCTACTTTTGCAAAATAATCCCTTCAAAATACAACTTTATATATAGAGCTCTATTCTTGGAAATTCAATAAAATTCATTTAAATTAGGATTTAAAGGTAAAATACAATCCTAAATCTCAACCGGTACTGTTCAAAACGTCCAGAAAGTACATTTTACATTTTAACCCCTAAAAATGACAAATTTGCAAAAAGGTCCTTCTTTTCTCAAAATTTGCAAATAGTTCCAATTAATTTCAGAAAAATCTGGAAAAATACTAAATAAATCCCAAATATTAAATAATGATTTTTCATGAAGAAAACTTGACTTTCAAACTTCTCAAGAAAGTATTTGCACGTGTAAAAAGATAAATTTTTCTGAAAATATTTATAAATTCTCCAAAAATTATTTTAGTCATTTATAAACCTTTAAAAATAATATTTTAAAAATACGGGGTTCTACACGTTTGTAGGTAAAATTACCGTTTTACCCCTGAACTTTAAGATTCGTGTCCGATTTGGACGGTTTTGATTTAACCCTATTTTTAGCCATATCAGTGAGGATAGTTGAAAACTGAAGAGCAGGCGGTGATAGAATAACTAAATATTATTGGATATTGCATGTGCAATCCTGCTTTTGTATTAATTTCACTTTTCATATTTATTTGCGGAGAATTTTTTAGGTCCTAGCGGGATGGAAAGATAAAATTAGGTCGTACGGCAAATCTTAAGTTCACACATAGGCGATAGATCCCCTCTCCTCTGCTTAAATTTATCAAACAAAAAAATCAAAATAAAAAATTCATTAAATAAGTGAAAACGAGAACAAAAGAGATGGAAGACTAAGAAAGAGAAAGGATCATCGATTGCAGAGAGAGAAGCGGCATCACAAGTAGGAGAATGAGGAGCTTCATGGCCATGACAAGTTTTTCTGAGAACTCTGATTTATTCAATCGACGGATCGATCGGAATTTGAAGAAAAATAATGAAGAAAAAGGAAAAAAAAAAAAGATATTTGATTATGAAATGGTAAGGATAAAAAAGCAATTTAATCATTATAACTTAATGGATGAGGTTAAGTTAACGAAGAAATGAATTTATTGTGCTTTTTCTAACGTTGTATGGATATTTTGTACTCGGTCCAAACTTTGGAGGAATACTTTAGCTTTTGTCAGAGAAAATAATAAAAACTAGTACAATTTCTAAATTAATGGGGCTAGCTATTTATAGTTATTTTAGTTGGGGATCATTGAATAGTAGTACTCTTCGGTGCTGCGAAAACCCAACGGCTTCTTTTGTCGCGTCTAGCGCGCGAGTAGGAGGCAGTTGGCAGGATCGGCCGTTTTAAAGCAGCTGTCAAATCTGAGAGAGGGTCCCACTTCCAACAGCCCTCCGCACCTCTAAAGTGCGCACGGCGCACAATAAGAGAGCTCACGATAGCAATTGCTCATGCAATTTTGGGGGAAACCGTGCCCGATATTTCCATCTGGGACCCACCCGAAAGGAAGGGTACAAATCTGGGTGAGATTCGAAACAAGTGACTAGCATAATTTGAAAGTATAATTTGAAACAAGTGCGAGATAGCTGGCAGTGCTGACGTGGCGGTATGGGAGTGGGTGACCCAGAAGGATCAGAAAAGGAAAGACAGGCGGTTATTGAAAGGGACGCCACGTCAGCCAGTAGCCGACGAGTTAATTTGGGGCCCACTTATTCTCACACGTGGCTCATGCAATGACGGTGGGAGTGTTTTCCGTGCACACGAATAATGGGCCCCACATGGGAGGAAGACTTGATGTCTATCCTTTTCTTTTCCACGTGACGTCAATAATTCAACAGAGAGAGAAAGAGAGAGGGGGATGTGTTTGATAAAGTAAGAGTTAAAGTTAAAGATAAAGTTAGTTTATTCTTTTGTTTATTGATTAATCTTAAAGTAATTAGTAAAATCGGAGTAATGCGTCACGTTTTACTCATTTTTTTTGCTTTTGGATAATAGTTGTGCTAAGTGCTTTCCCGCTGTCTTCTTCTTCTTAATCCCATATCATGTCACAAGTTTAGCAGTTTAATTCAGTGCGGCAAATCGGTCGTACAGGACATGCGAAATGAACTCGTTAGAGTATCTCCAATGGGGGTCTCTATTTCTCATCTCTATAATGGAATATTTCTGAGAGAATATTCCATTATAGAGATGAGGAAATAGAGACCCACTCCAACCAAGCATCTCTATAATTTTTAGGAATTTTTAATTAGTTTTGTTATAAATAATTTTACATTAAATTGCTTATATTAATAATCTATTTGGGAAAATAAAAATTATGCTGTTGGAAATATCTCGCCGAATGCTTTAAAACGAGCCTAATATTAGTACTTTTTTGAACTAATTTTAAATTATGAAATTTTTACTTGTATTAACAATGTAAAATAATCAAGTGTAAAATTACTTTGGAACTAATTTCCAACGATTTCTTGCTCGACACAAGCAACTCAAAAACAAAAATACTCATATTGCACTTAGAAATGCACTGATAGAGCATTTGTGGGCAAGACACGGCAATAAAATGGATTAAAAGTTGGGGATTATTAATGTTATAATTTTAATTTTTTTTTATTATTCAGTTCTATGTATTTCAATGTCCAACGTTTGTATTTTCAATTAATGATTCTATGTATTTGTCGTTTATCTATTTCCAATTAATGATCACATTGTATGAGTGGGTAGTCTTTTTAAAATATGTTAAGCTAATACAAAATAACTAAATAATCTTATCTATAAATATTGTATCAATTATTTTTTTCAAACAATAAAAAAATATTCAAAATTGGTCTCATTTTAAAGCTATCGTCGAGACATTTCCAACTGTACCAAAATAATAAAATTTTGTTTAATATTTTATAAGATACATTCACTAAATATACAATACACATTTTAATTAAAGGATATGGAAGGAATTTTTAGAAAGATATTAAAGGTAAAAAGGGGTAAAATGGAAAATAAAAAAAATGAATAGTGTTTTGGAGATGGGATGAAAGGTCTCCAAATTTGGAGACGTTTTTCACCCATCTCCATATTTGGAGATGGAGATAGAGCCCCATTGGGACTTCAACCATCTCCATATTTGGAGATGGAGATGGAGATAGAGCCCCATTGGAGATGCTCTTAGGGACTCAGGATTAGGGTTCCAACCCTAATAAACACCTTCGGATTTAGTGAATAATTCGGTTTTTACAACACTGGTTTAATGTTTTCTAACTTGTTGCAACGACAATAGTTGTTGCTATTTTATGACAAAATGATAAAATGAGAAATGACAAAAGACTGGTTTAATCAAACGGAATATGTTGTTCCGTTGAGAAACTTTAAGCTCGGATAGGACAACATATTATCCCGTCCGATTTTTTTTTTTTAATATAGATAGAACATGTTATCCGTTCGTTAGTTTTTTTTATAAAACAAAATTAAAATATTTTTTGATGACGATCGAATAAAAAATAATATACGTTTTCTATATTTTGAGAATGAGCAAATTATTTTTCAAATATAAGAATTTACTATCGGAATTTTTTCAAAATATAACAAAATAGTAAATCAATCGTAGGACTCATTTTTTCAAAAATGATAATGATAAAAAATGGCAAGATTAGAAACATGGTCTTAGTAACATAATTATACTAGTACTTATAAACTACTGCAGTACTACAATAGAAGGGAATCTTACATTAAGAATAGAAAAAGAAGTTATGATGTGAAAGGTGAATGTGGACATGGGGAAAGGCAACACAAAGGGTGGTTTGTGTCTCGGTAAAGCAAGTTTTGGTATCTTAATAATTTTCAACGTTATCATTATTTTCTATATATAAGTAGGAGTAATGCTTTAGCCACTACCAATTTCACTACTATTTCCTTCACTACCTTAGATGGCATACTCCTATTGGAGAGTTCTCCCACCTACTCTATCATCCCCTACCTATTGGAGTGTGCCACCTAAGGTAGTGAAGAGAAATGGAGTGAAATTGGTAGTGGCTCTAGCATTACTCTATAAGTAGTACTTATGTATGGAGTAATTTAACTACTCAATTAATTTAATCTGAGTTTTAATCTGATTCGGACCCAACCAAAATGTTATATTTAAATCGGACGGTGCCTGAGATGGGGAACATCCTCGACCTACCGTCCCATACGTAGCATGTGAGCTCTTACGCCCAGTTTACCATACTACCCCTTAGATTTAGGTTCAACTAGAGGAAACTTTTGGTAATTTTTGGGACTTGGCTAGGGGTATATGTGGAAGGGGGAGATGAGCCGGAGGATGGGGAAGGCGGTGAGGAGAAGCGCACGTGCGAGCCAGGTTGGAGGTGATTTCGTTGATAACTGAGGGAGTTTAAGTGTAGGACAGCTGTCAACACGTAACTGCTGCATGCTAAAAGTACGATCCCCCGAATCCCAGAATTTTTTTCCAGAATGATCCTTTTTATGAAAGTTTTGCCACAAACGATCTGTTTTTTTTTTTAATTCCATAAACGCCCCACTCGCCTTTTGAAAAAGCGAGTGTGGTATAATCCATCACGCTTTTTCAAAAAACGAGTCTTAGAGCTCAGAAAATTTGAAACCTAAGACTCGTTTTTTGAAAAAACGTGATGGATTATACCACACTCGCTTTTTCAAAAAGCGAGTCTTGGCCTTCTTTGCCCAGCAACACTCGCTTTTTGAAAAAGCGGGGGGAATTAACCCACACTCGCTTTTTCAAAAAGCGAGTGTCGTTTGGAACTTAAACCCCCCACCCCCAAACAGATCTCACTATTCCTCATTCTTTCTCCTTCTACGCTCGCGAAACCCTAACCCATCGTCGGAATTCTCCGATTTAAAGCCCTATTCCATTAAATTAGCTGTCGAATAACTCCTAAATTCTTCATTATCACATCCCAGTCCAATTGCCCACTTTGAAATTGCTAGTTCTTTCGAATTTTTGGTGATTGCGGTGGCGTTCTTCAAAAAGGGGGTTGAACGATTTGGGGGTGTTTCTCGTGGTTCATTTCTTGCGTGAAGATTGTGGTATATTTCTCAAACTCTATATTTTCTAATGTTGTATATATATTTAGAATTATTTAGTTAGAAATTGGTTGATATTATTCGAGGTACAATTTGCATCGTCGTTGAAAATGTGTAAAATTCGGTATAAAATTTATGGGTATTTAGGGTGTAAAAGTCGGATAGTTGGTTGAGGTGGAGGTCTATACGTTTTGAAAAGATGGTTAAATATAGAATTTGTGAGTAAAATTAGGATATAGTTATTAGTAATCAAAACTAGTATAATGCACGTGCGATGCACGTGTAGGGCGAATGAAAATGACAAAAAAAATGTAGTATAATGCTCGTGCGTTGTACGCGGAGGGGGACTGAAAAGGACAAAAAAACTACTAACACGTGCGCTGCACGTGTTGACACACATACACCAAAGAATAAAAAATTGTTTATTTGTTTGTGAACCTCAACTCTCCCATTATAATAGTTATAGATGTTCGTATGTGTTCTATATTTCTTGGTTTTATATTTTGGTATTGTTAATAATGACTGCTCGCTCCACATTATAGGATATTCTTATTTTTTGAAAAATGCCACGGATTAGGGGACATGTGGAGGTAGGTTCTAGTAGTAGACAGGGGCGTATCTGAGTTTCAGGGGGCCCTAAGCAAGTTTTAAAATGAGGCCCTTTGTAAGTTTACAAAATAAAAAATTAGAATTATTTAAATTCAAACAAACTTTGAGCCTAGAGGACGAACTACTTAAATGAAATCAAATTTATATATATATACATATTTCCTTCCAACAAAAAAATAATTGATAATATACGCATTTTCCATAAAATGTATGATGGCAAAAAGAAATTTTGACAAACTCTAACAATAAAAACTCTAACAATAGTACCTAATTATTGTAGCTTCAAAATTTTCCTTTTTCTTGAAATCTTCAATAATTTCCTCCAATTTCGGTCCCAAATCAGAAAATGAATACTCCTTCTCCAAATGATATCTGAAATTAAAAAATACAAATATTAAATTAATAATGTAATTATTTCTTTACATAATCTCAACAGTAAATTAATAACTCAACAATACAATTAATTTAAATTTCGTGGTATTTAATTTCGTGGAATCAGCAACGCTCTCTTGACTCGTGAGATATTTAATTTCCATGAAATGGGTAGGGCAAGAGGAAAGAGTGTTTTGTGTTCACAACTCATAAGCACTGAAAACAGCTGACCAACTATAATTAACCAATCACCATTGCATATTCTCGCAGGGGTTTAGGGGTGGGGGTGGCAATTAACTGTTCTCATGACTATCTATAATCTATCTACAGTTTAGCTGCAAACTTAACATTTGAAACAAACCTACACTCACAAGCCAATGCACATGAATCCCTGACGATACACAAACAACTGTGTATCAGTAAAAAAGAACAGTTTCGTCATTTAATTTTGTTGATGATATCAATACATTACAATTTACACAAGATCTCAAATTTCAGAATAGCTTTGCAATTTTGAGATCATGACCATGAACACATTGTCCTCTGCAGTAAATTCCCAATCTCAGAATGGCAGCGATTTCTTATCCTTGTTCGTTCATTCAAAACAGTAAAATTTAAGCTTATAATAGTATTATAGTTACCGAGAAAACATAGATAACTCCACAAGCAATAAGCAAGTAACTCACATCAAGCACTGGTCAACTTCATCCCAATGATCACAATTAAGAATTAACGATAATTAAAGAATATTCTGATAAATAATGGTAAAAATCCCAATGATCACAGATTCACAATACCTAACGGCGACGCGTGGGGACGGGCGAGGCGGCGCGGCGGAGAAGGGCGACGCGCGATGCGCGACACGACGACAGGTGCGGGCGACGCTGTGAGATGGTCCCTCTAGTAGTTGTCTAGATTAAGAAAAATTTCAATAAGATTCAAGATGAAAGAGAAATCAGGAGATGGAGAAAAAAGTTGGAACTTGGAGTTGATTGAGATGGAGAGAAATCAGGAGAAGAATAAGAA
Source organism: Hemerocallis citrina (assembly GCA_017893485.1). NCBI lineage: Eukaryota > Viridiplantae > Streptophyta > Magnoliopsida > Asparagales > Asphodelaceae > Hemerocallis > Hemerocallis citrina. Next base: position 95,641,683 of record CM030362.1, read on the forward strand.
AGTAGGACGGGAGTTGATTTAGATGGAGAGAAATCAGGAGAGCTGACGGTTGGGTTTCCTTTCTTTACTCTTTTTTTTTTTTTTTTTTAATAGCAGTGAATTAAAAAAATTCAAAAGGGGGCCCTAAAAGATTCTGGGGCCCAAAGCAGCAGCTTGGGCTGCTTGGGCCCAGATCCGCCATTGGTAGTAGAGCCAATCGTGGCGATGGACCACGTACATCTTTTGACCCACCTCCACGCGGTGGACGTGGTGGTCGTCGTGGTGGCACCGAACGGACTAATGTAAGCTTATAATTTTCTGCAATCGATTTGTTTCATTATCATATAATTGAATGATATATTTCTTTGCTGATGTAAATGTTGTTTTGCAGGTCCCAAGTAACCCAAATGTGGCTGGTACTTCGTCCCCGGCCCCTTCTTCATCTACTATTCCCCTTGGAGGTCCAGGTCCCCTCGACCCCGCTCTTCTTACTCTTCAGTCGCACCATCGTTCTAGAAATGTGTGGGAGGGCGATTCGAAGGAGTGTACATTCCGTGGGGGTCATCCACTCCCTATGCACCAACGGATTCACCAAATCTTACGGGATTGCGGACTCTACGGTATTGCACTGATGAGCGGCATCAAGTGCGATCGGCCACTGCTTACAGCACTCCTCGAGAGATGACGTCCTGAGACCCACAGCTTTCACCTTTCAGTTGGGGAGATGACTGTTACGTTGCAGGACGTTTCAGTAATCACAGGCCTTCCAGTAGATGGGCAGGCGGTGACTGGATCTATGGACTTCGACCCTCCATATTTAGTAAAACAATATCTTGGTGTCGAAGTGGAGACTGGGGCAGTTATTGGGAAACAGATTCGGTTGAAGTGGTTAAAGGAAAAATTCAAAAACCGATTGACAGATGATTCGACTGAAGAGGAGGTCCACTACTACTGCAGGGCGTACATCCTGACTTTTTTTGGAGGTGTATTGTTCCCTAATTCCAGCGGCCATTCTGTCCCCCTCATGTACCTCCCGCTTATTGCAGACCTTGGACGAGTCGGCTAGTACAGTTGGGGTAGTGCTGCCTTAGCATCCCTCTACAGGAGCTTGTGCCTGTGTAGTCTCGGGTCCGTGCAGATGAATGGCCCGATGATATTGCTTCAAGTGTGGAGCTGGGAGCGTATCCACGTTGGACGTCCTGTAGTTAGGAAACAATCACCCAACTGGATCCATCTCCCTGTGGACCAGTACATGCTACCTCCTCTTGGTGTGTACTGGTCCGGTAACCTTACTTGGACTGCCAACCCGAACAGGTGTCTGACCTACTTCTGTGATGAGTTGCACAGGTTGGCAGATAACTGCGTAGTATGGATGCCCTACACGGAGGAGCGTCTAGCTCGACTACCGCCCATTTCCCTGTATAGGCGAGATCTTTGGCTAACAAAAGCACCACTGATCAACTTCAGCACTGTCGAGTTCTATTATGTGAACAGAGTGCTACGACAGTTTGGTCTGCATCAGGCGATTCCGGTAGCCGAACCATTCAATGCGGATATTCATAAAATTACTGGAATGGGTCGTACGACAGGTCATAATTGGGCGACAAGCTTCTCGACATATGTGGAGAGATAGAATCTACAAAGGTTCGATGAAATCATCCAGAACATTCCTCCATTTGACTTAGCAATGCACAAGAACTATATGGGTTGGTATGGGAGGATGACAAGGCGGTACATCTCTCCGACAGGGCAGACTCCAGCAGGCGTGGTGATGCCTATACGTCGACCGGCAGCAGAACCAGTAGATGTACATTCAATGCATTTGCCTATGTTTCAACCAAAAGCATCGGCTATTCGTATGATTGTAAGTTTTTTAGTACTGTTAAGTTTTTTAGTTTTTTTGAACTGGAACTACAAAGTCCAACTTATTATATTTTGTAGATGGCCCAGACTTGGAGTATGGGCAAGAAATGTGCAGCTGTGTTGAGTAGCAACGTAGCCGATGCGGTTAAGGACTTCGCACGCGAGATGCCGACGTCCTGTCGAGCACAAGCTGATGCTGTGGGAGAGGGGGCGACCCTGGATGCTATCTTACACACTCCCTCTCATCGGACCAATACACGTGGTAAGCGAGTGAAGAGAGTTGCCCGTAAACCACCGCGTCGTCCTATAATTGAGGAAGAACAAGAAAAGGACGTGCAAGTAGAGGGTGAGGACCAACAAGAGGAAGATGAGCCAATAGAGGGTGTGACACAGAAAACTCCATCACCCTTAGGTAAGAGGCAACGACGACGTCGCAACATGTTCACCCCGGACCCGTGAAGACACTACATATTTTGATTAGTTTATTTTTTGTTGTAATTATAATGTGAGTTATTCTGTATCCGAATCTTGTAATCAACTTTTGAAAAGTGGAATCAATAAATTTCAAAATTCGGTATGGGGTGTGAGCGTGTGGTGTTCTATTGTTAAGGTTTTATGTTTTTTTTTGGAATTGTGCTGATAAATTGGATTGATTTGTGGATTGTCATTTGAAGTTGGATATGTGTATTGTGGAGATGTGGAATGTAGATTGTGCTGAGAAGCTGGATTGTATTGTTGAATGGAGATGCTAGAGTAGTTTGTGGAATGAAGATGGAGATGCTAGAGTTGTTTGTGGTGTAGATGTCCCACCAAGAGATGAACAATTGGGTTCTTCTGCATACAGAGCAAAGCGAGTCTAGGTATAAATACCCCGCTTTTTCAAAAAGCGAGTGTACATCAGTTGGAATCCAAGAGATCTTGAAGTCTCTGGGAATCAAGCAAACTCAACAGTCGCTTTTTGAAAAAGCAAGTCTGGGTATAAATACCCAGCTTTTTCAAAAAGCGAGTCTACACCATTTGGCATCCCAGAGATCTTGAAGCCTCTGGGAATCAAGCAAACTCACTAGACGCTTTTTGAAAAAGCGAGTCTGGGTATAAATACCCCGCTTTTTCAAAAAGCGAGTCTACACCATTTGGCATCCCAGAGATCTCGAAGCCTCTGGGAATCAAGCAAACTCAACAGACGCTTTTTGAAAAACCGCGGTGTTCAGACCTAAACTCACTTTTTGAAAAAGCGAGTCTTAGCTCTGTATTCATTTTTGGTAGCAGATTGAAGGCTCGCTTTCCCAAACACCGCGCTTCTTTATGTCAAACTCGCTTTCTGAGAAAGCGAGTCTTTAGCTTGTTGAAAAAAATCTACAGGCAAAAGACTCGCTTTCTGAGAAAGCGCGGTGTTCTGTATAAGACTCGGTTTTTGGAAAAGCGAGTCTTGCCTATGTTAATGAAATCTTTAAGTTAGATTACGATACTCATAACGCAACAAACACACCAGGACATCAACAAAAATTACAAACGAATTTTCAAAATAAAACTTTGTCGTCTCTATCGACATAATTTAGTACAATTACAAAGTCCAAATTAAAAAGTACAAGCATTCAATAGTTAAATGTTCTGAGTTCCACTATTAGTGCATCGCCGCTTATTGTGTCCTTGTAAACCACATTTTGAACATTTCATCTCCGTACCACGACTTGACCTATCTCTCACATCCATGTCATTGCGGAATCTGGTAGTTCTAGGCCTGTCCTTCCTTTTACGTCGCAAACTGGCATCAGGTACTAGTTTTGGTCCATCAATAATAGACCAATATGCTGGATCTAGAATAGGCTGAAACAATGGGCCGTATGTTTGTGCTAATGAAGTAACGGTGTAAAATTTATCAACGAGATGCTTGTGATCGATTGCACGATATACACAAGCTGCCAGTACATGAGAACATGGGATATGGTATAGATGAAATTTCATACATGTGCACGTTTTCGTTCCCAAATTCACAGTGTGCAAGTTCCCACCCTTCCTTTCTCCACCCACCATGCGTATACCCGTTCTCACGGAAAAAACTCCCGGTTGATGATGGAACATTGTAACCTCATGTCCGTTAGCTCTCTCACGGCGACTATCGAGCAGTTCATGTACTCTTCGAGCAAAAATCGTCCTTTCAGATAAAAGTTTACTGGCTTCCTGTCGACGAGTAGTAAAATAAGAGTTCAGACGTAAGAAGATCGTCTCAACAATCGCTGTTACTGGCAAACTACGGACTCCTTTCAAGACTGAATTGAACACTTCTAACAGGTTCGTAGTCATTATCCCGTATCTTCGACATTCTTCTGCATAAAGTGCTCATTTCTCAACCGGCTTCTCTTTCAACCAATTAGCCGCCTCCACATTTACGTTTTCAAGTTCAGCAAGTTTGGCCATGAACTTTTTTGGTTGGCGTTGACACACTATAATTTTCGCCTTCTTACGCAATGCCTTGCTACCAAATTTACTAAACAAATTTGTAGCAAAATGACGCATACAATAACGGTGATATCCATTAGGTTCGTTCCAAGCTCTATTTTGTAACTCCATAGCAGACATTATACCAGCGTGATGATCAGAGATAACACACAACTCAGTGCGATCGGTGACATAATATCGGATGCAAGTCATGAACCATGTCCACGTATTTATATTCTCTCCATCAACCAATGCAAATGCAAACGGAAATAAGCAATCATTCGCATATGGGGAAACAGCAATTAGCAAGCAATCCTTGTACTTACCGTACAAGTGAGTTCCGTCAACACTGATAACAGGTCTGCAAGACTTGAAACCTTCAATTAAAGGACCAAATGCCCAGAATACACCCTTGAATGTTTCCTCGCTAGGACTAGACTCATACTTATCCCAGTGAACAACGGTTCCTGTATTTGCTGCTTGAATTGCTGTGAGTAGAAAATGCAACTTTATGTATGCTTCTTCGAAGGTACCATACAATCTCTCGATTGCCTTTTGTTTTCCTCGCCAAGCTTTCTTATACGAAATCTGATAATTATATTGTAATTTAACAATCTCAATAATTGACCTCGGTGATAAACCGGTATCCTTTTTCACCACATCAACAATCAGATTACAAACAAGATTGTAATCAATTTTAAGGTGATCCTGATTCAACGTTGGATTCGTACAAGTGTGTGGCCCAACTATCTTCTTCACCACAAAATTCGTCCCACCTTTTGGAACCATTGCTCGCAATCTCCAAGGACAGCCACCATCACTTACTCCGGGGGGACCTTACACGATCTCCTTAATGGTACATTTTCTAGGTGTCATTTTGCATTTAACGGTGTACAGTGACGGTGTAGATTTCAAAGTTACGAATTCACAATGTTTTTTGATAGAATACAACTTTACTGCCTGTTGAATCGACTGCTTACTTATAAACTCCTGTCCAACGTACAATTCGTCTACATTGGACGAAGCAGACGACTCTTGTGGAACTAGGTGTACTCTAGCACCTTCAGCCATCTCCTCGGTAACATGAGCATCAACATTGGCGTAGCTATAAGTAGCTCTGACTTCATTAGAACTGTTGTTCGTAGGATTTACATTTGCACCACTATCATCATCATCTTCGTCTCCGTCATCAATTTCACCACTATCAACATCTTCATCGTCTGTTTCTTCCTCTTCTTCAACATCGTCTAATAAGCTGTTGTTACAGACTGCATTTTGAAAGAGTTCAAATATACCGTTGATGCGGTTTGTTTTTGGTCGCAGTGTGGATGCACCAGGTGTGAGTTCGGACTCAATTTGTAATGAGGAAAGAATACGGTACCGGACGGTGAGCGAGAGGCTCGCTTCGGCGCTTGAGGATGGGCTCGGATGGCCTCGCCTCGAGTACCTGCAGACGGTCCTGGAACACCGGGGTTTATCCCGGTGGCGGACCCTCCGACGATCTAGTCAGTCTCTGTGAGAGAGTAGCAGTAACTAGGAAAATTTAGGTGGCAAAGATTGATTACCTGAAAAGGTGGGTGTGGGTCTGGTATTTATAGGGAATCCCAACCGGGTTTGGATCCGCTTGGGGGCCGGGTCTGAGCCCGAAAGCCCATGGGCCTGACGTGGCAGGAGGCCCAGGGGGTTTAGGGCGGACGTGGCAGTGCCAAGAGTGGTATAGGGCTGACGTGGCAAAGCCCTAGGTGGTATTTGGAGCTGACATGGCTGATCATGGGGCTCCTGTGTCTCTGGGAGAATCGGATGGCCTGGGTTGCGCCAGGTCATCCTTATTCCATGCCAGGCAGGGCGGACGGCCCGTAGGGCTGTCGCGGATCGGAGGCCGAGGGCCATCGAGGCTCGTCGGATACGAGGAGACCAGTTCTGTGGGGGGTGAATTTACGGCTCGGTGCCGAGGCTGTAGTGGTCCGGGGCCGAGCCGGATTGTTTTTTTCTTTTCGAGTGAGCCATCCTGGGCCTTGGCTGGGCCCCAGGCCATTTTTACCCTACCACAACCGTCATTTGGAACAGAGTCAGGAACCGGGCTAGGTTGGCGTGGCAGCTCAATATTTACAGAATCCGGAATTGTTATATTTGTGAAGGTGTTCTCTTGTGAGGATACTGGATTTGGTTGTAAAGATTGAGCGGGGGTAGACCTCATCTGCTGTGTAGGTACTATCCTTATGAAGCTTGCACTGGGAATATCATGTGGCTGAGCATTCATAACTCGAATTTGCTGAATATATAACTCTAATGCAGACCAAGCACAATTGGGATCAAATGTCCTAGCAATCAATGACTTCAGCGCATTATCAGTAGGTACGGGCACTGTCATAAAATACTGACCATCTCCTCTTCCTGCTGCGTATCGAGCTAAAATTTTCACATTCCATTGATTCCTATCCCAATTAGTAACTTCATATATTTTCTCAACTAGTTCTTCAAATGTAATGGTACGGGGTACCAAAACTATTTCCGGATCCAACACACTATAACAACAACCAATCTTTGGATCACGAATTATTTTACCACCAAAGTATAACCAAATAGGAATCTCCAAATCCATACCTACGTTAATTTATACCAATGAGCGAGTTATTATCTACCCATAAAGAAAACCTAATGAAATTAACAAAATAATGGGGCAATAAACATCATACCTTCACAATAAAGTTGCTTTCCTCTTCAAGTATACCCAAATTCCAACAAATTAAACCTCTATCGGAAGATGGCTTTAAGTTGTTCAAAGCAATTTTATGGGTTATTCCACAAATTACGAAGGTACTTTGACGAATTTGAGATGAGAGATGGGTTAGGGTTTCGCGAGCGAAGAGGAAGAGAAAGAAGAAAGAGGAATAGTGAGATCTGTTTGGGGGTGGGGGTTTAAGTCCCGAACGAGTTAATTCCCCCCGCTTTTTCAAAAAGCGAGTGCTGCTGGGCAAAGAAGGCCAAGACCCGCTTTTTGAAAAAACGAGTTTGGTATAATCTATCACGCTTTTTCAAAAAGCGAGTCTTAGGTTTTCAATTTTCTGAGCCCTAAGACTCGCTTTTTGAAAAAGCTTGATGGATTATACCAAACTCGCTTTTTCAAAAAGCGAGTGGGGCGTTTATGGAATAAAAAAAAAACAGGTCGTTTGTGGAAAAACTTTCACAAAAAGGGTCATTTTGGGAAAAAATTCCGAATCCCGCTCTTATTTATTTATAATTTACTTATTGCTATTTACGTTCACCATGAACTGAGTTGCACCCCTTACATGAACATCTCTGATGCTGTTTGTTTTTGGGAGGGGTGTGGATGCACCAAGTGTGAGTTCGGACTCAATTTGTAGTGGTGGAAGGATGCGGTAACGGACAGTGAGCGGGAGGTTCGCTTCGGCACTGGAGGATCGGCTCGGATTGCCTCGCCTAGTATACCTGCAGACGGTCTAGGAACACCGGAGTTTATCCCGGTGGCAGACCCTCCGACGATCTAGTTAGTCTCTGAGAGAGAGTAGCAGTAACTAGGGCTATTTTGGTAGTCAAAGATTGATTACCTCAAAGGGTGGGAGAGGGCCTGGTATTTATAGATAATCCCGATCGGGTTTGGATCCGCTTGGGGGCCGGGTCTGGACCCGGATGCCCATAGGCCTGGCGTGGCAGGAGGCCCAGGGGGTTTAGGGCAGACGTGGCAGCCTCATGAGCGGTTTAGGGCTGACGTGGCAAAGCCCTAGGTGGTTTCGGAGCTGACATGGCTGATCGTGGGGCCCCTGTCTCTTTAAGAGAATTGGATGGCCTAGGTTGCGCCAGGTCATCCTCATCCCTTACTAGGCTGAGTGGAAGGCCCGTGGGACCGCCGAGGATCGGAGACCGAAGGTCGTGGGGGTCGTTGAGATGGGGAGGCCGGTTTCGTGGTGGTGACTTAACGGCTCGGCACCGACCCTGTGATGGTCCGGGGCCGAGCCAAAATGGCCCTTGAGTGAGAGCCATCCTGGGCCCTGGCTGGGTCCCAGGTCATTTTTATCCCACCTCAATCTCTAATACCGGAGCACCTACAGCTTAAATGTTTTGTACTGATAAATTTATTTAGCCTACTAGGAGACTTGCTTAGACCATCGGTGCATAAAAGCATCCACAGTTCTGATTACTAAAAAAATAGCAAAATATATATATTAAATATAGCAAAAAATCTTGGTTGCTGCAGTCATGAAATGCTATAATATAGCAATTAAAAATAAAATATGATTATATTATCTTTTAGCTAGAGTTTCTCCCACTAGATTTTCTAGAGAGAGAAGCCCCCCAAAAAAAATCCAAAAAACAAAAATTCTAGATCTAGAGACTGTTTGGAGGGGGGTGGCGATCGGGATCTCGCCGTCCCCTCCCCGACCGCCGTTCGACGCCCAGATCCCCAATGCATATCGCTCCACCACCTCTCCTGCCGCGACTGGGATCGCAACCCACACCTCCGTCCCATTCCCCCTTCCTTCCCCGACTGCACCCTCCGCTTCTACTCCCCTCCCTCCTCCGTTGACCTCATCTCCGATTCCGATATCAAGCGCAATCCAGATCTCCGACGCATCCAGATCTGGGTCTCCGAGTGGATCCTCTCCCTCTCCGAGTGGATTGCCCTCCAGATCTGCGACGCCACCGTGCGTCGAGTGCGACGTGCGACGGCGAGGCGCCATCGTGCGAAGCGTCCAGCATCCAGATCTGGGTTGCTTTTGGAATTGGGGGTTTGGGGGTGAGTTGATTGGGGTTGGGGTTTGGGTTAGATTGGGGTTGGTTGGCTTTGCTAGATATTTTCCCGGATGTTCTTCGCGCTTGCCACCATGTCCACACTCTCGGGGCAAATCATGGCAATCTGCGGCTATGATTTGGTTTTTGTGAGGGTTGGTAGTGCGTGTGAAGAAGCCAAGTGTGCTTATCTATCTGTGAGTCGCTATGATGAGCGGGTTATGATGTTTTGCACGATTGTGGAGCTTGGGCCCGAAGATGGGTGTAACACCTCGGATTTTAAAATACCGGAAATATTCGTTTTTATATTTTGTAGGGGTGAGAATTATTTTAAAGCTATAATTTATTATTATTTTAATATCGATACTGGTATTGAATATTTGTGGTTGATTGGTATTATTGAAATATTAGAGTTAAGAGTTGAGATTTTGTGTGAGGAAATATAGTTTATTTTATTTTATCATTATGGGAGATTGTTATAATATAATTTTACTGTGTTTTGTATTGTTTGTATTATGATAGAAAAGAGTTGGGGTTTATTTGTAATATATTGGATTTGGAGGGCTCATATGTGCATATACCATATTATTATTATTATTATTATTATTATTATTATTATTATTATTATTAAACTTATTACCAAAGTAACCCCAACCCCATTTTCCCCTTCTTTTCCTTCTTTCTTTCCTTTCCATTTTCTTGCTCCCGACCGAATCGAAGGCAGCGAACCCATCTTTCGGCCCCCTCTCTCTCTCCTCAAATCCACTTCGTTCCTTCGCCAAATCCAAATTAAATTGGGGAATAGGCTAATTGAAGGGTCCTCTACAACGTGGTAGCATCGGATTTTCGAAAGGATTCCGAAAAGGTATACCCTATTTTATTTATTCGTATAAAATTTAGTGTGGTTAGTTTTATTGAGTAGGATTATGATGGTAGAGAGATTTAGAAGTGTTGGAAGTAGAAGATTTGGAAAATTAGTGGGTTGTTAGAGAAATTGCAATTTGTTAGTAAATTAGGGTTTTGGGTTTGTAAAATAGAGATATATATATATAAGAATTATCTCTGGTATGGTGGTAAAAATTGTAGTGAGTCATTAGAATAAAATGGGGAGTAGTGATTTTGGCATAAAATCGGATTATAGGGTTTATGGAATCGGGTAGAAAACTCGATCCAAATAATTGTAGAAAATGCATATGAGGGTGTAGAGTATTATGAAAGTATTAATATGAATTTAGGATGATTTTTATAGGCTTCCAGCTCAATTAAATTGAGTAAAATGGATTTTAGGCGAAAAGTGCACGTCGGGTATTCGGTGAAATGCCCGAGCGATATAGAGATGAGAATTTGATGAATTCGGAGGTGTATATGAGTCTTATTATTATTGTTAACCCTAATTTGAGATATTAGGACAAAGGGATTGAAGAAATTAGGAAATAGGAAATTTTCCTATTAGAAATCCTCCGATCAATAAGGGAATGTTTGTATTGGGACCCAAATTCGAAATCCGTCGACGTAGCTTGGCTACTTAGGTCATTTGTAACTAGTGGGTGAAGACGGATTCGAATTTGGAGATTTGTAGGTCGAGTTTTGAGTTTTAAGCTAATCGGTCCTATAATTTCCTATTTAGGTGGAAAAGTCGAACTTCGACTAGCTACAGGACGGACGTGGGACATCGTTTGCTCGATCCGTCAGGTGAGTATGTTGTATTTACAAATATTTTATGTTGTGGCCGAATTTCGTGGCCTTTTGATATGTTTTGTGGGAGTTATGCCAAAAGTGGATTTTTATTGAAAATACGGATTTTTAAGGATCCAAAATGGGTTTTGAGATATGTGGTGAAAGTGACTATTTTAAATATATAAAATCTATTGTATGGGTTATTGGGATGTGTTGAAGTATAAAAATTAAATATATTAAGCGGTTTATGCATATAATTACCTTGTGCATGTTTGGTATATAATTTGGGGCATATAAGCCCTCATAGGTGATTTTACTTACCTAGAGTATTGTGTATGAGCTAGCATGCTTTAATTGGTTGCTATGGAGTTCAGTTAAATGGAATAAGTGATGGTAGTCATTTCTCTTGGAAACTTACAAATGTAATGTATGTGGTGATATATATATATAGATGATAATGATCGGTGATGTGATAAAATACATGTTTATGTTCTAATTATGTTCGAAATAAATTAATGGGTAATAATATGATATGATAACGTGATAAAGTATACATTTTCATACTTTTGTGATAGGGAATAACATCCTGTAACTCTTTTATTAATGATACACTTGGCGTATAGACATATGTGATTTAATGAAGTAGTAAATAGCCTGGTATTCATAATGTGTGATGTTGTGGTTAAATAAATAACCTGGTGCATTCATGATATGCAATAGTATGACATGATGGGTTATATGTTAAATGACATGGTGTATGTATATATGTGATATAATGAGATGATAATTAATATCGTGACAAATGGTAAGAAAAGGTAAGATGGTAAGTGTTAATAAAATGTGTTTTTATTCATGTGATTAAAGTCAAGAATGTGGCACTTGGTTAATTAAAAGCTGTGATGCTTTGTGTTGAATTAGTAAGATGAAAAGATGAAATGATTAATGCTTATAACAGATGGCTTTGTTGACCAGTACCTACAGCAATCCTGGGGGTTTGGGCTAGACCTCCTAATACCCAAGGACCGGCTTGGGGCACGAGGACCCAAACTATGTTTGGGGCACGAGGATTTTATCGCCCAAGCTATCGGCTTGAGGCCCGGCTTTCCCTCGATGACAGCTGTCGCGAGGAAGTACCCAGTCTATCTGGGGTCAGTGGTTTTTCCCTCCTGGCTATCGGCTGGGAGGAAGTACCCAGTTTATCTGGGGTTAGTGGTTTTTTCCTCGATGACAGCCGTCGCGAGGAAGTACCCAGTTTACCTGGGTTCAGTGGCTTTTCCCTCTTGGCTTCGGCCGGGAGGAAGTACCCAAGTTCTACTTGGGGTTAGTGGTTCCCTCGCTAGTTCGGCTAGGAGAAAGACGTAGCCTCGGACGAGTAAGACTCTGTGTGAGCATCGGTCCGCGTGTTTTACTGGGCTGTCGGCTTTCAGTATGTTGGGATACTGTGGCTCACTGGTCGACAAACTAATAAAATAACTAAGTGTTAATAATAAATGTGAATTGTGCGTGGAAAGGAAAGTAAATAGTAAAATGTGAATTGCGTGTGGAAAAGAAAGTGGAAAGTGACTTGTGAATTGTGAATGACAAAGAAGGTAGTTGTGAATGAAATAAATGTGAAAGAAAATGAGTTATGAGTTAGTATATGAAAAGAAGTGATAAATGCAGTGCGTGGTTAATTTAAAATGATAATAATAGAAGAGACATGTGTTCTTATGAATAATACGAAGTAATGGTATTATGTGTGTGATCATTAAAGTAAAATACAGTTGATGTGAGTTGTACCTTGGAATTGTGTCAAGGAACTACCTGCCCGCTATTTCTGTGGAAATGGTGGGAACTACCTGCCTTGGCATAATTCGCAGGGTGAGTTGATATAATAGTGGTAATGATTGACGTAAATGAGAAAAAAAGTAAAGTGAAGATGATAAGTGATTGAAGTGATTAATAACCAAGCTATCGGCTTGAAATGTGATGTGATATTACCCAAACTGTGTGTTTGGGGTGCGGTGATTATTACCCAAGCTATCGGCTATGGGGTGTGATATGTGTGGCCCCAGATTGTGTTTGGGGATTAAGTGAAAATGATAATAAGATTTATTGTTTATAAGAATGAGAAATTACTAAAGTGATATAATAAGATGTGAATGAGCTATAAAACATGGTTCTGATGCAATGAGTATAAGTATTCTAATTAATGAGGTGTTAATGATGTGATGAAATGTGAGTAAATCGCATGGGCAATGAGATGTGGTAATTATGTCATAAGATATGAAGGAAGGTGGTAGTATGAGAATAGATGCATATGTTTATGTTGTGATACTTTTATAACATAATAAAATAAATACCTGTATTATGAGATTGGGTATGAAAATGGTTATTAAAGAAAGTATGTTGTGATATGAGTTTGTGTACCTTGGAAGTGTGTCGGGGAACTACTCACCCGCTATTTCCGTGGAAATGGTGGGAACTACCTGCCTCGGCACAACTTCCAAGATGAATGTGTGTGTTGATGACATAATATAAGTAAATGAAACGCATGGCTAAATAGAGTTGGAGAAATGATGTAATAACATCATGTAGTTATATTAACATAAATAGTGAGATGCTGATATGACGATAAGTGTGGAAAGATGAATATTCGTATTATGCGAATGTAAGATAAGTATATATATATACGAGGTTGATGTGAAGTGTATTATGAAATGTGGGAAGTTATGAATAATTAAATAGTTGAATGCAGGTTTGGCAGAGTAATTGATATGTCATTGTAGTGACGATGTTGTTGTATTCAAGATTCAGGTTGCCTTATTTTAATTTGGCATTCGTAAGTTTAATTTATTTTCTTTATACTATTTTAATTTGTTCTTTGATTAATAACTATACTCACACCAGAAATGGCTAACCCCTTAGTGTTTGGGGGGTTAGGGGAGTCTGAGGACTACCCTAGGTCCCCCACTGTTGCAGGTTCTCATCAGTGCAGAGGTGAGGCGTGGAGTGGTAGTATAACTTTTTATTTTAAAAATTTGTATTATTTAGTTATAGGAATAGTGAAATTTATGATTTAAATTGTATTATGAGTGTATAAGCCTGTATATGACGATGATGAGTATAGTGTGAGGTGGTGTAGTATGTTGGTGACCCGTACCCATCTTGTCGTGGAGTACCAGGCTCTGTGGTAAGTCTTACCATGATTTTTCTAAGATTTTACCTCGTTTTTCAAAGAAATTCATAGTTTTTAATTGATATTTGATAATCCGTTATGAGTTTGGCTCCCAGAGCATTATATTATATTGCCTGTGTGTATCTGCTCATTTTGGCCTGGGGAGCCCATGAAAATATTATGTGGTTTGTGAGCTACGGAATTTTGAGCAGAATTCCGTAAGCTTTTTGTGTTTCGGGGCAAAATTTACAGGGGAGACTCTGTCAAAATTTTTCCTGGAATATAACTTTCTTAGTTTATGATTAAAGTGATATAGAAATTAAAAGAATTGAATTTGGAGACTTAGTTTTCAAAAAAAAATAAAAATTGGGGTGTTACAATGAGGTCCCTCCGTAGTGTGTGCTCACTTGTCTCTACTTTCGGGGTGCTTGTCTCAACTGTCGCGGAGCGACTATGTCGCCCCAGAGCATCCTCCCGCGCCTGTTGTCGCGAACGCCATGGATCTGGGGTTCAAGTGTGATCGGGGCGATGGCGAGGTGCGCCTTCCCCTCCCAAAGTACGCTGTCTTGCACGATTGTGGTGCTTGGACCCGAAGATGGAGTCCCTCCATGATGTGCGCGTTTGAGTGTCCTACGATGTCGCCAGTGCAGTCTTCACAGCGTCTACTATCAGGCTATTGAGCTTCTTCCAGCTTAGGCCACTGGCTTGTGACAGTGTCGCATATTCCCTCGGATTGGGAGTATGAGTCGAGATAAATCTGTGTGGTGAGAAATTGCCGGAGAGAGCTAGAGTGTGAGAGCGGTGAAGGTATCATCTCCACGGCTGTCTCCTGAAGCGTGGTGTTTGGTGAGGTGAGCGAGATAGTTGTTTGGTGAGAAAATACCTGAGAAAGCGTTATCGTGTGAAAGGTGAAGGTATCCTCTTCACGGCTATCTCTTTGGTGGTGGCTGTGGGAGCTATTGGGGCATTTGTAGGATGAGTGGTGGATATGGTGGGAGGATGCGATAGCTGTGTATGTGCCATGAGGTCAGAATTCGATCTGTGGGGCTTGGGCCCAAAGATGGGATCCCCCAGTGAGGTGAAGGCATGGATCGGCGGATGATAAAATCCTGCCAGACTTGTTTCAGGTGGGTGTGCATGTGCCGTGAAGGCAATGTACGAAGCTAAACTTACGTACTTACAATTTTGCTGGTTCGAGATTGTTTGTCGGCCCACCTTCAGGTTTGTTGGAGGAATTTGTTGTTTGTACGCGTCATGTTTGCTTCATGTATGTTTTATTTTCTGTCTGTAGTTTGTACTTTGGCCCAGTACTCTGGGTTTGTTTCGTTAAGCTCCTAATGAAACAGGGTGGCCAGATTCCATCTTTTCCTTCAAAAAAAATAAAAATAAAAATAAAATATGATTAGACGTAACTTGAAGCTCCGTCGGAGGCACATTTTTTTAAAAAAAATCTTACCATCCCATCCCATCCCCACATTAACCCACTTTCTACCGGCCTTAATTAACCCCTCAATTGCCCACTAATTAATATAACCCCCTAATTAACCCCTAATTAATTATTTAAGTATATTTAACTAAGCCTAAGTATAATTATTCATTAAATGGGCTTTGAAGTTGGACGGACGGTGAAGTTCCCTCCAACACACAATTGCTCATGGGACGGATGGTAAAGTTCCGTCTGAGGTAAAAATTTAATAAAAAATTAATTTTTATTTGGGATAGAACTTGAAGTTCCGCCCGATATAAAAAAAAAAATTATTTGGAACGGAACTTGAAGATCCGTCCGATATAAAATTAATTAATTTTTTATTTGGGACAAATCTTCAATTCCCGTCCGCTATAATATGCAAATTCTCATATCTATTCTCAAATATAGTGTGCGAATCTTTCAAAATATGAATAAATAGCAAACGACTGCAGAGACGCGTTTGCTATTTTATGGATAATATGAAAATTTAGCTAACGACTGTGGATGCTCTAATAATGATGAGCAATTTTTAAATTGTTGTGCATTAATTAAAAACAAGGATGCATATTCATCCTTAGACGATTTAATTGATTGGGTACTGATATGGCTAAAAATAGGGTTAAATCGGAACCGTCCAAATCGGGTGCGAATTTTAAAGCCTGAGGGTAAAATGGAGACTTCACCTATAAATGGGTCAGAAGTAGGTACTGGGTCTTCTCTCCAGAGACCCAACAACACGTGAACGGATCCATCTCAACTGGGTACGGGTTTCAACCCGCTGCTGATCCAGTCCAACAGGATAGAATTAGGATTTCTGATTAATCCTAATCAACGGCCCTTATTCGTATCTATCCTTTCACTGGAAATTAGAGATTACATTCCTAATCTGTTCCTAGGGATTACATTTCTAATTTGATCCCAAAGGCGGCTATAAATACCCCCCCACATCCACCACCATTAAGAGGTAATCAATCTTTTGCCAATTTACGCTCTGTCATAATCTTCTCTGATTACTGACTTGAGCGTCGGAGGGTGCGTCGCCGGGATCAACCCCGATGTATCACACTTTTTGCAGGTGAACGGCGGGAGTCAACGGTCAAACTCCGGCGAGAAGATTCCAGGTTTTTGCTATTCGGTTTTCCTATGAATCCACAAATACTATCAGTTTGCCCCCACACCAGATTTACCGGTAACAGGTACTATGTACAGTAATATGGTTAATTATTACAAAACTTAAAATAATACAACACTTAAAAATCTAGCCAACAAATTTGACTTAAATCTGGAAAGTAACACGACATAATGCCTTTTTTGTGTTCTCTTTTAGGCATATTATTCACATTTACAAAGCATGTGACATTTTGATACTTCCGTGTAAGTGGTGTAACTATAAGTGGTATATAAAAGAAGTGATTTTTTTTCTTTCATTAATATACCAAAACACTTCCGGAATTCACTAAAAGCACCTCATAAGTTTTTGTGGAAAAAAAATAAAACAGCGTTTACTTTCGGAAACAATTTCAATACGAGCATTACCGAACACTTGATTGAATATCCAAACTGTTTTAGTCTCTCAGTCACTAGTATTATTCCTTGCAATTCACTAAAACATTCAAAACAAATTGCCGTTCCTTTTGCTGCAACAAATGTCTGCCAACCCATATCCGCTAACGTACAACTTGCCGTTGACGCTATATAGACTAGCTAAATAACATCTCAGATTCTCAATCACCGGCCTTACTCCTCTCTCTCTAGGTTCTACAACAAAGCCATCCACAGTCGTTTGTGCAGAAAACTGAAAAAAGGCAAAATTGAATTTGACAATTTATCTTTGTTTGCTGAAGTCGTTAAATACAAAATATGGTAATTTCGTAGACGAAATTCGATGAACCCCATCCAAATTTCTTGATTTTTTTAAATATTGGAGGGGTTGCAAAAAAAAAATATATTATTATTATTATTTTTTTTTGGGGGGGGGGGGGCATCTTTTCTTTGATCATGTTTCGTTGAAGGAGTTTTTAAAATAAAAAAATAATTTTTTTTAATCTTGACGTTATTAAAAAATTACAATTTCTTGTTTCATCAGAGGAATTGAAAAATTAATAAAATGAGATTTTGTCCCCTATAAGAAATGGTATAGGATACTTTAGTACTTACTTTACAAATAAATACATTTATACCTATCCTCACGAATCGGACAATACTATGTTATTTCTCCTGCTTTTATTGGTATTATTTACTTTATTCATTGGTTCCATAGGAGTTCATTTTGATCTAGGAGTAATAGATTTGGATATATTATCGAAATGGTTAATTCCGTCCACAAATTTTTTTCATCCACATTCAAATGATTCCTCGGATTGGTATGATTTTTTGAAAAATGCAGTTTCTTCGATAAGTATAGTCATTTTTGGATTATTTATAGCATCTATAATATGGGAATTGCCACATCAAATTCTCAAATATAGTAAGGAACCATAGTTCACAGAAATAAAAAATAGAGCAAAATAGTTGACAACTTTAGCAGTGTATTTCTTAAATAAAAATAAAAGGTAAAATAGCCAACGATTTTAAATGCGAGAAATCTTCGGTTGCTTACTATTTTAGTGAGCACTCACGAAATAGAGCACCTATGACAAATCCGAACTGCTAATATTGTTCTGTATGCTAAGATAACCTAATAATAAAAAATTAATTAATTTGAAATTCATTTGTTCATGATTTGCATCATCATAAGATTGTATGGCTGAAAATTCTAACAACATAATATGTATGGGTAAATGAACTTCAAATTACTTAATTTTTTATTCTTAAACTATTTTAGGTATGTATAGAACAGTATAAACGGTTCTAATTTTTTTATAGGATCTTTATTTTGTAAGTATTTACGAAGTGCTCACAAAAAATAGTGAGCAATTGAATCCAAGGAGACCCTTTAAAATGTTGTCGAAGGAGACCCTTTAAAATGTTGTCAGGTTTAACATAAGAATTTTGATGTGGAAAGTTATAGAACCACATGAAAATCCGAGCAACAAACATAGCCAAAGGAAAAGGAGTACAACTGCAAGATAAGATTAAACAGTTGGACTTAACTAATTCATTGAACAGTTTTCGATTGATTGATTGATTGATGGAGTTGGTTGGAAGAAATTGAAGACAGCTAAGGGCATCACACCGACACTAGTGTGGGGTTGATTTAATAATAACCATAGAGATTTATACATTCGTGGGGGTAGGAGGTTGAGATTTTTCCAAGTTCCAGGCTAATACGGACAAACCCAACCTCTGATAAGGTACGGTGTACGAGTATCATCGGGAAGAAAGAACTATACGGACAATATCTTTTGCATTTATTACCCTCCCCAATAATTTGGCTATTTTAATACTCCTACACAGCTACGCTAATTTTACGACCGTGGGTGTGGGTGTGGGTGGTGGGATTATAGTTACACGCCAACCGGCAAACTCTGTGTACATTTATTTATATATTCTTATTCGGAAATTTAATACTGTATGTATCGTAGTAATTGATTTTTGTATTGTATTGTTTTGTGGGAACGGGAAACATATCTTTTGGGATATTTTGAAGTGCCCATGACAAGATAATATCTAAGATGATTAATGCGTGTGTTGTTTTTAATTTATTTTCTACTCAAGATATTCTCAGTAATTTTCAAACAGCCAATTTATCATCACTCTTTTAATAATAAGTATTTTTTGTTGTTGTAAAAGCTCGTAACATTATTGATGTGACTAAATAATCTGGTTCAATTCGAGTCGTCTTATTTTTTTAGAATCTGCTCATCTTTGATCATTAGGTCTGATGATCCAATCAGCTTTTTACAGCTCCTACATCTCAGACCCAGATTTGTAGCTGATATCTATATTAGATCTGTCCATTCCATTATAAATTACAAAAACATACACCTGGTGCCCGCACACTTAAAAAAGTAGCATCAGGCTGATGCCGTCTGTGGAAAAGCATCAGACTGATTCGATCACAGGCTCGGATCTGACCCCGAGACCATGCTCTTCCATGGCACCAAAGGCCAGGAAAGCACCAATGGCGGGACATCAAGCTGACCCTCCTCAACAACCATGCAACCATGCCCTCATGCAGGGGTCCCGAAGGTAACTACTCGGGGGACAGTCGGAGCCCGGCTTGAGCGCTTCAAATTCGGCTGCCGCCGACCTCCGACATGTCCTCAATAACTGACATCCCGCAAATGACCTCGGGCATCCGCTCAGCTGATCGAGGAGAGGGGCGGCACCCTCTAACCAGGCTCCGACCCACATCATCTGCCCGTCTCAGGGCCGAGAGCATTGGCGCACCCCCTCTCCGAGAGATTACCCGCCCACGTGTGGCCAGGGCAAGCAGGCCCCAGTCTCGAGGGCCGAGTTCCGAGACTTTCGGAACGAAGTCCTCCAGGCTCTCCGATGCGGTCCCAAAGTCGAGCGTCCAAATAACGACCCTCACAGGGAGGAAGCCTAGGGGAGCGAATCCCATGGTTCAACGTGGCTAGTGAGGCACAAAGAGGCCTTCCTCCAACGCCTCCAAGAAATGGAGAATCGCCTGGCTCGGATCAGAGAGAGCCTCCCAAAAATATAGCTCCTCCATGGACTATCTTCTTATTGGGACGAGGCGAAATGTAGTAAATCCCTTCATACTCTCCGATGAACTAATTCCCAACACGGCTCGGAAGTAATTCAGTGTCAGAGGAACTCCCCTATCATCACAGAGCAACATGAAGCACACGAGCTGCTTCCAGGAGTTCAGGCCGTACTGCATGGGACACAATCCCCCCCAGCTCAACACCTCCTTGATAAACGGGTGCAGGGGCAGCCGCAAACCTGAGGTGAAGGCATCCACAGGGAACATACAAAACCAGGGCGATAAGTTATCCGTGGGACGGAGATCGGGACTCGAAAGTCAGCAACTCATACTCCAGCTCTATAAAGTAGTTGGCTTGAATTGGCGGCAGGTCGTCGGTCGTCAAAGCACACAACATCTTGTCCATCCGGATATTTTGCCGACCCGGTGAAGAAGGTTGTACACCATATGTGACCAACTCCACAACATCGTCCGGGTACATCCTAATGGAGCTTGGTTGCGTAATGTACGAGACATCCATCCCATGTTCAGGGACAAACTCGTCCTGTTGCACCGGACTGTCTGGGAGGGTCCACCTCATCCTCCTCATTCGGATGCGAGGGGCCTTCGGAGGGGATGGCGTCGCCAATTGCATCGATTTGGAGGTCTCCATCGATGGATCGACCTCCACCACTTCATCATCCTCTCCCTCATCAACCGCCCTGCCAAGGGCCTCCACCGCCTCTTCATTTTCTGAGTCAACCACCCCTTTCACTTCCTCCTCTCCCTCCGAGTCGCTCAATTCTACTACGAAAGGCTTTCGACTGCGGAACGGCTGGACGTTGTGGACCTGCTCCGCCGTCTCCTAAGATGTAGAGTCAGAGAGATGACCCTCACAGCCATGACAAGATGTGGAGGCAAAAGAACCAGACTGAACTCTCGACATAGTAAAAAAATACTAACCTTATTGCCTTTATCAGAAAGTTCGTCAAAAAATTGATCGCCGATTACTGGGCAGCACTTACAGAGAGAACGCTAGACGAAAAATAAAAGGGGGAGTGGGGGATATATAGGCAACTCTGCGGTGCCTCGAAATTAGATCCAACGGTTAGAGAGATTTCCACACCTCGATCTCCACAACCATGACGTCAGCATCACACGTGCAGCACTCGTGTCACTGCAATCATTGCAAGCGTGCAACTCCCTTTCTCACCAAATCCACCACGCTCGGAGCTCAGCACAGACTTTGAGCCAGCTGCTAGCTTTCTCGCAAAATACAAAAGGATCGACACTCGGCATCCACCTCGATCAAGGGCCAAGCTTTCTCATAAAACATGAGGCTCGACGATCGGCATCAATCTCGAGCAAAGGCCTAACTTTCTCACAAAGCGTGAAGCTCGACGCTTGGCATCGACCTCGAACAAGGGTCTAGATTTCTCACAAAGCATGAGGCTCGACGCTCGGCATCAACCTCGAGCGAAGACCTAGCTTTCTCACAAAGCCTGAGGCTTGACGCTCAGCATCGACCTCGAACAAGGGCCTAGCTTTTCCACAAAGCGTGGGGCTCAACGATCGACATCAACCTCAAGCAAGGGCCTAGCTTTCTCACAAAGCGTGGAGCTCGACGAGGCTCGACGCTCGGCATCGACTTCGAGCAAGGGCCTAATTTTCTCACAAAGCATAGGGTTCGACGCTCGGCAGCAACCTCAAGCCAACCACTATCATAGGAACGAGGCACCGAGCTCGGCCCTTGGAAGCCGGAGCTCAGTCGTCACGGAGCTCGACGACGAGCCCATATCACTCTTCGGGAATTTCGAGCCTACTCTCATAAAATACCATCTACCGATCTTCTCCCAAGAACAGGTTACTCCTCGACAGTTGATACATACAACCCTCCAAGCGTGGGGGCCATTATGTGGCTAAATAATCTGGTTCAATCCAAGTCGTCCGATCCCCTCAAAATCCGCTCATCTCTGATAATCAAGCCTGATGATCGGACTTTCTACAAGTTCAGGCCCACCAAGAAACGGGTCGACCTGGCCCATTAGGTTAACATACCCACTCTCTCTGCCTATAAATATCAGGCCCCCTCCCCCCTATAGAAGTAATGAACTTTTCTCCACCTGAACCCTCGCTATTATTATTCCCGTGACTGACTAGATCGCCGGAGGACTTGTCACTGGGACCACTCCCTATATTTGTAGTCGTTTTGCAGATACTCAGGGGGTCAGCTACCCGCAGTTCCCCCTACACAGCTCATATATCTCAAACCCAGATAGGTAGCGCCCCGAATTTTCAATATAAAATCTCATAAATACGTGACACAATTCCCAGCATCAACCTCAATGTAATAGTAAATATAGCCAAAACACATAAAATTTTCAACTTTTATTACATAAATTCTTTACAAAATACAGCGGAAAATTAAACACTTTGAATAATAATTCTTTCTTTTACAACACATTCTTTTACAATTTACATAAGCCACATTATCATTCTTCCACAAGCATCCAAATCCCAAGCTATAGGTACCTACCTGTAAAATATGAGGATAGAGATAACCCTAACCCCCAAAATTACGGGGTCAGCAATAATGGTGTGAATGACACCAAAATAAATACAACATGAATAAAACTTAAAGAATAAAGTCATGATCAACACATTCTAGTAGTAATAATTAATGGAATATGAAATAACAATAAAAAAGTATAAAAACATCAAGTGAAACTAGACTAAGTGTCAAGTGTAGTAAACAGAAAACAAATATGCATAAAATCAAGTCAAGAAAATACAAATGCAGTATGATGAATCTCTAATGCATATTTGCCGGATTCTATGCAATCCATACTACATAGATCCGGTGCAAGTCCTTATCATTCTCCACTTTATAGGGTTGGATCCCTCGTTATGCAACTAAACCTACTACGGTGATAGAAACAAGATCCAGAATATTTCGCGAATAGGCATCACAACCTTCGACCCGCAAGCATCATGTAAGAATAGCTCTGACCCCCAGGAAGAATCGCCTCCCTGACGTGTACCCCATGAATAGGTTTGCGAGGCTCTCAACATGCTGATACACTAGTACGTCCCGTGAATAGGCCCTTTAACCCTCGACACGCGAATGCACCTTTATACTCCATGAATAGGCCTGCAGACCCTCGACACGCGAACATACCAAATGTCCTCTCGAGACAGAACAAGACACAGTCCTGAAATGCATCCATTGGACTAGACCCCTAGAGCATATACTTATGTTTTCCAAGTTCTATCACATCTTCATTAGTGTCTGTCCTTAAGTTGATTATTATTAAAACACAAATTTCCCCTCTGTAGAGTTAGTGTATCCTGCCGGACTTAATTCCACAACAACCACCCCCAAGACCCAACTGGTCAAAATCCACAAAATCTCATCTGCTGATTCACAGGACTCCCACTCAACTCCTAGAGATTTACAAATCGAATATCAACACTAAATCTTTCATTAAAACTCTTTATTTCATCATCAAAACGTTTATATCAATAAAACTTTATAAATCAACAAAAATCCAAATTCATTCAATATACTCATAAATTTCCAGAGTTGAAATAAAATATAAAATCCATTGAATAACTGAGAATCATATTTTGAAGTCATAGAAAGTCACAAAATATAAATTTATTCAAAAACCATATATATTTCACTTTATAAGGTTACAGAAATACAATCTAAATTCAATTAAAATCAAAATATATCTTTTCGTAAAATATTGTAATTTGTAGTAAAAACATCATCTAAAACAGTAGATCAATAATCCATAAGTGCGAATAAATAATCGTTCAAGAAAAACGACGAAAAACTCGACAAAACAACACAGTCAGCAGTGTCGGTCGACTGTCAAAACAATTCAAAATAACGACGGTCGAGTGTCATGTTGAAATTCCCAAATTTAAAGAACGTCGGTCGATTGCAACTTTTAGTTCAAAAAGTGGTCGGTCGACCGTTGACTGCTCCACAACCAGTTTTGAAAGTTTGTGCATGTTTCGACTGATACATCGATTATACTTCGTAAAATTATAAATTTGTAAAATAAATTTTCTGAGTTGATCAAATACAACTTGTATAACATACTGGAGTTTATAAAACAAATCAAAATCACATTAAGATCATGAAAGAGTAAATTTTGGCAAAATCTTCAAAACAGTGAATATATACTATAGTGTATATATGTGTGTTTGCATCAAAATTCATCAATTAGGAGTAGTGTAATGATTAGGTTCAATCTCAGCATCAAAACAAATCAAATTTCAGTCGAAACTTCATAAAGAACACTTTTGGTCATTCATCGATATATATATATATATATATATATATATATATATATATATATATATATATATATATATATATATATATATATATATATATATATGGAAAGCTTCGGTTGAGCACTACTCTAGTGCTCACCGCGTGAACACTAGGCCTTCGGGCATTCATATCGAAAATCCGATCCGTTCACATTGATCTACACATCTAAATTAGTCTAAATATGTAAAATCAAATCATTTGAAATTCATTTGCTCATCCATCATGTGACTATAAAAATAATGATTTTCAGCCATACAATTTTCAGCCATACAATTTTGTAACACTTTAATTATTTCTCTCTCTCTCTCTCTCTCTCTCTCTCTCTATATATATATATATATATATATTAGAAATATGGACTTTTATACTTCATTTATAATTATTTTTCAACATGTACTAATGAAAATATGGACTTTTATTTATAACTAATTATTGTCATATTATTTAAACTTGAACTACAAAATTTTTGTTTTACTATTTACAAGCCTTTTCGTGTGTTGTATCGTTACGAAAACGTGCCGTGGACACGTGCCCACGGTCAAATCTAGTATATATAAAAAAATCCAACAATCAAAATATTTCAGTTGTTTAGAATTTAAGAAAATTTGTTTTCTTATTTTAAATAGATAGATATAGAATATCCGTATTAGATAAAATCTGAATACAAAATTGGATTACAAAAAAAAATCTCTGCTCATTGGCACTGTAAATGGATGGCCTATCGAAATCAGTCTACGGATTTTATCTTCTTAAAATTTGGAAAAATTGTGTAGTCAAGTGAATTTGAAAAAAGTAATTCTACACCCTCCACTAATTTCATTATTTTTTTTCCCTATGTCAGATGACATATTCTACTAAATGGGAGACCAGTAGACCACTCCACTAGAAATATACCATCTAAAAAATAGAAGAGAATAGTAGTGAAATTGTTAGCGGATAAAGAATTACTTATTTGAAAATAGCCTCCAACCTTAACTCTTATTTACTAGGGCAATTAATAGGAAAATAGCTGCATTAAGTGGCGGTCCGTAGGAATTTAACTGATAGATGCA
The DNA here is from genome assembly GCA_017893485.1 of Hemerocallis citrina. Lineage (NCBI taxonomy): Eukaryota > Viridiplantae > Streptophyta > Magnoliopsida > Asparagales > Asphodelaceae > Hemerocallis > Hemerocallis citrina. The sequence goes on from CM030362.1 coordinate 95,667,006, forward strand.
ATTAAAACTAAGAAAAGGGTGTTGGCTATAAATCTTGAGGAATGCTGCTTCAAATTCTATTTCAAATTAGCATCGATCCGCCTAAGGAATGATTAGCATCTCTTGGAACATTCGTGGCCTGAATTGCCCGGCCAAACAAAGGGCAGTTTTCGATCTTATCTCCTCATCTCGTTGTGACTTAATTGCCATCCAAGAATCCAAGCTTGATTCTCCTTCCCCTTCTATTTACCGGGCCTTAGGCGGATCGATGATTTCTAAGTGGATCGCCCTGGAGGCCATCGGGTCACGGGGTGGTATGTTGGTAGGATTTAAAGAATCGACCTTTTCTTTAATTGGTTTTCACCGCCTAACCTTTTTTCTCATCATCCAACTGCACTGGTATCAGTTTAACTGTCCCCTGACGGTTATTTCGGTTTACGGTCCGTCTACTGCCGACAGACGTTCCTTGTTTTGGAATGAATTCCTATCCTTACATCCTTTTTTATCGGATCTCTACTTCCTGTGTGGGGACTTTAATGTCACCCGTTTCGCATCTGAAAGGTCCAATCCTACCCTTAATTCTAACCATTCAGGCAACTTCAATGATTGCATTCGAGCCCTTCACTTAGCTGACCTTCCGATCTCCGGTAGGACCTTTACCTGGTCTAATCAACGGCAACCCCCCTCCCTAGCCAAACTTGACCGATTTCTTGTTTCCTTTTCTTGGATCGATCGGTTCCATCAGACGGCTATTCAGGCGCTACCTAATCCCTCTTCTGATCACTGCCCGATTTCCCTCTCTTCACACTTTCCCTTTTATCACAATCACAAATTTCGCTTCGAAAAGTTTTGGTTGCAAGACCAAGTCTTTGTTAGATTGGTGGAGGAGTGCCTAGCAGCTGTTTCGGGCTCTTCTGGGTTGGGAAACATCCTTCTCAAAACTCATGCTATCAAACATGGATGCAAAATTTGGAGGTCGGAGAGGCACAACAACTCCGCTTTTCTCAAACAATTTCTTATCCAAACTATTCAATCTTTGGACCAAATGGAAGAGTCCGCACCCCTGTCTAATGCAGCTAGTGCGGAACGCGCTTCCTGCAGGTTGGACTATGCTAATCTTCTCCAACAAGACCATGTTAAATGGGCTCAAAGAGCTCGTATCAGATGGTTAGAAGAGGGAGATGCTAATACCTCTTTTTTCCACAACTTCGCGTCCCATAGACAACGTTATAATCGTATCTCCTCTCTTTCTGTTCCAGCTGGAGAAGTGACCTCCGACGAGGAGATACATCGTGAATTTTTTACCTTCTATAAAAATCTCATTGGTTCTCATAAACCTCGATCCCTAGAATTAGATTGGTTCCAACTCTATGGATTGCAGACTCACGATCTATCTTCTCTTGAGGATCCTTTCTCCATGGAGGAGATTCACGCGGCGGTGTTCGCTCTTAAAAGTGACTCCGCCCCGGGGCCGGATGGATTCCCGGCTTTCTTCTTCCAAAAATTTTGGAATTGGCTAAAGGATGATCTTTTCAAATTATTTCAGGACCTACACCAAGGGCTCTTCTCGTTTGATCGCATTAATTATGCGAACATTGTTCTTATCCCTAAGGTTGCAGGGGCTAATTTGCTGACCAACTTTAGGCCTATCAGCCTGATTAACACGACATTCAAAATCATCATGAAAGTCCTATCGTCTAGGCTGTCTGCCATTATTTCCCCGCTTATTGACCAAGCTCAATCGGGGTTCATTAAAGATCGTTTTATTCTTGATAGCGTGGCTTCGGCCCAAGAGATCATCTCCCATTGTCACCGTTCCCAGGAGGAGGGGATTCTCCTCAAGCTCGACTTTCAAAAGGCTTATGATAATGTGAATTGGGATTTCCTTCTCGATATCCTAATCCACAGAGGGTTCGGACCCAAATGGGTGGCTTGGATTAAATCCAGCCTTTTCTCCGGAACCTCTGCAGTTTATTTGAATGGGTCAGAGGGGCATAAAATTAAAATCAAGTGTGGTCTCCGCCAAGGGGACCCACTTTCTTCTCTTCTCTTCTCTCTCGTGGCTGATGTCTTCAGCAAACTTCTTAGGAATGCTTGGCAGTTGAATATGATCGAGGGGCTAGGCAGCTTGCCCAATTTTGAGGGGGTTCTCAATCTCCAATACGCTGATGACACAATTATTTTCTGCAAGCCTAATCAGCACTCTCTTCGGAATTTGAAATTGCTTCTTTATTGCTTTGAGTTAGCTTCAGGCTTATCTATTAATTTCCAAAAATCATCCGTGCTTTGGTTGAGTGGTTCCCCCAATCGTCAGGCAGAGATTTCCAATTTCTTTAATTGCTCCATTGCCAATTTTCCGATTACTTATCTTGGTATCCCCCTTAGATGGGGCAAGCTTCTTCGATCTGACTGGTGCCCTCTCATTGACAAAGTGGAGCACCGGCTATCGGCGTGGGCTGGTAAAGTCCTCTCTAGGGGCGGTAGATTGATTCTCATCAACTCGGTGCTATCTGCTTTACCCCAATATTTCATGTCGTTCTTTTTCTTGCCGTCTTGGGTTATCAAACGTCTCGATCAGATCAGAGTAATTTCTTCTGGTCGGGGTCATCTAGCTATAACCCGGGATCGCATCTTGCGAATTGGAAAACTATTTGCTCTTCTAGAGAGGAAGGGGGTCTCGGAGTCTTGGACCTCAGAGCCCACAATCTCGCCCTCCTTGGCAAATGGCTGTGGAGACTCCATACTACTAACCATCTACCTTGGATGAGTTATATCAAAAACTATCGGCTTTCGTCCAACTGGTGGGAGTTTTTGGAGTTACCTCCTCGTCGTGCCTCCCCTTTCTGGAAGGGCGTTTGGAAAGCGTCTAGTGCTTTCCAGTGTAGTATATCCAAAGTCTGTGCTCACGGATCCACAGTTAGATTCTGGTCCGATCTATGGATTGGCAACACTAAACTGTCGTCGGCTTTTCCTCCTCTTTACAGCCTAGCTGTTTTTCCACATGCTACTGTGGAAGATTCCCTCATCACTGTCGATAATTCTAGATACTGGATTATTCCTTTCAGGTCGGCTCTTCCTGCTCATCTTAATGAGCGGTTTCAGATCCTTCTCGATCTTCTTAATGGTTACGCTTGGTCCGCTGTCGAAGGATTATCCTGGCGATGGACTGGTTCCGGAATTTTCTCGGTTAACTCTTTCTATAGTTTTCTCATCTCTAGGGGGGTGCGATCTTCGTTGTCGCGTTTCATCTGGGAACCTTATGTTCCCATCAAAGTCAAAATCAACTCTTGGCTTGCTTTTAATAATAAACTTCTGACTGTAGAAGTCCTTAATAAGAGAAATTTGGCTTGGGGTCAACTCTGCCCTTTCTGCTCCGAACTTCCGGAGGAAGTTAACCACCTTTTCATCCAATGCCCAGTCATTATCCCTCTCTGGAAGATTAACTCGTTAGCTTGGAACACGAGTGTCATTCCACTCCAGTTGACTACTATCTGGTCTTTCCCACCTTCGAACATCTGTCTTCGTAACGCTTGGATCCTAGCGACTCATATCATCATCTGGGTCATTTGGAAGGAAAGGAATGGTAGAATCTTCAGTCAGCGATGTAAATCGATCGCGGCTATTATTGAGGAATTTTTATTTCTCTTTACCTCTTGGAGTTCTACTCCGGCTTTCAAAGAGAATGCTTCGTTGGCATCGGAGAAACTTATGCAGTCCGTCAATTGTCTTTTAAATCTTCATGCGATTTAACCCCTCTCTATAGTAATTTCTTGCATGGTTTTTTCTTACAATAAGGGATGATTACTGTTTCTATTCTATTTTAGCTTGTCTTCTACTCTCTTTCCTTAATAATTCATATTCATTTAGCATTTTCTTTCTCCCTCACTGGATTATCTGTTTTTTCTCTCTGGCTTGCAGGATTAGTTATGGGTTAGCTACTTGGTACTTCTTTATTTTGTGATGCCTGGGAGTTCTTTTAGTCGGTTGGCTTCCCCTTTTGGCTTAGCTCCTTCGGGAGCGGGAATGGTGATCTATCTTTTTGTGTGTGATCGTCTGCTACTTTGCTGGGCTCTTCTCGCTAGTCTATGCACTATTTTGTTCTGTTTTCTTTCCTCTCTGGCTTGTATGATGATGCTCTCAAAACTGGGCTTTCTTATGCTTTTTATTTCCCTGTTTTGAGCTGATCAGTTTAATAGTGATCGATGCTAGATGGGATACCCATCTGTTGTGTGTATTTATTGTTGTTCTGGTGGTGTGCTTTGTTTGCGGTTGTTTACATGTTACTGTGGTTGCTTTTGTTGGACTAGTGGTTCTGGTTGGGCTGCGCTGCTTGTTTGTAGGCACCCGCTTGCTTTGTTATTGATTGTCTGCATTGCTCTTCTTTTCTCTGTTGGTGGATTTTGAGCCCAGCTTTGGACTGTACCTTATCATGGTTTTCATCACCTACTTGATGTTTGTTTGCTTGTGGGTTTCATCCCCGGTTTGCTCGCTCTGAACTCACCTTCGTACCTGACTGCATGGAGGGCAGGACACATAGGCCCGGTGGTGTGTTCATCCAGGTGGTTCTTCTGTGTGGATGGCTCTGCTGTGGGGGTCACTTCGAGTCCGTCTGCCGCTTTCTCTGGCCTGGTTTTCGCTTTCGAGGTTGAAGCGCAAGCGGTGCCCGAGTGACCCTGTTGTTTCCCCCCTCCCGGAGCCCAGGCTTCATCGTTTGTTCATTGCCTATTAGTTTAGGATCTGTTCTGATTTGTTATTGGCTGTACATATTGTGATTCCGTTTGCTTCTGTATCTTTTGTTTTACCTCTGGTAAAACCCCCCTGTATACTGTTTATTATTTATATAATTGCTTTGGCTGGAGCTTTCGGGCTCTATCCGTTCCATCAAAAATTCTATTTCAAATTTATCCCCAATACCAAAAGATAAACATTTAACGTTAAATAATATCATATTTTAGCGTTTGGAGTAGGTTTGGAGTACATGCAGTATTTCTGATAATAAATCTCAAAGATCATCCCATCCGAAATTAGGCGTCAGTTTTGGCAATTCAGTACACAACTGCCACGTGTCGGTATCCCAAACCCGTAGCCGTTAGATGTGCGGTTGAAATTCAACTTCTTTCTCCACTCACAACTTTGCTGGTTTACAGGCTGGAATTGACGTGACCGCAGTAATGATCCGCCCTCCAATTCCGCGACCGCACTTGTCGCTTTTTGCCTCACCCTTAAGACCAGCCCCCCTCCCCAGGGCCCCACCGCCGAACTAATGTGCATTAACGGGTTCGATCAAAATAGGCCAGGTATTACCCAATTTTTTTTTTGGTGTATCGGATAGAGCCAAAAGACTTCAGCCATCAAAAAATATATTAATCAATAATAATAGAAAACAAATAAATAATCGAAGGTTTTACAAGGTGTAAAACAATAAAAAGCGAACAATAAATAAAAGGACAAAGACTAATGAGCCACTAAACAGATAACAGCGCTTCAGCAAACTCCCTCGCCGAAACAAGGCAGAAAAAGCAATCCTCCCGCAACTAAGGCATCCCAATCTGCTAGCAGTCCAAAGAAGCACTCTAGCAGCACAACGGAGGCCACGCTCAGACAAGAAGACGGGAAACAACGGGAAGGCAAGACTCAACTGAGCAGACGTTAATGAACAGGCGCAGCAGCAGATTTCCTCTCAAGAATGCGAGCACTCACACGAGTAGGCAAATGATAAGAGACCTTCTTTTTATAACTCCGCTTGACGGGGGGAGGAGCAACCCTCGCCGAGGATGGCGAAAAAATCGCAAAGACCGAAGCAGAGGCTTCAACTTTGATAGAACGCGATGGGGAGACGCAACAACTGATAACGACCGAAATGACAGGTGGGATGGACTTGATAGAATCGTCCGAAAGAGGGAGATAAGGATCATCAGAACTCGGAGAGATCTTACAGGAGAGGGAGTGGAAGAGATGTTTAAAAGCTGTCAAAAGCTGATAGAGTCCCGAGTGAACCCCTAAACGTTGATACCATGAGAATAAGCATCCTGGGAAATGAAAAGATAACGAAGAAAGATTGGGAGAAGATACCTTTAAAACACACGGATAGTTATAATAAAAAGAGGAAGCCATAATGTCAACCATAGTCCTGACAGGATGCACAGGGGAATCAACGAAATCGCAATGCGAAGCGTTCCCCCTCGCGATACGAGACCACTCGATCGGAGGGGAGAAGGATTTAAACAAGTTAGACTTGTAATCCAGCTTCCAAAACGACGAAGGAGACAAAAAGTTGGAACGGGAATGGCTCTTATAAGAACCCAACCGGGGGTAGGAACCCCGCGACCGATGAGCTTTGCGATCCTTAACTAGGATAGCAAAATTCGGATAGTGAAGGGTAACAAGAGGATCACAATTAGGGGATGAAGGAGTGGAGGTGTTCGTCGTTGAAGGCGAAACCGTAACTAAGGAGTCGAGGTTCTGGCCCGAGACAACGCTGCTATTGTAATCCAAAATATCCTGAAACTTCCTAGCCAAGCTAGCAAGATACTTGCGCTTTAAAAGGGGGTAGTTTAGAAAGGAAAGAAGTTTGGCCGGAAGGGGATGACCTTTAGGAAAACCAAGAAGTTTTTGAAGAGAAAAACATCTACTGCGAGAATGACCACACTTATCACAGAAAATGCATCTAATTTTATTCTTGCACTCACGTTTAAAATGCCCGGGGAGAAGGCATCTGAAGCAAACCACTAGAGAATCGGCCTTACTAGAGGAAGGGGGGTTAGTGGAGGTAGCAGAGTGTTGAGAAGGATGGGAAATATCGGAACGAGGAGTGGTCAACTCCCTATGCGCTACAATAACCGGCGCCAAATATTTAGGTCTGGCATCGTGCTCGGCGAGGTGCATGGTATGAACCCTCCCAACCTTGCCAACCATGAACACCTGCAGGTGAGGAACTGTACAAAAAAACACAGTACGGTTCCCACTACACCAAAGTAACACCACTGAGGAGGAAAGCAGTGGAGCTCGAGTGGGGAAAAATACTTCCCACAGAGGGGGAAATAATCACCCTCCAAATAGAGAGAAAAGGGATGAGAAAAGAATCGATAAGGGAGAAAAAATAGAGGAGACTGATCTTGAGAGAACTAAAGTTCAGAGCATCACAATACGCTGTTTACCAGCAACTGACGGAACGGAGCCGTCGAGGGAAGAGAAAAAAAGAAGTGATAAATCGCACAAGCACCACAATCACAGCACCACTAAATCGATAACGCAAGCACTAGAGAAATGAGAATCTCTACCAAAGCCAAATTATACAAACAGTACCCTATAAAAGCTGGATACTCACAGTGGGAAGTATTCTGTTGCACCGGATAAACGAAAACACACGAATCCAATTTTGAACAATCCAAACAATACTCACAGTGATGATAGGACGGATCCACCGGGAAAACACTCTCAGACCAAGGATGGGAAGGAGGGCCACCGGAGAGCGGTGACCACCGGAATGGGGCTCGAAGCCGGGGGAACAACCGGAAGACTCCCGCCAAAGAGGACAGCCGATGAACCACCGAAGACGGAGGGAACGCTACTGCAGGAAGCAAACGGAAAGGCCTCGGAACAACCGGAGACGTGAGAAACCCCTCCGAGCGAGGCGACGCTAGAGCGGTGTCGAGGAGAGAGAAGGAGGAGAGGGAGGGGCGAACACCGAGGCGACGGAGAGAAGGGAAAAAAAGGAGATGGGTCGAGAGAGGAGAGAGGGCTGATCAACTTTAATGAAGGGGAGGAGGGAAGAAAAGTAGCTCAGGCGCCGGATCTGGTAGGAGGAAGCCGGCGAAGGAGACAGTAATGAATCGCTTTTTGAATCGCCAAGGAGATCTATTTTGTAAAGAGAAAAAAAAACGCTATAGTCGTTGGCCATTTATCCAAAATTTGAGGAGTAATGCTACATCTACTACCAATTTCACTACATTTTTCTTCACTATCTTAGGTGGCACACTCCAATAGATAGCAAAAGATAGATGCTACATCCACTACCTATTTCACTATATTTCTCTTCACTACCTTAGGTGGCACACTCCAATAGATAGGAAAAGATAGAGTAGGTGGGGAAACTCTCCAAAAGGAGTATGCCACCTAAGATAGTGAAGAGAATGGTAGTGAAATTGTAATGTCTAAAGCATTACTCAAATTTAAGTCGCGCGTGAGCAGTTGCTGGACAAATATAGTAGACGATTTAGCTTTTGTCAAATTATAGCTAACGAAAGATAACCTTTCGTCCGTTAAATGAGATGAAAGATTATCTTCGTCTGAAACGTCGGACGAGAAACGATACGTCGTCCCTCCAAATTTGCATACGACGAAGTTGTCAGACAAAAGATAATCTTCCGTCCCATTAATTAAATTTTTTTAAAATAAAAAATAAAAAAGTGAAGGACGGAAAAAAACAAAAATGTCACTATCATCATTCAGTCCACTTTTGTGACTTTTTTTATTTGTTTTTTTAATGTCACTGTCATCATGTTTTTAAATTGATTTTTTTTATTATTTTTTTTAACGTCAGACGGAAGATAATCATTCATCCGGTCAAATTTTAGCTACCAACGACTATAACGAAACATATTTTTGCTATATGCTATAAGTCAAATTTATCAAAATTTGACAATAATGACTACAGATAATCTATAGTCGTTGTAACCTATTTTTTGGATATTTGGCAAATGGAAATATAAAATTTGGCGGTGCGCTGTAGTGGTCGAAAGTTAAAATTTGGCCAGACGATGAATTATCTTTCGTCTCAAAATTAAAAAGTGAAAAAAATTTTTTTGGCTTTTCCCGCACAAAAGGACCCAAAAAAAAAAATCTCCAAAAGTGAAGGACGGTGGATTATACACCGTCCCACCACTTTGTCTTTAGCGAATTTGTTAAGGACGATGTATTATACACCGTTGATATGGCTAAAAATAGGATTAAATCGGGACCGTTCACATCGGAGACGAATCTTAAAGCTCAGGGGTAAAACGATAATTTCACCTACTAACGGATCCGAAGCGGGTACTGGGTCTCCTTCTCACAGATCCAACAACCCGCGAACGGATCCACCTCAACTGGGTACGGGTCCCGACCCGATACAAACCCAGACCAGCAAGAGGAGATCAGGGTCACTGATTTGACTAAATCAACGGGCTTGATTTGCAGCTATCCTCTCACCGGGAATTAAGGGATTACATTCCTAATCTGATTACAAGGATTTTATGCCTTATCAGATCACAGGAATCACATTCCTAATCTGATCCCAACGGCGACTATAAATACCCCCCACCTACCACTGTTACAGGTTAATCACTCTTTTACCTGCTTAAGCTCTTTCTTAATCTCTTCTGGTTACTGACAAGAGCGTCGGAGGGTGCGTCGCCGGGATCAACCCCGGTGTTTCGCACTTTCCTTGCAGGTGCACGGCGGGAGCTCAACTGCACAACTCAGACGAACAGGTTCGGATCCGCTATTCAGGTTTTTCCACGAACCCACAAATTCTATCTGTTTACCCCCACACCAGAATTAGCGGTAACAGATTGGCGCCGTCTGTGGGAACACCATACGAATAGCCTCCGCCCCTTCCTCGTCGACTGGCTCTTCTCCAGCAATGCCTCCCAGAAAGGTCAGATCTAGGGGGTCCAACCGTGGACCCAACCCCGCTGATCAGCAAGAGGTAGTCCCCATCCAACCCGCTCCGCAGCAGGGACAACCCCCGCTTCAAGTGGAGGACCCTCTTCAACAAGGTCAGCCTCCTCTTCAGAATCAGCAACCCCCCAGGGTTCCCACCGGTCCTCAGAATGCCGGTGCGGGGGGCTCTCGTATGAAGCAACCGCTCAATCAGGACCGCGTCTCCATACACAACACCTCTACGGATTCCATGGCCTCTCACAATCCCTAAAATCAGAAGAAGGAAGGGGACCTACGCCACCGTCTGGACGAGAAGCGGGCCCGAGAGGGAGCCTCCCGCCAACAACGTCCGGGTGAGCGGTCCCCTCACCACCGAGATTATAGAAGGTCTCCTGTCCGAAGGGGAAGGAGAGAGTCACCCGGGCATTACAGGAGGAGGCGCCACTCTCCTGCCGGTCGGCATCAGCCGAGGAACAATGAGGCGCCCATCACTCGCGCCGAGTTCCTGCAGTTTCAAGCAACGGTGTTGCAGGCTCTTAACCTCTGACCCAACAATAATGAGGCCCAAAGGGTTCCTTCACCCCAACAGGTTCCCAGTCCTCGCCGTAGGTCCGCCTCTCCTCCGCCAGCTCCTAACCACCGGCAGCATGAACTTAGCCCTCGCCGCTCTCGGGACGACCATCGTCGTAGCCCCGGCTCTCCCTCCTACGAAGACGAGTCCAGAGACTCGTTCGACTACCGCGGGAGGGACGATGCCCTATACCGCCGTCTCCATGAGGTGGAGAGGCGAATCGGTCGGATGAACGAGGGGGAGGGGTCGAACAGCAGAACCATCCGTCCGAGCAGACCCCCCTTCTCCCGAACCATCATGGAGGCTCCCATCCCGAGGGGATTCGAACCCCCGAAGTTCGAAACTTACTCGGGGGAGTCGGACCCCGTGGACCACATCGAAAGCTTCAAGACCCTCATGCTCATCCACCAGGCTTCGGACGCCTTACTTTGCAAGACCTTCCCTGCCACCCTGAAGGGGTCGGCTAGGGAATGGTACTCCCGCCTTGCTCCCTCTTCCATTTTCTCCTTCGAGCAATTCGAGACCCTCTTCATCACCCACTTCATGAGTGGTAGACACACAGAGAAGACCAGCCTCTCATTACTCCAGCTCCGCCAGGAGAAGGGAGAGAAGTTGAGAGACTATGTGAAGAGGTTCACTGCGGAGGTCAGGTCCATAGCCTCCCTCGACCAATCCGTCGCAACAGCCGCCTTCCAATCCAACGTCTTCAATTCCAGCCTCCGCTCCTCTCTTGCTAAGAAGCCTCCACAGAACTTTGCCGACCTCCTTCTCAGGTGTGACAAGTACATTCGTGCCGAAGAGGCCACCTACCTTCCAAGCTTCGGAGGGTCTACCTCGGGGACGAAGCGAAAGTTGACCGAAGAAGAAGAGGCTAAGAAGCTTCAGAAGGACGGCAATGGCCAGCGCCGCCTGACTCCTCGGTTTGAGAAGTTCACCCCCCTCGTTGCCAATATATCAGAAGTTCTTATGGAGGTGGACAAGGAAGGGCTCCTCCGCGCTCCCCCGAGAATGAATACACCTGGCAAGAAGAGGGACAAGCATAAGTGGTGCCGCTTTCACAGGGACCACGGCCACGACACGGAAGATTGTCGGGCTCTGAAGGAGGAGATCGAAGAACTCATATAGCGGGGGCGCCTGACCAAGTTCGTCCAGAAAGAGGGGGCTGAGCTTCCCCCCTGAGGAGCCAACAAACGAACCGGAGGGCCCGCCGAGCTTTCAGACTCAGAACCTCCTGGCTCTTCCCAAGAGGTCTTCACCTTATCATAGAAGCAGGATCTTGATTTTTAATAAGGCCGATGCTTATAATTCGGCCAATAGCATGTAATAAGAGCTCGCCATATTGAAGCAGCCACTTAGTTTATTTCAATAAAACTTTACGTTTTTTCATTGGAAATTGTTGCTCTTGCTTCATCCCTACCTCTCCGAGTCGTGACTCGCTGAAGGGTGAGTTCGGAGTCCAGCCTCTTCTACATGGCTGCTCCTGCAACTTACTAAGCTCTTCCCAACGAGTTCGGAGTCCAACACTTGGCTCGATTCTGCTTCAAATAACTTGCTCTTCAGCAGGTTAGAAGTGGTTCGCCATTCGGAATTGCTCCCACAACCGTTGACTACCTCTACCGATGGTTCGGAGTCCAACACTTGGCTCGATTCTGCTTCAAATAACTTGCTCTTCAGCAGGTTAGAAGTGGTTCGCCATTCGGAATTGCTCCCACAACCGTTGACTACCTCTACCGATGGTTCGGAGTCCAACACTTGGCTCGATTCCTCTTCAAATAACCTGCTCTTCAGCGGGTTAGAAGTGGTTCGCCATTCGGAATTGCTCCCACAACCGTTGACTACCTCTACCGATGGTTCGGAGTCCAACACTTGGCTCGATTCCTCTTCAAATAACCTGCTCTTCAGCGGGTTAGAAGTGGTTCGCCATTCGGAATTGCTCCCACAACCGTTGACTCTCTCACATAAGCAGCGAGTTCGGAGCCACAGCTCTCTCCTAGAGTTGCTCCTCACACTCGTCTCACAAATAGCCCTCTTCCAGAGCTGAGCTCTTCGCTCCGCTCATCCCCGAAGCGGACCTCTTCTCAACGAGTTCGGAGCTCAAAACTCTCTCCAAGAGTTGCTCCTCAAACTCATCTCACGAATGGCTCTCTTCCAGAGCCGAGCTCTTCCTTCCGCTCGCCGCCGAAGCGGATCTCTTCACAACGAGTTCGGAGCTCACAACTCTCTCCTAGAGTTGCTCCTCAAACTCATCTCCCAAATGGCTCTCTTCCAGAGCCGAGCTCTTCCCTCCGCTCATCGCCGAAGCGGACCCCTTATAAACAAGTTTGGAGCACAACTCTCTCCTAGAGTTCCTCCTCACACTTGTCTCACAAATAGATCTCTTCCAGAGCCGAGCTCTTTGCTTCGCTCGCCCCCGAAGCGGACTTCTTCTCCACGAGTTTAAAGCACAACTCTCTCCTAGAGTTCCTCCTCACACTTGTCTCACAAATAGCTCTCTTCCAGAGCCGAGCTCTTCTCTCCGCTCGCCCCCGAAGCGGACCTCTTCTCAACGAGTTTGGAGCTCAACTCTCTCATAAAGTCCCACCTCACACTCGTCTCACAAATGGCTCTCTTCTAGAGCCGAGCTCTTCTCTCCGCTCGCCCCCGAAGCGGACCTCTTCTCAACAAGTTTGGAGCACAACTCTCTCCTAGAGTTCCTCCCTACACTTGTCTCACAAATAGCTCTCATCCAGAGCCGAGCTCTTTGCTCCGCTCGCCCCCGAAGCGGACCTCTTCTCAACGAGTTTGGAGCTCAACTCTCTCATAGAGTCCCTCCTCACACTCGTCTCACAAATAGCTCTCTTCCAGAGCCGAGCTCTTCTCATCCGAGCCCCAACATCAAAGAGCCCGGTCGGCTGCCGAGCAAGTGCCTTTCCGATCCTGCAAACGGAGAAAACTCACTTTCTCCTCAACATTCGTGCAAGATCTTGATCAGACGGCCCAGATCTTGCCAGCGTCGCTAAACGACAAGATAGCGTTTTCTTGGGAACTGAGCCGTCTCGAGATTCGTGCCATCATCCAACGGCCCAGATCTTGCCAGCGTCGGAAAACGACAAGATAGCATTTTCTTGGGAACTGAGCCGTCTCGAGATTCGTGCCATCATCCAACGGCCCAGATCTTGCCAGCGTCGCTAAACGATAAGATAGTGTTTTTTTAGAAACTGTGCCCGCCTCGAGATCCGCGCTGAGATCCAGCGGCTCAGATCGCTCCACGTCGCTCAGTATTCCTAGCCGAGCGACTAGCGATCCGACCCACTCGCGCCTCTTCTTCGCCCCAATGGTCTTCCTAGCCCAAGGGTCTTCCAAGCACAAGGGTCTTCCTAGCACATCTTCTCCGCCCCTAGGAGTGGAGCTCCTCTTCCAAAATCCCCAAGACCAAAGTACTTATCAACTTCATGAAGACAACCATCTTGCGGGGCTAGTTTGACCATGAAGGAGGGTGAATCTTCATCCCATTCCTAAAGAGAAGTTGTAGATCTTCGAACTAGCTTCGAAACGAGGGGTCGCACGCCCCGATCGGACCTCCGTAGCACCGGAAAAGTGGATCTCAATGCAGCTGCACCGAATAGCTCGGAAGTCCGAGCCGAGCCACTCCCATCCGAGCTCCTCCCATCCGAGCCACTCGCACGAGTCGAGCCACTCGCACGAGCCGAGCCGAGCCACTCCCATCCGAGCCCCAACATCAAAGAGCCCGGTCGGCTGCCGAGCAAGTGCCTTTCCGATCCTGCAAACGGAGAAAACACACTTTCTCCTCAACATTCGTGTAAGATCTCGATCAGACGGCCCAGATCTTGCCAGCGACGCTAAACGACAAGATAACGTTTTCTTGGGAAATGAGCCGTCTCGAGATTCGTGCCATCATCCAACGGCCCAGATCTTGTCAGTGTTGCTAAACGATAAGATAGTGTTTTCTTGGAAACTGAGCCCGTCTCGAGATTTGTGCCACCATCCAACGGCTCAGATCGAGCCACGCAGCTCGGATCTACCATCCGAGCTACTGCCATACCGAGCTGCAAAGTGGCCAAAAATTGCCTCAAAATCCGTGCTCGGATTCGCCGAACAAGGCGCCAAAAAAAAAAAGAAGGGCGACAAGGGGCCGGGTTCGGACCCGTTAAGGGGATCCGACCCGAACCCCTTCCCATCTCCTTCTTCAGCACCTTGGCACCAAACCCAAGCAAAAACCCAAGCACTTTGGCACAGTTCGTCACCTCCATCTTCAAAAACCGAACTCACCCCTTCGTCGCCAACCAACGAGCTCTCGCACCATGCCGAGCTCCACTCTCGGTCTTCCGACGTAGAGCTCCCATGCTCCGTCGCCGACCTCGACTAGCCACTCCCGAGGCTCCACACCGCCGAAACTGGTCTGAGCGCCACCCCATGGCGGAGCTCGAGCCCATTTTCGTTCGCCGCTCTCCTCCCCGCCGCGATGCCGAGCTTACAAGCTCCTCTCCACCGCGTTCATGCTTCGCCGAACCCATGGCCAAAGCTCGAACTCCGCACAGTCATCGCCGAGCTCCCCATCCCGAGCTCGAACCCATCGCCACGGCGTCGACAAGCTCCATCCTTCACGAGAATGCTTCGACGAGCTCCGCGGTGCCGAGCTCTCCTCCTCACCTGGCTCGCCGAGCTCCACTCTCGTTCCTCCAACGCCGAGCTCCGCAATGCCGAAGACGACCCCCTCGCTGCAGAGCTCTCCCTCCCTCGCTGCCGAGCTCTCTCTCCCTCACTCCGAGCGACGCCATCGAGCTCCACTGCCGAGATCCTACGGGGAGCTCCTCCACGGCGCGAGCTCCGACCGCGACCAAGCTCCGAGCTCCTCCGAGGCCGAACCCAATGCCATCGCCAGCTCCGATGAAGAGCACGAGCTTCTCGAGCTCCTCCTTCGTCGATCCCAGAGCTCGGCTCCACCCCGTCAATGTCGAGCTTTGAAGCTCCGACGACAAAGCTCCGCCGCGGCCTCTACGCCTCCGCGAGCTCCACGCCATGCCGAGCTCCACTTCCGACGACCACCTTCGAGCTCCAAGCCCCATCGCCGAGCTCCTTCGTCGGAGCTTCCTTCAACGCTCCAACCTCTCTCTCTATATGCCGAAGGAGAGACGGGGTCAAGTCGAGGAAAGGAGAAGAGAAAGAGCAGCGGAAACGAAGCAGCAAAAGAAAGAAGAAAAAAAAAATTTTATTTTTTGCCACGTGGCATCGCCACGTGGCCTCACACCCGAGCTCGGATTCGTTCTGCAATAGCCTCTCGGTCGGCTGCCGAGCAACCCCCTATCCGAGCTTCACAAACGGAGAAAATATCCGCCGAACAACTACAACCGTTGGATCTTCCAGAAATCCGCGCTCCTGGTGATGAACGGTCCAGATCGCGCCACGTGCGCTAAACGACAAGATAGCGTTTTTTTGGGAAACGCGCATCCTCGCGATCCGTGCTGGGATCCGACGACACAGATCGCGCCACGTGTCCCAGGATCTGACGGCGCAGATCGCGCCACGTGTCAGGTATTATTTAAATTAATTAATTTATTTATTTAATTGTTTTTTTATTTATTTAAAAAATCCGAAAAAATATTTTAAAAATCGGAAAAAATTAAATAAAAATTCTAAAAATAATTATAAATTCAGAAAAATTATTTTAAATTCTGAAAAATACAATTATTTAATTAGAATAATTATTTATTATTTTCGATAATTAATTATTTAATTCGAAAAATGAATAAAAAATTCAAAAAAATAAGAAAAAATTCAGAAAAATCTGGAAAAATCACAAAAAATCCAGAAAATTCTGAGAATATTTTTGGGCATTTTACAAGCCTGGAATAACTCCGTTACACCCCAAGCAAGATCCAAAACTCCCTTAAAGAACGCCGATAAAATCCCGTACGCCATTAGAACAGTAAAACTACTCCTCAAAGACTGAAAGACTCAGTCTCTAGGAGTGGGGGGCTCGTGATATAGCTAAAAATAGGATTAAATCGGTACCGTTCACATCAGAGACGAATCTTAAAGCTCAGGGGTAAAACGGTAATTTCACCTACTAACGGGTCCGAAGCGGGTACTGGGTCTCCTTCTCACAGATCCAACAACCCGCGAACGGATCTACCTCAATTGGGTACGTGTCCCGACCCGATACAAACCCAGACCAGCAAGAGGAGATCAGGGTCACTGATTTGACTAAATCAACGGGCTTGATTTGCAGCTATCCTCTCACCGGGAATTAAGGGATTACATTCCTAATCTGATTACAAGGATTTTATGCCTTATCAGATCACAGGAATCACATTCCTAATCTGATCTCAACGGCGACTATAAATACCCCCCACCTACCACTGTTACAGGTTAATCACTCTTTCACCTGCTTAAGCTCTTTGTTAATCTCTTCTGGTTACTGACAAGAGCGTCGGAGGGTGCGTCGCCGGGATCAACCCCGGTGTTTCGCACTTTCCTTGCAGGTGCACGGCGGGAGCTCAACTGCACAACTCAGACGAACAGGTTCGGATCCGCTATTCAGGTTTTTCCACGAACCCACAAATTCTATCTGTTTACCCCAACACCAGAATTAGCGGTAACAACCGTCCAACAATATAATTTTTTTTTTTTTTCATTCTTTAGGGACGGGACTTTATCTTTCGTCTCATACAAAAAAAAATTGAAGCGACGGCAGATAATCTTTCGTCCGATCTCAAAATTTGTTAAGACGGAAGATAATCTATCGTCCGGCTATATTTTGGCAAATGCCATTTCAATTGCCAGATATAGCCGGTTATTGTAGCATTCAAACTCATTTTTTGGATATTTGGCCAAAGATCAAACCACTACAGATGCTCTAAGCAGACAAAAATATTTGTTGGTGCTTCGGATGTGAATTTGAAACTTGTGAAAACCCGGCCCATTTACAGCCTATAGATTCTTTGGTAGAAAAGGGTACGGTTACAACCCAACAAATAATCCAAGAATAGTAATATTGCAGTTCAAGGGTCACACACAATGTGCTCCAACCCCCCAAACAAGGAAACAGTACAGCTCATTCTCGACTGCCCTCTTCAGTTACGTACGTACACCGCGTAGTCTAATCTGGACCCCCCCCTCTCTCTCCCTCTTATTATCGTTAAAAACTAATTCCCATTTTTTAAAATCCCCCGCATATTCAAAAAAAAAAAAAAAAAAAACTGCAGTTAGCAACTCTAAACCTCCCACACACACCTCTCTTTCTTCAAAACCAAACAAACTCGCTGACCTCATATTCCGTAACCGACGACCACTTTCGCACATACCCCCCTCCCAAAACCCACAATCACTTCCGTACACAAAACGTATCTACGAAATAAGGGCACTATCGTAAATACTCCTTACCTTGATGAATAAACTAAACTGAATTCGTCCACGTGTCCACTCTTGACAGCTGTACCCCAACTGCCTTCCTCTCAACCGGCTACCTCCAGTCAACCAGTCAGCCCCCCTCCTCTGCCCTATAAAAACCTCCTATCTCCCCTCTTCTCCCCTTCGTCTCTGTTCAATTTAAACCAATCAGAAACCCCAAACTTGAAGCCAAATGATCATGAGTTCTCGAACCAAAGATATAGACCGGATCAAGGGCCCATGGAGCCCGGAAGAGGACGATGCCTTGCAAAAGCTGGTCCAAAAGCACGGCCCACGAAACTGGTCGCTGATCTCAAAGTCGATCCCGGGCCGCTCCGGCAAGTCGTGCCGCCTCCGCTGGTGCAACCAGCTCAGCCCGCAGGTCGAGCACCGGCCCTTCACTCCCGAAGAGGACGACACCATCATCCGGGCCCACCGCCGCTTTGGCAACAAGTGGGCCACCATCGCCCGCTTGTTATCGGGCCGTACCGACAACGCCATCAAGAACCACTGGAACTCCACCCTCAAACGCAAGAACAACCCCCCGTCGGATTTGGTGGATCTGGATTCGGATCCGAGGCCCGTTAAGAGGGCGAACAGCGCCGGTCCGGTTATTTCGCTCAGTCCCGGGAGTGAGTCCGGTTCGGATGTGAGCGACTCGAGTGACGAGTCCCATCCGGTTCAGGTGTACCGGCCGGTGGCGAGAACCGGTTCGGTCGAGTTTGTGAAGAAGGACGATCCGATGACGTCACTGAGCCTGTCGCTGCCTGGGTCGTCCTCGGCCGTTTCCGATCCGATGGAGACCGTTTCGGAGCCCGATTTCTCGGGAAAGAGTGAGATACTCGTGCTTTCGCCGCCGTCAGCGCCGATGGAGACGGCGGCCACGGAGGTGCACCCAGAACCTACGCAGGCGTTTGATCGGTTTCCGTTTAGCGCGGAGTTTTTGGGGGTGATGCAGGAGATGATAAGGAAGGAAGTGAGGATTTACATGGAGCAGCAGAGCGGGGAGATGAACATGAACATAAACATGAACATGATGTGTGTGAATGGGGTGCCGGAAAGTGTGAGGAACGCAGCGTTGAAGAGGATCGGGATAGCGAAGATCGAGTAGTATGTAAAGTAAAGCTAGGTTATTTTTAGGAGGTTGAAGATGAAACGGAAGGCGTCTTCTTGGATTAGAGATCTAGATGTTTTTTTTCCCTTCTTCGTTTTGCAGTGCAGTTGAGTGGTTCTTACAAATAACTTCCTTTTGTACAGGAAATGAGATTCTGGGGGTTATTTTTGATGGAAATGCCCAAAACAAAAAAATGTTGAGATAAAAAATGAAAAACAGGCACTTTAAAAAAAAAAAAAAAAAAAGAGAATTGTTAGTTTTATTTACATATTATTCTGGTTCATAAATGCACTCAGAATGAAGAACTTGTGACCGAAAAAAATCAACTGGTTCTTTTTAGAACTGGTAAAAATTAGAGAGGAAAAAAAAAGGAAAAAAAAAAACAGTTCAAAATCAGTTGTAGTTCAACAAAATCTGTTACAAATCAGTTATATATATATATAGATGGTAAATGGGCATCTAAGAAGAAATATAAAAACAAGAGATGGTTGTATTTGAAAGGGAAGAATAGTTTTGTTAGTCTAAAAGTTTGTACTAACATTATGTTGTTATGTAGATATAAATTAATTTAATCTACTTAACTTGAGGAATGGGTAGCTCATGATAACTAATATGCCAGGTTAATATTTGAAGTCGGGCTTTCATCTTTTTAGTTTCTCTCCTGTCCTGTTTGTGAAGTAACAACTTTCATCAACAAACTTAGCAACATTGAATCGTTACATTGCAAGTCGTTGGAAGTGGTGGATTGTTGGCAAAGATAACGATCCATTTTTATTTAACGATTAAAAAGTACGTACAAATTAATTAATAACAAACTTATGCCGTAAATAAAGATGCATAAATATTCTTAGTCTGTGTTGAAATATAGTAATTGTATATTCTGTTTCCTAATCTATAGGAGACAGATTCCCCAAATCTCTCATCTCTCCAATCTTCTCTCAATCTCATTTCTTCTTCTCCCAAAATATAACTCTTATATATAGATGTATACAGTAGAAAAATAAATGAATAAGAATAACAATTATTTTTCGCCAAATCTGTTTTTAATATGGTATCAGAGCCAAAATTGTCCTAGGCTACCTGACGAAGAAGATCCCGATCTGATCCTCGCTGTCGTCGATCCCACCGCCGACCCCCATCCTCGTCAATCTCCTCTATCCGTTTCTCTCTCCCCGTGAGTTTCCGGCCCAAAACAGCCAAACCCAATTACTCGTCCATCTTCCCCAGTGAGCCTCCCCACTCCGGCGACTTCCCCCCTCCCGTCGCGCCACCCCCTGACGCGCACCAACCAAACCCCCACTCGATCCTCCCCTGCTTCTCCCCTTCCTCTTCCTCGACATTAGCAGACAGCCCAAATCTCGACCTTCCCTCCGTCCCTGTTTCGATCGCCGACCACCAGCGCCTGTTCTCGCTCGCTGTCAGCCTGTGACGCCAACCGCCGAGCCCCGATCCCCTTGCTGCCTTATCTATGCTGAAGTTACTGTCTCGTTGCTGTTTTGCTTTGTGGGTTCTTTTGTGCACGTGTTGTGCACATGTTAATTGTGTTGGTGTGTGGAAGAATAGGGAGTTGAAGTGCTGTTTGGTGTTTTGGGAAGGGGAAGTCTGATTGTTTTTTGCTGTTTGCCGGTGTGTTTGGTGTGGTGTTGTGCTGCTTGCTGTGTTACTGTTAGTACTGCTTGTTGTGTCTATTTGTTGTTCTTCACCATGGAGTCAAGAAAGTGCACTTATTGTGGCAAGATCGGCCACACGAAAGCTCGTTGTTATAAGATTATCGGCTATCCGGATATCTAGGATCATAGTAGGGATATTCGGGAGAAGACTTGCAATCCACCCACTGTCGCGCTTGGAGTTGCTGATCGTGCTGCTGCAGGTAATGATGGTAAGGTTTTTAATATTTCTGGCTCTGTTATGAATAATGCATGGATAATTGATTCGGGTGCTACCGACCATATGACTTTTGATTCTAGACAAGTTCAAAATTTTCAACCTTCCACCAAATCAGCTGTGTCTACTGCCAATGATGATCATGCCACTGTTTTTGGCAATGGTACCATTCTTGAATTTTAACCTATTATCTGTTGCTCAAATAACTGCTGTCTTATATTGTATTGTAGTCTTTTGACCTTCACATTGTGTATTTAAGAATATTCGGACTCGCAAGATGATTGGTTATTAGGTTAGACACGGGAAGCTCTATTACTTGGATTTAGAATATAAAAGTTCAAGCAAGTTGACTCAAGCTCTAAGCGTGGAAGAATCCGAAGATGAGAAGAAAAAATCAGATATTTGGCTATGGCATCGACGTCTAGGGCATGCTTCTTTTGGTTATTTGAAGAAATTATTTCCAAGTTTAATTTTAAGTTGGATATTTTTGCCTTTCGGTGTGATGTGTGTGAACTCGCAAAAAGTCACCGTGTCTCTTTTCCTCCAAGTCCAAATAGAAGCTCTCTTCGATTTATGATTATCCATTCTGATGTTTGGGGTCCATCCAAAACCACTACATTTAGAGGAGCCAAATGGTTTGTAACATTTATTGATGACTGTACTCGTATGACCTGAATTTGTTTGATTTAGTCGAAAAGTGAAGTTAGTGGCTTGTTTCAAAAATTTCACAAACATGTTATGATTCAGTATAAATCACAGATTCAAGTTCTTAGAAGTGATAATGACGGATAGTACCTGAGTTCGAATCTGCAACAATATTTGGTGAAACACGGCATTGTTCACCAGACTACATGCTCATATACACCTCAACAGAATGGGATTGCAAAAAGAAAAAATAGACACTTGCTCGAGGTGGTTCGTGCTTCTCTTATCCATGGAAATATGCTACTCATTTATTGAGGGAAAGCCCTTGCTTCTGCTGCATACCTAATCAACCGAGTTTCCTCTAGTATCCTAAACTTCCTCACACCATTTCAAGCATTAACTGAAGCTGTGAATGCACCAAAAGTCGTCAACTTGCCACCTCATGTGTTTAGGTGTGTTGCATTTGTTCATCTTCATCAACATGAACGCAATAAAATAACTCATCGAGCTGTCCGTTATGTTTTCGTGGGATATGCATAGGATAAGAAAGGGTACCGTTGCTATCATCCACCAACTCAAAGGATGTTTGTGACTATGGATGTTGTGTTCCATGAAGATGAGATGTATTTTTCTTCTTCTACGACTGAAGTTCAGGGGGAGTACCGAAGTGAAGCTCAGACTCTTGGGTATGATGAAGAGATTAATGAAGTTCAGACTCTTAGGTATGATGAAGTAATTACCAGTCAGAATGAACAACTGGATACAAATAATGGCGAAAACTTGAATGAGGACCTAGCATGGGAGGAAGACCCTCACGAAAAAGTGCAACCAAGGGAAGAAGCCCCTCTTGAAGAATTGCAACCAGTACCGAATTTCAGTAAGAGTGCACCGTCAAAATCCCAAAACCAATCGTCATCGTTGTCCAAAGCTCCTAGAAGAGAACTCTCGCACCGTACTAATAGAGGTATTCCAAAACCCACTTATGAACCTGATCCCACTAGTAACGTCAAATATCCCATGAGTAATTATGTATCCACTCACCACTTGTCGGAATCAAATAAGTCATTTGTAAATCAATTATCTACTGTATCTATTCCTAACAGCATGCAGAAAACCCTTACTGATCTAAGGTGGAAAGCAGCTATGGATGAGGAGATGAAGTCCTTGAGAATGAGACTTGGGAGATAGTCGAGCTGCCAGCAGGGAAAAAGCTAGTAGGATGCAGATGGATTTATACGATAAAGTATAAGTTTGATGGTTCAATAGAGTGATACAAAGCAAGACTGATTGCTAAAGGGTACACTCAGACGTATGGAATTGATTATGAAGATACATTCACACCTGTGACAAAATTCAATACTGTTCGAGTCCTACTGTCACTTGCTGCAAATCTTGATTGGTCGTTGAAGCAATTTGATGTGAAGAATGCATTTTTGCATGGGAAATTGACAGAAGAGATTTATATGAATCTTCCACCAGGGTTGAACAGATCAGTCCAACACAGCAACAAAGTATGTCGTTTGAAGAAAGCATTGTATGGACTTAAGCAGTCGCCAAGAGCTTAGTTTTGGAGATGTACAAAATCAATGAGGACATTCGGATACTATCAGAGTAATTCAGATCATACTCTGTTCCTAAAAAGGAAAGAAGGTAAAATTACTGCTCTCATTATTTATGTGAATGATATGATAGTAACTGGTGATGATCCTGATGAGAGGAAGGCATTAAAGAACTACTTGTCACAAGAGTTCGAAATGAAAGATCTTGGCTCTTTGAGATACTTCCTTGGTATTGAAGTTTCTTGCTCAAGAAAGGAGATATTTTTATCTTAAAGAAAGTATGCTCTTGATTTATTAAAGAAGACTAGAATGTCTGCTTGTCAGCCGATTAGTACACCGTTAGAAGAAGGACTGAAACTGTGCAACGAAGCTGATCATGTACCTTGTGATAAAGAAAGATATCAGAGATTGGTTGGACGGCTAATGTATCTTGCACATACACGGCCAGATTTGTCATTTGCTTTAAGTGTTGTAAGTCAGTTTATGCATGCGCCTTGGGAACAACATATGGATACGGTGATAAGAATTATGAGATATATTAAGTCTGCTCCAAGAAAAAAGATCTTATTTGCGAAACATGATCACTTGAAGGTTGAGGCATATACTGACGCTGATTGGGCAGGATCTATAATTGATAGGCGCTCCACTTCAAGATACTTCACCTTTGTTGGAGGAAATTTAGTTACATGGAGGAGCAAGAAGCAAAATGTTGTTGCGCGCTCTAGTGCAGAGACTGAGTATCGCGGAGTAGCTATAAGTATAGTGAAAGCTTTATGGCTGAAACTCTTGTTGCACGACTTAGGTAATGTTCTTTTTCTCCTCTTATAAGTGATTTACCTCTTGTAAGATATGGTCCACCTCTTACAAAAGTTTTTTTAGCATTCTTTTTTTTTTACCTCTTATGAGACATTTTCCCCAAAATCTCTTATAAGCCTAAAAGACTTCTAGTAGCCTCTTTCAAATTCTTATAAGACTTCTATTACTTAAAAAGTCTATATTACCCCAAAGTCTATATTATAATTGTTACTAATTTCAATCTCAAATTTCCTTCATCTCACTATTTTTATACTTTGCTTATGTTATTGTTTTCTTTTCTAAGGGCACAGTAATGGTTGTTAGAATCACAATTGTTATCATAGGATTCCATCTAGATGTTTTGATTATTTGTAATTCATGGCTTCTTCAATCTGACTGCCACTTCTTGGCTCGCCTATAATATTTTTGAATTCAATGTTGCTGATTTTATTTTAGATGGGGCCTGTCAATTATAAGTAATTGATTTAGAAGTGTAGATACACATTCATTTCAGCATCATATGTAAGTAAATGATTTAAACGTTTAAAAGCAAGCTACTATCTATATTATATTAATGTTGTATATTTGACTTCCTTCTATAGTGTTGTTGAGGTTGTATTGCACTGATAAAATTGTCGTCTCCAACCTTTGCATACCTTCTGAGGATTGTGATGTATTCCTTATTAATTAACTTTTTTTTTTTAATTCAGTTTATTGGAACGCCACATTCAATCTCAAATTTCCTTATTTTCTTGTCCTTCATCTCACTATTTTTATACTTTGGGATAATATATGCTCTTGTAAGAGCTGAAAAAAGAACAGAAATATCTTATAAGAGATTCTTATAAGAGGTTATTTTTATATAAAAAGAACACCTCAAAAAGAGGGTCTTACAAGAGGCTCTTACTGTAAATCTCTTATAAGAGGTAAAAAAAAGAACAGTATCTTAGACTATGGTCCGAATGAACCTATGAAAGTATATTGTGATAGTCGATAGTCATGCAGCGTGTGATATTGCTGCTAACCCGGTTCAGCATGATAGAACGAAACATGTAGAGGTTAATAGATTCTTCATCAAAGAAAAAATAGATGAGCAAGTCATTGAGATATCGAAAGTGAAGTTAGAAGATCAACTCGCAGATATTCTAACCAAGACAGTTTTGAATCGGCTCTTTTTGTAATTTGTTGACAAGTTGGGCATGTTTAATATCTATGCACCAACTTGAAGGGGAGTGTTGAAATATAGTAATTGTATATTCCGTTTCCTAATCTATAGAAGACAGATTCCCCAAATCTCTCATCTCCCCAATCTTCTCTCAATCTCCTTTCTTCTTCTCCAAGAATGTAACTCTTATATATAGATGTATACAGAAGAGAAATAAATGAATAAGAATAACAATTATTTTCCCCCAAATATGTTTTCAATAGTCTAATCTGATAATTCAGATAATTACATGGCCCTTATCCAGTTATAGTAAACAGAAGGGAAGAATAATATAGGATAGGACGTCCATGGCAGAATCACAAAGAAGAAAAGAAGAATCACAAAGAAGAAAAGAAAAAACAGGGAAGAAAACAAAAGCAAAGGAAGAAAGTGAAGAAAAAAAAAAAGAAAAAAAATACGCGGGAGCGAAGAACAAGCTGAAACTGAACAAGGAGGAGTAGACTCGCAAGCCTTCGGGCGGAGAGCACGTCTCATGATTCACTAGGGGACGTCGTCTGTTTATTGCTTTTGATGTACTTGATGTATTAGTGATGCTACTTTATGTATGTTTATTAGTCGCGGTTCGGAGGTTGTATTAGGGGAGCGTTAATCTCCTATTTTGGATATTATTTTGTTCTACTTTGTTTCGTTAATCTTCATTAATAAAATTATGATGGGGGTCATTTTTTATCAAAAAAAAAACATGGAATTGGCCAAGTACAACTTATCAAGTCTAGAATAAACGATTCTCACTCACATTTGATTTGGGTTGGGGGGGGGGGGCTACACAACTTTCATTGTAACCTACAAGTTTATTAGTCTTCTTTAAGACTTTAACATTTGTTATACACGTGATATATAAAAATGATTGTGTCAATTACTGTCTTTTAAAAGATTAATTTATCTATTACTTTTAATCTTAACACGTATACTATTTATCAATAATTCATATTATTATACAACTCGTACAATTCCAATTCACTATAATCGAGGAGATTGTATTAGTCATTAGAATGATCAAGAATAATATTTGATATGATACAGATAAATATACTAGTAGTGTGGTAGTTTAATTTGATGAATGCTCCAAACCAGTTGGCAAGAGCCGCCTACCTTTCCCTTTCCTTCGCTGAATTGTTTTACCCGTTCACACTTCCTAGTCTTCTACTTTTACATCACATCTGACACCATTGACCATACTACTAATATGCACGTGCACCAACAAAAACATCATCAACCTATTCGACCTTCTTCCTTGGGAATATCTTTTCCCACTGACCTACTCGCTACCTAGATAGCGAGTTTAGACAAAATGGACTCGCTATCTGAGATAGCGAGTCTATGTTGAGAGGATTTCTTGACAAAACAAAAAATGAACAAGCATAAACTCGATATTTGAGAAAGCGAGTGGGAGCACAAGTCGTATTGTAATCATCCGGTCCAAGATCTGCACCACCTACCCCCTTACGCACCCGAGAGAGGGCCTATTGACTTGCTATCTTACAATGCTAAGAAAAAGTTTAATATATATACCCTTCTAAATTCTTTGATTTTTCCGATGTGGAACTAAAAGTCCTTCAACCAATTTTCAAACATGAGGTGTCTCACTTTCGGAGACAATATCTCAATCACCCGATAAACGTTTTAAGCAAATAAATATACGATTTTGATCTACTCACGAAGAAAAACACAAACCCATCAAGGTCTCTCACTAATTCACAGAGGATCTTACTCAAAAATTTGCTAAAAAACTGGTTCGTAAATGAGGTTAACTCATTTTCGAACAAGTACACAAATCCATCAAGTAACCCAATTTACGAACCTGTTTTTGAGCAAATTTTTGAGTAAGATCCTCTATGAATTAGTGAGAGATCTTGATGGGTTTGTGTTCTCCTTCGTGAGTAGATCAAAATCGTATATTTATTTACTTAAAAAGGTTATCAGGTGATTGAGATTTTGTCTCCCAAAGTGAGACACTTGATGTTTGAAAATTGGTTGAAGAACTTTTAGTCCCACATCGGAAAAATCAAAGGATTTAAAAGGATATATATATTAAACTCTTTCTAAGCATTGTAAGATAGCAAGTCAAGAGGCTCTATCTCGCATGTGCAGATCTCGGACCGGGATTACATGCGGCTAGTGCGCCCGCACGTTCTACGGACACGAATGCCGAGCCGACTTGAACACACCCCGTGCAAATCCAAATATTTTTTTTTTCGAGTAACGCCAAAAAAAAAAATCAAAAATATTCTCAACGTAACATGTGCAGGCTCGCTATCTGAGATAGCGAGTCTGTTTGCACTAGACTTGCTATCTCATATAGCGAGTGCATTTTGCCTCTACTCGCTATCTTGTCAGTTTGGGATATTTTTTTAAAAATGGGTCAATTTGAGAAAAACTTTCAAAAAGTGGGACAGTTTGGGGAAAAATTCCTATCTTGGTATAAAAGCATAATATAATCTATGCAATAGTAATTAATAAAAGGCTACTTCTAGACAAATAGACATTGTACTTTGAGCTGGTATCGGGTCCAATCGGGTCGGGTCCTCCCCTACCCAGACTCGGTACCTTACGGGTCCAAAAATTGGACCCGGACCCAGACTTGCAAGAACCGGGTCCTAGTTAAAAAAAATTACCCGCGGGTCCGGTAGTAGAGAATAAATATTTACACTTAAGTATTTTGCACCCGATACCCTACAATTCTAACAATTTTTACACTTAAGTACATGAATTAATATTATATTTACATATCTATCTTCAACAATTACTTTTATATGTATATTTCTATAACCCTATTATTCAAATTCTATATGTTGGGGGGTATTTTTTAATGGGTCCAGGTCTGAGTCCGCGTCGGTTCTATTTTGAGCGGACCCGGACCAGGACTCCAAAGTGCATCGGGTCTTATTTTAGGACCCGGACCCGTATAGATCGGGTCGGATCCAGGTATCGGGTAAATGTGACGGTGTTTATTAGTACTTAGAGCTGGTATCTGGTCATATCGGGTTGGGTCGTCCACTACCCAGACCCGGATGCAGTACCTCACGGGTTCAAAAATTGGACCCGGACTTGCAAGTACTGGGTCCGGGTTTGAGTCCTAGTTAAAAAATTCTACCCATTGGGTCCGGTAGCAGAAAATAGATATTTGCACTTAAGTATTTTTGCATCCGATATCCTACGGTTCCAACAAATTTCGCACTTAAGTACATAAATAAATATTATATTTACACATCTATCTTCAACAATTACATTTATATGTATATCCTTATAACTCTATTATTCAAATTACTTTTGGGGTATTTTTTAATGGATCTGAGTCGGTTCTATTTTGAGCGGATCCAAACCCAGAAGTGCATCGGGTCTTATTTTAGGATCCGGACTCGAACCCATATAGATCGGGTCGGTTCCGGTTCAATGTCAGATCCGAGTATCAGGTAAATGTGACCGTACTAATAGTACTAACTACTAATCATACTGTGGGTTGCAATTCTATTGAACCCCTATTGGATTCTTATTATTATTATATATAATTTAAAGGAAAAAATACATCAGTATAACCACTATATTTTATTAATTAAAAAAATGCAAAAGAAACTCACAAGAAGAAGGAGAAAACATAATATACAATACAAAAATAAACGCAGGAAAAAGTTACTGTTCAATTTCTGTTTGGCACATTATATTTTATGTTTGATCGAATCTATTAAAGCTTTTCCCACATAAATGAAAGAGTAAGATTGTTTTGATAGAAAAGGGTAATTTGGGATCTATATTTGATGAAACATTCACTTGCTTTTAATCTAAATCTAGAAAAAGGCTGTATTTTAGGAAAACTCAATTGTGTCACGCTTCATAATTTGAGCAACCAAATAGTCATTAATTACCCGGGGATGAAAGAGTAAGATTGTTTTGATAGAAAAGGGTAATTTGGGATCTATATTTGATGAAACATTCACTTGCTTTTAATCTAAATCTAGAAAAAGGCTGTATTTTAGGAAAACTCAATTGTGTCACGCTTCATAATTTGAGCAACCAAATAGTCATTAATTACCCGGGGGGGGGGGGGGGGGGGGGGGGGGGGGGGGGTTTTGAATTTATCTAATAGATGGAGAGAATAACTATACAAAGTTAGTTGGCTATCTATCTATCTATCAATATCATTATGTCTATGACTTAGTCAACCATAGGATGCCCAACCGGAAATCAAATTCCACTTCTCCTCTTTTGTTTGGGCCTTTTCTTAGTGTTGTCTTTTTGTATCTTTGCTTCGCTAAAACGCCCGACTATCTTATGTGCACCCATGCTATTACTTTTCCTCTTTCACATATAATGAGTGGATGGTGTGCCAATAAGGACATGCCTGTTTAGTTCGTATATAGTATTAGATTACCCATCTTAGCTAGTTGAGGGTTCAGACCGTATTCTAATTTACTGTATAGACAGCATAAAACTCTGCCAAATACTGTATGTAAATTACCTTTAACACTTTTAAATCGAGAATGATCATAGGGCATTCCACTTCAGCGCAGTTACTTCAGCTTCTGTTTAATCACAGTTCCTATAATGGACCAGACAAATTGGGAAACAGTTATCAGACATCTAAAAAAAATGAAGGAATAAATAGCGTGTAATGCATATTAGTTTTAAGATCTATTCTGGATTTCTGGAAGATATTGTTAAACATTATAATCAATACAAAATGAACTTCAATATATCTCAAATTCATCATACATTAACATAAGAATGGACAAAGCTTGAAGACTGAACAAGTAACCACATTTAGAACTGATGCGGTTTGTTTTTGAGAGGCGTGTGGATGCACCAGGTATAAGTTCTTACTCGATTTGTATTGGCGGAGGAAGCTCCGGTGCGGCCGACCCTCAGCCGGGTGAACGGTACGAAAGTAGGCTGGTGTGAGGTGGAGGCTGGATGCTCGGCTCGGATCGGGAGGCTCGGATCCGAGGTTTCGTGTACCTGCAGACGATCTAGGAACACCGGAGTTGGTCCCGATGGCAGACCCTCCGACGATCTAGTCAGCTACTGAGAGAGAGTAACAGTAACTAGGGTTTGAGTGGGAAAAGATTTATTACCTAGATCAAGGAGTATGGGTCTGGTATTTATAGGAGAACCCAACCGGAGCTGGACCCGTTTGGGGCCAGGTCTAGACCCGGTTGCCCGTGGAGTTGAAGCGGTGGAAATCCGGGCGGTATAGGGCTGACGTGGCAGAGCCCCGGGCGGTTTCCAGGCTGACGTGGCAGAGGCCCTGCCGGTTTTCCGATGCTAACGTGGCGGATCTGGATGATCTGGAGGTGCGCGTATTCTGAGGGGATCCTGTGGCCCAGGAGGGGCCACGTCATCCGACCCATATCAATTACTTATACATTTACAAATTCAGTTACCCATATCAATCACTTTCTAATTTTACAAGAACAGGGTTTTATTTGCCGTCGGCGACTTTTTCCGGTGATCTTACGGTTTACGCTTCAGGTTAGTATTTCTGTTTAGTAATGTCGCGCACTCAGTCCGGATCCGAGGCTAGCTCATCGGGCCGCACCGCGATGGAATCCGAGTCGGAGACGTCTTCGTCGCTCAGCAAATATAAGGTCAAAGAGGAGGTCCTGACAGACCCTGGGTCGAACGGTGGTGACGATGTAGTCCTCATAGTATCGCCGCTGAGATCCCGAAGGCCGGGGAAAGAGCCGGTGGTCGAGGGCAAAGAGGAGGAGGAGGAAGAGGTTGATGATGAGGGTGAGGAGGATCAGGAGGATCAGGACGCCGAAGGTGAGGAAGAGGACGAGGAGAATCAGTTTTCCGAGGGTGAGGACGAGGATGAGGGGGACCAGGATTCCGAGGTTGAAGATGAGGACGAGGTGGATCAGGATCCCGAGGGTGAGGACGATGACGAAGGGGACCAGGATCCCGAGGGTCATGGTGCTCAAGGAGATGCTGGGGAAGGCACAGCAAGAGGATCGGTCGGGGTCGGAGATGACCTTCCGGCCCTTCCACCTTTGTCGACGCCGTCTCCCGAGAGGAAGGCTCGTCCCCGTCGGAAGAAGAGGAAGCTAAGTATTCCGGACAGTCCCCCTCCACCGGATGAGTATGCACCTAAACCGGGGCTCGAGTTTTCCCCAGTCTCCTTCAAAAATTCGGGGTCGATCCGGATGTACCCTGATGATATCAAAGACATCGACCTTATACCTCCTGTGCCGGGTGAAGAGAGAGCCGTGTGAAGATTCAGATGGATAGCATCCCGTGTATCTTAAGGGCAGATTATCTCCACATTCTGAGGGCCTCCTACTTCATTCCGCGGGAGTTTGAGGTTTTCATTCTGAGCCCTGGCGTTCGACCCACCACAGCTCTTGCTCCGGGCTACTGCATGTTTTCCGAGGACGCCTTTGTTTCGGAACTGAGGCTGCTGTTGTACCCCTTCGTCATGAGGGTTTTGAACTGGGCGAAGCTATGCCTTATGCAGTACGGTCCAAACTCTTGGAAGCATTTGATTTGCTTCATTCTGAAGTGCCAAGAGAAGGGGGTGAAGCCGAGGTTGACGTACTTCCGAGCCATCCTCGGGATCAGCTCGCTCGGAGATCAGTAGGGGATATTTTACTTTTCCCCCAGTCCGCACAAGAAGGTCATGCACGGCCATCCGGATTCTATCAAGTGGTGGAAAGAGAAGTATTTTGTGGTTCGGAGTGAAAGATCTTGGGGGATACCGACCAGGTGGAGTTTCTTCAAACCGAACCATAAACCTCCGAAGCGAAGCGACTTGATAACAAAGGAGTGGAAGAGGGTGGAGAAGATAGTAGGGGGCACAGTACCGCGTGGCCTCAAGTGACCGAGCTACACCTTGCCCGGATCGGACTGAGCCCAGCCGACCCTAGTATGTTTCGTTCTAAACTTTTGCATCTTTCTGCCTTCGTGTTAACATTAGCCTTCTTTCTTTCATTTTTGCAGAGATGACTTCCCAACAGGTGGACGACAGGCGAGCCTTGCTAGCCGTCGCGGCGAAGGCGAGAGCGGATCAGAAGAAGAAGGCGGAGCAGGAGAAGCTGACCGCCAAAGCTGGGGGGTCCGGTAAGGGACCAGCCCTGGTGGTCGAGGAGCCTTCTCCCGCGAAGAAGGCTAAGAAGCAGCACCCCCCTACGCTGAGGGCAGCTAGGGATGCTGAGGGTAGTTCGGGCAAAACTGTCGATGCCCTAGGGAAGAGGCTTCCCCCACCACGACCCACAGCCGAACAGATGGTGGGCCAACAGGTGCTGCGGCCTTTTGCTCCCGATTGGTCGATCGTGCAGGGGGACACTCTGCTCGAAGGGCCCATGGCGATTGAGTTCGTCACGAAAGCCGCCACCGAGCGTGATCGGATGTCTCTGGCGGCGCAGACGGCGGACCAGGCCTTCATGCGGTGGTCTCAGGCGCACATCTCGGTAAGTTGGTACGGCACTTTTTCCTGTTTTTGAACTTGGTGAAATTTTTTCTGATTTTTTCCTCTTCGGACAGGCGATGCTCCATGGTCAGCACTTCCAAAAGTGCTTGGAGAAGGAGATTTACGTGGAGAGGAGGAACGCGGAGAAGTACTCCGCGAGCTGAACAAGGCCACCGACGATTTAAAGGAGGCTCAGAGTATGGCGGCCGTCCACGAGGCCCAGATGGCCTCGCTCTGCGACATCCACAAGAAGGACGTGGAGCACCTCGAGGAGAAGATCAAAGATGAGGTGCTGACGGGGCAGAAGGCGTTAAAGAGGACGGAGACTGCCTCGGCGGAAGCCCTGATCATTGCGCAGGATGAGGCGTATGATCAGACCAAGGAGCACTTCCGAATGATTTACCCGGAGCAAAATGTCGATCATCTCCACTACGGCTGGCAACCGAACCTTCCGCTGACCCCTGGCGGCGACGAGGCGGGGGGCGTCCATGCCGAAGAAGATGTGCCACCCCCCCTCAAGAGTATACTAGTTTTTTCTTTTCTTTTTTGATGTAAATGCCTTGAGCGAACTGGCCACCGCGGTTTTTGTATCGCCAATTTTTGAAAGAAATGAAATATACTTTTTTGGACCGAGGCTTCGTGACTTGTGCATTTTCTCGCTCTTCTTGTGATAGTTTGTTTTCTCTTATCTTTTGATAAAAACACGAGGTCTTGGGGGCCGACCTTGTTTCCGCCGAGGAATCCCTGGTCTGAGTAGGGAGGGAGGCTATGGAGGCAGCCTTGGCTTGCCAGCGAAAACAGGCTCGAGACCGAGCGGCCGCAGTAAACTATTTCACGAGCAAGTCTAGGGAGCTCGGTCTGGAGGTGGCTCGTCTGAGGAAAGCCATAGCCGACCGGGACTGGTGAGTAATCGAGACGAACTGGTCCATCTCGGATACCTCGAGCGGGTGGTCAGCTTCGGAGTCATTCCTTCGGGAAGCCGTGGTCGAGAAGGAGTTGGAGATCCACAGGTTGAAGTTGGTGTTGGGCGCGGGTCTGATCGAGGAGGCGAGCAACTCGACCCCGACTCGGTCTCCGACATTTTTATTGGAAGGTGCTCAACCAGAAGATGCAGGAAGCTCGGTGGCAGGGGTCTCTTCCCTGGTTGGTCCGACCGAGCATGAGGGTAGCCTCGAAGGGAGCGCCGAATTTGAATTTTAAGCCGGATGTGAGTGAGTTGTAAGCTTTGCACTATCTTTGTACCGACGTTCATTAAGTTGTAAGCAATGAGAAATAATAAGAGCATTCGCTTTCCTGAACCTTGAGTCTTGTTGGGCGAGAGTGATTGCCGGGCTCAGCACGCAGGAGGTCGCCGCCGAGGTGACTTGCTACAAAGGGCGCATACGCAGCGGCATTTCGTCTTATGCTAAGTCATTAATGGCGACGTTTCGCCTCCCCATGAGCATTTATGGCGACGTTTCGCCTTCCGCCGTTTGGCATTCTCAGGCGCAATAATTGCGTGCTTCAGGGGGCTATATAACCCCCATTCCTCCCTTGTTGGTTGCCAATAAGTAAGGGTGGCTGATCCGCCGCTCGACTGGGGTGCTTGCCGTAGGCGGGCGCCACAAAGTTAATACTTTTTCGAGGGTTCCGAATTGGAGGCACACCAATCACCCTCGAACAATTCGGGGTTTGGGCCTTGAGGGCCGTAAGACCCCGGGTTGTTCGTTGGTGAATGGTGGGCCAACCAATTGGTTCGGAGGTTTGGAGAGAACCGAGGGTCGGTGGCTCCCCTGCCGTCCTCGAACAGTTCGGGGTTTCGACTTGTGAAAGCGGTAAACCCCGATTTGTTCGCGGTCGAGATGAGGGTCTACCAATTGACTCAAAAGTTCGGGGCGTCCGCCTAAGGCGGACGCCCTAAACCTTAATGAAAAATTTTGTTGAAGCACTCGTGGGGGTAGGTCGTCGCCGAGCGTATGGGCCGAGGTGCTTTGCAGAAAGCCCCGGCCTTGCTCGACTCAAGCTTGTAAGTGAAGCTTTTCTGGCTCGAGATGCTATCCGAGCGCCGAGACTCAAGCTTATAAGAGAAGTTTTTCTGGCTCGAGATGCTATCCGAACGCCAAGCCTCAAACTTGTAAGGAAAGCTTTTCTAGCTCGAGATGCTATCCGAGCACCGAGACTCAAGCTTGTAAGTGAAGCTTTTCTGGCTCGAGATGCTATCCGAGCGCCGAGACTCAAGCTTGTAAGAGAAGCTTTTCTGGCTCGAGATGCTATCCGAGCGCCGAGACTCAAGCTTGTAAGAGAAGCTTTTCTGGCTCGAGATGCTATCCGAGCGTCGAGCCTCAAGTTTGTAAGGGAAGCTTTTCTGGCTCGAGATGCTATCTGAGCACCAAGACTCAAGCTTGTAAGGGA
The DNA here is from genome assembly GCA_017893485.1 of Hemerocallis citrina. Classification (NCBI taxonomy): domain Eukaryota; kingdom Viridiplantae; phylum Streptophyta; class Magnoliopsida; order Asparagales; family Asphodelaceae; genus Hemerocallis; species Hemerocallis citrina. Next base: position 95,701,602 of record CM030362.1, read on the forward strand.
AGCTTTTCTGGCTCGAGATGCTATCCGAGCACCGAGCCTCAAGCTTGTAAGGGAAGCTTTTCTGGCTCGAGATGCTATCCGAGCGCCGAGCCGTGTTTTCTTAATGGTAGTCAAAAAGAAACCAAAAGCTTGTTTAAAGAAAGCTGGCATATTTACAACTAAATTTTTTTACAAAAGACAAGGCACGACGTGCCGATTACATTCTTCGTAATTTTTACATGGAGCGGAGGCTAATCCCCTCCTCCTAAGAACTTGATGAGGTGCTCCGCATTCCAGGGCCTCTTGATGACCTTGCCCTCTGAGTTGGTAAGGCGGTAAGTTCCTGGGCGCACGACCTCCAACACTTTGTAGGGGCCCTCCCAATTTGGGGCCAATTTTCTTTTCTGCCCGGAGTTGGATACCGCCAACTTTCGGAGAACAAGGTCTCCGAGTTTGATGTTGGTGGGACGCACCTTCTTGTTATAGAACCTTTCAATCCTTTGTTGGTAGATGCTCCTTCTAATGGCTGACCTCTCCCTGACCTCGTCTATGAGGTCCAGGTCGGCTCGCAACTGTTCGGAGTTAGCTGCCTCGTCGAAAGTCATGATTCGGGGTGAAAGGATCCCGATTTCCAGGGGAATGACGGCCTCCGCGCCGTATGTCAGATTGAAAGGCAATTCTCCTGTAGGGATTCTCTTTGTTGTCCGGTGGGCCCAGAGAACGCTTGGCAGCTCGTCGACCCATAACCCCTTAGAAGAGTTATCAAGTCGTTTCTTGAGGCCGTCGAGAATTTGGCGGTTCGCATTCTCGACCTGACCGTTTGACTGGGGATGGCATACAGAGGAGAAGCGCTGCTGGATCCCGAGATCTTCGCAGAACTTTCGGAAGTGCTTACCCGCAAACTGAGTCCCATTGTCCATGATGAGCACCTGTAGGATCCCGAACCGACAGACGATGTATTTCCAGAAGAACTGTTGGCTCTGTTGCTTGGTGATCGTTGCTAATGGCTCTGCCTCGATCCACTTCGTGAAGTAGTCGATCGCTACTATGAGAAACTTTCTTTGGCCCGTTGCCTTCGGAAATGGGCCAACCAGATCCATCCCCCACATTGCAAAGGGGGTCGGACTGGCCATGGAACGGAGATTTGCTTGCGGAGCCCTCTTTACGCGGGAGAACCGTTGACAGGGACCGCACTTCTTCACTAAGGCGAAGGCATCTTGCAGCATAGTGGGCCAGTAGTACCCGTGATTTAACGCCTTCCGCACTAGCGAACGGCTTCCCATGTGGCATCCGCCAATCCCCTCGTGTAGCTCCTTGAGGGCGTACTTTACTTCATTAAGGGTCAGGCAGCGGAGGTAGGGTCTGCCGTCCGTTGTTGTGTAGGTCTTTTTGAAGAGGGTTGCGTCGATTATGGTGAACCTTTCTGAGCGGACCCTAACCCGCCTTGCTTCGGCCCGATCTTCGGGGAGCTCTCCCTTGATTAGAAATTTCTTGATAAGAGTGCTCCAGTCGTCGGGAGGGGCTCCGTCTTCAACGCACAGAGCCTCAGGGAAGTCTGTGCTTGGCTTCAACAGGACTTCAACCAGGACGGTTCGGTCGAGGCCTTCAAAGGACGAGGAAGCTAACTTTGACAGGGCATCCGCCTGGGCGTTCTGCTCCCTGGAGATCCTTAAGACGGCCGACACGTCGAAGGACGTTAATAGCCGCTGGACCACGGCCAGGTATCTGATCATCCGATCGTCATGGGCTTCGTACTCCCCAGTGATCTGGTTGACCACAATTTGGGAGTCACTAAAGGCCCTGATCTGTCTGGCGCCTGCCTGATGAGCCAGGGTGAGCCCGACAATCATGGCCTCGTACTTGGCCTCGTTGTTAGAAGCCGGGAAGTTGAGGCGAAGGCATTATTGAAGGAGAAAACCGTCTGGCCCTCACAGAATAATGCCTGCACCGCTCCCTGCTTCGCAAGAGGAACCGTCAACGTAAACTTCCCACGTCTGGTCGGCTTCCTTGCCTGTCGTCTGCTCGGAGATGGTGCATTCTGTGATGAACTCGGCGAGGGCCTACCCTTTGATGGCCGTCCTTAGCTGGTAGCCGATGTCGTACTGACTGAGCTCGATTGACCAATTGACTAGTCGTCCCGAGCTCTCGGGCTTATAGAGCACCGCCTTCAGGGGTTGATCCGTGAGTACCTGGACCGAATGTGCCTGAAAATATGGACGGAGCTTTCGCGCGGCGTATGCTACTTTCTCCATCCTGGAATACCTGGTCTCGGTGTCGAGCAGAACCTTGCTCACATAGTACAGGGGCTTTTGGACCCCTTCCTCTTCTCGAACGAAGACGACACTAAGCACGTTCTCCGAAGCCGAGAGGTAGAGCCAGAGTGGCTCGACTAGTTCGGGCTTGCTGAGGAGAGGAGGGTTGGTGAGGTACTCTTTTAATTGGGCGAAGGCCTCCTGTTGCTGAGTACCCCATTCGAACCCTCCGGTTCCGCGCAGCGCTTTAAAGAACGGAAGGGACTTCTCTCCAGACTTGGAGAGGAAACGACCGATGGCCGCCAATCTCCCCGTTAGCATCTGGACTTCTTTGATGTTCCTGGGAGGGGCCATGTCTATTATGGCCCGGATTTTTCGAGGTTCGCCTCGATGCCGCGCTGGCTGACGATGAAACCGAGGAACTTTCCCGAGGAGACGCCGAATGCACACTTCACCGGATTGAGCCTCATGTTGTGGGTTCAGAGTACCCCAAAGGTCTCTTCCAGGTCGGCGATGTGATTCTGACCCTGTTGGCTTTTGACGAGCATGTCGTCGACGTACACCTCCATGTTACGCCCGATTTGATCTTTGACGACTCGGTTAACGAGCCTCTAGTAAGTAGCACCTGCATTCTTTAGCCGGAAGGGCATAACCCGGTAGCAGTAAAGTCCTCTGTCTGTGACGAAGGATGTCTTGGCGATGTCAGGAGGAAACATCCTGATTTGGTGGTAGCCTGAGAAGGCATCCATGAAGGATAAGAGCTCATGACCCGATGTGGCGTCGATAAGGGCATCGATGCTGGGGAGGGGGAACGGATCCTTGGGGCATGCCTTGTTGAGGTCGGTAAAATCTATGCAGATCCTCCAGCTCCCGCTCGCCTTCTTGACCATGACGACATTCGCCAGCCACTCAGGGTAGCTGACCTCTTGTACGAACTGCGCAGACAAGAGTTTGTCTACTTCCGCGTTCACCGCCTGCTGTCGCTCTGGAGTGAACTTACGCTGCTTTTGGACAACCGGCTTCGACCTCGGGATCACGCTGAGTTTGTGCATGTTATCCTCGGAGATACCGGGCATGTCAGAGGGCTTCCAGGCAAAGAGGTCGACAGTGCGACGAATGCAGGCAATCAGGACGGACTTGAGGTCGGGCGCGAGGGAGCAGCTCACACGGAAGTGCTTCGACGCATCCCCTGTCTTGAATGAGACATCCTCTAGCTCGTCTGCCGGCTCTGGTTCTAGCTGGGTCCTCTCGGGCTCTAGTTCGAGGGCATCGAAGGAAAATACACCGTTCCCGATGGCCGTCATGTAGCACGAGCGTGCTGCTTCTTGATTACCTCGGACAACACCGACACCAATGTTGGTAAGGAACTTCATCTCCTGGTGGTAGGCCGAGGGAACCGCCTGGAGCGAGCAGAGCCCCGGGCGACCGAGTATGGCATTGTAGGCTGCCTTGACGTTTACAACCATAAAGTCCATGGACTCGGTCCTTCTGTTCGGGGTCATACCCGTCGTGACGTCTGAGGTGACGATCCCCTCTATTGTCACTAGGACGCCAGAAAATCCGTACAAGGTATATCCGACAGGCTTTAGCTTCTCACGGGAGAGCTTCAAGTTTTCGAATGCTTCTAGGAACGAGATGTTGACTGAGCTCCCATTGTCTACGAGGATTCGCCGGGCCTCAAAGTTCGCCATGCAGAGGCTGATGACGAGTGCGTCACAATGAGGGAGCCGGACTCCCTCCAGATCCTCCCCTGAGAAGGAGACAGGAAGTTGCTGGACCTGGGGGGAGAGAGGGCCCTGAACGGTGTTGACATCCCGAACGAATGCCTTGCGGGAAGTGTTGGATTCCCCTCCCATGGGCCCTCCATGGACGCAATGCAAGATTGCCTGACCTTCGGGGTCCTCGGGTTCCGGATCCCGCTCGGGGCGATGTCGGGGTGCTCGAGGAGGAGGGGAATCCCTCCTGTTTCTGGTATCCCTCTGTTCCCGGGCGCCTTCTCTTTATAATTCCCGGAGGTACCCTCGTTGGATGAGAGCCTCAATTTCATCCTTCAGGACACGTCAACGATCTGTGTCGTGCCCGTTGTTCCGGTGGAAGCGGCAGTAGAACTGCTGATCCCTCTTCTTGCTGGTGTTGTTGGATGGTCGAGGGGGGAACTGCACAAGGTCGCTGTCTTCAATCGCTAAGAGGATTGTTGACATGTTCTGCGTCAGCGGAGTGTATCTCTCGAAGCGGGGGACCGGGGGAACCTTCTTCGTGGCGCCCCCGTCTCTCGAAGCTTTCTTCGCTGGCTCGACCTCGTCGGCCTTGCGCTTCCCCTTCCCGGGAACTTCTTTCAGGTCCTCTGGATTCAGGGCATCTTCGGCCCGAATGTACTTTTCGACCCTATTGAGGAGGTCGGGGAAATCTATCGGGGGCCTCTTCGCCAGGGAGGCCTTCAGCTGTCCGTGATGGGACGTTGTGCCGGAATGCTGCCGAGGCGACCCCTGGGTCGAGGGAGGATACCGATCTCACCACGGCGGTGAATCTTCGGACGAACACCCGGAGCGACTCTCCTTCCTTCTGTGGGAGGCCGAGTAGAGACGCACTTGTCCTTTCGGCCTTTCGGCTTGTCACAAAGTGGGTGAGGAAGTTGCCCTCCAATTGGTTGAAGGAATGGATGGAGCAGGGGGTGAGCTTTGAGAACCACTCCCGAGCCGGACCCCGGAGGGTGGCAGGGAAGGCGCAGCACAGGAGGGGATCCGATGCGCAGTGAATCATCATGAGGGTTTTGAAGCCCTCCATGTGATCAGCAGGATCGCCCTCCCCGTCGTAAGTCTCGAATTGAGGTGGGCGGAAGTTCCGGGGTATTTCTGCCCGCAAGATGGCGGTGGAAAAAGGAGGACGGATGGGCCTGTATCCCTGAGCCGGCCTCGGTCCGCCGTCCCCGAAGTGGTCGAGACGGTCCTCCATTTCCTGGAGGCATCAAGATGTCGTCGTCATACTCCGGTTGGACGGTCGGGACGCGGGACACGTTGGCCTCGGCATCCGAGCGGGAGTGGGAGCGGCGGACGCTACCATCGACGGAGGGTCCCCGAATGGCTTCCATGATTTCTTTTCGGAAGTCTTGAAACTCCTGGTGGGTGACTGGGGCTCGCTCGGCTCGGTTTTGCTGAGCCGGTAGGTGCCGGCCGACACGGCTAAGTGCAGGCCCTCGCCCTTGGGACGGAGGTTTGGGATGGTTCAGGGCCGAGTTGGAAGCGGCCCCTCCCCTAAATCGGCTGGCCTGTCGATTCTGGATCACCCCCCACAGGTCGGGTTGGACTAGTCGGGAGGCACCCGATTGGAGTCTGTGACTGACCCCCGGGTTGTTGGATGCCTGAGCGTCGGCGCCGACGCCCTGTGGAGGCACGTCCTGCCGACGCGCTGAGGTAACAGCTCTCGTGGCTTTGGGCGCCATGTGAGCTCGGGTTGACGGGGTATCGTTAACGGCTGAGCTCGGACCGGCGTCTGCAATAGAGAATTTTTCACAGACGGCGCCAACCTGATGCGGTTTGTTTTTGGGAGGCGTGTGGATGCACCAGGTGTGAGTTCCTACTCGATTTGTATTAGTGGAGGAGGCTCCGGTGCGGCCGACCCTCAGCCGGGCGAACGGTACGGAAGTAGGCTGGTGTGAAGTGGAAGCTGGATGCTCGGCTCGAATATGGAGGCTCAGATCCGAGGTCTCGTGTACTTGTAGACGGTCTAGGAACACCGGGATTGGTCCCGGTGACAGATCCTCCGACGATCTAGTCAGCTACTGAGAGAGAGTAACAGTAACTAGGGTTTGAGTGGGAAAAGATTTATTACCTGGATCAAGGGGTAGGGGTCTGGTATTTATAGGAGAACCTAACCGGCTCTGGACCCGTTTGGGGCCGGGTCTGGACCCGGTTGCCCGTGGAGTTGAAGCGGTGGAAACCCGGACAGTATAAGACTGACATGGCAGAGGCCCGGACGGTTTCCGGGCTGACATGACAGAAACCCGGGCGGTTTTCCAATACTGACGTGACGAATCTGGATGACCTGGAGGTGCGCATATTCTGAGGAGATCTTGTGGTCCAGGAGGGCCTCGTCTTCCGACCCTATCAAGAACTATCCAGCTACTATCCTTTTCCTGTTCGAGAATTAATTAATGTATGAAGAATTGATATATAGTGCAGGGATAATAATTAGCGAACCTTCAAAACTTATCGGAATATGTTGTGACGGGGCATAATCAAATACATATGAACTCTGTATAAATATAGCGCGATATTTAATATAAGAACGGACAAAAATTGAAGACGAACACATAACCATAATCAGTATTATCCACTTATACTATCAATATACAAAATTGAACCCGAAAATGGATGTACTGGATATTGATATACATAATGCAGGGATCGTAGTCAGTCAACACTAAAACCTAACTGGAATACGTTGTGACATCATAATCAATGCCTAAAGAACTTCATATCCAATAATTTGCCACAAGAATGGTCCAGGCCAGACCCTGTTCCCGACCTGGTCCAGGCCATTCCGATTCTAAAGGGAGACGAGGCGAGCTTGGACCGACCGGCCAGCCTGGTCCCCCATTTACGGGCTGAGGCGAGCTGGGCCGATTTTTATTTGATTTTTTTCCTTTCTCTTAACATATTAAATAAATAAAAAATATGTAATATTGAAAAATATCTCAATAATTATTATTATTGTAAAAAGTTACAATTGTTGTTAAAAGATAATTAGTACTAAATAAAAAGTTACAATTATTGTAATAATACCGTTTTGGCCCGCCCGAATGGACTGCTCGGAACCGGTCCAGGCCGGTCCGATTCAAGACCCGGCAGATCCGGATCCTTAGCGGTCCAGTTCCAACCGGGCTGTTGTCCCAGACATCAAGGACCGGCCTGCCTAATTTAGGCGGGCTAGAGGAGCGGTCCAGTTCGGTCCGAGCTACAAACTGGGCCGGTCCAATCCGGTTTCGGGCTGAACATGCCCGTTTGCCATCCCTATTTAACAAGAAGTTAATGATCATTATTTTTGTTTAGGAAAAAATACTTCTAGTAACGAGAAGGTAATGAAACAAAGGTTCAAAGATACTAAACAAAACACGCCTTGTTGGTCCCAACAGACAGAAGATGCTAGTTTAGCTGGAAGATGGTTATGAGTTCAAATATGCAAGGTGACTATGGTTTATCAGGATAAGAAGGGGTAGAGAAAATGCTTTGATTTAGTGTCCGGGAATCGGGAGCTCTCGCAACACCTTTTTGCATTATGCGTTATCCAAGTTGCTTTGTGTATATTCTTGTTAGAAAGTAGTTTATCATTGTTATTATATAGTAGTACTTCCACTCAAGCAATACCTTCTTTATGTAGGTAGAAATTTTATTTTATTTTTTTGTAGGAAAATCCACAACATACATGATACGTAAGGTAGATTATAATATAGTGAATAACTTCTGTTTTGCTATGTCTAAAAGTGTATGGTCTCTTTTTCTTTGGCAGCAAAAAGTATATGATCAGTGAAGGATTGAAAGTGGGATGTCTCTTTGGATTCAATTTGTCAATAAAATTTATTCTGCAGCGAACTACTTTTGGTTATCATATGCATATCACTATTTTTAGTTTTTGGTGCATTTTGAAGTAATGTCTCCTAGAATGTATTACGAGCTGTTTGTGTTGTGATTAATGCATGGACAATTCAGAAGCAAATAGCAGTCAGCAAACTTGCGTAACAGATAAGAATATATGAATGGAATGATCCCAGATAAGATACTAAAAGCACAAAGAAAGCAAGCACTCACAAAACCTAAAATAGGCTAAATTTAAAAAAAAACCCACTGAAGTATTGGTCATTTTAAAAAAAACCCACTGAAATTTTTTTATTTAAAAAAATCTCACCTAACTATGTTTTTAACACAATTTTTTTAAAAAAAACCCCACTCACCCAATGCCTGGAAAACGTAGTTCAGTGAGGTTTTTTTTTAAAAAAAAATTCAGTGGGGTTTTTTTAAAATGACCAATAGTTCAGTGGGGTTTTTTAAATTTAGCCCCTAAAATATACATGATATTTGTGTAAAATAAGGAAGAGAACAAACCTGAAAGTCACAATAGAATTCAGCACCATAAATTGTTGAAGTTGAACCCATATCCCCAACTGGTTCATCATTACCATCAACGTTATTCCATTCAACATCACAACTTTTTTCTTTACTCCCAACTAATTCTGCAGCCTGTCACAATAATTATTACTTGAGTTTTAACCAAATCTATCTAAATACTTACAATTAACATGACATATGAATAACACATAAAAGGTTGTTACCATAGGAAAGTAAATGGGAAAAGATATGGAATACAACTGGCTATGCAATGCACAATACCCTCATATCGGTATATACTCTAGATATGATTGCATAAAATCCAGAGTTTTGTGCACTTGATTCTAAATCTTTAAATTCTAAAAATTTTCTTCACATAACTCCAATTCCGGCATTTTGGGGGGGCTATCTTGGCGTTTATAAACACCGGGATAGACCGTAGCAGCGTTTCTGGAAACGCTGCTAGAAACGAGCGTCGGAACAGATATAGGGTCTACCCGGCGTTTTTTTTTGAAACGCCGCTATAGACCAATCTATCCCGGCGTTTTATTTTATAAAAACAAAACGCCGGAATACAACTTTTATTGAAAAAAAGGAAAAAGTTACCTATCCTGACATTTTTGACCAAAATTGTCGGGATAGATTATTTATTTATTTATTTTTAAAATTCCCTATTCTGGCGTTTTTGGCCAACAACGTTGGGATATGAATTATTTTAATTTTTTTTTTTTAATAAAAAATATCCTACATGAAATAGAATCTCATACATATGTTATAAAACAACGTAAAACTCCTCAATTCCATTTAATACAAAAAATTGAAATCAACACGAATATTTATCAACAAGTAGTTAGTTATCTATGTAAATTTACATCATAATTAAATCAATGACATTAAGCATAAGAAAAAGAAAAAAGAGTCTGAAGATTAGAACACTAGGACCAACTACTGCATGCTAATAGCATTGGCAATGATATACTTCCCCCTTTATCCAAAAAAATTGCCTAATCATATTCATCAATGTAATCAAATTCACCTAGCCCAATTCTCATCATTTCTTCTCGAAAAATAACAGCAGCACCATAAAAGAGTATAAAAATAACATGCCAGAGTAGCTTATTCAAACCTGATTAGGACATGCATAGAGCATTCCCTTTTTGTGCAGTTTGATAGTGGAATTAACAGGACACTACCTGAGATGAGGACTTGTCCCAAAAGTAAGAATAAGGTGTAGTATTATGTATTGGAAAATCCAGTGTATGCATCTAAGTTCTAGTGCATTGATAAATTTTCAAATTATGCATGAACACATTGTTCTTCACTGTTGTGGGATCAGGTCATGAGCATGTACTCCCCAGGAAACCATCCCCAAAAAAACATTGTGTCCTTTGCTTTCAGTAAAATAATATAAATACTGATTGTACTAACTTCACCTCTATTTCATGCAACAAACAGATGAACCAAGAGCAGGATATATTCACCCCAGTGTTCTATTTTCTCGTAGACTAAGGTATTGGTTAATAATTGCATTTGATGCAATAATGTAAAGCCAATACTAGTGAACTCCTATTATGGTGAGATACACAGTTTTGAATCTATTGTATTGAAGAAGTGAACATTCAATAAAAACAATTGCATACTGAGGATTAACTGCTGTCATCTATTGTACTCAAAGCAACATTGCTCATTTATCATCACTTCCCATGAACAACAACTGTGAACATGCAGTTATCAAAATAGACAGAAGATTAGGCACAAATTAAACAACCAATACTAGTTGTTTTTTGCATCTTCATACTAGTTACATTAAACAACCGATTAAAGTGACTCCTTTACCTATTCTTTGCCTATGCCACTACAAAATCCAACAATTCTAAGTCCCATTTCAGTCCTTATACATACAATTTTCCATAAGCATCATCTAATTTTCAATTCATAGCCATTCTCATAATACTGAACTAATTTCCATCCCCTTTCCGACAGAGGATTAAGGGAAAATAACAATTTCCCTAAAACCCGAATATCCCAATTGATAAATAGAACTAACAAAATTATGAATATAAGTTGATACATAACCTAGATCAAACTACTGTTTGAAATGCAAATTGACAAAATAACAAGATCTAAAAGATTAATTAAATATAAGAGCAAGTAATAAAAATAATTTGGGTAATACAAGTTGCAACTACTAAATTAGGATTCGCCTGAAAGTGCAGGAAAAGGTGGAGTCTATGCAAATTGCAATCAATTATCATCCTCGTTTTAATCGAACTTCCGTTATCTTCTCCTTTTTCAAATGTACTTCATCTTTCCTAAATTCACAAGGGTCATAAATTAATTACCGAGTTATATTACGATATACAATCAATAAAAACAAACTTTCAAGCAACCGAGGGCTTTTGGTCTAGTGGTATGATTATCAACTATTTTCTCTACAAAAGCACAAAAATACCAAAGGGGTGCCACCGAGAACGCCAAATACTCTAACTATTTTCTCTACAAAATTGTGTAAAAGAAAAGCACTCTTCGGAAGTACAAAAAAAAAAAACAGAACTCACAATGCACATGGCAAAAAAAATTCAGCCATGATTCTAAAGATAATTTATGAAAGCAAAGACTTGTTTATGAACCCCAAAATACTTGGTCTAAAGATAATTTATGAAACAGTGCATCTGAACATTAGAACAAGTGCATGAGCTATACAAATTTTCATTTTTTACAGTAAATAGAGGATTTGCAAGCCCAACTGTTGTGTTTTGCATCAAGTACAAACTTGCATTTTTTACAAGAAAAAGAGAAACATCAAATGCTGAGTTTTCCACATTCGTCACTACTCATGCAAGTAGGACATGGAATTAGTGATTGGTATTAATTCGTATTTGCCCAAATTCGTAGTTGCATATTTACTACAAGTAAAGGGCATACACGATCAAATTGTAGTTTTTTCTGGTCTTGTTGCTACTTTTCTACTAAGAACATAAAAAAATAATATCTTTTGAAATGTAATGTTCCATTGTATATGTAAACGCAGTAAAGTGATGCATTTTTCTGAATATTGATTTTGATTGTTAAGATTAAACTATACTAAGTTACGATGCATGAAGTTCCTCTTTGCCTAATAGCAATAGAAGCAGGACCTGGATGCTCGTAACATATTAAGACTTTGACTTACATGAGATTTGATGAAGATTTTGGTTCACAGTTCATACTAGGCATTTATAAGCTAAAGATTTAAACAGAAATATACACCAATACAGATATTTACAATATGTGAATAGTTGACTGTTAAATAAATAGCCACTAAATGTCAAATAGTACTTTCAAATATGAACATCATCTGTCATTAGTTAGCTTGAGTCCTAACTCCTAACAGTTAACATCTATATATGCAGAGATCACACAGCAGTTGATTGTATTCATTCTTTAACAACATCAGGGATTCTCCAGCACAACCTCAACAACCATGCTTAGTTTTTAGTCAACCACAATAACCTTCTTTAGTGTCAAGGCCAAAATATATGCTAATTCATGCAAAAAGAAATTGCAGAACAGAAACAACAAAGCCAGTACAGAAAATGAAAGATGACTCTAGGCACGATACCTTTGGCCATGCAGAAATAGTGCAAGCTTTCCTAATTAGAGAATCAAGACAGGCAAACTGCTCAAGTAGGCCTTTTCTCTCATTTGGTGTTAAGTTATTGCCTCTCCTCGCGAACAACGAAATTAAGTTATGATAACTAAAGTTATGGGAAGCAATCTCTCTCAACTTTAGTTGTCCAATTCCACCAAATCACATCTAATCTATCTCAAACTATACAATATAAATAAAAACTCAAACTTTACCAACCACATCACCAAAGATGTGAACTTTACCAGGAGATACAGCAACCGAAGTCCTGCGACAACCCGTGGCGAGGAGAGGCTGACGTTAGGCTCGGGATTCAATGAAGGGACGGGGACGACAAGGTGAGGTAAGGGACAACAACTTTGATGCCTTCGAAGATGACGACGAAAGCGACAAGTGAGGGCTTTGAGATGTCGGTCGATAGGGGAAGAAGAGGAGGGTGGGAGACGACGGCAATGAGATCAGAGCTAGGGTTTGTGGGAGGGAGGAAGACGATGGGGATCGGAGCTAGGGTTTGAGAGATGGAGGTCGGGCTCAGGAATCGAGGAAGAAGGGAGGGAAGAGGAGAGGAGAGGAGACGGCGACGGCAATGTGAGGAGACGGCGACGGCAATGTGAGGAGACGGCGTCGGGGATTTGGAGCTAGGTTTCGATTTGGGGTTTTGAGAGAGAAGGAAAAGTAAAGGAAACTAGGAGGATTTGAGGATTTTTATTATTATTATTATTATTTTATTTTTATTTTTTTTTTGGGGGGGGGGGGGGGGGGGGGGGGGGGTTCTATCCCCCCTCGGCATTGTATAGAAATGCAGTTACAAAACGCCTGGATAGATTGCTTGGATTTTTGCAGGGGTCTATCCCGGCGTATGACCAAAACGCCGGCGCAAAAGCGCCGGGAAAGACCATGTGTTTTGTAGTGACAGTTCTATCTATCTCATGGAATCAACTAATTCAATAATATCCTATCACCAAACAGCTCACATCAAGAATCTTATCTTGTCTAATAAGTTCATCCACAACTGAAGCAGAAAGAAGTTAATATTTATCCTAGATGTGTTAGAACTCAGACAATGATTTGCCTCCCCTCCAATTGCCTCATCTATTTACTAGTCTATTATACATGATTACATATTCTTCTTTATAACTAGTGAACACTTATTTTTCCTTTCCAAAGCCTTACCACATTATCAACAAATTTATGCTACACAATTGAGAACTCCAAATTTATGACAGATTGTGTAGTGAAACTTTTCTAGAAAACATGTCAATCTTAGGTGCATCTTATTGAAGTTCTTCTGAATTTTGAAATGCTTCAAGCTGTCATGATCTGAGTAAATAACAAACTCCTGCAATAATAAATAATGCTTCGAAATTCTTATAAATTGAACAACTGCATAGAGTTTGATATGGGTCAGGAATAAAGCGTGGCTCACCCTGAGCCACCAGATCTCCTCAGGATACGCGTCCTTCCTGATCCTCCAGATCAGCCACGTCAGCACCGGAAAACCGCCCGGAGATCTGCCACGTCAGCCCGGAAACCACTCCGGCGCCTGCCACGTCAGCCCTATACCGCCCGACTTTCCACCGCTTCAGCCAATCGGGTAACCGGGTCCGGCCCAGCCCCAAACGGGTCTAGACCCGATTAGAAACTCCTATAAATACCAGGCCCTCTCCTTTCTTAAAAGGTAATCAATCTTTTCTCCTCTAAGCCCTAGTTACTGTTGCTCTTATCTTAAAGTAACTAACTAGATCGTCGGAGGGTCTGCCACCGGGACCAACCCCGGTGTTTCGAGACCGTCTGCAGGTACACCAGACCTCGGATCCGAGCCACCTGATCCGAGCCCAGACATCCACCTCACTCCAGCCTTTCGCAGGTACCGCTCGGCCAGCCGAGGGTCGCCTCTGAAGAAGCTTTCTCCTTCAATACAAATCGAGTAAGAACTCACACCTGGTGCAACCACACGTCTCCCAGAAACAAACCGCATCAGGTTGGCGCCGTCTGTGGGAAACGCTACTTCGGAACCCGACCCGAGTACTACCGCCGAGGTACCTCGATCGCCGAACTCCTATGGCCTCCAAAGGCAAGGGGGCTGCGTCTTCCGTCAACCGACGAGACACACTCCCATCAAATACCAACGTCGGGCCGCGCACATCAAAGCATAGGGCCTCCCGTCAGGGGTCCCAGCGGGCCCCCACTCCTCCAATCCAACGCGACCTTCGGAGGGTAATCTCCAGCCGGCAGGCTGACCGCAGTAGGGAAAGGGCCGCTTCCAACTCGGCCCCGAACCGTCCTAGGCCACCACCGGAAGAACGAAGGCCGTCACTCAGCCGAGTCGGGAGGCAACCTCCGGTCCAACCGGCCCGAGCTGAGGGCGCTCCTGCTACTCAGCAGGAGTTCCAGGATTTCCGAAGGGAGATCCTTGGGGCTCTCCAACGGGCCCCCAGGGAGGAAGCGCGTTGTTCCCAAACCAGGTTAGACGCTGAGGCCAGCGTCTCTCGCTCCCCAACAATCCAGCCCGAAGCCGAGGGCGTGCTCCTAAGGCGCCTCCAAGAAATGGAGGACCGAATCGATCATATGGGCGACGGTGTCGGAGCCGGTCAGGGGTACAAACCTGTCCGACCCCCCTTTTCCGCCGTCATTATCCAAGAAGAAATTCCCCGGAACTTCCGACCCCCACAGTTCGAGACCTATAACGGCGAAGGGGATCCTGCTGATCACATGGAGGGTTTCAAAACCCTCATGATGATTCACAGCGCATCGGATCCTCTGCTGTGTCGGGCTTTTCCTGCCACCCTTCGGGGTCCGGCTCGTGAGTGGTTCTCAAAACTCGCCCCCGGCTCCATTTACTCCTTTGATCAACTGGAAGGCAATTTCCTCGCCCATTTTGTAACTAGCCGGAAGGCTGAAAGAACGAGCGCCTCCTTACTGGGGCTCAGGCAGGAAGGGGGGGGAATCACTCAGGGCGTTTGTCCGGAGATTCACGACGGAAGCAAGGTCGGTCTCCTCTCTCGATCCGGGCGTCGCCTCCGCGGCATTTCGGCACAACGTCCGTCATGGACAGCTGAAAGCTTCTCTGGCAAAGAAGCCCCCGATCGATTTTCCCGACCTCCTCAACCGAGTCGAGAAGTACATCAGGGCAGAGGAAGCCTTAAACCCCGACGAATCCAGAGAAGCACTCGGGAAAGGGAAGCGGAAGGCCGAGGAAGTCGAGCCTTCGAAAAAGGCTCCAAGGGACGGGGGCACCATGAAGAAGGTACCACCGGTTCCTCGCTTCGAAAGATATACCCCACTCACGCAAAATGTGTCCTCCATACTCCTGGCGATCGAGGACAGAAACCTCGTTCAGTACCCCCCTCGACCGTCCAACAACACTAGCAAGAAAAGGGATCAGCGGTTCTACTGCCGCTTCCACCGAGACAACGGGCACGACACAGATCACTGCCGTGCCCTGAAAGATGAAATCGAGGCCCTGATTCAGCGAGGATACCTCCGGGAGTATAAGAGGGATGATGCTCGGGCGCAAAGGGACACGAGGAACAGGAGAACCTCACCTCCTCCTCGAGCTCCCCTACAGCTCCCCAGGCAAGAGCAGGAGCTGGAAGAACCGGACGACCAACCCATACTACACTGCGTCCACGGAGGGCCCATGGGAGGGGATTCTAACACCTCCCGTAAGGCGTTCATCCGGGACGTTAACGCCGTCCAAGGGCCTCTCACTCCTCAAATCCAACCACTCCCCGTCTCCTTCTCGGGTGACGACCTGGAGGGGGTTCGGCTCCCACACTGCGATGCCCTCGTAATCAATCTCAGCATGGCAAACTTTGATGCTCGGCGGATCCTGGTAGACAACGGGAGCTCGGTCAACATTCTGTTCCTCGATGCTTTCGAGAACCTAAAGCTCCCCCGAAGCAGACTTAAGCCGGCAGGATACACCCTGCACGGATTTTCTGGAGTTCCGGTGACAATCGAGGGGATCGTCACGCTGGATGTCACGGCGGGCACGGCCCCGAATCGGAGAACCGAGTCGATGGACTTCATGGTTGTCAACATCAAGGCAGCCTATAATGCCATACTCGGCCGACCGGGCCTATGCTCCCTCCAGGCTGTTCCCTCGGCCTACCACCAGAAGATGAAGTTCCCTACCAGTACCGGGGTAGGAGTGGTCCGAGGGAACCAAGAAGCCGCTCGCTCCTGTTATATGACAGCAATATGAAGCGGAGTGCTTCCCCTCGACGCCGTGGAGATGCAGCCCCAAAGGACCCAGCCAGAGCCGGAGTCGGCAGACGAGCTGGAGGATATCTCCTTCGAGGCAGAGGATTCAACGAAACAATTTCGAATAAGTCGCTCCCTCGCGCCTCGCCTCAAGTCCGACCTCATCACCTGCATCCGGCGCAATGTCGATCTGTTTGCCTGGAAGCCCTCTGACATGCCGGGAATTTCCGAGGAACTCATCATGCATAAACTCAGCGTGATCCCCGGCTCGAAACCAGTGGTACAGAAGCGACGCAAGTTCGCGCCAGAGCGACAACAGACGGTTAATGCAGAGGTCGATAAACTCCTTGCCGCGCGCTTCATCCAGGAGGTCAGCTACCCCGAGTGGCTGGCAAACGTCGTCATGGTGAAGAAGGCGAGCGGGAGCTGGAGGATCTGCATTGATTTCACGGATCTCAACAAGGCGTGCCCGAAGGACCCATTCCCCCTTCCCAGGATCGATGCTCTCGTCGATGCAACATCGGGTCACGAGCTCCTGTCCTTTATGGACGCGTTTTCAGGCTACAACCAGATCCGCATGTTCCCTCCCGACATCGCCAAGACGTCCTTCGTCACGGACCAGGGGCTCTATTGCTACAGAGTCATGCCCTTCGGGCTGAAGAACGCCGGGGCCACATACCAGAGGCTCGTCAACCGGGTCTTCAAGGAACAGATCGGGCGCAATATAAAAGTATATGTGGATGACACACTCGTCAAGAGCCGGCGGGGAGAGGATCACGTAGCCGATCTGGAAGAGGCCTTTGGGGTACTTCGGACCCATAACATGAGGCTTAACCCGAGCAAATGTGCCTTCGGCGTCTCCGCGGGAAAGTTTCTCGGGTTCATTATCAGCCAAAGGGGAATCGAAGCGAACCCCGAAAAGATCCAAGCAATCCTAGACATGGCCCCTCCGAGGAATATCAAAGAAGTCCAACGGCTGACTGGGAGACTGGCGGCCATCGGCCGTTTCCTCTCCAAGTCCGGAGAGAAGTCTCTTCCCTTCTTCAAAGCCCTGCGAGGCACCGACGGGTTCGAGTGGGGAGTACAGCAGCAAGAGGCCTTCGCCCAGTTAAAGGAATACCTCGCGAACCCCCCTCTTCTCAGCAAGCCCGAACCAGGAGAGCCACTCTGGCTCTACCTATCAGCCTCGGAGAAAGTGCTCAGCGCCGTTCTCGTTCGGGAGGAAGAGGGATCACAGAAGCCTGTATACTACGTCAGCAAGGTCTTACTCGATGCCGAGACCAGGTACTCCCGGATGGAGAAAGTAGCGTACGCCCTGGTCATGGCCGCGCGAAAACTCCGTCCATATTTTCAATCTCATTCTGTCCAAGTGTTGACGGACCAACCCCTGAAGGCGGTACTCTACAAACCAGAAAGCTCGGGTCGACTCGTGAAATGGTCGATTGAGCTCAGCCAATATGACATTGGCTATCAGCCCAGAACAGCAATCAAGGGGCAGGCGCTCGCAGAGTTCATTACGGAGTGCACTATCTCCGAGCACCCTGCAAACACGGAGAGCGACCAGACGTGGGAAGTTTACGTCGATGGTTCCTCCTGCGAGGCAGGCAGCGGAGCAGGCATCATCCTCCGAGGCCCAGACGGTTTTCTTCTGCAGTATTGCCTTCGCCTCAACTTCCCGGCCTCTAACAACGAGGCCGAATACGAGGCAATGATCGCTGGGCTCACCCTGGCTCATCAAGCCGGTGCCAAACAGATCAGGGCTTTCAGCGACTCCCAGCTCGTGGTCAACCAGATCACCGGGGAGTACGAGGCCCGAGACGATCGCATGGTTCGTTACCGAGCTGTAGTTCAACGCCTACTCTCGTCCTTCGACGAGTCGGCTGTTTTGAGGATCCCTCGAGAGCAGAACGTCCAGGCTGACGCTCTGTCAAAATTGGCATCCTCTTCCTTCGAAGGTCTCGACCGCACGGTCCTGATCGAGGTCATGCTAAAACCCAGTATCGACATCCCGGAGGTCCTGTGCATCGAAGATGGAGCGCCCCCCGAAGACTGGACAACTCCAATTAGGCGATTTCTCGTCAAGGGAGAGCTTCCGGAAGACCGAGCCGAAGCGAGAAGAGTCCTGTCCCGAGCGGAAAGGTTCACAATGATCGACTCAACACTCTTCAAAAGGTCCTACACAACCTCGGATGGACGGCCTTATCTCCGCTGCCTCACTCCCAGTGAAGCCGAATATGCTCTCAAAGAATTACACGAGGGGATTGGCGGGTGTCACATGGGAAGTCGTTCGCTCGTGCGAAAGGCTTTGAACCACGGGTACTACTGGCCCACCATGCTGCAGGACGCTCTAAATCTAGTCAAAAAGTGTGGCCCCTGTCAAAGATTCTCCCCCATCAAGAGGGTTCCTCAAGCAAACCTACGATCCATGGCCAGTCCAACCCCCTTTGCAATGTGGGGGATGGATCTGGTAGGCCCTTTTCCCAAGGCGACGGGGCAACGAAAGTTCCTTATAGTCGCCATCGACTACTTCACCAAATGGATCGAGGCGGAGCCACTAGTTACGATCACCGAGCAGCAGACTCAACAATTCTTCTGGAAGCACATTATCTGTCGGTTCGGGATCCCCCAAGTGCTCGTTACGGATAACGGGACCCAGTTTGCAGGCAAGCATTTCCGCAAGTTCTGCGAAGGCCTCGGTATCCAGCAGCGCTTCTCCTCGGTATGCCATCCCCAATCCAACGGACAGGCAGAGAACGCGAACCGTCAGATCCTCGATGGACTCAAGAAGCGACTCGATAATTCCTCCAAGGGGCTATGGGTCGACGAGCTGCCGAGCGTTCTCTGGGCCCATCGAACAACAAAAAGAATCCCGACGGGGGAGTCACCCTTCAACTTAACGTACGGTGCTGAGGCCGTCATTCCCTTGGAAATAGGTATCCCCTCTCCCCGAATTATGGCTTATGACGAAACAAGCAACTCCATGCAACTGCGAGCAGACCTGGACCTCATTGACGAGGTCAGGGAGAAGTCATCCATCAGAAGGAACATTTACCAGCAAAGAATCGAGAGGTTCTATAACAAGAAGGTGCGCCCAACAAACATTGCTCTCGGAGATCTTGTCCTCCGGAAACTGGCGGTTTCCAATCCCGGCCAGAAAAGGAAGTTGGCACCAAACTGGGAGGGCCCTTATAAGGTTTCAGAGGTCGTACGACCGGGTACCTATCGCCTGATCGACACCGATGGCAAGCCTGTCAAGAGGCCCTGGAATGCGGAACACTTGATCAAGTTCTTAGGAGAATAGCCTCCATGTAAAACGTAATCCTAGAAACGGCACGGTGGGCCTTGTCTTTTGTAAAGTCCTGTAAACGGCACGTCGTGCCTAGACTTGTCTGTAACAAGCATATATTGTAAACGCCAGCTTTCCTAGAAACAAGCTTATGACTCCAATTCTTGTAAACAGATGAAGGACCCCTCACAAAACTCGTCGCCCGGATGAAATCGCGAACCCAAACACGCTTCTCTTACAAGCGTGGGGCTCGTCCCTCGGATGAAATCGCGAACCCAAACACGCTTCTCTTACAGGCGTGCGTCCCGTCACTCGGATGAAATCGCGAGCCCAAACACGCTTCTCTTACAGGCGTGCGTCCCGTCACTCGGATGAAATCGCGAGCCCAAACACGCTTCTCTTACAAGCGTGGGGCTCGTCCCTCGGATGAAATCGCGAATCCAAACACGCTTCTCTTACAAGCGTGGGGCTCGTCCCTCGGATGAAATCGCGAATCCAAACACGCTTCTCTTACAGGCGTGCGTCCCGTCACTCGGATGAAATCGCGAGCCCAAACACGCTTCTCTTACAAGCGTGCGTCCCGTCACTCGGATGAAATCGCGAGCCCAAACACGCTTCTCTTACAGGCGTGGGGCTCGTCCCTCGGATGAAATCGCGAATCCAAACACGCTTCTCTTACAAGCGTGGGGCTCGTCCCTCAGATGAAATCGCGAATCCAAACACGCTTCTCTTACAGGCGTGCGTCCCGTCACTCGGATGAAATCGCGAGCCCAAACACGCTTCTCTTACACGCGTGGGGCTCGTCACTCGGATGAAATCGCAAGCCCAAACACGCTTCTCTTACAAGCGTCGGGCTCGTCACTCGGACGAAATTTCGTGTCCAAACACGCTTCTCTCACAAGCGTGGGACTCGGCTCGAATCGCCTTTCCATGAGAACATGTGCAGGAGCTCGGCTTCGACCCCGAGCAGGGCGGGAGTCCCCTCCGGGGGCTCCACGACCTAAGCGCTCGGCGGCGGGGCTACGCTACGCCTGCAATTGTCTTTCTCACCGTTGTGGGGGCTCGGCACCCGTCCCTCGCTCGGTTTGACCTCCTCGGAGGCCACCAACCGAGACTCGAGGCGACATTCGCCAGCCACTCCCGCACCGTCTCTCCACGAGAACATGGGCAGGAGCTCGGCTCCGACCCCGAGCAGGCACTCGGCGGCGGGGCTACGCTACGCCTGCAATTGTCTTTCTCACCGTTGTGGGGGCTCGGCACCCGTCCCTCGCTCGGTTTGACCTCCTCGGAGGCCACCAACCGAGACTCGAGGCGACATTCGCCAGCCACTCCCGCACCGTCTCTCCACGAGAACATGGGCAGGAGCTCGGCTCCGACCCCGAGCAGGCACTCGGCGGCGGGGCTACGCTACGCCTGCAATTGTCTTTCTCACCGTTGTGGGGGCTCGGCACCCGTCCCTCGCTCGGTTTGACCTCCTCGGAGGCCACCAACCGAGGCTCGAGGCGACATTCGCCAGCCACTCCCGCACCGTCTCTCCACGAGAGCAAGCGCAGCATCTCGGCACCGACCCCGAGCAGGGCAGGTGTCCCCTCCAAGGGCACCGCGACCTAAAACGCTCGGCGGCGGGGCTAATACGCCTGCAGTTGTTTTTCTCACCGTTATGAGGGCTCGGCACCCGTCCCTGAGGCCTCATTTATTACGCCTGCGAATGTGAAACGGTGGAAGACGAAACGTCACCATTAATGATGCCTAAGAAGGCGAAACGTCGCCATTATTGACATAGTCACACCAACTACACTCGGCACCCGAGGCAATCGAGGCTCCGACGAACAAATGATCTTATTCATTACTCATCGCTTACAACTCAATGAATAAAAACGCAAATACAATGAAGGCTCTCAACTCACTCACTCAGCCGGGAACTCGAATTCAGGGCTCCTGTGACGCTCGGCTATCCCAACCAAGGAAGACGTACCCGCCACCGAGCTCTCCGCGTCATCTGGCTGTGTCACAACCGGCGAAGGCGCCGGCAACCTCCCCGGAGTGGAGTTACTTGCCTCTTCAACAAGACCGGCACCCAGTATGAGCTTCAACTGGCGAATCTCCAATTCTTTCTCTATGACGGCCTCGCGAAGAAAAGACTCGGAGGCCGACCGCCCGCTAGAAGTATCCGAGACCGTCCAGTCCTTCTCAATGACCCACCAGTCCCGGTCGGCTACAATCTTTCTCAAACGAGCCACCTCTAGACCGAGCTCTCTAGACTTGTCCAAAAAGTAATTCCTGGCAGCCTCTCGGTCCCGAGCCAACTTTCGTTGGCGAGCTAGCCTCTACCAAAAAGAAAATACAAGAATCACAAAATGCAAGTGTTGTAGAGTCGGCCCAAAAAATTCTATATTTCATTTCATTTTAAAAAGATACAAAATTTGCGGTGGCCAGTCCGCCGAGGGCATTTACAACAGGGAGAGAAATAAAAACAAAAAACATCTAGTCTTGAGGGTCGAGGTGCACCTCTTCTTCGTGGTGGCCGCCGTCATCACCATCACCCCCCGGGGTCGGAGGCAAGTCTGGCTTCCACCCGAAGCCGAGGTGGTCAACATTGCACTCCGGATAGATGTACTTGAAGTGAGACTTGGCCTGCTCGTAAGCCTCGTCTTGCGCCGTCATCAGCGTATCCCCCAAGGCCGCCTCCAAGTCCGCCAGGGCCTTCTTCGCCTTCTCCTTCTCCGCCGTCTCGGCCGCGATCTTCTTCAACAGGTCCTCTCGGTCCTGCTTGTGGATCTTGTCCAGAGACTCTATCTGGGCCTCGTGCACCACCACCATGTCCCGAGCCTCCTTGAAGTCCTCCGTCGCCTTGGTCAATTCCCGAAGGAACTTCTCCTTCTGCTTCCGCTCGTATGTTATCTCCTTCTCCAGACACTTGTGGAAGTGCTGACCGTGGAGCATCGACTGTCAAGAAAAATCAAACTTAGCAACAATTACAAGTCTACAAGCCTATTAACCGGGTGGGCTTCGGACGACTTACCGAGAGGTTGGCTTGGGCCCAGCGCATGTAGGCCTGATCGGCCGTCTGCGCTGCCAAGGCCATTCCGTCCCGATCGGTGATGGCCTTCGAGACGAACTCCATCGATACGGGTCCGTCAAGGATGGAGTCGCCCTTCAAGATCGACCAATCAGGGGCGAAGGGCATCGTCGCCATCCTTCCCACCAACTCCGCCGCACTCGGACGTACGGGGGGAAGCTGTTGTGACGGGGCTTCAACTGTTTTCCCCGACCCTCCCGCTGGGTCTCTAGCCGATCGCGAATGGTGGTGCTTCTTCTGCTTCTTCGGTAAAGGCTGTTCCTCGGGCACCGGGGGAGGCACGGTGGAAGGCCCTCCCGCTTGCGAAGGCTGACCAGGAGTCTTCCGCTTCTCGGCAGCGAGGCGTTCCTGCTCTTCTTTCTTCTTCTTCTCTTGTCTCGCCTTCTCTGCGGCGGCGAGTAGGATCTGCTTGGCGTGGGCCTGTTGTGTCGTCATTTCTACAACAAGACAGAAAAGGAAGGCTAAACGTTAACACGAAGGCAGAAAGATGAAAAAATGAGGAAAGAAACATACTAGGGTCGGCGGGACTCAGTCCGGCCCTCGCTAGGTGAACCTCGGTCACCCGGCGCCACGCGATGCTGTCTCCCCTGAGTAAATGATCGACCCTCCCCCACTCTTGGGCGGTTAACTCATTTCTCCTTGGGGGCTTGCGCTTCGGCTTCACGAAATTCCACTGAGTCGGGATGTCTCATTCCCCTTCGGTCTTCACAACAAAATACTTATCTCTCCAATTCTTGATCGAGTCCGGGTGGCCGTGCACCACTTTCTTGTTCGGTCTCGGCGTAAAGAAAAACACACCCTCGATATCCCCAAGCGAACCGATGCTGAAGATTGCGCGGAAGTATGAAAGCTTCGGCCTCACCCCTTTCTCTTGGCACTTCAGGATGAAGCAGATGAGATGCTTCCAAGAGTTGGGGCCATACTGCATGGGGGACAGCTCGGCCCAGTTCAAGACCGTCTTCACGAAGGGGTGCAGGGGGAACCTCAGCCCCGAGATGAAAGCTTGCTCCGGAAATAAGCAGTAACCCGGAGCCAACACTGTCGTAGGTCGAATACCCGGGCTCGGTAGCAGGAGCTCGTACTCCCTCGGAATGTAGTAAGCAGCCCTGATGATATTCAGATACTCCGGTCTCAAGACGCTGGGGGTACTGTCCGCCCGAATCTTCGTCCTTGTGTTTTCTCCAAGCACGGGAGGGATCGGCTGGATATCTTTCACATCATCCGGATACATCCGTATCAACACAGGATTCCGGAAGGTGATAGGCGGAACGTCAAGGCCTGTCCTCGGCGCGTCCTCGTCAGACGAAGAAGGACTTTGAGGCATGGTGAGGACTATCTTCTTCCGACGTGGCCGGGGCTTGCGCTCGGGCGAGGGCGTCGACAAAGGGGGCAACGGGGGCAGATCTTCTCCGTGGCCGGCCTCCGGCGCACCGACGCCCTCCCCTTCCTCACTCTCCGTGTCGCCCTGCTCTCCTTCTTCATGCTCCTCACCTTCACCAACATCCGACTCCTCGTCCGACTCCTCGTCTTCATCATCACTATCCTCGTCCGCACCGCCCTCTACCATCGGTTCCTTCCCTGGCCTCCGAACACTCAACGGTTGCACGATTAGAGCTATGTCACTATCACCCTCGGAGAAGACCTCCTCTTTAACCTGGTACTTGCCCAGAGACGATAACGTTTCCAAATCTGACTCCATCTCCGAGTGACCAGACGTGGTAGCCTCGGAACCAGACTGAGTACGCGACATTCAGAAAAAATGAGAATTACTAACCTGATTCTTTGAAAGTTACGCTTCTCTGCGAAGAATCCGCCGACAGCGATCGAAATGCCTGCGCTAAAGCTGGAAAAATTGGGAATTATGAAACGATAAAATGAAAAGAAATGAGGGGGGGTGGGGGTTTTATAAATAGACAGCGACTCCTCGATTTCCGCAAATGAGCATCTAGCCGTTAGATCTTATCTGACAAGATCAAACGGCTAAAAACACTCTTTGATATTTGCGCCATTACGTCAGCAGGAAGGGTAAAATTCCAATACTACCCCTCCCTATTTGCCCGACAGGAGTAACCTCCTAGCATAAAGTGTGAAGTTGCGACCAGTCAGAGGTCTCGCAGGGGCTCGTCACCCAAATAGAGGGGGCTCGACGTACGGATGACAACTCGAGCCAAGCTACTTTTCCCTCTCACAGGTTGGGCTCGACGTTCGGATGGAAACTCGAGCCAAGCTACTTTTCCCTCTCACAGGTAGAGGCTCGACGTTCGGATGGAAACTCGAGCCAAGCTACTTTTCCCTCTCACAGATGGGGCTCGACGTTCGGATGGAAACTCGAGCCAAGCAAGCTTCTCCTCTCACAGGTTGGCCTCGACGCTCGGATGGAAACTCGAGCCAAGCTACTTTTCCCTCTTACAGGTTGGGCTCGACGTTCGGATGGAAACTCGAGCCAAGCTACTTTTCCCTCTCACAGGTGGAGGCTCGACGTTCAGATGGAAACTCGAGCCAAGCTACTTTTCCCTCTCACAGATGAGGCTCGACGTTCGGATGGAAACTCGAGCCAAGCAAGCTTCTCCTCTCACAGGTTGGCCTCGACGCTCGGATGGAGACTCGAGCCAAGCTACTTTCCCTCTCACAGGTTGGGCTCGACGTTCGGATGGGAACTCGAGCCAAGCTACGTTCCCTCTCACAGGTTGGGCTCGACGTTCGGATAGAAACTCGAGGCAAGCTACTTTTCCCTCTCACAGAGGGGGCCCGACGTTCGGATGGAAACTCGAGCCAAGACACCTTCTCCTTTCGCAGGTGGGGCTCGACGCTCGGATGGGAACTCGAACCAAGCAACCTTCTCCTCTCACAGGTTGGGCTCGACGTTCGGATAAGAAATCGAGCCAAGCCACCTCTTGGTCTCGTCCGGCGACCTCATTCGTCCCGTCCGCCGACCCTATTGGTCTCATCCGCCGACCCTCTTGGTCTCGTCCGCCAACCCCATTGGTCTCGTCCGCCGGCCCTCTTGGTCTCGTCCACCGACCTTTTTTGCCTCGTCCGCCGACCCCCCGAACTCAAACCAGGCAACCTTGTCCTCTCACAGGGGGGAACTCGACTCTCGGATAACAACTCGAGCCAAGCCACCTTCTCCTTCAACAGGTGGGGCTCGAAGCTCGGATGCGAAGTCGAGCCACGCAACCTTGTCCTCTCACAGGTTGGGCTCGACGTTCGGATAAGAATTCGAGCCAAGCCACCTCTCCTTCAACGGGTGGGGCTCGACGCTCGGATGGGAACTCGAGCCAAGCCACCTCTTTCAACAGGTGGGGCTCTTGGTCTCGTCCGCCGACCCTCTTGGCCTCGTCCGTCGACCCCATTGGTCTCGTCCGCCGACCCTCTTGGTCTCGTCCGTCGACCCCATTGGTCTCGTCCACCGACCCTCTTGGTCTCGTCCGTCGACCACATTGGTCTCGTCCACCGACCCTCTTGGTCTCGTCCACCGACCCTTTTGCCTCGTCCGCCGACCCCCTGAACTCGAGCCAGGCTACCTCAGCTCTCAATACGGGTTCGACGTTCGGATGAGAATTCGAGCCAAGCCACATCTCCTTCAATAGGTGGGGCTCGACGCTCGGATGGGAACTCGAGCCAAGCCACCTCTTTCAACAGGTGGGGCTCTTGGTCTCGTCCGCCGACCCTCTTGGTCTCATCCACCGACCCCATTTGCCTCGTCCGCCGACTCCCTGAACTCGAGCCAGGCTACCTCAGCTCTCAATACGGGTTCGACGTTCGGATGAGAATTCGAGCCAAGCCACATCTCCTTCAATAGGTGGGGCTCGACGCTCGGATGGGAACTCGAGCCAAGCCACCTCTTTCAACAGGTGGGGCTCTTGGTCTCGTCCGCCGACCCTCTTGGTCTCATCCACCGACCCCATTTGCCTCGTCCGCCGACCCCCTGAACTCGAGCCATGCTACCTCAGCTCTCAATACGGGTTCGACGTTCGGATGAGAATTCGAGCCAAGCCACATCTCCTTCAACAGGTGGGGCTCGACGCTCGGATGGGAACTCGAGCCAAGCCACCTCTTTCAACAGGTGGGGCTCTTGGTCTCGTCCGTCGACCCTCTTGGCCTCGTCCGCCGACCCTCTTGGTCTCGTCCGTCGACCCCATTGGTCTCGCCCACCGACCCTCTTGGTCTCGTCCACCGACCCTTTTTGCCTCGTCCGCCGACCCCCTGAACTCGAGCCAGGCTACCCCAGCTCTCGATGCGGATTCGGCGTTCGGATGAGAATTCGAGCCGCACCACTGCCTCCTTTCGCAGGTCGAGCTCGACGCTCGGATAGGGATTCGAGCCATACTACCTCCTCCTTTTCCAGTACGAGCTCGGCGCTCGGATCAGAATTCGAGTCTCATCCGCCCACTCTCCGAACTGACCAGACGCTCGGATGAACGACCACAAGACCTCGGACGCCGTCCCAAACAAAATGGCCTGGACGACCCCCCGCTCTTCCAACCAGCGAGGCAGTCGTCCGCCGATCCTCTTGGTCTCGTCCGCCGAGCCTTCCGGTCTCGTCCGCCGACCCCCCTGAGCTCAAGCCTGGCTGCCTCACCTCTCAATACGGGCTCGGCGCTCGGATCGAAATCCGAATCAAAACCCTCTCCTCACTCTCTTAAAACTAGCCAAGACGCTCGTCCAGCCGACCTCGCGACCTCATGCAAAGACGAGCCCCACCGAGCGGCCTGGACGACCTCTCGCTCTTCCAACTAGCGAGTCGGTCATCCGACCCCTGGAGGGTTCGTCCACCGACCCTCATGGGTTCGTCCGCCGACCCGAAAGATCGTCTGCCGACCCGAACTCGGCCACCGACCGAGTGAGCTCGGCATTCATACTACCGACTATCCCCTCCTAAGAACTTCACCCCACGCACATCCAAACGAGGAGTCCATTCCTCCTGCCCCTGGCCCTCTTCGGGGAGCAACAAACCCTACTTCTTACCCTGACATCTGCCCTTCCCCCGAGGACCAGGAATCACCCCCGCACTGCTGGATCACCCAACCCTGCAGGAGTGAGGGGCTTGTGATATGGGTCAGGAATAAAGCGTGGCTCACCCTGAGCCACCAGATCTCCTCAGGATACGCGTCCTTCCTGATCCTCCAGATCAGCCACGTCAGCACCGGAAAACCGCCCGGAGATCTGCCACGTCAGCCCGGAAACCACTCCGGCGCCTGCCACGTCAGCCCTATACCGCCCGACTTTCCACCGCTTCAGCCAATCGGGTAACCGGGTCCGGCCCAGCCCCAAACGGGTCTAGACCCGATTAGAAACTCCTATAAATACCAGGCCCTCTCCTTTCTTAAAAGGTAATCAATCTTTTCTCCTCTAAACCCTAGTTATTGTTGCTCTTATCTTAAAGTAACTGACTAGATCGTCGGAGGGTCTGCCACCGGGACCAACCCCGGTGTTTCGAGACCGTCTGCAGGTACACCAGACCTCGGATCCGAGCCACCTGATTCGAGCCCAGACATCCACCTCACTCCAGCCTTTCGCAGGTACCGCTCGGCCAGCCGAGGGTCGCCTCTGAAGAAGCTTTCTCCTTCAATACAAATCGAGTAAGAACTCACACCTGGTGCAACCACACGTCTCCCAGAAACAAACCGCATCAGAGTCCATGTTCATAAGTACTCTACTTCTGTCTTGCTTCATTCAGCTTCTCACTATAATATGCTACAAACCTTATTTCCTGTGAATACCAACATCAAACACCGTCGATTGGTGATGCTTGTCGGTTGCAACCCTATACTCCTCTTTGGAGGCCTCAATCTTCTACCTCACTTTTATCTTCCATTCATCACCTGGGCGGATAAGAATATGATGATACCCACTTTGTAGATCAATTTTATAAAACACTAGAAATTTCGGAAACGTAACAAAAATGTCTTCAAATCTCAGAATAGGAAATCTATAACTAACCGTGAACTTCTCGGTTGCACGACTGTTTAACTTCTTTAAGGCCACCAATACCAGGGTTGGATATGGGTTCATAATATCTTGAACTTACCTTTTTCTATGACAACTTATTGACTTCCTTATAAAGATTTTCTGACTCTGTATAAGCTGAACTTGTTCAACTATCTTAACTACAACACCTTCACCTTGCAACTCTAAAATCAGAACTATGTTAAGGGCACACTGAATATCTCTGGATAATGGAAGTTGTGTTGGCAGTTTCTTTGGTAAGAGCTTAATAACTCTAAAGGTTGCATTAATTCCAGCATGTTCTGTGAGGCTTCTTCTTCAACTTCTTACTCTCTTTTACAAATGAAAAATAAAATAAAATTCCACCTACTTAACATCATGGCTAAAAGTAGAAAGTAGTGCCTTCTCTATCCTTTTTAGGATTATAGGCTGAGAACTAAGAGAAGGTTTCAGAAACAATGCTATTTTATGATCTCCCCACAAATACGATAAGCATTATCTCTTTAAAAATATTTGACATGTACATCAGATTGCCAAGGTCTACTCAATAGAACATGATATGTGTCCATCTCTAGTACATCACACAATTTTAGATTTGTAATACTTACCAAATGAAAAAGGAACTTTACAAATTTATGAGACTTCAATGGCGGATCCTTCCTTTGTAATTCGATGCGATATGGAGAGGAATGCGGTTCTGTTTTCAACTGTAGGTGCGCTATGAATGCAACAGATACAATATTCTTGGTAGAGTTGTTATCAATAATGACATTGTACACATGCTTGTTGATTGTACGAGTATTGAAAACATTCTCTTGCTGCAATTCTTCTAGATTTGATGCCAATGATAAATGCCGCACCATGCAACCCAACCCATCTTCTGCAGTAAAGAGATACCATGGGTCGGACAAAAAGATTTTGGATTTTGTGTATTGTACAAGGTCGTCTTTCTTCAAATTCCGTAAACTCATGATCCTTATAGAATACCCAAGCTTTTTTCTCAATGTGGTACCTCTTATCTCGATAGGGTTAGCAGGGTTTGTAATAATAGGAGGGATATTGCAGAAGAACTCTTCAAACAATTCATAACGATGGCCTTTAACAAAGTTGTTACTAACCTTATCAATGGGTGGTGCGCTTCGATCAAAGTGATTTCGACAAAATAAAGGTCGAATGCACCTTCAAGCAAACAGATTGTCAAAATCTACGCGAGCTCGGCCTTCTGGCATGAACTCGATATGATACCTATAAAAATTGTCCTTGATGCCGATTTTTCGGTTTCTCATCCTACGCAAGAACTCTCCTCTTGTCAACGGCTATTGGCGATCATCACGACCACCGCTGAAATATCATCTTCGCGGCTGTAGTTGACACCTATCATCCCAAGGAATTAATCTTGGGCTCTGATACCACTTGTCACAGGACGGAAGGTAGATGGGAGTTTGTTGTTGAACAAACTAATAGTTCTTGAATTAACAAGGGTTTTCTCAAATCCTCGAGAAAGTAAATTGAAGAAAAACTCTTATTGATGATTAAAAATAATATAAAGTCTTAATATAATAAAAGCCCCAACACCCTTTAAACAGGTCAACTAAAATTTGGGGGGGGGGGGGGGGGAATTAACTAAAATAACATAAAGTCTTAATATAATAAAAGCCCTAACACCCTTTAAACAGGCCAATTAAAATTGGGGGAAAAAATTAACTAATCTATCCCCAGAAATAAGGAATTACAAAATTATAAAAGAATATCTCTAAACAAGGAAATTAATTAAATATCTATTATCATTAAACTAAGAAAACATTTAAAAGCATAGGTCTCAAAGATCTTCAAATTGTAGATTACTCGCTATTTGCATATATACCACTAACAACGTAGGGTCCATTTAAAAATATAGCCTTCTTGGTTATTTTCTAAACGAGAATAATTCATTTTTTAACACCTTTAGCTTATATTGACTGTTTTACCCTATTCATTCTTATCAACCACAACAATTAATTTCGTTTCTTCTATTGTTAAACTCTAGTTTTCAACGCTTTCTTCCTCATCTCCATTAGTGCTACACTAAATGAAATCCAAATGAAGCATAGAGTTAATGAAGATGAGAAAGAAAAGGTTGAGAATCAAGGTTTCATAATATAAGGAAAAACTAATTGTTAGAGATGATAAGGAGGAAGAGATAAGGGTATAACGGTCAAAATAGTATAAGTGTGTTAAAGAAAAGAATCTCTCTTTGTCTGGATGGAAAATAACCGAGGGGGGCTATTTTTAAATGAACCTAATTTTGTTAGTGATGTATATGCAAATTGTGATTTGTGAGTGAGTATTCTACAATTTCAAGATCTTCGAGTGACCTATGTGCAAAAACTCTTTAAAAAAATGCAATTACTATTAAAAACCAACTCTTCAGATTTCTGCCAAAAACAACTAAAATTGTCGAACCGTTTTCTCTGGTTCTTATTCGATCGACTGAATTGTGGGAAGGGTCAACTAAAAAAGAATCAAGCTCTCTGGTTGTCTAGTTCTTAGAGCATCCACAATCGTATTTCTCAAAAATGAGAATATGGCAAAATAGCATATAGCAAAAATCGCAATTTGCTGCAGTCGTGATTTGCTATAATTTGAGAAAGACGGTACATGTTGTTTCGTCCGGTTTTTTTTTTACGTGAAAATTAATTAATGATTAGATATTAAAATAGGTTAATTAAATAAATTAAATAATAAAATATATCCTAACCTACTTAATTATACACTAACCTAGGAATTAACACTAACCTAAATCAATTCTTCAGGTGGGACGGGACATATTGTCCCATCCAAGCCAAAAAAGCTTCAAACGGGACATGTCCCATTTGATGAATTTTTGATTTTTTTTTTTGTAGTACAGTTGTACCGTCTGATCATTTTTTTAAAAAAATTGATCCCATTAAAAAAAATTTAAAAAATAGGAACGGAACAACATGTTCCGTCCCCTATAATTTGAGAATCACCAGTTTTCGTTTCTCAAATATGAGAAGCAACTGTAGCGATTTTGCTAAAATATGGCAAAATAGCAAATGACTGCAAGCCATCGTTTCTCAAAATATTAGAAAATGGCAAATATAGCAAACGACTGTGGATGCTCTTATTAGGTTGACTGAATTTTGGGAATGGTTGACTAAATAAGAATCAGAGAGGTGCTGATATTATTTTACTGTGCATCAAGTTGTGTGTTTGGGACAAGAACCTCATCAACCACTTTCAATTATAGCTTGGGACCATTAAGTAAGCATATATAATTTTTACATGTCCCTAGATACATTACTGAGGATGTAGAAAGATTCAACCAAAAAAGTGATGGAAGTATTTATTACCTTAGTAGTCAGAGAGCGTATAATTTTCTATACACCTCCACAGTAAATAAAAGGCAGAGTTCAATCACGAAAATACTACAACATATCTCGTGTGAGATGAGCAACCGCTTGACAAGAATAGCAGCTGGAAAATTAAGTATTGATAAATAGCCTTATATTAAAACAAATGTTACTGCTACAGATAAATGATTCCATATTTGACTATCTTAAGGAGCAAAAAGTGAATACTTTTCATTCTTCAATAAAGTGCTATGGACAAAAAGATATAGAAAAAATGTTATTGAGGAAATATGGTGTTGTTTTTAAAAATAGGCAGGTCATAATGCTTAGTTTATGCGTGAGGAGCAAGTTGTGCAAAGTAACTCTGATACTCACTATTATAATTTTCAGGAAACTTTTTAGAAAAAGCAAAATAATTTATGCGTATGAGGTTTAGCACAAAGGATGATCTTCCTTATTTTGTCATCAAAGTTGTCGATAATCTTAAACAAGCATAACAAAGTTTCATGACAATGTATTTCTGCCTTCAAAGTTGTAAATTTAAAGAGTGATATGAGTTTTGTCTTCCTAAATCCTAACTAGCAGCCAACCTTTCACTCAAAAGGTCTTTCATACTATTGAAAGAAGAATTAGATCATAGAAATTGGCCAAAATAATCATACACATTGACAACTTCCTTAACAAATGAGAATTCAAGTCATTCAAATGTAAACAACTATTAATCTAATCATAGATAAGTAGATCACCAAATCTGATAGACATTAAAATCCAGCAGAACCGAGATTTATCATTGATGACAATCTTTTATTCTCAAAAACGGGTTTTCAAAGTAATTCTTCAAAAACCTTTCAAGTGTTTCAGATTGATAGAGTCATACTCACCTGTCTAAACTCGGAAGTAACCACAATGACTGGCACACACCTCACATTCATTCCAAGTGCCGTTAATCTCCATATAAAACTGTCACGATACATCCCAACAAGAGCAGTCAGATTGGAGAGAGTGACAAAGCGAGATTTGCAAAATTATACATATCATCTCGCAAAATTATACATATCTATATATATATATATATATATATATATAATCAGTCGTTGCCAACAACGGGTTAAGTGGTTTGCACGTTTAGCAACGGTATAGTACGTTTGCAATTGAAGATTTCCCATACATATAAACGTACTGTATCGTTTGCAAACGTGCAAACCACTTAACCCGTCATTAATGACGGGTTAAGTGGTTTGCACGTTTGCAAACGCTACAGTACGTTTATATATATGGAAAATCTTCAATTACGAACGTACTGTAGCATTTGCAAACGTGCAAACCACTTAACCCGTCATTAGCTACAGTACGTTTGCAATTGAAGATATATATATATATATATATATATATATATATATATATATATATATATCCTCTCTCTAAAATCTGATGATTGGGTTTTCTCTATAATCTCAATTATACAAATTATAGAATAAAACAGACGAATTAGATTTAGGGTTTTCCTCCTCATTCCTTTCAACTTTTAGAAAACACAAAATACAATTTAGATATATTCCCATAATATGTATTAAATTTAGGGTTTAGCCCTCGATTCCCCTCAATTATACAAACTACAAGTAAAATTCAAGGGATTCAGGGTTTCTAATCTGCGCAAAGCAATTTCATAACTTTAATCATAAAAACGAGATAAAATTCAACATAAAATTGGATGCCCCAAATCCTAACCCTAAGATTCTACTAATTACATCAAATTAATCTCTTTTTTCAATAAAGAAGAGCGAAAATCACGAAATTATGTGAAGGCCCTAAACCCTAGCTTATCTTACCTGTAAAGATGGAGAGAGGAATTGCACAAATTCGAAGAAAATTGATTGGAAACCCTAACCCTAACAATTTGATGGATGAAGATAAAGAGAAGAGTATGACGAACTGGGTTTTTTTGGAGAGGGAGGAAGAGGCGCCAAATCCCGAGCTCGAATTTCCATGACATACGCACGCTATCGTGTTGCCTTTCTAGTTTCTAGTCTACTGCATTGGGGTGGCAACCAGGTCGGGTCGACCCGCGACCCGCTCACCGCCACCCGACCTGCCTTTACCCGGTTTTAGGTCGAACCCAAATCTCTTATTGGGTCGACCCGGGTTAGGAAAATGGTGATTTCGACCCGTAAAATTCGACCCGCGAACTCGTTGACGAAGTCAAATCTGTCCACCACCCCGTGGGTCGACCCGCAAGTTTCGATCCGTTGGACCCGAACGGATCGAACAATCAACCCGCACGGGTCCAACGGTCGAAACCCGTGGGTCGACCATTTAGCAACAGTAGTTTTTTTTTTTTTTTTTTTTTTTTTTTTTTTTTTTTTTTTTTTTTTGGGTGTGGTGGGGGGGACCCGCAGGTTTCGATCCGTTGGACCCGAACGGGTCGAACAATCAACCCGCACGGGTCCAACGGTCGAAACCCATGGGTGGACCGTTTAGAAACAGCTCTCTTGTTGCTGTTTTTTTTTTTTTTTCTTTTGGGTTTTTTTTTTTGTTTGTTTTTTTTTTTTTTTTTTTTTTTGGGGGGGGGGGGGGGGGGGGAGGATATAAAAATTCCCTAAATTTTCTCTTATTTTTTTCGCACCTTATTCTCTTACTCTCTCTAGTACTGCTACTCAATTAAATCAAAAAATTTCAACAAAGAAGCAAGTAAGAAGAAGTGAACAATTTCGATATACGACTACCAGACTACGTCTACTACACTTCTCAATCGACTACGTCTACTTCTACTATTATTTTTTCTTTCACTTATATAAACAATTATTCCCGGAGTACAATATCAAAATTCATAATCTTCTCAACTCTTTATTATTATTATTTTTGTAGTTCTAATTTATTTGTTACAAATTGTTTGTTGTTTTTTTGCAATTCTCTCTCTCAACTTTCCTATTGTTTTTTAGATTTTTTTAAATAACATATATCTCCTAGATTGTTTTTTGTTTTTTCACATACACTATTAGAACACTATAAATTGTTATTTTTAAACATTGCAATTCTCTCTCAACCTTCCTATTGTTTTTTAAACTTTTTTTTAAAGGGTTTTTAACACGTGTACCCCTAACAAATAAGCTAATATCATATATGTCCCTCACAAATGAATATTATCATATTTACCCCTAACAACGTGAGCATTAACCATACTAGTATGATGCACGTGCGATGCATGCGGAGGAGGAAGGAAAAGGACAAAAAAAAACCTACCAATATGATGCACGTGCGATGCACGTGGAGGAGGAAGGAAAAGGACAAAAAAAACTACCAATACGTGCACTGCACGTGTTTGCACACATACAAAAAAAAAATAAAAAATTGTTTATTTGTTTACCAACCCCATCTCTCCCATTATAATAGTTATAGATATATCCCTTATTTTATAAGATAGTTGGGATTGAGATTTAGATTGAGATTGAGACTGAGATTGAGATTTTAGGTTTAGGGATGAAGTTGATAATGTGGCTGTGAGGTTTGAATATTATTTGTGGAGATGGGTTCGGTTGAAGGTGGTGGTTGGGCGGCAGAAATACAGTGAAATTAGGTTGTCAATAGGAATTGGTAATTGATAAAGAAGAAGATGAGGAAACATCAAGAGAAATTTTTGCAGACAATTGTCGAAACTAAAAAGCATCCAAGCACCGGCATCCCATAATCGAATCCGACACAAGGAAATACTACAATTGCAGACATAATTCTAACCAAGTGTCAACTTGAGATGAATTTTAGATTGTTAGTGGCAAATGTGATAATATTCATTTGTGAGGGATATATATGATATTAGCTTATTTGTTAGGGATCTATGTGTTAAAAACCCTTTTTAAAAACATATATCTCCTATATTGTTTTTTATTTTTTCACATACACTATTAGAACACTATAAATTGTTATTTTTAAACATACACTATTGACATGTCAAGCTCACGAGGTAGCGGTCATGGCCAAAGTAAACAAAATTCCACCAGTACTCCACGTCGGCCTCCAATAGTCCCACAAATAGATCCCGAATTTACACCGAATCCTATGATAGGATTTCACGATGTCCCTCCATACGACATACAAGAAGAAATGTATAATGTTGACACACAAACACAACAAACCGAACCCACTAGTAGTAGACAAACTATGGAGAAAACTAGTGCTTAGCACAAATATCATGACTATATTCCCAAAGGAGATAATCCGGGTGTAGGGCATAAAATTTGTAAAACTAGTTCTAAGAGTTACAAAGAGGAAAAGTGAGGTAACGAGTACAATTAAATGACACATTCAAAATATACACAATGATCTATTACAGGACCAATCCGGCCAATAAAAAATCCATCCTTGGATCGGACATGTAGGTAGCCGCCCATATAATCCCGAAAATGTTTGACAGGAAATGACCCAACTAGTTATTAAGGATGAGTTACCTTTTTCCAATGTCGAGAGTATGAACGTATAGGAATTTAATCAAATTGCACTAAATACACATTTTAGAAGAATTCTTAAAAATACAATCAAATTCTATTGTTTTAAACTTTACAACGAAATGATAGATGATTTAATTACACTTTTGTATATTTTAACTTGTAGAGTATCGTTAGCTTCAAATTGTTGAAAATGTTGTAACGATATTTCAATGATATGCATAACTTGTCATTGAATCGATATTGATTGGATGATTCAAAAGAGGATCATATCATTTGCGGCTTTACCGTATCCTCATATTGGTTTAATAATTGCACATCGTATTTTCGAAGTTTGTGATATCTTTCATATTCGTGATGAAAAATTTTGTATTAGTTTTGATAATGTATCTAACAACAATGCTTTGATTAGTACATTAAAAATACAATTAACTCCTCCATGTTTAGAAATTTTTAATGTTAGTTGTGCATGTCATATTAAATTTATGTGTTCAAGAAGCATTGAAAATAGCCGAACTATTTGTGCATAACATTAGAAATTGAAGAATAGTGTAAGCTTAAGGGTGTAAATTTTAGAGAATTTTCTAAGAATATTAAACACCGAGAGAACTCTACTTTTGATTTATTAAATGTTGTCTTACTCAATATAAAGTGTGTATAAATGATTTTTGTCTAGCAAAAAATATGAAATTTTTTCAAATGAATGAACAATCATGGTATTATGCCGAATTTTGTTACGATTTTTAGAACCTTTTAAAACCGCAACTTTAAAAATTTTAAAATCTTATGATTATATTTTTAGTAGTATTTTTATTTCACTAATTACTATGAAATAAACTTTTCAAGAAATGATTGATGACATTTTACATTGCTCATATTATTAAACCCTCATACACTAAATTTTTGAAGTATTTTAGTCCTCCTCCTATGTTGTGTCTACTTGCTACTGTTACGAAGAGTTTGATTGAAATGTATTTTACTTTATTTGGAGATAAATCTGAAATTGATTGTAACACATGTTTAGCTTTCTTTAAAACGACATTGAACAACTTGTATGATTATTATGATAGAACGTTTGCATCTAGTAGTAAGTCTAGTATAGTTATTGCTTCTTCTTCTACTTTTAGAGGTAGGGTAAGAGTAAATTAGACGATGCCACTTTTAATTTACTTGCTCAAATTCAATCAAA
Organism: Hemerocallis citrina; assembly: GCA_017893485.1. Taxonomy (NCBI): domain Eukaryota; kingdom Viridiplantae; phylum Streptophyta; class Magnoliopsida; order Asparagales; family Asphodelaceae; genus Hemerocallis; species Hemerocallis citrina. Next base: position 95,739,063 of record CM030362.1, read on the forward strand.
AAAGCATAAGACTAATCAATCTAATGAATTAAATTGGTATAATCAACAAAATAGTGAGAGTTTTAATGCTAAAATTGATGTGCTACAATGGTGAAAAGAACATCAATATGTTTATAATATTCTTAAATATATGGCTAAAGATCTACTAACTCCTCCTGTCTCTACAGTTGCATCAGAAATTGCATTTTCTACGAGTGGCAGGGTTCTAATAGATTACATGAATCACTTGAAGCCCCAATCATTGGAGATGCTCATGTGTACGGAAGATTGAATGAAGGCTGAAGATAGGACTCAAGGAATCGGGGTCGACAGGTCAACAAGTGGAAGCTACTCGCCCGAAGAACAATAACAACACTAGCAAATTGAAGACCAACAACATCTAGCTAGCAAATTGTATGTAAAAAATTTGTAATAAAATCATAGAAGTTAAAATGAATAATATATATAATTTTCTTTCACACTCTCACTCTTTGACTCTTATATATATATATATATATATATATATATATATATATATATATAAACTTCTATGATATATATAAAGTTTTTATATATATATATATATATATATATATATATATATATATATATATATATGGGCGTTGTTCGGTTGCAAACGGGCCGGAACGGGTCGGTTCGCACGGACCCGTGCGAACTTCGATCTGGACCGTTGGATCGAAGATCCAACGGTTCAGATTTTTTTTCATAAAATCTTGTCTTAACCCGTCGTTGGCAAGAACGGGTTAAGGCAAGATTTAATAAAAAAAGTTGGCCTTAACCCGTTCTTCGGAATAACGGGTTAAGGCTATATTTTTCATTTTCGTCGACATACAGTTCGTCTTCTTTCGAACGCTCTCTTCTTCTTTCTTCGACGAACCCAGACCCAAACGACGGAAAAAAGAAAAAAACCCTAAAAAAACCCTAGCTCCGACGATCGAAACCCTAGAACTCCATCTTCTCTCCCAACTCCGAAGATTGAAACCCCCTAACTCCGACGTTCGAAACCCTAGCTTCTCTTCCCCTCTTCGGAACCCTAGATACGAAATCGGAACCCTAGTTCTCTTCGAAAACCGATTGCTTGGCTTGATTTCGACCTATTCCGTAAGGTATACACTATTTCTTGAACCCAATAATCTACATTTGTATTTTTTTGGTTGAATTTGTGTGTAGTGATTTATTTAGAAATTGGAAAAAAAATTAAAATGTGTTAGTAGATTATAGATGTAGAATCGGGTTGACCTCAAGTATATTCAATTGCCGAATTATGTTTCTTGCATTAGTATCTTGTAGAATTAGAATTGTATATACGAAATTAGTTAGAATTTTCAGTGCGGTTATGGTTGAAAACCCTGCGAATGACCGTAAAAAAATACGAAACTTTCCGTGTAGGTTCGTCTCACGTAGTACAAGCCACACCAACTTGTAGAAACGAGTTTCGACTCACGGTTCGAGAGATACGGCCGCGTATCGCTTTCGGTTGGAAAAAACCAAGTATAGCGGTGCACGGCCGTATATCGCAAACCGCGACTCGAAACTCGCTTCTACAAGTTCGGGTGGCTTCGCCTACGTGAATCCTACCAAGTGGGAAAGTTTCGAGAGTTTTTGGAGGCCGTTTGCGCGGTTTTCTCAACTTCTTCGCACGATAGTTTTCCGTATTAGAATTTTGTAAGTGCGGTTAGATTAGATTAGAAAACCCTTCAAACGACCTCCAAAAAATACGAAACCATGCGAGTTGGTTGGTGTCACCTACGATAAGCCAAACCAACTTGTAGAAGTGAGTTTCGACTCACGGTTCGAGAGATACGGCCGCGTACCGGTTACGGTTGGGAAAAAACCGAGTAAAGCGGTAGACGGCCGTATCTCGCAAACCGTCAGTCGAAACTCGCTTCTACAAGTTCGGGTTGCTTGCCCTACGTGAACCCGACCAACTCTGAAAGTTTTAAAATTTTCGGATGTCGTTTATGCGGTTTTCTCAACTTCTTCGCATTACAAGTTTAAGCCTTAGAATTTTCTTAGTGCGGGTAGCTTAGAAAACCTTTGAAACGGCCTACAAAAAATACGAAACTTTGCGATTTGGTTGGTGTCACCTACGAGAAGCCAAACCAACTTGTAGAAGTGAGTTTCGACTCACGGTTCGAGAGATACGGTCGCGTATCGCTTTCGGTTGAAAAAAACTATTATAAAGCGGTATACGGTCGTATCTCGCAAACCGTGAGTCGAAACTCGCTTCTACAAGTTCGGGTTGCTTGCCCTACGTGAATCCGACCAATTGGGAAAGTTTTAAAATTTTCGGGTGCCGTTTGCGCGGTATTGCTCTATTTCCTCCCATTATAAGTTTTATAATTAGAATTTTCTAAGTGCGGGTAGGTTAGAAAACCCTCCAAACGACCTCTAAAAAATACGAAACTTTGCGATTTGGTTGGTGTCACGTACGAGAAGTGACCCGAAGTTATAGAAGTAAATTTCGACCCACGGTCCGAGAGATACGGCCGCGTATCGGTTTTGGTTCGAAAAAAAACAAATAAAGCGGTAGACGGCCGTATCTCGCAAACCGTGAGTCGAAACTCGCCTCTACAAGTTCGGGTGGCTTGCCCTATGTGAATCCGACCAAGTCGGAAAGTTTTATAATTTTCGGATGCCATTTGGGCGGTTTTCTCAACTTCCTCGCATTACAAGTTTGAGCCTTAGAATTTTGTAAGTGCGGGTAGATTAGAAAACCCTCCAAACGATCTTCCAAAAATACGAAACTTTGCAATTTGGTTGGTATCACCTACGCGAAGCCAAACCAACTTGTAGAAGTGAGTTTCGACTCACGGTTCGTGAGATACGGCTGCGTATCGCTTATGCTTGGAAAAAAACCGAGTATAGCGGTAGATGGCCGTATCTCGCGAACCGTGACTCGAAACTCGCTTCTACAACTCAGGGTGGCTTCCCCTACGTGAATTCGACCTGGTCGGAAAGTTTTAAAATTTTCGGATACCGTTTGCGCGGTATTGCGTCAATTGCTCAAGTGAGAAGTTTTTGACATAGAATTTTTTTAAAAAGGGCCGATTAGAAAACACTTCGAACCACCTCCAAAAAAAACGAAATTTGGCGAGTTGATTGGTGTTACCTATGAGAAGTGATCCGAAGTTGTAGAAGTGAATTTCGACTCACGGTCCGAGAGATACGGCCGCGTATCGGTTGGAGGTTGGAAAACAACCTAATTAAGCGGTATACGGTCGTATCTCGCAAACCATGAGTCGAAACTCACTTGTACAAGTTGGGGTCGCTTGCCCTACGTGAATCCGACATAGTCGTAAAGTTTTATAGAATTTTTTGTTTTCATTCGTGCGTTTTTCAGTATAATCTCGGTATGTTTGTTTTGTTGTCATCTTTATTAACAACTTTTTATTTTTTTACAGACGGGTAGTAGCTAAATGGCTAGAACAAGGCAACCGAGAATCGAGTCCAGTAACACCAGTGGCGCACCTACTACTGAGGTCAGATCGATTACTATTATTCGTTTTAAATAATCACATGTAACATTATCTCAATAATAACATTTGTTATATTTATTCGTGTAGGTTGGTGGCCGTCAATCCACATCGGCTGAGGCAGGTCCGTCGTCCTCGGTTACATCACCCGGACCCGTGGACACAAGCGTACTCACCCTGCAACCCAAACACCGATCGGAAGCCGTGTGGAATGGGTCCGATAGAAAACTAAATTTCCGGAAGCACACAGTTCTTCCTTGGGATGAACGTATCACGCCGTATGTGGTAGAGGCCGGTTTCTACGGAGCAAGATTCATTCACTCTGTGAAGCTAGATCGGCCACTCCTCACAGCTCTAGTCGAGCGATGGAGGCCGGAGACCCACACATTCCACCTGCCTGTGGGTGAGATGACTGTGACTCTGTAGGATGTGGCAATGATAACAGGACTACCAATCAATGGGGTTGCCGTGACGGGGAACATGGACTTCGATCGAGTTGAAGTCGTTCGGGACTTACTCGGTATCGACCTGCAGTTGGTAGTTCTTGAAATGCAAGAGGAGGCCGAAAAAAATATCTGCAAAAATGCCCCCGCAGATTCTGATGAAGATGTATTGAATGAACAAATAGAAGCTGCGAAACAAAAAGCGGAGGAAGAAGTGATGGATGACGCTTTCGAGGGTAAATCACTTTACATCACCTGGTTAAAATCCCAGTTCGAGGAGGGATATTTGAACCCCGAGTCGGGTGAGGCTGACCTGGTGTGCTATGCACGTGCATACATTTTTAGTTTGATAGGGGGACTTATCTTCCCGAACTCATCCGGATCAACCGTGCCGTTGATGTACCTACAGTTGTTGGAGGATTTCCAGTATGCGGGTCGCTATAGTTGGGGGAGTGCGGCACTGGCGCTACTATACAGGAGTTTGTGCATATGTTCTTTAGGTGGCACACAGATGGGTGGCCCAATGGTGCTGATGCAGATATGGAGTTGGGAACGCATCCACATCGGACGTTCCCGTATTACTAAGCCTATACCAGAATTTTTGGCCGACCCAGGGGCAGCAGAGTTGTTACCTCCTGTAGGAGCATATTGGGCCGGCCGACACACGTGGACCGATAACCCACGCCATTCGCTGACCTACTACAGAGATGAGTTGGACAACATGCGGGACGAGTTCGTCACATGGGAACCGTACTCGGACGACAGGTTGCAACGCGTTCCTCCAATCTGCCTAGACAGATCCCTTTGGTTGACGGCAGCACCTCTTGTGAACTTTTCGGTTGTGGAGTTCCAGTATCCTGACCGGGTCTTGCGGCAATTCGGATATCAACAGAAGATTCCCGATGTCAGGTCGTACGATAAAAAGTTGCACGAGGTTAGGGGAACGGGATGGGTGCCCAACTTCGATTGGGCTGATTTTCATCGTTACCATGTAGCCAACTGGAACACCATGCGACATCAAATGACACTGAATTTGATGTTTGTCGCGATACCATACGATGGGTCCCTCCAGCAGGCATACATGATGTGGTACAAGCGAATAATCCGGTTGTTCGTTTCTCCAACGGCCGCCGTACCAGCTGGGGTGCAACTTCCGATTCCCGAAGCCCAGGTAGAACCACCTCCAGCATATTCCTCCTCCCAGCCGATGTACCAACCAAGGGCTGAGGCACATCGAAAAGCGGTCAGTCCAATTTCATATAGTTTGTACGCATGTACTGTGTTCAATTGATGTACACTAATTTTGAATGATGTTTAAATTGGAATTTTTCACCAACTGTAGATTGACAACGCATGGGAGGTTGTTCGAACAGCTGCCCGCCACCTGAAGACTAGAATACCCGAGAGCTTCAAGACGGTAATCCGGGAGATGTTAGCCCCGTGCCGTCGTACTCTGGAGGACGCGGGTGAAGGTCCACAGGTTGAGGCCTATTTGAGCGCCAACGTGCCGCCAACACCCTTAAGGCGAAAACAAGTTGTTAGTAGGCAAATTATAATCCCTGGTCGTCAACAGGGTACTGATGAGGAACAGTCGTCGGATGATTCTGATTCTCCCCAAACACATCGCGCACGGCGAAATCCTAAAAGGGCCAGGCAACCTCCCAATCAATTCACACCAAGCGGTCGCAAGCGGACTGGCCGTAGACGGTAATCTGTAATACTCTGTAATAACGTATCTTTTGGTTGGTGTTTTTGTCACTGCAGTAACTAACGTATTGTTTGTTTCTACGTTGATAAACTGTTGTAGGTGAATTTTGGGGCGCCGGATGCAAGCCAAATTCGAGAACGGCTTCATTTGTGAATAATTGTCTTTTGGCCATGTGCAGTCTTATATGTATAATTTTGTTGTAAATTCTTGGATTTTGTGAATATTGAATTTAGTTCAAGTAATTAAGTAGTTGGTCGTGATTGGACTTTTGTACGCCTTCTTGTTTCTTTTGACTATATTTGTTGTCTTATGTACTTTGATGTGCTTTCATTTGTTATTTTGTGAACCACATTTTATTAATTATATTGCTGCCAATATCTCTCTACTTAATCCGTTATCAGCAAGGACGGGTTAAGTGGAGAGATATTGACAGTCCTTTGGAAAACTACAGACCTAGTACATGAAACAAGTGCTGCCAATATGTGTCTTCCTAACCCGTTAATGCCAACAACGGGTTAGGTTAACTTAACCCGGTCTTGACGACAACGGCTTAAGTAGAGAGATATTGGCAGCAATATAATTCATACAGGCCAAAGTGCTGCCAATATGGGTCATCCTAACCCGTCACTGCCAACAACGGATCAGGTTAACTTAACCCGTTCTTGGCGACAACGGCTTAAGTAGAGAGAGATTGGCAGCAATATAATTCATACAGACCAAAGTGCTGCTAATATGGATCTTATTAACCCGTCACGGCCAACAACGGGTTAGGTTAACTTAATCCGTTCTTGACGACAACGGCTTAGGTAGAGAGATATTGGCAGCAACTAACCACTTCTACAAATTTCTCTTAACTCTTTGCGAGAACTGTCTCTAGAATTGTGCAAAGTGACATTAATATGCCCATAAATTGTTTATTATTTTTATAATTTTCCCATTATTCGCCCGCAACTAACCACTCTAAATTTGTAACATGATAAGTTTTGTGAAAGTAAAAAAAAAAAAATTACGAGTTCTGTTGGAACCGAGGGTTAGGGTTGGGTTAGGTTAGGGTTAGTGTCGGGTTAGGGTTAGGGTTAGGTTAAGATAGGATTATTGGTATTTGTAACCCGTTATCGTCAATAACGGGTTAAGTGTACCTAAGCCGGTAGTACTCATAATTATTTACTCGCTTCTAAAAAAAATGTGTAGAAAAGTTTGTAAATATAACTTTTAGTTAACTTAATGAAAACAGTTTATGAGAAATTATTCATTAAATTGGTTAATATTTGTAGGTGAGAGATGATAGGTAATACGTTTCCAGTAAAGGGTTCATAGATATTTAAGTTCTATCATTAATCACATACACCTCTCCACTCTTTACATTTCCTTCTGAACTCTACAAAATAGACAGTCATATGTATTTGTTTTTTCCCTGTTTATATTTATTTTTTTAATTTCTTGGCTAGCCACGTAACTAACCAATATAAAATTGACCACATCAAATGGATATTCAAATCCAGACAAATTTATTAAAATTGAGCACATCCCACATGTACACTATACGAGGGAAAAAAAACTTGTAGACTCTCTAATGCGGGTACATGGGGCATGCATTTATTGTGGAAGGACTGACAAGAATCATTTTAGGTTATCTGGTCGGTCCTCGTTCTAATTTCTCGTTGATAGACTCTCACTTCTGCTTCTTCTCATAGTAGAACAAGTTTAATATCAAAAATACCACTTTTAGATCCCACATGTAGCCCATATGGGAGAAACACCACATGTAGATCCCCACATCAACGTACAAAAAGACCAAGTCAGGGTTTGGAACAATTGTAATGATGAAACTATTCCTAATGGAAAAGCTCCTCTGTGTTATTATTGAGCGCAGTGCCTCCAGGTTTAATATAGAGGGCTAACAAAAACTGCCATCTTTTACCAGAAATGACAATACAAATATGTTTTCCACTGTCTGTGCAAAAGATCCCCTGTTTAATAAATGGGGAAAAATCCACATTTGGATTCGCACATGTAGCCGTTATGGAAAAGCTACATGTAGGGAGGTACATGTGATGTTGTAGGCGGGTGTTGAGTTCTACTTGTTTAGCTTGGTACTTTTTCCCACTAAGGTGTATGTTCAAAAGAAACGTTGCCTATATGGAGCAAAAAGAACACGTACATCCCCACATTTAGCCTATTTGGGGGAAAAACCAAATGTACATCCCCATATGTAAAGATTGTGGAAAAAAAAACATTTAGATGCCACATGTAGGCTTTAACACATGTAAAAAAATATTTAGATCTCCACATGTAGCCCACATGGGGAAAAAAAAACATGTACATCCCCACATGTAGCCTATACATGGAGCAAGCCATATGTAGATCCCCACATGCATGTAAAAAAATACCAATACATATTTGGATCAACTGTGATGATGATGGTATCCCTAATGGAGAGATATGAAACGGTAGAATCTCTGCTACAACTTACAGTTTGTAAGACTGATAAACCTGTTAGTGTTCCATATATCTTACAGTTCTCTTCAGCGAGAAAGAGTCTGCTTACCAAAGCTGACAGAATTGTGTATCTAAATTGTGGAAGGCCGGATAAGAATCATTTTGCGATTTTGTTGCTGGTCCTCAGACAAAATTGCGGTGCTGAGATCCCTAATGGATAGGCCTAACCAGACGCGTCACGTGATCCGCATCTCGTCCTCAGATGAGATTAATTGGCCATCAAGAATTGGATCTGTACATGTGATGAGATTACTTAATGTGAATTTTTTAAAGGCTTGTGGTTGTCACTTGTTTTAGATGACAACATAGCCTATTCGGTACAGACAACATGTAGATTCCCACATGTAGTCTATATGGGGAAAAACCACATGTAGAATCCCACATGTATCCTATACAGGCAAAAAATCACATGTACATCACACATGTAGCCTATGTGGGTGAAAAAACACATCTAAATCCCCACATGTAGTCCATGTATGGTAAAAACTATATGTGGATTTCCTAACGTTGGTACATGAGGGATGCACTTATTGTGGAAGCAAGTATAAGAATCATTTTATGGGTTCTTGCTGGTCCTCATTCTAGTTTGCGGTTGACAGACTGTCACTTCTGCTTTTCTCCATAGTAGAACAAGTTTATTATTAGAAAAACCACATGTAGATCCCACATGTAGCCCATATTAGAACAAAATCGAATGTAGATCCCACATGTAGCCCATATTGAAGAAATAACACATGTAGATTCCCACATCCGCATACGAGAAGACCAATAACGGGTTTGGATCAACTGTGATGCTGAGGGTATTCCTAACGGAAAAGCCCCTCTGTGTTATTAGAGCGCAGTGCTACCAGATCTGATATAGATGGCTAACAAAAACTGGATCGGATCTTATGTGCGGGCACGAGTTCACATGTAGTAGTACAATAAACCTTAACATGTGGGAGTAGATATATTTGATTGACTGATGGATTGATGGATTGATTAGTGTGGGAATTTAGAACGGCCTGTTAATTTACTACAAGTTAACGATTCGTACAAAAAACCGTTTAATATAATTTTTTTACTTTGACAAAACTTATTATGGTAACAAAGTTAGAGTGGTTAGTTACGGGAGAATAAATGGAAATTAATAAAAATAATAAACAATTTACGGGCATATTAATGTCACCTTGCACAGTTCTGGAGACAATTCTCGCAAAGAGCGAAGAGAAATTTTTAGAAAACCCAAAATTTATTCAACACCTTAAACCGTTATTCACGATAACGGGTTAAGTTACCTTATCCCGTTATTCCCAAGGACGGTTTAAGTACTTCGATTTTTGGCAGTATAATTTGAAAACTTAGAGAGCCCCCTGGCAATAACACTCTACATAACCCGTTCTTGCGAAGAACGGATTAAGTTACCTTAACACGTTATTACCAAGAACGGGTTAAGTACATCGATATTACCAGAACTATATCAAGGCTTGGTTTGTACGTAACCCGTTATCACCAATAACGGGTCAGTTGTACTTAAACCGTTATCACCAATAACGGGTTAACCGTACATCAATTTGGTGGGGACAATTGTTGTCCTTGCTGCTCATTTTTCAAATAATGTGTCAAAACTTCGTTGACTAACAGGTAATGGCATCTTGTCATCTTTTATTTATGTTTAATCCAACCATCATCATCCGTTCCCTGCTAATCCATTCCCTATTTATCAACAGCCCTCTCTACAATCTTTGGTCCTATCATGCTCCCCAATTAATTTTGTTAGCCATCTATATGAGGGACCTTGGATCTCCGACATGCACTTCAAGAGGGAGTCTCCTCTCCTTCTATTTGGAGAACTCAAATGGAGTCTCCTCATTCTTCATAAGTGGTCTCCTCTTCTCTTCTAACTGTTTGCAACCAGGTGTAATCAATGTTCTCCTCTTCTCTTCAAAACCCATCTTTACTTCCCAATAGGGAAGACAAAGCTGAAGCTGAAGCTGAAGTTGTAGAAGACAAAGCTCAAGATTAGAGAATGGCTGCCGGCTCTACCCATTTTTTCTTCATATTTTTCTTAGTCTTCTAATTTGTTAGTTTTTACAATTGTTAGCATAAGTAGCATTTGTACGCCTTTCATACACATTCGTTCTCTATTGTTACACAGAATGTAGAAATTCTCTGCTTTCGCCGGACGGAGTAGTGGTGAGTGTCACGGTGTATTCATGGTACTTTTCGACTTCTTGGCATGCACACCTCACAATCGTGCCACAAATATCACGATTATGAGGAGTGCGTGTCAAGAAGTCGTTAAGTACTTTGAATATACGGTTACACCCACTACTACTCCGGCCGACGAAAGCAGAGGATTTTTACATTTTGTATAACAGTAGAGAACGGGTCTTGTATGCAGGGGGTACAAGTGCATGCTCGGTTTCTCTCAAGCGGTAGGGAGGGCCGTTGGCTCTGCCTTTTTTTCCCCACAGTGTTCGTTTCTTTAGTCTTCTATTTTTTTTGCAAGACCGGGTGTGTTTGCATATGTAGCAACTGTACGCCTTTCATACACATTCGTTCCCTATTGTTACACAGAATGTAAAAACTCTCGGCTTTCGTCGGACGGAGTAGTGGTGGGTGTCACGGTGTATTCATGGTACTTTTCGACTTCTTGGCATGCACACCTCACAATCGTGCCACAAATAGTACGAATATGAGGGGTGCGTGCCAAGAAGTCGTTAAGTACTTTCAATATACGGTTACACCCACTACCACTAAGTTTCGAAGGAAGCCGAGGATTTTTACATTCTGTATAACAGTAGAGAACGAAATTGTATGCAGGGGGTACAGCTGGCTACTTATGCAATCAAAAAAAGGCAGAGTCAACAGTCCTTCCTTCCACTTCCGAGAAGAAAGCGAGCATGCACTTGTATACTAAATTAATTTCAACTTCAATTTTCTGTATCTTCAAACAATATGTTAGTGCCAGTATGTAATGTTCCTTTATATGAATAAAATTTGGTTTTGCAAATTGCCTGTTGTGAATGCAATATCTTGTACATGTATCAACAAACGAAAATATGTCTAACTTGATGGTGTCCCAAAAAATTACGAAACTGTCAGGTTTTGTTGGTGTCACCTACGAGAAGCCAAACCAATTTGTTGAAGTGAGTTTGGACTCACGGTTTGTGAGATACAGCCGCGTATCGCTTACGAGATCGTTAAAAACCTAGTCTTGGTACAGACCAAGTCTTGGTATAGTTCTGCTAATATGGATATACTTAACCCGTCACGTCTAACAACGGGTTATATTGCCTTAACCCGTTCTTCATGACGACGGGTTAGGTATAGCGATGTTGGCAGACATTTAATCGCCCTTAGATCAAAGTCCTGCTAATATCACTGTACTTAACCCGTTCTTGGGAATAACGTGTTAACTAACTTAACCCGCTGTTCTCAAGAACGGGTTATGTATAGTATTATTACCAGGGCCCTATCCAAGTTTTCAAACTATACCCCCAAAAATGGAAGTACTTAACCCGTTCTTGGGAACAACGGTTAAAGGTTAGATAACCCGTTCTCGTGAATCACGGTTCAAGGTGTTCAGCTAATATTGGGTTTTCTAAAAATTTCTCTTAACTCTTTGCGAGAACTGTCTCCTGAACTGTGTAAGGTGACATTCATATGTCCATAAATTGTTTATTATTTTTATAATTATCCATTTATTCTCCCCTAACTAACCACTCTAAATTTGTTACCATATTAAGTCTTACAAAATAAAAAAAATTAAATTACGGGGTTTTTTGGAACGAGGGTCAGGGTTAGGTTAAAGTAGGTTTAGTCTAGGGTTAGGGTTAGGGTTAGGTTAAGACTAGGGTTATTGGTCATTGCATGTGTTTTGTTCAGGTTAATTCGGTTCATATTTGTGGATCCCCACATCTATATTTGACTTCCACAATAAGTGCATGCCCCATGTACCCACATTAGACAGTCTACAAGTGGTTTTTCCCTCGTATAGTGTACATGTGGGATGTGGTAAATTTTAATAAATTTGTGTTAATTTGAATATCCGTTTGATGTGGTCAATTTTATATTGGTTAGTTACGTGGCTCGCCAAGAAATTAAAAAAAAAAATATCCAAAAACTTCTGCCAATATAAGTGTGCTTAACCCGTCGTTGGTGACAACGATCTTCTTCAGCATAATCCGTTATTGGTAACAACGGGTTTCATTGGCAAAGATTGGCAGTGTTGTGGAACAGGATCAAGTAGCTTAACCCGTTCTTGGTATTAACGGGTTTAGTGTAATTAATCCGTTGTCACCAACAACGAGTTAAACAGGTGTAATTTACAAACATCAACTGTACATTTTGAGACAATTGCTGTCCTTGCTGCTCTTTTTTCGAGACTTGTATCATGTCTCTGTTGACTAACAAGGTTTATCATTATTGTCTTCTTCTTCTTCATGTTTCAGCATTTATTGTCTTAACTGAGAGACCCATATCTCCTCCCTATTGATGAGCAGTGATCCATATAGCCTTTGCCTTCTCCTTGTATTGATCCGTATCTCCTCCCTATTGATGAGCAGTGAGAAACCCAAGTGGGCTATCATATCATTCTCCACTTTTTCTTTTTCATTGCCTATAACTGAGAGAGGTAGACTCTCATCAACTCAAATGAGTCTTCTCTTCTTCTCTTCAAGAGAACTCAAATGAGAGGCTTCAATTTTCTCTACTTCTCTTCAAAAATATGAGGAATCAATGTTCTCTTCTTCTCTTCAAGACTTCTTTTTTCTTCATAATAGGGAGGAAGAAGTTTGAGTTGTAGAAGAAATTTGAGTTCAAGGATGGTCGCCTACAATTGTTCTTGTGTATGAAGATGCAGGAGTAGAGATGACTTCTTTCAGTGTACAAGTGCATGCTCGGTTTCTATCAAGCGGTTGGGAGGGCCGCTGACTCTGCCTTTTTTTTCCACAGTGTTTTTCTTGGTCTTCTATTTTTTTAGCTTTTAGATGTGTTTGCATAAGTAGCATTTGTACGCCTTGGTTCATACAAGTTCGTTCTCTATTGTTACACAGAATGCAAAAATTCCCTGCTTTCGTCGGGCGGAGTAGTGGTGGGTGTCACGGTGTATTCATTGTACTTTTCGACTTCTTGGCATGCACACCTCACAATCGTGCCACAAATTTCACGAATATGAGGAGTGCGTGTCAAGAAGTCGTTAAGTACTTCGAATATACGGTTACACCCACTACTACTCCGGCCGACGAAAGCAGAGGATTTTTGCATTCTGTGTAACAGTAGAGAACGGGTCTTGTATGCAGGGGGGTGCAACCGGCTATTTATGCATTCAAGGCAAGGCCTCTTCAGTTCAAGGATGGTCGCCTACAATAGTTCTTGTGTATGGAGATGCAGGAGCAGAGAGACTTGTTACAGTGTACAAGTGCATGCTAGGTTTCTCTCAAGCGGGAGGGAAGGGCCACTGGCTCTACCTTTTATTTATACAGTGTTTTCCTTAGTCTTCTATTTTTTTAGCTTTTAGATGTGTTTGCATAAGTAGCAATTGTCCGCCTTTCGTACACATTCGTCCTCTATTGTTACACAGAGTGTAGAAATTCTCTGCTTTCGTCGGACGGAGTAGTTGTGGGTGTCACGGTGTATTCATGGTACTTTTCGACTTCTTGGCATGCACACCTCACAATCGTGCCACAAATATCACGATTATGAGGAGTGCGTGTCAAAAAGTCGTTAAGTACTTTGAATATACGGTTACACCCACTACTACTCTACCCGACGAAGCGGAGAATTTCTACCTCTGTGTAATAGTAGTGAACGAAATTGTATGCAGGGGGTACAACCGGAACTACTTATCTATCCAAAATCAGGCAGAGTCAGCAGTCCTTCCTTCCAATTCGAGAAGAAAGCGAGCATGTACTTGTATACTAAATTAATTTCAATTTAAAAATCCAGTATCAAGGGATGACTTTGTAATGTCAACTAGCATGCGGATCATGTTCAATTTTCGCCCATTCTTCAAACAATATGTTATTACCAGTTTGTAATGTTCCTTTATATGAATAAATTTTGTCTTGCAAATGGCTTGTTGTGAATGAGTAGATTTGTATATTATTTATATATCTATACAATAAAACACAAAGAAAGCTATCAAGTGACTCACATTCAATCTATCCCAAAATTAATGGACCAGATATACTCTCGCAAAACATATTTTCCCGCTCAAATTTCAAACTCCACAAATTCAAAAACACACACACTCTCTCTCTCTCTTTTTCCCCAAAAATAAAAAACCCCATTCTCTCTCTCTCTTTCTCTCGTTCTCCCTCTCTTTCTCCCGCCCACTCTCTCTCTCACTGTCTCCCTCTCTCTATCTCCCCGCTCTCTCACTCTCTCCCTCCTCCTCCCTTCAGCGCCCCCCCCCCAACCTCCTAACCCACCTCTAGCCTCCGCTCTCACCTCCAGCCTCCGCCTACCGTCGCTTCCCGACCTCCATCGATTTCTCCTCCATCGCACTCGACCCCATCCAACCATCGATTTCACCTAACAGCCATAGGTTGATGGGTTTCCATCGATTGAACCCTCTTTCTCTCTCACTCGGCTTCTAGGGTTTCTATTTGGCGGCTGCCTCCGTTTTCTACGCAGGTTCCGACCTCCATCGATTTCACCTCCGTCGCACTCGACCCCATCCAACCATCGATTTCACCTCACAACCATAGGTTGATGGGTTTCCATCGATTAAACCCTCTTTCTCTCTCATTCGGCTTCTAGGGTTTCTCTTTGGCGGCTGCACCCGTTTGTTTCGCAGGTAACGCAAGGAACCTTAATTTTATTTCCCTGTCTGTTTATTAGTCGAGTACTAAACAATCAATGGGCTTTTTGATTGAACAAAGGGGACGTCGTCACTAAGAGGGAGCTGCCTGTTAAGCCATCGACCGGAAAGGGGGTATGATTTGGAAAGCTACGATCTTTTGTTTTGTGTTGTTTTGATTTGTTTTGTTGATTATGATACTGAGTTGATTTGGTATAGACTTTCTTTAAATAGTTTTATGAGTTGTGAATGGTGTTTAGCGTTCAGTGAGAATGGAAGCGGATGAGAAGACCATAGATTTGTTACTTTAGGTATGAGCACATTTAGACGGGTCTCATGATAGATTTGGAAAACAACAATGAAGCGGATGAGTTGTGAATGGTGATTAGGAGACCAATTTGGAGAGTGTTTGAACAAGGGGAGGGCATTGAATTGGGAGGCAATCGATATCCTTGGGAAGGCACTGACCGAGATTATCATTATGAAGAGGTGCATTGAATTTTTTATTATGTAGTTATTCTTTTTTCCATTCTTGGTTTTTTTATAGCTTCAGTCATGTTCATGTTCATTTCCATGTGTGTACCAGTGGATAACCTTGCTGAACTATAGTGGATAAGCTTGCTGAGAAGGCTGAAGACCTGTCAGGTTTATTTGTGGTGAAAATTATGATTTAAAAGAGTGTTTCCACCTGCAACTTTTTTTAATGATCTTTTATTTGGAAATATATCACTATAGTGACACTTGCATTTAGTTACGTGACCGACTTGCAAATTCTTTACATATTGCAACTTGCATTAAAAAAAATTGTATGTTGGTGTGTGTTCGAGTTTGTGTTTTGTTCGGTCGATTCCATGGTTATTATGTGTTTTGATGTGAATTTGTGGGTTTTGTATACCTCGAATGACAAGAATAAGGAAATTGTCCTAAGATTTCGCAGGGTATTGGATTAATAAGGTAGCTTGGCTTAGAAGTGATCTAGATACTCATGATTATGTCTGCATGGTCAACCATGATCTAGATCTAAAATCTAAAATCTCACCTGAGAATGTCTGCATGGTCAACCATGATCAGTATGAGGACTCTTATCTATCCAAAATATTACTTGAGAATCTCACTTGAGAATCTAAAATCTAAAATCTCACTTATCTATGAAAACAGATTGATTCTGATACCAATGCACTTTAATTTGTGCACAGGTCCAAGTATGAGTTGCAAGAATTTTTGGAAACCGAGTTTGCGTATCATTTCTTCAGTGAGCGCTTTGAGAACTACATGAAAGTAAGTTTGCTCTTATCTTAAATATTCGGTTTTTCTTCGTTTTGTGTTGTTGCTTATGTTTATTGTTGTTAGTCACATTCTTCCTAAATACTAATCCTAATACTAGCAATAACTTCTCATTTATAAAGAACCAGCAATACACAAAATCCATCGATATGGGGTCATGACTTCACATTACACTTTAATTCTCCTAATGCATGATTAAAACCATGAACCTATTAAAAACAAAATTCTATACTTATTTATGAATACTTCAGAATTATTTGACTTTCCAATTATGATGTATGATATTATGATAATACTTTGTTTTTAGGTGAAGAACCGTCAACGCAAGCTAAAAGTAATAATTTGTATATTACTTTCTTAGACATGCACATTTGATAAACGTAGATTACACAAAATTAACAAGTTTAAATTAAGCAATATTTTCTTAGACATGCACCTTTGAATATTATCTCTTATGCACGCATTATTATCGTTTATGCTCACATTTTTTGAATTTTGCTATTTCAACATTAACATTATTTTTAGCATAATAATTTGTTCACTTTTGAATTTTAAATGGACCGAAGAACAACACCCCCCCCCCCCCCCCCCCCCCCCCCCCCCCCATACACACCCACACACCCACCACCACACACACAATATCCTAAATTTAAATTTAAATTTGAGATTGATTAACTAAATTTTACTTTAAGGTTGATTAACTAAATTTAAATTTGAGGTGGAAGAGTTTTACTTTAAGGTTGATTAACTAAATTTAAATTTTAGATATGAACTAGGTCACATGGATACTTAATCGAAAATAGTATGATGGTATTAATAACAAAGCAGTTCTTTGGTCTCATTTGAGATTGCCTTATGATAGACTTCAGTTAACTATGTTACCGTGCCCGAAATTTGTCCCAATGCTCACTGTGCTTCTATTGCATATTATTTCCATTATACTTAAAAGGCTTCTTACACACTCCCCTAAAATGATTTATATTTTCAAATCTGTCCTTTGAATTCTTCGCATTTACATACTTTCCTTAAAAGAAAGTGATCTTTGAAAAACTCCTGACTGTCAGATTCACTTCTAAAACTGAAATAGCTACACAATTTTACTGTCTTACCGCTTCTTCCGATCTTTCTGTATAGCTCCATCTTTCTCTATAACACTTCTGAAACTGAAATAATCTACACAATTTTACACAAGTATCTCATTGTAGTTAATCATCAAAGAAGATAGATCGTAGTAATTAATAGTAGTTAATACGTTTTCTTGATTGGTTTGTTAAAATAATTACAACGTCAATTGCTCCAATTGAAGAACTTCAATTGGTTAGTTAATATGTTTCCCCTCCTTTATATACAGGTCAATTGCTCTAATGAAAGAACAGCAATGGATGACATCACTATATATGGCCATGTAAGTATCTTCTTTTTTTAAAAATAAAATCTACAACACGAAGATACTAGTAATAAGTTGTTCTCATTTTAATGTTTACTTCAACCATTGTGTTCTATTTTGAAGACTTCAACCATTGTGTTCTTCTACAACCCTGTAATTTTTTTTTTCATTCATTCGGTTGGTGTTTAGTATGGTGGAGGTTGTAAAAATTGTAATATTTAGCATTTTGGGAGATGATGTAAGTAACTGTATATAATAATGATATAATATAGTTATGTTAATACCCGTACCCGCAATTTTGTGGAGTATTGGGTATATTGTTTGGTTTTTTAAATGTTTTTCGAAGGTTTTTCAAAAAAATTATTACATTTTCAAAAGAATATTTGGTTTATATTTTGTATCTTGCATTATATTCTGATTTTTTCCCCCATAGCCATATATATATGTTGCCTGTGTGATGTTGCTCGGTTGAGCCTGGGGAGGATTTATATTTATTGCGTGTGATGTCATATATTTAACTGTTAGCAGAATTCCGTAAGGAATTTCTGTAAAAGGGCTAATATTTTAGGGGAGGTTCTGTCAAATTTTTTTTAAATCTATTATGTTTTCCTAATACTTGAGATTGTGAAATTGTCATCATTTTGTAGGTTCAGTGAAGATTTTGTAGGTCGTACACTTGAAGCTTGAAGCTTTCAGGATTGAAGCTTGAAGATTTTGTAGATTTTGTAGCTTCAAGATGAAGATTTTGTAGGTTCAGTGAAGATGAAGATTTTGTATCTTGAAGCTTGAAGATTTTGTAGGATCAATAATGGCTTGAAGCGTGAAGATTTTGTAGGTGGTACACTTGAAGCTTGAATATTTTGTAGGTGGTACATTTTGTAGAATTGTGAAATTGTGAACTTTTAAGAGATTGTGAGAATGAGTTTTCTGGATTGTATGTGAGGACTAGGATTGCCCGTGAGACGTGCGTACGGCACGTATTTAAATGAAGGTAATGGTAATGGTATATAAATTTAAGTTAAGGTAATGGTATATAAGTTTAAGTGAAGGTAATGGTATATAAATTTTATGAATAATGAAAGATAAATTTTATGAATATTTCAAGCAATAAGAGAAGTGCCAACCTTCATATTAGATGGTAGAACAATAGATAAATTCCGCAACAGAGTTAGTATTTCCAAAATGGCACAGCGAATAGAATTCACACAGGACTAATATGAGTTGCCAGGAGAAAAGTGAATTTACTTTGTGTAAAACATAACGGCCAACCTTGGTGCTGTGACTAACAATGACAGTGAGAATTGAATATCGATTTAAAAATTGAGCTTGAATATCATCACTAACATTGACAGTTTACTAACATCATCTTGAAAGCAAATTACATAGTAATGCATTCACACAATACTTGAATTCTGACTGTGTGTACCTACATTTGTTATTTAAGATTGGATAACATCAACTAGATAGTTACCATCACTAACCATACAAGTTTACTACCAATCATCTGGATGCCAATTACACAGTATTTATTTCGTTTGGAACAACTCAGTTTTAGTCTTGCTTCTAAAATGTGTCAACGGATTAAGTAGAGAGATATTGTCCGATCTAACACCCCTATATGTGAAGTATTGAACCGAAGTACTGCCAATACCTGTCTCCTTAGACCGTTATTGCTAATAACGAGTTAGATTGTATAAAACCGTTACCTCCAAGAACGGCTTAAGCAGAGAGATATTGGCCGTACTAAATCCCTACATGTGTATTATTGAACCAAAGGACTGCCAATATCTAGCTCCTTAGCCCGTTATTTCTAATAACGAGTTAGATTGTATAAAACCGTTACCTATAAGAACGGCTTAAGTAGAGAGATATTGGCCGAACTAAAACCACCGTATGTGAAGTATTGAACCAAAGTACTGCCAATGTCTATCTCCTTAACCCGTTATTTCTGATAACGGGTTAGATTGTATTAAACCGTTATCGTCAAGAACGGGTTAAGAAAAGAGATATTGGCCGAACTTACAGGTGCAGTATTGGTTATGCACGAAATACACAATCGCCAACACAAATAAAAAACTGTTCACATTAGCAGGCAGACAATTTTCCTTAACACAAAATTCCCAAACAGAACGAGTTCCCCAAATTGTATACATCTACTAATTTTACATTTTCCGACTGCAATAAGCATTCACAACCAAATTGCCTGGTCAAAATGCATAGTAATATAACTTTGTTCACAAATACACAAAATACACTGACGTACAGAAATTACATTATAATTAAAAACATGGTTAATTTACTTGTACCAAACAAGAACACGTTGCGTCTTTCCATTTGGGCGCGTTAAACTTGTTTCATTCCGGACCTATACCAGGGGGGAAAAAAAAAGGTTAACAATCCAGTCGAAATTCAAATAAATCGGCACGAATCAATATAAAATTTGGCAATTATTCGGTGATTATTTCCAAATTTTGACATGACATACATATTAATAAATTTCTTAAAGCCCCCTTAGCACAAACCTTCGCCTTCGTCAGCATCACTCTCTACCGCGTTTGAAGCTTCTTCATTGCCCACTGATCCACTAAAAAAAGAAGGAAGAATGAGTTAGTACTGACCAAAAATAACAAAGTTTGAGTTGAATTAACAAATACAAAATGTCTGATATAATACCTTGCTAAATTTTTGGGGCAATTCCGTGAATCGTGACCTACGACACGAAGACATGTCCTGCAAAGTCTTGGCCTCTTCGTTTTTTGGCATTCTCTTACCGACTTCAACCGTTTCCCTTTAGGCCTACCCTTTGTGGTGCACTGTACAGGGTCACCTACATGTGCATGTGTATGTGCTTGTCCACCACTCTCAGGTTGTGCGCTACCTTCGTGTGGTGTGCTGTTCACTGGATCAATCTTAGCAAAGCCTTCAATTCCCTTCAGCATGTGGTCGAGCATGTACTTGTATCCTCGCTCTGAAGAACAACCAAGATCGACCATATGTCTTGAGTGCATACTAAGTTCGCAATAACGCGATGCAAAATTGTCGCCCATATTATTGCCCACCGGTATACTGCTTCTCCTCATTTGATCCCTGGTCCATCGCCTACAAATATATTGTTCAGGTAGTGCGGTGTGATCTGTGAACCGAATAACTGCAAGTAGATGTTTGCAGGGAATGCCTACGAAGTAGTACATGGAACAAGGGCATTTAGCAATTTTACTGATTTTACAATAAGAAATCACCCTCTCCGGTTCTGAATTTCCACAAACTGTTACAGAATAAGCTGCACTATCCGGTGTATCCATACTCGCAATTAAACTCACATTAAGTAATAAGCTTTTGACCTCTTCTTGTTGAAATTTGTAGAAAATCTTCAAAGTATATGTCCCTGCCATTTGTGACTCCAATGCCCACTCGGTCTTCAATTTTGGCCGCTTCTCGCGATTACGATGTGTTTCTTTAAGTTCATCGTGTCTTTGTTTTACTAAGAGTCGGTCAAAGATGATAGCAAATTCATGTAGTGAGTACTTTTTATGAATATGGTGCTTCAAGGATGAATGTAGCGATTCGCTACGTTGGGTACTCAGCATGCCCCCCCAAAATGTGTCTCTTGCGTACACCGGGGCCCATTTTTCACGGATCTCAAATTTTTCCTTCAACCATCTGTTATTTTCTAATTTGTACTGACAGATCAAATTTTTCCACTTCTGTTCGAATTCTGTTTTAAATTCCGCCGTATAAATAATAGTCTTCAAAGCATCCCTGAACTCATCAACGTTATTCGACATTCGAACTTTATGCGGTAGCTTATCCAAAATATGCCAAATGCAATATCTATGTGACGTGATTGGGAAAACTTTGGAAATTGCAGAAGTTATCCCGCGATCTTCATCTGTCACGATGTTGATCGGATCACATGTCATTGCGGCACGCCACTTTTCAAAGAACCACTCAAATGAGGATGCCGTCTCATTGGGGATGAACCCACAACCTAGGAATATTGATTGCCAATGATGGTTGAATCTAACAAATGGTACGAACAACATCCCGTATCGGTTTGTGTTGTAGGTAGCGTCAAAGCAAAGAACATCCGCAAATACTTTGTAATTATTTCTGGCGATACCGTCCACCCACACACAATGTGTCAATCGCCCTTCGGGGTCACATTGGTAGTCAAAATAGAATAAGGGATCGGTCGCCTTTTTCGATTCAAAAAACTCAAGTAGCATTTGTCCGTCGTGACCTTTTAAACCTTCCATCTCATCTCTCCTGAGATTTCTTACATCGGTTTCGGTGAATCCAATTTTCTCATTACCTCCACTTGCAGCTTCAAAGAATAGCATTTGTTTGCATACAGGGACATTAGCTTCGGTCATTTGACCAATTACATTTTTAACTGTCTTAGTCAATTCACGGTTTCGAGGTAGCAAGTGACGTCTACCGGGTGAAGTGAATTCGTGATTGTGTGCTTCATTTAACGAATAAATAATCCATGTATTACTTTGTGAACTACTATGTGGGTTTATTTTCACACGGACAAAAGCTTTGCAACCCGTTCTAGAAGTTGTACCTCGTCTGGTTTCATTATAGCTATTCGGTGACTCCCCGGCTTTATTACAGACGTATGATTTATCCACTACATCGTTTCCCTTATATTTATTTCCACCCTTACGCATAGCGAATCCCGCACATTTGCAATATGATGAATAAAATTTTTCCGCATCATCAAGGGTGGGAAATGTCATACCAATCTTCGGTTTTAGGTGCTCGTCAACATGAGGAAGATACTCGCCAAGTGGTTGTGCACGAACAAATTTATCCCCGGCAACAGAACTTCCTTCGAAACTGTCCATACCTAAGAAACGGTGAAGAGGAGAATAGTTAGGAGTACTAAACCGCTGTATTTGGTGTTTTTATAACTGCGCAAGCCAGCACAACTTGAAAAGGAGAAAAGTTTCGTACTAATTGGAGGTAGTTTGAAGTGTTTTGTAAACGGCCCGCACTTAGAAATATCTAATTCTAAAACTTAAAATGCGAGGAAATATAGCAAAACCGCACAAACGGCATCCGAAAATTACAAAAATTTCCATCTAGGTGGAATTCACGTAGGGCAAGCCACCCGAACTTGTAGAAGGGAGTTTCGACTGACGGTTTGCAAGATACGACCGTATACCGCTTTATAATAGTTTTTTTCAACCGAAAGCGATACGCGGTTGTATCTCTCGAATCGGGAGTCGAAAATCACTTCTACAAGTTTGGGGGGCTTCTCATAGGGGACACCAACCTACCCGCAAAGTTTCGTATTTTTTGGAGGGCGTTTGAAGGGTTTCCTAATCTACCCGCACTTAGAAATTTCTAAGTTTAAAACTTGTAGTGCGGGGAACTTGAGAAAACTGCGCAACGGCACCAGAAAATTAAGAAACTTTTCGACTAGGCCGGATTCACGTAGGGCAAGTCACCCAAACTTGTAAAAACGAGTTTCGACTCACGGTTTGCGAGACATGGCCGTGTACCGGCTTTAGTTGTTTTTTTTCCAACCAAAACCGATACGCGGCCGTATCTCTCGGACCGTGAGTCGAATTTCACTACGACAACTTCGGTTCACTTCTCGTAGGTGACACCAACCAAATTGCAAAGTTTCGTATTTTTTGTAGGCCGTTTCAAGGGTTTTCTAAGCTACCCGCACTAAGAAAATTCTAAGTCTGAAACTTATAATGCGAGGAAGTTGAGAAAACCGCACAAACGGCACCCGCAAAATTTTAAAACTTTCCCAATTGGTCGGATTCACGTAGGGCAAGCAACCCGAACTTGTAGAAGCGAGTTTCGACTCACGGTTTGCGAGATACGACCGTATACCGCTTTATAATAGCATTTTTCAACCGAATGCGATACGCGACCGTATTTCTCGAACCGTGAGTCGAAACTCACTTCTACAAGTTGGTTTGGGTTCCCTTAGGTGACACCAACCAATTCGCAAAGTTTCGTATTTTTGGGAGGCCGTTTGAAGGGTTTTCTAATCTAGCCGCACTTAGAAAATTCTAAGTCTAAAACTTGTAGTGCGAGAAAGTTGAGAAAACCGCGCAAACGGTACCCGAAAATTATAAATCTTTCCGACTAGGTCGGATTCACGTAGGGCAAGCCACCCGAACTTGTAGAAGCGAGTTTCGACTCACGGTTCGGGAGATACGGCCGTGTACCGGCTTAAGTTGTTTTTTTCCAACCAAAACCGATACGCGGCCGTATCTCTCGAACCGTGAGTCGAAATTCACTTCTACAACTTCGGGTCACTTCTCGTACGTGTCACCAACCAAATCGCAAAGTTTCGTATTTTTTGGAGGCCGTTTGGAGGGTTTTCTAATCTACAAAAAGTTAAAGAATTCTAAGGCTTAAACTTGTAATGCGAAGAAGTTGAGAAAACCGCACAAACGGCACCCGAAAATTTTAAAACTTTCCCAATTGGTCGGATTCACGTAGGGCAAGCAACCCGAACTTGTAGAAGCGAGTTTCGACTCACGGTTTGCGAGATACGACCGTATACCGCTTTATAATAGCATTTTTCAACCGAATGCGATACGCGACCGTATTTCTCGAACCGTGAGTCGAAACTCACTTCTACAAGTTGGTTTGGGTTCCCTTAGGTGACACCAACCAATTCGCAAAGTTTCGTATTTTTGGAAGGCCGTTTGAAGGGTTTTCTAATCTACCCGCACTTAGAAAATTCTAAGTCTAAAACTTGTAGTGCGAGAAAGTTGAGAAAACCGCGCAAACGGTACTCGAAAATTATAAATCTTTCCGACTAGGTCGGATTCACGTAGGGCAAGCCACCCGAACTTGTAGAAGCGAGTTTCGACTCACGGTTCGGGAGATACGGCCGTGTACCGGCTTAAGTTGTTTTTTTCCAACCAAAACCGATACGCGGCCGTATCTCTCGAACCGTGAGTCGAAATTCACTTCTACAACTTCGGGTCACTTCTCGTACGTGTCACCAACCAAATCGCAAAGTTTCGTATTTTTTGGAGGCCGTTTGGAGGGTTTTCTAATCTACAAAAAGTTAAAGAATTCTAAGGCTTAAACTTGTAATGCGAAGAAGTTGAGAAAACCGCACAAACGGCACCCGAAAATTTTAAAACTTTCCCAATTGGTCGGATTCACATAGGGCAAGCAACCCGAACTTGTAGAAGCGAGTTTCGACTCACGGTTTGCGAGATACGACCGTATACCGCTTTATAATAGTTTTTTTCAACCGAATACGATACGCGACCGTATCTCTCGAACCGTGAGTCGAAACTCACTTCTACAAGTTGGTTTGGGTTCCCTTAGGTGACACCAACCAATTTGCAAAGTTTCGTATTTTTGGGAGGCCGTTTGAAGGGTTTTCTAATCTACCCGCACTTAGAAAATTCTAAGT
Source organism: Hemerocallis citrina (assembly GCA_017893485.1). NCBI lineage: Eukaryota > Viridiplantae > Streptophyta > Magnoliopsida > Asparagales > Asphodelaceae > Hemerocallis > Hemerocallis citrina. Next base: position 95,764,052 of record CM030362.1, read on the forward strand.
CTAAAACTTGTAGTGCGAGAAAGTTGAGAAAACCGCGCAAACGGTACCCGAAAATTATAAATCTTTCCGACTAGGTTGGATTCACGTAGGGCAAGCCACCCGAACTTGTAGAAGCGAGTTTCGACTCACGGTTCGGGAGATACGGCCGTGTACCGGCTTAAGTTGTTTTTTTCCAACCAAAACCGATACGCGGCCGTATCTCTCGAACCGTGAGTCGAAATTCACTTCTACAACTTCGGGTCACTTCTCGTACGTGTCACCAACCAAATCGCAAAGTTTCGTATTTTTTGGAGGCCGTTTGGAGAGTTTTCTAATCTACAAAAAGTTAAAGAATTCTAAGTCTGAAACTTATAATGCGAGGAAGTTGAGAAAACCGCACAAACGGCATCCGAAAATTTTAAAACTTTCAGAGTTGGTCGGGTTCACGTAGGGCAAGCAACCCGAACTTGTAGAAGCGAGTTTCGACTCACGGTTTGCGAGATACGGCCGTGCACCGCAATACTTGGTTTTTTCCAACCGTAAGCAATACGCGGCCGTAACTCTCGAACCGTGAGTCGAAACTTGCTTCTACAAGTGGGTTTGGCTTGTACTACGTGAGACGAGCCTACTGGGAAAGTTTCGTATTTTTTTACGGTCGTTCGCAGGGTTTTCAACCATAACCGCACTGAAAAGTTTATAACTAATTTTGTATATACAATTCTAATTCAACTAGTTACTAATGCAAGCAACGTAATTCGGCAATTGAATATACTTAAGGTCAACCCGAATCTACATCCAAAATCTACTAACGCATTTAAATTTTTTCCCAATTTCTAAATAAATTACTACACACAAATTCAAAAAAAAATACAAATGTAGATTATTGGGGTAAAGAAATAGTGTATACCTTACGGAGTAGGTCGAAATCGAGCCAAGCAATGGGTTTTGGAAGAGAACTAGGGTTCCGATTTCGTACCGAAGAGGGGAAGAGAATCTAGGGTTTGGATCGTCGGAGATCGAGGGTTCCGATCTTTGGAGTTGGGAGAGAAGAGGGAGATCGAGGGTTTCGAGCGTCGGAACTAGGGTTTTTTTCTTTTTTCCGTCGTTTGAATCTGGGTTCGTCGAAGAAAGAAGAAGAGAGCGTTCGAAAGAAGACGAACTGTATGTCGACGAAAATGAAAAATATAGCCTTAACCCGTTATTCCGAAGAACGGATTAAGGCCAACTTTTTTTATTAAATTTTGCCTTAACCCGTCGTTGGCAAGAACGGGTTAAGGCAAGATTTTATGAAAAAAAATCTGGACCGATCCAACGGTCCAGATCGAGGTTCGCACGGGTCCGTGCGAACCTACCCGTTCCGGCCCGTTTGCAACCGAACAACGCCCTATATGTATATATATAAACACCCAGATCGACCCATAACGGGTTCGACTTGTTCGGGTTCGCGGGTCGACCGAGTCGGCATTACCATTTTCGAACCCAGCCCGGCCCAGTTAAGCACTCGACCCAACTCGAAACCGCTCTGACTTGGGTTCGATCCGACCCGGCCTGATCGACCCGATTGCCACCCTTAACTGCGAATCAGGGAGCGGGTTGCAGGTTTAATTTTCGGAAGGGTTTTGCTGACTTTGGATTAGCTTTTATAATGGGCCTAATTTGCTGGCGTTTATAAGCGAGGTGGTAATTACAGCTGTTAATGGGCTGTTAAAGTTATAAAGTGCTTAATTAAGTCGGGTTTAACATGGGTTGTTAATAAGTTGTCAAATTATTATAATTTGATTTGCTCGAGTATTAGGCCCGATGGTTTTGTATTTATAAGGCCCATTCGAAGTATTCGTATTAGTCCTGTTACCAAAATCACATGTAGATTTAATCTTATGCTTATTAATGACCGGTCCGGTGGAATATATATGACATGTATATCGTGGAGATAGTACCTGTGCTGATTGTATATCAGAATTCACCTATGTGACATGATAGGTAGAGAGGCTATGCTTGAGTTTCTCGTTGTCACATTTCTGAGCTCATGATTTTACTTGAGGAAAGATGGTTCACGAACTTTTTATTTGTAATCTAGACAGTCAATTTAAACCAATGAATAGCCAAATGCATATGTGGTGCAAAATGCATTATCACTAATGCACTTGATGCGGTTTGTTTTTGGAGTGTAGTTGCAACAGGTGTGAGTTCTTGTAATTTATATAGTGGAAGTTGTGGTGCTGGCCCTGGTCCGACCCTCGGCTGGAGAACCGGCTCGAGAGTAGCAGGAGTGAGGTAGGGACCGGGTGCTCTGCTCGGATCCAGAAGCTCGGCTCGGATCTGTAGGATCGGCTCGGTCCTGGGTACCTGCACACTGCCTAGAAACACCGGAAGAAGTTCCGACGACAGGCCCTCCGACAATCTAGTCAGTCACTGAAAAAGTAACAGTAGCTAGGGTTCAGGGGGAAAAAGTTTGATTACCTTCACGGTGAGGAGGAGGTCTGGTATTTATAGGCAGAGGAAACGGGCCTGAGACCCTGCTGGGCCGGGTCGGGCCCGTTTGCTCGTGGGCCTGACGTGGCAGAAGCCCATCTGGCTCTGGTTTGATCTGATGATCATAGAAGTGCGGTTTTTGAGGGGATCTGGTAGCCCAGGAGGGACCACGTCATCTGACCCATATCAGGAGCCCCCCACTCCTGGAGGGCAGGGTAATCCAGCCGTATAGGAGTGATTTGCCTCTGTAGAAAGAGCAGAGCGGTGTGTATGGCGAAAAATGTGGTACGTGTCTTCCTGAAGAGGCCAGCGAGGTAGGATGAAGGGGATCCCCTTTTGAAGATATGAGGGGCGTCGAGAGCCGAAAGCAGGGGGTGAGCCGAGCATCGAGCAGCGAGCTCCGAGGGCCGAGCCTTCATAAGCTCGGGTGACGAGGCTTGCCGTCTGATGTCGAGCCCAGAAGCTCGTCTGTGGGAGCCAAACGTGGCTCGGAGCTGCCACCGATTACCGAGCCCCAGAGCTTGTTGGAAAAGCTATGGGGTGGCTCGAGGTCACTGTCGGGCGCCGAGCCCACTTGTTTGTTGGAAAAGCTACGTCGAGAGCCAAAAATAGGGGGTCGCGAGCCGAGCGTGGAGCGTCGAGGGCCGAGCCTTCACGAGCTCGGATGACGAGGCTTGCTTGGCTCGAGGTCACGACCGAGCTCCGAGTTCCAAAGTTTGTTGGAAAAGCTTTGGTATGGCTCGAGGTCACAACCGAGCGCCGAGCCCCCATGCTTGTTGGAAAAGTTATGGAGAGGCTCGAGGTTACAACCGGGCACCGAGCCCCTAAGCTTGTTGGAAAAGCTATGGATAGGCTCGGAATTGCTTCCGACCGTCGAGCCCTAGAGCTTGTTGGGAAAGCTATGAGGTGGCTCGAGGTCATTGCCAGGCGTCGAGCCCCCATGCTTGTTGGAAAAGCTATGGGGAGGCTCGAAATTGCTGCCGACTGTCGAGCCCCAGAGCTTGTTGGGAAAGCTATGGGGTGGCTCGAGATCACTACCGAGCACCGAGCGCCGAGCCCCCATGCTTGTTGGAAAAGCTATGGGGAGGCTCGGAATTGTTACCAACCGTCGAGCCCCAGAGCTTGTTGGAAAAGCTATGGGATGGCTCGAGGTCACTGCCAAGCACCGAGCCCCTATGCTTATTGGAAAAGCTATGGGGAGGCTCGGAATTGCTACTGACCACCAAGCCCCCGGGCTTGTTGGAAAAGCTATGGGATGGCTCGAGGTCACTGTCGAGCGCCGAGCCCCCGTGCTTGTTGGAAAAGCCATGGGATGGCTCAAAATTGATACCGACCGATGAGCCCCAAGCTTGTTGGGAAAGCTATGGGGTGGCTCGAGGTCACCACCGGACGCCGAGCTCCAATGCTTGTTGGAAAAGCCATGGGGAGACTCGGAATTGCTACCGACCGCCGAACCCCAGAGCTTGTTGGAAAATCTATGGGGTGGCTCGAGGTCACTGCCGAGTGCCGAGCCCCAATGCTTGTTGGAAAAGCCATGGGGAGGCTCGGAATTGCTACCGATCGTCGAGCCCCCATACTTGTTGGATCCCTAGTTATTGATTGGAGAATGATAGAATCTTTACAGCAAAAGGGAAATGGGAATGGTGTTAACGCCTAACGGGAAGATGTAGGGGTATAGTTGATACGGGTCGGGTCAGGTGGCTTTTTGGAGTGGATTTGTACCCGATTCAAAACAACTTTTCCTTGTTGGGTTTTGAGCACATTTAGGGTTCGGCCGAGTTTTCTTTTTTGTGGCAAGTAAGTTTGATCGAGTTTGTATTAAAAATTCGGCCTGTCTTTAGGAGTTAGGTGGGTCGAGTCCGGATGCAACATGTCATACCAAGCACCGAGCCCCTTATGCTTGTTGGAAAAGCTAAGGGGTAGCTCGAGGTCACTACCGAGCGCTGAGCGTCCATACTGCTTGTGAGAAGCTATGGGATGGCTCGTGGTTACAACCGAGCTCCGAGCCCCAAGACTTGTTGGAAAAGCTTTGGTATGGCTCGAGGTTACAACTGAGCTCCGATCCCTAAGGCTTGTTGACAAAGATTTGGTGTGGCTCGGGTTCACTATCGAGCGACGAGCCCCCATACTTGGCATAGAAAGCTTTGGTATGACTCGAGGTTACAACCGAGTTCTGAGCCCCAAAACTTGTTGGGAAAGCTTTGGTATGGTTCGAGATCACGACCGAGCTCCGAGCCCCAATGCTTGTTGGAAAAGCTTTGCTATGGCTCGAGGTCACAACCAAGCTCCGAGCCCCAAACCTTGTTGGAAAAGCTTTGGTGTGGCTCGGATTCACCACCGAGCGACGAGCCCCAAAACTTGTTGGAAAAGCTTTGGTGTAGCTCGGATTCACTACCGAGCGACGAGCCTCCACTTTGCTTGCGAAAAGCTCTGGGATGGTTCGAGGTCACAACCGAGCTTCGAGCCCCACAACTTGTTGGAAAAGCTTTGGTGCGGCTCGGATTCACTACCGAGCGATAAGCCTCCATACTTGGCGTAGAAATCTCTGGGATGGCTCGAGGTTACAACTGAGCTTCGAGCCCCAACACTTGTTGTAAAAGCTTTGGTGTAGCTCGGATTTGCTACCGAGCGACGAACTTCCGCCTTGCTTGCGAAAAGCTTTGGGATGGCTCGAGGTTACAACCGAGCTCCGGGCCCCAAAACTTGTTGGAAGAGATTTGGTATGGCTCGAGGTTACAACTTGCTCCTCTGTCGTGGGAGGAAGGGGGGTAGTGGTAAAGAAGAAAGTGCAGTACTTGAGCCGTTGCCACGGGACACCGAGCCATTGTACCTGCTGACAAGGCCGAGAGTAAAACTGGAATTTTACGTGTTAGGCTGACGTCATTGGGGTGGAAATCGAGGCTTTTGAGATCCTAGTGGCCGTTAGATCTTGATGATCAATATTGGACGGTGGGGATTCTTTTGCGGAATTCAAGGAGTCCTTCCTACTCTATAAGTCCCCCACCCCTCCCTTTATTTCTTTACTTCGCACTCTCTCTCTTCATAAAAGGAATTTTCATCTCTTTGCTGTCGGTGACAACTTTTACGGTGATCCTTCCGTTTTTCGGTTAATCAGGTTAGAATTTTGTTTCCATATGCCGCGCTCTCAGTCCGGCTTCGAGGCAAGCTCTTCAGGTCATAGGGAGGTCGAGTCAGAGTCGACGTCATGGTCCCTGGATGAACCTACTTCGGACGAGGAAGGACAGCCGGATTGGTATCCGGGGGTACTAGTGATGTGGTTCTTGATGTGGCACCTTTGCGAAGTCGTATGCCAGATGAGGGATCGTCGGGGGAGGAAACTGACAAGGGGTCTGAGGAGGATCTTGTCGAGGAAGAGGGCGATCAGGAGGGGGCGAAGAAGGAACCGAGGGAAAGGGCAACCAGGAGAGGGGCGAAGGAGGAACCGAGGAAGAAGGCCCCCAAGAGGGGGATGAAGGGGGAACCGAGGGAGTGGTAGCGGTGGAAGAAACAGGTTTCCCCCCTCTGCCCCCGTTGTCGACTCCGTCTCCGGAGAGGAAGCCTCGCCGCCGTAGGAAAAAAAGGAAGTGGATTTGGCTGGACAGTCCGAGCACGCCGGACGAGTTTGGACTCGAGCCAGGAGAAGGGCTTGCGGTTCCTCCCCCATCCAATAGGAACCCAGGGTCGATCAGGATGTATCCTGACGATGTGGAGGAACTTGTCCAACTTATCACGGTGGTGCGTGAATCTGATCGGACCATGATAAAGATGGACAGCGTCCAATGTGTGCTGAAGGCGGACTACCTGCCGATATTAAGGGCGACTTACTTCATCTCTCGAGAGTTTGAGCTACTGATTTCGAGCCCCGGTCTTCATACAACCACTGAGTTGGAGAAGAGCTTCTGCATGTTTCCCGAGGACGCTTTCGTCTCGGGACTGAGGTTGCCGCTGCACCCATTTATCAAGAGGGTGTTGAGGTGGGGGGAGTTGAGTTCGATGCAGTACGACCCCAACTCGTGGAAGCATCTGGTCTGCTTCATCCTAAAGTGCCAGGAGAAGGGGATCAAGCCGAAGCTTAAGTATTTCCGCGCCGTCTTGGGGGTGAGCTCGCTCGGAGATATGGAGGGGATCTTCTATATGTCGCCACGCCTCCATAAGAGAGTGATGCACGGTCACCTGGACTCGATAAAGACATAGAAGGAGAAGTACCTCGTTGTTCAGAGCAAGACGCCTTGGGAAATCTCCACAGTCTGGAATTTTTTCAAACCGAACCATAAACCCCCAAGGCGGAGGGACTTAACCAAAAAGGAATGGGCTGAAGTAGATAAAATTGTAGAGGGGCACAACATCGGTTGGCCGCACGTCATAGAGTTACACCTTGCCCGAGCCGGACTGAGCCCAACGCCCCCTTGTATATTTTGATTTCTATTTTGCTTAATTTTCTGTCTTCGTGTTAACATTTTTCTTTTTCTTTTTGCAGCATGGATGCAAAGAAACTTGACGCGAGGAATGCCCTCCTGGCTTTGTCCTCGAAGAGGAGAGCCGGCAAGGAGAAGGCTTTGGCCACGAAGGCTGCCTCGGAAAAGGCTACCACGGCAGGGGGGTCCACCCAGGGGGCGGCCCTAGGATCTTCGGAGCCGCCTTCAAAGAGGTCAAAGAAGAGCCACTCGTCTAGAGGGGCGAAGGAGTTGGAGCCGAGCTCTAGTAGTAAGTAGGTGGTGGAGGTCTTGAAGGCAGGGATCCCAGCACTCCGCCCTGATGCCCTGGAAATGGTGGGCCAGAGAGGTCTAAGGTCGTTCGCCCCGGATTGGGCGGTTAAGGAGGGCGACACTCTGACGGAGAGCCCGATCGCGATGGAGGTGGCGGAAAAGCTCGTCACGGAGCACGACCGGATGAATCTAGTGACAGAGACGTCCGAGGTGGCCTACGTGAAGTGGGCTCAGGCGCAGGTCACAGTAAGTATTTGTTAGTTATCCGCTTTGTGCTTAGTATTTATGAGTTTTGCGTCTAACTCAATTCTCTTCGGCCAGGCGTTACTGCACGGAGCACATTTGATAAAGTGTTTGGAGAAGGAGATCCAGGTCAAGAAGCGGAATGCCGAGTAGTTCATCTGAGAGGCGAAGAAACTGAAGGACGAGCTGATGGCGGCTCAGGGAGGGGATCCTCCAAGCCGAGATGGCTTCTCTGCAGGATCAGCATACGCGCGAGGTTGCGACGGTTCGAGCTGTGGCCAAGGCAGAGTATGACGAGCTGCATATGTCCTCTGCGGATGAGCTGATCCAAGCTTAAGATGACGCATACGACCGGGCCAAGGAGCACTTTCTACACCTCTATCTGGAGGCCAAGATCGACCACCTCAACTACCACCGTACGGGTGGGTGCCTCCCGTACTTCCACCGACCCCCGGGGGTGAGGAAGACGAGGCTCTGAAGGTTCTCACCTAGAGGGGGAGGCAGGGGGTGCCCCGGATGCCGAAGAGGTGCCAAAGTAGTGTAGGATTTTTACTTTCTTTTTTGATTTGTACTTGCCTTGTGCGGACTGGCCACCACTTTTTGTAACACAATTTTTGAAGTTATAGAAACAAAATTTTGGCCGACCCTCTATGACTTATTGTTTTTAGCAAGCTTTCTTAGTGAATCGTGTTTCCCCCCTGTTTTTTCTAGATGAACGAGATGGTCAGGGCTGACCTCAGTTCTGCCGAGGTCCGGTGACTTCGAAGTAAGCTAGAGTCTAAGAAGAGTGTGCTGATCCGCTATCGTAAGCAGGCTTGCGACCGAGAGCCGTGGTGGGTTATTTTATGAACAAGTCTAAGGAGCTCAGCCTAGATGCCGCTCGCCTCAAGAAGGCCATAGCCGACCGAGACTGGGGGAGTGCTGAGACAAACTGGGCTCTATCTGATGCCTCCACTAGGCGTGAGACCTCTGAATCCGTTCTACATGAGGTCGTTGTTGAGAAGGAGCTGGAGATTCAGAGGTTGACGGTGCTTCTAGGCGTCGGACGACCTCGACTTGGCTGTCCGGGGCTAAGAGGCCCTTCTATCTTAGGCTCCTCGCCGACCCTATATCTGGAGATGGCGAGGCCTACTGACGCGCAAAGCTCGGTTGTGGGGACGTTGACAATGGCTATGCCCAAGTTGGGGGATGAGATTGCTGGAGGGTGGAGCTGTTCCGCCGGGCTCGAGGCAGCTCTTGTGAGCCCGGAGGGTCTGGGGAGAGACCCTTAGGTAGAAGTAGAGGGAGAATGATGTAACGTTTAATTGTACCATAGACTTTGAGGGTGTTTATGAATAAGATTTGATTTTTCCAACCCTTGTTGACTTGGAAAAATTAGGATGTTGACTGCCCCTCCAACCGGGCACCGAACTCCCTGCTTTGCTCGGGAGCCAAGCCATTTCGTTCTCTGATAGCACTTATTGGGGGACGTTTCACCTTCCGATAACACTTAATGGGGGACGTTTCATCTTCCGTCGTTTGGACTCTCCAATGTCATAAATGCGCCTTTCTGGAGGGCTATATAACCCTTACCCCTTCAGCAGTAGTTCATCAGAAATCACCTCACTTTACCGTGAGTTTCCGTCACCGGTGACTTTCTTGCTACCCTCTGACAATTGGGGGTAACGGTTATGAGTGTCGGTTTATCCCCTGTTGTCAGCGGGTGAGAGGTGGGTCGGTCCCGGAGGCGGGAATCGGGGCGCTTGCCAAAGGCGAGCGCCCCCAATAAAATTTTTGGACGAGAGACCCGGATCGGTGGCTCCTCTGCCACCCTCTGACAATTCGGGGTAGCAGCTCCGAGAGCTGTTTACCCCGAGTTGCCAGCGGGTGAGATGTAATATCCCGGTCGGATATTATATTTGTATTTTTATTATTTTTAAGATTAAAATATTTTAATGAAAATTTCTTGGGTTTTCTAAATAAAAGCTTACCTGTGAATATATACTAGTAAGTATATACAGGTATTGTATCGGTTTTGTGCACTAGTACAAAATCCTGTAAGACGCATTTTTTGAGAAAATATCTGGAAAATTCCGGGCAGATATTACAAATTATTATTTTATTATTATTTTCAGAATTGAAATATTTTTGGTGGATATCACCCGGTTTTGTTAATAAACATTATCTGTATATATATACCAGTATGTATACATCTGTATTGTATCAAATTGGTACTGTAATCTTCCGAACTGATAATAAAATTTATTTTATTATTATTTTCGGAATTAAATTATTTTTATACGGATTGTGTGGTTTAACAAACAAAAATTATCGGTATACATATATATGTATACATACACGTATTTTATCGATTTCGTACATTTGTACAAATCATGTAGTGTGTATTTTGGACAAAAATATCTCTTTTGTCATGATTAATCAATTTAGATGGCTATGTTTTGTTGAAAGATTAAACCTAGGATTAATTAAGGATACATAAGAGATAAGGTGTTCTTCTAGAAGCTCTCTCCTCCACCTCACTCCTCCACCTCATCCCTCCACCATACCTCACCTCACTTCCCCCATCCCTAAGCATGGCCGGCCTTCCACACTCCAAGGGGGCATTTGCAAAACCCCTTGGTGCTTTTTGCACTCTCCCTCTTCTCTTCGACCCTATAAATATCCCCCCTTCATCTCTTGTCTCATTTTTACAAGAAAAAATGAAAGAAAGGAAAAAGAAAGAGAGGAAAAAGAAAGACAGAACAAAACCCAAATTTGAGAGTTCTTCATTGTAGGTTGTAGTAGAAGCTAGGAGGGAGAAGGTTACTAGGCTAGTCCTTCCTACATGGAACCAAGGTGGGGGTTCTCTACTCTCTTTATGTGTTTCTTTCCATTTTTATTTTGTATATGTGAAAAAGAACCCATCTTTAGGGTTATTTATTTTGTGTGTGTAGAAAAGAACCCATCTTTAGGGTTGGCTATGTGTTGTATGTGAAAAAGAACCCAACTTGGGATGCTTTGTTGTTGTAGGTTAAAAAAAACTCATCTTTAAGATGAGTGGTTGTTGTATGTGTGTGTTTCTAACAACTTGGACTAAATCCTAAGCATAAGCATGGTGGTAGGGATCAAAATGATCCCATGAGAAAGATGGAATGGTAGAACTTAACAAAATCACATAAAGATAGAAGCTTGAACCTTGTATGTTTATTGTTATGATTATTTTGAACTACTTGGACTATAACTATGAGCACATAAAGTAAGAACACTTACATACCCATTTTAGGGTTGTAGAACTCATCTAGCCTAATAAAAAGATAAGTCTTTTATTGTATGTTACTCTCTACCATGTAAAAAATCAAGTTTTTACTACCCCTAGTTCATAAAAAAGTGAACTTGTGGTATGTTGCTTTCTACCATGTTATAGATATAGTCCTTACTAATTCTAGTTCATAAAAGATAAATATTTTTAGTAGTTGTGGTATGTTTGCTTTCATACTTGTTAAAAATCAAGTCCTTGGTGAATCTTGTTCATGAAAGATTAAGCTTCCATTTTGCTTCTATAATGGTAAAAGATTAATCCCTTTATGTTTATTAACTTCTATGGTAGAAAAGACTAGTTCTTTTGTAGCATGTCTATTTTGCGTTTATGATAGAAGGATTACTTCTTCCTTGTTGTATGTAGAAATTTGTAGGATTGAAGAAAGGTGGGGTTTGTAGTATGTAGGAAGTTGTAGATTAAATAAAGTAGATTTATAACATGTGGATAGTTGTAACTCATAAATAAATAGTTTTTGTAATATGTAAGAAATTGTAATTCTATAAATATTAGGGGTTGTAAATTTAGTATGTAAAAAGTAGGACTTGTAATTCATAAAAGAGGTAGTTTATGTAATAATCTAGATAAGTCCTTAGTAGCTTTATGAGTTTACTACCATGCTTGAGTTATATGTACTAAAGTAATCATGCTTAAGTAGTAATAAAGATCCATGCTTAAGTAGTAGTAAATATCCATGCTTAAGTAGTAATAAAAGAATCATGCTTAAGGTAGTAAAAGAATCATGCTTAAGTAATAGTAAAGATCCATGCTTAAGTAGTAGTAAAGATCCATGCTTAAGTAGTAGTAAAAGAATCATGCTTAAGTAGTAGTAAAAGAATCATGCTTAAGATGTGTAGTAAAGAAACCCATCATACTTGAGTTGTATATGCTAAAAGAAAATCATGCTTAAGTTGTAGTAAAGCTTCATGCTTAAGTTATAGTAGATATTCATGCTTAAGTTGTAGTAAAAGAATCATGTTCTAATTGTAGAATTCTAGTAAAGAACCCATCATGTTGAGTTGCTAAAGAACTCATGCTTAAATTGTTGTAGGGTGTTGTAGTAAAGAAACTCATGCTTATGTTGTATCCATGCTTGAGTTGTTGTAGGTTGATGTAGTAAAGAAACCCATGAACCATGCTTGAGGTTGTGTAGTTATTCTAGACACATAAAGAACCCATCATGTTCTAATTGTAGTATTCTAGTAAGGAAACCATGCTTTGTTTTAGTAAGAAACCCATGCTTATGTTGTATACCATACTTGAGTTGTTGTAGGTTGATGTAGTAAAGAAACTCATGCTTAAGTTGTATACCAGCTTGAGTTGTTGTAGGTTATTATAGTAAGAATCATGCTTGAGTTGTATATCATGCTTAAATTGTTGTAGGTTATTGTAGTAAGAATCATGCTTAAGTTGTATACCATGCTTGAGTTGTTGTAGGTTATTATAGTAAGAATCATGCTTGAGTTGTATACCATGCTTAAATTGTTGTAGGTCATTGTAGTAAGAATCATGCTTGAGTTGTTTCTAAATAACCCATGCTTGAGTTAGTATAGTTGTTGTGGTAAGAACCTATGCTTGGGATGTGTAGTTGTTCTATATTTAAAAGAATCTATGCTTGGGTCGTATGGTTGTTTTATATTCAAAAGAACCCATGCATGTTTAAGTTATATGTTGTAGTGGTTTTAGTTAAATTCTAAAAGGAACCCATGAGTTTAGCTTGCATGCTAATCCAATTAAATTATTGAAATGAACCCATGTTCCATAGTTGTTCTAGTTCGATTTTTAAGAAGAAACCCATGAAACTAGCTCCATGATAGTTCTAGCTCGAATTGGCGAGGAAACCATGCATTAGGTTCTAGGTGGTCCTAGTTCAACCTTGAGAAAGAACCCATGAGCCTAGTCACATGTTGTCCTAGTTCAAATTTGGGAAAAAGAACCCATGAGTTTTAGTTGTATGCGGTTCTAATTGAAATTGGACCGGATTTTGGATTCCTTATGGAATCTGAAAAAAATGTTCCACTAGAGAGTTGTGGTAGATGTTCTTACTTTTCTAAAAAATATATTCTGTCGAATTCCGATAAACGCAGCACGGGTTGCTTCTAGGCTGTCGGAAGGTTTTATGTCGCTTTTGGGCTTCTCATTGATAGTATGTCTATTTTAGACTGTTAGTAGATTCTTCTGTTACTTCTAATTATATCAGATAAAGTTTTGCTAGTAAGCACGTTTGGTTGCTTTTAGGTTGTTAGAATACCTGTATGGTTGTTTTTATATGTGGTTTTGCTCATACGCGGCTCGCCTGGCCCGCATGTAGTTGTTGGTATCATACGTAGATTATTTAGCTCGTATGTATGTTGTTGTTTCGTACGCCGCTTGCCTGGCTCGTATGTAGTTTTTGGTTTCATACGTGGCTTGTTTAGCTCGTATGTGTTTTGTTTACTCGTATATAGCTTATTAGCTAGTACACAGTTTGTTGTGCTCGTCTAGGGTGATATCGTTGACCTAGGGCTATCGACCACCAAGACGTGTGTTTACCGTACTCCTAAGGGATTGTGGACGAGTCACTTCGCGTGTACCGTCAGATCTTAACCGAGTTGGTTGATCACGGACCGTAGTGTTGACGAAATCCAAGTTCAGGGTAGTAGCATGCGAATACGTTCGTATTGCCGGGGTCTTGGATCAATAGGCCATGAACCAGATCCTTAGGAATTCTGATAAGTCTAGGTTGAGCAGTCTAGTAGAGTTATCTTGCAAAGTCTAACTTAAGACCTAGCATATTGTATTAATGTTGTTGTCATCCCTCAGTTTGTTTAGGGTTAGTGACATTGTTAGGGTAGTAACTTATGCCTATTACTACTTAACCTTTACTTATTATCATTTTCGCCGAAGGGAAAGAGTTGGTGTTGAGGGTGATACCATATGATCCAACCTGTCCTATAGGCCGACACTAGGCGGTGTTATTGGGTTGTACCCTTCTTGTCAAAGGGATACGGTTTGTGCTTTCTTACAAGTTGGGAGCACGGGATCCGTATCTCGTCTGTTAATTTCTGAAGTGCCTTGATAAGCGGGAGCGATTCCTGTCGGAGCTAGGGGGGATGGACCCCCGGAACTCCGTCTTGTCTTGTATCTAAGGGCGAGAAGCCATAGACTACGGTCTGGCTAGGGGGCGGTAGGGGATGCTTCGAGCTAACCTGCGAATGTGGAAACTCCAAAGATTCATCAGATATTTGAGTGAGATCCGGTGCGTCTGACGGGATTAGAACGTTTTAGGGCAACCTCATCAGTCATGTCGTATCTTCAGAAACAAGTCAAGTATAAAGAGTAGAATTCATGGCACGGGTTCAAATCCCTATATTTGAAGTAACGGCTTGAGATGGGGCATATGTAATATGGGATACATACTGTTTCGGAGACTTGCTTGCATTAGAATACGAGCATCATTGCATTAGTTATTCGGGCATTAGACTCTAAGGCATAGCATACACTGACACATCAATTATATATACACATTTCTCTTTTCATCAATCTGTTTACTTTAAGTGGATAATTGCTGCTAGTCATCAGCCTTAAAGCGTCAGTATATGTACTGACGTCCCCATTTCAATAGGTACTGAATTGCAGAAGTACAGGTACAAGATTCAGGAGGACTCAAGGCGAGAGAAGTAAGAGTCGATTTTATTTCCACTATAATATATATTGTTTACTATTGTTCCATTTGTAACAATTGTTGTAATTCATTTTTTTTTTTTGGGAAGCATCCAAGTGAAGTACCAAGTGTTATTCTTTATTCATTATACTCTGATGTAAATTTGTTGAAAGTTGTAACACTTCGGCTTTTAAAGATATTATTGTAACACTGATGTAATGTAATGCAGTTTATAACCTTCGGACTTGTAATATATTTGTGTTGAATGAAAAGTTTTAAATTTTTTTGTTTTTTCTGTGTATTGTGGCTAATTGAAGGAAAGATTCTGGCTTATAACACGGTTTTCCAGTTTATGAAAATCGGGGCGTTACATGAAAGGTGGGTCGATCGATAGTACGGGGCTCGGGGTGTTTGCCGAAGGCGAGCGCCCTAAATCTTAATGAAAATTTTTGGGTAGGAGAAAGAGTTGAAATCCCGACTGAAGGTTCAAGACTTTTGCTTTGAGGAAAAATCCCTCGGGCGCTCGGAGGGTCGAGCCCCTTTAGCTTAATGGAGTTGTCGGGTTGCGGCTCGGAGGCACTGCTGAGCGTGTAGCCCTGTATGCTTGAGAAAGCTAGGGCATGGCTCGAGATCAGTGCCGAGGGTCGAGCCCCCTTAACTTGATGGAGTTATCGGGTTGCGGCTCGGAGGCACTGCTGAGCGTGTAGCCCTGTAAGCTTGAGAAAGTTAGGACATGGCTCGAGGTCAGTGCCGAGGGTCGAGCCCCCTTAACTTAGAAGAGCTGTCGGGTTGCGGCTCGGAAGTACTGCCGAGCATGTAGTCCCATAAGCTTGAGAAAGCTAGGTCGTGGCTCGAGGTCAGTGCCGAGGGTCGAGCCCCCTTAACTCAGAAGAGATGTCGGGTTGCGGCTCGGAGGCACTACCGAGCGTGTAGCCCTGTAAGCTTGAGAATGCTAGGGCATGGCTCGAGGTCAGTGCTGATGGTTGATGTGGCATCTATTAAGGCGTCTATGTTTGGAAGAGGGAAAGGATCTTTTGGGCCGGCTTTATTGATGTCGGTGAAGTCTATGCATATTCTTCACTTGCCATTAGCCTTCTTGACCATCACCACATTAGCTAGTTACTCGGGGTAACTGACTTCTTGGATGAATCGAGCGGCTAGGAGCTTTTCAACTTCTTCTCTGATGGCTTGTTGTCTATCGGGCACAAACTTGCCGCGCTTCTACTGAACATTCTTGATTTTTGGATCCATGCTTAACCGGTGCATGATCAAGTCTTCGGCAATGCCGAGCATGTCCTCAGCAGTCCAAGCGAACAAGTCCTGATTATTCCTGATGCAAGTGACAAGTAGCTCTTCCAGCTGGTGGGAGAGTGCTTTGCTCACTCAGAAACACTTGGCTTCATCTCTTACGGTGAAAGGGATTTCTTCCAGTTCATCCACGGGTTCGGATCTAGCTTGCCCCAGATCGAAAAGGAGTTCAAATGCGTCGATGGGTAGGACTGTGCCCCCCACAGTGGCTGTGTAGCGTGCCCGAGCAGCCTCCTGACTCCCTTTGGCTTCGCCTACTCCTGCGGCAGTAGGAAACTTCATTTTCAGATGGTATGCTGATGCGACTGCTTGGAGGGCCGCTAGCCCCGAGCGACCAAAGAAAACATTATTGGCGGACTTCATATCAACCACCATAAAGTCTAATGCCTCTGTACGAGTAGCGGGGGCTTTCCCTAGAGTCACGTTGAGGATTACAATTCCCTCAATCATCACAGGGGCCTCAGAGAATCCATGGAGGGTATATCCAGCAGGTTTGAGGCGATCTTGTTGAGTTTGAGGCCCTCAAACACATTCAAAAAGAGGATGTTGAGCGAACTGCCATTATCAACCAGGACCCAACACACTTCATGGTTTGCCTTGCACATGCTGATCACGAGTGCGTCGCAGTAAGGGGTTCAGATGCCCTCTAAGTCCCGGTCTGAGAAGGTAAAACTAACTCCTGAGCTTCTTGGAGAGGGAATATTGTATACAGAGTATACTTCTCGAACAAAGGCTTTCCTGGATGAGCTGGAGGTCCTCCCATAGAGCTTTCGTGGATCACGTGGAATATCTCCATACGCCCCGATCCTTGGGATTCGGATGGTCTTTATGCCCGTTTGTTAGGTCCCCTTGGAGGAGGCGGTTCAGTATCGTTGATCTGGGCAAATTTGGAGAGGTATCCTCGTCGGATCAACGCTTCGACCTCGTCTTTCAGAGCTCGGCACTCATCTGTGAGGTGGCCATGATCCTTATGGAAGGCGCACCATTTTGTTTTATCCCGTCTGTTGCTCGGGGCATTCATCTTTGGGGGAGGCTGAAGGATCCCATCCTTATCAACTTCCATGAGGATGGCAGACATGCTCATGTTTAGTGGAGTGTATTTCTCAAAGCGTGGCATGGGAGGTGGGCGGCGTTGTCCTGAGGCGTCCTGGGATTTTCGAGGTTCATCCTCGTTAGCGCCTTTTTGTTTGTTCCCAGAAGGAGGCATCCTCTGTTCTTGAGGGTGGATTGCCTCTTCGACTCGAATGTACTTCTCCACCCTCTGAAGGAGGTCAAAGAAATCCCGATGATGTCTTTTGATGAGGGAAGCCTTAAGGTCATCATGTTTGACATTAAATCTAAAGGCGGCTGTCGCCACCACTGAGTCGAGTGAGGAGATTGACCTGGATTCAGCTGTGAATCATTGGACATAGCTCTTGGGGGACTCCTTATCCTTTTGCCTGAAGTCTAACAAGGATGCACTAGTTTTATCCAACTTGCGGCTAGTGACAAAGTGCGTAAGGAACAGTTCTTCAAGTTGTTCGAAGGAAAATATAGAACCCGGGGACAGGCGAGAGAACCATTCTCGTGCTGAGCCTTTCAAGGTCACCGGGAAGGTTTTGCAAAGGAGAGAGCCGAATTCTTGGTGGATCATCATAATGGTCTTAAAGTTTTCGATGTGGTCCATGAGATCGGTCTTTCCGCTGTACAGCTTGAAAGTCGGGACCTTGAAGTTGGCAGGGACTGGGGCATCAATATTTTTTTTGGAAAATGGGGGCCTAACAGGGCAGTACCTCCCTTCTCGCTTTGTTTCATCCCTTTTGAGTGAGGCCAGATGGTCCTCCATCTTCTGGAGGCACCGGAGGACGGCATCGTCCCGCTGATCAGATCTGGTAGATCCATGAGACTCTTCACGTCGCGAGAGAGATGGATGGTGTGGTTGAACTATGCTGAGTCCTTGGAGGATCTCATTCTTGAGCTCTCGCAGCTCTGCTCTGGTGGCTGGCATTTCTTCATCGATTTCCATCCTGGGGGCTGTCCTGCTAATTGAAGTTGGGTGCCTCCTCTCCCAGAGAGGATTTCTTCTGTGATCTCATGGAAAGTGGCGACCCCTTCGCCCTCTGGGAGAGGGGGATCTCCATTGCCTTCAAGGAGAGTGACTTCTTCTGTGACCCCTGGGAGAAGGGCTCCTCCTGTTCCCCTTATGTCCTGGATGAGAGGCTTCCTCATGAGCCCTGTTGAGATGGGTCCATAGGTCAGTCTCTTGCGGGCGATCGATGATGATTTGATGAAGGTTGGGTTGTAACTAAGGGGGTGCGGAAGGAGTAGAGGTGTATACCGATCCCCTTTTTTCGACGAATGGCCTTGTAGATGGTTCTGGGCAACTGCGGCGAGAGCCGCCCGAAGCAGTCGTGATAATTGGAGGTGGGGCTACTTGAAGGAAAGGTTCGGATTGTTGTGGTTGAATGGCCAGAGGGGGTTCCCCTAGAGGAGGCGATGGTTGAGGAGGGTTGGCTCGTCGGCCTGAGGCCGCCGCCTTCCCTTTTCCTTGGTAGGGCACCTCTGGAGGATGCAATGGAGGAGGAGGGTTAGCTCATCGGCCTGAGGCCGCTGCCTTCCCTTTACCTTTAGGGGGCATGTTAAAAACTTGAGTTTTCGGTGAAGGTTTAATCGGATTTCATTCTGTTCCCACAGATGGTGCCAACCTGTTATTGCTTTGTTCTGTGCGAGAGTAACCAGGTGATGTTGATTCTTTTGTGGAATAGTCGAGAATCTGAATTTTTGACCTTCGTTGATGTTGGCTATCGCAACTACTTCCTCCTGACCTGCAAAATGCTTGAAACACCAGGATTGATCCTGGCGATAGGTCCTTCGATGCTCTAGTCAGTAATCAGGAAGAAATATGAGAGCTTTTTGTGGAAAAATATTCGTTACCTTCTTTATGGTAGCGGTAGAGGGGCACTTATAGTTGCCTTGGGGATTAGTTTCGAGATAAGGATTTATCTCTACTTCCTGGTGTTTATGGATAAGAAACAGAGTTTTGAATTGTCTCATGATAAGAGAGGCGGTTTAAACCACCTCTTAAAGATAATCACGAATTTGGATCACTCTTTACACATCATGGGTTTGTTCGTAATGGACTGTCACTCTGACCCAACAAGATAGACCCGTTATTGAGCTATTGGGCTTGGGGAAGGCTCCGCTCCAATTTTCGGGCCCGTTTGAAGTAGGAATTACTGTTTTCCTCCTAAAATCTTGGAGATCCGTGCCCGATTTGAACGGTCCAGATTTAGTTCTTTTTTTAGCCATATCAGTATGCTCCCAGTTCCGGCCATGAGTTAACGGGTTCCGAAGCAAACTCCCGTAATGAGACCCCCATACATAATTTATTTTAAAAAAAATTGGTAAAAGAATTTTTTTTGATAAACTTTTTCCCTATACTTGTGAAAAAACCGATATATCATATATGCAAGTATAAATGAGTAACGGAGGAATGATTAATACTTGGGTTGAGTGGTTTGTATGGAAATTAAAGAAATGGATAATGGAGGATGGAGATTCGAGTCGAAAGTTGGAGTCGATAGAGTGACTCTAGAGCGGGGCTATCGTCGGAGATGGAGGCAACAGAATGGATTAGGGGGATTAGAATTAGGGATTGAGAATTTAGAGTTTGGGGATTAGAAATAGAATTGGGGAGAAAATAAATAGAATGGAGATGAGATTGGAATTGTGATCGGTTCGGGTTGGGGTTGGAGCTGGAGGAAGAGTTTTCGGGTTCGAGTGATGGGTTGGGTAATCGGGTGTGAGTGTTTGGGTGGACTAGTAGGGATAAATAAGTAGAGAATTGGGGGATAGATAAATGGATAAATAAACTAAGGCATACAAATAATCAATTAAAACCCGAAAAAGCCCAAATAAATAAATTCCTTGGCCCAATAACTAATTTTTTTAAAAATGAAGGCCCAAAATTTTTGATTGGGAGGCTCCTAAACATATTGAAATTTAACTTTACGCGCAAAATACATATATCTCTAATATTATAATGGAAGAGTTGTCGTTTGTAGATAACCTGTGATTTGTATGCATTCAACCTCAATTAAATCTACACCACACAATTAGATTTGATCTAATCCTAACCAAACTAAATATCCCAATTAAATCTACACCACACAATTAAATCTAACCCTAACCTCACTAAATCTAAACCACACATTTTGGCAACTTTGGAAAAAAAAAGATTAATATTTTGGCAACTTTGGTAAATTTTAGGTATGAGTAATTGGAAGAACATACTATTTACAATTGAGTAATCTCTATTATTTTAATGAGAGAGTTCTGGTTTGCAACAAACAAACCCTAACTTTGTAAGTATATAAATACATTTAATACACGTCCAAACTATATCCAACAAATATAAATATGCACCGCAAGTGTAGCCCAAATCAAAACATTCAAATATAAACTATTTTTTTTCTTATTCAATATACTAGTATAATGTACCGGCGATGCACGTCTAAAAAAAGTAAAATCATCAAATTAAATGAATATATATTGAATAAGAAAAAAAATAGTTTATATTTGAATGTTTTGTTTGGGCAACGCGTGCGGTGCACATTTATATTTGTTGGATATAGTTTGGACGTGTATTATACGTGTTTATATAGTTACAAAGTTAGGATTTGTTGTTACAAACCCCAACTCTCCCATTAAAATAGTAGAGATATACATTTAATTTGATGACTTTACTTTTTTAGATGTACATCACACGTACATTATACTATTATATTTATAAGTGAAACAAAATTTGGGATCTCTAAAAATGCGAAAAAATCGGTGGCCAGAGGCGGCTGCCTGTCCGGCCTCTACCTTAGGAGAGGCCCTGCATGCTCATAACCAAGTGATCAAAAATACAGAAATGGAAAATACCGAACATGCTCGAAGAGCTAGATTATATAGACGAGTTAACATGAATCAGTGTAGACGTGTTCATCACACAAGTTGTACAACTGTACTTGAAAGTGCTGAAAATCAAAGGAAAAGATGAAGAGTTGAGAATGCAATGATATTTGAGGAAGAAGCCTCAAGTTCAACTTCAAGATCATCAACAACTACTAAATGTGTGTGTTTTGCTGAATTACTGTTTGACTATTGCTATCTTGCGATTTGTTTGCTTTGTTGCTGTTTGGCAGTCTCTTTTGTTGAGTTGTTCAGGCTGGATGTGTGTGTTTTTTGATGGTCTATGTATATGTTCCCTTCATTACTGCTACATCTCTTCTCTCCAAGATTTACGTATGCTACGTTGGTTTGATGAGTTTGTAGCCAATGTAGACCTTGTAATATGTACTTTCTTTATATTCTGGGCTGCTATCTTTTGATGGACTGTTTACCATCTTTTGCGATGCTGCTTCAAATGACTTGCAACTGTTAATGTGCTGCTACTGTTTTCCTTTAATCAATATATTATAACAGGCTGGAAAAATGGTAAGGCGATTAATAAAGGGCACTAGAATGATGACAATACAACCCTAAGATCATGCAATGTACTCCATACAATTAAATGTACCAAATACAACATTATAGTTCCAATTATATATTATCAAACATGGAAATCCAATTCTGAACAGCAGTAGGTTGCTGCACCAAAATCAGAATTCCCGCTTAAGAAAAGTGGATCCGTCAGAAGTTCTTAAAACTAGACTCCTGTCCGGTTCCAACGCATATTAAAAGTCCAAAATCCGACAATAGTATCTGGTGAATTATAGTGTTATTTACAAGTTAGAGTTCTGGCTGGTTATTAATGTTAACTAGTTTTAGTTGTAAAAACAGTTTATATTCATTTTAAAAATCAGAAAAAATAATTTTCATTACCCTAAGTATGTTGACTATCAATCTGGAAATTATCATGGTAATATTTGATCATTAGTTCATCTATTTAATCAGGTTAATATGGTATATGCATAAATCTAGAAATAAAACGCAACTGCAGTAAAATGGTCATAACTCATGCAATATAAGTCGGAATTCAAAAATTTTGGATGTTCTGGAAACTAGACACATGAGGCTACATTTCATATTCAGAAAGTTATTGATTTTGATGACAGTATCTAGGTCAAAACAACATGACAATGTTCAGGTTGGCAATAAATTCATAGATCTACTTGTATTTGCTCGTGTAAATCTGTAGTATCCCAATGATAGATAACAATAGACGATATACGATAATTAATATTGAACTACTTGCGGAATTCAATAAACATTCTCGAATACGATACAATACAATTCGAGGGTGAGATGACTTGCCTTTAGAACGACGTTAGATTAATCCGAATATGCAAAGAATAACGGGATCGGAATCATGGCAACGAGCAAACGATCACGATGATCACGATCGGGCATGGATCTTGATGGGGATCAAGATTGGATGATCGGACGGCTGAGATTGAAGATCAAGATCAAGATGATGATCACGATCGTGATGATCAAAAGAGATCCGACGGTCGAGATCAAGATCTTGATGATGATGATGATCAATGCAAATCCAACGACCAAGATCAACGGATCAAAAATTGATCACGATTGTGATGATCAACGATCGAACGGCCTAGATCCAACAATCTCTGCATGATCAAGGGCCGAGATTAAAAGATCAAAAGATCAAGGATCACGATCACGATCAAGGGTCCATATCGAAGATGCACTCCACCACTGCAAACGGTAATAGAGCAGTAGCGGCAATAGCGAGGGCGGCTTCGACGGTGGAAGGCGACTATGGTGGTGACTGCAGGTGGCGGCAGTGGTCGCGACTGGGGAGGTGACAGTGAGGGCATGGTTGAGCGCTGCTCTATTGTTCGGGCAAGAAATAGAGGAGAGAGCAGGGCATTCGATCGAGGGGTGTTTGGAGTGGGTACAGGGATGAGGGTGGTCGGAACTCAGGGTCGACTGATGGCGAGGTGCTCCTGGGGTCGCGACATTGAAGACGACTCGGTGGTCATCGCGAGCGCAGCGATGGCGGAGGGGGGGTGCTGGCGAGGGCAACTGTGGGTTCGATGATTGGGAAAACGATGAGGCAAGGTAAGGAGTGAGCAATCGGGGAGGTGGAAGAGGAGCAGGCGGTTGGGTTGGTGCCGGAGTGCAACGGGGCTGCGGGGTGGTGGAGAACAGACGGGAGTGCGCAAGGGTGGTTCGAGCGGGAGGACGGCAGCGATGGGGAGGAGGGCAGCAATGGCGAGGTGGCAAGGCAATGAGCGGGGGCTCGTGAGGAGCAGACGACGGTGGGTGCAAGGAATGGCGATGGGGAGATGAGAGGTCGGGGAAGGTGAAGAGGTGCTCTGTTCTCTGTTCTGTTGTGGAAAATAGAGAGGAGAGAGAGAGACTGAGGGAGAGAGAGAGAAAGAGGGTGGGGAGTTATTATAAAATAATAATAGTGTTATAATAGCAATATTAATGGGGAGGAATGCAAGGCTGATTGTTTTTTTTTTTGAAGGAAAAAGTGGAGTATGGCCACCCTGTTTCATTAATCAGAAATTAACAAAATATACAGACTACGAACATAAAATAAAACATGAAGCAACATGACCCGTACAAACACCATATCCCTCCAACAACTCTGGAGAGTGGGCCGAGAAACCTACTCCTCAAATATTGTACGTCACTTTAGCTTTGTACACTGCCTACATGACACGTGCACACCCACCTGAAGCTAGTCGGGTGGGATTTTATCAACCGCCGAACCCTGCCGTCTCATCAATGGGGAGACCCCTTCTTCGGGCCCAAGCCCCGCAGCCGTGCTGCACCAAATAATTACTCCCTTCAGGCGGGATTAGACACTCACCGAACCCAACCTTCTCCTCCTCTTCTCCCACCATCACGCAAATATCACACTTATCCTAACCAAAAGCACCGCCTCCAAAGAGAGAGCCACTATCAGAGAGAGCCGTGAAGAGGATACCTTCACCTCTCTCACGTTCTTGCTCTCTCAGGCGATTTCTCACCAAGGAACTCTCTCACTCACCCCAACGAAAACTACGACCTAAGGGAGAGCCGTGGGGAGGATACCTTCATCTCTCTCACGCTCTTGCTCTCTCAGGCGATTTCTCACCACACAGACACACACAGAGGATTAACTCATCTCTCTCACAGACTTTCACTCCCAAACAGAAACCCAAACCATACAACAACAATTGACTCCTCGCGCCATGACGGGCGATGGCATTGCCGATGTGAGGGATGCTGATGAGGGAAGAGGTGGCACCGTCAAGAGGGCATTGGACTTTGCTGAAGGAAGCTTAAGAGCTCAAAAGTAGGCAACGGCTCAAGCAGCGGCGGCAATTCTGTGTCTTCATCACTGGGAAAGTGGATCAGATCTGGAAAGTGGATCAGATCTGGGTCTTCAGCACCAAGTTCGATAGCGGCGGGTCTGGGGGACGGTGTCACCGTGAGCTCTACACCATAGGAGATCGCCATCTCCACCCAACATCAATGTCCCCGTCTGGGACATCAGGGCACGACGATGTGGCGGCATCGTCAGATCTATCGTCTGACGAGATCGCGACTGGAGGAATAGCTCATCTTCAGCGCCAAGTTCGTCGGTGGTGTGACGAGATCACGACTGGAGGAATAGCTCGCGCTGATCGAGCTCGTCAATGGAAGGATGGGAGACAGGGAGATCGACGGGAAGGAGGACAACGAGGGGGAGGGACGACGGTGACCATTGCGTCAGGGCAGCGGCAACGAGGCCTAGCCGCCGCCCCCATCGAACTCAGATCTAGGGTTAACCTTTGGGTTTTTTTGGGGGGATTAGTTTCTCTCTCTAGACTATTCTAGAGAGAGAAACTCAAGAGAAACTCGTGCAAGGCTGATTGTTAGGGATTCAAATTTGGGGGTTACAGGATGTGATAATGGTTGGGAGAAATTTTTGGAGATTGGTTGTTAGTGATTATTTAGGTTAATGGGTATTGGGTATTAAAAAGGGAATCCAATAAGATGTATATGGGTTTGGGTTGGGCTCTGGTTATCTATTAAGAAATAATGCAATCAAATGAATATAAAATTGGGCTTTAGGTGATGGGCTTCAATTTAAATAATTAAATAATATCATATACATCAAAACTAATGGGTTTTAACAAAAAAAAAATAATACTAATAACAACACATAATAATAATAATAATAATAATAATAATAATAATAATAATAATAATAATAATAATATACTACAAAATAAGAATTTGGTTTATCAACTTTATATTAAAATAATCCAAACAGGAATATATATAGTCGATCAAAAATGGAAAGTGAAGTTAAAATACACTATTATTTGAAATAACATAATTTTCGTTTAGAAAAGATTTTAATAGAAGATTCAAAACAAATTTAATAAATAATAATCGAAACACAGAAAATATTCGGAAAATATGTATTTACGAAAATGGGAATTACAGAAGGCCTCGAAAAAATACATTTTTAAAGAGGTCGTAGTTCTCAATTACGGCCTCACAATCGGAGCAGGCTGCAGTTCGCAACTACAATCTATGAAAACTATTCTATCTTCGTAATTAGTTTTGAAAGTGGTTCATTTTGAGAATTAGTTTCATAAAGTGGACCATTTCCCAAAAAAACTCTTATCAAATCAGAACAAGTAACTTAATTTGATATTTAAAGAATCTTTACAAAATTTCACGAAAATTTAATTATATCAGGAAAGTTCACTGAAGCATGGAATTTCGGTCCACCTAACCTAATAATGTATGCGAAATTGTAATGCAATTATATGGTACAAAGAGCGAGCAGAAAAGTCATGGAATCCAAGATCACCCAAATTTTCTTTATGTTGTCAGGATGGAAAACTCCGTTTGCCATTACTAAAAGAACCACTGGACTAGTTGAAACTGTAATTGGATGTTGAAGGTGGGCGTCGATCTTTAAAGTTCAAGGATAATATCCGAGTATATAACTCCATGCTATCATTTACCTCTACAGGTGGAAAGGTAGATAAATCTGTCAACAATGGGACTGGTCCATACTGTTGGGGAATTTCGGCATAGCGGCGGGTTAGAGCGAGAGACAACAACCGATCATAATGAACAACTAAGTAACGTAGACCACACCAAGTACAAAAGCACACAAAATTTGTCAGAGTTCTGTGAACCTAATCCAGAAGAGAAATAATCAAGATATTATTCAACTAGGGAAGATACAAAAGTACTATCACCAATAACCTATCTATCTATCTTTCAGGTCTCACTAGAAGATACTCTGCAATTTACAATGAAGAACCCTTAGATGAAATACTGCCTCTCATGGAGGCTATTACAATGATTTATAGAGATCTAGAAAAACCTTGGGTTGTAATCTTGATTCTTCATCGTCCGATATACCCTGAAGAAAAAAGCCACACTATAGGAGCTGTACGATATTATTTGAATCACAAACTTAGGTTCAATCAGAACCCCCAAGGAACGAACCCAAAATTGCAGCTACTACTACTTGCGGTCGACTGCTCAAAAGGGCAGTCAACTGCACTGCAGACGAGAGTAGCTACCTACAAGCGACATCCAGAAATAGCAACTCCTTCTTGCATTCATCTTTGCTTTGAACATCTTCTGGCTTTGCCCTATTCTCTTTACATCGAACCCAGTATGCAAGGCATAAACTCAACAACCTCTACCTTGGATTGCATACACTGCTTCCACACCTGTGTGATTAATTGATTCTAGACTCTTGTCTTTCTCCTCTTATAAACAACACGATTCAGTGACTTCTTTTGCTAGTCGAATCTACATTTACTTGTTATTTCTCCAATCGTATGTCCTCTCAACGGCATATCCCAGTAGGCGTCAATACGGAGGCGCCACCCTCCGCAAGAAATCCACCTACCTCGAGGAATCCTCCACCTCTCAACGGCATTCGAACGTCGTGATATCGCTTCAATAATTCTAGTGGTGGCGGACTAAATACTTTAGGAACGCTAGGCTTAGATACACTTGACCAAGATTTTTTGTTCTCATAAAGTTTGTTGAGGTTCTGCTGAACACCCCTCATTCCCCTCATCACCTTCTGATGACCTTCCCAAACTGATCGAACTTCACATCGAGTTGTGTACCTACAACTCATGCTTCTAGTGTTCCCAAAGATATTAGATATGGTTTCAACAAAGGAACATACATGACCCTCTCCAATGTAAACCCCATTTAATCTGGCTTCTCCAACTCAACTGTCCCCTCACCCACTACATCACAGTTCTCACCAATCTCTATCCTCACACAATGACCTATTGTAGACTTGTAAGTAGAAAACATTTTCTTCTCAGGATAAATATGAGAAGAACTATATGAACTAAGAAACTAATCAGAATCCACATTTTTAAAACTTGAAACAAGAAGACATTATAAGTTATCACCTGATTCAACGACACTGACTATGTTGGCACATTTCTGATTTAACAATTTGTGACAGTCCCTCTTGTAAATACCCAATCCCTCTGCAATGGTGGAAATAACCCCACATGTACGCGCACCACCCCTTCCAATTGAGGTTCCCTCCACATCCATGCAACTCATATAAGTAGACTATGATTTTTGAGTTTCCTTCCTAAGTTCATTATCCTTCAAGCCCTTGATCACACCAGCCACTGAGAGTTTCGCCTTGGCAGATTTTTCATGTAGCATGGTGGTTATCAAATGCTCGTATGAATCTGGCAGTGAATATATCAAGTTGAAAGCTTTATCTTCTTCGCTTAGATCACCTGCGTCTATCGCCTTCAGTTCAAATAACACTTATTGAATTCCATTATCCGATCATGAAGAATGGTACCTTCCTTCATTGAAAAGCTAAACAAGTTTCTCTTCCTTTACATTAGATCTAGTAACGACAATTCCGAATAGTCCATTATCAGTCTTGCCCACAGACTCGATGTGCTTATCTCCTGAAGGAAGTTTTATTTGAATCCGGATTAAACTCAAAGTTTTTCAGACAATTCTCATCTGACTTCTCCTGTGCCATACTGGTTGGCTTCATTTTATCTCCTTCTAGGTTAAGATGCAAACCCTTTTGAACCAATACGTCGTACATGTTCATCTTTTCAGAGATTAAAGTTGATCTTACCATCAAACTGTTTGATTTTCATGAAACTATGATCAGTCATCTTTACCAAGGAACTCCAGCAACCTTTGCTCTGATACCAGTTGTTTAAAATTTTTGGCATAGCGGAGGGTTAGAGCGAGAGGTGACAATCGGTCACAATGAACAACCAAATAACACATACCACACCAAGCACAAAAACACACAAGATTTGTCCCTGTTCAACGAACCTAATCCAGGGAAAAAATAACCAAGATATTATTCAACTAGACAAGATACAAGGGTTACAATACTCTCACCAAGAACTCATCTATCTCTTAAGCCTCACTAGAAGATATTCAGCTGTTTATAATGAAGAACTCTCAGATAAAGTATTGCTTCTAATAGAGGGCATTACAATGCTTTATAGAGATCTAGAAAAATTCTGGGTTGTAGTTTTGATCATTAGCCGTCCGATATACCATGGAGAGAAAGCCACACGATGGGCACTATACGATATTACTTGAAGTACAAACTTGGGTCCAATCAGATCCCCCAAGGACCCGACCCAAAACTGTTGCTACTGATACTTGCGGTTGACTGCTCAAAAGAGTAGTCGACTGCAATGCGAGAGCAACTCCCTGCTGGTTGCACTCGTCTACTATAAATTAACAGTTGACTGTTACCCCTTCGATCACTAGAAATAACATCTCCTTTTTGCCGCCTCTTCACTTCGAATCTTTTCTCTCTTTGCCTTATTCTTTTTACATCGAACCTAGTATGTAAGACATAAACCCAATATATACATATTTAGGATCAATGGTCAAAATCATCACAATATAAGATTTTTATTTTTATTTTTTATTTTTTTGAGAGTATAGGATCTTTGCTACCGCTTGAAGGTCAGAAACCAAAATTTGCTCAACTGTATATTTATGATACGACAAACGAAAGTGTCAAACAGATTCAGAGCGTTGAACGTGACACAGTCTTCCAATTGGGATCCGGATATTTTATCTGGCTTGATTGAAATTAATGCTTGATGAAAACAATAGTTTGTGGCTCAAGCATTTCGTAATGCCAGAGACCGCTTTCAAGAATCAGAAACAGTATCAGTACGCATGTCTACCTGGTACGCGCAGAAATACCCCGAGAAAGAACAATCTACCCACTTTTACTGAAGTGGCTGCTATCATCGTTGGTGATATTGAGGATTCGGGTGGACAGCGAGATATAATTGTTGAAAACAAGTCTTCAGTTCCGCAACGAATAAATGAGCTTCACCCGAGCTTTACGGCTTTGCAGTATCCTTTGCTCTTTCCTTATGGCGAAGATGGTTGATTTCATGCTTGGGATCAAATACAAAAACAACACCGGAAAGAGGAAAACCAAAGGAGAGAATGTAACTATGCGGAAGTATAATGCATATAGGATTCAACAACGAGGAAATGAGGGAGCTACTGTTTTTTGTGGTGGAAGATTATTCCAGGAATACCTTGTAGACACATATACATGTATGGAAGAGGATTGACTTTGTTGGGCTATAGAGAATCAGGATAAGCTAAGGATGGAAATTCTACAAGGAGTTAAAGATGCAGTTACTAGAGGCGACACGGATATGGCCGGTACTTCAGTTGGAAAAAGAATTCTCTTAAATTCTTCTTTCACATGAGGACCGAGATACATGATTCAAAATTATCAGATGCGATGGGGGCGATATGTAGGTGGGCTGGAAATCCGGATTTGTTCTTAACATTTACCTGTAACCCTAAAGGGGCAGAGATTCAATCATTTCTTAATCTAATTCTAGGTCTAAAATCTGAAGACAGGCCAGATATAGTGGCAGGTGTGTTTAAAATAAAAGTAGACCACTTAATGAATGACATCATAAAATCGAAGCCATTTTGGGAAGATTTTGGCAGCATTGTACACGATTTAATACCTGATAAAGGTTTGCCTCATGCACACTTTGTTATATTCTTTCATCCAGATGACAAGCATATATACAACAACTACATTCACAGAATTATTTCAGCTGAAATTCCAGCGAAGGAAACTGATCCTGTTGGTTATGATGCAGTCCATAGCCCATGTGGTGTTGCTTTCCGTGAATGGTTGGAGGGAAAATGCTCAAAGAGATTTCCGAAAAGTTTTCATAATGAGACAACAATTAGTGAAAGTGGCTGTCCCGTTTATCGAAGAAGAGATGGCGGAAGAGTTGTTCAAAGAAATGGAATCGAATTAGGTGATAGATATGTTATTCCACACAATTTAGATTTGATTGTCAAATATCTATAAATGTCGAATGGTGTAACAAATCTAGATCAAGTAAATATCTCTTCAAGTAAATCGGTAAGGACCTGATAGGACAACCACGGTTATACAAGAAAATTCTCCTAATAATACAACCGGCGGTAGTGAACAAAGTACTGATGTAGATGAAATAAAGAGGTATCTTGACTGCAGCTACATTTCTGCTGCTGAAGTTTGCTGGAGGGTTTTTCAGTTCGACATTAATTTTAGAGTTCCAGGAGTTGGGAGGTTAGCGTTACATCTTGATAATGGGCAGAATGTGACCTTTCGGGATTCAGATAATTTGAGCAATAGATTCGGAGTTGACCAAAAAAATATTCACAGAGTGGATGACCACTAATGCTACTTATGAAGATGCAAGAGAGCTTACATACACAAAATTTCCGACAAAGTTGGTAAGGCATGTGTATAGGAAGAGTAGTATATGCACATGGATCATCCGGTGAAAGATTTTACCTACAAATTCAGAGCGCAACTCGCCACTCGATCGATATGCTCATAAAACTCGTTAAACACTATAACACAAGTTGTTCGGAGTCCATACCCGCGGCTCTGTTAGAACTTGAATTTCGTAAATTAGAATATTTCTAATAATCTTTGTGAAGAAGTAAAAGTACAGGGAAGAAAAATCAAACCAGACAGTTTGATACAGAGTCGAGATGAAAATCTCTGTCCTTAAAGCAAAATTCGCCCCGTAGTGTGATTGTTGTTGACGAACTGCCTCCCAGGATACAACTGTATTACCTTCTTTGAAGAGCAGCACACAAGCTTCAGAGACACCAGCAAAACAGCAATTGTGTTGGACTCTCAGACAGACTCAGAGAAAGAAGAGAAGAGATTACTCAAAAAATGGTACATTATGACAGACAAAATTGACTGAACTTATAGGAGTGAAGGCGTAACTGATGGATCTATTACTCTATAACAGCAGAGTAATGGCTCAAAAGAATAACTAATGGATCCATTATTCTGCTATTACAGAGCTATGACACTAGTTACAGAATTCCAAACGCCTCAACAGAATGGAGAGAAACTGGATCCAAGGAAAAATTCGGAGCGGTGCAAAAAATAGTTTAGGCGGGCCAGAACCAAGCCGAAGCCAAGCCAAAGCCGGGGTCGGGGCGGGTGCGCGCGCGGGGGTGTGTGTGTTTGTAACTTTGGATAGGTCTTCTAACCTCAGGGCTACGCCCTTTAGTCCATTTCTTTAGCTTATATACTAAAGAGATCTTTCTCAACTTTCGATGTGGGACTATCCATGTTCTCCAAATTTCCAAGTTAGTACATTTCAAGTACCCCACTTTGGACCAACATTTCTCATTCATACAGAATTTGTTTTTGGCAAACGAGTACATTACGGAATAGTACTCGACGAGAGGAATACAGTCCAATCACTTTTCGGCGTCGCCGGTGGCCGGAGCCTATCGAAATCAGGCCCGAAAAATCTGCCAAAAATATTTCTAATAATTCCCCACATGAATGGAAATTACCAGAATATGCAATCCAGACATGACCGAAATAGACATGACAGAAAAAGACACGACAGAAAAGACTCTTAGAGTACAATCGGAAAATCTTTCCATCAAGAATGCTAGTAATTTTTCAACTTTGAACCACCCCTAGTGAGTAGCCATCAGATTTACTTGACCAGGTAGTGAACATGATGTCTTGAACTACCTGGGCTTTGATGTGAACCTAAACAATAACTATCACACAGTTTCATCTCCTCACAGAACTAGGTTCTCTTATTGTGTTCATTTTGACCTTGAACAACCCTGGTTAATCGTGTGTGAACTTGGAGAATGTAGAATCTCTTCATTCTCCTAGAAACGGCATCATTTCATACTCACAAGGTGATTGCCTATAAAGAGTATCTTGCCATACCCCACTTTTATTTCAAAGTTATGAGAATCATTAAAAGCCAAGCTTATCCTAACCCTTTGTAGGTAACACTATTTATCATCGTAAGAATGGGTGCAAGATTTTAATCTCTCAGTGCTCACGTCGATTTAACAATATTTAGTTGTCCCTTTGAACTTAGATCTTGGGATCTCCAGTCACCTAGGTAGGGTTTCCATCAAGTCTCCTCTTTCGTCATAGGCTTTAGACTCATTTCTCTTGATGATCTCACAACCTGCTCTCGTGACAAACCTTTAGTAAATGGATCCGCTAGGTTGTCAGTCGATTTTATATACTCTATAGAGATTATTTCATTTGAGAACAGTTGTCTAATGGTTTTGTGTCGCCTTTTGATATGACGAGACTTACCATTATACATACAACTCAGTGCCTTTGCTATAGCCGATTAGCAGTCATAGTGTACACATATAGCAGGGACTTGTTTTTCCCACATAAGAATATCCTCTAAAAAGTTCCGAAGCTTCCTTGCCGCTTTGTCTAAAGCAATAAACTCAGATTCTATAGTGGATCTGGCCAATAAGGTTTGTTTAGATGATTTCCATGACACAGCTTCACCACCAAGAGTGAAGACATACCCACTAGTGAATTTCGAGTTCTTGGAGTCTGATATCCAGTTGGCATCATTGTAGCCTTCCAGTACTGCTGGATATCTGGTGTAATGCAGCTCATAACTCTGAGTATGTCGCAAGTAGTTCAATACTCTAGTTATTCCTTTCTAGTGACTTCGTCCTGGATTACTCGTGTAGCGGCTCAGTACATTTACTGAATGCGCTAAGTCCGGTCTTGTACAATTTGTTAAGTACATCATACTACCAATTACACATGCATATTTCAATTGTGATAAGCTGTCACCCGTGTTTTTGGACAAGTGAAGATTGGGATCCACAGGACTTTTAACAGTCCCATTGGAGTAATTCTTGAATCTTTCAAGTACCTTCTTAGCGTAATGAGCTTGAGACAAAGTAATTCCCTTAGATTTCCTGAAAACTTTGATTCCTAGTATGACATCTGCAACTCCCAAATCTTTCATTTCAAATTGACCACTAAGTATCTTCTTAGTTTGTTTGATAATGTCATTATTGCTACCAATAATGAGCATGTCATCTACATACTGACATACCAGAATGTATCCATTTGTAGTATCTTTGATGTAGATACACTTATCACATTCATATTTTTTGAAACCATTTGACATTATAATATTGTTAAATTTTGCATGCCACTGCTTTGGAGCTTGTTTCAATCCGTATAAGGATTTTACAAGTTTGCACGCCTTTTTTTCCTGTCCAGGAACTATATAACCCTCAGGTTGTTTCATGTATATTTCTTCTTCTAAATTCCTATTTAGAAAGGCAGTTTTGACATCCATTTGATGTATTTCGAGGTTGCGTAGAGCTGCAATAGCTATCAACATTCTTATGAAAGTTATTCTCGTGATCGGAGAATAAGTATTAAAGAAGTGTAGGCCTTCCTTTTGCCTAAATCCTTGTACCACACGTCTAGCCTTATGTTTTTCTATTGAACCATCTGGTTTCAATTTCCGTTTGAAAATCCATTTGCATCCTAGAGCTTTACACCCAGAAGGCAAATCGACCAACTCCCATGTATGATTTTGCATAATAGAGTCTATTTTACTTTTGATTGTTTCCTCCCACATAGGATCATCAGGCGTAGACATGGCTTCCTTGAATGTTCTAGGCTCATTCTCTAACAGAAAGACCGTTACAAAGTTCGGACAAATGATTTTGATGTTCTAGCCTGTTTGCTTCGTCTAGGTTCATCATTATCACCTCCTGGTTCATCAACCGAAGTACTTGCACTCCCTTGTTCACGTGTACGTTTGGGATACGTAGCATTCTTGAACGGAAACCCGTGTTCAAAGAACAAAGCATTCCTTGATTCTATTATTTTATTCACATGCACGTCCGGTATATCCGATTTATATGCCAAGAATCGATATGCAGTACTGTTGTGTGCATAGCCTATGAATATGCAATCTATGATCTTAGGTTTTATTATGACCTATTTGGGATTAGGTACTGCTACCTTTGGTAGACACCCGCACACTTTGAGGTATTTATACGAAAGTACATTACCTTTCCACAGTTCGTATGATGTCTTACCAGTTTTCTTGTGAGATATTTTATTGAGAATATAGTTAGCAGTCAGCAACGCTTCTCCCCACATGTTCTGGGGTAGCTCAGAATTCAACAACAAGGCATTCATCATCTCCTTCAGAGTTCGGTTCTTGCACTCGGTAGTACTGTTTGATTCATGTGAGTAAGGAGCAGTGATCTGATGAACTATTCCATGTTCAGAGCAGAACATATTAAGCGGTGCATTATATTCCACTCCTCTATCACCCCTAACAATTTTAATCATTTTGCCAAGTTGATTCTCAACCCCAAGCTTGTATTCCTTGAATTTATCCAAGGCCTCATTTTTGCTATATAATAAGTATACATAACAGTATTTTGTGCAATCATCTATGAATGTCACAAAATATTTTTTACCGCCTCTGGTTTGCACGAATTTTAAATCATACAGATCCGTGTGAATTAAACCTAGAGTTTCAGTATTTCTTTCTATAGAACGGGATGGAGTTTTGGTGAGTTTGGCCTCTGTGCAAACTTCACATTTGTCGCAGTTGTCTACCTTAAATTTTGGTAGTAAATTAATGTTAATTAATCTATGCATTGAAATTAACATAGCCTAGTCTTTCATGCCAAACAAAAGAAGACTCAACAACATAAGCAACATGATTCATTTCATTAATTTTGGGAACAACAGGAACAACAGATTTTGGGACGACTGTCATTACATTGAATTTGAACAGTCCATCCTTAACATACCCTTTTCCCAAGTACACTCCATTCTTTGAAAGTAAAAAATTGTCAGAAACAAGCACGACCCTAAATCCATTCTTGCTCAACACAGATCCCGAGACCAGGTTCTTACGAATATCCGGAACGTGCAACACATTGGTTAGTGTTAGTTCCTTGTCAAAAGTCATCTTCACCACTATTTTCCCTATGCCTTCAATCTTGAAAGTGGAAGAATTCCCCATGAACAACTGTTCATCCTTATTGCATTTCTGGTATGAAGTGAACATCTCTTTGTCTGAGCAGATGTACTTGGTGGTTCTAGCATCATACCACCACTCACGAGGATTGATCCCCACCAGATTGACCTCCGATACAACAGCAGAAAGGTCCAAGTCAGAGAGACCAGTGGACAGATTCTCAGCTATGTGGGCATGGGCTTCTCATTCCCTTTTGCCTTTCTAGTTCCAGCACGGATGTCATCCTTGCTGCAACATTCAGATATCTTGTGTCCAAGCCTACCACACTAGTGGCATTTTCCAGCAAACCTCTTTGCAGCTAGCTTCTTGTTCGAGCCCTGTGGAAAGAACTTCCTCTTTTTGCCCTTATGTTCGTGCTCTACCATGTTGGCCTTTTCTATGGACTTATTTTCATAGGACTTGTCAGCCTTGCGATTGTCCTCTTCAATCAGCAACCTGATAATGAGGTCCTCAAGAGAGTTCCTTTTGCTTGTGCTTAAGATAGTTCTTAAAGTCCTTCCATCCAGGCGGAAGTTTCTCAATAAACGCTGCAACCTGGAATGGTTCGCATAACGTCAGGTTCTCTGCAGCAATTTCGTGCAATATCACTTGCAACTCCTGAATTTGACTCAGAACAGTGTTGGAGTCAACCATCTTGTAGTCCATAAATTTGCTGACTACAAACTTCTTCGAGCCAGCATATTTGGTTTTGCACTTCTTCTCCAAAGACCCCCATAGTAGTTTGGATGTCTTGAAGACACAGTACATGTTGTAGAGCGGGTCTACCAAACTGTTCAGGATGTAATTTCTGCATAGATAGTCACCTTCAGTCCATGAGTCAACAGCAACAACAGAGTGAGCATCTATAGATGCCAACATAGGGGCAATTTCAGTCACAAACCTTTCCAGCTTCAACGTGGTCAGGCAGAACTGCATATTTCCTTGCAACTTCTTAAATTCAGTTCCATTGAACTTTTCATATTTTTCTCCCACAGTTATATGTGTGAGTAGAACAACCGTTTATGCCGCAACTGGTTGTGTAGTCACATTTTGTTTCACATGGTTTTTTCCACTGACATTCTCAGTTTGTTTGTTCTCCTTTTTCTTTCTGAAACAATTTACAATGCAACTGTTAGAAAATTGGAATGTTGTTTTTTCCGAAATGATAAAAAAACACATGTAAAAGTCTTCACAAAACTGTTAGAAATAGAGGGAAAAATTTTGCTTTAAGATTGTTAGAACTTGAATTTCGTAAAATATAATATTTCTAATAATCTTTGTGAAGAAGTAAAATTACAGGGGAAAAAAAAATCAAATTAGATAGTTTGATACAGAGTCGAGATGAAAATCTCTGTCCTTAAAGTAAAATTTGCCCCGTAGTGTGTCAGTTGTTGACGAACTGCCTCCGTGGATACAACTGTATTACCTCCTCTGAAGAGCAGCACCCAAGCTTCAGAGACACCAGCGAACCAGCAACTGCGTTGTACTATCAGACAGACTCAGAGGAATAACAAGAAGAGATTACTCAAAAAATGGTACAGTATGACAGACAAAATTGACTGGACTTATAGAAGATGAAGGCGTAACTGATGGATCCATTACTCTGTAACAGCAGAGTACTGGCTCAAAAGAGTAACTGATGGATCCATTATTTTGCTGTTACAGGGTTATGGCACCAGTTACAGAATTTCAAACGCTTCAACAGAATGGAGAGAAACTGGATCCAAGAAAAAATTCTGAGCGGGGCAAAAAATAGTTTAGGCTGGCCAGAACCAAACCAAACCAAACCAAACCAAACCAAACCAAACCAAGCCAAGCCATGCCAAGCCGGAGCCAGGGCCGAGTGCGCGCGCGTGTGTGTTTGTAACTTTGGCTAGGTCCTCTCTACACTACACATTAGTGGTAACCCCAGGGCTATGCTCTTTAGACCATTTCTTTAGCTTATATACTAGAGAAATATTTCTCAACTTTCGATGTGGGACTATCCATTTTCTCCAAATTTTCAAGTTAGTACATTTCGAGTACCCAACTTTGGACCAACATTTCTCATTCATACGGAATCTGTTTTTGGCAAACGAGGACATTACGGAATAGTACTCGACAAGAGGAACACAGTTCAATCACTTTCTGGTGCCGCCGGTGGTCAGAGCCTACCAGAATCAGGCCCTGAAAATCTGCCAAAAATATTTCCAACAGGCTCGAAGTTGCTCTCGCAACTTGCAAGCAAGCACGTTCAGAGCTCAACTCACCACTCGATTTGCACCTAACACTTATTAAACACTATAACACAACCTATTTGGAGTCCATACTCTTGGCTTGACGTTTCTCTAGCAACTTGCAAGCAAGCAAGTTCAAAGCTCAACTCACCACTCGATCTGCTCCCACAACTCATTAAACATTCTAACACAACTTGTTCGCAGTCCATACTCATGGCTCGAAGTTGCTCTAACAACTTATAAACAAACAAGGTCAAAGCTCAACTCATCATTCGATACGACTCTCACAACTTGTTGACTACCTTGATCAACAAGTATGGAGTCAAGTTCAAAGCTCAACTCGTCATTCGAAATGACCCTCATAACTTGTTGACTACCTTGATAAACAAGTATGGAGTCTATCCCTCCTTTGTGCTACTCCCACAACTTGCCTAGAAAAAAGGACAAGGGATCCAGCTATCTACCAGAGCTGCGCTTACGACCTAATGACTTTAAGACAGAGAGCTACAACTCAAAGGAGACAAGAGACAACACTTTGGTGCTTAGAAGATTTTTTATTTCACATCAATATCTCATTAAAATTTTAAAAAATACACTGAAAGCAAGTTCAACAACTTTACAAGTCTTCCTCTGAGTCATCTTTATTGGGGATGTTCTGGTTGAGGGACACGCTTCGCATGCGGTCCCCCCTAACCATGAAAGAGCCGCATCGGTCTTCTAAATGACCCGAGGGAAGTACCAGTCCTGTACATTGAGTCTGAGCTGCACGACCATGAATGTGTGCCACCCTTTCAATATAATCAATGCCTGACGAACCAGCTATCCCACTATGGGCTTCCCTTGGGTTCCTTGAGGTCCCTCAATGACGTAAGGCTAGTTCATGAAATGAATTCCTTTGATTCATCTCATTGCAGGAGCAAGAGGTGCTCCTGGTCTGAGTCATCTCAAGTAGTAACTTTAGTCGATGTCCACCTCCTACTCGACAAGCATCCCCTTGAGTTGTGCATCCTTAACCCTTATCTTCCAACGAACCATACGAGAGCGAGCAGAGGAATTTGGATGGGCTTCACTCAAGTGTTTGAGACCCGTTTCCTTTAATTGGGAAACTTTCATGCTCCTTTCAGGAACCACGTTCTTCAACTCATCCCTCTCGGATGTGGCTACATGCAAAGCAACCCGAAGCTTTGCAACCTCAAATTTCTTCTTAACCAACATAGCGCTCGGCCGATCAAGCTCTAACCCTGCCCCGAGTGACTTCTCGCGTAGACGAGCGAGTCCCAACTTTGCCATACATAACCGGATCCAGAGGCAAGCAATCTCGACATCTCGATGGTCTTTTTCCTTGTATACAACGATCTTCCTACAAGGAAGAACAGGGAGTCATGAAAATGTTAGCAAACACAAGAGTTCACAACTTAATAACTCAAGGCAATGAGTTTGGTTCTCGAATCTTCTTCCAAGCTCCCCCAACAACTCATTGCTCCATACAATGAGTTTGGTACTTTGGTCCTTGCTTGAGCTCCTCCAACAACTCATTCACTTCATACAATGAGTTCGATACTCCGTTCGCCTCATGAGTGGCATTTTTTCTTCCACAGCAAGTTCAAAGCATGACTCACGTTCGAGTTTCTCCCTAAAATCGTCTCATGAATAAATCTTCCCTAGAGCCTGGTGATGCTCTTCCTCTCGGTCGCCTCCAGATTGGTTTTCTTCTCCTACAAAAAGTTCGGAGCTCGACTCATTTAGAGATACTCCCTAAACTCGCCTCTCGAACGGCTCTCTCCTAGAGTTTGGCGATATTCTTGGCGAAGTTCTTCATCTCTGCTAAGTGCTAACCTCCTGAGCAGCCTTTTTCTTCCACAATGAGTTTGGAGCTCAACTCATCCATAGAGCTGCTCCCTAAACTCGCCTACCAAGTGGCTCTGATGTAGATCCTGACAATGCTCTTCCTTTTGGTTGCCTCCAGAGCGGCCTTCTTCTCCCAAAGCAAGTTCGTAGCTTAACTCATCTAGAGATGCTCTCTAAACTTACCTCCTAGACGGCTCTCCTCTAGAGCCTTGAGATCTTCCTCATATCTGCTCGCCTCCTGAGCGGCCTTCTTCTTCCACAATGAGTTTGAAGCTTGACTCATCCCTAGAGCTGCTCCCTAAACTCGTCTGCCAAGCGGCTATCCTCTAGAGCTGGTGATGCTCTTCCTTTCTATCGCCTACGGAGCAGTCATCTTCTTCCACAGCGAATTCGGAGCTCGACTCATCCCTAGAGCCTGGCGAAGCTCCTTTTCTTAAGCCCCTTGTAGTGAAGGTCCTTTGCTTAGCTATTTGATGGCAAAGCTCATCCTCTTAAGCTTCCTGGTGGTGAAACACCTCTTCATAGCTCTCAGCAAAAAATCTAGATGATAAAAGTGCATCGGACAGACCCCCTCCCCGGGGCTACGCACCGGGGAGAGTGTGCACTGACAAGAACTTAGAAAACGGTAGTTTATAGTTGGATCTCTCCAAAAGCACACCTACCGAGATGAAGAAACCATATCGCTTTTAAAAACCATGTGCAATAAAATCGCACCAGGGAAACCTCTTCCCCAATGGCTCGCACCGTGCATGAGTGACACCGAGTAGCTCGAAGCAAATAGACCAACAAGGACATAGAATCTCCTTAATACACGTGCCAACATTTGCCCTCGAGCAAACCCTTGCTCGGAGTCATACCACCAAGCAGACCTTCTGTCCAATGTCAAATAGATGAAGCCCAACTTCTTGACATCTCTCCTTTGTGACCCACAGGTTAAGGGGCTTTGAAGCAAACCCCCAAGGTTGGGGGACCGATCCTGGGCACCCCCTTGCTAGTGCATTAAATTTTTTTCCCCTAAGCAGGAGCCCAAAAAAATTTGCCACGTGGCACCACGTCAGCCAAACATGGCACTAAGCTAACACCATGCAGCGCAACACTGAGCAGCCCCATGCTCGGTGGTAATTCGAGAGCAAGCTTACCATCGAGCACCTCAGAGAAAATGCCCATCTTTAGCCGCTGGATCTCTTAGAAAGTGCACAACCTATTTGACGGCCCATATCTCATCATGTATGATTTAACGTTTTTATTTCCTTTTATTAATTTAAAAATCAGATTAATTAATTACAAATTTTGAAAATAATTAAAGTTTTGGATTAATTAACTAAAAATTCTAAAAAGTAATTATAATTTTGGAAAATTATTAAAAATTATGAAAAGTAATTATAAATTCAAAATAATTAATTTCAAATCTGAAAATTAATTATAAAAATCAGAAATTTGATTTTAAAAATCTGAAAAATGATTAAGAGTTGGAAAAATTCAGAAAAGTCTGAAAAAATTTATAGAAGTTCTATAAAGCTGCTATTGCTCCCAGAAGCTCCAAAAGATGTTTCTAACATTTTCAATTGTCCCTGAAAGCTACAAAGTTATTCAGATTACCTGAAACGAGTTGAACTACTTGTAGAAGGCTGAAAAACCCAACCTTCGGGACTGGAGGGCTTATGATGAGGGTAAAAATCGCAGCAAATCAGGACCACATGATTGAGGCATGAATCTCGACGCTTCTAAGGGCATAACAGTCATTTCAGTTACAATAGGCCTGAAAATGAAAGTTGAGCCGCTTTCAGTCTCATCAACTCAAATAGGCATGTCATTCTATGTTGCTATAGCAATCCAACATAGAGAAGTTTAGGTTTATTCAAAGTTGTTATTTAAAATTCTCTATTTCTATAGAGTAACAACTTCTGTACATGGAAAGAAGAGTAATCAACTCCATCTCTTCATGAGAAAAAAGATAACTGACATTATCACTCCACCAGGGAATCAAGAGAAAATCTAATATCTTGAAACTGTCCCCCAAATGCTATAAATACCCCCCCCCCCCTCCCCCCCCCCCCCCCCCCCCCCTCTCTTTCAGAATCAGGTAATCATAATTTTGTCGGAAAAAAAAAAAAAAAAAACTTCACTATTTTTCTGAGTTATGACTTGAGCACTGGAGGGTCTTTCGCCATGGCCACCCCAATGTTTATACTTCTTGTAGGATTGTTGGAGCGATCTTGGCCATCCAAATCAGATTCAATCGTTTACAACAGTCAAAAAATTCGATTAAGGAGTTGTTAACGACGACTAATTCCGATAAAAATTAAATGATAGATCTCGACAATTTTTTATTAAAGAATTCATTTGTTTTCTCCCACGCAGAAAATAGCAATAACACAATCATATGATGAAAAGGTACCAAGGAGACGGAAGGATTTATATCAGCTTTGGTGACAAGTGGATTGTTATTGATGAAGAGTTGAAGAAAATATCAGGGAGGAAGATGAGTAACTGGTGAAGGGTTTCAGCTTTTTCCAAGTATGAGTAGATTTTAGTTGATAATCGTGAGAAAACATATTATCATTAATAATTTTTAATGATGAAATAGCATTGATATTGTTTTTCTTTTTTGTAATCATCTCTTTTTTTTTTTTTTAAAATCAAATTTTCTCTTCAGTTAGTAAATTACTACTATTATCATTTTTAAATTGAAGTGAAGATGGGCAGTTTTCAAATTTAAATTTGTGAATCCTCTCCATATGTCGAACAAATAAAAGATGATGACAATTAGACATTAACTCCCAAAATAACATATTCTGCGTTCTATTTTGAGAACTGATAGCATGTCACTCAAAAAATGCAACTCCCTTTGCAACTTTTATATAATTAGTCCACTAATGAAAGTAAGAAGTCCAAACTGATAGACTTTTAATTTTTTCCTTAACAAATTATGTATGAATCAATTATGTGAGTGAGTAGTGTTGCTGCTTATTTTTATGTGGGAGAAAACAGATATGTGAATTCTTTTAAAGAAAACAATAAAGATCAAACATTCGCTGTTTGTCGATGTTGACCGCCAAAAACTGCACTTGACTGCGAGATTTGATCATCAGAAACAACTGAAATCTCTTCGGTGGACCTGTAAACAAGTCTGAAACACCGGGGGTGGCCCCAGCGACAGAGCCTCCGATGCCCAAGTCAGAAACTCGAAGATATGGTGGGTTTTGATGCAGAGTT
The DNA here is from genome assembly GCA_017893485.1 of Hemerocallis citrina. Lineage (NCBI taxonomy): Eukaryota > Viridiplantae > Streptophyta > Magnoliopsida > Asparagales > Asphodelaceae > Hemerocallis > Hemerocallis citrina. Next base: position 95,806,303 of record CM030362.1, read on the forward strand.
TGCAGTTACCTGATTTCTGAGGAGATCTCAAGGTATATATAGTCAATGAGGGGGGCCAGTTTCAAGATATTCATCTATCTCTACTTCCCGATGTTTGGATAGAGTCGGTTATTCCCTCCATATGAAGAGATCGAGTCTGGACCTTTCTCTTCATGAAGAGATTGAGTTTTCAAACTCTCTCTTGTGCATGGGGGATAGAATCGGTTACCCCCAATAAATAGGGGGTTTAAACTGAATTTGATGAATCTGAACTCCTTTGAGTTGAGCTGTTGTAGCAGTCCCTATTATAGGCTGAATTGGGTCGATGGGCGTGAAAACGTCCTGGCTTGTCTTATCCGGTTTGTATTTGCTGAAATTATCGTTTTACCCCCTGAGAGCTTTAAAATTCGTGCCTGATTTGAACGGTCCTGATTTTGTTATATTTTACCCATATCACAAGTCCCCCACTATCGAAGACTGAGTTTCACAGCCTTTGAAGAGTAGTACTCCCGTTTTTATGGTTAATCGAACTTATTGGAGCCTTCGGGGACGATCGAATCTTGCTCGGGATGTAACAAAGTTGTTCCGACTTTCTAAAGTATCCAAAATTATTTTTAGAAATTTTTGATTTTTTGTGAATTTTTGGGAATTTTCTGGATTTTCCCTATTTTTAATTATTAATCAGAATTTTAATTAATTAATCTGAATTTTTAATTAATTTTTTGAATTTAAAAATATTTTTTCTAAAATAATATTTATTTTTGGAATTTTAAAATAATATTCCAAAATTTAATTATTTTTTAGAATTTTAAAATTATTTTCCAGATTATTAAAATAATTTTTAAAATTTTAAATTATTTTTCCTGAAATTTATAATTAATAAAAAAATTAAATAATAAATAATACATAAATTAATCTGGATCAACAATCGAGAGAAGCACGAATTTTGAGGAGACTTAACGATCAACAATCCCCAAAGCAGCCACTCACCCCAGTCTGATGATGCGTCGGGGTAGGTGTGGGCCCCATGTGTCAGCTATCGTGTGCTGACATGTGGGTCCCACCTCTTTTTCTTTTTTTGTTTATTATTAGCATGTGCTTCGCACGTAAAATCAAGTGTCACATTTTTTGGAGAGATCTGGGGCCTCCATCACATGCAGCGCGAAATTTGAAGAGATCGAATGGCGGGGAGCAGCTGAAGCAACCGCTCACCCCGGTTTTATTTTTTGCACCGGGGTGGAGCGTAGGGCCCACATTGTTAGGGTTATATACTGAAAGCATCACTTTTGTATTAACTTATTTCCTTATTTTTTGAATGAGAATCATATGGGCATATGTTTGCATATTGTGTTTATTATAATATTAATGCAAGTGTCTGATATTCTATAAGGTTGATAATATGGTGTGAGGTGACACACAGAAGATCATATTATCAGTTCCCTATGGAATATATAAATAGTTCACAACCTAGACAGACTTGGACAATCCATTGGAAAGGTTGTAGTGTAATCTGGTATTAGTCTGTCTTGACTATAGGTTTACACTAGTACACTTTGTGTGTATTGAACATGACCACTTGAGGTTGTTCTCTTTGTACTGACTACAAAAGAGAACAAACACCTCTGTTATTATGGATGCTTATGCTCTTAACCCAGATATAATAACAGACATGTATATGCAGTGTGCATTACTTTGACTCCTAAAAGAGTGAGATTCATTATGGATCAACAACCTCTATGAATTGGGTAATAGCATTGTATGTATGATGGGCTGTTGATTGTAAAAGGAATCCATGTCCCGATACGTCGGGTTGATGATGTCCCCTTAAGGAGCTCATAAGGATTGTCATGTAAACCCTGCAGGTGGATTACATCCGACATGACAAATAAAGTTGAGTGATACTACTTAAGGATAAAAGATGTTGATCAATATAGTTGTCAGTAACTTAATTTGATCGATGGACATTCGATATCTTAACATGGGGAGTTGAACGAGCATATAATAAAAGGAGCCCATAAATATAATTTGGGATTAGGAAGGTAGTGCAACAATAGCTCCTTAGTGGACCGAGCTATTGTTAATGGGCCTGGGTTGTGTGTTCGGGCTGAACACGGGATACCCAGATTCGTTAGGAGACCTAACCCTAATTTCTCCTCATGGTCCCTGCCGTAGCCTTATATATATCCTCTATTCTCTGGCCGTCATTAACAATCTGAAATATAAGATTTTTTTCTCAAAACTCGTGATTCACGTAAGGAGAGAAAGAGAGGTCAGCCAAGGAGAAAAAGGTTGGGAGATCGTCGCCCACACGACGTCCAACCCGAGGAAGGAATACGTGCAGAAGATCTTGGGGTCGCTGTCGTCTTCTTCTCATCGCAGGTATAATTCGTGAACCCTAGATTCCGCTCTGTAGGGTTAGATCACGTATTTAATCTGTTAAATTTTTAACAATCGATACGCACACCAATCCGTAGTCCTGGGAATCATCGCAGTTCCATCACACATGTCAGGGACTGGGTGTCTAACAATGGGCTCCCTCCTGAGTCCCCCTTCTTTTTCTCTCTTTTTCTTTTTCAGTGGGTGGCGGGGTCCACTACCATGTGGCAACGCGTCTGCACGGGACGTGTGGCGTACTGCGACGCATGTGGGCCCCCCGGGCCATGCAGCGTCCTCCAACCGGCACGCAGACGTGGGGCCCACTTTCGAAGCGCGTGGATTGGGTCTTAACACGCTTTTGAGCATAATCTTTTTCTTCCAATATACCGCGTATTTTTACATGTTTTGGCATTTTTATGCGTTTGAACTTGTTTTTGTTGTTGTTTTACCTCTCATAAATTCAGAACTTCTTCTTTCTTTGCTCCACACTTCATTACTCACCTGTTCTCACTTTCAAGAGGCTATTTTCTTCTTCAAGAGCTTGATTGGTGCGGTATTCTTTGCCGTTTCTCTCTTCGATGATTAGGTAACATTTAAAGTTGTAAATTTTTCTGATAGAGCCATGCATGGGAACGGGTCAGATGTCTCCCCTTCTTCTTTTTCTAGTAGCGGTGCGGTAGAAGTGTTGTCTAGTTCTTGTCCAACAAATAAAACAATCGGTCCATCCACTATAGTAAAGGAAATTGACCAAACTAGAATCGATAATGGTTGTTCTCTTTCCTGATTTCATCCTCCGCTCGTTCCCCACCTAGTTCGCTAGTATACTAAAGAAGTAGCAGAGGTAGCACAGTACCAGGTCACATATGATGAGCCTGACAATTACCCCATTTTTTAGGCTGACCGTGTCAAAACCATTCTTACGAAGGAGGAGATCGGGGAGATTGGAGTCGGTTTCGGGATCCATGTTGAGTATGAGCCATTTTGTCCCGGTCCCGGTTAGGGCATTCTCTAGGATGACAGAGGAATATTGTATGTTTCCTTTTGACACATTCTACGCTGGATTGCGTCTTCCCATGCACCCCTTCTTTGCATCCGTTCTCAACTGGTATGTGCTTAGTCTGATCCAGTTTGTGCTCAACTTTTGGAGAAATCTTACAGGTTTTTTCTTGCGGTGCCGGAAGACTGGTACCAATCCGAACATGAGGCTGTGGATGAGGCATTTTAAGCTTCCTAGACAGCGATCGTGCGACAATTGGTACTATGTCTCTCCTTGCCCCAAAAAGGGGGTGATCACCATTCCTAAGTCTATCGAGCACTGGAAGATCAAGTACTTCATCATCAAGAGTTCTAGGCTGTGGGGATTCCCTACTAGATGGGGAAGTTACGTACCGGGAAGTTGAAAGTGGAGCCGAAACAGACAGAAGAGGAGGAGAAGATTAGCAATGCTTTTCTTGCTAGCAGTGAGATGAAGTGGAGATTTGTTACAGAGGAAGCTCCTTATGCGGGGGGGATGAATCTGATAAACCCTAGTATGACTTTCTAACCCTTGCATTTAGTTTTTGCATTTTAAATTCAGCACATTCAGCTTCTTATTTTTTTCCTTTATAATATGTCTTATTCTAATACTCCTTGTTTTCTCCCTTACAAAGGCGATCAGTATGGACTTCCGGGCTCTCCTTGCTACCGGAGCTTCTATCCACCACATGGGCCTGAGTGATAAGAAGAGAGGGAACGTCGAGCCACCCTAGGATTTCAAAGGCTGCTAGGGGCTCTACTACTTCTACTCCGACAGGGACGGAGCGCCAGTCAGCGAGGATGAGCCCTGCCTAGGGGAGCTCATGCTTGGATGTTGTCTTGGCCCTCCAACATGTGCCTCTTACTCTTACAGCTAATGAGATATTTACAGAGGAAGAAAATAAGGTATTCAGTCCAGACTGGGGGGGTGAAGTAGTATGATGCCATCCTAGGGGACTCGATGAGGTGTCTCGATGTGGTGCAGAATCATCCCTCTCTTCGGGACCAGAAGGTTCTCGAGAAGGATATGATCGATGGTTCCATTATGGAGCTTTCTCGATGCGTTGCCTCTGTAAGTAATTCTACTCTTAGTTTTTTTCGAAATTTTCATTTGAATTTCCAAGGTTTTCTGAGTTTCTAAGTTTCCTTTTATTTCCATTTTGTATATGGCTTGTTGGACCGAGAACTTGATCAAGCTCATTCGCGCCGAGGAAAAGGCTTGGAGGGATGAGGCCGTTAAGGCTGATATGTTGAGGAAGAAGGTCATTCAGGAGTTGGAGGCAGAGAAGGGGAGAAGGCTGCCATCCTAGCTGGCTTTGAGGTGGAGCGAAAGAGGCTGAGGGAGGAGGCTACGAGGGATCTAGAAGCGGCAGTAGCGGCCTCGGTGGCTGAGACTGAAGCAAAAGCACTAGTTCTTCTCAATGAGGTGATGGACCAGTCATTTGTCAAGGCCATTGCCAATGTGGTAGAGGACGTCCCTGACTTTAATGGGAAGGGGTATCGTCCGGAGCTCCTCAGATGGAGCTGGTAGTTGAGAAGACCGATGAAGATGGGGCTCAGGAAGGTTCACTAGGTAAAGAGGAGGGGAACGAAGCGATTGGGGTTCCTACTCCTTTGGCTTCATCCAACGATGAGCCTTGAACTTGCAGATTTTAGAACTTTTTTCGTTAGCACTTATTTTGATGTATTTTGTAGTAGCCTGCTCTGGATGTATATTGTAGTTTCCTAATAGCGGATTGGTCACCGCTTGTTGTCTCTTCATATTTTGAATGCATGAAAATTTGGGAACTTTTGAGTTGATGTATCATACGTTTATTTCTCTGTGTTAGGTGTGGCCATTTGGAGCGAACAATAGGGGTATTCCTGGAGAAGGGCTGCCTTCTAAGCTTGATTATCGGCAATTTGACGCATTTTTGGGAGGATTCGAACGGTTTTTTTGAGCTCCTAACCCGCGAGTTCGCATGCTTCTTGCATTGCTGGGTGTAACGCATATTCCCGGTGTTATAGAGCTTCGATTTGGGTGTGTGACCTTTTGTTTCGATGAGGACTCGAAGGTCTACAAGTGTTTTTAAGGACTGGATTGAATATTTATAAATCTTCGGCGTCGGATTCAAATTGTTGCTTCAAACTCCGAATATGCCTGCTCTCGTGCTTCCGGTGTTGCTACGGTGTAACGCATATTTCCAGTATTGTATAGCTCCGATTGGGGCATATGACCTATCTTTCTGACAATGACTCGTAGGTCTACAAGTCTTGTTTAGAAATAGACTGAGGATTCGTCCATCTCGTGAGTCGAAACTAGTCCGCAATACCTCTGTCTCCCAGGAGACTAAGAAGATGAGTGATGCCATTTGGGAGTTGTCGAGCGATTTAACAAGTTTTAAGAGTGGTTCGAACGGTTGTTTCGGGTCTCGACCTCGCGAGTTCACTAATTGTGGGGGTAATTCCGAGCCGTGATTATGAACTCCGAACTTATTTTTTGAGAGTTTTCAATGAGTTGTAGGAGCAATTCCGAATGGTAAGCTGCTGCACACTTGCATGTTCGCAAGTGACTAAAGTGGTGACGAACCAAGTGTTGGACTCAAAACTTGTTGTTTGAGAGTTTCAACTAGTTGTAGGAGCAATTCCGAATGGTGAGCTGCTCTGCACTTACTTGTTTGCAAGTGAATAAAACAACGTCGAACCATGTGTTGGACTCCGAACTTCTTGTTTAAGAGTTTTAACTAGTGGCAGGAGCAATTCCGAATGGTGAGCTACTCCACAATTGCTCGTTCGCAAGTGACTAAAGCGGTGTCAAACCAAGTGTTGGACTTCAAACTTGTTGTTTGGTGGTGATAGCCAGTTGTGGGAGCCACCCTGGTGGGGAGCTGGACTCCGAACTAGCTATTCAGTTGAATCGTAGTTGTGACTCGGGGATAGGTATGAGGCTAGTGCATTGATTTTTACGAAAGAAATAATTAAGTTTTATTGAAAGAAAAACTAAGTGGCTGCTTCATAGGCCAACCTTTAGTACATGCTTTGGTTGTATCGCAAGTGTCGGCTTTATTGAAAATAGAGAAACTAGCTCTATTAGAGCATCTCCAACCACGTTAGCTATTTTGGCTAACTAAAATAACCAAAATGGATAACAAATGGATAATTTAGCTAGCGAAAAAAGTCTCCACTCCAACTATGTTATCTATTTTGAATAACCATTAATAATTTAAAATCCAAAATTAAATAAAATAAAAATATAAAACAAAAGCCCATAAAAAAGCCCAAGTACAAAATAAAATTTCCAAGCTCAAAAAGAAATTATTCCCAAGCAATCCATATCTGATTTAGCAATTTTGATTCTGATTTCGATCGTGATCTGATTTCGATCTGATCTGATCCAGATTTTGATTTCGCGATTTTCTTTTTGCTCGCGATCTGATTTTCTTTCTGCTCGCGATCTGATTTGATTTTGATCTGATCTGATTTCTTTTTGCTCGCAATCTGATCTGATTTCGATCATGATCTGATTTTCTTTCGATCGCGATTTTGATTTCACAATTTTGATTTCTTCTTGCTTGCGATTTTTTTTTGCAATTTTTTTTGATCGATCGCGATCTGATTTCTTTTTGCTCACGATCTTTTTTTATTTATTTGGGTTTTAAGAAGAAGTTTAGCGAGCGGTACATACTCGTCGAATCTGGCGAGTGAATATTAGAAATCTATTTTTGCGAGTGGTTTGGTTAGTCCCGTTGGAGCATATTTTTGTCTTTATATTAGCTATTTTGGCTAAAATTGAAAGATGGCTAGCATGGTTGGAGATGGTCTTAGAGGGTGTTAAGCACCCTCATGAAAGTTCATCAAATGCCCAGCATTACAGGTCCTCGATATCGCCTGTCCCCCGGGTCTTCAAGTTTGTACGCTCCCGAGCGGACCACTTTGTAGATCTTGTATAGTTCCTCCCAATGGGAGCTAACTTGCTCTTCTTGGGAGGATCAAACATTTATAGTTCCGAAGCACCAGGTCTCCTTTTTTTAGGTTAGCTGGGCGCACTTTCTTGTTGTAGAGATTCTCAACCCTTTGCTGATAAATCTTTCTTCTTAGGGCAGCTTTCTTGAGGACTTCCTCGATAAGGTCGAGGTTTCCTCTGAGATCGGTTGAGTTCTGTTCTTCACTGAAGGATAGTAAGTGGGGAGAAGGTAGCCCGATTTCAAGGGGGATTAGGGCTTCGGAGCCGTAAGGTTGAACGTGGATTATCCTGTCGGGGTCCTCTTTGTGCTCCTGTATGACCATAGGACGCTTGGAAGCTCTTCGACCCACAACCCCTTGGGGGATTCATCGAGTCTCTTCTTTAGGCTATCGAGGATTTGTCTATTAGCATTCTCAGCCTGGCTGTTGGACTGGGGGTAGGAGATGGAGGAGAATCGTTGTTGGATCCATAGGTCGGCGCAGAACATACAAAATGCCCTGGTTGTAAACTGAGTTCCATTATCTGTTACTAGGATCTGGGGGATGCTGAACTGACAGACAATGTTTTTCCAAAAGAATTATAGGGCCTTTTTCTCTGTGATGGTTGCTAGTGGTTCTGCTTCGATCTACTTGGAGAAGTAATCGATGGTCACCACGTGGAAGATTCTCTGACCAGTTGCTGGAGGGAACAACCCGAGCAGGTCCATCCCCCACATGGCAAAAAGGATTGAACTGGACATAGAACTGAGCTCAGCTTGAGGTGTCTGTCTGATTGATGAGAACCTTTGGTAAAAAGTACTTCTGAGTATGGCTGAGGAGGGTAGGCCAAAAATAACCATGGTTTCGGATCTTGCGTGCAAGGGATCTGGCTCCCATATAAGAGTCTCCAATTCCTTCATGAACTTCTTTCAAAGCATATTGGGCCTCCTCAGGAGAGAGGTGCTGTAGAGAGGGTCTGCCATCCACCGATGTATAAGATCGTTTGTACATGATCCCCTCGATGCGTGTGTACCGCTCTGCCCTTGCTCGGATTTTTCTAGCCTCTTTGGGGTCAAGGGGGAGGATTTTCTTGTCGAGGAAGTCATAACGTGTTTTATCCAATTGTTCTCTAGTATTGAAGGAGAGATCACCATGAGCTCTAAGGTTTCTTCTTCGATGTTAGGCCTGAGCAAGACTTCAATCAAAACAGTGTGGTCAAGTCCATCGAGGGAGGAGGAAGCCAGCCTGGAAAGGCCATCTTCTTGCCTATTCTCTTCGCGGGGAATGCATGTGACTTCTATTTCATGGAAAGTGGCTAATAGTTTCATGGCGTGTGCTAGATATATGATCATACGGTCATCCCTAGCTTCGTAGTCTCCCTAGACTTGGCTCACTAACAATTGAGAATCACTGAACACTTCGACGCACCGGGCTCCGACTTTGCAGCTAAGAGAAGGCCTGCAATTAATGCTTCATACTCTACTTCATTATTGGATGCTTGGAAGTTGAGGCGAAGTGAATAGTAAAGGGTAAACTTGTCTGAACCTTTCATGATAACTTCGACTCTGCTCCTTTCGATGCAGAATGATCCATCGACATAGATACTCCAGAACGGAAGGTTTTCGCCTTCCTCAAGGGGTCAAGAATGGTGCTCTACACAATGAATTTGGCTAGAGCCCGGGCTTTGATGGTCGTCCTTGGCCGATAGCTGATATCTTGCGGGCTTAATTCAATGGACCACTTCATAAGTTGCCCCGAGCCCTCTGGTTTATGTAGGACCTGCTTGAGGGTTGGTTAGTGAGGACCACTACCGAATGCACCTAGAAATAAGGGCAGAGCTTGCCGGCAGTCATGAACAGGGAACAGGGCATAGGCCATCTTCTCCATTTTCGAATAACAGAGTTTTGCATTATGGAGGACTTTACTCACATAGTAGGCCGGCTTTTGGGTTCTATCCTCCTCTTTTACCAGGATGGCACTGATGATTTGATCTGACGTGGCCAGGTAGATGTAAAGTGTCTCTCCTGGCTTGGGCTTCCTTAGTAGTGGTGGGTTGACCCCACTTGAAACTCTTCGTCCCTCTGAGTGCCTTGAAGAATGGGAGACACTTTTCCCCTGATTTGGAGAGGAAGCGTTCGATGGCAGCGAGTCCCCTTGTAAGTCTTTGGATGCTGGATAGGGGTGCCATGTCCAGTATGACTCGTATCTTCTCTGGGTTGGCTTCTATTCCCTTCAGACTGACCACAGGAATTTGCCAGATCACACCCCGAAGGTAAATTTAGAGGGATTGAGCCTCATATTGTGCTTTTGCAGGACGTTGAAGGATTTCTTGAGGTCGATCACATGCTCTCTTTTGTTGAGGCTCTTCACTAACATATCATCCACACAGACTTCCATGTTCCTGCCGATCTGTTCCTCGAAGACCTTGTTGATGAGGTGTTGATAAGTGGCTCCGGCATTCTTCAGCCCGAAGGGCATGTCCCGATAACAATAAAGGCCTTGGTCTGTGATAAAAAAGGTCTTTGGAATGTCGAGGGGAACATCCTGATCTGATTGTACCGTGAGAATGCGTCCATAAAACTCAAGAGTTTGTGGCCAGACGTGGTGTCAATCAGGGCATCGATGCTCGGGAGGGGAAACGGGCCCTTCGGACATGCTCTGTTCAAGTCCGTGAAGTCGATGCAAATTTTTCACTTGTACATTGGCTTTCTTTACCATCACCACTTTGCTAGCCATTCAGGGTAGCTAACATCTTAGATGAAACAACTAGCTAGGAGTTTATCTACCTCTTCCTTGATGGCTTGATGTAGGTCAGGGGCGAACTTGCGACATTTTTGCTGAACTGGCGTGACTTTGGGATTGACACTAAGATGGTGCATGATTAGCTCCTCTGAGATACCGGGCATCTCTGCATCGGTCCAAGCGAATAGGTCTTGGTTCTTTCTGATGCACTCAATAATCTGCTCTTTGACCTGGTGAGGGAGGGCTTTGCTGACTTGGAAGGTTTTGGTCGGAGCGAATAGGTCTTGGTTCTCTCTGATGCACTCAATAATCTGCTCTTTGACCTGGTTCTCTCTGATGCATCATGGAAGAGGTAGATAAACTCCTAGCTAGTCATTTTATCCAAGATGTTAGCTACCTCGAATATGCTCTTAGAGAAAGGGATCTCCTCGAGTTCATCAACCGGTTCAGAAATGACTTGACTACTCCCTTGGGGAGTTCTAATTCTTCGAGTGGGAGGACTGATCCCCCCATTGTGGTTGTATAACATCTCCTAGATGTCTCTTGATTTCCTCTGACTTCTCCTAATCCTGCAGAGGTCAGGAACTTCATTCTCATATGGAAGGCTTAGGGTACGACATGAAGTACTGCTAGGCCTGGTCGGCCAAGGATGGCATTGCAAGCGGCCTTCACGTCAACAACCATGAAGACCATTGCCTCTGTACGGGTTTTCGGGATTTTTCTTATAGTCACATTGATAGTGACGATTCCTTTGATTGAGATTGGAACCCCAGAGAACCCGTGGAGTGTGTATCAAGCTTGAGATGATCTCGAGAAATGTTGATGCCTTGGAAGGCTTCTAGAAAGAGGATATTGACGGAGTTGTCGTTGTCGTCCTGAATTCGGCACACTTCGTGGTTGGCCATGTAGAGAATAATTACGAGTGCATCGCAGTGGGGCATTCGGACGCCTTCTAGGTCTTTGTCTAAGAATGTCATTGAGACATCGAAGCTTTTGAGTGGAGGGAGGTTATGTACCAAATTAACTTCTCAGATGAAGGCCTTTCAAGAGGAGTTTGATTCTCCTCCATAGGCCTTCCATGGATGGAATGGAGAACTGCTCCTGGCTTTAAGTCTTGAGACTCAGATGGCTTCTCTGCCCGTTAGTTAGCTCCCCACGGTGGAGGAGGATCGACCATTTCCTTTCTGACAAACTTGTTTAGGTGCCCCTGTTGTATGAGTTCTTCGATCTCCTCCTTGAGAGCCTGACAATCATTTGTGTCATGGTCATGATCCCTGTGAAAGCGGCACCACGTGTCTCTGTTCCTTCTCTTCACTAGAGTATTCATCTTCGGGGGAGGGCGAAGCAGCTCTGCTTTGTCTACTTCCATGAGGATGTCAATATACTAGCATTGAGGGAGGAGAATTTCTCAAAATGAAGAGGGCGGCGTTGGTTGTTGTTGTCTTCTTGGGAAATTCTTCATCTGCACCATTCTGTTTATTCCCGGATGAAGGCTCCTTCTGATCGCAGCGGTGGAAAGCCTCTTCAGCTCAAATGTACTTCTCACTCCTGAGCAGGAGTTTCGAGAAGTCTCGAGGAGGCTTCCTAGAAAGGGATGCTTTCAGAGGGCATGATTGACATTGTGTCTGAATGCGACGGCTGTCACTGCTTCATCTAAGGAAGCAATAGACTGGGACTCGGCCGTGAAAAACTGAACAAAGTCCCTGAGTCGTTCCCCTTTACTTTGATTCAGTTCCAGTAAGGATGCACTCGTCTTCTTGGTTCAGTGGCTGCTGACGAAGTGAGTGAGGAAGAGTTCCTCAAATTGGTCGAATGAGAAGATGGAACCAGAATAGGCAGAAGTACAAATTTCTTGCTGGCCCCTTCAATGTGGTAGGGAAAGTTTTGCAGAGAAGCACGTCTGAGACTTGATGGATCATCATGAGAGTTTTAAAACTCTTGATATGATCGGCTGGATCAATAGGACTCGAAGCGAGGTGGCTTGAAGGCTTCGGGGACATGGGTTTCCATGATTGACTTGGAGAAAAGAGGTCTGCTTGGACGAAAGCTTTTGGCTTGTCAATCTTCTTCTCATTTGATCTTGTTGAGACAGTCCTCCTTCTCTCTAAGGCGGTGAAGGACTGAGTCGTCTCTCTGGTCGGATCTGGTCGACCCACGGAACTTTTCCTCATGTATGGTGGTGAGTCAGCAGCAATTTGTTTGTCAGCCCCTGTTTGGGGCGACGTTAAGGGCTTGGAGAATTTCATCTTTGAAAATTTGGAACTCTTCCTTGGTGACGGGCGCATCTTTATCTATGTTGGTCCTGTGAACTGGTCGACTACTACTGTATGACTTCTTCGCTGCCGAGAGGGAGGGGACCTTCTTCATCCCGTATGAGAGGGAGATCTTCTTCACCCCGTGGAGAGGGAGTTCTTCTGGACCTCGGTCTTCGAGGAGAGTGGTTCCTCTTACTTCCTTGCTGTTTTGGAGAGGGGCTTCATCATGGGCTCGCTTCTCTTTCAGGTGAATTCAAAGGTCGAACCCTTACTGGCAGTTAACGATGACTTGATAGAGATCTGGTTGCGGTTGGAGCACGGTACGAACTGAACCTCTATTTTTGACGAACGGACACACATGTGGTAGTTCGGGATGGCTTCGACGGGAGTCTCCCTGGTGCTGCTCCTTTGGCCGGAGGCTGAATCTGCTAGAGAGGGGGTTGTTCTTGTCGAGGTTGTTGGTCTGGTTGAGATTGCTGAACCTGTTGAAGTGGTTGAAGCGGGTCATCCGCAAGAGGAGGAGGTGAAGGAGGGCGGTTAGCGTGTCGGCTGGTAGCCGTCGCCTTCCCCTTCCTTCTTGGAGGCATCGCTGAGAATGTAGTTTCGGATCGACGAAGTTTGATCGGTGATCTTTTCTGTCTTCCCACAGATGGCAGCAGTCTGTTGCTGCTTATTTCTGTGTGGAAGAAAGCAGATATGTGAATTCTTTTAATAAAAACAATAAAGATCAAACCTTCGTTGTTCGTCGATGTTGACTGCCAAAAACTGTACTTGACTTCGAGATCTAATCGTCAGGAACGACTGAAATCACTTGCGTGGACTTGCAAAAAAGTATGAAATACCGGGGGTGGTTCGGCGACAGACCCTTCAACGCTCAAGTCAGAAATTCGAAGATATGGTGGGTTTTGATTGCGGAGTTTGCACTTCACTGGTTTCTGAGGAGGTCTTGAGGTATATATAGTCCCTGAGGGGGGTCAGTTTAAAGATATTCATCTATCTCTACTTCCTGGTGTTTGGATAGAGTCAGTTATTTCCTCCATATGAAGAGATCAAGTCTGGACCCTTCTCTTGATAAAGATATAGAGTTTTCGAACTCTCTCTTGTGCATGGGGGGATAGAATCAGTTACCCTTTAGAAATAGAGGGTTTAAACTGAGTTCGATGAATCAGTACTCCTTTGCGTTAGTGCTATTATAGCAGTCCCTATTATAGGTTGAATTGTGTTGATGGGCCTGAAAATGGCCCAGCTCGTCTTATCGGGCATGTATCTATTGAAATTATCGGTTTACTTCTAAAAGCTTTAAGATTCGTGTCTAATTTAAATGGTCCTGAATTTGTTCTATTTTCACCCATATCAAGTAACAAATGTAGTTGCATTTGAAGTGACATAGGATCACTTCTAAAAAAATAAAGTACATAGCCACAAATATATATCATCAACTGCCAAACAGACTCTTTGTTATATATAAAACAAAAGAAAAGCGAGATTGATAAAAGAAACACTCTTACTCTTCATGATTTCCTTCATCTCTACATAGCATTTCCGTTGTCTCTACAGTTTTGGTTTCCTAAAAAATGAGCCTTTTTTTTTCTTCACTCTAACAGGTATTGCGCCCGAAACAGGACGAGCCCGAGGAATTCGGTCAGTGATCGTGTCTTTTAAATCTCAAACTCTATCAACCACACATTTACAAAAAGAACTTTTATATCGTGGATGTGTGATCTCAGAGAGCTTTAATTGCACATGCTCATAAAGCTAGCTATATTAGATTTTGCAGGTGCTCATAAAACTATAAAGCTAGCCAGATTTAGTTATGCATATACTTATCTCTCTTGATCACATTAAATTTTGCATGTGCTCATAAAGCTAGCCACAAGTAAATATGCACATGCTCATCTCTAGATTTGGTTTGAGTTGCTCTCTCTCTCTCTTTCTCTCTCTCTCACGCAAGCGCACTCTCACATGCAGCCACACACGCGTGAGCAAACACATACTCAGCCAGGCATATACATGCACATATAATTCTGTAACATCGTCTGTTTAAGTGCATTCGTTGTTGTTGAGAGCCAGTGGAAGTAAGTATCATTGGTTGATGTCTCCCCCTCTAGATCAGGTTTCATTAGGTTGCTTCTCTCTGCTCCAGATTTCTTTGCTTTGATGGAGAGGGGAACCCAGGTTGCACTGTCTACATAGGTATATCCGTTTATCCCCTGTAACTTCATATATACTAGATTTGCCCGTAGGCACCTACGTGCCTACGGCAACGATACAGCATATAAAAAGTCTTGTAAACAATAAATTAACAATTATGTAGCTCAAGTTTGAATAGTATGACAATAATTAATTATAAATAAAATTTCATGTTGCCATAACTATAAATATATATACGGAAAAAGGGGTATGAGCAACTTGCTCATTTAGTAAATAAGCAATTGATGATGTGGCATATATGTGATTGGAAAATCATTAAAATGGTTAGTTGTCCAATGTATCACATGCATGCCATATAATCAATTGCTCATACCCTTTTTCCCTATATATATATATGGCAAATACTCCATTGAAAACGGGTTTGTTTCCACGGGTTGAAAAATAACGATCTGAGCCATTGGATCACTCTTGATCATGATCAGCTTCCGCCCATCACCCAATATCACTTAGTGGCGGAGGGTTATTTTGAGAATTTCGTCCCAAATAACTCTTCGTCTGATTCGCTCTGAAAAAATGAATTAACCTAGGCCGTTGTTGGGTTATAAAAATTTGAATCATAGGCCACCGTTGTTTGGAACAACGGCCTTGTATAAAATTTTTAAAACTTAGGCCGTTGTTCCCAACAACGGCCGTGTTTTAAATTTTTATAACAACGGCCTAGGTTAATCCATTTTTGTTAGAATCCGTGAGGCGAAGTGTTATTTGGGACGAAATTCTCAAAATAACTCTCAGCTGATCAATTGAAACGGGTGATGGGGGGCTCGATCTGAGCCGCTGATCACGATCATGAGTGATCCAACGGAGATTGCTGTTTTCCAACCCGTGAAAACTAGATCCGTTTTCAATGGAGCATTTGCATATATATATATATATATATATATATATATATATATATATATATATATATGCTAGCATAATGCAAGTGCGATGCACGTGTATAAAAAACATGTATACTAAATAGTCTGTGGCAGTGGGTGACTATTCGTAATAGAGTAATGCTACATCCACTACCAATTTCACTACATTTTTCTTCACTACCTTAGGTGGCACACTCCAATAGGTAGGGGAAGATAGAGTAGGTGGGGGAACTCTCCAATAGGAGTATGCCACCTAAGGTAGTGAAAAGAATGATAGTGAAATTGGTAGTGGCTGAAGCATTACTCTTTGTAATAACTCACAATCTTAAAATCTCTACAAATGCAAGGCATCAAAAATTAATATCAGAAGGTAATGCTAACTGGGAAAAAAAAGTCCTCACCCTTTTAGCCATATCTTTTTTATCACTAAGCACATACATGTATCAAAATGAAGAGAGTACAATTAGCACAACAATCTTGATCAATAATTCTAGTATACTTAAAACAGCTCAAAGGCTATATAGCACGTGCAAAGAATGGCATCTGTTTTATCTCAATACATAATACATCTGGTGAACGTGCAACGAATGTGATTAGTCACACTCAAACTGCAGGTTTATAAGAAATTCTGGAAGTCATGCACTCATGCTAACTGCTACATGCCAATCTCTTTCAAAAAATTTCATGATTTGATAACATTGAACATGCAAGTATTTGAGAACAGAAAGAACAATGACAACCATCAAGTAGAGCACAGTGATGATGCAATATGCTAAGTCTGTAAGATACATCCTCGAGAAGCTGTAATGGATGACACAAATTATTAATAAATTTAGGGTGACTACTCAGGGGAAAGGTATCGACACACCAAACAAAACCCATGAACTTGAGAATAAAGCTATAAAAAGTATTGCAATTAAAATAAATAATAAAAAAATAAAAAACAAAACAGCCCATCACACGAATACTATCCTAAAAGATAACATCATCAAATTCAAACCACCCTTTAATAAAATCAACGAATTAATGGCAAAACCGTAAATTCAATTTTTTTTTAATACCTAATATGATGAGCTGTCGTCGCAGTCGTACATCCCCTAAGATTAGCTCCCCTCGTCGAACAAAACGTCGGAGGTGGCATCGCCACCGCTACAGCGGCGATCTTCTCAGCTCCGACGATCGCTGCCCGCCTTTGAATCTTGATCATTTGCCTCGCCGATGGCTCATCCCCAGCCGTCCGATTGTTGTTATTCTCGGTTGTCATGATTCGGATTATTATCTTCTCAGCTCCGACGATCGCCCCATTGAAGAATCAATTCTTTACCAATCTCATGATTATTGTTACTGCTGTTGTGATTGTCGAAGGGGTCTTGGTGTCCCCATTGAAGAACCAATTCTTTACTAATCTGATGATTCTTGTAACTGCTGTTGTTATTCTCGGAGGGTTCATGGTGGGTTTGGGTTGTTAACGGGTTAGCGGATCCGGAAAATTTAACAACACATGAATATCACCAATGGCTAACCCGTTAATTTGTTTGTGCTTGATTTTGATTTGTTTGTGCTTTAATCAAAATCTCAAAAAATTTGTTTGAGATTTTCTCTTTGGTTCGCAATTAACGGGTTACAATGTGGGTTTTGCCTGATTTGACAAAATCAAAATCTCAAAAAATTAACGGGTTCTCGAATCATCAGTCTTCTCGATCAAAGAGAAAACTTAACAACACAAATCAAAAGAGAAAACTTAACAAAATCTCAAAAAATTGCGAACGAAGAAAAAACAGTAGACCAGATTGGACCTCATCATATCACCAATGGTACTGTGGATTCTCGAATCGTCAGTCTTCTCGATCTATCACGAAATCGCATCGGTTACCTCAAGATTCGCGCTCTCCGACGAACAAAATGCCTTCTGGGGATTTTGAGAGAGAGGGAGAGGAATCGACCGGGGGGTTGAAGATAGAGAGAGTTTGATTTGAGTGAGAGAGATTGAAGTAAATGTGAAGCGAAAATTACGCTTGTGCCCTCTAATTGTTTAGGATTCAGGGGCAAAAATTGAAAGAATTAACCCTATATTTTTTTTAGTCTTTTATGTTTATGGGGGCATGATAGTAAAAAGCCACCAAAATGGAGCTTTGCTTAATAATAGTATATATATAGAGAGAGAGAGAGAGAGAGAGAGAGAGAGAGAGAGAGAGAGAGAGATAATTAAAGGGATTTGAGAGAGAGAGAAATAATTAAATAAATTAAGGAGTTATTTTGGAGATTTGAATTTGAGTTTTTGAAGAAAACTTTTGGAGCAAAAATGTGTTTTGCTAGATTAGATCTAGGTCTTTGATTTTGAAGGGATTAAAGGAGAACTACTTGATAGTTTTCTTTGTATTTTATTCTATAGATTTGCTATTCATCAGGAGATTGATGAGGTAATCTGTGCCAAGTTTACGGCATATGGTGTTGTTGCTTCTTTGTTTAGATCTGTAAGACACCATGTGAAATTTTGTTGGGTTTGATTTTATCTTTTTGGAATTGTATATTACGACTGAAATGACATAGTGGATTGAAATGATCAGTTGTGTTTAGACTTTAGATTATGCTAACCAAGTATTTCTTCAGTTGTATTCTTTGCTCGATCTGTAGTGTTACTTGAGGTAACTTATTTTTGTGTTTGTGAAGGTATTTTGGTATTGATTAATTGTAATGGCAGCAGGTAATTTGGATGAAAGAGGGTGACAGACAAAACATTGTACGAGATTCTTATCCACGCAGGTCGTGTAGTAGACCTTCTGATGAGAACATCAGTTCGAGATGATTTGGGCGCTTCTATCGGCGCAGACATCGTCTAGTATATGGCTACTCCAGTAACAAAATTATTTTTATTTTAACAATTTTTATTTGTTTTTGGGCATTTTAGTCATTTTAGCCATTTCAGCAATTTGCACCGTTCATTTTCTGCATTAGAATATTTTGAAGATTTGTATTGAGTTTTTTTTATTTTGAGCTTATATATAGATCTTGAGAATAATGACAAAGTAAGCTATTATTGATTAAAAAAATTATTGTGTGTTGCGTTGTTGCTCTTCATTCTCCTCTCGTGTGTGTGAGACTATAAGAGAACATTAGGGTTTGTGAGAAACCCTAAAAAATTATTAGGGTGAGAAGCCCTAAGCTATACCCCCAAATCCCTAAATTACTATCTAACTACACAACCCTAATCCTCAATGTACAGCCACTTCCTTCTTCTTATCTTCTTCTTCTTCACTATTTCCAAACCCTAAAACCCTAACTCTCTTCCCTCCCATCCCGATGTCCTCTGCCGCTGCCCTCCTCCTCTTCCCGTCGCCCCTCCTATGCACCTCGTGACATCGCCTCCCCTCTTCTTCACCGAACCACCATCGCTCCCGATTTCACACGCCACCCCTGCTACCGCCGCCTAAACTCATGACTACCACCACCAGCACCTCCACCTCATGTCTCCAATCAGTAACCTGGCGCGACCACCCTGAACGAAGACAACCCGACGCCATCTTCCCATGTACCCTCACCGCAAGCATTAGCCCGAATCAAGTTCCTTATCTTTCATCCTTAGCGCACAACAACAACAAATTGGACCAGATCTGAACTGAATATTTGATCAGATAACTTTGGTGGATCACGATGTTTCAACTCAGATCCAAGGCACTTTCTTCGCACACCAGTAACTTCTTTTATTTTCTCCATTATTTGTGTGATACTGCTTTATCATTTCTATAGTATTATCTAAATTTACTGTCATCCACAAATATTATGTGTGTGTACTTCTACTTGCTAATTAGAGTACATATCATTATTGTATATCTTACATGCTAAGAATGCTTAGGTATAATTATTGATTGTTAGTAATTGGGCTTGTTAAACTTATTTCATATCTTTAAAATTTGTCAACACCAATTAGTAGTTTTAATTTCTAACTTAATCAGCATTACATGTTGATAAACTTAATCTTTTAAAATTATTGGAAATTCTCTACCTAGGGTTAAGTTTACATCAATTTTGTATCAGAGCGAAGGTTTTAAAACCCTAGTTCTTGCATCATTTAGTCATAATTTTTGCATTTATTTAGGATCATTTTAGGATTATTTTTAGTTCATTTCAGATTTAAATTTTTTTTTAAAAAACTTAGGTGCATTTAGGATACATTTCCCCAAATTTCAGCAAACACATCCCCACAACCCCTAGTTTTTTACTGTTGGTGAATGCGTCTTCACAGCACAATCACGAATCCCGAAGAACCCTTCTTATCCCTCCCAAACCACACAATCAGGAACCCTAGAATTCAGTAAGTCCCTCTTCGAACTGAAATGAACAACTTTGATATTTCCATTACTTTCGCTGCCATTCAAGAAACTCTTGCAAATGTAAATCAGAGGCTTGAAAAAGTAGAATTGAATCAAAACGTTGTCCCTGAGCTTTATCGTCAATCCCTCAAAAGAATGATCGTGACGACCGACGCCAAGATCGTGACCCTGACGATCAATACAAGAAGAACGTTAAGGCTGACATTCTCCACTTTAAAGGCCGTATGGAACCCCAAGCTTATCTCGATCAGATCTGTGCCATGGACCACTACTTCGTGTGGTTTGATATGAGCGAAGCCCTGAAGGTCAAATTTATCACGGTGAAATTGACTAGTAAAGCTCAACAACACTGGACCAATCTTGAACATGCCCGCAGAGGCCGAGGCCTGATACCCATAACCACTTGGAAGGCCATGAAAAAAAAGAGATATGTGTCCTTGTCATTCAATACCCGATTGCTAGATTCGTGGAACCAACTCTATCAAAGAAGCAAATCCACACAAGAGTATGTGGATAAGTTCGACGACTTCCTCATTTGGTGCAATATTTTAGGTAAAGAGAGCGCAGAACAAACTCCCTCAAATGAGAGGGGAGGCCTCTATTTATAGAGCCAGAGTTAAAACTGTAATGGCAGATAAGGCTATGAATGTCTTCAGTGTAACGGCAGACAATCAATTGAATGTCGGCACTGTAACGGCAGACATCAATTATTGCCTTTGAATGCCTTCAGTGTAACGGCAAAAAAAATATTGAATACAGCATTGAAATGGCAGACAGAACCATTTCTGCATTTATTTTAGCTGTTACAAAAGAAAAATCAAAACTGTAGCAAAAAGTGGCTCTGCACGGGGTGGGGTCACGTTGGTCCGACATTCGTGTCCGCAGGTCGTGTGGGCGCACACAAGTCGCATGTAATTCGGTCCGAGATTTGCACCCCTCTCCCATGCGCGCGTGAGAGAGAGTCTCTCTTCTAGCTATCTTACAATGCTTAAAAGGAGGTTACTATATATCCTCTTCTATTTCCTTTGATTTTTCCGATGTGGGACTATGTTCCCTTAACCCATTTTCAAGAATGAAAATGTCTCACTTCGAGAGACAATTTTTTATTCACTCTTTAACCGTTTTTAGCAAACCAATATATGATTTTGATCTACTCACGAAGGAGAACACAAATCAATCAATATCTTTCAATAATTCATTGAGGATCTTGCTCAAAAAATTGCTCAAAAACCGATTCGTAAATGGTGTATAAAACACTCATTTTCTAACATTCCCCACATGAATGAAAATTGAAGAACACAGACATGACAGACTGACACGACAGACTGATACGACAGACTTGGTGATAGAATTCAATGGTTGATTCCTGCATAGGATAGGTAGGTGTTACCCTTTGAACCTTCCCTTGTGAAAATATGTTTACTTTACTAACTAAATAGTAGACGCGATATTCTTGAACTGTTCTGTCATTTATGTAAAAGATTATATATCTCACACAGAAGTCTTCCTAACGCATTTTCAGTTCTCACTGTTATGTTCGTTTTGACCATGAACATATGCCTGGTTCTACAAAAGTTTAACAGAAATATTTGTAATGCCCCGATTTTCATTTATGAAAATTATTTAATTTTGCACGTAGTGTGCACGTGCAATATTTTGGTAATATTAAATTTTTTGATGATTATATGTATATAAATGTGTGCTCTTTAATTATTTTTATATAAAGGTCTTTTTTTTCAATAAACAAAAGCCTTTCTTTTTAAAGCCCAAATTGAATTTATTTATTTTCTTTTTATAAACTATTATTTTGGCCCATAAACTAAAGCCTATGAACTATTTTTATTTTTAATACAACTTGTAATGTAGAATACATTTTAAAGATTATTTTTATGTAAAATTTAATGTACAACTTTTGTTAAATGGGGACAAATGCATGCACGTGCATTGCACGTACACGTGCAAATTGCACCATACATGCATGGCCGGTTTTAGCTTTAGGAGGGAAAAGGAAATTTTCAAGTGGAGTCATGGGTGGTGGTTACTTGATCATGGATGGTTATTGTAACTCCTCCTTGAATCCTAGCCCTTTGTTTCTAACTCCTAGTTTAATCCTAGCCTTCCATTCACCCAAATTTTTAATATAAATACCCCACCCCCCCCCCCCCCCCCCCCCCCCCCCGTAGCCTAGTTATTTTTGTGCTAATTAATTCTCCAAGTCCTATAGTATAGAATACATTATTAGTAGTTTAGTAAGTGAGTTAAAAGATTGAGAGTTGTGTGGAGAGTTTGTGCTTGCATCAACAAGAGGGAGGCCGGCATTCTTTGGTGCTCGGGTTTGGCATTTGGAGGCTAGTGTGCGCATTGACGAGGAGGAGGAGGATCGCTCTCTTGGCAAGGACATTTGGTTAGGAGGTGTTGCTAATTGTACTTCTCTCCAATTAAGGTGGGTAATTTTCCGTATTTCTAATTAGAAAGCATGCTAGAATTAAAATGAAATGATGATGCATGAAAAAGATTAATAAGAGTACATTTTAATTGGAAAATTGGCCTATTAGTTGATTGGAATGTTGATATATAACTTGTATGTGATTCCATCATTAAACTTAAGTTGTGTGTAAATAAATTATAGCCATGGTTTGCTTAAAGAAAAACTTATTGTTAGCGTAAAAAACGATATGCAAATGTTAGTAGGAGAAATTGTTGTTTTCATGCGCTTGAACGTACTTTTTGTGATAATGTTGCAATGAATGATTTAAAATATGATTTGTGGGTTGTGGGGTGAATGAAAATAGATTATTAATATAGAGATTGTTGATGTTAAAATTTGATAAGAAATGTCGAAAAAGAAACATATTAGTAGTAGCTTGTAATTCGAATTAAGTGTATGAAAAATGTGTTAATTATTGAAAAAATTATTTTTTATATACTGGAGTATAGATTATGATGGGAATAGTCAATCTGGAAATTTACAGTAAGTTTAGTAAGAGTAAAATCAAATGAGAGCTTCTTGAACATCGAAATGTTTTACTAAACAGAGAGAATTGATTTAATTGGAATTCAAGTTGCACTTTGACAACCTGAGCTTATAGCTCAAGTGGTCAGGATGCTCTTAATTGCTACAGTGTGCGGGTTCAGTACAGGTCGATGGTTCGAATCCTGTGAACAACACATTTTTTGTACATTTAACAAAAAATCAAATGAGCTACAGCCGAGAGCTTTTATAGCTCTCAGCGCCCTTCTATACCGCATGGCGCATTTGGCCTAGTGGTCCGTGCTTGCGGTTGTTTCTCTGTGGTTGTGGGTTTGAATACTGGTCTCGGCCAGTATTAAAATGTTGGAAAAAATATTTTTTGAAGTGATTTTTGGTGATTAAAAATTAGGAAAAAAATATGATTATTATCCTAAAAATATGTGGGACTTATGAAAAATAATTTGGGAATTATTTACATGGAATAGAGTATGTTTTGAGAATAAATGTATAAATAGAACTATGGTCCTACAATTATAGTTTGTGGAGGTTATAATTTGCAAAAAGAACTTGAAATAAAGTGTTAGAAAAGAAATATGAATAAGAAGGAAATTATATGAAGTGATGTGATGTGAATTATTCCCATTGCAGAATAGTATGACAATTATGAATTGTGAATATTCTTTTGACCATATAATTAGTGGTGTGATTTTACTGTGGAAATGATATTTGATGAAATACATGATAAATAATTGAATTCCATGTATAGTTATGGACTCATGAATAATTTAGAAATCATGATTGGAAAAGAGAAATATTTTTGAGTATGACAACTAAAACATGTGAATTTATGAATTGAAATTGAAAATTGGAGTGTAGCCAAAACTCACACCGGCAAGTGAAAGTGATGAATAATTATGATTATTGAAATTAAAAAGACCAGTTTGGGTCATTGTAAAATAAAAGAAATAAAACCAGTAGTAGTGAGAGGGATAACTCTAAGAGATTGATTTTGTTCATGATTTCATTAAACTAAGGATTAGTTACATACTGAAGATGTGATGAAAGTAAGAGAAAAATATTGAGTATGAGGGCCATTAGATTGGCGGCGAGAGAGTGTCCCAGGATGTCCCATGATGAGTCGTGATAGGACGTGGATACTGCTCCAGAGTACCGTCCCGGTGGCGACGCTCGTGGGGTATTGGACGACTGCGGGTGGTGTCATGTCTATGGTAGGAGCTGAATTACCACAGGATGCCTGCATGATGAGTCATGTGTCAGTGCGTTGGGATTCCCTCCAGGGCGCCTAGACATGAGTTCGTATGTCAGAAAACATCTAGGATACTTACTGTAGTTACAGTAGTAGATTAAGCCATGACGAGGGATTGAATCCTACAAGATGAAGAACGATTAAGGGCTTGCCCTCGGACCTATATAGTATGGGATGCATAGAATCTGAACAAGTGTGCATTAGTGTCATATAATATAAATAATTGCATTAAGGACTAAGTGCACAATCACAATACGACATCAATAGGGTATTCCCTTTAGTTTGATATGTGACAAGTTTGTGTTTGTTAAATATGGAAAATCAGTTATACTATTTTCGGCATAGAGAGAATGGCCGTGTATAATGTTCGTCGGTTGAATAAACTGGCGTACCCACAGTTTTGTATGCAGGGTAAATGACATGATAAAGATTAAAGAGGAACAGATGCTTAAAGCTTATTCAATGTTGTTGTACTTTATTTAAATGCTGTAAATTTGCTTCCGCTGTACAATGTAAAGTGTAAATTTTTCATGTAAACTCTGATGTAAAGTGAAAAGTTTTAATTCCCTTGTAAAATTGTACTAAATAAAGTGTAAAGATCCTGTGGAATCTCGAATTCAGTGTATTTTGGAATTCGGGGCATTACAATATTGCCCTATGTTATTCCCTTGGAAGCGGCCCTTCTTCCTTCTTACATAGGTGATTTCTTACTTAAGAGTAACCCACATTACTCTACTGGGATATCTGACGCATAAGAATCATTAAAAGCCTAGCTTAACCTGTTACCTTACGGGCATCACTGTTTCATCATGGGAACGGACATGGGAAAATCCTCACAGTGATCCAACTTGGTCTTTACAATTTAATTGTCCCTTTGAACCTAGATCTTGGGATCTCCAATCAGCTAGGTTGGGTGTCCATTGTATCGACTTATTCTTTCATAGGCTTTAGTCTCATTCCCCTCGATGATTTATCAACTAACTCTCTGTTTAACCCTTTGGTTAGCGGATCCGTAATGTTATCCTTTGACTTTACATATTCCACAGAGATAACTCCAGTAGAGAGTAGTTGTCTAATGGTATTATGTTTTCGACGAATATGTCTAGATTTACCATTATATATATTGCTCTGTGCGCTAAAAATTGCAGAATGACTATCTGAATGTATGAAGATTGGAGGCACAGACTTCTTCCACCTTGGAATATCCTCGAGGAAGTGGCGTAACCATTCAGCTTCTTCCCCACATTTGTCCAGCGCGATAAATTCAGATTCCATCGTGAATTTGGTGATCACTGTTTGTTTCGAGAATTTCCAAGAAACTGATGTACCACCTAGTGTAAACACATAGCCACTAGTGGATTTTGAATTGTCACTAGATATCTAGTTCGCATCACTGTATCCTTCAAGTACAGCCGGGCATCTCGTATAGTGCAGCCCATAGTTACGAGTAAAATGCAAGTACTTCAGTACTCTTGTAATTGCTTGCCAATGCTCGCTTCCAGGATTACTCGTGTATCTACTTAGTTTACTCACTGCATAGGCGATGTCTGGTCTTGTACAACTCATTAAGTACATTAGACTGCCTATGATTCTAGAGTATTCTACTTGAGAAATTTCTCACCTTTATTCTTGGATAAATGTAAATTTAGTCTATTTGAGTTTTGGAAATTTCAGAATTATCTTTATCAAAATTTCCAAGAATATTGTCAACATAACGTAACTGGCTTAAAATAAGCTCGTCTGATGTTCTTGTGATTTTAATTCCCAATATAACATCATCTAGTCCCATGTCATTCATGTCAAACCTCGAGTTCAACATGTTTTTAACAGATTTAATTATCTGACCATTGCTTCGAATAATAAGCATGTCATCTACATACAAACATATAATGACATATCCATCTTCTGTGTCTTTGACATATACACATTTGTCACATTCATTGATCTTGAAGCCATTTGTCATCATGACATTGTCAAATTTCTCATGCCACTGCTTTGGAGCTTGTTTCAAGCCATATAATGACTTCACCAGTTTACACACTTTATTTTCATGTCCCGGAGTTGAAAAACCTTCAGGTTGTTCCATGTAGATTTCTTCATCTAAATCTCTATTAAGAAAAGCTATTTTTACATCCATTTGATGTACTTCAAGATTGCACAGAGCTGCTACTGCAAGTACCATCCTAATAAGATTTATTTTCGTCACAAGAGAATATGTATCAAAGTAATCAAGACCTTCCTTTTGTTATAGCCTTTAATTACAAGTCTTGCCTTGTATTTTTCAACTGATCTATCAGGTTTTATTTTTCTTTTAAAGATCCACTTGGAACCTAAAGGTTTACTACCTGGTGGAAGATCCACTAGTTCCTAAGTATGATTTTGCATGATAGAATCAATTTCACTCTTGATGGCTTTTGTCCATAGAGGACCATCACTAGAGTTCACCGCTTCCTTGAAGATTTCGGGTTCACCTTCAAGCATAAAAGTCAAGAAATCCGGACCAAAAGATTTTTCATTCTTGTTCTTTTACTGCGTCGAGGTTCCTCCTCAACTTCTTCATCTTGGTCTTCACTATTGTAAGATTTCCGGTAACCGGGAAACTATGACATAAGCCAGAATATTTTTTTCAATTAGTCACAATACACAGAAAAACAGAAAAATTTAAAACTTTTTATTCAACACAATGTATTACAAATTCGAATGTTACAAAATTGCAATACATTACAACGGTGTTACAATAATACCTTTACAATCCCAAGTACTACATCTTTTAACATATTACATCAGAGTATAACGAATAAAGAACAACACCTGGTATTCCACTTGGATGCTTTCCAACAATTAAATAATTTACAGCGGAAACTCTAATGAAATCGACTCCTTGCTCTCTCGCCTTGAGTCCTCCTGAAACCTGTACCTGTACTCCTGAAACCTGTACCTGCCCTTCTGCAATCAAATACTTGTACTTCTGCAATCCAGTGCCTGTACTTCTGCAATCCAGTACCTATTGAAGTGGGGACGTCAGTATTCACTGACGCTTTAAGACTGATAACTAGCAGCGAATCTCAACTATAGCAAACAGATTGATGAAAAGAGAAACGTGTATATATATTTGATGTGTCAGTGTATGCTATGACTTAGACTCTAATGCAAGATTAACCAACACAATGATACACTTATTCTAATGCAAACAAGTCTCCAGAATAGTATGCATCCCATACCATATATACCCCATCTCAAGTCGTTTTCTCCATATAGGGATTTGAACTCATGCCATGAATTCTACTTTTGTACCCATCCTGTTCCTGTCATGATACTACATGACTGGTGACTATTGCCGGCATACCGGACCTCACTCAAAAGCCAACACGAACTCCAAGATACTTGTCAACCTTCTTCCGTGCCCTTAACTAGTCATGAGAAGGCATAGAACTACAAGGTACTTGCCAACTTTCTTTCGTGCCCTCAACTGGTGATAAGAAGGCATAGAACCTACCGAGATCGTAAAGTCTATTTCCCTAGGAACCCTCTCGTTCTTATCATGGCACATTCAGGAAATAACAATCAAGATACGGAACCCGTGCTCCCAACTTGTCATGGAAAAGTACTGCCCGTATCCCTTTGACAGGGGAATACATCCTGATAACACCACCTAGTGTCGGCCTATAAGAGAGGTTGGATTATAGGGTATCACCCCTAACACCAACTCTTACCCTTTGGCAATTTATAGATAAAAATGGTTAAGTAACTGTTATTACCCTAACAATATCACTAACCCCAACCAAACAAGCGAGACATACTACTGTGCTTCCAACTTGACATGAAAAAGCACCATACGTGTCCCTCTTCTAACCAAACAAGCGAGAGCACCGTACGTGTCCCTCTTCTAACTAAACAAGCGAGACATACTACTGTACTTCCAACTAGATATGAAAAGCACCATACGTGTCTATCTTCTAACTAAACAAGCGAGACATACTACTGTGCTTCCAACTAGACATGAAAAGCACCGTACGTGTCCCTCTTCTAAACAAACAAGCGAGACATACTACTGTGCTTCCAAATAGACATGAAAAGTACCATACGTGTCCCTCTTTTAACCAAACAAGCGAGACATGCACTGTGCTTCCAACTTGTCATGAAAAAGCACCGTACGTGTCCCTCTTCTAACTAAACAAGTGAGACATGCACTGTGCTTTCAACTTGACATGAAAAAGCACCGTACGTATTCCTCTTCTAACTAAACAAGCGATGCATGCACTATGCTTCCAACTTGACATGAAAAAGCATCATACGTGTCCCTCTTCTAACTAAACAAGTGGGACATGCACCGTGCTTCCAACTTGACATGAAAAAGCACGTACGTGTTCCTCTTCTAGAGAGTGTAACAATTTGTCAACATAAATAACCAAGTCATAATCTAGACTTCTCAAGATCTCCTCGGATCCACTCATAGCCTACCTATTCAAGACAATACCTATATACGATCCCAATAAGCTTCGTACGAGATAATAACATACATACGTGCCAAATAAGCTACGTATGAGACCAACAACTACATACAGGCCAGTCGATCCGCGTATGAGACAACAATATACATACGAGCCAAATAAGCCACGTATGAGACCAACAGCTACATACAGGTCAGGCAAGCCGCGTATGAGAACAATATACATACGAGACAAATAAACCATGTATGAGATCAAGAGCTACATACGGATCAAGCGAGCTGCATATGAGACAACAATATACATACGAGCCAAATCAACCACGTATGAGACCAACAGCTACATACAGGCCAGGCGAGCCGCGTATGAGACAACAATATACAAACGAGATAAATAAGTCACGTATGAGACCAATAGCTACATACGGGCCAGGCGAGCCGCGTATGAAACAACAATATACATACGAGACAAATAAGCCACGTATGAGACCAATAGCTACATACGGGTCAGGCGAGCCGCGTATGAGACAACAATATACATACGAGCCAAATCAGCCACGTATGAGACCAATAACTACAACTGGCCAGGCGAGCCGCGTATGAGATAACAATAAACATACGAGACAAATAAGTCACGTATGAAACCAATAGCTACATACGAACCAGGCGAGCCGCGTATGAAGCAACAATATACATACAAGCCAAATCAGCCACGTATGCAATCAATAGCTACATACAGGCCAGGCGAGCCGCGTATGAGCAAGACCACACATAAAACAACCATACAGGTAATCAACCTAGAAGCAACCAAACGTGCTTACTAGCAACTCTCGATCTTCTACAATTAGAAAAAACAGAGGAATCTACTAATAGTCTAATACAAACATTCTACCAAGGAAAAATCTGAAAGCGCCATAAAAACTTCCCGACAGCCTAGAAGCAACCAGTGTTATGCTTGTCAAAATTCAATAGAAATATACTTTTCAGAAAGTAAGAACATCTGCCAAAACTCTCTAGTGGAACACTATTTTGGATTCTTGTAAGGAATCCAAAATTCGGTCCATCGAACACACGCAAATAGTGTAACCCAACTGCAGATTTTCATCAAAAAGTTGAGACTTCGCAAGCTGGTAACTTTTGCTCCACTCGTCGGAATCTAACGAAACTGGGCAATTTGAAAAGGTGGGAATATCTACTAAAATTTCCTAGTTGACCAGTTGCTCAGATTCCATAAGGAAATCCAAATTCCTACTCGTCGAACATACGCAAACAGTTACTGAACTACAGATTTTCAACAAAACGGTGAAACTTCCGTAACTTGTAACTTTTGCTCCACTTATCGGAATCTAACAAAACTGGGCAATTTGAAAAGGTGGGAACATCTACTCAAACTTCTCAGTTGACCAGTTGCTTAGATTCCGCAAGGAAATCCGAGTTTCTTCCCATCGAACATACACAACTGGTAATAAAAACGGCCAACTTGACCCAAGGAAAACTGAAACTTTAAAAGCCTATAACTTCTACTCTACTTATCAGAATTTAGCCCGAGAGGTCAATTTGGAAAGGGGAGAACGTCTACTACAATTTCTCTAATGGGTCTCTACCTCAGATTCAACCATTAAGACCCTCAAAAATCTCAATGAGCCAAAACAGTACCTACTCGGTCAGACAGCTTTTTGCTGTGTTTTCCAAAAGTCATAACTCCTACTATGCTTATCGGAATTTAGCCCGAGAGGCTAATTCGGAAAGGGGAGAACGTCTACTACAATTTCTCCAATGGGTCTCTACCTCAGATTCGGCCACTAAGAGGCACAAAAACAGCAATCAACAAAAACAGTGAGCAACTCAGTCAAGTTGCTGCCCTGTTTTTGTAACGACCATAACTTTTGCGTCTCTTATCCGAATTTAGCGCAAGAGGTCAATTCGGAAAGGGCAGGATGTCTACTACAGCTTCTCTACAGTGTCCAAACTTCTAATTCCTCCAGGAAGACTAATTAAAAGCCCCTCGAACATACTGCGACACAATCCAAAACACTGCTCACTGTTTGGGCGAAATTCTCGCTGTTTTGGGGAAAACACCCGTTTCGCCCATCAAAACTACTCCAAAAAATCTATAAAAATTAGAGAACACTAATAGCGCCTAGGAGAAAATTTCACATAAATTTCGGGTCAAGATTCCTCCGTTTACATAGTTAATTAAAATCAACTCCACAACCACAAAAATCGAATCTTTTTCGTTCTATTTTTTGTTCTATCACTTGAAACTTTGCATACACTTTACTCTAGCCCATATTCACATGAAACCACTTAAATACAATAACATACAACCAAATAAATCTAATAATAACTAAAACGAACATGAGTTAAGAAACCCCCACCTCGAAGAAGTGTAGGAAGGACTTGCTACCTTTCCTTCTCCTCCTTGCTTGCTCCTTGTTGTTGCTCTTCAAGAACACCACCATGAAGAAAAGAACCCATGAAATCAACCCTCTTTCTCTTTTCTTTTGATTCAACCTCTCTTTCTTTTTCTAAAACCAAAACATGTAGAGTAGTAGTAGTAGAAGAAGTAGATGAAAAAGAGATGAGATGAGAAGGGATTGGGATGGAGATTGGTAATGGAAACACCAAAAATGAATGGGAAGGGGGGGAGGGCCGGCCACTTAAGGAAAAGGGGGGGGGGGGGGGGGGGGGGGGGTTTGGGTGTAGGTTTACTTGGTGAAGGGTTTTTTATGGTGGAGGAGAGAACACATGCCTATTTTGCCATGGTTCAACAATTTGAGGTTTTCTTTGTAAATAAGTCTTGCAATCAAGTCCTAATTCATCCTAACCCTCCATCTCATCATGATGGATAAAAATATAAATATAATTTTGTCAAATCACATACTACATGATTTGTACAATCGCCCGAAATCGACACAGATCGATTTCGTACGTATATCTGATTATACAGATATTTTTCATTAGTGGAAATGAAAAAATCTGTACAAAAATAGTTTAATCCCAAGAAATAAAATAAAATAATTTTATTACTGGCTCGGAAGATTCCAGTATCAATTTGATACAAAACAGTCGTATATCGACTAGTATATGTACATAGATAATGTTTATTATCAAAACCGGGTGATATCCACCAAAAATATTTCAATTTCGGAAATAAAAGTAAAATAATAATAAAATAATTATTTTCAATACCAGCCCGGAATTTTTTCCAGACGTTTTTCTCAAAAATGCGTTTTTCAAGTTTTTGCACAAGTGCACAAAACTGATACAATACCTGTATATACTTACTAGTATATATGTCCAGGTCACTTTTTTATTTGAAAAACCAAGTAATTTTCATAAAAAATATTTTAATTTAAAAATAATAATTATCAAAATATAATATCTGTCTGAGATATTACAACTATCTTCACTAATAGTCTCATGTGACTTATATGGAAATACATCTTCAAAGAACGATACATTTCTAGACTCCATTATCGTGTTCTTTGATATATCAGTGATATCGAATTTGTACACTAAGAACCGATAGGCACTACTGTTAAGTGCATAACCAATGAAAATACAATCAACCATTTTGGGTCCTATTTTCACTTTCTTAGGTGGAGGTACTGCCACCTTGGCAAGACATCCCCACATTCGCAAGTAATTGTAGGATGGTTTTCTTCCTTTCCATAATTCATATGGAGTTTTCTCTTCTTTCCTTTTGGGCACCTTATTCAAAAGGTAGTTAGCTGAAAGAATAACTTATCCCCACAAGTTTGCTGGCAAACCAGAACTTATTAACATTGCATTCATCATTTTTTTCAATGTATGATTCTTTCTCTCAGAAACACCATTGGGCTGAGGAAAATAAGGCGCTGTCGTTTCATGTATAATTCCATACTTAGCACACGTGTCAGCAAATGGCGATTCATACTCTCCACATCGGTCGCTTCTTAGTGCCTTAATTTTCTTATTGAGTTGGTTCTCAACCTCATTTTTATAGAGAACAAATTTCTCTATAGCTTCATCCTTACTTTTAAGCAAATATACATAACAGTATTTTGTGCTATCATCAATGAAGATAATAAAATATTTATTACCACCTCTTATTTGTATCATTTTCAAATCACAAATATCAGTGTGAATTAGATCAAGAGGTTCAGTGTTTCTTTCAACACTTTTAAACGATGATCTTGTTAGTTTTGCCTCAACACAAGTTTCACACTTGTGATTGGAATCAATTTGGAATGTTGGTATGTGATTGATGTTAATTAGTCTTCGTTAAGTATCATAATTAACATGTCCTAGTCTACCATGCCATAAACTGGAAGACTCAAGCATATAAGTAAAAGATCTAGCTTTATTAAAATTCTTGACCATGGTCATTACATTGAGTTTGAACATTCCACCACTCATGTATCCTCTACCAATATACATTCCACTCTTGACAAAACAAATTTATTCGACTCGAACACTAAACGAAAACCGTGGTTATTAAGCAACGAACCAGATACCAGGTTCTTATGGATTTCAGGAACATATGCAACATTGTTCAGAGTCAGTTCCTTTCCAGAAGTCATCTTCAAGATTACCTTGCATTGGCCCTTAATTTCTGAAGTAGCCGAGTTTCCCATAAACATTTTCTCCCCATTCTATAATGGTTCGAAAGTGGAGAACATACTTCTTTTGGAGCACACATGTCGAAAGTAGCTCCAGTGTTAATCCACAATTCCTTCAGGTTTGAACCTATCATATTCACCTCTGAGATCACAGCTGAGAGGTTGATATCGGAAACATCTTGAGCAATGCCTTAAATCAAGTTTGCTTCTCTGTTCCTGTTCTTCTTGGTGAATCTGCATTCAGTAGATTTATGACCCATTTTGTCACAATTGAAGCACTTGCCTTGAAACATTGGCTTCTTGGAGATTCCTCCCTTAGGCCCCAACTTGGGACCCTTGTTGTTGTGCTTGTTGGAACGTTGTTTATTTTTTATTACATTTGCCTAGGATGCATGACTGACGAGTCCAACCTTTTCAAATCCTCTATTGTCTTCTTCAATACGAAGCTCGACAAAGAGATCTTCAATGCTCATTTCTTTTCGCTTATGCTTTAGGTAGTTCTTAAAGTCTTTCCAACCTGGTGGTAATTTTTCAATTATACATACTACTTGGAAACTTTCACTTAAGTTCATACCTTCAGCATGAATCTTATGCAAGATCAGTTGTAGTTCTTGAACTTGACTGATCACTGTCTTAGAATCTACCATTTTATAGTCTTGGAAGCGACCCACAATGAATTTCTTGGCACCAACATTCTCAGTTTTATACTTATGGTCTAGTGACTCCCAAAGTTCTTTAGCAGTTCTTTTGTCAATGTATACATTATACAAAGAATCAGCTAATCCGTTTATTAATTAATTCCTATATAAGTAATCGGCATTTTTCCAAGCATCCACAACGGCAATTGTAACGCCCCGAATTTCTATATAATAACTTAGAAAATACGCGGCACAATCCCAGCATCAACTTCAATGTAATAGTACACATAGCCCAAAAACACAAATAATTTTAATTCCAAACTTTTATTACAACAATCCTTTTCAAATGCAGCGGAAATACAAACACCTTGAATTACAACTTTTCTTTCTTCAACACCTCTTTACAAATTTTTACACAAGCTCTATTATATTAGTTTATCTCAAAACTATCTCAAGCATCCAAGCCTCTAGAATCTAAGCAACAACCTGTAACACATGAGGCTAGAGGTGATCCCTAACCCCCAAACTAAGGGGTCAGCCATAAATGGTGTGAGTGATATAAAAACAAACAACATAATTTAATCATAAAACATAAAGTCATCAACAGCATGTACTAACAACAAGGATAAATGAATGAGAAATAACAAAGGATGTGAAGCATGAAATCATCATGGAATGAAACAACAAATGAATCTAGTCTAAGTGTCAAGTGTAGGAAAACTGGAAAA
Source organism: Hemerocallis citrina (assembly GCA_017893485.1). NCBI lineage: Eukaryota > Viridiplantae > Streptophyta > Magnoliopsida > Asparagales > Asphodelaceae > Hemerocallis > Hemerocallis citrina. Next base: position 95,840,644 of record CM030362.1, read on the forward strand.
CACATGCGTAAAACCAAGTTAAGAAAACACAACTCCATATGCAACTAATTCCACTACGGTGATGGGTAACAAGATTCAAAATACTCCGCGAATAGGCGTCACCACCCTCGACGCGCAAACATCAAGTAAGATAACTCAATAACAATAACCGGAGAATCATCTCCCTGCTGTGTATCCCACGAATAGGCCTTTAAGACCCTCGACGTGCAGATACACCCGATACATTCCATGAATAGGTCTGCCGACCTTCGACATGCAAATGCACCCTGCATGCTCCGTAAATAGGCCCGTAGACCCTCGACACGCAAACACCTAAATATTATGTACCCCACGAATAGGCCTTCAAGACCCTCGACGTGCGAATACACCCGATACATTCCGTGAATAGGTCTGCCGACCCTCGACACGCAAATGCATCCTGCATGCTCCGTGAATTGGCCTGTAGACCCTTCATCACGCGAACATCTAAATAACTCAAAAACAACAACTAACCAAGACCCCTCAGGCCTATCTCAATAAATCTCAACTGCCGGTTCACGGGACTCCCGCTCAACTCCTAGGGACTTCAACAGAACCAAAGCTCACTAATTCATCGTCAAACGATCAAGGAGAAATCTCTCCACTCAACAAAACTCAAGTCTTTAATAGATTCCATAATCCAAATCCAACCATAATATATATTGAAAGCGCATGTTCTATAGAAGAATAATATTTATAAGAGTAGATTATAGATCCAAAACATTTAAAGAGTTAGTCTTTTAAAGAATATCAAAACACCTTAGAAAGGTATCAGTACCAGTCGACTGCAAAAGGTCACCAGTCGACTGTCCAGAGTGAAAACTAACATCTTTAAGAAGTAAGATCTAAGTGTCTACAGTCGACTGCAAAACTCACCAGTCGACTGTCCAGAAAGAAATCTAGTAACTTTCAGAAAATAAGTTAAGTATTATAAGTTGACTTACAAAAATCATAAGTTGACTTACCAAAAACATAAGTTGACTTATAAAAACATAAGTTGACTTACCAACAATATAAGATGACTTATAAAAACATAAGTTGACTTACCAACAATATAGGATGATTTATAAAAACATAAGTTGACTTACCAACAATATAAGATGACTTATAAAAATATAAGTTGACTTACCAACAATATAAGATGACTTATAAAAACATAAGTTGACTTACCAACAATATAAGATGACTTATAAAAACATAAGTCGACTTAAAGGAGACATAAGTCGACTTATAAAAACCTAAGTCGACTTACCAGAGAGAAATTCCAGAAATCTTTAAGGAAATATTCTAAGTGTTATAAGTCGACTTGTAAAGTCATAAGTCGACTTAAAATACAATATAAGTCGACTTAAAAGGTCATAAGTCGACTTACCAGAGAAAAATCTGCGATAACTTTGAAAAATAATTTCTAAGTGTACCAGTCGATTGAAAAGGGTCTAAGTCGATTGTCCAGAACGGATTTTCAAGAAAAACTAAAGATACAACAGCTGGGTCGTGCCAGTCGACTGAATAGTAGACCAGTCGACTGTCGGCCTACAGTTTTCATAATTTAGATCTGAATACAATAATCAAAACTGAAGTTTTTCTAAAGATTCCTTGTTTATAAAAATAGTTCGTATTCAAGCAAAATGACAATTCTCAAATAATCTTCGTTATGAACACATTACTCAATCATCCAATATCTCAAAACTCAATTCCCATGTTCTAAATTTCTAATTATTCCATTAGGATTTCTCAATATTAAATATCTTCCACAACTCAAAACTAAATCTGATTTGTATCCACGAGATCCAGATGTTCATCCATCCGATCTCTTATTATCATAACCATACTCAAGCCTAAAACATGTTTTCAAGCAATAAAGAATTCATCAATCAAGATCTACTAGATATTCATAGATTTCACATACATAATACAAATAACAACTATTGCATCGTTCACATACAAGATACACTAAATAAACAAAGATGTCGAAACAAAACAACACACAATCATTCACATAAATCAATCAACAAAACCAGGTTCATATCACTCACCTTTGAATTGAAAAGATCCAATGAAAAGCCTTCCTTTTTGCGAGATCCAAAAATTCTCCTCTCCAATCACCAAGAAATTAATAATATAATGAAACTTGAGTTGTACAGCGAATGATGGCTGCACCTCCTTTTTTTATACAGGCCGGAAATAAGGAATTAGGGTTTTAGAAATATATTTGCAAAATGGTCCTTCCAAAATATAACTTTCATATATATAACCCTTTCTTAGTTAAAAATAGGTTAGCTAAATCAAACCAAATCAAATCTTCTTATCACTGAGTTGTCCAGCAATCCAGCACAGCCCAGTAAATAATAAAAATTCGGATTTACAACTCAGGGTGGCAATTTTGCACAAAAGCCCTCCCTTTTATAATATTTGCAAACATATCATAAAATATTCATAAAAATCCAGAAAAATTAGAAATAATATCTAATAATACATATTATATTTTCCAACCAAAATATTTGACTTTTACTTTCCAGAAAATATTTGCACAAAATTCTACATGAATTCCATATTTGCAAAAACACCCTTTTTGACTAAATCTTTACCAAATCGACTTTTAAATGAAATCTAAATATATTTAAATTCAAATGATAACCATGGAGAACCAAAATATCAGTAACAATGAATTTCCATAATTTATTTAAGATCCAATTGACTTTTTACATAAAAGCCCATCTCTTTCGAGATATTTGTAAAAATAGTTTCTTTATTCAGAAAAATCCCAAAATTTAGAATACACTCCATAATGAGTATGAAAACTTATTAAAAATATAAAATTGGATATTTACATCAAAATTATTTCCACGTGTTTCGCACGTGTAAAAAGATAAATCTTTTAGAAAATATTTATTAAATCTCCAGAAAATCATTTTAATTCATTTTCAAATATTTAAAATAATATTTGAAAATACGGGGTTCTACAGCAATGACTTGGTTATCTTGCTCATCTTTTTTAAGATTTGGAGCTTCTTCGTTCAAGAATCTTGCAAGATTCAATGTGGTTAGATAGAACATCATCTTCTGTTGCCACCTTTTGAAATTCTGCCCGTTGAACTTCTTAGGTTTCTCTCCATGGGAGACTGAGACAGGTACAATGGTTGGTATTGGCACTCGTGCCGCAGCAGCAGTCGGTACTTGCGTCGTATCAGTAACCGGCACTTAGACCATTTCAGACACAGCAATATTGTCCGATGCAGAAGTCATTTTGATTCTAAAAATTACACAACACGAGTGTAAGTTTTCCAAATTAAAGGAAAAAAAAGAAGTGCCTCAAAATTGGAAATCAAGAAAATCAAAAAATATGTTTTAAGTTTGTTATCAAAATTATTTATAAAGTTTCTTTTACAATAAACTCAATCGATTGAGAGGCACAAAAACAGAGAAGATAAATAAATAAATAACAACTTACAAATAACCAATTTCAGATTACAAGTTAGAGTAGTCGAGGCCTGTGTATCACACAGTGTCCTTAAAACAGATTTTGCCTCTTCCGGTTGCTGGATTGTGCGAGGGCGTCTATCTCCCAGGATGCAATGACCAGAGTGTTCACGTAGGCACCACGTAACATTCTCGAACCGAGCAGCAACAGCAGAATCCTATTACCGACTTACCAAACAGCAGGAGTGAATAGCAGAACAGAACCCAGAGGAGGAAGAAAGAAGATTACTGGTGCAGGAATTTATAGAGCCAGGGTTAAAACTGTAACGGCAGACAATGCTATGAATGCCTTCAGTGTAACGGCAGACAATCAATTAAATGCCGGCACTGTAACGGCAGACATTAATTATTGCCTTTGAATGCGGCACTGTAACGGCAGACATTAATTATTGCCTTTGAATGCCTTCAGTGTAACGGTAGACAAAATATTAAATACAGCATTGAAACGGCAGACAGAACCGTTTCTGCATTTATTTCAGCCGTTACAAAAGAAAAATCAAAACTGTAGCAAAAAGTAGCTCTGCACGGGGTGGGGTCACGTCGGTCCGGCATTCGTGTCCGTAGGTCGTGCGGGCACACACAAGTCGCATGTAATCCGGTCTGAGATTTGCACACCCCCCCTGCGTGCGCAAGAGAGAGCCTCTCTTCTAGCTATCTTACAATGCTTAGAAGGAGGTTACTATATATTCTCTTCTATTTCCTTTGATTTTTCCGATGTGGGACTACGTTCCCTTAACCCATTTTCAAGAATGAAAACGTCTCACTTTGAGAGACAATTTCTCATTCACCCCTTAACCGTTTTTAGCAAATGAATATATGATTTTGATCTATTCACGAAGGAGAACACAAATCAATTAAGATCTCTCAATAATTCATTGAGGATCTTAGTCAAAAAACTGCTAAAAAACAGACTTGTAAATGATGTATAAAACACTCATTTTCTAACAAGTGATGACTTCGGTGAACAAGAGGATGAAAAGTTTATTAACTGTATTCGATCGATCCAATAACCTCCATTTAATATACCTGGCTCACACATTCCTTTCCAAGTCACTTGGCAGCCAATAGATTTTATCTCTGTGTTAGAACATCATAGAGTCTCAGAGTCTGCATCCATATTTGCATCCTGCATTCATAATTTGCTTAGAGAAATTTTTAAGAAAATTAATGAGAATAATTTTAACTGCAAGTTAATAGCAAATACTAAAAGAAAATTTAAAACTTTTGATGTTGGTGACGAAGTGATGGTTCGGATTCGTCCAGAATGATTTTCAGGTGGATCTGTTAAGAAATTGAACACACGTGCTGCATGCCCATTTAAAATTCTACATAAAATCAATGAGAATGCCAATGTCGTTGACCTTCCTGAAGGTTTTGGCATAAGTAAGACTTTCAATATTGAGGATCTAGTACCCTATGAAGGCCCAAAATTTAACCTTAGAAATTCTCTTATAGATGAGCCTACCCTGTAGCCTAATGGTGAAATTTCCACATTTTCCCCTTTACCTGATACTCCTTACCCACCGACTGAAAAATTGGATAATATTTTAGATGATAAGATAATCTCTACTAGAGATGATGGTATTCATTGGTATTTGGTTAGATGGAAGAACAAGCCGGATTTAAAGAACACTTGGAGTGATCGTAAGGAGCTCCAGTGCTTGGATCTAGATCTTTTGGAGCGCTATGACAGGATCACTGATTTTGACTTGACTGGATCGAGCTCTCTCCCACCCGAAAATAATGATGAGGACATCAGTTTGAGACGATTTGGGCGCTTCTGTTAGCGCAGGTATCGTCTAGAATGACTACTCCAGTAGCATAGTTATCTTTATTCAGCAATTTTTATTTGTTTTTGGGCATTTTAGCCATATGTAGTAGTTTCACAGTTTGCACCCTTTATTTTCTACATTAGAATATTTTGGAGATTTGTATTGAGATTTTACTTTTAGCCTATATATAGGCATTGAGAATAATGAGAAGGTATGTTATTATTGAAAATTATTGTGTGTTGAGTTGTTGCTCTTCATTCTCTTCTTGTGTCTGTGAGAGAATAAGAGAACATTAGGATTATGAGAAATCCTAAGAAAGTATTAGGGTTTGTGAGAAGCCCTAAGCTATACCCTAAAATCCCCAAATTACTATCTAACTACACAACCTTAATCCCTAATCTACAGTTACTCCTTTCTTCTTCTTCTTCTTCTTCACTATTTTCAAACCTCAAAACCCATACCCTCCTCCCTCCCATCCCGACGTCCTCTGTCGTTGCCCTCCTCCTCTTCTCGTCAACTTCCCGTCGCCCCTCCTTTGCACCTCACGACGTCACCTTCCCTTTTCTTCATCGAACCACCATCGCTCCCAATCTCACACGCCACCACCCCGATGCCGCAGCCTACACACCCGGCTACCACCACCAACACCTCCACCTCGCATCTCCCATCAGCAACCTTGTTCGACCACCCTGGATGACGACAACCAGGCACCATCTTCCCCTATACCCTCATTGCAAGCATCAGCCCGAATCAAGTTCCTTCTCCTTCACCCCTAGCGCACAACAGCAACAAATTGGACCAGATCTGAACTAAATCTTTGATCGGATAACTTTGGTGGATCACAGTGTTTCAACTCAGATTCGAGGCACTTTCTTCGGACACCGTTAACTTCTTTCATTTCTCCATTTTTCGTGTGATACTGCTTTATCATCTCTAGAGTATTATCTAAATTTACTGTCGTCCACAAATATTGAGTGTGTGTGTGTGCGCTTCTATTTGCTAATTAGAGTACAAATTATTATTGCATATCTTACATGCTAAGAACGCTTAGGTATAATTATTGATTGTTAGAATTAAATCTTTAATTGGGCTTGTTAAACTTATTTCATATCTTGATAATCCGTCAACACCAATTAGTAGTTTTAATTCTAACTCAATCAACATAACTTATTGGTAAACTTAATCTTTTAAAAATTCTTGGAAATTCTCGACTAAGGGTTAAGTTTACATCACCTTCACATGCCTTGGGATAGGGGGAAATCGTCTGAAGGATTGCGGACTATGTTGTTAGACTTTTTCGTGGCTCTGTTCGTCTTTATGATAGAACCCTTGAGTTGAGGTTTGTTGGCTTATCTTGGCTCATACCGATCCTTTCCCAAATGTACTCTTCCAAGTGGCATGGTTTATGGTTTAATTGCACATATTTACATAATCACAGGCATACTTCTTACTTTAGTTTAATGGCAAATCTTACATTGTTCCATTAGAATACATCATACAACTAGGGGAAACAATCGAATATATCATACATATTCTCGGATCTGTCTCTTCAGAAGGATGTATCTTTCTTGTGCACAAACTGGAAATCACAAGTAAACAGAAAATTTTATTGTGTGCAGATTTCTGAGCTAGATGATACTCCTCAAGTCAGGAATCCAGCTTGCCTGGTATACATAGGTATATTTTATTTTTTATATTTTCTGTAATTTTATAAATTTTTGTATAAAGTAACTGTATTCTTAACTTAAAGGTAATTTGGATGAAAGGGTGACTGACAAAGTATTATATGAGATTCTTATCCAGGTAGGTCATGACCATGTAGTCGACCTACATATGCCTAGGGATATATAGGGAGACAAAGTGACAAACTGTCTGAAGGGATTTGCGTTTGCTGAATATGAAACTGAGGATTTCGAGAACTACGCTGTTAGAGCATTCCCAATGGAACCACATCGATCTCCATCCTCATTTTGGAGTTTCATTTTAGCATATTCCTTGGAATATGTCATTTTGATTTGGGGTTTCAAATGATGTGCTCGAATGGTACCCCATTTTGGGGTTTTAAATATTTTTTTGTAAATTATTTTTTTGTGCACAAAACTAATTTTTTGAATGCAAAAAGATAATACAAATTATTAACATTATAATACAATTAATTAGAAATAGATAATGAACACACTCCTTACATTAGAAATAGATAATTAAAAGTTATAATACAATTAGAAATAGATAATTAAAAAGTTATAATCAATGGGAGAGTTTGTAACCAAATAAGCACGTGCATTGTAACCAAACAAACACGTGCAATGCACATGCATAACTAATATAAAGGAGGTCTTAGGTTCGATGTCAGACAACGTCGATTTTTTTAAAAAAATATATATTTATTTATACAGACATACCTCGCACGTGTAAATTACTAGTACAATTAATTAGAAATAATATAATTATTGTCGATTATTATCTTAAAAAAAACTACTTAACAGAAGATTAAAGAAACAAATCAAACAAACAAGTAAATAATTTTATTCATATATTACAAATTTCAAATAAGGGGAGGGGTTCTTGCAAAAGAAACCCATTTGCGGTTTCAGGATGGAACCACATAAATGCGGTTTCATTCTAAAATCGGCATTTAAAATGCGGATTGGGCCCCACATTTGAGGAACGGTTGGGAGGGGGGTTTCTAAAAAAAAAAAATGGCAATGGGGGAGGTTTTAGGGAACGATCGATAGGGAATGCTCTTAGGCTTTTCTCCAACCTTGTTCGTCTTTATGATAGAACACTCAAGTTTCAGGTGTGTTTTATCTTGTCCCGTACCCTTCTCCAAATCTACTCCTCAAAATGCCATGATCTATGATCTTGCTTTTAGTTTAATGATAGACTTTGAGGGTGTTATGTCACAGTGCTTAGAGTGCACTACTAGGAGAAAAAAAAAAAAAGAATACATTATACAGAATATTCTTACTCTGAGTCCCCCCCTAAGAGCTGAAAATCACTTTTAAGTAAACTACTATTAATATACAGATTGCTCGGCAAGAAGAATCCGCCAGCAGTAATCCTGGCACATCAGAATCGAAGGAGACATAACAATATTCCAGCACCAGCGATTCCAAATAGACGGGTTTTGGGGGGGTTGCGTTGAATAGGGAACTGAGCTGATCTGGTTGTACAAACTGTTGTGTTGTAATAAGTGTGTCTGAAATCTATCATGATCAATCCTAGGTTAATCAGTTTGCTGATTGTAAAAATCTGCTGTTTTCAACTTCTATACAAGTGATGCTAAACCGAAACTGGGTAGGTTACTATGAAAGTTGATTTTTAACTTAACGACTCTTATGGTTTTCAATATATATTTTTTAATTCCTGGGAGTAATTAATACCTATGTGCAATGTTTTAGTAATTAATAGAACTTGGAGCATCTGTTTCTTCTTTGTTACGTACTCTAGCTGCTATATATTAGTATTGCTCTTTACGATTATGTTCTCTATGCTTCGACAGTTGTTCAGGTTGCCGCGTTGGATAGAGGTCCTGGTTGTATTTTTATTAGGTGTATTCTGTAAACCTGATTATTTTTCGGTGGACTGCTGTAACTCTTTGAGTCTGTGTTGTACTGCGGTTCTACAATTCCTGCCTTTTGTATTTCCTTTCTATTGTTTTGTTTTGTTGCTTTCCTCCTAGTGCATGTATTATCTTGTTATACTGCTCGGTAATGAAATCTTTACACACATGCGCGCACACACAAATGTTTGTAAAGGAGCATATTTCTTCATATCTTAACTCATCATGAATGTTACAATACAAACAGGGCCGGGCCGGTCCAAGGGTAAAGCAACCAAAGCTAGGACTTTAGGCCTAAAAAAAAAATTTATCTAAAGAGCCTCCTCACATACCAAAAAAGTCCGAAATTGATTACAATAATATAATAATAAGGGCCTCCTCATATACCAAAAAGTCCGAAATTGATTACAATAATATAATAAATGATTTTGCATCTCAAAAAGCCTGAAAGATAACATTTAAATAAAAATATATTAATTTTAACAAAATATTATTATAAGCTTTTAAAAGGTTTCATTTCGGAGTTCTCTTTAGGCCTCAATAAGTGTTGGGCCGGCCTGATTATACAAATCCTTCAACTAGACCACTAGTACTACTCTGCTTCCTTCTCCCACCAAAAACTTATAATACACAATTACATATTTTGCATCCTAGTACCTGCAAACCTCAAATATATTTTCTTGTAGGCTGACGAAATTCTTTCTGTGGTTGAGGAACCCATGAATCATGATAATATACAGCCAATAAATATGTATATGTTTTCATTATATAACTAGATGAAATAGGATGATATTTTACCATCTTTTCTTTTTGAATAAAGTGATACATCACAAACTGGTCTCAAACCCTTATCCATCCCACCCCTTCACCATCTCGATCAGCTTCTATTTACCATCTTTGATTCAGAAAAAAAAAAAAAACTAATTAAACAAACAAAAAAGTTACAAAAAAACACAACCAAAGAATACTCTCAATACTTGTACATAAACTGCATCTACAAAACCATATCGCTATAATTGCCCAAAAAGATTAGCAACCAATTAATTAACTGATTGATTATCTAATGACTATGTTGTACATACACTTTCTCTTTAGTAGCCATATTGAATCGCACACCTGCCGGACACCCCAATCCGACACGACACTTAATAGTTTTGGGGTAGTTTTTCAAAACACTCTGTCTCTGTGTGTCGGCGTCTCACTGTGCCCGTGTCGGCGTGTTCATGGCCGTGCTTCTCAGTCTAATGACCAACTCCAGGACTCGGGCCAGAATCCTTAATAGCCCCCACAGCAAGAGAATCCAGCACCAAAGCACTCAGAAACCCTTCGGTTAATGGTCCTCTGTATTTGCTTCTTCTTTCAGCTCCTTCCAAAACATTCAGTGGCCTACTCTCTATTTCAGAGAAGAAGAAGATGAGACCAATCAAAAGAAGCATTATCATCACTTGTTGAAACAGTAAGTTTGTTCTAATAACTAGGGCCATTTCTAAGGATGATTAGTATTATTAGTATCTTGTTTATTTGTGAGAGAGGAAGAGAGGTATATATAGACTATAGAGTCAAGAGTGTGTGGCAGTTGAGCACGTGGAATAGAAAATTGCAGTGAGGAAAGGGCCAGGTGTTGCATGTAAATAAAGACATAGAAGAGTATAAGTATTGGTAGAATTTGGAGACTAGGGCTTGACAATTTCAGAAGGGGGAAGAAATTGGAGTTTTTAGAAGGCAACTAGCTACCAGCATGTTTGGGTACACAAAGTGCAAAACTAGTGGGCATGCAATTATTGGTCTTTATATACAGTCCTTAATTATTATTTTTTTGCGCATGTTTGTTGTTAGAAACAGAGTATTACAAAACTCTTATTTCTTTTTATTATTTTTTATGTTTTTGATATATAGGATAGAGTCGGAAGACTCTAACCGATAAAAGCAATATATTAATAATAACCGAAAGTTGCTTACAGAGGAACGATTTACAAGCAGCAAAACCGCAACAACAAAAAATACAATAACTCAGTTGAAATGCATAAAGCTCACAGTCCAAATAAGAAATTTGCAAGAAAAAGGAACAAAACATGAAAATGGAAAATCAAATCAATAATCTCAATCGAGAAAAGATGGAATGATGCAATCAGCTAGGCATTGAGTGACAACAAGGAAGAACAACAGCAGCAAGGTAGGTCAACAACGATGAACCAACCCTCCTACCATCGGAAGGAGAAAAAGAGAAAACCTCCTAACGCAAAGCAGCACAAGAGTACAGTTCTCATCAGCACAGAAAACGTAACCTGAACAAAACAAAGAGGAAGAGAAAACCATACCTGATGCAAACCAAGCAAGAAGCAAAAAAATACTACGCGAAAGAACAATAACAGGAGAACAACAGAGGTACAGCTAAAAGAATAACAGGAGAACAAGGCACAAGAAAAATACTAGATTTAAAAAACAAAGACAAAGCGGATAGCATTGCGAAAGAACAATAACAAGAGAAAAATGCCAGGAGAAAAATACTACGCGAAAGAACAATAGCAGGAGAACAATAACAGGATAGCATTGCGTCAGCCCACGAGATGGTTTTCAGAGGAAACAAAGACAAAGTGAATGACTTTCTTCTCAAACTGGATTTCGAAAAAGCCTATGATACTGTGGAATGGGACTGTGTGGATGAGGCGCTACAGCTAAAAGGCTTCGAAGCGAAATGGAGGATGTGGATGAAGATGTGTGTGAGAAATGACAAATCATTCATTCAAGATAATGGAGCGAGAGGTAAAGAAATCAGATGCAAGAGATGACTGAGATAGGGGAATCCACTATCGCCACTTATTTTTACAATCATTGCCAACGGGCTTGTAGAAATGAATAAGAGAGAAATAGAGGGAGGGCTTAGCAAGGGAGTGAAAGTAAAAGGAATCGCGACACATTTGTCAATCCTACAATATGCAGACGATAATCTCATGTTTGGGGTGGCTCAGGTGGAGGAAATAATGTCTGTTCGAATATTGCTTAGATGTTATGAGTTCTGGTCTGAACTGGTGGTTAATCTTCACAAGAGTTGTGTCACTGCACTTAGCAACAACAACGCGAACCCGATTGAGATTATATCCTCATTGTTAGATTGTGAGAAAGGAGAATATCCACTCAAGTACTTAGGTACCTCTATCAGACCTAGAAAAATGATTAAGGATGATTGGGTGCATCTTATTGAAAAGATTGAGAAGAAACTGGTTGGCTGGAAATGAAAGTTTTTATCTCTCAAAGGTAGAATCATTATCATCAACTCCGTTCTCAGTAGTCTTCCAACATACCTCATGTCTATTTATGAGATCCCCAATTGGGTTATTGAAATAATCGATAGATGCAGGCGCCGATTCATGTGGAAAGGAAATCGTGAGGAAAACAAGGGGTTTCATTTGATGAAGTGTGATAGGGTATGTAAGAGGAGAGAGTTCGGAGGTCTGGGTATTGTCAACCTACAGAATATGAACAAGGCACTTCTCTCCAAATGGTGGTAGAAAATGTACAAACAACGAAAGGCGTGGTGGAGCAATTTGTTCATGAGATATCGAAGACGGAAAATTGTTAAATATGGAGGAAGATGCAAGCAAGGAAAGGTGTCATTCTTATGGAAAGGAATTTCTAAGGTGGGAGATATTTACCATTCGAATACGAATTGCAAGCTAGGGAACGGGAGCAATACTAGATTCTGGAAGAACAAGTGGTGTGGGGCTAACACCCTACAATCTCTTTTTCCTTAGTTAGCAAGCGAAGTTACTAGGGAGGATGACCTCGTGACAGACGTGTGGAAGAATAAGGAACTGAGATTTGTATTCAGAGGCACCCTATCCAACGTAGGGGAGATACAACTAGAGATGCTAAAAACTATGCTGGAGGGAGTGGGGCGTCTGGATAGGGGAGGTGAGGTTGAAAGAGAGTGGAGACTAAATTCTTCGCATACGTTCTCAATTAGCTCCATGTACGGCTTCTTGAATGATGGGGGAATTAGAAACAATCAGACTAGTACTATTTGGAAGTCGAAAGTACCGAATAAGGTGAAAGCCTTCCTCTGGTTGGTACAGAACAACACTATTCTTTCCAAAACGAACCTTAGGAAATGCAATATCCCGATCGATGTAATGTGCCAACGATGTAACTTGGGAGAGGAGGACACTAAACATATTTTCATTCTATGCCCTGGAGCTAGACTTACTTGGGAAGTCATGGAATTGGGTTTTGATATGGTAGAGATACCAAATTGTATCGACGACATATGGGGTAGCTGGAGAACCAGAAACATTACGAAAGAACATAGGGTAATCTGGGACATTACGACTGGGACAATCTTGTGGTCACTTTGGCTTGATAGAAATAATTTATGCTTTCGTAATACTAGATGTAGATTTCATATGTTGCTACACAAAATACTGGTTCTAATAGATGCTTGGGCAGGTCAAACAAGAACGAGGAAGAGACTGCGCTTGGAGGGAGCATAGTAGTTGACCATGAGAGGACGGCAGTCACCTCCTTTCTTTTCTTTTTGGAGGCGGAACATGTAGGAGGTTTCTATTATTTTGGGTTTGTTGTACTGGAGTATTGTTTGTATGTGCCATAGTGCACTGTAATAGCTTAGAATTGTATTATTGATTACTTTTTGTTTCGTTAATCTTTCATTAATGAAATTGGTGACCTCGGTCACTTTTATTTGTAAAAAAAAAAACAGAGGTAAAGCTCCAAAGAGATAATGGCATTAAGAAAACATAAAGAGAAAAACACAGTTATAAGAACATAACAAGAGGAACACAAAACGCGTGTGTAAGCAAGTAGCATAAACAAGGACATTATAAGCTTGGGTTGCACCCAAAATAAACAACATCCAGAAAGGCAGGACACGGCAGTCATAGACCCCAAGAACAAAAGCATCAGATCAAAGCAACAAATTCCAAGCGAAGGGAAACCCAAAAAACCTATTAAGGAAACAAGCAAAATCGGGGTAGGAGCTGGAGGCCAGAAAGTCCAATGGCCGTAGATGATCAATTCTGCACCGCAAAAGAAAAAGACAAAACACATAAGAAGAATAGCCTGAAACGAAGCTTAAGGAGGAAGAAAGCTAGTATGTAAGAAAACAGCCACCGCAACATCAAGTAGATGAAGTTGAAGTGCATAAACATTGTTTTGTGTTAAAACACTAGCCCAAAACTGAGTAGAGAAAAAAAAGTCTTCAATAGGACAACTAATTGAACGAGATGATGAAACCAAATAACATATTTCCATCTTGCAAGTGTTAGTGTGATTAATTGGTAAACTTTTTCCCTTGATGAACAAGAGGTCTGTAGTTTCAATCTCCCGTACACAAAAAATCTCCAAATAGTATATATTCAGAATAAAGTGTGAATGCATGTATATAACTACGGCCTTATTAAAATAATAATAAAATAAAAAATTTCCCACATCTTCTGAGTGGGAAGAAAACAACAACACATCAGAAAAAGATAATATTTATGATGAAGTGTACAACTATCATTCTTCAACTATTATTCTTTCACTATCAACGGAATAGGTCAAAAAAAAAAAAATTATAGTATTTTTACAGTTAATTTGTGCTCTGTATCACATTTCTCTCTCTTTTTTTTGCTGTACTTCAGAGATCTTCGATGTTGTTGGAAAAAAACGTATAATATATAAGATAAAGATTACGTTAAATGGTTGGAAATATTTTGATAATTGATCAGTAAAAATGTTTCGAAGGAAAATTTTATTAGGAACTGCAATTTGTATCTTCAGTGAAGTAAATATTCTCTAACTTAGATGAACGATAAAGAGCATTCCAATATCCTTTTGAGTACTCTTCATGCATGTATGTTTGGGATCTAGTCTTGGACTCGATCGAGAGTTGAAAGGATATGGAGGAATTTTGTGCATGGAATTATGGGAAGATTGAGGTGCATGCTGCCTTTGAAGTTTCAACCCAATATAGTTAGCAGTCCCCAGCCCCCATACGCAAGTATTAATATAAAATATTTTATTTAGGCTCCTTTTTTCAATTCATCTACAGTAAAAAAAATCCGATTACGTATGTCATTTTTGAGTGGATTTTTTTGTTTTGTTTTTTTTTTTTTTTTTGAAGTTTAGGCTATTTTCAAGTTTGTCTTTTAAATAACTTTTGAAGAATATATTATAAGCTAATGTTGAAACAATTATTCAACTTTGTATATTAGAGGATAGAAACTCGTGTGCAAATAAGATGTAAACTTTGTACATTTTGATCACTACTAAAAGACTGTTTCACTGAGTAGTATACATATCTATTCTATTATTCTTTTCTCTTTCTTTTCCCTCTCGTGACAGTCGTTACAATGTATACATCTCACATCAAACAAAAGTTTTGGTTGGCAAAGAAATTAAAACTTGTTCTCCCTCAAGTCCATGTCTCAAGCCCATTTCCAAGTTTCTTCTGATCTCTATCTTACCTCTCTTAGTGCTCATTTTCTCTCTAACTTTACTTGACTCATGCATTTTCTGATCTATCACTTTCTCAAATTAATTAATTTCACAAGTTATGACACAATAAGCCTACTACCATCAGCTAACAGTTCTTTGCCATGGAAATGACCAAAGGATATATTGAAATATGAATATGCATTCTCTCAGTTAAGTTGTTCGACTAATGTATCTTCTGATAGATCAGCACCGTCCATAGTTCAACACCCGATTAAAGTATCATCACAACACTCAAAATTCAAATATCAAACCAAGTAAATATATGAAATAGTACTATTTCCACCACCACTTTCACTACATGCACATTGGAGAAAAAAAAAATCGAAAAGAAAATCACACAAAATTCAACCCTCGCATATACAAAATTACCCAAAACAAAAGATCTCTTTAGATGGTAGAGAAAGAACAAGCTAGTCTTTGCAGTCTCAACCTTTAGTCATGGATTTATTTACCATGGCCTTGTCCCGGACTCGGGCCTGAATCCATTAACCCTACAATTGTGCCATTACGATGCCCACCTCCTCCTCCTGAGCTTGGACCTTCATTCTTAGCCCCCTCAATTGATGATATATTTTTCTTTGGTCCTTGTACCACCTCTTCGTTTTTAGTGAGTGGTCTAGCTTCTACAGAGAGAATGATGCACGCTTCCATGAGAACTATGAGAAGTAGACCAAGAGCTTTCACTCTTCTGTTCATTTTCTCACTTGCTTACGACTTTGGAATACAAGAAGTTAGCTACTCCACTTGATAGGGTTTCTATTTATAGAACATGATGGAAGTTTTCCAGTTAAACCCTTCAAAATTTTGATTTCGAACTTTGCATTTTTAATAATATCTATTATTTGAAATAAATTCGTTTTTATGCACATTACAAGTACCAAGAATCACATATTAATGATGGGTTAAACGTTTTTTTGAAAATTTGAGAAGTATATTGCTCAAAACGTATCTCAATAATGTTGATTCAATTAACGATCGCGAACCAGAAAGGTACAGAAGTCAACATCTAATAGCAAGATTCTAAAATAGATGTTCAAAGTTTGTAGGCTAATGGAGAAGGAGCATTAGTCAATTCATTTGGCTTTCAACCTTCTGTAACACTCCGTAAATTGAGTTATAATAATTTTGCTCTAGCATATATTATGCACGGATATTTTTTATTATTTCGTATAATATCTTATGTAATACACTAAATATTTTTAGATATTAATTTGTAGTATATAAATATTTGGGAATGACCCATATGCAGATATACTATTTTGTGAACTTGAGGACTTAAGAGCAATTGAGTTGGTGACTAGGGATTTCTAGGAAATGAATATCATGAAGGGGGCCTTAATAAAATTATTCATTCCTTTATCAAGCATGGATCGTGCTGGTTAGCGGAATGGTTAGCGGAATGGTTAGGAGAGGTTGTTAAATAATGTAGGAAGATGTTTAAGAGATCATGTGGTTAAATGATGTAGCAAGAGGCGATTGAATGTTGTAGGAAGAGGTGAATAAATGAAGAATGAAAAAGACAATGAGAGCTTGTAAGTGTTTGTATATAAAAGCCAAGAATGCCTCCCCTCATTCTCCATCGTTCATCTTTTTTCTTCCACCTAAACTGAAGATCTTTGGAGTTGAAATTTTTCCTGTTAAGTTTATCAAGTTTGGTGTTGGAACGCTTCATGGAGCTTAGAAGCAATCAAATACAGAAGCTATAGGTGGGTAACAACTACTCAGATTTCAATTATATTGTAGGGTGTATGCATGTTAGAGAAACTATATATGTTGGAGTTGATAAGTATTCGTACTTAAATTGATTGAATAATGTGTGAATTGTTGTCAATTTATTTTGCAAATTACAGTAAGATTAACTTGGAAATATTTTACAGTTTTTGTCCTAAATTTTAAATTTAATTCCGAAAATCGTTTCTCTTTGACTAGATGTAGTTTGAAGTTGAAACTTTTATATATGTACCCCGTATATGTCTATAACATCTCAAAAAAAAATCATGATGTTTGGATGTCATTTGTTATTTTAAATAAATCTGTAATCATTCCTGGTTAAGAACTGAAACATGCTCATATTATATAATTATGTCCTAAATATCATGCTTACTTCCAAACATTATTTCTTTACAAATATATGGAATTTGAAGCTGAACTTATTATATGTGAATTTAAGTATATGTTTATAATAGGTCCACAAAAATTCATGAGGATTGGATATCGTTTCATATTTTAAACAAATCCGAACTTAGGACTGGTTGACAGCATAACCTTGGTTCTGAAATTTTTTACACCTTCTGGTTTCTAACCATTTTAGCATCTTCTATGCAGTATTTTGAGGAAACTTAAAGCTAAAAATTTGAATTGGATTCGTTAATATTTCTTTCGAGTCTAAGAAATCAAATTTTCATGAAGTGTGAGATTTTCGGTGATTTTTATAAGTAGCAAGAGCTATAGTTTTTTGGAACATAAACCTATTGTTTTGCAAGTGGATTTAGACCCAAAAAAAACATGGTTAAATTGAGATGTTCTTAATTACAATGTTATAATAGACTCGTTCACGTTTCATATAAAACTGAGAAATCCATTTTTCTGATAAGTAATGAAATTTATATGGTTTTTGCAATACTACTATGTTGTTGTTCAAAAACATAGTTGAATATTCAAACGGTGGATTCTATATATGGGATTAAAGATACGCTCAGAAAATCCATGTGTGTGGGATAAGGATAGGCCAGGAAGGTCCATGAAATGGCTGGTAAAGAGCTGAGGCTCATAGAAATGTTTATAACTGAGAATACCCCTATAAATCTGCATGTGTGGGCTAAGGGTTGGCCGGTAAGGTCCATGAATCTGAAACAATGACTTGGTCAAATGCAAGAAAATCATTGTGACTTAGGCGAGATTTAAGTCCGGTAGAGTTATAGAACTCCTAGGGAGGAGTGGAATTGGGTCGGTGTGACCAAGATTCCAATTTTTGTGAAATGTATGTCCAAAATATGGATCGTTCAGTCTGTGGTATAATCTTGCACCTTTTAGACTCAAATCTCGCATTAGTTAAATTAAGATTTTGCATTAGAAAAAGATATGACGGAAACAATGACGGATATGTTCGGTAAAGTACTTGCGGTTCCTAGGAATGTTCGGGACTGAGGATATGCCCAGTCAATCCATGTGTGTGGGTTAAGAGTAAGTCGGTAAGGTCAACGAAATGACCGGTAAAGAGCTTAATTGCGGTTCCTATGAATGTTTGGGACTGAGGATACGCCATGTAAATCCACGGTGTGTGGGGTAGAGGTAGGCTGTAAGGTCCGTAATTATGGGAGTTCTACTTGCTAGCTGGGGTTCGTGACTGCGGATACGCCCGTTAAATCCACGATTTGTGGGCTAGGGGTAAGCCGATAAGGTCCAATATCCTGGGGATGCAACTTACATGTGATTACGCTTGGAGTACAAATTATTGAATTTAGACATTGCATAGCGAGAGATTGAACCATGTAAAGTGAAGAAACGCTAGTAACTTACATTCAGAAACTATGTTGTATGGGCGGCATACCGTTTCAAACAAGCGTGCATTAGAATAACAAATTTGAATTGTGCATGCAGGGCGGGCCGAGTTTACGATGACTCGAGGCGAACTCCCGAAATGGGGCCCCATACAAATTTTGTTTATTTAAAAAAAATGATTAAAAAATTTTGGAATGTTTTTTTAAAAACAAAGCCCAAAAAAAAATTTCGGTGGCCCTTAAAAAATCAATATGCTCAAAATAAGTATATATAAATATAAGACAAAAAAAATCGGGGGGGGGGGGGGGGGGGGGGTAAAATTGGGGAAATTTTGGAGGTCCAAGATGGCCGCCTTCGTTGCCTCCATTGGGGGGTCAGCCCTGTGTGCATGTTAGCATAGTAAGTATATGTTTGACACTCTAGTAAATTGGTTCCACACACACTCATACGACATTATATAATTGACTATTTTTCTGTTACATTTAATATATACATCGATTCAAGTTTTTCTTCTATTATGCTATTTTTGGGGAGTTAGTTGAAATTGTTGGGATTATTAATTATCATCGGCCTCACAAGCTGATGATCCTACAAATTGTGGTTTTGCTGGTAGCTTGAGGTGTTAACATAGAAGTGTGACATCCTGAGCCCGTCATCTTGTCAATCCAAGTGATTTAGACTTGTAATTAGATTTATGTATTATCGTGTATTATATTATATTTATGTACTCAATTGAAGTAAAAGTAACTAAGTGTGTCACGAAATTTTTAGTGTATAAAATTCGGGGCGTTACATTATCAGCTCTCTGAGTAGTCCAACGTGGTGACTTGTCCAGCCATGTTATCAGGAGACTGTTGTGGCTGACAAATGTTGTCTAAGAGCATCTGTAGTCGTTGAGGGATAAAATATGCATATATGCATAAATGGAAATAGCAATCGAAGTTTTGCTGCAGTCGTCAAAAGATATTTTTTAGCTTTTTATACTAAAATAATAAGCGACGACACTTCATGTGCCGTCGGAGAAAAAAATTAATAAAAAAAAATTTTAATTGGAGCGACGACACTCGAAATGCCGTCGGAGGAATAAAAATTCGTCCTCGAGGTGCAAATAAAAAATTACAAAAAAATTATAAAAAATTACAGAAATGTTTCAGAAATTACGAAAAAATTACAAAAAATTACAAAAACATTCCAGAAATTGTAAAAAAATTACAAAATTGCAAAAATATTTCATAAATTGCAAAAGAATATAAAATTGCAAAAAACTCCGGACGGCACATGAAGTGCCGTCCAACAAAAGGGATATATGGATATTTCAAGTGCCGTCTCTCATATATGGATATTTCTCAAAATCTCTCTCATTTTTGGCAATGTACTGTAGCCAAATATGCATATTTGGCAAACGACTGCAGTTCCGTTTTGTGTCTATGCATATTTGGCAAACGACTACAGATTCTCTAACAAGGTATTTAAAGTGAATGCTCCCGTATATGCAGGTATTATGTATATTACATATCACAACTATAAAAGCGATGAACTTTTTATTAAAAAATATAAATAAGAAAGATGGGAGTATATGCGAAGTTACAAATACAGCACATGGGACTATTGGGATAAGTGGATAAGTGGGTTTGGTGCATGCTTAGGAAACAAATAGGTCAACAAAAAAAAAAAAATTATATACAGTAGTTTTTTTTTTAATAGTTTGTGCTCCTATCACAATTCTCTCTTTTTCACTATACTCCAGAGATCTTCGGAATTTTCAGAAGAAAAAAAAACATATAATTTATAAGATAAATAATACATTAAATGGTCGGAAATATTTTGATAATTCAACAGTCAAAATGTTTCAAAGGAATTTTTTTTGTTTTTATTAGGAACTGCTCAATTTGTATTTTCAGTGAACCAAAATATTCTCTAACTTAGATGAACGATATATAAAGTACTCAAGTATCCTTTTAGACTCTTCAAGTACGGATGTTTGGGATCTGGTCTTCGACTTGATCAAGAGTTGAAAGGAAAACATGCAGGAATTTTGTGCATGGAATTATGGGAAGATTGAGGGGCTGCCTTTGAAGTTTGAACACAATCTAGTTAGCAGTCCCCAGTCCCCATACGCAAGCATTAACATAAGGGGGGGCGTTTTGAGACGCGAATTATGAAATTTCTTGGAATGAGCAGATTCTAAAAAATATGAGGTAGAAATTATGATTCTCAGAAGTTGTAATACTGTAAGACATTATATTTTAAAAAATATTTTATTATTGTGTTTAATTTAGACCAATTTATTTCCACATCTCTTCTCAATCTCTTCTCAACGTACATGGCAGAATCTCTAGAAGATGATGATGAATATCTCCCGTTTCTCATCCTTTTCACCTCTTCGTTCAGAATGCTACCCACCACATCCTGTAGAGTCGTCGAATCTATCATAGTGCCTGTAATAGTCCGTTCCACCGTACCATAACTATCGGGTAAAGTAGACAGAAGTAACAATGACTGCCCCCTCTCTGAAAACTTCAAACCAGCAGCTTCCATCTGGTTGTAAATCATACATTAATTGTTCACATGCTCTACTACTGAACCTCCTTCCTTAAACTTAATATTAATCAATTTCTTCAGATGAAGAATTTGATTAGATGCCGACGATTTCTCATACATATTCGTGAGAATCTCCATAGCCTCCTTTATGGTCTTTGTCTTTGAGATATGAAATAACACCTTCCTACTCAGCCCCAGCTGAATCTGCCCCAGCGCCTTCTGATCCAAATGATTCCACTCCGCCAAGACCTTCGCATCCTTGTCTGCACCAACCGACTTCTCATCAAACAACGGACCATCAAGATCTTTCTGACGAAGATACGCTATCATCTGAATCTTCCACATCGCGAAGTCACTCCCATCGAATCTCTCAATCTTCATCTTATTATCGGTCATCTCGAACCAACTACTCTGATACCACTTGTCAAGCTCTGATACCACTTGTCAGAGAAATTTACTCCCAACTCGTAGTGCTAATAGCGGAAGTACACCACAAGCAATAGAGACTCCCAAAAAATAGATGAACCAAGAACAAGCCACCACAATATATGGATTTCATAAGAACACAACAAATATGCAGAGAAAACCAATATTTCTTATTCCCAAAGAAATACAAAGATTACAAGAAAGATTACAACTCTCAATCTCTCTCTCTCTCAGCTTTGAAACACTCGGCACAATCTCTCTTGAAATTGAATAATGATTACGGCTAGATTACCAAACCCTAGAGTTTACGGCCATATATATAGCCCCCAAGCAAATCCTAAAAGATAAACATAAATATAGCAAATTGGTCCTTTCTCCCGTAAGCCCAAAAGAGACAATCAGCGTCGGTGTCGGTCGACCGCACCCCAAGCCGGTCGACCGCATCGTGCGGAATCAATCCAGAGGGCTTACTGGTCGACCGCACCCCTAGTGTCGGTCGACCGTCCCCTCCTCTGTTGGACGCCTGCACTCAAAGAACCCCCAGTCGACTGGGTTGGTCGACCGCACCCCTGACCGGTCGACCGCAACCCTCCAGACTTCACTTCTTCTTCTTACTGCTTGTCTTCTCTTGCTTCTTTGTCTCCTTCTCTTCTTCTCCAACTTCAAGTACCTCATGCCTACGTGTATTTGAGATCACAATTCTTAACACGCGACACATGCAAAATCAATATTGATATATATCTTATAAAATTTGAGTACAGTAACAAATAGATGACTCAAAAGTTTATATTATGATTCTAATATATTTCAACCTGGTAGATAAAAACATAACAAAAAAAAAATGAAAAACACGTAGTACAAATACATGATCTTCGTCATACATGGATTACAATTATCAATAAAATATATTATTTATAACTTAGTAGGCAAAGTCCCCTTCAATTTTTTTGTTAATAATGGTGGGTACTATTATTAAAATTGATACATTATACTGAAATATATATCTTACATATTTATTTTCAGTCTCTAATTGGACATTCCTCTTTATATATAAACTAGTAATTAACACGTGCGATGCACGTTTTAATAATTTTAAAAAATAAAAATAAAAATTCTGACGTAGGAAGGACTCGAACCTGAAACCTCATTTACATTAGTTATGTACGTGTATTGCACATGTTGGTAGATTTACAAATGACATTAAGGCCTTCTCCCATTATAATATTAGAGATATGCACCAATCCCACCACGATAAGGCACTAACAAATTTGTTGGAGGGAACATAGAGCTGTAATATGATAAGGTAGAAAGATTATCAAAAATCTGGAGGGTGATTTTGTAACACGATAATCTCAGTTATTTTTTATGTGGAGAAATACACAAATCTCATCTTTTTAAAGAGAAATGTATATTCTTACCAACAAAGAATTTTGATTCTATTGGGAATTTAAAAATCTTTCCAAAATTAAACTCATATCTTACCAAATCAAATTACTCAGAGGATAATCATAGATTCTCTTGTATATTAGTAGTATACCAAGCACTCCCTAAAATATTTTATTTAAGCACCTTTTCTAATCTTAAACTCCTTTTTTTCAATCCATGTACATGTACAATTATTTTCTTTCGATGAGTATATCATCTTTGATTATTATTTTTTCAAATATAAGCTATTTTCAAGGTTAGGCTATTTTAAAGTTTGCCTTCTAAGGAACTTTTGAAGAACATGTTATAACCTTATGTACAAACAATTATTCAACTTCACTCATTTCCTCGACCTTCTTCCGATCCATCTCTTTCTCTAGTTAATTAACTTCACAAGTCTTTTTTTCCTTTTTTTTTCTTTTCTTTTTATTTTGATTGAAGGAAAAGATGGAATATGGCCACATTTTTTTATTAATAAGAAATTAAAGAAACAAACCCAGAGTACTGGACCAGTTACAACCTACAGACAGAAAATAGAACATATATGAAGCAACATAACCCCTACAAACAACAAATTCCTCAAACAACCCTAGAGGGTGGGCCGACAAATATGCTCGGTCCAACAAAATTGTATGTACGTCAGTTTAGCTTCGTACACTGCCTCCATGGCACATGTACACCCACCTAAAACTAGTCTGGCAGGAATTTATCTGCCGCCGATCCCTGCCTTCACTTCGCTGGGGGACCCCATCTTTGGGGCCAAGCCCCGCAGGCCGAATTTTGACAACCGTCGAGCTCAGTCTACAAGCTGGGGGCCCATATTTGGTCCCAAGCCCCGTAGGCAGAGTTTTGACAACTGCCAAACTCAGTCTACACCTCCAATCCTCCCACAAACATGTTATAATTACTCCCCCACCATAAACCGCAGTCAAGGAGAGAACCGTGAAGAGAATACCTTCGCCTCTCTCATGCTCTTACTATCTCCAGTGATTTCTCACAAATACCGACCACCACCAACATAGAGTAGTGAGGAGCAACATCTTCACTCACTCACTCTCCCACACTCTCTCTCAATCAGAAAACCAAAATAAGACCCAGCTGAATGAAGTATCACCTTCTCCTCTCGCCACACCGGGCGATGACGTTGGGCGTCAGCTTCCATTATGAGGGCGTAGTGGTGGTGGTGCCCCGTCGACTGTGGTCATCAGGTGAAGCAACCCGGATGCAGCCCCCGTCCCTCAAGAAAAACCCCAACAGAACGGGGTACAAGCTCCAGCCACTATCTTTGGCGCTGTCATCATCACAAACCCCGACTACTTCACCGACTACACCAACCTTGGAGGCCCAAATCATGGTTGCAGATCACCGTAATCGGCCCCGAGAGCGTGGACATGGTGGTGGCAGCGAAGGAACCGTTCCGACACCATCGAAGAAGACGGACGGCACTGCCATCCTCACTTACTCTCTCATCATTGCAAATCGCAAAGAGAGAAGCAAACCTTGGCTTCTTCACACGCACTACCAACCCTCGAAAAACCAAATCATAGCCGCATATCGCTGTGATTAGCTCTGAGAGTGTGGACATAGTGGCAACCTCAAAGAACATCCGGGCAAATATCTAGCAAAGCCAACCAATCCCAACCTAACCCAAACCCCAACCAGCTCACCCCCAACTCCAAATCATCACAAATCTAAAGGTCGACGCCGCCGCTTGGTCGTCGGCTCGACGGCAAGACGGTGGGATGCGTCACTCGACGGCAGGACAAGGCTCGATGGCAGGACTCGCCGCTCGACGGCTGAACGCCTCGCTCGACGGGGATGTGAAGGCGTTAGCGGCTGTGGACGTTGGTGGATCCCAGGTGGCGCCGAAGGAGGAGCTGGAGGAAGGGGACGGAGGCGAGCAACGACGGTTGATGGCTGTGGGCGACGGATGATGGATTGCGTTGGGGATGGGAGGGGGGCATCTTCGTCGACGGATCACCAGGGAGGAGAGGGAGTGGAGGGAGGGACGACGGCGGAACGAGGGGGCGACGGTGGCGAGCCCTAGCCGTCGCCCCCAGACTTTATTCAGATCTAGGATTTGCTTTGGAGATTTAGGAGTTAGTTTCTCTCTCTAGACTTTTTATTAATTTCACAAGTTATGCCTACTACCATCAACTAAATGTTCTTTGCCCTGGAAATGAGGAAAGGATTAATAAAATATGAATATGCATTCTCTCAGTTAATTTGTTCAACTGTTTTAACTTTTGTTAGATCAAAACCGTCCATAGTTCAACACTGGAATAAAGTACATCTCAACAGTCAAAATTCAAATATCCAACCAAGTAAATATTTGAAATAGTACTATTTCCACCACCATTTTTACTACATCCACATTGAAACAAAAAATAAATAGAAAAGCAAATCACACACCATTCAACCTTCGCATATGCAAAATTACCCAAAACAAAATATCTCTTTAGATGATATATATATATATATATATATATATATATATATATATATATATATATATATATATATATATATATATATAGTCCCCTTCGGTTGCACACTACTTTTGGTGTGCACTCCGTGAGCACTCACGAACTAGAGACCCTATGAAAAATCCGAACCGCTCATATTATTTTATATGCCTTAGATAGCCTAACAATAAAAAATCAAGTAATTTGAAGTTCATTTGCCCATTCATCATGTTGTTAGAATTTTCAGCCATACAATTTTGTGATGATGCAAATCATGGGCAAATGAAGTTCAAATTACTTGATTTTTTATTGTTAGGCTATCTAAGGCATATAGAACAGTATGAGCGGTTCGGATTTTTCATAGGGTCTCTAGTTCGTGAGTGCTCACGAAGTGCTCACCAAAGTAGTGTGCAACCGAAGATTTCTCTCTCTGTCTGTCTATATATATATATATATATATATATATATATATATATATATAGGGTTAATGACCTATTGACATCTAAAATTTGTGCTAATATTCTATACATACATGAAGTTATAGTAATACCCCAACAGTACCCAAACTTTTTAAAAATGGACTTATACGCACATGGTGTCCACTTCTATTAGTTTTTTAACAGTTAAGGGGTGAAAATACTTTTTACCCCCTGCCTTAAAATTTTCCTTTAAAATTACATTAAAATTTTCTTTAAAAATTCCTTTAAAATTCCTTTTAAAATTACTTCAATTACTTAAAAAATTGAACAAAAAGTCATTCAAAATCCTTCAAAATTATGAAATTACTTTATAAACAGAGCTCAAAATACTCATAAACAGAACTCAAGATGCCTGGAAATAACATAAACAGAGCTCATAATACTCATAAACAACATAAACAGATCTCAGGATGCCTGGAAACAACATAAATAGAGCTCATAATGCTCACAAACAATATAAACAGAGCTCAGGATGTCTAGAAACATAAACAGAGCTTATAATGCTCATAAACAACATAAACAGAGCTCAAGATGCCTGAAAACAACATAAATATAGCTCACAATGCTCATAAACAATATAAACAGAGCTCAAGATGCCAGGAAACAACATAAACAAAGCTCATAATGCTCATAAACAACATAAAAAACTGCTCAATATGCTTGGAAACAACATAAATATAGCTCATAATGCTCATAAATAACATAAACAACTGCTTAATATGCCTAGAAACAACATAAACGTATTTGATGTGGTATAGATGACGTGGCCCAATCAGGGCCGTCGATCTCCTCAGATTTCGCTCATCCCAGATCATCAGGTCAACAGGTCAAATGGGCCTTCTATCACTTCAGGCCCACAAACAAACGGGTCTGACCTGGCCCATTAGGGTCAGATATTTGTTTGCCCATGCCTATAAATACCAGGCCCCATCCTCACTTTCAAAGGTAATGAATCTTTTCCCACCTAAACCCTAGCTGCTCAGTCTCTTTTCCAGTGACTGTCTAGATCATCGGAGGGCCTATCGCCAGGATTTCTCCAGGTGTTTCTAAGCCTTTTGCAGGTACCACGATCATCCGAGCTCCAGCATCTCTTTCGAGTCGACCTCCAGGAACCGACCTGAGCCAAGATCGAGATCCGTCCCTTCCACTTCACAAATTATAAGAACTTACACCTGTTGCTCCCACACCGAAAACAAGCAGCATCAGGTTGGCACCGTTTGTGGGAACCCGACGGACTCGAACCTAAGCTCGGATCTTTGTTGAAGCCAAGCTCTCCCATGGCTCCTAAAATCAGAAGAGCCTTCACCGCTGGACGCTGTTGAGACCCTCCTTCTTCTCATAGCAATGTGAATAAGCAGGGATCTAACCGACCACCAGCCAATGGTACGGTAAGGCCGGGTCTGAGCGCCTCATGCTCGTTTGCCCGAGACTTACGACATATCATCAACCACCGGCAGCCCGTGAATGACCTTTGTCTTCAGCTCAGCCGATCGAGGAGAAGGGCGGATCCTTTCGACCCAGCTCCGACTCATAGCATTCTCCCATCCCGAAGTAGGGAGCACAACCATAGCCGTTCCCCTAGGGGTGGTTCACCTCCGCCCGGTCAGGATGAACAGGCTCCAGTCACGAGAGCCGAGTTTCGAGATTATAGGAATGATATCCTCTGTGCCCTCGGAGGCGATCCCGGATTTGAACAGCAAACTGCCAGCCCAAGGCGTGAAGAGGGTCGGGGTCTCGAGTCTCACAGTTTGTTCCAGCCACCGCGGTAGAACGAAGCTGTCCTCTACAGCCTCCAGGAGATGGAGAATCGCTTCGACCGCATTAACGAGGGTGGCCCATAAACCGGTTGGGCGCATCAGCGAAGTCGACCCTCGTTCTCCTCCCAAATTTTAGATGCTGAGATTCCCAGGAATTTCAGGTCACCTCAATTCGAGATCTACAATGGCGATCATGATCCAGCTGATCACATGGAAGGGTTCAAAACCCTCATGATGATTCACAGTGCATCAGATCATCTCCTATGCCGCACCTTCCCTATCACCCTGTGTGGGCCAGCTCAGGAATGGTTCTCAAAGCTTGCCCTCGGTTCGGTATTCTCGTTCGACCAACTCGAGGCAAACTTTCTCGCCCACTTCATGACCAGTCAGAAGGTCGAGAAGACAAGCGCGTCCCTCCTGGACCTCACGCAGAAGGAAGGAGAGCCCCTCCATGACTTTGTGCGGAGGTTCACAACCGAAGCAAGGACGATCTCGCCCCTCGATGCCAATGTCGCCTTGACGGCCTTTCAGCATAATGTTCGCCACGACCAGTTGAAGGCTTCTTTGGCCAAGAAACTGCCCCTAGACTTTTCCTACCTCCTCAACAGGGTCGAAAAGTACATCTGGACTGAGGAGGCCCTGCACCCCGACGGCCTAAAAGAAACCCTGGGCAAGGGGAAGAGGAAGATTAAAGAGTTCGAACCTATGAAGAAGGCCCAGAAAGATCAGTTTGCCTAGAAACGCTCCCCGCCGATCCCCCATTTTGAGAGGTGCATACTGCTGACACAAAATGTGTCGGCCATCCTCCTGGAGATCGAGGACAAGGGTATCGTCTGCCTTCCTTCCCGACCTAGCAGCACCAAGAAGAAGGACTGGAGGTTCTACTGTCGCTTCCATCGAGACAATGGGCATGAGACCGATAATTGCTGCGCCCTCAAAGACGAAATCGAATCCCTCATCCAGAGGGGATACTTGATGGAGTTCACTCGAACCACCCCTAGAGACCAGAGATATCCATGGCCGTCACCTCCTCCTCGGACGATCAGCAGGCAGCCTGAGCCCAAGCCTGAGTTCGAGGATACCGGTTTTCCGGCCATCCTTCACTACGTCCACGGCGGGCCTATGGGGGAGAATCGAACAACTCCCGCAAAGATTTCGTTCAAGAAGAGAACTCGGTCCACAACTACCAGCCCCCGTGGACCAGATTCTGGCAATCTCATTCTCCAACGAGGATCTCGAAGGCGTCTGACTGCCCCATTTTGATGCTCTGGTGATCAGCCTCGGCATGGTGAACCATGAGGTCCGACGTATCCTTGTGGACAACTATATTTCGGTCAATATTCTATTTCTGGCCGCATTCGAAAGCCTCAATCTCTCCCGCAAAAGGTTGAAGCTAGTGGTGTACATGCTTCATGGTTTCTCTGGCATCCCTATCCAAATCGAGGGAACTGTCACACTTGACGTGACGGCCGCCACGGCCCCGACCCTTCGGACCGAAGCGATTGACTTCTTGATGGTCAATATCAAGGCGGCCTATAATGTTATCCTTGGCAGACCTGGCCTTTGCAGATTTCAGGCGGTTCCTTCCGCCTACCACTTGAAGCTGAAGTTTCTCATCAATCACAGGGTGGGTGTAGTCTGGGGCAATCAGGAATCGGCACGTTCGTGCTACATGACCGCAGTAGGGGGCGGAGTCTTTCCCCTTGATGTGGTAGAACTCCATTTCGAGCAAGGCTCAGAGCCCGTAGACGTGCTGGAGGAGGTCTCTTTCTCTGAGGGAGACATGTCCAAATGGTTCCGGGTAAGCAAATCTCTGGCCCTGGACCTGAAGCTGGCATTCATCAAATGCATCCGTTAGAATTTCGACCTCTTTGCCTGAATGCCGTCCGACATGCCGGGGATTTTCGAGGACATTATAATACACCAGCTAAGCATCCGCTCGGACTCGAAGCCGGTCCAACAGAGGCGACATAAGTTCACCCCCGACAGGCAACAGGTGGTGAAAGAAGTAGGCAAACTCCTCTGGGCATAGTTTATACAGGAAGTCAGCTACCCGGAGTGGCTGGCCAATATTGTGATGGTGAAGAGGATGAGCGGGAAGTGGAGAATCTGCATAGATTTCACAGAACTTAACTAGGCCTATCCTAAAGATCCATTCCCTATCCCGAACATCGATGCCCTGATAGATGCAACCTCGGGGCACGAGCTGCTGCGCTACATGAATTCCTTTTCAGGCTACAACCAGATAAGAATGTTCCCTTCGGACATACCGAAGACTGCCTTCGTAACCAACTAAGGGCTTTAGTGTTACCGGGTCATTCCTTCGGGCTAAAGAATGCTGGCGCCACATATCAAAGGCTCTTCAACCGGGTCTTCAAAGACCTGATTTGCTGGAACATGGAAGTGTATGTTGACGATATGTTTGTCAAAAGTCACAGAGTTCAGGATCATGTCAGCGACCTAGAAGAGGCTTTTGGGGTCCTGTGATCTTACAACATGCTAAATGCGCCTTCGACTTCTCCTCGAGAAGGTTTCTCGGATTTGCGGTGAGCCAGCGCGGCATCAAGGCGAACCCCGAGAAGATTCAAGTCATCCTCGACATGGCCCCTCCGAGAAACATCAAAGAAGTCCAAAGGCTCACGGGGCAACTGGTGGCCATCGGTCATTTCCTCTCCAAGTCAGGAGAGAAGTCGCTCTCATTCTTCAAGGCCCTTCGGGGGGCGAAAAGCTTCGAGTGGGAAACCTCTCAACATGAGGTGTTTGACCAGCTTAAAGCCTACCTTCCCAACCCACTGCTCCTTAGCAAGCCTGAACTGGGCGAACCCCTCTTCCTCTACCTGGCCGCCACAGAACACGCGCTCAGTGCCTTGTTGGTTAGAGAGGGTGTACAGAAGCCCCTCTATTATGTCAGCAAGGTCATGCACGATGTCGAGGTCCGATACGGCCAGGACGGAAAAGATTGCCTACGCATTGGTGATGGCTACACAGAAACTCCGAACCTACTTCCAGGCCCACTCCGTCCGCGTCCTTACAGATCAAGCTCTAAAAATGGTCCACGACAAGTCCGAGAACTCTGGCCACTTAATCGTGGTCAATCGAGGTCAGCCAGCACGATATCATCTACCATCTTCGGACGGCCATCAAAGGCTAGGCTCTCGCTGAGTTCATTAAGGAGTGCACCATCCCCGAGTCCCCAGAAATTCAGGAGGAAATCATGACATGGGAATTCTATGTGGACGGATCATCATGCGAGGAAGGCAGCGGAGCTGGCATCATTCTTAGGGGCCCCGACGACTTCGTTGTCCAGTATTCTTTTCGACTCAATTTTCCGACCACAAACAATGAGGCGGAACATGAAGTTCTAATTGCTGGGCTTACATTGGCCTACCCGATTGGGGCAAGATGAATACGGGTCTTCAGTGATTCCCAACTCATGTTCAATCAGATCACCGGGGAGCACCGGGGAGCACAAAGCCCGCAACCTTAGAATGACCCATTACTTAGCACGTGCGAAACAGCTCCTGGAGCTCTTCGAGTAGGCGGAGGTCCGGTGGATCCCAAGAGAACAAACCTATCACGCCGACTCCTTGTCTAAACTCGCGTAGTCATCCCTCAGAGGATTAGACCGCACTATCCTAGTCGAGGTCCTCCTCAAACCCAGCATCGAAGAACCTGAAGTATTTTGCCTTGCCTCCAACGATCCAGCTGAGACATGGATGGATCCTATACAAAAATTCCTAACTAACGATGAGTTACCACAGGACTGTGCTGCGGCACGAACTATAAGAATCCGGTCCGAAAGGTTCAACTTAATTGGGGACGTGCTCATCATGCGCTCCTACACCAAGGCTGACTGGAGACTTTATCTCCGATGTTTGAAACCAGATGAAGCCAAGTATGCCCTGGAGGAGCTACACGAAGGGATTGGGGGATGTCACATGGGCAGCAGGTTGCTGACCCAAAAAGCACTCAACCACGGCTACTACTGGCCGACTATGCTACAAGACGCTCAGGACCTAGTAAAAGGGTGCGGCCCCTGCCAAAGGTTCTCTCCCATCATAAGCTCGCCCCAAGCTGAGCTAAAGTCGCTCGCCAGCCCTACCCCCTTCGCCATGTGGGGGATGGACCTAGTCGGCCCCTTTCCATAGGCTATCGGCTAAAGGCGATTCCTCATCATGGCCGGTGACGACTTCACCAAATAGGTTGAGGCAGAACCCCTAGCCACTATCACGGAGCATCAAGCCCAATAATTCTCCTGGAAGAATATCATTTGTCAGTTCGGGATCCCGCGCGTGCTAGTCACTGATAACGAAACTCAGTTCGCCAGCAAAAATTTTCGAAAGTTTTGTGAAGACCTCGGCATTCAACAATGCTTTTCATCAATCTCTCACCCACAATCAAACGGCCAAGCGGAAAACGTCAACTGGAAAATTCTTGACGGTTTCAAAGATGGCTGGACCAATCCTCCAAGGGTTTATGGGTCAAAAAGTTATCAAGTGTCCTCTGGTCACACCGGACTACCAAGAGAATCCCGACCAGCGAGTCCTCGTTCAACCTGGCATATGGGACCGAGGCGATCATCCCTCTGGAAGTCGGCCTGCCCATGCCTAGGTACATGGGCTTTGACAACAAATCAAACTCAAGCGACCTCAGGGCGTATCTGGACATCATTGACGAAGTCCAGGAAAGATCCACCATCCGGCGGGCCATATATCAGTAGCGAGTTGTGAAGCTTTACAACAAAAAATTCTGCCCGACCAACATCAAGAAAGGGGACCTCATACTCAGAAAGCTAGCAATCTTCCAGCCCGCAGCCAGAGGCAAGCTCACCCCTAATTGGTAAGGCCCGTATAAGGTCTCCTAAGTGGTATGTCCTAGTACTTACCGACTCGAAGACCTGTGGGGCAAGATGGTTAAGAGGCCCTAGAACGCAGAGCACCTCATCAAGTTTCAAGAAGGAAAGTAAGATAGAGTCCAATATTGTAATGGGCGCCACATGCCAATTTTCTTGTAAATAAACAAACATGATATAAAGGCAGGAGATTTTGTTTAACACTTGTAGATTTCTCAATCCCTCAAGTCCTCGCCACTCAGCATGGACTTCGACCACCTACGATAGATTTCTCAATCCCTCACGTTCTCGCTACTCGGCTTGGACTTCAACCACATATGAAGGATTTCTCAAACACTCACGACCTCGCCGCTCGGCTTGGACTTCGACCAACTACAAGGGATTTCTCAATCCCTTACGTCCTCGCTGCTCGGCTTGGACTTTGACCACATACGAGTGATTTCTCAATCTCTTACGTCCTCGCTGCTTGGCTTGGACTTTGACCACATACGAGAGATTTCTCAATCTCTTACGTCCTCGCTGCTCGGCTTGGACTTTGACCACATACAAGAGATTTCTTAATCTCTTACGTCCTCACTGCTCATCTTGGACTTCGACCACCTACGAGGGATTTCTCAATCCCTTAAGTTCTCGCCACTCGGCATAGACTTCAACCACCTACGAGGAATTTCTCAATCCCTCGTGTCCTCGCCGCTCAGCGTGGACTTTGACCACTTACGAGGGATTTCTCAATCCCTCACGTCCTCGCCGCTCGGCATGGACTTCGACCACCTACGAGAAAATTCTGAATCCTTCAAGTCCTCGTCGCTCGGCTTGGACTTTGACCACCCACGAGGTATTTCTCAATCCTTCACGTCCTCGCCACTCGGCTTGGACTTCGATCACCTACGAGAGATTTCTCAATCCCTTATCACCGCTCGGCATGAACTTCGACCACCTACGAGGGATTTCTCAATCCCTCAAATCTCATCGATCAGCTTGGACTTCGAACACCAACGAGGGATTTCTCAATCCCTCAAGTTCTCGCCTCTCGGCTTAGACTTCGACCACCTACGAGGGGTTTCTCAATCTCTCATGTCCTCGGCGCTTGGCCTCGCCGCTCGGCATGGACTTTGACCACCTATGAGGAATTCTTCAATCCCTCAAGTCCTAGCCCTCGGCTCGGACCTTGGCTATTGACGTCCTCACAGCTCGGCATGGACTTCGACCACCTATGAGAGATTCTTCAATCCCTCAAGTCCTAGCCCTCGGCTCGGACCTTGGCTACTAACGTCCTCGCCGCTCGGTATGGACTTCGACCACCTATGAGGGATTCTTCAATCCCTCAAGTCTTAGCCCTCGGCTCGGACCTCGGCTACCAACGTCCTCGCCCCTCGGCAAGGACTTCTACTTACCTCTTACCCAAAGTTTCATTTTGGTTTACGGTCCTCGCCCACAACGAGGACCTCCGAGCTCCAAAAATCGAGCTGACCCCCCTCTCACCCGCTGATAGCCAATGGTAGAGCAGCCTTCATCACCGTTACCCCTAACTATCAGAGGGTGGTAGGAGAGCCTATGGTCACTGGAGCCCTCGGACAAGATTTTTATCTTTGGCACTCGCCTACGGCAAGCGCCTCAAGAATTGCACTCCGAGTCGACCCCCCTTTCACCTGATGGCAACTAAGGATAAAATAGCATTCATCGTCGTTACCCCTAACTTTCAGAGGGTGGTAAGAGAGCCACCAATGATGAGAGCTCACAGTGAAGTGAGGAATGATCTGATGGGGGGGATGAGGGTTATATAGACCTCAGGTGATGCGCATTTATGGCATGGGAAGAACGTCTGATGGGCATTTATGAAATTGGAGGAAGAAACGTCCTCCATTGACATGTGTTCAGGGTCCCTCGATCTCAGCATCGCTCTTCGGCTCGGACTTCCCCCTCGGCCCGGACGTCAAAGACCTATCCTCGGAGATCGGAAGTATGCGAACGACAAAAGAACCAATCAAAGTAATACAGTCATATTCTCATTATTATTTCAACTAAAGAAAATGCATCGTTACAAGGGGAGACTTTATTACGTCGTTCACAATCAGCCTAGGACTCTTGTATCAGAGCTGCGGGGTTGATGCAGGCAAGTTCAAGGCCAGCCGAGCGAGTTGGGTCATCTGCCGGATCGCCGGATACTGCCAAGGTAGACACACCTGCTACGGAACTCTGTGAGTTACAAGGCCTCACCAGCCCAATTTTGGGGTCAGCAACGAAGCTCCGACAGATGGGAAAGCACTTCCAAAAGAGACAGATCGGGATCCAGACATCCCGAGCATTATCTTATACCGTTGTACCTCCAGCTCCTTCTCCACAATAACCTCATGAAGAAAAACAGATGACGACCGACGAGCGGAAGTGCTAGCCATTGAAAACACAACTTCCGCACTTCCCAAGTCATGGTCGGCTATCAGTTTCTCGAAACGCGCCAGTTCCAAGTTAAGTCCCTTTGACTTATCCATGAAGTATTGGATAACTGCCTCTCGATCGCGAGCCTCTTTATGGTACCGGGCCATAGCGGACTCTAGGGTCAAGAGCTTACCCCAAAGCCGACTCATCTCTGCATGACCGGGGTCTACTCCCAAGGTTGCATCTATCTGACAGGAAAACAGAGAAACATCATTCCGAGCTGCATATACTTGGCTAAAAAATATGCCCAAAATTTAAGTCAAACGGTTCAGCCAAAACTCTTTTCATTACTCAAAAAGTGTTTAGAAAAATGTGGTGGCCAGTCCGCGTTCGAAGACTACAAAAATACGAACAGAAAAAGGGTGAAAGGAAAATAACAAATACTACTGCTGGCCAACCTCTTCCTCGGCAGGCAGCTCAGTGTTTGGGTTGGCCGCCGCAGTGTCTTCGTCACCACCATCCCCAAGAGTCAGCGGGTGTTCGGGTAGCTCCATGTCATAATGGAACTGACTAAGATCCAACCCCGGGTGGTAGTACTTAAGGTGCCGGATCGCCAGGGCATAGACTTCGTCCTGGGCCTCGATGACTTTATCCATCCCGGCCTGCTTTACCTTCCTTACTTTCTTATCGGCTTGTTTCCTCGGCTCGGCCATCTGCTTCATGCTGGCGTCAGCCTGGTTAGCCATCTCGGCCTGGTTGCGGGCCTCGAGCGCCATCAGCATTAGCTTGAGGTTCTTCATCTCCTGCTCATAGCATTGAGCGTTCCTCACCTCCTTCTTCAGCTCATGTTCGTGCAGCTTCATCAGATGAGCACCTTCGATGCAAGCCTATAGCCAAGAAAATCAGACTTGGAAAACTATATAAAGAAAACAAACTATGAAAGAGATGGAAAGAAGGTTACTTGCACGCTCGCCAAAGCCCACTTCATGTAGCTGGACTCGATGGTGTCGCACTCTCGGGTCTTCCGATCCTGAGGTGGGGCGAGCTTCTGGACCACCTCGATGGCCGTGAGACCCTCCGACAAGGTGTCCCCGACCCTAATGGCCCAGTCCAGGGCCCATGGTTGAAGCCCCACATCGCCTATGATCTCCTCGGCCGACGGGGTGATAGGGGGAGGCCACTCTTCACCACTTCCATAACCTCTGGCTACTAGAGCTTGGGCCCGACTTGAAGGCCTTCTGCTTTTACGGTGTTGGGTGGGGAGGTTCCTCTGAAACCCTCTCGGAGGGGACCTTCCCCTACTTCCCCTGTTCGGCCTGTTCGGCCTTCCTCTTCTTCAACAGCGCCCTCCTCTCAGCGATCTCCGCATTGTCCATATCTGGAAAAAAGAGATGCTCATAAGACGAGGGAAAACACTTGAAGAAAAATTAGACAAAAAATATACTGGAAGGAGTGGGGCTCAGCCTGATCCGAGCCAGATGCCTTTCCGTCACATTTGGGTAACCAATGCTGTTGCACGAACCTATTCGCTAAAATTCTGCCCACTCCTTGGCCATCAAACCAGACTTATGGGGACCCTTAAGGTTGGTCTTATAAAACCTCCACGTCGTGGGTATCACCCAGGGAGTCAGGCTCCGAACGATAAAATATTTCCCCTTCCACCCTTTAATGGAATCCGGATGCCCGTGTACAACCCTCCTCCCTCGGCGAGGCGAGATGTAGTAGATCCCTTCGTACTCTCCAGACGAGCTAATGCCCATGACCGCTCGGAAGTATTTGAACCTCAAGGAAATGCCCCTCTCCTCGTGAAGAAGCATGAAGCACACGAGCTGCTTCCAAGAGTTGGGCCCGTATTGCATCGGACTCAACGACGCCCAGTTCAGAACCTCCTGAATAAACGGGTGGAGTGGAAATTGCAAGCCTGAGCAAAAAGCGTCTACCGAAAACATACAGAAGTAGGGAGCCAAGTTATCTGTGGGGCGGAGTCCGGAGCTGGGGATCAGCAGCTCGTATTCCTGACCAATGATGTAGCTAGCTCGGATAACCGGAAGGTCATCCGCGGTCAGAATAGTTGGTGTTTTGTCCATAGAGATTTTCTGTCGACCAGACGAAGACGGCTGCACCCCATATCGGACCAACTCCTCGACATCGTCCCGGTACATTCTAATGGAGCTCGGCTGAAGGGTGAACAGGACATCGAGTCTGACTTCAGGAGCCATCTCGTCCAGGCTGTCCGGTAGGATCCACTTCGTTTTCCTCCGTTGGACCCGATGACCCCTCGGGGGAGAGGGCGTCGCCAAAGGGCCCAGATTGTCGCCCTCTGCCGCTGCGTCGTCCCTTCCTTCCTCAAACCCCCTCGACAACTTCGACCTCCTTTTCATCCCCTGCTCCTTCAATTAGCTTATCCTCCTCCACACTACCAACAACCTCCTCCTCGTCACCCTCTGCCGTGTGCACATTCCTTTATGAGTCGCTAGACTCTACTATGAAGGGCTTCCTGCTTCGGAGTAGTGTGACTTCATAAACCCTCTCCACTGATTCCCAAGACGTTGAATCGGAGAGATGCGGGCCATCATCCCGACCCGAGGTAGTGGCGGACAAACCAGACTAAACCCTCGACATAATGAAAAAAAAACTAACCTATTTGAAATTCCGGGAAGTTGTTAGAAAAACTCGTCGCCGGTGACCGAACTGCATTAGGAGAGAAAACTTGGGAACTTGGAGAAAGAAAGCAAAGGTGAAAAATGAGGAGAGGGGTGGGGAATATATAGTAAAACCAGCGACTCCTCGAAATCCTCAAAACATGACATCATCATTACACGTGTCACCGCATTAGTGGCCTATATACGGCCCAATTTCTCCACAAGGCCAACTTCTCTCCAAGTCCCAAATGCTCGGGCCTCGGCGGTCACCTCGGACACGCCAAACACTGAAGCAAGGCTTTGGCCAGTCAGCAAGGCCATATGGCTCGTCGCTCGGCATGGATCCAGAGCATACACCTAGCTTTTCCAAAAAAATTACAGCTGTCTCTCACAAGCAAGTCCATCTGGCTCGATGCTCGGCATATATCTCGAGCAGGTACCTAATATTTCCAAAAAATTTCCTCACAGCTCAAGTCCATCTGGCTCGATGCTCGGCATGGATCTCGAGTAGGTACCTAGCACTTCCACAAAATTGCCCCATAGATCAAGTCAATCTGGCTCGATGCTCGGCAAGGATCTCGAGCATGCACCTATCATTTCCACAAGATTGCCTCAAAAGCAAGTCCATCTGGCTTAGAGCTCAGCATGGATCCTGAGCATCCACGCAGCTTTCTCTCACAAAATGCCTCTATCGAGGCGCTTGGAGCTCGGCATAAACTTCGAGCATCGCCACAACTTTGTCTCACAAAATGCCTCTATCGATGCACTTGGAGCTCGGTGTGAATCTCGAGCATTGATGCAGCTTTCTCTCACAAAATGCCTCTATCAAGGTGCTCGGCGCCAACCCCAAGCTCAGAGCTCGGCATGAACTTCGAGCATCGCCACAACTTTATCTCATAAAATACCTTAAACGAGGCGTTCGACACCGACCTCAAACTCGGAGCTCGGCATGAACTCCGAGCCTCACACAGCTTTGTCTCATAAAATACCTCAATCGAGGTGCTCGGCACCGACCCCAAGCTCGGAGCTCGGCATGAACTTCGAGCATCGCCACAACTTTGTATCATAAAATACCTCTATTGAGGTGCTCGAAGCCGACCCCAAGCTCGGAGATGGGCATGAACTTCGAGCATCGCCACAAGTTTTTCTTATAAAATACCTCAATCGAGGCGTTTGGCACTGACTCCAAGCACGGAGCTCGGCATGATCTCCGAACCTCTACACAGCTTTCTCACAAAATGCCTCTATCGAGGCACTCGGTGCAGACACCAAGCTCGGAGCTCGGCATGAACTTCGAGCATCGCCATAACTTTATCTCATAAAATGCCTCAATTGAGGTGCTCAGCGTCGACCCTAAGCTCGGAGCTCAGCATGAACATCGAGCATCGCCACCACTTTCTCTCATGAAGCGCCTCGCTTAGCGTGCTCAGCCTCGACCCACCTGGCTTGACGCTAGGTGCCAACCCTTCGAGATCGGCGCTCAGCACGGACTTCGATCAGGTTTTATACCACGATCGGCTCAGTGCCGACCCCACTCACTTCTCAGGGACTCACCAACTCATCTTTGCAAAATACTCCCATCCGCTCTTCTCACAAGGAAAAACTACTCTACGACTGGTTCATACAGCCATCCAGGAGTGGGGGGCTTATGATGTGGTATAGATGATGGCCCAATCAGGACCGTCTGATCTCCTCAAATTTTGCTCATCCCAGATTACCAGGTCAACGGGTCAAACAGGCTTTCTACCACTTCAGACCATAGGCAAACGGGTCTGACCCGGCCCATTAGGGTCAGATACCCATTTTCCCTGCCTATAAATACCAGGCCCCCTCCTCACTTTCAAAGGTAATGAATCTTTCCCCACCTGAACCCTAGCTGCTCAGTCTCTTTTCCAGTGACTGGCTAGATCGTTAGAGGGCCTGTCGCCAGGATTTCTCCCGGTATTTCTAGGCCTTTTGTAGGTACCACCACCGTCCGAGCTCCAGCAACTCTTCCGAGCCGACCTCCAGGAACCGACCCGAGCCAAGATCGAGATTCGTTCCTTCCACTTTACAAGTTACAAGAACTCACACATGTTGCTCCCACACCGAAAACAAGCAGCATTAGTATTCTTCTTCTCCTTCTGCTCTCTTATGCTGCTGCTGCTGCTTCTGCACCTTCTACTTCTTCTCCTTCTACTTGATATATTTTGCAGCTACTCCTCATCTGCTGAATCACAAAAAGAACAAAACATGGATCATAGAACATGGATTATGAATAGCTTGTATTTGTTGTTGCATGATTTCAAACCTATCAACATCACAAAATTTTTGAATCTCATGCACTGTAGGCTCAGAACACACTTGTCAACTATCGGAAATATCAAAATTGCAGAATAATCATGCTTAAGTTCAGCAAAATTGCCAAATAATCAAGCTTAAGTTTAGCAAAAGCAAATGCAGCAAGCAAATACTGCAAATTCAAGCATCAGTCACTAGGGTTGCATTGCAATGTCAGGCCAACTAGTTAAAATGCATAAATAATCCCTGTTTACCATGCCAACTAGTTCAATTTCTTCATAACAGATATGAATGATGCACAAAATGAATGTTTTAGTTAGAATGAAAAACCATCATGTAAAATAAAAATAAGTGGTTCATCTGATGTTTGTAATCTAACTTGACAGAGTCTAGAGCTCCCATCTAAGCCATTTTAATAAAATTGATCAAGTGTCAGTAGCACCAAAGAAGGTATAGTATATTCTAATGCCAGAAGTGCTTAAAATTGCAGTGACTCATGATACCCAACTTATATCCAAGTTAGTATCATATAAAAAACCAGCATATATCTAAGTAAGATCACTAGCATATATATTTTACCTATACAAACTTGTGTATCTTGCGAGGTCTAAGTTTTGTATAGTGAGAAGTTGCACGATTTCTTTAATGTAGCAAAGAGGAGAAAATGTAATGTTTTTTGGTTGCTACAAATTTGCTACTGCAAATTAGCTACTACATATTATCTACATGAAAGCTCCAAATAAGCTGCAAATTATCAACACACATCAATGCAGGCATATTAGCTACTACAATTTCACCTTAAATAATTCTCATCATTGCCTACACATAACCAAATATGCTTCAAAACAATAATTTCAACAAGCATAGCTAACTTATATCCGGTATCAAATTATTGCAACTCACTCATCATATAAATAAGCAACTTATATCCAAGTGTGACTTATCATTGTCTACATACACAACCAAAAGAAAATGCAAGAAATTGAACAAAATTCTTAAAAGCATGCATGAGAATCAAGCAAATCCCTCCAAAATATTGTGAAATGATAGTTTGGAGATGAAGAACCCAAATATTCACCTGAAATGGAAGTTTGGAGATGAAAAATCCAAAACGGGGACTAGGGTTTCGACATGGAGATGGAGAGGGGCTGAATCAGGGACTAGAGTCGACATTGAAATGCCACTTCACTGAAATCCGCACCTGATTTGAGGGTTGAGTTTGAAGGGATGAAGAAGACGAAAAAGCTAGGGTTTCGGGATTGGTTGGGGGGGGGGAAGAGGGGAATTTTGAGAGTGAAAAATGGAAATGGAGATGGAGATGGAGATGGAGATGTAGATTGTGGCAGCAATGGTGAATGACGGCAGTGGTGAGAGCGGCGCTGAGGTTGAATTTCAAAGAGAGAGAAGGAAGACAGAGAAAGAGTTGGTTCAGGATAAAGGAGAGAATGAAAGGAGATGGAGGGGGGGGGGGTTAAAATAGATAGTATTTTGGTCATTTCACATGCTTCTTAACCCGTTAATAGGTATATTTTTGGAATATTTCACTAACTTAACTGAGAAAAAACGACAGGTGCCTTTAGGTCCAAATGATATAAGTTTTAGGTGTTATTGGGGGTATTATTTTCATTTTAGGTATGTGTAGGTAATTTCTATAAACTGTAGGTGCCAATAGGTTAGTAATATATATATATATATATATATATATATATATATATATATATATATATAGGAGAAGGTTCGGGTGAGAACCATGTCCTGGGGTGAGAACCTAAGGGCCTATCCGAGCCATTCATCTGTGTAATCTTAACGGTCAAGATTTTTTAAATTTAAACAATAAGATTAATTAATTTTTGCATTAAGATGTCAATCCCTTTAATTAAGGGATGGGGACCGCGTAATAAAAGGAATAATTATAAATTGCCTTTTTTTGTGTGCGACGGTTAAGGCAAATTTGGTCAAACTGGAGAGAGAAATAATTTATTCTCGTAATTTATTTCCGTAAAATATTTATTCCCAAATTAATAGCAACTGCAGAATCATTCACCATTTCGTTCCTTACAGTTACTGTTTATTACAGTTGCTATTTATAATTATAACAGTTGCTGTTTAAGTGGTCAGGTATTGCTGTATAATTATTTCAGTTGCTATTTATAGTTATTACAGTTGCTATTTATAGTTATTACAGTTGCTATTTATAATT
Organism: Hemerocallis citrina; assembly: GCA_017893485.1. Taxonomy (NCBI): domain Eukaryota; kingdom Viridiplantae; phylum Streptophyta; class Magnoliopsida; order Asparagales; family Asphodelaceae; genus Hemerocallis; species Hemerocallis citrina. The sequence continues at coordinate 95,882,912 of CM030362.1, forward strand.
ATTACAGTTGCTATTCGAGAAGATTTTGTATCCCAAATTAATAGCAACTGCAGAATCATCAACAATTCGTTCCTTCACCAATTCGTTCACTATATAGCAACTAACTGTATTGTAAGTAGATACAAGTAGTGCATATTTTAGCAGGAATATATATATATATATATATATATATATATATATATATATATATATATATTGTTTGTTTATCAATTGATGAAGGAACGAATTGGTGCATATTTATTGTTTGTTTATCAATTGGTGAACGAATTGGTGAGGAACGAATTGTTGATGATTCTGCAGTTGCAATTAATTTGGGATACAAAATCTTCTCGAATAGCAACTGTAATAATTCTAAATAGCAACTGTAATAACTATAAATAGCAACTGTAATAACTATAAATAGCAACTGAAATAATTATACAGCAATACCTGACCACTTAAACAGCAACTGTAATAATTATAAATAGCAACTGTAATAAACAGTAACTGTAAGGAACGAAATGGTGAATGATTCTGCAGTTGTTATTAATTTGGGAATAAATATTTTACGGGAATAAATTACGGGAATAAATTATTTCTCTCTCCAGTTTGACCAAATTTGCCTTAACCGTCGCACACAAAAAAAGGCAATTTATAATTATTCCTTTTATTACGCGGTCCCCATCCCTTAATTAAAGGGATTGACATCTTAATGCAAAAATTAATTAATCTTATTGTTTAATTTTAAAAAATCTTGACCGTTAAGATTACACAGATGAATGGCTCGGATAGGCCCTTAGGTTCTCACCCCAGGGTTGGTTCTCACCCGAACCGACCCCTATATATATATATATATATATATATATATATATATATATATATGCCTTCTTCGGTTGCAAACGGGTCTGTGTGCACAGACCCGTGCGAACTTTGATCTGGGCCGTTGATCCAACGACCCATATATTTTTAAATAAAATTTAGCCTTAACCCGTCATCGGCAACGGCGGGTTAAGGCTAAATTTTATAAAAAAATATTGTCTTAACCCGTCGTTACCAAGGACGGGTTAAGACAAAGTTCGAATTTCAGATCTGTATACAGTTCTTCTTCCTCCTCGATCTGTCCCCACTTTCTACTTCGTTTTTTTGGCCGAAAGTAAACCCAAGATCCCCAACCCTATTCTGAACTCCTCCGTTTGCTCCAACTCCTCCGTCGGCTCCTCCATTTTCTCCTCCTCCTCCTCTTCCATTCTCATACAATCTCTCTCTCCCAATATCTACATAGAAAGCCAATAAAAACCCTAGTTCGGCCACAAATCGAACTATTGGCTAAATTCGGAGTTATTTTATAAGGTATTGACTAATTCTTTGCCTTATTAGTTATAATTGTGTTGGTTTTTCAATTTTTCCATAGTAAATTATTTAGAAAGTGCCCAAAAAATTCTTTGCCTAAATAATTTATAGATGTAAAATTGTGAAGACTTTTAATATATTCAAATGCCCCAAAAATTCGTTGTCTTAGTAATTTGTAGATGTAGAATTTGGAAGTCTTTAAATATATTCAAGTCCCCAAAAAAATCTACATTTAGGATTAATATATTCAAGTGCCCAAAGACTTTAAAAATTTATAAATGTACAAATGTTTGTCTTACGAATTTAGTTATATCTGTTTTGAATTTTCACGTTTGATTTATACAAAAATAATTACAAATATTTTATTACGGTTTCAATAGAAAACCATGCAAACGGCCTTCAAAAATTACGAAACTTTGCGAGTAGGTTGGTCTCATGTAGCACAAACTACTCCTACTTGTAGATGTTTGTTTCGACTCACGGCGATAGATATGGGCGTGTACCGTTTTTGGTTTAAAAAAAACTAAATAAAGCGGTACATGGTTGTATCTTGCAAACCGTGAGTCGAAAATCATTTCTACAAGTTGGGATGGCTTGCGCTACATGAATTCGACCTAGTTGCAAAGTGTTAAAAATTTTGGATGTCATTTGTACGGTTTTGTCACGTTCTTCGCATGAATAAGTAATTGACTTAGAATTTTTTTAGTGCGGTTAGACTAGAAGACCATCCAAATAAACTTCAAAAAATACGAAATTTTGCGAGTAGGTTGGACACACCCAGCACAAGCCACCCCAACTTGTAGAAGTGAGTTTCGGATAATGGTTCGACAGATACGGCCATGTGTCACTTTTGTTTTAAAAAAACCAAATAAAGCGATTCACGACCATATCTCGCAAACTGTGAGTCAAAACTTAATTCTACAAGTTGGGATGGCTTGTGCTAGGTGAATTCAAGCAACTTGCAAAGTTTTATAAATTTTTGATGTAGTTTGTGTGGTTTTCTCACCTTCCTCGCATTAGAAGTAAATGACTTAGAAAGTGTTTAGTGCGGTTATACTAGAAAACCCTTAAAACGACCTCTAAAAAATACAAATTTTGTGACTAGGATGGTCTCACATAGCTCAAGCAATCCCAACTTGTAGAGGTTACTTTTGACTAACGGTTTGAGAGATACGGGCATGCATCGCTTTCACTTGAAAAGAACCCAAATAAAGCGATATACGGCCGTATCTCTCCAACCGTGAGTCAAAACTCACTTCTACAAGTTGGGATTGCTTGTGCTAGATGAATTTAAGAAAGTTGCAAAGTTTTATAAATTTTGGATGCCGTTTGTGCGGTTTTCTCATGTTTCTCGAATTAGAAGTAATTGACTTAGAAAACATTTAGTGCGGTTAGACTACAAAATTCTTCAAACAACCTCCAAAAAATACAAAATTTTGCGACTAGGATGGTCTCACGTAGCACAAGCCTTTCCAACTTGTAAAAGTGGGTTTCAACCCACGGTTCGAGAGATACGGGCATGTATCGCTTTTGGTTGTAAAAAACACAAAAGAAGCGATACATGGCCGTATCTCTCGAACCGTAAGTGGAAACTCACTTCTACAAGTTGGGATAGCTTGTGCTAGGTGAATTCAAGCAAGCTGCAAAGCTTTATAAATTTTGGATGCTGTTTGTGCGGTTTACTCACGTTCCTCGCATTAGAAGTAATTAAACTTAGAAAATTTTTAGTGCGTTTAGACTAGAAAACCTTCTAAACGGGTTCCATACGAAACTTTGCGAGTAGGTTGATCTCACCTAGCACAAGCCACCCCAACTTGTAGAAGTAAGTTTCGATTTATGGTTCGAGAGATACGCGCGTGTATCGCTTTTGGTTGTAAAAAACCCAAATAAAGCGATCCACGGCCATATCTCTCGAACCGTGAGTCGAAACTCACTTTTACATGTTGTGATCGGTTTTGATAGGTAAATTCAACCGATTTACAAAGTTTTATAAATTTTGGATGCCGTTTGTACGGTTTTCTCACGTTCTTCGCATAAGTAAATAAAGTTAGAACTTTTTTAATGCATTTAGACTAGAAAATCCTCCAAACGGGTTCCAAAAAATATGAAAATTTTCGAGTAGGTTGGTCTCACCTAACACAAGCCATCCCAACTTGTAGAAGTGACTTTCGAATCACGGTTCGAGAGATACGGGCGTGTATCTTCGATCTAAAGCGGTTTGAGAGATACACGCCCGTATCTCCTGAACCGCGAGTCGAAAGTCACTTCTACAAATTGGGATGACTTGTGCTACGTGAGACCATTCTAGTCGTAAAATATAGTATTTTTTGGAGGTCGTTTGACGGATTTTGAAGTCTAACCGTACTAAACGCTTTCTAAGTCATTTACTTCTAATGCGAGGAACGTGGAAAAACCACACAAACGGAATTCAAAATTTATATAAATTTGCATCTTGCTTGAATTAACCTAGCACAAGCCATCCCAACTTGTAGAAGTGAGTTTCGACTAACGGTTCGAAAGATATGGCCATTGGATTTTTTTTCAAGCAAAAGCGATACACACCCGTATCTCTCCAACCGTGAGTCAAAACGCTACTCTACAAGTTGGGGTTGCTTGTGCTATGTGATACCATCCTACTCGCAAAGTTTCGTATTTTTTAGAGGTCGTTTGAAGGGTTTTCTACTCTAACCGCACTAAACGCTTTCTAAGTCATTTACTTCTAATGCGAGGAACGTGAGAAAACCGCACAAACTACATCTAAAATTTATAAAACTTTGCAGCTTGTTTGAATTCACCTAACACAAGTCATCCCAACTTGTAGAAGTAAGTTTCGACTCGCGGTTCGAAAGATATGGTCGTGTATCGCTTTATTTGGGTTTTTTTCAACCGAAAGCGATACACGGCTGTATCTCTCGAACCGTGAGTCGAAACTAATTTCTATAAGTTGTGGTTGCTTGTGCTACATAAGACCAACCTACTCGCAAAGTTTCGTATTTTTTGGAACCCGTTTGGAGGGTTTTATAGCCTAACCGCACGAAAAAATTTCTAAGTCATTTACGTCTTATGCGAGGACTGTCAGAAAACCGCACACACGGCATCTAAAATTTATAAAACTTTGCGACTTGCTTGAATTCACATAGCACAAGCCACCGCAACTTGTATAAATAATTTTTGACTAACGTTTCGGAAGATACGGCCGTATATGGCTTTATTTGTGTTTTCTTCAAGCAAAAGCAATACACGCTCGTATCTCTCGAACCGTGAGTCGCAACTAATATCTACAAGTTGGGGTTGCTTGTGCTACGTGAGACCATCCTACTCGCAAAGTTTCGTATTTTTTTGAGGTCGTTTGAAGGGTTTTGCTAGTCTAACCGGAAGAAAATGTTTCTAAGTCATTTACTTCTAATGCGAGGAACGTGAGAAAATCCCACAAACGACATCCAAATTTTATAGAACTTTGCAGCTTGCTTGAATTCACCTAGTACAATCCATCCCAACTTGTACAAATGAGTTTCGACTCACAGTTCAAGAGATACGGCCGTGTATCGCTTTATTTCGTTTTTTTCAACCGAAAGCGATACACGGCCACATCTCTCCAACTGTGAGTCGAAACTAACTTTTACAAGTTGTGGTTTCTTGTGCTACGTGAAACCATCCTACTCGCAAAGTTCGTATTTTTTTTAGGTCATTTGCAGGGTTTTCTAGTCTAACCGCACTGTAAATGTTCTAAGTAATTTAATATGTACGACACAATTAAAAATACAACTCAATCTACAATGTCATCGACCGATCAACAACTATTGCACCTTGTAAGTTCATCAAAATACAACTTAAAAATTTCTACATCTACAAATTTTTAAGGCAATTTTCATATATGGTAAAATTTTGGAAAGAGAAACAATTTAAAAATCAAGACAATTACAATTACTAAGGCAAAGATTTAATCATTACCTTACAAAATATACCTGAATTTTGCCAATGTAAGTCTCGTGCCGAACTAGGATTTTGTTTTTGCGATGACAGAGTTGGGTTTGGAACTTTGGAGTAGAGATTGGGAGAGAGAGATTATATGGGGTTCGAAGAGAAGGAGGAGCAGGCTGAGGTGGAGGAGTAAATGGAGGAGGAGAAGTTTCAATTTGGGGAGCAACGAACGGAAAAGAGAGAGTGTGTGTGTGAGAGAGAGAGAGAGAATCACCTTAATGGTAGAGGAGGAAAGTGAGAGAGGAGTCGCCGGAGTGAGAATTTCACGATTTCGGAGATAAAACTGGGTTTGGGTTCATCCAAAAACGAATTTGAGAATGGGGAGAAGTCGACGAGGAAGAAGAACTGTATACAGTTCTGAGATTATATCTATGCCTTAACACGTCCTTGGTAACAACGGTTAAGGCAATATTTTTAAATAAAATTTAACCTTAACCTGCCGTTGCCAACAACGGGTTAAGGCGACATTTTATTAAAAAATATATAAAAAGATCCAACGGCCCAGATCAATTTGCAACCGAAGAAGCCTATATATATAGGGAAAAAGGGGTTTGAGCAACTTGCTCATTTAGTAAATAAGCAATTGATGATGTGGCATGCATGTGATTGGAAAATCCTTAAAAGAGTTAGTTGTCCAATGTATCACATGCATGCCACATAATCAATTGCTCATTTACTAAATGAGCAAGTTGCTTATATCCCTTTTACCCATATATATATATATATATATATATATATATATATATATATATATATATATAACAGCTATTTATGGTAAAGAAAGAACAAGCGTGTCTTTGCAGTCTCAACCTTTAGTCATGGATTTATTTACCATGGCCTTGATCCAGACTCGAACCCATTAACCCTACAAGTGTCCCATTACCGTGCCCTCCTCCTCGTCCTCCTGAGCTTGGACCTTGATTCTTAACCCCCTCAATTGATGAGATATTTTTCTTTGGTCCTTCTTCTACCTCTTCATTTTTAGTGAGTGGGTCTAGCTTCTACAGAGAGAATGATGCACACTTCCACGGTAATGAGAACTATGAGAAGTAGACCAAGAGCTTTCAGAAAGATTTGATGTACTGACCCACTTTTTGAAAATATTTGGGGGTTTGAACCACTTCCGAAAATAATTAGCAATCTGACCCAGTTTTGGACACGTCAGCATAAACCGTTATTGGAAATAACGGTATAGGTTATTTACGTGTCGTTATTTCCAATAACGGCATCTATGTTACATTTTTTTTACCATGCCGTTATTTGGAATAATGACATCAGTATATTTCTGTTACAAGTGTGAATATTCTAACTTTAAAAAAAATTCTAAGTGTGAAAAAAACTTATAAATAATGTCGTTATCCCCAATAACGGCATTCGAATAACTGATACCGTAATTGGAGATAATGACATCGGTTATATATAAATGAACTGTTGCCGTTGTTTGGAAACAGAGAGAATGAATAATAAGATAATTTTTTATTAAAAAAAATTTATAACTGATGCCGTTATTCCAAATAACGGCATCAGTTATAATTTTTTTATTAAAATTAACTTATTCCTCAGAGAGGATGAATAATAAGTTACTTTTTTATTAAAAAAATTTATAAATGATGCCGTTATTCCAAATAACGGCATCCGTTATTTGAAATAACGGCATCCGTTATTTGAAATAACGGCATCTGTTATAAGGTTTTCACACTTGCAATTTTTTTTGTAAATGGAGACTACAAGTTGTCGAAAAACAAAATAACCTATGCCGTTACTCCAAATAACGGCATGACACTTTTTTTAAATATAGATGCCGTTATTGAGAAAAACGATATGTAAATAACCTATGCTGTTTTTCTGATGTGTTCCAAACTGCATCACTTCCTTAATTATTTTCGAAAGTGAGTTAAAGTGCCAAATATTTTTAAAAAGTGGGTTAGTACGTCAAAATTTTCGAGCTTTCACTATTCTGTTCATTTTCTCACTTGCTTGTGAGTACGGAATACAAAAAGTCAGCTGTCAGCCACCATACTTTATAGGGTTTCTATTTATAGAACTTCATGGAAGTTTTCCAATTAAGCTCTTCAAAATTTTGCTTTCGAACTTTGCGTTTTTAATAAGATCTATTATTTGAAATTAATCGTTTTTATGCACATTACAGGTACCAAGATTCACATGTTAATGATGGTTTAACCTTTTCTTTTAAAAATTGAGAAATATACTGCTCATAAGTCATTTGCTATTTTTGCCATATTTTCATTTTATGAGAAATGAGCGTCTGCATTTGTTTGTTATTTTGTCATATTTTGGCAGAAACGTTACAGTCGCTTCTCATATTTGAAAAACGAAATTGACGATTCTCAAATTATAGGGGACGTAACATGTTGTTCCGTCCCTATTTTTTTTTCATTTTTTTTTTCAATGGGATCAAACGAAACATGTTGTTTCGCCTGACCCATTTTTTAAAAATGATCAGACGGTTAGCATTGGTATCGGGTCGGGTCGGGTCCTTCACTACCCGGACCCGGACCCGGTCCCTTACGGGTCCAAAAATTGGACCCGAACCTGGACCCGTGAGGACCGGATCCGGTTCCAGGTCCGGATCCTATTAAAATATTCCTACCCGTTCGGGTAGAAGCGGGAGTGTGAGTGGCGAGCGGAGGCGGCGATTGAAGGATTTAGAATAGAGGAGAGATGAAAAAGGTATGAGTTTTGAGTTTGGAAAAAAAATATTTAGAATTGAGGAGTAAGGAGGGGAGGGATGAAGATATAATATTTATTTTTAGGTTGATTTTTTGGGTTTTTTTTAGCGGGTCCGGGTCCGGGTCGGGTCTCTTTTGAGCGAACCCGAACCCGGACTCAAAAGTATATCGCGATTCCTATTTTAGGACCCAGACCCGGATAGGCCGGGTCGGTTTCGGTCCAATGTCGGGTCCGGATCGGATCCGGGTTTCTAGTATTTATACCAATGCTACAGACGGTACTTGTTATACCGTCTGGGAAAAAAAAACTCATAAATCGTCAAACGGGACATGTTGTCCCGTTTGAAGCCAATTTTGTTGTCCCGTCCAGCCCAAATGGTGAGTTTAGTCCATTAATTATAGGTTAATCTTTAGGTTAGTGTATTAATTAGGTACTTTAGTATATATTTTAATATTTAATTTATTTAATTAACCTATTTTTATATCTTATCATTAGTTAATTAACTGTAAAAAACGGACCAAACAAGATGTTTCATCTTTCTCAAATTATAGCAAATAACGACTGCAGCAAATTGCGATTTTTGCTATATGCTATTTTGCCATATTCTCATATTTGAGAAATACCATTGTGGATGCTCTAACGAATCTCAATCATGTAGATTCAATAAACGAAAACCAGAAAGGTACAAAAGTGAAGGTCTAATAACAAGATTCCAAAATAGAAGTACAAAGTTTGTAGACTAATGGAGAAGGATCGTTAGACAATTCGTCTGAGCCTAGACTGTTAGCTCTCTCGGTAGTCCAATGTGATGACTTGTCTAGCCATATTATTAGGAGACTATTTGTGGTTGATAAATGTGTTAGACCTGATTAGGAGTAATTAGGGTTAGGGTTTATCTCTTAGCCGCTTAAGATATTATACCCTGCTTATTAGTATCGGAATATCACAGAGCACTACCTCTAGACCAGCTTTTAAAGAGATTAGACTGGGTTTAGGGTACTGGGCTTTGTGCCCTTTCAACCCATTCCAATAATCAATACATAACACGTGTAAAACACGTGTTGCCCCATAGAAAAATATACACAATATTATCCTATTATATTGAGAATATACATATACATCCAACAATCTCTTCCTATATTCTTAATATATTAGGCTAAGCAACGTCATGTTATTGGATCACAAAAATTCAAATATCATTGAATCATAGAGAACATGGATCATAGGCTAAATCAATTATAACTTGAATAGTTCAAATATGACTAAACCAAAATAATCAAATAGTTCTAAGACCATAACAAATGAATAGTTTACAAAGACTAAACCAACAAAACAAAATCTCATAATCTCAAGTCAACCAAATAATAAACTTCAAAATAAACGAAAAGTTTTAAGCTCAATCAAAGTAAAGAGTCTTAAACTCAAAGTTCCTTCAAGTAATTGGCAAACTATTCTTGCGAGTTCTTTTGTGTCTACTCCTCCATACAAATCATCATTTTCAAAACCAAAGTTGACTGATTTATTTTCATTGCCTTTGCTGCCATCTGTTTTAAACATAACAAATAGAAATCTCATGAGTCGCTTCTCTTAGAGTTCAAATGAAATGTATAAGAGTATCTAGTTCAAGCTAAAGAACTTAGTACAATTCAACATAGATATGCAAAGGTACATTATAAGCATCACAATCAAGTATCTTTATCAAAATAAAGTACAAAAATTATTATAGTTTCTACACAAGAACTATATTGTATTTCATGTTGAGATGATATAACTGTTAAATTAATTATGGTTAAATTCTGAATCATCAAGATTGGAATGAAACATAAACCCCATAAAGGAGATATATCATCGAAGTTGGAATGATATAATAACAGTTCTAAACATCAGAAACACATCGACTAATTTTCATGCTTTCTTTTGGAATAAAAGATAATTCTATGTAAATTTTGAAACATATATATCATCATCAAATTGGAATGAAGTTATATATCAACAATAAATACATAGAACTTTTCTAATTATCTAAAACATGTCAACTGTCTAAAGATTGATGCTTAAAGTTTGAACTACTCTATGGCTGTTAGCTTTGGATTCAAATTTATCAAAATAACTAGGGTGTTAAAACTTATCCTCAATAGTTTTTAGCTTCATTTCTCCCACAATTTTGATAATTAGATCTCTACTTAGTCATTTTGTAAAGGCATCAGCCACATTCTTTTCTGATCGTACATCAATAAGGGCAACAGTCCCTTATTTAATGAGATAGTTCAACTTAGTCTGTCTAAGGCTCACAACACATCTTTTACCATTGTAGAGAGTATTGTTAGCTACAACATTTGCAGCTTGCTTGTCACAATACAGAGTGAGAGTGGTTACTCTAAACCTTCTCAAAGGAATATCTAACAATAGGTCTTTCATCCATTCTGCTTCTTCACTAGCACAAGATAGCGCAAAGAGTTCTGACTCCATGGATGAAAAAAGCAAGACCAAGTTGTCTTTTAGATTTTCATGACACAGCTCATCCTCCTAGTATATAAACACATAGCCATTAGTGGACCTACTGTCACCATTTTCTAAGCACCACGATGCATCATTGTATCCCTCTAGTAGTGAAGGATAACCAGAGTAGCACAAAGCAAACTCTTGAGTACCGTTTAAGTATCCCAATAGCCTCTCAAGGGCATTCCATTGTAGTTGACAAGGATTGCTAGTGAACCTGCTTACCATGCCTATCGCAAAGGCTATGTCAGGTCTAGTGCATGTCATAGCATACATGAGACTCCCAATGAGTTTAGATTAATCTAACTGTCTCACTGTTGCACCATCGTTAGGTGTCAACTTTTTGGTATTATCATAAGGTGTATTAAACCTTTTGCAATCACTGTATCCCCAGTCCTTCAACACAATTTTAATATAGTGGGATTAGCTAAGGGTTATTCCTTGCCTTCTAAAGCCCACTCTCATGCCCAATATGGTGTCCACAACACCTAGGTCTTTCATGTTGAATTGTTTGGATAGCATAGTTTTAACTTCTATAACAACAGAGAGGTCACTTCCAACAACTAGCAGGTCATCAACATACAAGCAAATAATGTCAATTTTATTCGATTCATCACGATAATAAAGACATTTATCAGAATTACTAGATTCAAAACCTAAGCTCTTTATTGTTTTATCAAATTTTTCATGTCACAGTTTTGGTGCTTGTTTTAGTCCATACAAAGATTTTATTAATTTGCAAACTTTATATTTTGAGCCTTTAAGTACAAAACCTTCAGGTTGATTCATATAGATTTCTTCATTGAGATCACCGTTTAAGAAAGCAGTCTTAACATCCATTTGATGAATAACAAAATTTTCAATAAATACTATGGCTAGAAGAATCTTTATTGTAGCAATGTGGCAAACATGTGAATAAACATCAAAATAATCCACCCCACTTTCTTGAGTATAACCTTTAGCTACTAAGAGTGCTTTATACTTAGCTACAGTTCCATCAGGATTAAGTATCTTCTTCAAAACCCACTTGCTTCCTATAGTTTTAGCCCCTAATGGCAAATTAACTAATTCCCATGTGTTGTTCTGCAATAAAGAATCCATTTCATCATCAATTGCTTCTTTTCAAAGCAAACCATCCCTAAACCTTATCCTTAAGGCTTCCTTAATACTAACAGGGTCAGCTGCTAGTGCATAAGTCACGAAGTCATCACCATAGGTTCTAGGAGTTTTATCTCTTGTGGAGAGTCTTCTTAATTCAACACTATGCGAGGATTCAATGTCAGCTGAAATATATCTAAATTCCTATTGTGGATCATTCTTTGTATCTGCATGTTCAGATAATGAGATGCATTTATCTCTGATGAACGTATCTTCAAAGAATTCTGCATCTCTTGATTCTATTAATCTGTTCAGAGATAGATCTAAAAATCTGTCTGCAGCACTATCAACTGCACTACCCAAAACACACACGTATTTGTCCGAGATCTCACTTTAGGCCTTCTAGGATCAGGTATCCTAACAAAAGCAATACATCCCTAAGTTCTTATTTTATTAAAATTAGGTTTGTGCTTATGCCAGAGTTCATACGGTGTAGCAGGTAACTTAGAGTGTGGCAACATGTTCAAAATATTATTAGCAGTCAAAACAACCTCACCCCAAAAATTGTGAAGGTAACCCAGCAGTCAACAACATAGAATTCAACATCTCTGTGAGTGTTCGATTCTTTCTTTCGGCGATACATTTGACTGTGGTGAGTAGGGTGCTGTAGTTTCTGCTATGATTCCATGTGAGCTACAAAATCTCTGAATCCTAATGAGACATATTCGCCACCTCTGTCTGATCCAAATCTTTTAATTTTAGCATCTAACAGATTCTCAACCTGGTCTTTGAATTCTTTGAATTTTTCTAGTGCTTCATCCTTAGTTTTTAACAGATAAATGTGACAATATCTAGAGTAATCATCTATAAAAGTGATTAAGTACTTCCGACCTCCTTGTGTCATAAAACTCTTGAAATCACATATGTCAGAATGTATTAACTCAAGTAATTGTGTACTCCTAGAGACAGTACAAAAAGGTGTTCTAGTTATCTTTGTTGGAGCACACACTTCACATTTGTCACCTTTAATGGATGTGTCAAGTTAAAATTTTTAGCAACATTAAGAATCTTAACATAGTTCACATGTCCCAGCCTATTATGCCATGTATGTAGACTACACAATTTGGAACTAACATTGTTGATTACTTCATCTACTAAACTAATTCTGTACATTGCATTTGTTACCGCTAAATCTGGTGTGTCGGTAAACAGATAGAATTTATGGATTCTTGAGAAAACGAACAAGGCAAACCTGTTGACCTTCACCGACTTATTGACTTGGTCTCTTGCCGCTGCTGCGTACCTGCAAAAAGTGCGAGACACCGGGGTTGATCCCGACGACGCACTCTCCGATGCACAAGTCAGTAATCAGAAGTGATTATGAAAGAGCGTAAAACTGGCAAAAGATTGATTACCTCTTAATGGAGATGGATGGGGGGTATTTATAGCCGCCTTTGGGACCGAATTAGGCATGTAATCCCTGTGTTTAGATAAGGAATGTAATCCCTAATCCCCAGTGAAAAGATAGATATGAATCAGGGCTGTTGATTAGGATTTATCAGAAACCCTAATTCTATCCTGGTGGACCGGGTTTGCTGCAGGTTGAAACCCGCACCCAGTTAAGGTGGATCTGTTCGCGAGTTAATGGATCTTTGAGGAGGAGAACCAGTACCCGCTTCAGACCCATTGGTAGGTGAAATTACCGTTTTACCCCTGAGCTTTAAGATTCGTGTCCGATGTGACCGATCCCGATTTAATCCTATTTTTAGCCATATCACGAGCCCCCCACTCCTGGAGACTGAGTTTTACAGTCTTCGAGGAGTAGTTTTGTTGTTCTAATGGCGTACGGAATTTTATCGGTGTTCTTAAGGGAGTTTGGAATCTTGCTTGGGGTGTAATGGTGTTATTCTCAGCTTGTAAAATGCCCAAAAATATTCTCGGAATTTTCTGGATTTTTGGTGATTTTTCCAGATTTTTCTGAATTTTTTCTCTTTTTTTTGAATTTTTTATTCATTTTCCGAATTAAATAATTAATTATCGAAAATATTAATTAATTATTCTAATTTAATAATTATTTTTCCAAAATTTTAAAATAATTTTTCTGAATTAATAATTATTTTTAGAATTTTTAATTAATTTTTGTTGATTTTTTAAATATTTTTTCGGATTTTTTAAATAATTAAAACAATTAAATAATAAATAAATTAATTAAATATTACCTGGACACGTGGCACATTCCTGAGCATCGATCATGATCAGATGTGCGCGCATCGCAAAGCAGATCACGTTTGGACACGTGGCGCGTTTCTGAGCGTCGATCATGATCAGATGTGCGCGCATCGCAAAGCAGATCACGTTTGGACACATGGTGCATTTCTGAGCGTCATCATGTCGTGATGCGATTTTTGAAAAGATCGGATGGCGCGTGTAGCTCGGCAACATTTTTCTCCAATTTTGAGCTCGGATTGGCACTTGCTCAGATTCCGAGCAACTTCGTGCACATTTCGCGTAGCTCGGATCCGACCCACCTCGAGCTACCACGTGGCGGCCACGTGGCACAATTTGATTATTATTATTATTATTTTTTCTTTTTTTTTCTTTTCTTCTTTTCTTCTCCTTCTCCCACCTTGTTCTTCTTCGACTCGTCTTCTCTGTTTCCTTCGACCCAGACTTCGACCCAACCATCCCTCCGACCCCGACTCCGTCTCCGTCCCTGAGAGCGCCATTGGAGCTCGGCGAGGAGGATGGCAATGGCGAGAGTTTAGTGGAGGTCGGTTGGCGAGCTTTTGACGAAGAAGAGCTCGATGATGGAGCTCGGCAGAGGGAGGCTCAGCAGCAAAGGTGATGAGCTCGGAGCTTTCGAGCTTGAGAGAGTAGAGGCGGCGAAGGAGTTGCGGAAGGGGAGCTTTGGCATCGGAGCTTCGAAGCTTGACGTTGACGGGGTGGTGCCGAGCTCGGGGGTCGACGAAGGAGGAGCTCGAGATGCTCATGCTCTTCATTGGAGCTGGCGATGGCATTGGGTTCAGCCATGGCGGAGCTCGGAGCTTGGTTGCGATCGGAGCTCACGCCGTGGAGGAGCTCGCCGCAGGAGCTCGGCAGTGGAGAGCTCGGCATGGGTTCGGCGAGGAGCTTCGGTGGCGAAGCTCGGCACTGTGGTGCAGCTCGGTGGCACAGCTCGGAGAGAGGGAGAGAAAGCTCGGCATGGGTTCGTCTTCGGCATTGTGGGGCTCGGAACACGGCCATGGAGGTGGTCGAAGCTCTAAGATGAAAAGCTTGATTTTTTGTTCTGATTTCTGTTTTGGCGGGAACATGGTGAAGAAGAGGAAGGAGAGGAAGGGGTTCGGGTTTAGGACCCTAACGGGTCCGAACCCGACCCTAACGAGTTTTTTTGTTTTTTGTTTGCTTGTTCGGCGAATCTGAGCACGGATTATGAGGTAAATTTTTGGCCATTTTGCAGCTTGGTAGGACAGTAGCTCGGATTGTATATCTGAGCTCCGTGGCTTGATCTGGACGGTTGATCACGATCGTGGCGCGAATCACGAGACAAGAGACTCAAATTTCAAGAAAACGTTATCTTGTCGTTTTGTGGAGACGTGGCACGATCTGAGCCGTTCATCAACTTTTGCGCGATTTTCTTAAAGATCCAACAGTTGGAGTTGCTCGGTATCGTTTTTCTTCACTTTCGAGGGTCGGATTGGCACTTGCTCGGAATCCGAGCGAAGTGGCTCGGTTTTTCCCTCGCCCGAGTGGCTCGGCTCGGATTTCCGAGCTATTCGGCACAGCTGTATTGCGATCCACTTTTCCGGTGCTACGAAGGTCCGATCGGGGCGTGCGACCCCTCGTTTCGAAGCTAATTCGAAGATCTACAACTTCTCTTTAGGAGTGGGATGAAGATTCACCCTCCTTCATGGTCAAAATAACCCCGCAACATCCTTGTCTTCATGAAGTTGAGGAGTGTTTTGGTCTTGGGGATTTTGGAAGAGGAGCTCCACTCCTAGGGGCGGAGAAGATGTGCTAGGAAGACCCTTGTGCTAGGAAGACCCTTGTAAGATGTGCTAGGAAGACCCTTGTGCTAGGAAGACCCTTGTAAGATGTGCTAGGAAGATGTGCTAGGAAGATGTGCTGGGAAGACCCTAGGGGCGAAGAAAGGGCACGAGTGGCTCGGATCGCTAGTCGCTCGGCTCGGAATACAGAGCGACGTGGAGCGATCTGAGCCGTCGGATCTCAGTGCGGATCTCGAGGCAGGCACAGTTTCCAAGAAAACACTATCTTGTCGTGCAGTGGTGCTGGCACGATCTGGGCCGTCCATCATCTCAGGCGCGATTTTCGCAATGATCCAATGGTTGGAGACGCTCGGCAGCGTTTTTCTTCACTTTCGAGGGTCGGATTGGCACTTGCTCGGAATCCGAGCGAAGTGGCTCGGTTTTTCCCTCGCGCGAGTGGCTCGGCTCGGATTTCCGAGCTATCCTCTTTGTTGTAAAGGTCGGATCACCTGTCGCTCGGATTTTGGTTCCGAGGGACGTTGGGCGATCCTAGCCATTGGATGATGGCACAGATCTCGATGCTGGCTCAGTTTCCAAGAAAACACTATCTTGTCATGTAGTGGTGCTGGCATGATCTGAGCCGTCTGATCGAAATCTTATGCTAATTTTGAGGGGAAAGTCGTTTTTCTCCAATTCGCAGCTCGGATTGGCACTTGCTCGGAATCCGAGCTATCCTCTTGGTTGTTGAGGTCGGATCGCCTGTCGCTCGGATTTTGGTTCCGAGGGACGTGGGGAGTCATTTGGGAGACAAGTTTGAGGAGCAACTCTAGGAGAGAGTTGTGAGCTCCGAACTCGTTGAGAGGAGGTCCGCCTTGGAGATGAGCGGAGCGAAAAGCTTGACTTTAGGAGAGAGCCATTTGGGAGACGAGTGTGAGGAGGAACTCTAGGAGAGAGTTGTGCTCCGACCTCGTTGAGAAGAGGTCCGCCTTGGAGATGAGCGGAGCGAAAAGCTTGA
Source organism: Hemerocallis citrina (assembly GCA_017893485.1). Lineage (NCBI taxonomy): Eukaryota > Viridiplantae > Streptophyta > Magnoliopsida > Asparagales > Asphodelaceae > Hemerocallis > Hemerocallis citrina. The sequence goes on from CM030362.1 coordinate 95,899,508, forward strand.
CTCTAGGAGAGAGTCATTTGGGAGACGAGCGTGAGGAGCAACTCTAGGAGAGAGTTGTGAGCTCCGAACTCGTTGAGAGGAGGTCCGCTTTGGAGATGAGCGGAGCGAAGCGCTTGACTCTAGGAGAGAGCCATTTAGGAGACGAGTGTGATGAGGAACTCTAGGAGAGAGTTTTGCCCCGAACTCGCCGTTTAAGTGAGAGGATCAATGGTCGTGGGAGCAGTTCCGAATGGCGAACCACTTCTAACTCGCTTACGAGCAAGTTATTTGAAGCGGAATCGAGCCAAGTGTTGGACTCCGAACTCGTCGTTAGAGGGATTCAACGGTTGTGGGAGCAGTTCCGAATGGCGAACCACTTCTAACTCGCTTACGAGAAAGTTATTTGAAGCGGAATCGAGCCAAGTGTTGGACTCCGAACTCGTCGTTAGAGGGATTCAACGGTTGTGGGAGTAATTCCGAATGGCGAACCACTTCTTACCCGCTTATGAGCGAGTAATTTGAATCAGAATCGAGCCAAGTGTTGGACTTCGAACTCGTCGTTAGAGCTTAGTAAGTTGCGGGAGCAGCCATGTAGAAGAAGCTGGACTCCAAACTCACCATTTAGCGAGTCGTGACTCGGAGAGATTGAGATGAAGCAAGAGCAACAATTTCCAATGAAAAAACGTAAAGTTTTATTGAAATAAACTAAGTGGCTGCTTCAATAGGGCGAGCCATTATTATATGCTATTGGCCGGATTACAACCATCGGCCTTATTGAAAATCAAGATCCTACTTCTATAATAAGGTGAAGACCTCTTGAGAGGAGCTGGGAGGTTCTGAGTCTTGAAGCTCGGCGGGCCTTTCTGTTCGTTTGTAGGCTCCTCAGGGGGGAAGCTCGGCCCCCTCTTTTTTGACGAACTTGGTCAGGTGCCCCCGCTGTATGAGTTCTTCGATCTCCTCCTTAAGAGCTCGACAATCATCCGTGTCGTGGCCGTGGTCCCTGTGAAAGCGGCACCACTTATCCTTGTTCCTCTTCTTGCCAGGTGTATTCATTCTAGGGGGAGCACAGAGTAGTCCTTCCTTGTCCACCTCCATAAGAACTTCTTATATATTAGCAATGAGGGGGGTGAACTTCTCAAAACGTGGAGTCGGGCGGCGCTGGCCATTACTGTCTTTCTGGAATTTTTGGGACCCTTCTTCACTTGTGTTCTTTCGTTTGTTCCCGAAAGATGTCTCCTCAAGAGCAAGGGGGTTGAGAGCCTCTTCCGCCCGTATGTACTTCTCCACCCTGAGTAGGAGCTCTGAGAAGTTCCGAAGAGGCTTCTTGGCAAGGGATGCCCTGAGGTTGGCATTAGTGACGTTGCGCTCGAATGCGGCAGAGGCTACTGACTGGTTGAGGGAGGGAATGGACCTGACTTCGACGGTAAAGCGTCGAACGTAATCCCTTAGGCGTTCACCCTTTTTTTGGTTGAGGGTCACCAGAGATACACTTGTTTTCTCGGCCCGGCGGCTACTCACGAAATGAGTAAGGAAGAGCGCTTTGAACTGATCGAATGAGAAGATGGAGGCCGGGGCGAGTCGAGAGTACCATTCTCGCGCAGACCCCTTCAGCGTGGCAGGGAAGATCTTGCAGAGGAGGGCGTCTGAAGCATGGTAGATCATCATGAGAGTTTTGAAACACTCTATGTGATCTGCGGGGTCTGACTCCCCGGTATACGTCTCGAAGTGAGGCGGCTTGAAGTTTTCTGGGATGGGGGCCTCCATGATGGTGCGGGAGAATGGAGGTCTGCTCGGGCGGAGGTTTATTGCCCGTTGCTCTTCTTCCTTGTCAATTCGACCGAGGTGCCTCTCCATCTCGTGGAGACGGCGGTAGACCGAGTCTTCTCTTTGATCATACCTTGCCGAGCCCCGGGACTCATCTTCGAACGATGATGGACTGGGGCTGCGGCGATGGTAGCTTGGAGAAGGACGAGGACTGAGAGTGTGAAGGCGGTGGCTCCTAGCTGGCTCATGAGTAGGTGGCCTCTGGTCGTTCTTTGGAGCGATATTGAGGGCCCTTAAGACTGTTGCTTGGAAGTCTTGAAGATCTGCCCTCGTGACTGGTGCCTCTCCAGCTTGGCGGTCCCTATGTGTGGCTCGGCTTACTGGAGAATGAGTTCTCCGCCGATGATGCTGAGGGGACTTTCTTTGCCTCCTCGTGGGAGGGGATCTTCTAGTCCTCGGTCGTCGAGGGGTTCGAATTCTTGAAGCTCCTGAGTTCTTGGGTTGATGGACTCGACCAAGGGCCCGCCATCCATTCAGGCGAGTTCTAAGGTCGACCCCCTTTTGGCGGTCGGCAATGACTTGACGAAGATCCCGCTGGGGAGGGCTTTGAGAAGCCAGGGATTCAACTGAAGGATTGGGACCCGTGACTTGGTCATGAGGAGGATGCTGCTTCGGATGACTCTGATGGGAGCCCCCCTGGGCAGCCCCCCGAGACCCTTGAGGGGCCTATTGAGTAGGAGCACGAAGGGAAGTGGTTCTTCGGTTGGAGACCGCTGCCTTCCCCTTCTGTTTTGGATGCATGGCTTGAAACTAGTATCGTTGATGAAGAGAGGTCAGGTTGCTTTTTTGTTTCCCACAGACGGCGCCAATCTGTTACCGCTAAATCTGGTGTGGGGGTAAATAGATAGAATTTATGGATTCTTGAGAAAATGAACAAGGCAAACCTGTTGACCTGTTGACCCTCACCGACTTGTTGACTTGGTCTCTTGCCGCTGCTGCGTACCTGCAAAAAGTGCAAGACACCGGGGTTGATCCCGGCGACGTACCCTCCGATGCTCAAGTCAGTAATCAGAAGTGATTATGAAAGAGCGTAAAACTGGCAAAAGATTGATTACCTCTTAATGGAGATTGATGGAGGGTATTTATAGCTGCCTTTGGGACCGAATTAGGCATGTAATCCCTGTGTTTAGATAAGGAATGTAATCCCTAATCCCTAGTGAAAGGATAGATATGAATCAGGGCTGTTGATTAGGATTTATCAGAAACCCTAATTCTATCCTGCTGGACCGGGTTTGCTGCGGGTCGAAACCCGCACCCAGTTGAGGTGGATCCGTTCGCGAGTTAATGGATCTTTGACGAGGAGAACCAGTATCCGCTTCAGACCCATTGGTAGGTGAAATTACCGTTTTACCCTTGAGCTTTAAGATTCGTGTCCGATGTGAATGGTCCCGATTTAATCCTATTTTTAGCCATGTCAGCATTAACTAAATAAGCACAACCAAAATAAAAAGATTTTACAGACAAGATAGATTTAGCACTAATCATAGTAACAACTATACCAGCATGATTTAGTAAGCTAATAGAGATCAAGTTCTTTGTTAAAGCTGGCACATATTTAACATTTTGCAAAATTAAAGTTTTACCTAAGGAGAGACTGAGATTCACTGTCCCAATCTGAAGCACCTTCACTGATTCTCCATTTACCATTGAAACTAACTCATCTGCAGCTTTTAGATATGATAGTAGGCCATCATCGTTGTAGGCATGGCAGGTAGCTCCCAAATCCAACAACCAACTAGCAGAGGTACTGGCTTTGACGTCACCAACAACACAAAGAAAATTGGTGGGCTCAGTTTTTCCCTCTAACAAGTTCACCTTTTCCATATTTGGTTGTTCTACTATGGGTAGCCTGCACTTAGAGGCGTGATGCCCCCACTTTCTGCAGTTATAGCATTTTCCTTTCTTCTTAACAATTTTCTTCGTGACTTCTAACTTAGTTGGTTCACCTCTAGAATTAAACTTGTTGTTCTTGAACTTAGGAATGCATTTGGTATTGGTTAACATATTAGCAGTTGAAAGTTGTTTATTAACTAATTCCAAATTTATCATAGTTCTAGTCTAATCTTCAACTTTGATGCAACGTTTCAGATGCGCAAGTTTAATTTGTTCAGACAACCTATACAGCTCAGTCTTAAAAGATAGCTACGAAGCAGGTAACTTATAAATTATTGCACCAGTAAGGAGCTCATCACACACAGTAATGTTTTCTGATTTTAGTTTCCCTACAAGATTCTCTAAATCTGTTACCTGAGGAAGGATTGTTTTTTCTTCTTTAAAACAGAAACCCATGAATTTATCAACTAGATGTGCTTTAAATACTTTCTCTTCCTTCTTAAATTCATCTAGTAGATTATCCCAAATTTGTTTAGCTGTTTCATATTTCATATACATGTCTGCAAAGCGATCTGATATGCTATATAATAAGAATTCTCTACACAAGTCTTCATCAGTTACCCACTTTGCATCATCAACATCTTCAACACATTCATCATAGGTTATTTGACATGTATAGAAAATTTTCATGAAATTCATTCCGTATTGGCCTTTTATCTTCCAACTATTAAATTCAGCACTACTAAATTCCTCTAATTTGGGAACCTCGTACGGACGATTATGTTTTTCCATCACAAAGGAATAAACAATAGATTCCCAACAATAGAGAGTTCTTTCTGAATAGTTACTACTTATGTGATTTAGTAAAGAGAAAATAACTTGAGTTTAGAATGGACCAAATCTGAAGAGCACACAGTAGTGATTCAAGAGGAAGAAGAGAACCCGATCTGATCTTATCAATGCGCCAAACAGCAACAGCAACCGATCAATGAGAGTGCCACTCGATTTGATCCCGGTCACGACCTCAAAAACACCAACAGCGGCCAGTCAAGAGGAGGAAGACAATCGGAAAGCAACGACCTGGATCTGGCGGCGCTCGACTTCGAGAACACGGCCAATGGGGAAAGATCCACGCTGGCAACGGGCAACGGTGAACTGGATCTGCGACGACGACCGCGATCTGAGATCTGGCGGCGCTCGACTTCGAGAACGCAGCCAAAAGAGAAGTCCTTGCTGGCTATTGGTGTCCTTTCGGTCTGTGACGACAGCGGCGAGGCTGATGAGGTTGACGACGGTGTCGGAGACGGAGGCGACGCGAACTCTGGTCGGAGATAGTAGTGGCGGCCTAAACTCGTCGGAGGTAGTGATTCTAATATCTTAAGATTGTTAGATCTGGTTAGGAGTAATTAGGGTCTGGGTTTATCTCTTAGCCGCTTAAGATATTATACCCTGCTTATTAGTATTGGAATATCACAGGGCACTACCTCTAGACTAGCTTTTAAAGAGATTAGACTGGATTTAGGGTATTGGGCTTTGTGCCCACTCAACCCGTTCCAATAATCAATACATAACACGTGTAAAACACGTGTTGCCCCATAGAACAATATACACAATATTATTCTATTATATTGAGAATATACTTATACATCCAACAAAATGTTGTTTAACAAGGTATTTTAAGCTAATGCTCCCAATTTATATGCGTGTTATCTATATTACATATCACAAATACAAAAGAGATGAACTTTTTCCTTAAGAAATATAAATAAGCAAGAGGGGTGTATCCACAGTCTTAGAAATATAAATATGCAAATTTACAAATACAGCAAATAGGGCTATTGGTGGGATGAGCATCCACAGTCGTGATTGTTAGAAAATGCATAAATGCATAAATGCATATAGCATTTTTCCTGTTTGTTGCAGTCATCGAATGGTATTTTTTAGCAATCTAAGATAAAATAATAAAAATTCCCTATCAAGACGGAGTTTGAAGTTGCGTCGGAGGAATTTAATAATTTTTTAATAGGTAGATGGATGTTCACTTTGCATTGGAAGGAGAAAAAAAAATACAAAAAGGTCATACCCAGGCAAAATGGTAATTCAAATACTTATTTTTTTTCTCCAAAATTCCCCTCGGACGACTTTGCGTTCTAGAAATGCGGAAGACTTGGACGCAAAGTGAATTTCCATTTGAGAGTTTTTTGTTTTGTTTTGTTTTTGATTTTTTTTATTACGGCCTATTATATTTTTTTTCTATGAGACGGAATGTGAAGTTGCGTCGGAGGAAAAAAAAATCGTGTGACCGAAAGTGAAGTTGCGTCCTGTATAATATGCATTTTTCTCAAATCCACTCTCATTTATAGCAATCTACTGTCGCAAAATATGCAAAATATGCATAAATAGCAAACGACTGCAGCGCATTTTTTGCGAAAATATGCATATTATGCATATTTAGCAAACGACTGTAGGTGCTTAAGTGGGCTAGGTGCATGTTTAGGAAGCAAATAGGTCAATTTTTTTTTTTAATAGTATGAGTTAGGTTCCGTTGTACACTAGGCCTCCGTGTACACTCATGTGCACTCAGCCTTTCCACCTTCGTATCGACGATCCGAACCGTTCACATTGATCTACACATCTAAATTAGTCTAAATATGTAAAATCAAATCATTTGAAATTCATTTGCCCATCCATTGAAGTGTTACAAAATTGTATGACTGAAAATTGTTGTTTTTTATATTCACATGATGGATGGGCAAATAAATTTCAAATAATTTGATTTTACATATTTAGACTCATTTGGACGTGTACATCAATGTGAACGGTTATGATCGTCGATACGAAGGGGTGAAGACCGAGTGCACACGAAGGCCCTACTACAAAATGGAACATTTCTCTTTATAGTATTTTTAGAGCTTGTGCTCCCGTATCACAATTCTCTCTTTTTGTCTTTATCCTCAATGTAGTTAGAAAAAACATATAAGATATAAGATAAAGATTAGAATATAACTACAATTTTCCTCAACCCTTCTATAACTTCTGAGTTTTAGCTTAGTGGCAGGGACTTTCACATGATATCAGAGCAATCTAGGTTCGAATCTCACTAGCTGCACAATTTAAATGCGGATTTAAAAAAAATACCGCAGCATATTGTTCAAGTGTGTTAGAATATAAGGGGGCGTTTGGTACGCGGATTGGAAAATTCCCAGGAATTAGTGGATTCCCAGGAATAGGAGGGTGGGAATGAATATTGTTCAAGTGTGTTAGAAAGTACAGAACAATACTTTATTACGTGTTTGGTATAGAACAATTCATTCCCATCAATCCATCTCTATAGTAGACATTATCGAAAATACCCTTTTGGCTTTATTTAAAAATAAATAAATATAAAAGTTATCTAATTCAATAATTGATGTATATGCATGCATGTGCAAAGCAATACTAATATATATTTTATAAAACTTTAGTAAACTAACAAATAGATTACTAAAAAAAATTACACTATGATTCAAATATATTTCAACCAGTTAGATGAAGAACATAACAAAAAGGAAAAATAAAATGTATTTATTAACACGAGACATAGGTACTTAAATATATACAAATGAAACAATAAAGTTCACAGAAGCAAATTTCAACTCCACATATTTCAACAAGTTTTAAATAAAAAATAACATAAAAGAATTGAACTCAGAATATGCTAGGCAGTTGGACATTTGCACCCCCCATGCCAAATAAATAAATAATATAGATTCATAAAGGAACCCAACACCTAAGATCTAAAAACAACACGTGCAATATACGTGCAAAAGAGCCCAATTTAATACAGCACACAAAGAGATAGCAAGGACAGCAGCCAAACAAAGAGGCAGCAGCAATAGCAGCTAGGGGGGACGGCTATTTAATCTGGAGGATAATGTAAAAATTTCCTAGGTAAATTTTTTTATTTAGCGTCTTATATGAAGTGTTAAACAATAAGACTTTTCTAAGTTCTTTCTTTATATTGACGATAAATAATTTTTTAACGTGACTTTTATTCTGACTTTAATAGTTCAAATCTTTTATGAATTAGAGTCTCATGTTTTATATAATTAGTATTTATAACAATTGTCGTTTGTTTTTTTTAAAGATAAAATATAAAAATATTATACGATGTGTGCTTTCGAAAAATTTGATGAAGCAATAGTTTTGTACTTGCATTTGAATTTTTAATGATTTTTGAACATAATTCATAAATACTTCTTATGTAATAAGCCAGAAATCGGGAGGGTATTTTGGGTATGCAATAATCTCACTCATTTTTATGTGGAGGAATTCACAAATTCCATCATTTTCAAGGAAAATGTTTATCATTCAAAACTAATTATTTGGATAACCCTAGGAATTTAAGATTATTTGTAAAACTATACCTATGTCTTACCAAACCAGGTAATCAAGAGGGTAATCCTAGATTCTCTTATACATTACCGCGTATCAAACGCCCCCTAAGTGCAATTTTCTCAATTCTTCTACAACTTCGGAATTTCAGCTTAGTGCAGGTAGTTTCACAATTACGTTAAATGGTTGGAAATATTTGGAGAATTGACCAGTATAAATGTTTCAAAAGAAAATTTTAAGTTTTTATTAGGAATTGCAATTTGTATTTTCGGTGAACTAAATATTCTCTAACTTAGATGAACGATGTAGAGCATTCCAATGTCCTTGTTGACTCTTCAAGCACGGATGTTTGGGATCTGGTCTTCGACTCGATCGAGTTGAAAGGAATGTGCATGGAATTATGGGAAGATTGAGGTGCTGCCTTTGAAGTTTCAACCCAATATAGTTAGCAGTCCCCAGTCCCTATACGCAAGTATTAATATAAAATATTTTATTTAGGCCCTTTTTTTGAACTTGCTCCTTTTTTCATCAATTCATCTACAGTAAAAAAAAAATTAAATAAATAAATATTTTTAAAAATCCGTACGTCAGTTTTGAGTGAAATTTTTATTTATTTATTTATTTATTTTTAAGTTTATGCTATTCTCAAGTTTGTCTCTTAAATAACTTTTGAAGAATATATTATAAGCTAATGTTGAAACAATTATATTCAACTTCGTATATTAGAGGATAGATTTAGAAACTGGTGTGCAAATAAGATTTAAACTTCGACATTTTCATCACTACCAAAAGATTGTTTCCCCGAGTAGCATATCTCTTTTTTTCCCTCTCGTGACAATCATTACAATGTATACATGCATGCATCTTTTTAGGATCGAGTCAGTCCACATCAAACAAAAGATTTGATTGGCAAAGAAATTAAAACTTGTTGTCCTCCCTCAAGTCCATGTCTCATGCCCATTTTCAAGTTTCTTCTCTCTGCCTTACCTCTCTTAGTGCTCATTTTCTCTCTCACTTTACTTAATTGACTCATTTTGTGATCTATCTCTTTCTCAAGTTAATTAAGTTGACAAGTTACGACTCAATAGGCCTACTACCATCAACTAATAGTTCTTTGCATGCTATGGATATGAGCAAAGGATTGAAATATGAATATGCATTCTCTCTGTTAATTTTTTCAACTGTTGTATCTTCTGATAAATAATAATTAACCGACGTCCATAGTTCAACACCCGAATAAAGTATCATCTCAACACTCAAAATTCAAATATCAAACCAAGTAAATATATGAAATAGTACTATTTCCACCACCATTTTCACAGCATGCACATTAATAAAAAAAAAAAAAAAAAAAAAAAAAATCACACACAATTCAACCCTGGCATATACAATACAAAATTCAACTATACATGGTAAAGATAGAACATGCTTGTCTTTGCAGTCTCAACCTGTAGTCATGGATTTATTTGCCATGGCCTTGACCCGGACTCGGGCCCCAATCCATTAACCCTACAAGAGTGCCATTACCATGCCCTTCTGCTCCTCCTGAGCTTGGACCTTGATTCTTAGCCCCCTCAATTGATGAGATATTTTTCTTTGGTCCTTCTACCACCTCTTCATTTTTAGTGAGTGGTCTTGCTTCTACAGAGAGAATGATGCACGCTTCCATGAGAACTATTAGAAGTAGACCAAGTGCTTTCACTCTTCTGTTCATTTTCTCACTTGCTTACGAGTATGGAATACAAGAAGTTAGCTACTATACTTTATAGGGTTTCTATCTGTAGAACTTGATGGAAGTTTTCCAATTAAGCCCTTCAAAATTTTGCTTTCGAACTTTGCAGTTTTAATAATATATCTATTAATTGAAATTAATCGATTTTTATGCACATTAGCAAGAATCACATATTAATGACGGTTTAACCGTTTATTTGAAAATTGGAGAAGTATATATATATACTGCTCAAAAACGAACCTCAATCTCATGTACATTGATTCAATTAACGAGAACCGGAGAGGTACAAAAATGATCAAGGTCTAAAAGCAAGATTCTAAAATAGGGGTACAAAGTTTGTAGACTAATGGTAATGGAGAAGGATGGATCGTTTGGGCCTTAGACTATCCGCTCTCTCAGTAGTCCAACATGGTGACTCTTCAAGCCATGTTATCGGAAGACTGTTTGTGGCTGATAAATGTTGTCTAACAAAAAATGGATAAAAACGTCTGCAGTCATCTTTTATTTATCCATTTTTTGAATATTAGATGAACAATAGACGGTTATATTTGGCAACGGATTTGACAATATTGGCAATATGCATATTATAGAAATCGGAAGATGATTTACCGTCTATGTGTCGGACGGCATATGATATGCCATCTAAGATGAATTTTTTAATTGAGAAAGTTTGAGACGGAAATTAATTTGCCGTTTGAGAAATTTTTTTGACAAAAAAGAAAAAAACCTAGACCGGTAATGATGTTCGGCTTGAGTAAATGATATTTTTTTTTTTTTTTTTTGCCTTTTTGTTATAACACACACATATATATATATTTCAACGGACGGCAAATGATATGCCATCTTTCTTTATTCCATTTTTTTTCCTTCCGCTCTCTATAGACGGTATATGATGTTCTGTTTGATAAAAAAAATCAATTTTTTGAGTATTGACGACTGCAGCGCTACCCTCTAATTGCTATTTCTATATTTTTCATATACCCATTTTTTAACAAAACGACTGCAGATGCTCTTACATATCACAAATATAAAAGAGATGACCTTTTATGTTAGAGCAATCCACAGTCGTTAGCTAAATATCCATATTATGCATTTTTTGGCTTAAAATTGTCGGCAGCCATTTGCTTTTATCCATATTTTGAGAAAATCGCTACAGTAGATTGCTATATTTGAGTGAAGATTTGAGAAAATGCATATTATGAAGGACGGATCTTGAAGATCCATCCCAATATAAAAAATAATTTTTTTTATCAGCCGGAACTTCAAGTTCGAAGTTCCGTCCTGATTAAAAGATATATATATTTTTTCATTTTCCTCGGACGACATCGTCCTTCAAATTTTTCATTTTTTCCATTTTGGCTTGGATGGATCTTCAAGATCCGTCGAACCATTTTTTTGAATTTTTTTTCTTTTTTTAATTATAAAAATAATCAAATAAATTATTTTAAAATGCCCAAATTTTTTTTAAATTTTTATTTTTATTTTTATTTTTATTTTTGCACGGGACGGAACTTAGAGTTCCGCCAGTTGATTTTTTTTTTTTTGGCTATATTTATAATATTTTACCACTAAAGCAAACAAATTTTGCTATATGTATAATATGCGAAAATACATATTATGCTCTTAAGAAATATAATCAAGAATGAGGGGGTACGTGTATATGAAAAGTTAATAGAGCACATGGGACAATTGGGATAAGTGGGCTTGGCACTGCACCGTTACGAAACAATATATATAGATTGTTCATGTTGCTAACAGAAAAAGTTAGCTCATGTGCATGGGACAAAACCAAGGAAGTGGGAGTCCAAGTTGGAAGTTGGGTGGAGAGAGTGAAATTGAGGTTAACATCTCTCCCTCACTCTCTCTCTCTCTCTCCCTCTCTATTTGTCATGACTTTTGTGGAATGACTTACAGTGATTAAAATGCAGCCACCTCAATGGAGATGCCATGTGTTTAGAAGACTAAGATGTTACTTATATTAAATTAAAGAGAGAATTTTGATCAAGTTAGGCTTTTGACTTTTAGTTGCCTTGGGGTGTTCAAATACTTTGATTCTGACACCGATCGAGCCGAGAATTTTTTTTGTTTTTTGTTTTTGCAGTCAATTGAGTAGTCTAGCAAGTTTGTATCACTTACGTTTCGAATGGTTGTACGATAGAATGTTTAACATAAAAGGAGAAGCAGACATACTAGAAGAATTAGTTGAAGGTCTTTTTCTTGACAAAAAAGAAAGAGGGGGGGGAGAGCCTCTGTCTTCAAATGTTTATCTTGAATTCCTACCTACCTTACATTTTGACTTTAAAGAGTTAACTTTACAAGGTTAGTGCGCATGAGGCACAAATCACATTTGTGTAACGCATATAATTTATCTTCTCTTATAACGATGTTGGAAGTAGGGAACTTATGTAGATAGATATCCGTAAGTCATGCAAAATAAGAAAATTTGAAATCTAATTTGCAATAATTTATTGATTGATATCTTAATCAATTACACAAACAATAATGTGAACAATATCAAGCTTGGATTTTCCGTGCAATGAACATGGTTACAGCCTTAAAAGGTGTATAAACATAGCTCGATTGGTCAACAGCAGAATCATTTGAATTATACCAATGATATAAGAGTACCAGTATCAGTAAGTAGAGTTTCAATCTATTTCAAACCATTGTATAATCTAACAACTTTTGCCTATATAACTTGAAAAGTTGAGAAAAATCTGCTGATTTTGTGCTTGCAGTGATCAAAATTCCACCTCATTCAAAAGCTCAATTTAGCAAAAGGTTAGAAGGCAAGCGATATTGTGTATGAATAGATTCAGCGAAGCCCAGAACGCACAGAACAATTCAATAACATACTGTGTGATATACACAAGATACATACATATGAACATGTCTATGAGTATCATACCCACATAGACGCTACTAATTACATTTCGCATACACTAATACATGGAGTACTATTATGAACGACAACTAGATTGATAATGGCTTCTTGCTCTCATGTAATAAAACTAGTGAGGAGAGAACATTACAGTAATCCAAGCTCACACTTTCAATAGCTGCTAGCTTCTCCAAATGATTGAAAGAACTCTATCAAACTGCTATATACATCGTTATTTGCATGTATACTCATTATGAAGTCAATATGACCATAACGATCAACATACAACAATTGAGGTTCTGATTTCAACTCCTTTATAGTTCGTTTGACATCAGTTGGATCAGCTAGGGCATCACTACCTCCGTAAGCCATCCACAAAGGTAGAGACTCAGGTATGTCTTGGAGATTGAATTCTGGAGGGTGAATGCGGCCGTATTGTTTCAGATTTCCAAATAAGCCATAGTCATACTTAGCAAAGGTGCCCTTACGGATCACTGCAAAAGTTCATATAGACAGATTTATTTTACGTGGGTTGCAACTTGCAAGCGTTTCTTTTAAAAGTTTCAAACAATATAGGTAATCGGTCAGTTAGCATTATTTTCTAGTGGCTACAACTTTCTCTTATTTGTAGTCTGAAAAGAAGCCTTATTATTTCACATTTTGTGGTCATACCATACCATTAAGATTTTTGTGCCACTCAGTAACAGTCATGAAAGGTAAGAAGCTTACTTTGAAAAAGATGGTTCAGATTTTTTGCTGATGATGGATGTGGTTCAAAGCCCAGATAGTACTCAACTCGAGACTTGTTAAAGCAGCAATTTTCCCCTGCAATAGACATTGGAACTCTGTTACCATTTACCATTTCTTTGCCCAAAAAAGAACTGAACATTTAGAAAGAAATACACTAAAAACACATCCACAAAAATATGTAGGGGGGAAGCAAGGAAGGATATACAACTGTTAAGTAATACTAGTAAAGAACTCAACAAAGTCGACTAAATATCATATGGATTAGAGAGAAAACTATCATACAGAGTAACAGACGAGGTTTAGATGAAGGAATCTACAAGAGGATTTGTAATGATGTCATTAACAGCATACAGTTTAATAAATCACTAAAATTACTTGAAGATGCTGTTCCAGAGTAAAAATACAATGAATAATAGCCATAGTAAGTTCATTCTCTATTTGATAAGCACTCCACCTGAAATAGATGAATAATGGCTTAACGATGTACATGCAAAAACCTCATCATGGTCATTACTTCTGAATGTTACATGGATAAATCTTAATCACAAGCACATTTCACATATCTTAAAGTAAAATAGATTGAGTAGAACAAAACTAGACACACCAACATAGTACATATATATGAAGGAGATAATTCATAGTCAACAATGTGTTTCTTGGGTCTTTGGGTTTGGTGGAAAGGCTGCCAGTGGCAAAAGATGACTCACTTGGAAATTCAAAATAAATGGGGGCAAAGTAGAAGCAACTTTTTTCGTAATTGTCAAAATGAATTGGATGAGAACATCTATTCTGCTTAGTTTAGTATTTTATTTCAATACCATATTTGTTTTTGGCAATTATAGCCATATGTAATCTTTCTTTTATGCATTAGAATATTTTTGAGATTTTTAGAATATTTTGAGATTTATATCAAGATTTGTTTTGAGCCTATTTATAGGCCTTGAGATTAATAAGAAATTATGTCATTCCTGATTAAAAATTATTGTGTTGAGTTTTGCTCTTCTCCTCTCCTCTGTGTGATACAATTAAGGTCCAACTTATTAGAGTGTGATAAATCCTAATACAATTTTAGGGGTTGTGATAAACTCTAAAATCTACCCTCAAATTTTTTAAAAAAATCCTCCAAATAAAATTACCCAACTCTAATCCCCGAATCCAAAACCCTACCTCTTCAACTTCTGCATCTTCCGAAACCTAGCAAACCCATCTTGTTCAACCCATCTCTCCTACCTCCCGTTTCCTTGCTCTCTCTCCTCCCTGTTCCCCTTACTTCCGACTCCCCTGTGCAGTCATCCTCCTGCAGGTGCCCGACAACAGCAGCCCAGTGCGACATCGCCGCTCTCCCTAGTGCCGCCCTGGACACTTCGACACCTGGTCCCCTGCTCCCCTTCCGAAACGACAGCCTAGTCACCAACCCCATCGCCTCCCGCCCGTCGTGACGCCCTTACACCAGGCCGACGCCAGTCCAGATTCGCGCTGTCCCACCGCCGTCTTCGACGTTAGCCAGTGACGCCATCGCCCCCCCCCCCCCCCCCCCCGCTGTCATTGCTCGGTGAAGGTGTTGCTTCCATTACTCTCTTTGATTGCTGTGTCCTACCAGAGTTCTACGCAACTGTTCTTTGAACCCTCGGTATACTCTTTCCACTTTTAAATATTTGTGCTCTACTGCTCTATTATCTATTATATTATCTGATTTGCCTGTCATCCACAAAAATAATTGAGATTGAGTGTTCCACTTGCTTGATTAGGGTACGAATCAATATTGAATCTTTTACTTGCTAAGAACGCGTAAGGATTTAATTATTGATTGTAGAGTGAAATTATTAATTGGGATTGTTAAACGTGATTCAGTTCTTGAAAATCCATCACACCGGTTAACTGTTTAAAAATTCTAACTTTGATCCGCACTACGTGTTGGTAAAATTAATCCATTAAGATTCTTGAAAATTCTCTATTTTAGGATTAGTTTTACATCATTTTGGTATCAGAGCGAAGGATTCTTGCATCATTTAGACATTATTTTTGCATTCATTTAGAGCCTTTTATTTTATTTTCTTTCGTTTTTTTTATCACGTCAGATTTATTTATTTTTTTAAAAACCTTAATTGCACTTAGGACACACACGACCCCTACTTTTCACTTTTTGTGAATGTGCCTTCGCAGCACCATTACAGATCCTGAAGAGCCTTTCTTATCCCTTCCAAACCACCCAATCAGAAACCCTAGACCTTCCCGACCTGAAATGGACAACTCTGATATTTTCGCTACTCTAGCTGCCATTTAAGCAACTATTGCCAATATCAATCAGAGGCTTAAGAAAGTGAAATTAAATCAAACTGTTGCCCCTGAGCTTTATGCTAATCGTCAGATCTCTCAAAGAAATGTTCGTGACGATCGACGTCAAGAACGTGACCCTGACGAACAATATAAGAACATTAAGGCTGACGTTCCCCATTTTGAAGGCATCATGGAACCCCAAGCTTATCTTGATTGGATCCGTGCGATGGACCACCACCTTGTATGGTTTGACATGAGCGAAGCCCTGAAAGTTAAATTTGTCACAATGAAATTCACTGGAAAAGCTCAACAACACTGGACCAATCTTGAACACACCCGTAGAGGCCGAGGCCTGGCACCCATAGCCACTTGGGAAGCCATGAAAGAAAAACTCACTGAGAGATGTGTACCGTTATCGTTACACACCCGATTGTTAGATTCGTGGAACCAACTTTATCAAGGAAGTAAATCCACACAAGAATATGTTGATAAATTTGATGACTTCCTTATTCGGTACAATACTTTAGGTAAAGAGAGTGAAGAACAAACTCTCTCTAGGTTCCGGACTGGATTACGAGCCGATCTGAGGAACAAGCTAATTCATAGAAATGTGGACTCATTAGCGGTAGCTTATGCTCTTGTCCTCGATATGGATTCCTTTAAAGCAAGTTTTCATTACAAGTCCAGCGATTTGATGGATCATTACTCCAGAATGAATCCTCCTGAGCACTCCTCCCCTCAATACCCTAACAAGTCTTACCCAAACAAACATACTCCAAATTCCTATCCACTTAGAAATGACAACACGGGTAAGAACACTGAAAGAGACTATTCTAGGAATGATCCTCTTACTAAGTGCTATAAATGTAAGGGATACAGCCATGTTGTTGGCAACTGTCCCAGCCCAAGTAGGATCAATATAGTAGAGGGTACCGCAGTCATCGCTGATGAGCCCGACAATGAGTTTACTTATGAACCTAATGTAACTTTGATGAAAAAGATGATGACCAATCTCTCAATTGTATTCAGTCTGTCCAGTCACCTCCATTGAGTGTACCAGAGTCACCCATTCTTTTCCAAGTCACTTGACAACCCATAGATTTTACCCCTATGTTAGAACATCACAAAGTCACAGAGTCTGCATCTACATTTTCATTCTGCATTCATGATTTGCATAGAGAAATTTCCAAGGAAATTAATGAGAATAATTTTAACTACACGTTAATAACAGATACAAGAAAATTTAAAACTCTTAATGTTGGTGATGAAGCGATGGTTCGGATTCATCCGGAATGGTTTCTATCTGGATCCATTAAGAACTTGAACATACGTGCTGCAGGCCCATTTAAGATTCTTCATACAATCAATGATAAAACCTATGTCGTTGACCTTCCTGAAGGCGTTGGCATAAGTAAGACTTTCAATATTGAGGATCTAGTACTCTATGAAGGCTCAAAATTTCACCCTAGAAATTTTTTTATAGATGAGCCTACCCTACAGCCTAATGGTGAGATTCCCACATTTACCCCTCTACCTAATACTATTTACCCACCGACAGAAAAATTGAATGATATTTTAGATGATTCGATAATCTCTACAAGAGATGGTGGTATGCACAAGTAATTGGTGAGGTGGAAGAACAAGCCGAAGTCGGATGACACTTGCAGTGATCGTGAGAAGCTCCCGCAACTGGATCCAGATTTTTTGGAGCACCATAACAATATCACTGATTTTGACTCGATTGGGTCGAGCTCTCTCCCACCCGGAGAGAATGATGAGGACATCTATTTTGCTTAGTTTAGTATTTTATTTTAATACCATATTTGTTTTTGGCAATTATAGACATGTAATCTTTCTTTTATGCATTAGAATATTTTTGAGAATTTTAGAATATTTTGAGATTTGTATCAAGATTTATTTTGAACCTATTTATAGGCCTTGAGATTAATGAGAATGTATGTCATTCCTGATTAAAAATTATTGTGTTGAGTTTTGCTCTTCTCCTCTCCTTTGTGTGATACAATTGAGATCCAACTCATTAGGGTTTGTAATAAATCCTAATACAATTTTAGGGTTTGTGATAAACTATAAAATCTACCCCTAAATTTTTAAAAAAATCCTCTAAATAAAATTATCCAACCCTAACCCCAAATCCAAAACCCTACCCCTCCAACTTCTGCATCTTCCGAAACCTAGCAAACCCATCTTGTTCAACCCATCTCTTTTACCTCCTGTTTCCCTGCTCTCTCCCCTCCCTGTTCCCCTTAATTCCGACTCCCCTGTGCGGTCATCCTTCTGCAGGCGCCCGACAACAGCAGCCCAGTGAAACATCGCCGCTCTCCCCGGCGCCGCCCTGGACACTTCGACACCTGGTCCCCTGTTCCCCTTCCGAAACAACAGCCTAGTCACCAACCCCGTCGCCACCCGCCCATCGCGACGCCCTTACACCAGGCTGACGCTAGTCCAGATTCGCGCCGCCCCGCCGCCGTCTTCGACGTCAGCCAGTGATGCCGTCGACCCCCCCGCTATCATTGCTCGTGAAGGTGTTGCTACCATTGCTCTCTCTTTGACTGCTGTGTCCTACCAAAGTTCTACGCAATTGTTCTTCGAACCCTCGATATACTCTTTCAACTTTTAAATATTTGTGCTCTACTGCTCTATTATCTATTATATTATCTGATTTGCCTGTCGTCCACAAAAATAATTGAGATTGAGCGTTCCACTTGCTTGATTAGGGTACGAATCAATATTGAATCTTTTACTTGCTAAGAACGCGTAGGGATTTAATTATTGATTGTATAGTAGAATTATTAATTGGGATTGTTAAATGTGATTCAGTTCTTGAAAATCTATCACACCGGTTATCTATTTAAAAATTCTAACTTTAATCCGCACTACGTGTTGGTAAAATTAATCCATTAAGAATCTTAGAAATTCTCTATTTTAGGGTTAGTTTTACATCGGAACGAGATCAGAACTAATAGCTCTTGAAACCTCTATGTTTGGTGCTCTGATGTCAAAGTCAGATAAACACTTCATTTAAAGCTTAAGCTGTTGACTTGTGGCCCAATTATATATATACAAGAACTAGAGAATTCTACACAAAAGAAGTTTATATCCAAGAGATGTATTTCAAACAAGAATCATATTGGAAAATGTAAGTCAATCAGGTCAAGAGATGAGATAACCGTACCCGTTATAGCAGAAAGTAAGTTATTACAGTCCAGATGCCCATCACATAAATAATCCAATAATCGGACACCAATATTACTGTAGACAATAAATTTTGTCTTAAAATAATTTTCCCCCCTTTTAGAACATGTATTTCTTAAGCTGAAAAGTAATCTAACCTTCGGAAATTAAGCTGATGAATGCCCATATCTAATAGCATCTGCATTAATAAGGAAAAAGGCAAACATAACACTTTTACTCCAGAATTCCGTTTCATTTTACTTAGACATGTTGTAGAGTATACATATTTACCTTATCAAGATGCAGATTTACTGCTCTAAGAACAAACCTTGAACTTAAATGATCTAAATAAGATATGGGGCAAAGTAGGGCAGCAGCTTCAACCATTTTCACCACATCAGGCGTAGTGAAAGCAGCTAAAGCCATGATAGTTCCCTGCCAGTTGAAAAAATATTAATAGACACGTTCTATAGGGATCTAAACTAAGAGATTTTTTGTCAAGATTAGGCATTGCAATATATATTATACCTGTGAATGGCCAACATAGAAGACTTTAGAACTGGTTTTGAGATATACAAAGCTTATCATATCAGCCAAGTCATTCAGAGCCAATTCTTCCCAACTCCAATCCCAAAAGTCCTGCAGATTAAATGTCAACAACCCATAAATTCACAAATTTGTCACATGCTTACGGTATCCACATAAAAATAAGGACAACTTTGTTAGGGGGCTCTAATTTAATCATGGTATTTTCAATATTTTTTTGAATTTCTTTTTATAGACTTTAACCAGCCTAACTTATCAAATTATTTAGTATCAAACCTTTAAGAAATCACACTGACTTCATTTTGATGAAATCCCCTCAACCAAATGCAGTATATTTCAATTAAAAAGTTGTACACTTCAGGGAAAAAGCCAAAAAAAGTTAATTAAAAAAACCCATTTTCTAAAATAAGTTATATTTTCTCAACAAAAAAAAAACAAGCACATCTCATTGGGGGTATTTTCATCAAAAAAACAATATTGTAATTTGCTTATTATAACAATTTATTCTAAAACTTTTGGATGGTGGGCATTTATAGTGCTTACAATAAAAGTTAGAAGGATGATGAGGACATCGGTTTTGTTCTGTTGGTTTTGAAATTTAGCCATATGTAGTTTGTTTGAGAGATTTGTTTTAGATTTGTTTGGAATTTATTTTGGATTTGTTTTGGACCTATATGTCCTTGAGAATAATGAGAATGTATGCTATTATTGATTAAAAAAATTATTGTGTTGAGTTGTTGCTCTTCATTCTCCTCTTGTGTGTGAGATCATAAGAGACCATTAGGGTTTGTGAAAAATCTTAAGAAAATATTAGGGTTTGTGAGAAATCCTAAACTACACCCTAATCCCCTCAATTCACAGCCGTGAAAACCCCTCTTCTTCTTCCCCTTTCTCTCTTGATTCCGTGAACCCATCATCTCTTCACCCTCTCTTTCTCCTCGCCGACCTGCATCCGCTCTCGCCCCTCCGACCACACCGACCGTCCCTCTCCTCACCGACCTCTTGCATCCCCACTCTCGCTCCTTCAGTCAACCCCCACTGAAGCCCTCTCTTTCCTCCCGAAACCCACATCCCCACTCGCCTCTTTTCCTCCTCATTCGACCACAACTGCCACAACCTGAGCGACCACCCCGATGCCTCCTTCTCCACCTCCGAAATCCTTGGCTGCCCTCCTACACCTGCCGACCACAAACATCACCCCAAATCTCCAAATCCAACTAAAAATCCTAACCCTAAATCCCCTTCTTCTCCTCCTTGCCGGTGCTGCCCTCACCCACCACCGACAATGCCAGCCCCGAGCATCACCCTCGCAACTTACCACCGCAGCCGCCAGCGACTTCCCCTGTCGTTCCCGATCGCCATCACCAACGGTTGCTGTCTCGAGATCACTGTCCCGCTGCATCTCGACTGTTCAACAGCCCCCCTCCAAGCCGTCAGCCACCTCCTCTCCATTGCAGCACAGTCCTCAAATCGTGGTAACTTCTTTCCATTCTCCTTTATTTGTGATACTGCATATTATCTCTAGAATATTATCTAAATTTACTATCGTCCACAAACATTGAGTGTGTATGCTTCTACTTGCTAATTAGAGTACGAATCATTATTGCATATCTTACATGCTAAGAACGATTAAGTATAATTGATGATTATTAGTCGTGAATCTTTAATTGGGCTTGTTGAACTTATTTCAATTCTTGAAAATCCGTCAAATCAATTACTAGTTTTAATTTCCAACTTAGTCGGCATTACATGTTGGTAAACTTAATCTTTTAATATTCTTGAAAAATTCTCTATCTGGGTTAAGTTTACATCAAGTCGATATGAAATCACAGATAATTAAGTGACTTAAAAGTTAAAACAAATTTCCACTAAAAACAGACATAGGGAAAAGAGAGAGATGGGAAACAAAATTTACAAGTATGGACGCTAATATTCATACATTGAAGTAAACACAATCAATATGAAGTTAAAAGTATACTCGATCATGCACAGATAATGTGACATGCGCACTGCTCCAACGTGTGCCTCGTACATTCCCAACCCAAACATCAAATCCATGATCGGCGAGGATGAATCCAAGTGATTGTTCGGGGCAATTCACAAACCATGTATCACCTCCCTGCAAATATGAAAAAAATTTAGTTCATGAGAAACTATAGGAGTTGATAAAGATGATTTGGATAAAACATCAATTCTAAAACTATTATTAATATTCCATATCATATGAGTTGAGCAGAAAAATATTATGTATTAAAAAACTTATACAGTCGACATCGAACAGCAGATAAATATTAGTAGAATACCATTACTTTGAATTAGGTGACCATATATATTATGGATAAACTAGATTTGCCCTTGGCCACGTGCCTACGGTACGTCTTCAGAATGATACAGCATATGAAAAGTCGTGTAAACAGTAAATCAACAATTATGTAGCTGAAGTTTGAATAGTATGACAATAATTAGTTGTAAATAAAAGTCCATGTTTCCATATATATATATATATATATATATAGAGGGAGAGAGTGAGAGAGAGAGAGAGAAATAATTAAATATATAAATGAGTTGTTTTGGGGGGGTGAGGAATTTGAATTTGAGTTTTGGCGGGAAACTTTTGAAGGAAAAATGTGTTTTGTGAGGTTAGATCTGGGCATTTGATTTTGGGTGGATTGAAGGAGAGCCACTTGATAGCTTTCTTTGTGTTTTATTATATAGATAGAATGCTATCCATAAATCTTAGAACTCCTACAATTAAAAAATTATAATATATTTGAAAGCCACTATCAAACTAACACTCAACATCAAATTAACAAACAACCTTTTTCTTTAAGTAACCTGGTTTAGTTATAATGTCTGCCAAATACGATCTATAAGAATTAAAAGTTGGATCTGTTATGCAAATAAACAGTTTTGGTTCCGATGTCTTAAATATCGGACATCGGTATCGTATCCGAAGACAAATTTTCATATCGGATACCGGATACTGGCGAGATATCGGCAATCTTTAAAAAATATTGGGTTAACATATCGGGTGAAAATATGCATCCTTAATGTGATTTGGACAACCTTTGCACATCATATATATTACAAATACAAACAACCTAATACAAGTAATAATAGTTCTAACCAAAATATATAATTGCCTAAATGAAATATGATGCATAAAAAATTATACCAAGTTATTAAAGTTTGGGGAAAAGTCATGAAAATCCCCATGGTTTGGGCCTGAAATTAAGAAACCCCCTGCCCGTTTATTTTCACTCACTTAGCCACCCAACACGAATTTTCAAAATTTTGCTGACAAAATGGACACATGCAATGACCAAAATAACCTTCCCTTATTTTAAAAAACAATTTCTCTCTCCTGTATTTCCACCTAATATTTCTCTCTTCTTCCTCACATCAACAATCAATTTTCTCTTCTCCTTTCCTTTTACCTCCATTCCTCTTCTCCTATGAAACACAGACATGGGTACGGGGTGCAGGTACGACACGACACGAGTACGGGGATATGTGATTTTACAGAAAAATTGGATACGAGTGTCGGTGGGTACGTGAAATTTAAAATATTTTATACTACATCTATAAAGAAAAAAATACTTACCTTATTAAAAATGCAAACATTTAAACAATTTCATAGAACTATAAAAGTACATTATAATTATGAGCATTTTGGGGAAAAAATGATATTCTAACTATCAAAATTTTGGATATACTTGTATTGTTTTTTAGCTCAACTATGAACAACAAGTCTTTGAAATTACCCTAAGACCTTAAACATTTATCTAAACATGATTGTGTCTAAAAGTTACAAAAAAATGAGTTAGAAAAATGGATACTCCTTGGGTACGCCTCCGGGAGTACCCAAGAAGTATTGGCATCCAATACGCACCTGACACATGTACGTCGGCCATTTGGAAGCATCCGTGTTTCCTAGTTGTTCTCCTTTCAACCCATTAATGTTCTTTTAACCCAAAAACCACATGTGTTGATCGTGCATCTAAAGAATCCCCTCGATGAATTTGATGGGGTCCATGAAGTGTACAACCCAAACTCCTTCGAAAACCCACAAATGGGAAGCTCATTTTTTCCCACAAGGGACTTTCAAACCCAAATTTAACAGAAGATCCTGAAGATGATAAGAATTTCAGGGTATTCTCACTCATTTCCTCAATTGGGATCTAGGGTTTCGGATTGAGGATTTTTGGATCTAAGGTTTGATCATTCTGGAAATTAGGGTTTCTAGATTTATGAATGAATAGATTAAGTAATACAACCACCATTAGATTTTGGGTTCGGAGAACAAAAGTGGGTTGAAAAAAAGAGTTTAAAGGAGAAGAAATATGGAGAAAGGAGAGGAGAAGAGAAAATTGATTGTTGTGTGAAGGAGAAGAGGAAAGAGATATTAGGTGGAAATAAGGAACTGGAAAATATTTTTTTAATAAGAAAGGGGTATTTATGTCATTTTATGTCCTTTTGTTAGCATAATTTTGAAAATTCATGTTGCGGGACTAAGTGAATTAAAAAACAACGGGGGTTGCTTAATTTCGGGCCTAAACCTTGGGGTGTTTCATGACCTTTCCTTTAAAGTAATGAAAACAAGACAAGGATAAGGTCCCTATATTTAGTCCATAGATGATATTTGTTCGAGCTACTTTGAAATTATTAACAACAGAGATGCTAATTTATTGTTCTCTTTGTATATACACACCCTAGTCTAATAAGAAGAGGAATAATGAACATCAAATCAAATTTGTGATTTTGTATGGAAAGAGTGAAAGAGATCTAAATGAATATGAAGTATTCTTTGCCCTATCTCCATCATAATCAGTTTCAGTTTCTCTCATCTCTCTCTAATCTACAATTACAAACCCCCAATATTGTCTATTATAATTGGAGATTAAGAGTGAATATGTTTTCCACAGGTGCCATAAATAAAAACCCATGTGCACAATAAATAAAAATGAGAGTTCTCACTTTTTTGTAGAATTGGTGCTCTCTTTTTTGTACAATTGGTTTGGGTTGGAACCCTAACCCAAAGGTCTATGGTGTTTTGTCTTTTATAATGCCCAATACTGATGGTAGATATATTAGAAATCATAACTGTAGATGTAATGACCAAAATAGACTAAAAAAATTTAAAACACTAGTATCGGTAATGTAAGTCTGCCTAAACCGTTTTAACAGTCAATAACGGCTGTAATGGTGAATTTTATAACATTGCTTGGTTCTATAAAAAACAAAGGTAAAAAAAATTTGGGTCTACCCTTGAAGAAATATAACTGCAAAAGCACAAAGCAGAATGTGAAGGAACAAATAGCTCATGGTGACAAGTCGCAAAAACACATAAAACATGGAAAAGAGTGTCAAACAAAGCTTGAACGTGTACATGATGAAAGTAAAAACTAACCATTTCTTCCTCATTTGTCCCTTCAAAGGCTAGGGACTCGATGACAAGGAAGTGAAAATGGACCACCACATATTACCATAAATCACGTGAGCTTCAGCCTTTTTTGGTATTGCTTTTGTAAAGCCCAAAAGCACTTCTAGGCTCAAAATAAGTGTTCGCTAATAAAAGAGTAGAATTGTGTCGGGGAAAAAAAAAATTCGAATAGGAGTTTCCACCAATTTTGCACCATGGATGAAAAATGTGCTAGATTTTGCAAAATGTTTTTACCCTTCTCATAAATCCTGAAGTCAAAGAACTTTCTTTGATCATCTCTTTCGTTCACAACATTTCTCAGTCACAATTCATTTCGTTCATAGCAAACCCCAAATGCGCATAATCAAAGAGTCTTAAACCAATAAAGAAAAACAATAAGAAAACGTGGTTTACTACCAAACCCCTACTAATTATGACTCGAGTAGTGTGTTTGAGAGCACATGATTGCTCACCTCTCAAAAAATATCATTAACAACAATGTCCATCCTTGGCCACTAACACTGTGTATGGAAAGTACAACAAGCCCCAAATATGGTCATTCACCCTTCAATTATACAAGATTATTGCTATACAAACTCCCTTCTACACCCATATAAACACACCCTAATATGGCAGTCTTAATCAACACTGCTACATAGGGGTGCAAACATATACAGAAAACTACGGTCCAATCCGACATCTTTCCTAATATGGATATCCGTCTGTTTAAATACAATACAGATATGGATGTTGCTAAATGACCGAAATATCTGGAAAGATATTAGAATGCCCGAATTATATCCAATCATAGAAGAACTTGTTGCACTAATACTCATTTTTTGTATAGATCAATAGTAGTAATTGATGAAATCCGACTAATATTTGTATTCGATCTGAATTCAAATCCAATTTTATCAAATATGGTTATTAAGATATCTATCCGAAAATATCCTTATTTGTATCTATAACAGTAAGAAGAAAACAAATACCGACATGGTAGCACCCATATCCGCTTCGTATCTGATTCGGTACTGCCACATTGTCAGAACTAATAAAAAGAATCCTACATTCCTACTATAGACCTAAACCTAATGAAACTATTCCCAAAGTAATTTAACATAAAAAATAGAATTAACTAGACACTAGTTAGGGTCTGATTCGGTTAAGGAGTCAAGTTAGAATTTTGCTGATAGTATTGTAGTGCTAATTAGGATTGCCATAGCAGGATGTATTCATTTGTGAGTGCAGAAGAAAGTTTGTGCATCATTACTCATTGTACAATGCATAACAAACATAAACACCAATTTAAACATCCCAACTATGAATAACTACCACTGTTCTAAAAATCCAGCATGGGCGGCGCTTAGGCCCCCGCTTAGGCGCTTGGTCGTCCCTAGACGACTCACCTAGGCCCTAAGCCCTTGAAAAAATCGGTTGGGCCTCTTGGGCGGTCTAGGAGGGTCTAGGCAGGGTCTAGGCTGCCTATGCGGGCCTGAATGAAAAGGTAAAGCTTAACCCGACCCGACCCAACCCAAACCCGTTTAATCTAATTTCCAAATTTAATCCTCAAATTCCCAATTTTTATCCAATCTTCAATCTCCACTCCACTCGTAATTACAATCCTCAATCTCCAATCTCCACCGTCATCCCCCCCTCCTTCCTTTCAACCTGGACTTCCTCTTCCTTCCCTTCAACCTCCCATCCTCAAACCAGCAACCCTAACCCCAATCTCGTAGTGACTCCCCTGCCTCCCGACGTCAGCCTCCCTCCTGCAGTCCTGCCTTCGCAGCTGTCGATGGCCCGCGACATCAGCCTCCCTCTGCGGCCCTGTCATCACTGTTGTTGCGTGTGTGCTTCAATTAATTGGTTTTCATAACCTTTGCTCACTATTTGTTTAAATATTTTCCTGTGTACTTAAATTAGTTGCTAAATTTCATTGTTTTTTATTGGCATATTTTTTATTTCGTTAAATATTTATGTCTTTGTGAATTCACTAAAACTCATCCTGCAATAGTACGGAGAAAAATAACAAAAGTAAGAATGGGTAGCAATAACGAGCAAAATAATGCATGGTGGAACAACAATACAAAGCCAAAAGAATATGCACATTACAATAAATAAAAATGAGAGTTCTCTCTTTTTTGTAGAATTGGTTTGGGTTGGAACCCTAACCCAAAGGTCTACGGTATTTTGTCTTTTATAATGCCAATACTGATGGTAGATATATTAGAAATCATAACTGCAAATGTAATGACCAAAATAGACTAAAAAAGTTTAAAGCACTAGTATCAGTAATGTGAGTCTGCCTAAACCGTTTTAACAGTCAATAACAGTTGTAATGATGAATTTTGTAACATTGCTTGGTTCTATAAAAAACAAAGGCAAAAAAAAAAAATTGGGACTGTCCTTGAAGAAATATAACTGCAAAAGCACATAGCAGAATGTGAAGGAACAAATAGATCATGGTGACAAGTCGCAAGAACACATAAAGCATGGAAAAGAGTGTCAAACAAAGCTAGAACGTGTACATGATGAAAGCAAAAACTAACCATTTCTTCCTCATTTGTCCCTTCAAAGGCTAGGGACTCGATGACTAGGAAGTGAAAATGAACCACCTCATATTACCATAATTCACGTGAGCTTCAGCCTTTTTTGGTATTGCTTTTATATAACCCAAAAGCACTTCTAGGCTGAAAATAAGTGTTTGCTAATAAAAGAGTAGACTTGTGTCGGGGAAAAACATTTTTTCAAATAAGGGTTTTCTCCCATTTTGCACCATGGCTGAAA
This sequence comes from Hemerocallis citrina, assembly GCA_017893485.1. Taxonomy (NCBI): domain Eukaryota; kingdom Viridiplantae; phylum Streptophyta; class Magnoliopsida; order Asparagales; family Asphodelaceae; genus Hemerocallis; species Hemerocallis citrina. The sequence goes on from CM030362.1 coordinate 95,927,105, forward strand.
AATGTACTAGATTTCGCAAAATGTTTTTACCCTTCTCATAAATCCTGAAGTCAAAGAACTTTCTTTGATCATCTCTTTCGTTCACAACATTTCTCAGTCACAATTCATTTCGTTCATAGTAAACCCCAAATGCGCATAATCAAAGAGTCCTAAACCAATAAAGAAAAACAATAAGAAAACAAACCCCTACTAATTATGACTAGGGTAGTGCGTTTGAGACACATGATTACTCACCTCTCAAAAAATATCATTAACAGCAATGTCCATCCTTGGCCACTAACACTGTGTATGGAAAGTATAACGAGCCCCAAATATGGCCATACACCCTTCAATAATACAAGATTATTGCTATACAAACTCCCTTCTACACCCATATAAACACACCCTAATATGGCAATCTTAATCAACACTGCCACATAGGGGTGCAAACAGATACAGAAAAATACGGTCCGATCCGACATCTTTCCTAATATGGATATCCATTCGTTCAAAATACAATACAGATATGGATGTTGCTAAATGACCAAAATATCTGCAAAGATATTAGAATGACCGAATTATATCCAATCATAGAACTTGTTGCACTAATACTCATTTTTTGTAGAGATCAATAGTCGTAATTGATGATATCCAACTAATATTCATATTCAATCTGAATTCAAATAAAATTTTATCAAATATGGTTATTAAGATATCTATCCGAAAATATCCTTATTTGTATCCGTATTATCAAGAAGAAAACAAATACTGAATTGGTAGCACCCATATCCGCTTCGTATCTGATTCGGTTGCACCTCTACTGCCACATAGTCAGAACTAATAAAAAGAATCCTACTATAGACCCTAAACCTAATGAAACTATTCCCAAAGTAATTTAACCTAAAAAATAGAATTAACTAGACACTAGTTAGGGTATGATTCGGTTAAGGAGTCAAGTTAGATTTTAGCCAATAGTATTGTAGTGCTAATTAGGACTGCCGCAGCAGGATGTATTCATTTGTGAGTGCAAAAGAAAGTTTGTGCATCATTACTCATTGTACAATGCATAACAAACATAAACACCAATTCAAACATCCAAACTATGAATAACTACCTTTGTTCTAAAAGTCTAGCTTGGCGGCGCTTAGGCCCCCTCGCCTAGGCGCTAGGTTGTCCCTAGACAACTCACCTAGGCCCTTGGAAAAATTGGTTTGGCCTCTTGAGCGAGTCTAGCCGGCCTATGCGGACCTTAATGAAAAGATAAAGCTTAACCCGACCCAACCCAGACCGGTTTAATCTAATTTTCAGATCTAATCCACAAATTCCCAATTTTGATCCAATCTTTCTTCAATCTCCACTCCACTCCTAATTACAGTCCTCAATTTCCAATCCCCACCGTCACCCCCCCACCTTCCTTTCAACCTGGACCTCCTCTTCCTTCCTTTCAACCTCCCATCCTCAAACCAGCAAACCCTAACCCCAATCTCGCAGTGACTCCCCTGCCTCCCGACGTCAGCCTCCCCCATGCAGTCCTGCCTTCACAGCTGTTGATGGCTCCCGACATCAACCTCCCCCTTGCTCCCGATGTCAGCCTCCCCCTGCGGCCCCATCATCACTGTCGTTGTGTGTGTGTGTGCTTCAATTCATTGGTTTTCATGACCTTACTCACTGTTTGTTTAAATATTTTTCTGTGTACTTAAATTAGTTGCTAAATTTCACTGTTTTTTATTAGCAACTTTTTTATTTCGTTAAATATTTATGTCTTTGTGATTTCACTAAAACTCATCCAACAATAGTAAGGAGAAAAATAACAAAAGTAAGAATGTGTAGCGATAACGAGCAAGATAATGCATGGTGGAACAACAATACAAAGCCAAAAGATAAATAGGCGGAAAAAACCGCTTAGCACCCAGCCGCCTAGGCCCCGCTTACGAGGTCTAGGCGATAGGCCCCCATCGGCCGTCCAACTACCGCATATCGACTTTTAGAACACTATAACTGCAATAACTATTCGTTATTACACATGCACTACACATGCCAAAACATCGAGATCACCTGAAACAGCCCATGTTGAAGAAACACAGGTGGCCCAACTCCTCCCTCCTTGGGCCCATCCTTCCCATGCGGGATCCTATGAACAGTTAAAAGATACCCATCCTTAGTCTCAACCTGCATCAAAAATTAAAATTAAGCGAAAGTCAGGGACTAAACTGGCAAAAACAAAAAAAAAAATCAAATAATTGATTAATTACAGTGTGTTCGGTGCACGGGTAACCCAATGGATGGAGCATTTGAGCGCAGAGACCGCCATCCGATGCCGACGGCGGTCGAGCTGAGACGCACGTAAGGAGGAGGAGGAGGAGGAGGAGAGGTTTCATTGATGACGTGGCGGTGGAGGAGGGTACCGCCGTTCACCGGCGGAGTACGAGAGCGCGAAGAAGAGCGGTTGGGGTTAGTGTATTTTTAGTTTGTCCTATTTTTGGGGATTGCGATTCATCGAGTTTACATAGTGGTTTCCGGAAAGAAGGGAAAGAAAGAAATTTTGGAGTTCGGGTGAGGTTACCTCCGGTGAGAATAGGATACTTTGGATGGAATTGAGTTGGATTTTTTTCTCAATAGTGCGCTATTATGGGCCTTGTGGGCCAACGGGTGACAATGAGTGACATGGATAATTATTGTGACTGGGACGAGGATGTAAGATACGTGTTAGTAACAGACTTGGGCCATAATCTGGGTCTTATATGGGCCAGGCCTAAGGCCGAGTCAGTTGGGAGTTAATTTTTCGCGTGGTTTTGGCCCAATAAGAAAAAATGTGGAAATTTTTTTAATTAATTAATTAAGATAGGGAGGTATGATCATTTTACATCTACAACTTTGGTAATATTTTGTGTTAAATGTACTAGTAGTTTACACGTGCGATGCACGTCTTAATAAATATAATTTTTTTTAAAGTAAAAATTCAGACAGTCTAGATTTTATCTAAAACCTCATTTACAATAGTTATGCACGTGCGTTGCACGGGTTGGTAGTTTGACAAATTACACTAAGCTAGTGTTCTTTTTCTCCTCTAATAAGAGATTTACCTCTTATAAGAGGTGGTCCCCCTTTTACAAGAGTTTTTTTAGCGTTCTTTTTTTACCTCTTGTAAGACATTTTTCTCAAAATATCTCATAAGCCTAAAAGACTTCTAGTAGCATCTTTCAAATTCTTATAAGACTTCTATCACTTAAAAAGTCTATATTACCCCCAAAGTCTATATTATAATTGTTACTAATTAAACTAGTTTATATATTAGTCTATAGTAGCCCGGAATATGCTATCCTAGAAAAAGTGTAATCATATACGTAGTTGACTGTAATATGCTATCCTAGAAAAAGTGTGGGAATTCATTCTTCACAATCTCGAACAATTATGTTAGGGATGATGTCGAAACACTGATTTATTGAAAGATATATATATTTACGTCGAGTAAGTACATTACTTGAGTTGTGGCTAGTTGATTTGTCCTGTTATGATGCCACCATGTTCAAATCCTGCAGCCGGTTAGGTTTTTTTTATTTTTTATTTTTTTATTTTTTATTTTTTATTTTTTTATTTTTTATTTATTTACAGCTAAGGGAGAATTTATATTAGCCCATTGACCTTAAATTTTTTTAATCCAACTTTTTTGAAACAAATTATTATTATTTATATTTATACATACTAATTAAAAGTCTATAGTAGCCCGGAATTATAATTGATGATTTACACTGATTTGTGAATTTAACTTGCCATTAAACTAATTTATATATTAGTAATTTGAACTTATTTTTTCTTATCCTTCATCTCACTATTTTTATATTTTAGGGTAATATAGACTTTGGGGTAATATAGGCTCTTGTAAGAGGTTAAAAAAGAACAGAAATCTCTTATAAGAGGTTCTTATAAGAGGTTATTTTTATATAAAAAGAACACCTCAAAAAGAGGCTCTTACTGTTAATCTCTTATAAGAGGTAGGAAAAAAAAGAACAGTACCTAAGGCCTTCTCCCATTATAGTAGTAGAGATGAGATCGATATCCGTCACTGTCAAAAGTTCGGTGGTGAAATGGTTCGATTCATGGGAGCTGCACAACACAATTACTGGTGTTCGAAGTTGACAGAGTCATAGGAGCTGCACAACACAAGGTATACATTCAAAATTGACACTTATATAGTTGTATTTAGCAGCCAAGTTTTGTAGAGACCACGAATTCGACGACTCTCAATTTCAAGTGTGCAAGTTAGAGTACAGGAAGTGGGTGAGAAGGATCTTCGACTGCTGTTGCACACAACAGTTCTGTATAGGATTGATTCTATTTCTATGCATGCCCAAGAGGATCAAGTTTTCGGTCATAGAAGCAACTGCATCTATGATCTCACCTGCAGTCCTGGATCTTTGTTTGATTACACTCTAGAGGATGGGGAGGCTGTCAATCCGAGTTCTTGGACTCTTGTTGCACAGATAATATAGTATAGATTTTATTCTTGATTTTTTATAGAGGAAATACAACTTAGAACTCTAACAAGTGTTCGACGGAGAGAGACAAACAAAAAACTCTCTTTTCTCCTCACCTTTACTTCTTTCCCATTACAAGAACAATTCGAGTTAAAATGTAGAATACAACTATTTATTGATTCTTGTAAGAGGGGGAAAAAGCATGGGTTTTATTTTTCCACAGACACTCACAAATATGTATGGGGAAAACTGAGGATCTTATTGAGTTTTCGACACAATCAACACAAACCACCAAACAACACTAGATCGCACCAATCACGCAAAGCACACAAGAATTGTCCTGGTTGGGACTTTCGCCTTAATCCAGGGGAGGAATAACCGAGATGTTATTTCAACTAGAGAAAATACAAGAATATTACAATTCTCACCATGACCCTCTCTCAAGCCTAACTGGAACTTAGTTGCTGCTTACAATGGAGAAACTCTCTCACCCTCTCATATGAAGTACTCTCTTATTCTATTCGGCACTCAATAGAATCATATCGTTCTAGGAGCCGTTTACATTGTATTAATAGATCTAGAGAAATCCTAGTTTAGATATCTTGATACAATAGTCATTCGATGTATACTGAAGAGATAAACATATAATTAGAGTCGTGTGATCTAATCAGAAGACGAAGTGGGCTTCAATCGAATCCACAAACCCGCACCAAAAAAATCCATCACCACCACGGACGGTCGACCGCAACTCCCAGACCATCAACCTGAGAAGGTGACAGTTTCTCTGTTGGCTGCTACTGCTGCTGACTATTTCTCCTTCTCTTCGATCATTCACTTTGAACCCTCTACTTGTATTACCATTTTCTCTTCACACCGAATAAGTATGCAAGACATAAAACCCAACAATATGTTATTGCTGCTTTTTTCGGTATGGGAGCAATCAGATAATGAGTTCAGATTTTAAGGAAAAAACAAAAGATCTAACCGCCGATCCTGGTCAGAAAATATGGTTGAAAATTTCTTGTTGCTGAATTTAGACCTTTGAGGGTGCTTGGATCTAGATCCGATGGCTGTGATGTCACCGGCGAACCTGCACAAAGTCTAAAACATCGGGGTTGGCCCCAGCGAAACACTCTCTGACGCTCAAGTCAGAACTCAAAAAAATAGTTGATTTTTTTTTTTTTTTTTTTTGGCAAAATATTGATTACATGACTATGAAGATGGTGGAAGATATTTATAGGCTAGGAGTTAGTTACAAAAGATTAGCTTCAAAAAATATCTTTTATATTTAAACTACTAAGTATCATGGTTAGTAGATAGAGTTAGTTGATAACTCTACTTCGGATAGAGCATTTGGTCAAGAACTTTTAATTAGTTAGGACCCCTCTTATTAGGCTGCAAATTACTTCCATGCTTGTAGGCCTGTTTAAGTTGATGGACCTGAAATCGGTCCATGTTCCATACATGCATGTATTTGCTATAAAATTACCGTTCTGCCCTCGAAAGCTTTGAGATTCGTGCAATAATCGTGTGGCCCTGATTCGTTCAAATTTTCACCCTCGTCAAAAGCCCCACACTCCTGAAGGTTGAGTTTTGCATGCTTCGATGAGTAGTTCACCACTTTCGAATGATTAGACGAGCTATCTGTCTTTGAGGAATGATTGGAGGTGTTAGAAACCCCATTCGGAACTTCTGGGGCCGCTGCGACTTTATAGGACCTTTAGGAATTTTTCCAAATTTTTTTGATTTTTTTTTCAACTTTTAATCATTTTCCTGAATTTTACACTTGAATTTTGGGTTTTTAATTAATTTTTCTAAATTCATAATTATTCTTTCGAAATTATAATTAGTTTTTAGATTTTTTAATTAACTTTTCCAAAATTTTAATTATTTTTCAGAATTTTTAATTAATTTATCTGAATTTATAATTATAAAATAGAAATAAATCAAACCTAGCATGAAATCTGAGCTTCCATTGGACAAATGCACTTTTGAGAATATCGGATGGCCAAGCAGTGCTCTCAAGGTCAAAGAGCACTGGTGCCGTTCTTGCGAACGCGAATATTGAGGACATTGGGGTCGCCGATCATGTAAATGCGAAGTTTGGGGAGATTAGGCTATCCCAGGACCGCTTTAAGAGCAAAGCGGGTCAGTGCACCTCCTCCCCGGGTGCAATCTCTTCGTACACAATTTTTTAGACGGTCTGGTCTATTTATCTTGGTGGGCACGCATTGTGAAGATATCCAACAGTCTCAGTGCGATGTTTTCTTCATTCTGGTCTTAGCACGTGTGTGACTTTGGGGAAGGAGTATGACCTGTGCACTCTTGTCATTCAATGCTTAGGATGCATATGTGGCGCGGTCTTGGGCCTAACGTGGCATTTGCGTGGTTCCTACATGGCGTTTAATGAGATGCCTTGGTGGCAGTCATGTAGCCCCATCATGGCACTTACGTAGCGCTGCAGTGGCATTTTTATTTTATTTTTTAGGATCAATTGGGCTTCCCCGATCGTTAGAGGCACAACTGTCGAGGGACTCTAACCGACTCCCCCCCCCTTTATTTATTGTCACTTCTTCTCATTTTCAAAAATCTCTTTATCTCTTTCTTCCAAAGCTTCTCTTGTTAGAATCTTAAGAGATTCCAATGACCTTTTTCTTCGCCGAAGCTCCGTTGTTCGACTGCATAAGTTAATTCAGGTAATTTGCTATTTATTATAAGATGTATAGGGAAATTTCGGGTGACTCCTCCTCCTCTTCTAACTAAGCCGTCGAAGAAGTGTCCATCTCCCGACCCACAAGAAGAGAGAAGGGGAAGAGGATAGCAAAGTTGTCTTCAATAAAAGTGGAGATGATGGTGGAAGATAAAAGAGTCTGGGAGGCTTCCCACCACTCTTTTAGGTCTTACTTGCATCCGTCAGTACCCTGAATATTTGGGTGATCTTGTACAGCATGAGTTACGATATGAAGAGTTGGAGTATCGTGAGATCATTGAGGCCGAATCCGTCATGACCATCTTGACGGAGGGAGCTCTTACACAAATTAGAGATGCCTTCGAGATTTCTCCTGAATTCAAGTGATCTCGGGGGTCAGACTCCTTTTGTCGGCTGATAATGACCTGGTAGAAAGTCTTCTGTGCTTGGGGTGCGCTTGGGGCACTGTATAAGTTGTTAAGGTACGTACTGGAACCCTTGTATTCAACCACAAGCTGCACATGGCACGGTTCAGGATGACTTCGTTGGGAGACCCCCAGTGCAGTCCCTTTGGAGGGAAGTTGAGAAAGCTTATGAAGGGTTTACTTCGGCTGATGAAGAAGTTGATTGGGTTGAGGAGAATGAAGGGGGTGCTCCGTATGAGGAGGAGGAGGAAGGAGGTCCTCTGTAAGAGGAGGAGGTGAGGAAGAGGGTTGGCTCGTCGACTAGTAGCCGTACATTCCATTTTTCCTTTGGAAGCATGACTGAAAACAGTAGTTTTTTTCTCGGCGAGATCTAATTTGAGACGTTGATCTGTGGTTTCACATAGACGACGATGATCTGTTGTTGCTTTTTTGATGTGGGAGCAATCAGATAGTGAGGTTGGATTTTAAGGGGAAACCAAAAGATCTAACCGTCGATCGTGGTCAGAAAATATGGTTGAGAACTGCTTGTTGCTGAATTTGGAACTTTGAGGGCCGCCTGGATCTGGATCCGTTGGCTGAGATGTTGTCGGCGACCCAGTTTAAACACCGAGATTGACGCCGACAAAAGACCCACCGACTCTCAAGTTAGAACTCAAAAAAACTAGTGGAGTTTTTTGTGGCAAAAGATTGATTACCTAACCATGAAAAGGGTCGGCTTAGTTACAAAAGATTAGTTTGAACAAACATCTTTCATATTTAAACTGCTAATTCTCATGATTAGTAAATAGGGTTAGTTGCTAACTTTATTTTGGGTAGAAGATTTGGTCAACAGATTTTAATTAGTCATGACTCCTCTTATTGGGCTGAAGATTACTTCCTTGCTTGTAAGCATGTTTCAGTTGATGGGCCTGGAATCAGCTCATGTTCTCCATACATGCCTGTAGCTGTAAAATTAATGCTATGCCCTCGAAAACTTCGATATTCACGCTACAATCATGTGACCCTGATTCATTCAGATTTTCACCTTCATCATATGCTAATTGGTATACTTAGGATTTTAAGTCAAGTTTAATTACAATTTTCGATTCAGTTAGGGTTTCGAGACGGATTTAGTCAGAAATAAAATGGTAAATGTAATTGAGAGTTAGCTATCATTAAACTAAATTGTAACAACTAACAATGGATTTTTCGAGTGAATTCGACCTTGTGAATGGTAGTCAGCGACTTAGTTTCGCATCTGTTTTGACCTTTTATGGTTGGAGGCACCGCTGTTGCTGCCCCTTGGGTCGGATTGTTATATGGTGATGTGGCATCTGTGTTGGCTAATTCTGTTTGTTTTTCTTTCTTAGCTTGTCTGTGCTTTATGTTTGTTATCGCGATTTCTATCTTGTTTTGCCATTTGTTTCTGTGGTTTGGGTGGTCGGGTACGGACTGAGGTGGCGGGCCTTTGCTAGGGTGTGGGCTTTGCTACTTCCCCTTCCGTTTCGCTAGCTGTGCAGACCGACTGCCCTCCCCTGCTGTGTTTGGGTGATGGTGTTGTTTGCCTGGTTTTGTTTCACAGCTCTGGTTCAGGATGTGTCCAGTGTCCCGTTTGGCCTAGGTGATGCTTCCTTGGTTGATTCTCGGCTGCCTAGTCCTAATGTTATGTGTGTTAGGATTGAGTCAGCTCCTCTTCGGGCATCATCAGCGCGGTATGCCTGTCTAGTGGTCTCAGCGCACCTTCCAAGCTCCTTTCAGCAACCTCTCCAGCGCACCCTCCAACCTCCTCTCAGCAACCTCTATCCCGTTGCGCAACTCTCGGGTCCTGCTTGGTTGCCGGGGTTGGTCGCTTGTTATTCTTTCCACTGGCGGGTTCAACCTTCCCCCCACTCTACCTGTAGAGCGTTTTATTCGGGAGAGCCATCTGGTCGCTTTTCATTGTGTGTGCTTTGGCACTTGTTGTGCCTCTCTATTTGGCTGTATTGAGGCTCTTTATTCTCAGCAATTTTGTATTTTCGGTCTGGGATTTTACGTCTCGTAAAACTTTCTTTGTACTTGTCCTTTTTATTAATTTAATTATTTGATATGACTGGAGTCGTCACGCTCTACCCATTACATCAAAAAAAAAAAACCTTGTGAATGGTCTGTCTGAAAATACCACTGACTTGACATTAGTATATTTGTTGTCAACCTCCTTTGGAAAAACCCAAAAGAAAATATGCATGATAGGCGCTCATCTATGTGATCATCGCTCACCATCCACCTACAGCATCGTTTAAAGATAATATATTTTATTTTACTTTTTTTTTTTGAAAGAAAATATAGAGTATAATCAGCATATTTTGATAAGAAGAAATTAACAGAAAAATACTTTTTTTTTTTGAAAGAAAATATAGAGTATAATCAGCATATTTTGATAAGAAGAAATTAACACAAAAAAAAAAATCAGTACTAAAGAAATAAAACAATTCATCCATTATACATGGGAGGGTTGGATAAAATGAAACATAAGCAACATCTGAAGCACAATCATTAGAGATATTTTATTTTCTATTGAACTATGCTTCTCAAAACGTAAAAACCATAACTTTATCCAACGGTACTCATTGTATCCTACAATCAATCCTATAGAATACAAACCATAGAATTTTCTCCTCTCCCACTTCCCTTATCCCCACCGAAAACAGGTGGAAATGGAATACGCCACTTCCATAACTTTCCTAATTTTGTCCCTAAATATTACACAAAACTCCAAAGCATCCACCAAAAAAAACCAAACAAAACAAAACAATATTTCTCATCTATTTGGCTTGTCCACAACAGAAGATGCTTGTTCCCTTTCTTTAACTTACTCCCCACCCCCATTAATTTATCCTTTGTCTTCTTTCCTCCTCAATAATAGAATGCACCCAACTTGCTGGATTTTTTATTATTCCATCATTTGCACTAAACTAAGCATAATATGACACCAATCACTCTAAAAAAAAAAGAACTATAAACAAGGTTGTTTTGTAGCTAAAAGACAAAATGTGTTCCGCAGATAATTTAGCTTGATTTTGTAGGCTAAACAACAACAAACAGGTTTACAAAGTCGACAACAAACCTTTAAACAACAACAATAAACAAAACAAAAAACAGGTTCTTATCAATTTCACCGTTTATTTGAAATAATTAATGTGGTTGGCTAAAATTTGAAAACCCCTAATGAATTTTTATAAAAAACAATTTATCTCCGTAACTGTCCTGTTCTGTTGCCACCCCCTCCTCCCTACTGAAATATCTCTTCTTTAGCATCTTTGCAACCTCCTAATGTTTATAACCAGTGTGAGGTTAGAGCAGGTTATCTGAAGCACACCGTATCTCCTTTTTCTTTGAGGATACTCATATCCCTATCTCCTTCAATGAGAGATTCTTTCCCAATGGTATCCTTGCTGTTTCTAATTCTCGAGTTCAACTTCTACGTTTGTCTAGAGGGGTGATTCGAGAGAGAAAATATTATTCTTTATTCCACCGAGGAAGTGCAACTTCTGCTGGTGCAACTCTGTCCCCTTCGTTAGTTCCTAATATCGTGTGGATTAAGCCAGCTCTCGCTTCCCAACCCTCTATAAAACCCTATATTCCAACATCTTCTGTTTCTACCGTTCCGCCGTCTTTTCAGTTACCTTTTTTCTCTAAGAATTCTATTAAGTTGCCCCGCTTGGCCTCTCTGAGGTGTTCTATACCTCTTCTTCCATGTCTGGTTCTTGGCCTGATTCGAGTGCTAATCCTCACTTCTCATCAGAGTGGGTCAATTTCAAGCAAGTCGTTCAAGTTTCTTCTACTCCTAACTATCTTTTAAGTCTGCTTCTTCAAAACCTGCTTCCAGTGATATACAGCTTTCCGAAGCTTGGATTGTATCTGACTGTCTGCTCCCTCTGCTCCGTGATGAAGAAAAAGAGTGGTTCAATGATTTTGCAGGGTGTAATGTATTGATTCTATCCATATATCTTAATTCTTTCAATTTCTCGATTAGACTGAACGATATTCTATGCTCCTTAGCGTTCCGTGTTAACCCATTATCTATATTTCAGTCTATTTGTGTGCTTAACCATCTCAGATACTTTTTACAAACCTACTTCCCCCCTACTTTGCAAGTAGTTTCCACTGGTGTCTGTCTCTGGGCATAATTTTTTATTTTCTTCTAAGCCTTGCGATTTTACGTCTTCTCTTAGTTCTAACTCTACGGTTGATTTTGTTAAGGCTTCATTGCCGGATGCACCCATCCCTTCCCATCCTGCTTCTCATGGTGACTTCCAAACAATTTCTATTTCGGATGACAGCTCTAACTGTAGCCTTTCTCTTGCGTCCACAGTATCTTCTATTCATCATCCTCCTTCCTCCAAAAGAATGTTCCCCCTGAAGAGTCGCAAATCGACATTTATTCGTTCTAGTGCGCGTATTCAGGCTCAGAATGAGTCCTATCTATCTTCTTCTTCCAAAGCATCTTTAGCGGCACAGATTAGAAATTTGGAAATCCCGCCTATCTCGGCTAAGAGCAACTTTATCGACTCTCTTGGATTGGTATACCAAATCCAGTTTGATTTCTTTATCTAACAATAATATGCTTGAATTGGCATCTAACATGGGTTTTATGATTGATCCATCTAGACCGGATTATCTTGACTCCATCTGCAACTTAGAGATTTCTCATGGTAATGCGCATAACTCTTAATATTATTAGCGTCTATTGATTTTTTGGTGGGTTTGGTTGTCTTGTCATATTTTTCAACTTACTTTTCTGTGTTTCTCTGGATTGTATACTCTTTGTCTGGTTACTTCTTTATCTATTTGGTGGTGCTTCTTGCCATATGGCTATTTCTTTTTCTATTTTGTGGTGTCTTTCCTGACCCTCATATCTACTGTGTATGTTGCTTTTATGTGTTGGTGGTTATATTCTTATTATTTTCGAGTTTCCACTGTCTAAGGTTCCCTCTAAATTATTATATTTCTGCTTAGTGCCTAGTCGCGTTTTTTCTGTGTTTTTTTCTCTTTTCTGTTTATGTGCAGGTTGGGTTTTGCACCTTTGTGATGGGTTATTTAGCATCATGTCTCATGGTTCTGTTCCGTATTTTTCGGGATTTGAATCGAGTTATGTGTACGCCTGGATCTGTTTGCATGCTAACTACATATTCCATATTCCTTTTGTCTTTACTGAAGTTTGCCTTTGGTTGCTCATTTATATGTTTTTCCATCTCTATTTGGTGATGTTCAATATTTTTGTGGCAAATCAATTATCGGTTGACATTTTCCTACGTCTTTTGTAGATTTTTTTTATCACTCTTTTCATTTTACTTCTTGTAAACTATTTGTAAATATTTGTGTAACTTTACTATATATATATATATATATATATATATATATATTTGAAGGTTGGAGCCATTTGACTCTATCTGTATTATCAAAAAAAAATTATCTTCGTAATTTTTGTTTAGACGTTTTGCCGCAAAACAGAAGAGGATAAAAATTCGTCCTCTTAGAGCATCCACAGTCGTTTGCTATTTATGCATATTTTGGCAATTTTGCGACAGCAGATTGTTATATATGAGAGCGGATATAGGAATTATGCATATTATACAGAAGATCCGTCCCACTAAAAAAAATTAATTCTGAGACGAATCTTCACAGGCCGCTTTAAAAAAAAATATTTCGTAATAAAAAACCCCCAAAAAACTCTCCCCTCAGACGGATCTTCTAGATCCGTCCCTCCTTTGCGCAATTTTAGGACGAAACTAGAAGTTCCGTCCTTCATGGGATTTAAAAATTAAAAATTAAAACGAAATTACGATTTTGCCCCCCTCTTCATTCAACAGCTATTTGTGTTTTGTCAGATTAATACAACGACTCTTTCTCGACTCTTTCTCTATTGAACAGCTCACTCATATTTTGTTATATATAGTACCCATCCTGAACCCAATACAAACATCACAATTGTCTCAACAAATTTCATGTAAATTGAACATACATACAATGCATACATAACTAAAGTTAATTACTATTACAAACTCATTTTTGTCACTTCAAGTAGACTTGAGTAAATTTTGCAATTAATCTAGTATACAATTACATACTGGGTTTCTTCTCAACGGGTAGGAAGGACTACTGACTCTGCCACTTTTTGAATGCATAAGTAGCAGTTATTCCCCCTGCATACACTTTTATTCACCACAATTACACAGAGACAATAATTCTCTGGTGCGGGGGTTGGAGAAGTAGCGGGTGTAACAGTATATTCAAAGTATTTAACAACTTCTTGACACGCACTCCTTATATTCATGCTATTTGTTGCATGATTGTGATGTGTGCATGCCAAGAAGTTGAAAAGTAGAATAAATACATTGTGACACTCATTACTACTCCGTCTTCTGAAACTAGAGAATTGCTGCACTCTGTGTAATGGTGGTGAATGTATGTGTATGAAGGGAGGATAATAGCTACTTCTACAATCTAAAAAAAAACCCAAAAAAAGAAAAGAAAAGAGGCAGAGTCAGTACTCTTCATTGAGGAAAACTCAGCATGTACTTGTATGCTAACATAGACATGCATCTGTCTCCCTCCTTAAACTCATATTTCAACATATTTTTTCTTTTCTTCTTGCTTTCTTTCCTTCATCTTCTTTCTTCTTTTTTTGCCATGAACATAGACATTAGGAATCTCTCCTTCAGCTTTGTTGCTTGTTTTGCCATGAACTAGCATCTGTTGATTTTAGAGTGAGGCGAAAGGAGATTGAAGTTTGCCTCCTAGCAATCAAACTTCTTGAATATATAGAAGTATATCTAGGGGCAATTTTGTCCTAAATTTATTAATAAAGCCCCAAATTGAGGCTGAAATAATGGAGAAAAGCAAATTAAAGAAAAAAATATATCCAAGTGATGGACGAATCTTGAAGATCCGTCCGACGCTTCCGCGTTTCAAGGACGGACCTTCAAAGTCCGTCTATCACTTTGAGGTATTTTTTTTCTTCTTCCGATGGATCTTCAACATCCATCTAACGAAAAAATTTAATTAAATAATTCATTTTATATATATTTCGCACTATGACGGATCTACAAAGTCTGTCTTATATTTTTTTTTTTTAAATTGCTATAATATAGCATTGGACGATTGCAGGAAACGGTATATATGCTAATGTATATATGCATTTTGCCATTTTTTGACAATCACGACTGTGGATACTCTTAAATATACAATGGTGGTTCCTTAGGAATTTTTAACCACCTTTGAAGCTGTAACTCCTATTTCCCGAATCTGTATTTTTTTTTCTGCTGTATTTTCTTTTGCTGGTATTCTTGTATTCAATTGAGATCCTGTATTTTGTTCCGTTCGAATAAAGGACATTCTTTGGTTTCAACTCAATTTTTGGTGTCTCTATCTAATTCAATTGCATGTCCGCCCTGCTCTTTTGTGTCGTTCTGCATGAAGAATGAGTTGTTCTATGTCATTCATCTCTTATTTCCCCATTTTAATATATTTTGACTAATTCTCTAGTTGGATCCCACTCAAACCGGATACCCTAATACCCAAAAACCCAAAACCCTATACTATTTAACCCTAAACACCCCTAACCCTAACCCTAAACCCCGACTACCGTGCAACCCCCTAACAAACCTGCTGCCTACCTTCCTTCTTCCTCGCATTGCTTCTGTCTCCTTCTCCTTCGTTTCTTCGATCAAAACCCACTCCGCCATTTCCCTACCGACTCCCTCCACCATCGACTCCCTCTCCTTGTCAACTCCCCATCGCCATCTCCACCGTCGTCCTCGCCGAACCACTCCACCGCCTTCCTCCCGCTCCATCGCCATTACCCAACTCCCGAAACCATTGCCCTCCGCCATTAACCATCGCCAGTCACTCTCCACCATCGCCCTCATCGTCCATCCACTTTCGCCTTCGTCATCCCCACAGAACCACCACCGCCATCACCCATCGCCATCGTCTCCAATTCCATCGAAACCCAATTCGCCATTACCCAACCACCGTAACCCATCGACTCTCCACCGTCACCTCACCCTCCGACCACCTCTAGCCACTCCTGTCGTCGTCCCCATCCTCGACCTCCTCTTCCACCTCCGTCGCATCGCCAACTCCGTGAACCCATCCTCCGCCATCTTCTCCCCTGTTGCGAACCCAAAAACAGAGTTCGAAGATCCTGCCTTTAACGCTGCCGTCGCAACCACGCTGCAGCGTCGCCATCATCATCGTAGTTGTCGCCACCTCTCCGTGGCTGTCGCAGCCACGCCGTCGCACCGTAGTCCAGCCGCTGCCATCGCCATCTTCTCTCTCGCTCTCTGGTTTAGTAAAGAAAGGAAGAAGAAGCAGCAGATTGGCAGGATTCAATCTCAGCTGTCGAATCTGATCAAGATTCGATCTTGATCTGATCGGTGTTCCGTGTTCTGGGCGCAGCAGATCCGATTGCCGTTTGCTGTTTTGGGCGGGATCTGGTGGGGGATTCACTGTTTGCTAATTGATTCTTTGCACGTGGTTTGCACGTGCTTTTGGGAGATTTTGCCCGAGATTTTCGATACCGCTACTCTCAAATTATCAGGATCTAATTGTCATCCTAAAGGCAAGTATTCATCTTGTACAAATTTTTGTTCTAGTACAAGCGTTTAATTTGAAAATACCGCAAATAGTTAGTAGTTGTGACTCTTCATTGACTCGTCGTTGTTGATCAAATATTAATCCTCATCAATTTCATAATCTTAAGAGGCACAACAATTTTATTGTTATATTACAACTACTTGGACCCATTTTATCCCCTAGTTACATGAACATATGAAATTAAGAACTCTAGATTTATAGATGTGTGTTGTATCTTGTATGTGATGAACTTGCACCCATTTGAGTTGAAAAATAAATGTTACTTGCTGTTTTGATAACCATGACCCCATATTCGTACCACTCATTAATCTAGACGCCTAACAACCAATTATTATGCAACCTAAACATGCTAGACACTCACACCCGTTGCTGTCCTGGACCTTACTATACTGTTTTGACCTCTTTAACATCAGAATCTGAACCTGAGCCCTGAAAAGTAAATGTAGATCTAGAGGACTAGATGTCGATAGCCTTCGGAAGTTTCGAATTCGGAGTTACGGTCTAGGAGTTATCGTAGTTTTACTGCAGCTGTGTTGGTAGACGCAGATTCGCAAAACTACTGCACATCTTTAGTTTGCAAATTAATTAAACTATGTTAACAGTAAGCGTTTGACTTGAAATTTTATATGCTGTTGCTGGACACCCTAGAGAACCTTTCCAAATTTTCTTTTAATTAATTAACAACATTTCAACACTGTTTTTCATGTATAAATTCGAATACACAAATTCTGCCTGAACACATTAGCTGTGTAATTCGCTGTTTTGACACATGTTCCCACCACTTTCATGTACCTTAATTATATGCATTGGAACCGGGCAGGAGTCTAGTTTCTAGATCTCCTGAAGGATCCACTTTTACTATTTCGTAGCAACGGGAATCACAGTTTTGGTACAGCAACGTCGTGCTGTCCAGATTTGGGATTTTCATTGTTCGTGTTATTCTTATTCATGTCCACCCTCGAATATGCCATATAAACATCTTAAACTTGTCCCATATCCATGACAATGATTTCTTGACTTGTTTCGCACATATGTATGCTTGCTTGATAAAAATTAAAAAAAGTAATAAACCGGGGTTAAGGGAAAGACCATAGTAGTGGACAATATAGGTAAGTATACTCGGAATGGGGCCCGTGTTTTCCACTTGATACATGTCTCATGAACTAGTATATTATTATTCGATTCATGAACTGGTATATTATTTGATTCATGAACTAGTATATTATAAATCGATTCATGAACTAGTATATTATAGATCCATGAACTAGTATATATGTGATTCATGACTTGTCTTGCTATGACTCGACACATGAACTAGTTATATGATTATCCGATTTATGAGCATGACTTGCTTGATACTTGATACCTGAGTACACTGCCCTATAGACTCCACCACTAGGCCTAAACGTAACTGATTTGTATGTAGCAACCATGTAGTAAAAAGATGGATGTATGAAGTGCTACCTAGATAGTAATAACTACAAGACTTGATACATGAAACTTGAATTTGATACATGCTTACTTGATACTTGATGACATGATACATGAGACTTGATACTTGAGCATAATACTTGACACTTTTTCACTTGATACTTGTACTTGACAACTTGACACTAGACTTGAGACTTGACACCTGACATTTGTACTAGATGCCTGTCACTTGAGGTTAGATACCGCTACATGTTCACTTGTCACTTGCTTCATCATTAGTATTTGTTTACCCACCCTGGTATCTTGAGTTGTCCTTCCTGATAGTTAGTTCTTGAATCTCCATTACTTGTTGTAACCCTATTATATTCTTAATTCCAATCCTTGTTTCACATTACTTGTACTCGTTTTTACTATTTGTGGTCCTAACTTGCACTGAGGGTATTTTCTCTTGTTTTTTCCTATTTTTCTTTTATATTTTTTTAGCAGACTTTGGTGACGAGCTACCTGCTGGAATTGGTGAGCAGAGGTTTTAGCCTTCAAGTGGAGAAAAGACTTGTTTAGAATATTTATTTTTCTTGAATTATTTATTCTTTCTGTTTAAGAACTTGTAACGAACTGATGTTCCCGAATTTTAACTTGATCCAGACTTGAAACTATTGGATATTATTATTTGTTTTCAATTGTTTTCCGTTGCTTAATAAATTATTCATGCATGCTTGGTTATATACATCTCTTGATATGTACTTGTTGTGATGCTGGATCGATCCTACAGCTTATGAGTGATGTTAAGATCATTCGATGGGCTTCGCCACGGGCTCGTATTCCATATTTTTGGGAAGCGGGGCGTGACAGAAGCCCTAAGGTTACATGAAATAGGGAAATAATGAGGGAAGAGTTAAGCTTTACGATCTAGCATAACTTTAGTTAGTTACCATAACTTTAACTACCAACACACCATGAAGGTCCCAACCATTGTACATTTGAAGAGAATTTTTCAATGCTTAAAACCATTTTCAACATAGAAACATGTGAAAACAGAACTAAGGAAGATAAACCATTTTCAGCTTAAAAGCAAACCGAAACATGTTGATCTATGGAAGAACCCTTCGAATCAATAACAGATAGTATACAAGCCGACAGACAGTTTTTCCAACAATTACAAGCACAACCCCAAAAACAAAAATCCTAGATCTAGAGGAAGTTTGGAGGGGGTGGCGGTCGGATTCTCGCCGCCCCCTCCCCTTTTGCCGTCTCCTTTCCGCCAATTGCCGCACCTTCCTTTCCACAGTTCGTCGCCCCTCACCCACCTCCACCTCCATCCGAAGCCACCATCGTCGTCTTCCGTTCCCCATACCCCTGACCCCCTAGATCCGCCGTTCGTCGCCCCTCCCACCTCCACCTCCACCTCCATCCAATGCCAAAGCGCCTAATGTCACCGTCTTCTTCTCCCCTTAACCCTTATCCCCCCAGATCTGGTCATGGCCATGCCTTATGTTAATCGCGGTGATGAATACCTGAGATCATCTTTGCAGTGCTCCACCAACGATCACTGGATCTGATCGTCGACAGACGTGCCCATCTCGTTCTGTCCGCCGTGGCGACGACCCCCAGTATTTGGAGTAGGGGGGTGTGATTTTTGGGGTTGGGGTTTGGGTTTGATTGGCTTTACTAGTTGTTTGCCCAGTTGTTCTTCGTGTTTGCCACCATGTCCATACTCTTAGGGCTAATCACGGTAATTTGCAGCTATGATTTGGTTTTTTCGAGGGTTGGTAGTGCGTGTGAAGAAGCCGGGTGTGCTTGGATGTGCCACAGTGTGAGACGGTAGGGATTTTTATGTGTTTGGGGGGTTGGTGGAGCTGTCTGAGTTGGGTGTGTCTAAGTGTGAAGTTTGCGGTGTAGTACGGTTGTGGGGCTAGGGCCCAAAGATGGGGTCCCTCCATGAGATGTGCTCACTCGCTTCTCCTGTGCCCTACGCCTTCTACCGAAGCCGTCATCCGTCTCACTTGTCTCAATTGTTACGGAGCGACTATGTCGTGTCAGAGCATCCTTCCGCGTCTGTTGTCATGTACACCTTGGTTCTAGGGCTCAAGTGAGTGGGGTCGGTGGTTCGGTATGGGGCCCGTAGGGTCAGGCAGCTGTGGGAGGTGGGGACTGTGTAGCATGCTGTATTGCACGATTGTGGGGCTTGGGCCCGAAGATGGGGTCCCTCCATGATGTGTGCTCACTTGTTGGGGTGTCTAACAATGCCGCCTATCAGGCTATTGAGCTTCCTCCAGCTTAGGCCACTGTCTCGTTACAGCGTTGCCTCTTCTAGATAGAGAAGCTCTAGAAGGGTTAGGTTGTCTTGCATGATTGTGGAGCTTGGGACCAAAGATGGGGTCCCTTCGTGATGTGCGCTCACTTGTTTCAACTTCCGGGGTGCTTGTCTCAACTGTCGCGGAGTGACTATGTCGCGCCAGTGCATCCTCCCGCGCCTGTTGTCGCGAACACCATGGATCTGGGGTTCAAGTGCGTGAGGTCGGTGGTTCGGTTTGGGACCCGTAGGGCCAGGGCGGTAGTTTGTTGGTGTTGGGGGTGGTGGGGTGTGGGGTTTGGATATGGTTGGTCTGGAGTGTCCTATGTTATCGCCTGTAAAATCTTCATAGCGCCTACTATCAGGCTATTGAGCTTACTCCAACTTAGGCCACTGGCACGTGACAGCGTTGTCTCTTCCCTCGGATTAGGAGTATGAGTCGAGATAAGTCTGTGTGGTGAGAAATCACCGGAAAGAGCTTGAGCATGAGAGAGGTGAAGGTATCATCTCCACGACTCTCTCCTAGAGCGTGGTGTTTGGTGGAGTGAGCGAGATAGTTGTTTGGTGAGAAATCGCCTGAGAAAGCGCTATCGTGTGAGAGGTGAATGTATCCTCTTCATGGCTATTTCTTTGGTAGCGGCTGTGGGAGCTATTGGCACGATTGTAGGATAAGTGGTGGAGATGGTGGGAGGGTGCGATCGCTGTGCATGTGCCGTGGGGTTAGTTTTCAATCTGCGGGGCTTGGGCCCAAAGATGGGGTCTCCTTAGTGAGGTGAAGGCAGAGATCTGCGGGTGATAAAATCCTGCCAGACTTGTCTCAGGTGGGTGTGCATATGCCGTGGAGGCATTGTACGAAGCTAAACTGACGTACTTACAATTTTGCTGGACCGAGCTTATTTGTCGGCCCACCCTCTAGGGTTGTTGGAGGGATTTGTTGTTTGTACGCGTCATGTTGCTTCATGTATATTTTATTTTCTGTCTGTAGTTTGTACTTGGGCCCAGTACTCTACGTTTGTTTCGTTAAGCTCTTATTAATGAAACAGGGTGGCCAGATTCCACCTTTTCCCTAAAAAAAATTAACAGATAGTATACATCATATAATAGAAAACAATTTTTTCTAATTAGAAACAGAAGATTTACTCATCCTAAATTATCGTACCAAAACAAATATAGCCAAGAAAATTCACCAGTTCTAATTTTTTCAACATACAAAACAAGCTCACCAATTTATTTTCGGTCATAGATTCCATAACAACAACAACGAGTTATCTTTGGGATTCATTGTATATATAGATCTGATATTTTCTTTTAGCAAGTGTCAAGTACATGACACAACTCTCCTCGGTCTAGGACAAACAGAGAAAAAATTGAGACCCCAATCACAGCAATGGCGGGAAATTTATGATAACTAACCAAAAATACGTTAGTTAACCCCCAAGATCCATTCCAAATTCACACCTAATGCTGTAGTCATAAAAAAACCTCACAAAAATCATGATAATCAATTAATCGTACATCAAAATATCAAATCCAATTCTAATAATTATAACAATAACACAACACAACAAATCTCCGATCTACCTCTCACCTCTGACCCATCTTCTCGAAGAACCCGATTGAAAGCAGCGCCATCGACAGCTGCACCTCGTCCTTGCCCCACCTTGCCCCCGCTACCACCACCGCCTTGAATCAACTCCTTGGCCTCGTCGCCGGCTGCAGCAGCGGAAGAGGTAGGCCGAGTGCACTTGAATCTGCCCAAGGTGATCACCACCGCTTGCATCTGGTGGGCCCCGCACCCGATGCTGGCCCAGTGGCGTGTGCACTCTGCCTCCCACACCCTCTCGTCCTCCACCAGTGCCTTCCATCGTTTGCTTGCACACGCTGCCCCCTCTAACGTGCGCACGTCAGATTTTTTTGAGGAGTTCCTCGCCCAGTTCGAAGAAGGAGGAGGATTTTTTTGACTTTGACTTTTTGGGTGGGATCTTAGACGGATTCAGAGGTTACTTCTATGCTTGGTAGAGAGAAGGGGTCCTTTGGACATGCCTTTTAAGGTCAGTGAAGTCTATGCAAATTCTCGATTTGCCGTTGGCATTCTATAATATTGTTGCATTCGTTAGCCATTCGAGATAGCTAACTTCTTAAATGAAGTAGGTGGCTAGGAGTTGTCAACTTCTTCCTTGATAGCTTACTGTCTATTAGAGTCAAACTTATGGTGCTTTTGTTGGATGAGTTTGATATCCGGGTTCATGCTCAAACAGTGCATGATGAAATCTTTGTAGATGCTCGACATGTCAGATGTGGTCCAAGAGAACTATATGCAATCAACAAGGTTCTCTGGCTTGGTGCGGGAGAGTGCTGCTTACCCAAAAACATTGGTCTAATCTTATTTGGAGAAGGGAATCTCTTATAATTCATCTATGAGATCAGAGTTAACTTGACTCCTCTTTTGAGGGAGTTCCAGGGCATCAAGAGGGAGGACCGAGCCCCCCTCCCCTTAAATTCTTATACTATTGTTGTAGTGGGGAATTTCATCTTCATGTGAAAAGCTGAGGTCATCGCGTGAAGGGCCGCAAGGTTGGGATGGTCAAAGATGATATTGTAAGCGACTTTTATGTTAACGACCATGAAGACGTGGTCCCTGTGAAATGCACACAATTTGTTCGTGTCTTTTCTCTTACTTGGCGTGCTCATCTTCGGGGGAGGGCAGAGAAGCACGTCCTTCTTAACCTCCATGAGGACAGTAGAGATGCTGGCATTGAGGGGGGTGAACTTGTCAAAGCGAGGTGCAGGTGCTGGAGGAGGATGATGCTAACTCGATGCATCCTTCTCGGACTTCTTGGTGTTGATTCTTGGTTTTGATGACTACAACACAATGCAAAGTTGTGCTACCACCTATATATATATTACAGGATATATCAAAGACAAATACCATGGTGCAATACACAAAGGCAAAGTTGATCCAATGAAGCTTTCAAAAGAATCGATCAAACTACAAAGACCTAAGTTCAAGTCACATTTGATCAAGCAAGCTTCAAGATATAAAGACAATGGCTCAAGCTCAAGTCAAAGACTCAAGTTCAAGACAAGACTCAAGTGCTTCAAATGTTTTGTATAAAGTGTCTTGTAACAATTGTAATTTTTATTCTTTGAGTCTTAGGAACTTGTAATAGCCTTGTCACACACACGCTCACACATATCTTTTAATAATTGAGTGTTTTACGAAAGTTAAAAGGTCGAAACAAGCTTGAATAAGATCAGCTGTTGAGTACCAGTCGACCATTCTTCGGAACTAGTCGACTGTCTTAGTACGAAACTGTCTGAACTCATACAAGTTCTGACCAGTCGACTCATTATGGCAACCCAGTCGACTATTCAAGCCGTTTCGACAGCTTTTTGTTTTTAAAACTTGTTTTTCAAATACAAAACCTTTATTTCCGTTGGTTGACAGTTGATGCAATTGTTTTCTCAACGTCCAGTGATTCTAACTTTATAAATAGAGTGTAGAAATTACTTGGTAAAGGTTACTCTCTTCAACAAGCTTTCGAGTCTTTATTTTTCAAAAAGAGAACAAAAGTTTCAAAGCATAAAAATTCTCTAAGTCTTGGTTCTCTGAAAATCAGTCTAGTATAACATCGAATTCGTTTTAGACTGATTTAAGAAGTTAACCTATTAGCCACCATACAAAATTACAAATCACAAACAAGGTTATAGGTTATTGTAACTCTATTGTTGTTGTTTTCACTCTCGGGTTATGAGAGTGGTCCTCTCGGTTGGAGAGTAGGGCTCTTGGTTGTAGAACCAATTTTTTCACTCTAGGGTGTAGAGTGAGTTTGCTCTCTCTAGTGGTGAGAGAGGTCTACGGGTTTGACATAGTTATTGTCAAACGTCGTAGGGAATTCTTGTACTTTTTCAAGAATAATGGAAAATCTCAAGTGGGTTGCTTGGGGACTGGATGTAGGTCGGGAGGACCGAACCAGGATACATCCCTGTGTTCACTGTGGTTAACTCTCTCTGTGATTGTATTTTCTTCACTTGCAATCTCAATTTTGTTAAGTTTAAGTTCTAAAACTTGTCTGTCAAGTTAACTGGTTTCCTCTATAAGTTGACTGGTCAGACTCGTAACTCTCAGTAAAATACTCTTCTAATCTGATGCTTCAGTCAACTGGATATCTCTTTTCAGTTGACTTAACAGAACAAAAAGTTCAATTTCTTAATTAACTTTTATATAACACTATTCACCCCCCCCCCCCCCCTCTAGTGTTATTTGCCTTGCCTACAGGATCCAACACTTGGTATCAGAGCTTGGTTGAGTGCAATGGCAACTACTTCTAATGTAAGCCAATACCATGAAGGGCAATCCACACAAAGGCCACCCCTATTCGTTGGAACTAATTACAACTATTGGAAGTGTAGAATGAAGATCTACCTTCAATCCATCAACTATGAGATTTGGAACATGACGGAGACAGAGTACACCGCTCCTACAATTCCTTATGCACAATGGAACGATGAAATGAAGGGCAACACAATGAACAATGCAAAGGTGATGAATGCTCTATTCTGTGCTCTTACGAAAGAAGAGTTTAATCGTGTCTAATGCAACAACGGTGTATCAAATTTGGCACACACTCGAGGTAACTCATGAAGGTACTATCAAAATTAAAGAATCTAAGATATTTGTTCTTGTTCACAGGTTTGAGATGTTCCGCATGAAGGAGAACGAGAATGTGTCAGATATGATCACGAGGTTCACGGATATTACAAATTCTCTTGTGACTCTTGGAAAGACGTACATTCAAGATGAAATGGTGAGAAACGTTCTTCGTGCCTTAACCTCCGAATGGGAGAAGAAGACCACCGTCATAGAAGATGCCAACGATCTAACACAACTTTCTCTTGAGAATCTTGTGGAAAATCTTATGGCATATGAAGTTCAACTTGAAGAACGCAAGAAGGATCTAGAACCTCAACAATCAAAGAAAAAGACACTCGCTTTCAAGGCCATGTCGGACTTCGAAGATAAAGAAGAAGATGAAGAAGATGAAGAAGAAATAGGCATGTTCACTAGAAAGTTCAAGAAGTTTCTAAGGAAAGGTAAATTTAATTACAAATTTAAAGATACTAATGAACTTCCCACTTGTTTCAAGTGTAACAAAATAGGTCATATAAATAAGGATTGCCCATTAGAAAATGCGAAATCCAAAGGAAAGGCTCCTAACTTCAAGAAGGACAAGTACACAAAGAACAAGTACATGAAGAACAAGAAGGTATATCAAGCAACTTAGGACGATAGCGACTTGCGAATGTATACTTTATGGCTACAAAAAATGAAGTAAGTGATAACTTTGATTCAAATGACTTATTAGATGCTTTTAATGAGATTTTTCAAGAAATTAAGAAGGAGAAAATTAGAGTTAAAAACTTAGAGAAAGTAAATCAAACACTTTCTCAAGAGAATCTTGACTTAAACGTTGAAGTCAAGTCTTTAAATTCTCGATTTTCTAATTTGGATATAGATCTTGTATCTCATAAAAAAATTTATGAAGAAATTCCAAGAATGTATCTAAATTTAACAAAGGAAATGAGAATTTAAATGAAGTTATCCAAAATCAAGTTCAAACTAATAAGAAATTTGGACTTAGTTTTCAAAAGTCTCTTAAAAAACATCATATCTCTAAGAACACTAGTAGTAATAAGTCTGAATCTATCTCTAGTGTTAAGAATAAATTATATGAGTTTTTTTGAAAAACCACAAACTGTTATTTTCCATGAACAGAGTAATTCTGTAGTTCAGACTAGTCGACTGAACCCAAATTTCAGTTGCCTGTCCAGAGATTCTAGTCTTATTCAAAGAAACGAAAACCTCAGATAAGTCGACCTATTTCACCTCCCAGTCGACTGGCTTATAATAACAGTCGACTGAAAGGTTCGATAAAGTCGACTTGACAGAGCAAAAACATTTGGGTTCCAGTTAACCTGAGTCTAAAAGATAGAATTACTTATATAAATTCATATGTTCTTAATGTATGTAATTCTATAGATTATATTCGTGCTTTTGGTGGAAAATCAAACTTGCTTTGGGTTTGGTTTCCCAAAAACTAATCCCTTTCGGACTCAATGAAAAGGGTACCATATTCATAATGTTTATTTTATAGGTACCTAAAAGAGAACGTTGGATACTTGACAGCGGATGCTCCAAGCATATGACTGGTCATGCTAACCTTCTTTCTTCCATACAAGAGATTGATGGAGGAACAGTCATGTTCAGTGACAACAACAAATGGAAGGTTATTGGTATAGGCATGGTCATTAAGAACACTTCCCCTACTATAGAATAAGTTTTTCTTGTTAGTGGGTTAAAGCATAATCTGTTATGTATTAGCCAATTGTGTGATAAGAGATATAAAGTTGTTTTTGAAAAAGATGCATGTTTAATTTATGATTCTACCATGCAAATGTAATTTTTAAAGGCTTTAGGAAAAATAATATTTATGATTTATGTTCAAAATCAAATGATTTTTCGAATAATTTTTGCTTAGTAGCTTCTAAAAATGATTCTTGACTTTGGCATAAGAGATTTGGCCATGTGAATATGAAAAATATTGCTAAATTGTCTAAGTACAACCTAGTTAAAGGACTGCCAAGACTATCCTATAAAAAGGATAAGTTATGTGATGCATGTTAACTAGGTAAACAAGTCAAATATACTTTTAAGACAAAAGAAATGATTTCTACTAGT
This sequence comes from Hemerocallis citrina, assembly GCA_017893485.1. Taxonomy (NCBI): domain Eukaryota; kingdom Viridiplantae; phylum Streptophyta; class Magnoliopsida; order Asparagales; family Asphodelaceae; genus Hemerocallis; species Hemerocallis citrina. The sequence continues at coordinate 95,953,752 of CM030362.1, forward strand.
AGGCCTCTCGAATTAATCCATATGGATTTATTTGATCCTACTAGAGTCGCTTCTTTCAATAAAAGTAGGTAGTATTTGTTTTAGTAGATGATTTTTCAAGATTCACATGTGTTTTCTTTTTAAAACATAAGAATGATGTCTTTGAAGTATTTGAAAATTTTTGTACACGGATTCAAAATAAAAAATCTCTAACCATGGTCACTATTAGAAGTGATCATGGTGGAGAATTTGAGAATGAAACATTTTCAGAATATTGTAACAAGAATGGTATAACACATTCATTTGCATTTCCTAGAGCTTCACCACAAAATGAAGTGGTTGAAAGAAAGAATAGGACTTTTGCAAGAGTGTGCCCATACTATGCTTGTTGAAAGTAATTTGCTTAAATACTTCTGGGCTGAAGCCGTTTCTACAGCGTGTGATGTTTTGAATAGAATTTTGATTATGTCCAAGCTTAAGAAAACATGTTATGAACTATTTTTTGATAAAATTCTTAAAGTATCTTACTTTAAAGTATTTGATTGCAAGTTTTTCATTTTAAACACTAAAGATAATTTAGATAAGTTTGATCCTAGATCTAATGAAGGTATCTTCATTGGATACTCAAATAGGAGTAAGGCATATAGAATTTTTAATAAGTAAACTTTGACTATTGAAGAATCTATATATGCATGTTTCATTTGATGAATCTCTGCCTTCATCTACTATTATTGAAGATGATGAAAATGTTTCATCACCTTTAAATAACATTATTAAATCACTAGAACAAACTATTCTAGCAGATAAGTCGACTGATAAGGAAGTCAAGTTGACTGATGTGAATCAGTCGGGTGATGGACTAGTTAAGTCAACTGATCTTGTTGTGATGACTCAAACTTTACCAAAATCATTTGTTGAAGTTAGAGATCATCCTCATGACTTAATAATTGGTGATATCTCACGTGGTATTCAAACAAGATCTCATATTAACATGATTTCTCATACGGCTTTCTTGTCGGATTTTGAACCGAAGGATATACAAGAACCTTGTGAGAATGAATTTTGGATGAATGCCATGCAAGATGAATTAAACCAATTTTTAAGAAATGATGTATGAGATTTAGTTCCACGATCCCCTGATCATACTATAATTGGTATCAAATGGTATTCAAAAATAAGTTAGATGAATCAGGACAACTCATTAGGAACAAGGTTAGATTAGTTGCTCAAGGATATAATCAAGAAGACACTACAAAAGAAACTCACTTTCCCGGCGTTTTTTTAAGTCTTTACCGGCGTTTTTTTATGCCGGTGAAACTATCACCGGCGTTTATAATAGCGCCGGTCCAAATGCCGCCGAAACGAGCGTCGCTGAAAGGAAGGGGTCTACACCGGCGGTTTTACTGGGCGCCGGTAAATGTGACACCTACACCGGCGGCCTAAAAACGCCGGTGTATGGGGGCCTCTGAGTGCCGTCTTATACCCCCCAATATACATTCACCGGCAGTTATAAACCGCCGGTGTTCATCAATTTACTGGCGTCTATAGAAACGCCGGTGTAGAATGAACGTACACCGGCGGTCTGTGTCCGCCGGTGTATGTGCATTTATGAGTGTCCACTTTTCCCTACTCACAAGCACCGGCGTGATCAAAAACGCCGGTAAAGCCAACTACACCGGCCTTTTATAAAATGCCGGTGTTTCTTTTTACCGTTACATCTGACGGCATTAACCGGCGTCTAGTAGCATACACCGGCGTTTGCGTGAACGCCGGTATATCGCACACTGCAACTAATTCAGTAGATAGACCGGCGTTTTATAAAATGCCGGTCTAGCTATGCCCGTTTGTATTCCTCTCTCTGGTTTTCCGTTCGATTTCAATTCACAGTTTCTTTTACAAAACCTGTAAACTAATTCATAACTGATTCAACCAATTTCATTTCAGATTAATGCGCAAATCACAACCAAACACAAGAATAATAAAGTCTAACACATGTCATATCCCAAATATCTCAACAAACTAATTAACAGTGTCATAATCACAACCAAATTCACCGCAAAATTAACAGTCATAATTAACAAATTAAAATATCGACGAACATCCCAAATATCTCAGGTCTGACAAATATCCCAACTAAACCGTCTGACATAACTCTCATCCAAAAAAAACAGTCTGACATAACAGCAAGGAGGACATAAGAACAATCATACAGCAAGGACACAAGAACAGCAAGGAGGACCACGGATTCATACCCTCGAGGAGCTTCAGTTCTGATCATCAGAATTTTCTTCATCTCGGCGACCGCTCTGCGAAAAAAAAAATATAATAGTTTAATTCAACAGTAGACCACAATACAGAATATACATATTTTTTGAACTTGCAAAAAAATCTAACTGTATCTTAAATTATAAGATCAAAGTGCCAATTACAAATGGAATTGTTGATGATATATAGAGAGGTAAAATAATTACATTGCAATGCTAAAAATCCGGTACTTAATTTTGTTTTTTAAATATATCTAAAATAACAAAACAAATAAAAATTCAGTATCTAACTTGAAAACTCTATATTCTTCTTTGATTGGGAATATCTACTACCTAAAACAGTAAAACAAATGAAAATTCAGTATCTAAACATGTCTTTCATGGATTGTTCAGACAATCCATGAAACTGTCATCGTGGATGGAAACCAAATATAAGAAAAATAAGAAAAATAAGATAGGGCTCATATCAAGTGTATTTTTAGGGAACTATCATCGTGGAAGGAAACCAAATATAGAAGCCAGAAATGGAAACAGAAAGAAAAATGGTAGAGACTTTGGATACACCAGGCTAACATAGCGGCATTTTCCTCATCTCTATCATCCCTGCTTTCCCTTCAACACACGGACACAAAGAGACATCAGCAAGAACAGCAAGAGCGACAAGAACAACAAAAATAATAAATCATTATGAACAAGATGTCTCTATATGGGTTTCCAGATCTCTACTCGAGCCCTCTCGTTCTAATCACAGCCCAACTAAGAACATAGACAACAGCCACTGAACAATCCAATCACAGCCCAATCAAAATTTGCCATCCTGGATCTTAATGAAATAAGCTTCAGTAGCAGTAAAAGAAGATGGGGATGCTAGCAGCAAACTCAGTTTGGAAGTGAACCCATTTTGGGTTAAAAATTCATGCCAAAGATGGCAAACAGGTTACTTTAACAGTATCTTGAAATGAAAATTTCCAAAGATGCCTCAGTTCACACTAAACCCATTTAGTATCAAAGAAACATGCCAAGAAGACAATCAGATGCATGAAATGAGCTTCATTAACAGTGAAAGATGATGGGGATGCTAGCAGCATACTCAGATTGGTGGTGAACCCATTTCTGGCTAAAAAATCATGCCAAAGAGGGCAATCTGCAGAATACTTTAACAGTACCTTAAAATGAAAATTTCCATTCACTGAGCTTAATTATATGTTGCTCCACTAATTGTTGTGCCCAACTAAATCTAAAACCAAATTGTTGTGCAAATCAAAGACCAATTTGGGCGTACGTAGCTATAGCATCCTCAGTTCACACTAAACCCATTTAGTATCAAAGAAACATGCCAAGAAGACAATCAGATGCATGAAATGAGCTTCATTACAGTAAAAGACCATGAAAATTTCCAGTATCTAAGCATATATTTTTCTATTAATTCTTCATCCCAACTAAACCATTCATGTTAAGGAAATCAAGATGCATCTATCTGAAAAAATATGCTAAGTTTGGAAAATAAGGAAAATCAAGAGATGATACCGAAGAGAGCGAGAGAGAGAGCGGAGGAGGGAAATCGAAAATGACGAATAGGGCTCATATCAAGTGTAGTTTTATGGAATTGTCATCGTGGAAAGAAACCAAATATAGAAGCCAGAAAGAGGAATGGTAGAGAATGAGGATACACCAGGCTAACATAGCGGTATTTTCCTCATCTCTCTCTCATCCCTTCTTTCCCTTCAACACACGGACACATAGAGACATCAGCAACAACAGCAAGATCGACAAGAACAACAATAATAATAAATTATTATGAACAAGATGTCTCTATATGGGTTTCCAGATCTCCACTCCAACTCGTCTCTTTCTAATCACAGCCCAATTAAGAACAATTGGTCACAGTCACTGTTAAAGAAACATATATGCTCAGATAATGGAAATTTTCATTTTAAGATACTTTTAAAGTAACCTGATTGCCATCTTTGGCATGATTGCCATCCTCATCTTCTTTTACTGTTAATGAAGCTTATCTCATGCATCTGATTGTCATCTTGGCATGTTTTTTTAAACAAAATGGGTTCACTGTGAACTGAGGATGCTATAGGTACGTATGTCAAAATCCTCCGGATATGCACAACAATTGAGTATTAGATTTAGTGCAGCTATGAACAGGGCTCATATCAAGTGTAGTGTTACGGACTGTCATCGTGGAAGGAAACTCATTTAATATATAAGCCATATATGGAGCCAGAAAGAGGAATGGTAGAGAATGAGGATACACTAGGCTAACATAGCGGCATTTTCCTCATCTCTCTCTCATCCCTTCTTTCCCTTCAACACACGGACACATAGAGACATCAGCAACAACAACAAGAGGGGATTGGTCCAACAATAAGTATAGATTATAATAAACGAGATGTCTCTATATGGGTTTCCAGATCTCCACTCCAGCCTTTTCTTTCTAATCACAGCCCACTTAAGAAAATTAGATTTAGCTGGGCTCAAGAATTAGTAGAGCAACATATAAGCTCAGGTACTGTTAAAGTAACCTGCAGATTGCCATCTTTGGCATGATTTTGTAACAAAAAATGGGTTCACTGTGAAACTAAGTATGCTGCTAGCATACCAAAATCCTCCAAATCAGTACAACAATGCGGCTGAACAAACCTTATTAGCAGGTCATACAATGTCATCTAAGCATGTTATGTGCCAAAGGGGGGTTGGTAATACAATGCATGAACGACACGTATTAGTTGTTTGTGAGTATGCAATAGGGTGCAGCTATGAACGAGGCTCATATCAAGTGTAGTGTTACGGACTGTCATCGTGGAAGGAAACCCATTTAATATATAAGCCATATATGGAGCCAGAAAGAGGGCAGGTAGAGAATGAGGATACACCAGGCTAACATAGCGGCATTTTCCTCATCTCTCTCTCATCCCTTCTTTCCCTTCAACACACGGACACATAGAGACATCAGCAACAACAACAAGAGGGGATTGGTCCAACAATAAGTATAGATTATAATAAACGAGATGTCTATATTTGGGTTTCCAGATCTCCACTCCAGCCCTTTCTTTCTAATCACAGCCCACTTAAGAAACATAGACGAAATACTTATAGACGACAGCCACAATGCACACTCACAAACACTAGTACGTGTCTTTCATGCATTCAAGACCATAATCTCTTTAAAAAAACCAATTTAAATACTTACCCTGTGTGGGACTTGGGACTGCTGCCCTATTAAATTGGCCATTTGTTCTTGGAGGAGTGCAACTTGTGCCTTTAAGGCAGTCATCTCCTCGTCCCGATTGCCACTTGAACTAGATTCACTCTGTCCAAATAGCCGCGAGGGGGTTGGTCCTAGGCCCATACCACGGACACGTCCATGCCTCTCCTTTCCCCTAACATTGGTCAAGGCAACTCTCTGTCGGGTACGCCAATCTGTGCGTGTCGCCGTAGGGTCAGAATCTGAAGCAGAGGAGATTTCATCATACCTTTTCCGAGCGTTAGTCTGTAAAAGGACATAACAATCAGAGTTAAAAGCAGATGAGATTTCGACTACTCATTAGATATTAGTTCACAAATTACCAGAATCCGTGCTGCCTCAGGGCTCGCATACGTCCCATCCTTTGATTTGTGGGTGGCATCAAAAAAGTCAATGTCCCCAAACTCCGTAGGCCCCCCCAAATCTTCTGCCTATATATTAGTAAGATGAAATGGTTATAAACAAATAACTGTAAGTAAAAAATTGTTCAATACTATTGCGCCTACCAATTCTTCCCGAACCAGAGCGAAGCTCTGTGTACCAGCGGTGTGCAGCACTAGCTACTTTGACCGACTGGCAGCTCCCACCTCCGCCCTTTTCTGTACATGCCACAATGAAGTTAGCAGAAAAATTCATTATAGCCGCCATACAACCACATACTCATTAGATTTTTGTGTGTTTAATGTAAATACCTGACCGATCGCCGAACTCCAGTAGTGCACAAGAAATTGCCAATCTGAAGGCTCCACATTTTCTGGCACATTCATTGCATTCTCCTCCTCTGAAAGGTCTTTGTTATAAAACTTCGACTTCAATTCACTCTTGTGGTCCCTCCACTTCTTGGAGAGTGACTTTTCAACCCAAGGCGTAAGGGAGTCGGCGAACGAGAAGTATTGCTGCAAAATTTATTACCCATCACTAATAATACATATTTCAATAATAATTTTTCGCCGACCAATTATGTATTTTAGATGAGAAATACCTTGATTGTCGTAATAGCAGTGGCCTTTGTGGTGGTTGGCACCTTCGGCCAACTCTCGTATGACAAAGGAAGTATGTGGGGGTTCCTTGCTATAACCCCAATGAAGGAAGAAAATTAGCTGGCGTTATCGCCAACCGGTTGCCCAACACCGTTCGCCTCCATCTCGATCCTTTCGTCATTCTGAAGCCTCCAAACATTCGTCATTTTAGTCCGCCCACGATGTTTTTTGACAGTGGGCGGCGTGCTACCCTCACCCTGTAACGCCCCGAATTCCAAATACACTGAATTCGAGATGTTCTTCAGGATCTTTTTGTTTTTCTCGAGTACAATTTTACAAGGAAATTCAAACTTTTCCTTTTACATCAGAGTTATAACATCTCACATTAAAATTTACACAGCGGAAGCAAAATATACAACATTTACATAAATGAATAACAACATAATGAGATCTTTATGCATCCATTCCTCTTTACATGTAATTTATCCTGCATACAAAACTGTGGGTACGTCAGTTTATTCAACCGACGATAATTATACATGGCCATCCTCTCTATGCCAGAAACAGTATAATGAATCTCATTTCTTAACAAATCAACAATCTTGTTCATAATAAGCATATAAAACCAAAAGGGGAACTTTTAGAGATGTCGTGTCGTGATTGTGCACTTAATCCTTAATGCAATTCATTTAATTAATCATGACACTAATGCACACTTGTTCGAATTCTATACATCCCATACTACATAGGTTCGAGGGCAAGCCTCTTAATCGTTCTTCATTTTCTATAGGGTTCAATCCCCCGCCATGACTTACTCTACTTCTGTAATTCCAATGAGTATCTTAGATGATTCTATGAGTACAAGCATGTATCCTGGCCCCTGGAGTAGAATTTCGCGCCATGTCTTGACTCGTCAAGCATGCATTCTGCGACAATTCAGCCTCCTCCCTGAACACACTCCTCTTGCAGTCACCAAAACATCCCACAAGCGTGACTAGAGTCCGATCATTACTGAGTTGTGCCCGCGCCATGTCTTGACGCATCAAGCATGCATTCTGCGGCTCACACACCCGCACCGTACCCTAGCTCTCATACTCATGTTTTTCTCTCACCTTCATCACCTCCACACTATGTATTTAAGTTACATTAGAATCATGAATAAAAATCAAGCTCTAGAGTTAGCCTCTCCATCAACCGGACTTATCATTTCATTTCACGTGACCAACCTGGTCTATTTCTCAATATCATTTCATTTCACTGCCGGGGAGACTTAGCTACTCTTTCGTTCAATTTCAAATTCACAATATCCAATTGAGCGCCATCAGCTCATGATTTCATTTTTGAGTCCCACAGACTTTCTCATCATGATTTAATCTTTCATAATTATTCATTTAATTCTCAATTCTCATCTATGATTCCTTTCACATAATTCATACAGCCGTAAACAGAAACCATTGATTTAAAAGCATAAAGTTCATCATTACCAACAGTAAATAACATGAATCAAATTATCAAAAGTCCACTCTGTACAGTCGACTTGGAAGAACACCAGTCGACTTATACAGTCACGTACAGGTTCCTCATAAAAGCTCGGGATAGTCGACTGTTGCACTCAACCAGTCGCCTGTCCCGCAACCTTCTATATTCACAACATTGTCCACATAACAGTCGACTGTTCATTAATCAGTCATCTGTCCTGGAGATTTCAAACAGCATAATTTCCAAGTCCAGATCAGTCGACTTACTATATGCATTGGTCGACTGGACAGATCCATTTCAATTAGGGAATTTATTTCCAGTTCTTACGTGTACTTGCATCATGATATCAATTAACAGTATGCATCAATTCATGTTTCATAAGCAAAGTTCCTCTCGTTCAGTAGCATTCACAGCACAATTTTCTCAGTTATTAACATGCTTTTTTTTAGAGAAAACTACTCTAAACATGCATTCACATTGCTCATACTTTCTTACAGTCATAATAGGTCTATATAAATGAAGTATTTTTATTCAGGGAACTTTCAACAGTCATATTCAGAAATGAAGTACCAGTCGACTTAACACCAAGTCAGTCGACTGCGCCGACAACTTCAGATATTTATCACTATTAGTTCTTCTCACTTACCTTCCCTCCATCATGTGTGTCATAGGGAAAATCATATACATTTAATAATCACACCATCATGGCTATTCACACACATGTTTATCAGCATATTATAGAAATAACGTCTCGGACCAGTCGACTGGCTCACATGGCAGTCGACCGTACCGACAGTCTCGCCTCAACATTCTAGCATGTGCAAGCAATTTCTACGGCATTCAAATTACTTTATCACATAGTATCAATCACGATATTTATAGCATTATTCCTACATTAGAAGTCCTGAGAAACACCCACCTTAAATGAAGAAATAAACAAAATCCCGCAAGTCCTTCAATATAGCTCAGCACTTCTTGCTCCTTTGTCCCACACCGGCTCCTCAGCAATGCTGCTTGCCTCCAGAAAAGCTCCCACACAACTCACAGATACTCTCTTGAAAACTTAGAAAATTTTAGTGTAAAAGAGATAAGGAATAGGAGGGGGTATTTATACTAGAAAATAGATAGAATAGATGGCTAGGATTAATAGGGGAGTTGGAGAATCAAAGGCTGAGATCTAATCGGAAGTTAGGAAACTACCCACACCTCAAGATGTAACCGCCCATGACCCTAGCCACTTCTCCACCAATCCGGCCAAGCTTAAGTGTCTTGTGCACGTGTACATGAAGTGCACGTGTACACACACAAAACTCCAAAGAGTACATCTAATCCGGGAAAATAAGAGGAAAAACTACATATATACAAGTTGTGAAAATAAAAGGTTAAGTTTATGGGTTTAAATACATTTGGGCCAAAATATGCATTTTTATAAAGAAAAAATAAACAAGTCACATTTGGGCTTTGAGAAGAATGTTTCATAGGAAATGCTACACTTTATTTATCATGGAGAAAAGTAATGATAATAGACTATCATAAGAAAAATAATTATCCTTTCATATATTAGGAAAAATCGGGGTATTACACACCCTCTTCTGTTTGACTGCCACTATTATGTAGTGACTGCTCATCCCCATGGCTCACGTTGCCATCATTTATATTTAATCTCTTTCCACGTCTCGACATGTTGTACTTGTCAAGGATTCAATAACTTCTTTAGAGGTGCAAATTTAATTAATAACATGTTTATAACAACTATAATAAAATTTGTACTTTAGTAGGATTAACAAACTAACGTAATTATAAAAAAATTTAAAAAATGAGAATTGAGCTTCAAATAAGCTTCAAAGTGGCAAAAAATTTAAAAAATGAGAATTGAGCTTCAAAAATTTTAAAAATTAGTAGGATTCACAGTGAACCCATTTTGGTTAAAAAAACATGCCAAGATGACAATCAGATGCTTCAAATAAGCTTCATTAACAGTAAAAGAACATGAATATGCTAGCAGCATACTCGATCAGTTTGGAAGTGATCCCATTTTTGGTTAAAAAATCGTGCCCAAGATGGCAATCTGCAGGTTACTTTAACAGGACCTTAAAATGAAAATTTCCAATATCTGAGCTTATATGTTGCTCTACCAATTCTTTAGCCCAACTAAATCTAAAACCCAATTGTTGTGCATATCCGGAGCATTTAGGCATACGTAGCTATAGCATCCTCAGTTCACAGTCAACCCATTTAATATCAAAAACACATGCCAAGAAGACAATCAGATGCATGAAATCAGCTTCATTAACAGTAAAAGAAGATGAGGACTATGCTAGCAGCATACTTAGTTTGGAAGTGAACACATTTTTGGTTAAAAAATCATGCCAAAGAGGGCAATCAGGTTACTTTAACAGTATCTTAAAATGAAAATTTCCATTATCTGAGCTTATATGTTGCTCTACTAATTCTTGAGCCCAACTAAATCTACAACCCAATTGTTGTGCATATCCGGAGGATTTTGGCATACAGCTATAGCATCCTCGGTTCACAGTGAACCCATTTAATATGAAAAAAATATGCCAAGAAGGCAATCAGATGCATGGAATAAGCTTCATTAACAGTAAAAGAAGATGAAAATTCTAGCAGCATACTTAGTTAGGAAGTGAACCCATTTTTTGTTAAAAAATTATGCCAAAGATGGCAAACAGGTTACTTTAACAGTATCTTGAAATGAAAATTTTCATTATCTGAGCATATATGTTGCTCTACTAATTCTTTAGCCCAACTAAATCTAAAACCCAATTGTTCAGCATATCCGGAGAATTTTGGCATACGTAGCTATAACATCCTCAGTTCACAGTGAACCCATTTTGGTTAAAAAAACATGCGAAGATGACTATCAGATGCATGGAATAAGCTTCTTTAACAGTAAAAGAAGATGAAATTTCTAGCAGCATACTTAGTTTGGAAGTGAACCCATTTTTGGTTAAAAAATCATGCCAAAGAGGGCAATCTGCAGGTAACTTTAACAGTTTCTTGAAATGAAAATTTACATTATCTGAGCATATATGTTGCTCCACTAATTCTTGTGCCCAACTAAATCTAAAACCCAATTGTTGTGCATATCCGGACCATTTAGGCATACGTAGCTATAGCATCCTCAGTTCATAGTGAACCCATTTTATATCAAAAAAACATGCCAAGAAGACAGTCAGATGCATGAAATCAGCTTCATTAACAGGATAAGAACATGAAAATTTCCATTACCTAATCATATATTTTTCTATTAATTCTTCATCCCAACTAAACCATTCATGTTAAGGAAATCAACATGCATCTATCAGAAAAAACATGCTAAGTTTCAAAAATAAGGGGAATCAATAGATGATACCGAAGAGAGAGAGAGAGCGGGGCGACGAGCGCGGGGGGAGGAGCTAGAGAGAGAGCGGGGCGACACGGTCGTTTCCGATCGCCGATTCACCTCCAAATCGGGATAGGGAGGAGGGAAATCGAAAATGGCGAAGGGAAGAAGGGACGATGACGAATGTTCGAAGGCCGTCGAAGAGGACGAAGCGGCGGAGGCAAACGCGCGGGAAGTAGAGCGAGGAAGGAGGGAAAACGAAGCGCCCACTTTTTTTTTATTTTTTTGGGGTTTGGGGAAATGGCGAGCGAAAGGTTAGGGTAGATGGGATTTATCGCAGCTTTTCACCGGCGTTTTAATTAGACACGCCGGTGAATAATACACTTCACCGGCGTTTGATTACTCGGATTCACCGGCGTTTTAATTCGGCCGCCGGTATATAACCATCCCATCTGGTGCCCCATTCCTAATCGCTACCTACCCCGGCGCTACTAGGAAAACGCCGGGGAATATTCGCCGGTAAATCTAGTTTCTTTTGTAGTGAGAAGGTATAGATTTTGATGAAACATATGCTCCTGTTGCTAGACTAGAATCAATTAGGATCATATTATCGTTTGCATGTTTTATGAACTTTACACTTTTCCAAATGGATGTTAAAAGTGTTTTTCTTAATGGTTTTATTAAGGAAGATGTTTATGTTAAGCAACCACCAGGTTTCGAACATGAACAATTTCCAAACCACATTTTTAAATTGAAAAAGGTTTTATATGGTCTTAAACAAGCACATTGTGCTTGGTATGATCGGTTAAAGACTTTTCTATTAGAAACTAGTTTTGAAATAGGTAAAATAGATACTACCTTATTTATTAGGAAAATAGAGACCAATATCCTTGTCATACAAATATATGTAGATGACATAATTTTTGTATCTACTAATAGTAATCTCTGTCAAGAGTTTGCTAATACCATGAAAAATGAGTTTGAGATGAATCACGTGGGTGAACTCAATTATTTCCTTGGACTACAAATAAAGCAGTCACATAATGGCATATTTATTAATCAAGGAAAAATTGCTAAAAAATTACTCAAACGGTTTGGCAAGAATAGCACTAGTAGTAGAGACCACACCTGTGGGTACTACTACTATACTTGACAAAGATGAATTAGGTAAGAGTGTCAATTAAAAACTCTATCGATGGATGATTGGCTCACTCTTATATATAACTGTTAGTGGACCAGACATTATGTTTAGTGTATGTTTGTGTGCTAGATATCAGTCAAGTCCTAAAGAGTCTCACTTAAAAGCTGCGAAATGCATTTTAAGATACATTAAAGGCACATCTGAGTATGGTTTATTCTATCCACGCACCGATAATTTTTAACTTTTGTCGTATAGTGATGCGGATTTTGCGTAGTAAAACCGACCGTAAAAGTACTAGCGGTACTTGTCATTTTTTGGGACATTCACTAGTATCTTGGTGTAGTAAAAAACAAAATTCAGTATCCCTATCTACTACAGAAGCTGAATATATTGCTGCAAGTTTGGCATGTGCCCAAATTTTGTGGATGAAACAAACCCTATTAGATTATGGTATTTCCTTTCAAAACCTGCTATAATGTGTGATAATACCAGTGCAATTAATTTATCTAAAATCTGATTCAACACTCACGTACAAAACGTGATCATGTTTTAAAGGGAGATATATCTTTGGATTTTATTTCTACTGATAAACAAGTTGCAGATATCTTTACCAAACCACTTAAGAAAGACACATTTATCAACTTTAGAAGAGAACTAGGAATCTGCTGTTTTCATGATATTTCTTGAATTTTTAACTTGTTTAAGGCGACTTAAAAATATTTTCCAGTCGACTGACCAAGTATTTTTTCGTTGTCTATTTTTACTGAATTTTATGTTCTAAACATTCGACTGTGTACAGTACTAAGTCGACTGACAGACATATTACTTGATGTATTTTCTATTTTTTTCTTGTAATTTTTCGTTATGTTTTATGTTATTGTTTATTTCCTCCTTTTTTTGTTGATGACTAAGGGGGAGAAACGGAAGTGTTGTGCATATTTTTAACTTGTGTATGTTGTACATTAGTTAGGGGGAACATTTTTAATTGAGCATTTATTATTATTATTATTGTAAGCTATTGTATTGTCATCATCAAAAATGGGGAGAATGTTGATTCTTGGTTTTGATGACTACAACACAATGCAAAGTTGTGCTACCACCTATATATATTACAGGATATATCAAAGACAAATACTATGGTGCAATACACAAATGCAAAGTTGATCCAATGAAGCTTTCAAAAGAATCGATCAAACTACAAAGACCTAAGTTCAAGTCACATTTGATCAAGCAAGCTTCAAGACATAAAGACAATGGCTAAAGCTCAAGTCAAAGACTCAAGTTCAAGACAAGACTTAAGTGCTTCAAATGTTTTGTATAAAGTGTCTTGTAACAATTATAATTTTTATTCTTTGAGTCTTAGGAACTTGTAATAGCCTTGTCACACACACGCTCACACATATCTTTTAATAATTGAGTGTTTTACAAAAGTTAAAAGGTCGAAACAAGCTTGAATATGATCAGCTGTTGAGGACCAGTCGACCATTCTTCGGAACTAGTCGACTGTCTTAGTACGAAACTGTCTGAACTCATACAAGTTCTGACCAGTCGACTCATTATGGGAACCCAGTCGACTATTCAAGCCGTTTCGACAACTTTTTGGTTTTAAAACTTGTTTTTTAAATACAAAATCTTTATTTCCGTTGGTTGACAGTTGGTGCAACTGTTTTTTCAACATCCAGTGATTCTAACTTTATAAATAGAGTGTAGAAATTACTTGGTAAAGGTTACTCTCTTCAACAAGGTTTCAAGTCTTTATTTTTCAAAAAGAGGACAAAAGTTTCAAAGCATAAAAATTCTATAAGTCTTGGTTCTCTGAAAATCAGTCTAGTATAACATCGAATTCGTTTTAGACTGATTTAAGAAGTTAACCTATTAGCTACCATACAAAATCACAAATCACAAATAAGGCTATAGGTTATTGTAACTCTTTTGTTGTTGTTTTCACTCTCGGGTTATGAGAGTGGTCCTCTCGGTTGGAGAGTAGGGCTCTTGGTTGTAGAGTCGAATTTTTCACTCTAGGGTGTAGAGTGAGTTTGCTCTCTCTAGTGGTGAGAGAGGTCTACGGGTTTGACATATTTATTGTCAAACGTCGTAGGAAATTCTTGTGCTTTTTCAAGAATAATGGAAAATCTCAAGTGGGTTGCTTGGAGACTGGATGTAGGTCGGGAGGACCGAACCAGGATACATCGCTGTGTTCACTGTGGTTAACTCTCTCTGTGATTTTATTTTCTTCACTTGCAATCTCAATTTTGTTAAGTTTAAGTTCTAAAACTTGTCTGTCAAGTCGACTGGTTTCCTTTATAAGTCGACTGGTCAGACTCGTAACTCTCAGTAAAATACTCTTCTAATCTGATGCTTCAATCGACTGGATATCTCTTTTCAGTCGACTTAACAGAACAAAAAGTTCAATTTCTTAATTAATTTTTATACAACACTATTCACCCCCCCTCTAGTGTTATTTGCCTTGCCTACATGATCCAACACTTGGGTCCTTCTTCATTGGTACCCCTCTGTTTGTTCCTGAAGAAGGGCCCCTTCTGTTCTTATGGATAGAAGGCATCTTTCACTCAGATGTACTTCTCAGTCCTTTGTAGGAGGTCCGAAAAGTCCAGAGGATGTCTCTTGATGAGAGACGCTTTGAAGTCGACATGGTTGATTTTGTGTCTGAAGGTAGTAGTGGCTACTGCTGAGTCAAGCGGGGTGATGGATCGAAATTCAGCTATGAAGTGCCGGACATAATCTTTTAGAGACTCATCTTCCCTTTGCTTCAAGTTAAGTAGGGAGGCACTTATCATCCCGGTCTTGCGACTAGTGATAAAGTGTGTGAGGAAAAGCCCCTCAAGTTGATCGAAAAAGAAGATAGACCATGGAGAGAGATGAGAGAACCATTTCAGAGTTTTTGGAAACATCTTGTAGAGGAGAGAATCGGTGGATTGATGGATCATCATGACAGTTTTGAAAGTCTTGAGGTAATCTACCGGGTTAGACTCACCGTTATATGATTTGAAAATTGGAATTTTGAAGTTCGCTGAGACAGAGGCTTCGATGATCGAACTAGAGAAGGGGGATCGAAGAGGGCGATATGCTCTGTCCTAACGTCTATTTTCTTACTTTATCAGTGCTAAGCGAACATCTATCTCTTGGAAACGTTGAAGAATTGTGTTGCCTTGCCCCTCAGATCTGGTAGACTCGTGGGATTCATCCTGTCGAGAATGAGTAGGACGGCGATTGCTGGTTTTTCGGCCCTTGCCAGGGGCGTTATGTAAGACTTGGAGGATCTCATCTTTGAAGTTTCAGAATTCTACCTTGGTGACGAGCGTCTCTGCTTCCCTATTGTTCCTGGGAACTGGTCGACTTGCTGGAGTCAGGCTTCTCTCTCTCTCCTCCCCCCCTTCGGGACCTCAGTCTTCGAGGAGAGGGGTCCTCTTACTTTCCTAACATTCTGGATGGGGGACATCCTCTTGGATCTTCCTTTCATTCAAGCGATCTCGTAGATCAGACCACTGGTGTCAGCTGATAATGACCTGGCGTAGGTCTTGCTGCGCTTGGGGCACCACATAGGGCGTTGTAGAAGGGGTTGAAGTGTGGACTGAACCCTTGTTTTCAATCACGTGTTGCACAGTGCGCAGTTCGGGATGACTTCGTCGGGAGATCCCTAGTGCAGTTCCTTTGGAGGGAAGTAGAGCAAGCTGATGAGGGAGTTACTCCGGCTGATGAAGAAGTTGATCCAGTTGAGAACAATGAAAGGGGTCATCCGTATGAGGAGGAGGAAGGGGGTCCTCCGTAAGACGAGGAGGTGGAGGAAGAGGGTTGGCTCGTCGACTAGTAGCCGCACATTCCATTTTCCCTTTGGAAGCATGGATGAAAAAAAGTAGTCTTTTCCCGGCGAGATCTAATCTGAGACGTTGATCTGTGGTTTCTCATAGACGGCGATGATCTGTTGTTGCTTTTTTCGGTGTGGGAGCAGTCAGACAGTAAGGTCGGATTTTAAGGGGAAACCAAAAGATCTAATCGTCGATCGTGGTCAGAAAATATGGTTGAGAACTCCTTGTTGTTGAATTTGGACCTTTGAGGGTGCTTGAATCTAGATCCGACGGCTGAGATGTCGCTGGCGAACCTGCACAAAGTCTAAACATCGGGGAGACCCTTTGACTTTCAAGTTAGAACTCAGAAAAAATAGTAGAGTTTTTTTGTGGCAAAAGGTTGATTACCTAACTATGAAGAGGGTGGGGGTATTTATCGGTCATGAGTTAGTTACAAAAGATTAGTTTGAAACAACATTTATGTTTAAACAGCTAATTCTCATTGTTAGTAGATAGAGTTAATTGATAACTCTATTTTGGATAGAATATTTGGTCCAAAGCTTTCAATTAGCAACAATTTCTCTTATTCTGCTGCAGATTATTTCCTTGCTTGTATGCGTGTTTGAGTTGATGGGTCTGGTAAAATGACCCATGTTCTCTATACATGCATCTATTCGCTGTAAAGTTACTGTTAAGCCGTCGAAAGCTTTGTGATTCACACTACAATCATGTGGCCCTAATTCATTTAGATTTTCACCCTCATCATATGCTAAGTGGGGTATACTTAGGATTTCAAGTCAAGTTTAATTAGAGTTTCCGATTCAGTTAGGGTTTCGAGACAGATTTGATGGAAAGAAATAAAATGGTAAATAGTAATAAGATAACCCCCGTAGTTGAGAGTTAGCTATCATTAAACTAAATAACAACTAACAATGGTTTTTTTGAGTGAATTCAACCTTGTGAATGGTATGTCTGAAAATACCACGGACTTGAAATTAGTATATTTGTTGTTGAACTCCTTTGGAAAAACACAATAGAAAAATGTACATGATAAGTGCTCATCTAAGTGATCATCGCTCACCATCCACCTACCTCATGGTTTAGAAATATTTTATTTTAATTTCCATTTTTAAAAAAAATGTAGAGTATAACCAGTATATTTCATTAATAAATGGTTAACAAAACAAATCTAGAGACTACAAAGCAGAAAGTTAAACATAGTTCATCCATCATACATGAGAGGTGCAACAAAATGAAACATAAGCAGCATATGAAGTACGATCATTAGAGACATTTTATTTTCTATTGAACTATGCTTCTCAAAATGTGAAAACCACAACTTTATCCAACGATACCCATTGTGTCCTACAATCAATCCTATAGAACACCTCTCCCACTTCCCTTATCTCAACCGAAAACAGGTGGAAATGGAATTCGCTACTTCCATCACTTTTCAAATTTTGTCCCTAAAGGGTGGTTTGGTTGGTTGTAAAATATATTCAATCTAGAAGATTACTATTTGAAAAATAATTCTTTGAAAATAAGTTATAAAAAAATATTTGTTTAAATGCAGTTTTATTGTAGCGTATGATAGAGAGGAGAGAGAAATTTAAAAATATAGTAAAAAATAATCGTAGAAAATTAAGTAAGATTGTTTTATTAGATAATGTGAGGAATGGAGAGAGAGAAAATCAATTTAAAATAATGTGAATAGTGCACCTCCACTATTTTCCTCTCATTTTGGCAAAAATCAATGGGGCCAAACAGTGCTACAGTAATGCTCCCCCGAAATTAAATTCAACATCTTTTATTAGCAAACAATGCTATAAACAGTATTTTTTCCTTCAAAAAAATATTTCATACAATACTTCTATACAATATATTATGCTAAATCACTTTTGTCTAGGATTTTTCCTTTTTTTTTCTTTTTAAAGTAAAAAAAGGAGAGCAAATGTAGAAAACAACTTTTCGTTCTTGTTCCATCCAAATTTTGAATTGGAATCCTATCCCTTAAGCAAACCAAAAAAATCGTGCAATAATGTATAGATTCTATTAGATTTATTTTTCAAAAACGGTTTGATTATTTTCTCATTTTTAAAAGTTATGTGCAATATTGTACAAAGTTATACTATCTATACAATATATTATGCTAAGACCACTTTGATTCAATGGTTTTTTTCCTCCTTTTTCTTTTTAAAATTAAAAAAAAGCAAATGTAAGAGGTAACTAACACTGTCACAAAAATCTGAAACACGGAATCGACCTATACATGGTATTGGACCAGAATCGACCTGGTCTATTGCTGGTAGGGTTTGGGTCCTAAAATAGGTCTCGTTCATATTTTCGGATCAGGTCTGGGTTCGCAAAAAATGACCCGACCCGTACTCGGACTTGGTCAACTGCGGGTACGGTCCGGGTCCTAAAATAAGACTCCTTCATATTTTCGGGACGGGTCTGGTTCATCTCAAAATGGACCCGGACCCGGACAAAAAAAACTTTAACCTCCCAACTCAACCCAAAAGACAAGCAAGGAGAAAAGAAGCAGCAAAGCCCAACCTCGCACTCCTGCCCGACACCACCCGCTCGCCCCCACCCGAACCCGATGGGTAGCAATTTTTTAACAGGGCCCGAACCCAGTAGTTACGGGTCGGGTCTGAGTCCAATGAATCGGTAGATAAGTAGAACCGGGTTCAGTAGTTCAGGATGTGACTCGACTGACTCGATAACAGTGATAAAGGTAAACCTAAAAAAATTGTAATATTGTATATATGTTATTATAAAAAAAAATTTAAAAAAAACTTTGTCATTTTATCATTTTTGAAAAGTATATGCAATATTGAAGAGGATTATACTAGTTTACTGTTAAACAAACCCCCCCTAAGCAACCGCTAAAAAAAACAAACCCATATCTCTTTCACATCTATTGGCTTGTCCACAACAAAAGATGCATGTTCCCCTTCTTTGACCTACTCCCCACCACAATTAATTTCTCCTTTGTCTTCTTCCTCTTCAATAATACAATGCACCCAACTTGCCGGCTTAATTTTATTATTCCATCATTAGCACTAAACTAAGTATAATATGACACTAATCACTCTAAAAAAACAAACTACAATACAAACAAGGCCGTATTTTGTAGCCAAAAGACAAAATGTGTTCCGCAAATAATTTTGCTAGGATTTTATAGGCTAATAAACAACCGCAAACAGGTTTGCAAAGTCGCCAAAAAAAAAACCTATAAACAACAACAACAAACAGAACAAAAAACAGGTTATTATCAATTTCACCGTTTGTTCATAATAATTAATGTGGTTGGCTAAATTTTGAAAAACCCTAATGAATTTTCATTAAAAAATAATTTATCTCCGTAACTTTTGTTTAGACATTTTGCCACAAAACAGACTTAGGATAAAAAACCGTCCTCTTAAATATACAATGGTGGTTCCTTGTGAATTTTTAACCACCTCTCAAGCCCTAAGGTTACATGAAATAGGGAAATAGGGAGGGAAGAGTTTGAGCTTTACAATCTGGGGCAACTTTAGTTAGTTACCATAACTTTAACTGCCAACAAGCCATGAACTAAGGTCCCAACCCACTGTACATTTCCGGAGAATTTGTCAACTGCTTAAAACCATTTTCAACATAGAAACATGTGCGGGTTCTGCCACGTCACCCTGAAAATTAGAGACCACATCTTGCTGCAATATCCTAGAAGCAAAGCGGTACTCGTAGAGATACTCAGCGCTTTAGAGATGACTCAGTATCCCAGTGTTTACGAGGATCTGTGGGTAGGTCCTAAGTTCGCGTCGGAAAGAGGTTCTATGAGAAAAGCGTGGTATATCACCATCGCAGCAACAACCTGGGTTCTTTGGCTAGACAGAAATAATCTTTACTTTCGTAGAACCTGCAATAGTATTTCTGGCAATTTGACTCACATCATGCATTTTATTTTATTTTGGGCTAATGTGGCCACAGCAAGTCCCAGGGAGAGGATTGCGAGTGTATTCCAGGTTGAGAAATTTGATGATGAGGAAATCGAGATCGGTCCGACGATCGACTGATAGCACTGCCGTCTCTGATCATAGATACCCATCACCCCAGAGTTTGTTGGGGGATATGATGTATTTCTTTACGGCTTTTCTAGTTTGCTTTTGTCCCACCCCCATGTTTGGGATGGAATTTATGTACATTTGTTCTGATTGTACGACTTTGTAGTGAGCTCAGTACTCTGAGTTTATTTTATTAATCTCTTATTAATAAAACAGGGTGGCCAGACTCTATATTTTCTTCAAAAAAACATAGAAACATGCGAAAACAGAAGGAAGATAAATCGATCGATTTTGGCTCAAATGCAAACCGAGTTTTCCAAAACATGTTGATCTATGGAAGAACCCTTCATACCAACAACAGATAATAATAATACATCATATAATAATAATTAACAATTTCCGTAATTAGAAAGGGATGATTTACTAATCTTAAATTATCGTACCAAAATTAATACAGTCAAGAAAAATCACCAGTTCTAAATTTTTTCAATGTACAAAACAAGCTAACCCATTTATTTTTTACCATTCCACAACAAGAAGTTATCTTTAAGATTCAATTTGTAATTCGATTTGTATTACTGTTAAAATCGTTCATTCTTCAACCACATGCTGCAAACCACTTGATTTTTTCTACACATACATCCATTAATATGATAAACATGATAGACGGAGTGAATCTTCATAAGGGCCCTACCAAGTGAGTATAATTAATTTGTATGAAGGAAATTTTCTCATACTCTATATAAGGTTCACTTTCTCATACTCTATAGATCCAAGATTTTCTTTCAGTGAGAGCATCCACAATGGTGTTTCTCATTTTTTGGAAACTAGCAGCTACAGTAATAGAAAATAGTGTATTTGTCTGCAGTGGTTGTTTGCTAAAATTTTACTAAAATTTGAGAAAGACGGGACATGTTTCGTCCGGATTTTTTTTATTTTTTAACTTAATTAATTAGTGATTAGATATTAAAATAAGTTAATTAAATTAATTAAATAATTAAAGATATCCTAAATCCTAATTAATGACACACTAACTTAATTAAATGCCAAATAATCCCTAAAACCACTTCCACCTTTCTAGGACATGTTGTCTCGTCCTAGGCCATTTTAACTTGGAACGGGACAACATGTCTCGTTCGATGCATTTTCGGAATTTTTTTATTTTTTTTTTTGGTTCAGACGGTACAACATGTACCGTCCGATTAATTTTTTTTTAAAAAAAAATTGTCAGACGAAACATGTTGTCTCGTCTGATCCCATAAAAAAATTTAAAAAAAATTGAACGAAACATGTTGTCTTGTCTCTTGTAATTTGAGAATCGCAATTTCGTTTTTCAAAAAATGAGAAGCAATTGTATCTACTTTTCCAAAATATAACAAAATAATAAACGACTGCAGCACCTTGTTTGCTTAAAAAAAATGAGAAATTGGCAATATAGCAACCGATTGTGGATGCTCTGAGTGTCTACTAAGACACAACTCTTCTCGGTCCAAGACAAATAGAGAAAAAATTGAGACCCCAATCACAGCAACGGCGGGAAATTTATGATAACCAAAAAATACCGTTAATTAACGCTAAAGATACATTCCAAATTCACACCCAATATTGTAGTCTTAACAAAACCCCCACAAAAATCACGATAATCAATTAATTATACATCAAAATATCAAATCAAATTCTAATAATTATAAAAACAACACAACACAACACAACAAATCTGCGATCTACCTCTCACCTCCGACCCATCTTCTCGAAGAACCCGATCGAAAGCAGCGCCATCGACAGCTGCACCTCGTCCCTGCCCCACCTCGCCCCCGCCGCCGCTGCCGCCTCCTTAAAGCCGCTCCTAGGCCTCGTCGCCGGCTGCAGCAGCGGCAAGAGGTAGGCCGAGTGCAGCTTCTTGAATCCGCCCAAGGCGATCACCACCGCCCGCATCTGGTGGGCCCCGCACCCGATGCTGGCCCAGTGGCGCGTGCAAACCGCCTCCCACACCCTCTCGTCCTCCACCAGCGCCTTCCATCGTTTGCTTGCACACGCCGCCCGCGCTAACGTGCGCGCGTCGGATTTTTTGAGGATTTCGAGTATGAGATCCTCGCCCAGTTCGGAGGAGGAGGATTCTGGTTCGGCGTCGACTTTGACTTTTTTGGTGGGATCTTGGACGGATTCGGAGGTGGAGGTGGAGGTGGAGGAGCGCTTCATTTTGGTTTTGGATGGGGTTTGGATTCCGGTGAGTTTTGGTGGGGGGATTTATGGAGGTGATGACTTTAGGGGGGTGTGAAATGCGGCTTGGGGATCGGGGATATTTACGGTGGGTGCCATTTTGGCGTTGTACGGAACGTACGAACAAAAGATCTTTAGGTGTTTTGCATTTAGGTGACTGACAATATTTTAAATTGCGGACTACTCCCTCGTTAATCACTATTTGTCTACACCAGTAGCAATAGAAACAGTTAATTCAACTTACATTCACTTCTTGCATGTTTAATTCATATTTATTTGTTTGTTTTTTGAATATGTTTAATTCATGTTTGGGAAGCAGATTTTGAAGTGGACAATTAAGTATACTCAGGAAAGTAGTCATATTTCATAATTGTGTTTTTCCTTTTTTTTTTACTTTTTCAAAATTTATGTATCAAATAAGTGATACATGGCTCATATTTTAAATATGGTCAGTTCTATACTCTGATTAGTTAATTGTTGTAATATCCTGACTATAATAATATATGAAGGACTTATAAAATTTCCTTTTATATTTCATCATTTTTTTTGTGTTTTTCAATATAAAGATGCAATTGAATGCAAAAAGGTAATGGTTGAAGGCAGATGAAATAATTTTTAGTGGTTTAAATGTGAGACAAACATAGAAGAGTGAAAGAGAAAGCTATAAGTTTAATGATCAAAACAAATTAATAGTGTTAAAAATAATAGAATATTTTATTGTTATGGATGAAATAATAAGGGTAACTGTTTGTAAAGGGTCGGATATTGGGTGTCTATGAAAGTATTGATTTATGGGGAGTAATCCACAATTTAAAATTTGTTGGTAGCTTTCCTTTAAAAAAAAAAAAAAAAATTTGTTAGTAGCTTGTATGCAAAATATCCAGGATTATTTTGAAAAGCACGTGATTGTCACGATAATGGTTTGAGTGTACGCGCTTACCACGTGATTCGCCGACGCTAGGGACGAAAGAGTGGTTTGAAGTTAAAAAGTTAGCCCAGATTTGCGGAATCTTATTGGATAAGCTAGTTGGCTGGGCACTTGGGCCACTAATATATGACGAGATATAATGACGAAAAATGTGTTGAAGATGAAAATGGAGTGGAGATAGTAAAATAAAATGTGGAAAAAGAAAGTAGAGTCATGAACTCATGATGCTTTTCTCATGAAAGAAAAAAAATAAGATCAGGTTAAAAAATAGTAGAACAAAAATAACTAGTATATCCCCGTGCAAATTGCACAGAGTTTACCAAAAGATAAATTTAAAAAACAATAACATTTAATAAAAAATTCGGCCAAACCTCTCTATATTTTAAACTTTTTTTCTGTATAATTATAATCCAACATATTTGATGCGGTTTGTTTTTGGGAGGCATGTGGATGCACCGGGTGTGAGTTCTTACTCGATTTGTATTGATGGAGGAAGCTCAGGTGCGGACGACCCTCAGCCGGGCGAACGGTGCGGAAGTAGGCGGTAGTGAGGTCGAGGCTGGATGCTCGGTTCGGATCGGTGGGCTCGGATCCGAGGTCTCGTGTACCTGCAGACGGTCTAGAAACACCGGGATTGGTCCCAGTGGCAGACCCTTCGACGACCTAATCAGCTACTGAAAGAGAGTAGCAGTAACTAGGGTTTTGGTGGGAAAAGATCGATTACCTGGATCAAGGGGTAGGGATCTGGTATTTATAGGAGAACCCAATCGGGTCTGGACCCGTTTGGGGCCGGATCCGGACCCAGTTGCCCGTGGGGTTGAAGCGGTGGAAACCCGGACGGTATAAGGCTGACGTGGCAAGGGCCCGGGCGATTTTCGGGCTGATGTGGCAGAGGCCCGGGCGGTTTTCCAGTGCTGACGTGGCGGATCTGGATGATCTGGAGGTGCGCGCATTTTGAGGGGATCCTGTGGCTCAGGAGGGGCCACGTCATCCAACCCATATTACAAGCCCCACACTCCTCGAGGGCTGGGTGAACCAGCCGTGTAGGAGTGGTTCTTTGCCTCTGTAGGAAGAGCAGGGTGGAGGGTGAGGTGAGAAAGTAGGATCTGCTACTTCCAGAAAAGGCCAGGGGTTAGGAGGAAGGGATCCCTCATCGGAGTTTGCGCAGGATGCTTTGTAGAGGGGTCGGAGTGACGCTTGCCGAGCCTCAGAGTCGGCAGACGAGCCTCGTGGGTCAGTGGACGATCCTCTCGCTAGTTGGAAAAGTGAGGGGACGTCGAGGTCCGTTCGATTGAGGCTCGGTTTGCTGAGCGTCTACGGTTGGCGGACGAGCTTTGTGGGTCGGCAACGACCCCCCCCCCCCCCCCCCCCCCCCCCCCCCCCGCGCTAGTTGGAAGAGCAAGGGGACGCCAATGCCTGTTGGGTTGGAGATCGGCTCGCCGAGCATAGAGAGTCAGTAGGCGAGCGTTGAAGGTCGGTGAACGAGCTTCTAGGGTCGGCAGATGACCCCCTCACTAGTTGGAAGAGCAAGGGGACGCCAACGCCTGTTGGGTTGGAGATCGGCTCGCCGAGCATAGAGGATCAGTAGGCGAGCGTTGAGGGTCGGTGAACGAGCTTCTAGGGTCGGCAGACGACCCCCTCACTAGTTGGAAGAGCAAGGGGACGCCAACGCCTGTTGGGTTGGATATCAGCTTGCCGAGCTTAGAGGGTCGGTGGACGAGCTTCGAGGGTCGGCAGACGACCCCCTCGCTAGTTGGAAGAGCAAGAGGACGCCACCGCCTGTTGGGTTGGAGATCGGCTCGCCGAGTATAGAGGGTCGGTCGGCGAGCCCCTCACATGAGGAGAATTTTTGGGCCTCGCGATTTCATCCTAGCTCCGAGCCTCCTGGGAATAGAGGAGTGCTGTAGGGGCTCGCGGTGCCATCCTAGCTCCGAGTTTCTTGTGAATAGGGGAGTGCTTCTGGGGCTCGCGGTGACATTCGAGGTCCGAGCCCCTACACTTGGTAGTAGCGACTGGATGATTTCACTGTATTTAATGCTTTAGGAGTCCTGACAGCTGGCGTTGGTCGGTCATTTGTCGAGTGCCTGGGGTCGGCAGAGGAGCTCAGAGGGTCGGCAGGCGGTCCTCTCGCTAGTTGGAGGAGCAAGATGACGTCGAGGTTAGGTAGGTTGGGGCTCGGCTTGTCGAGCTCTGGGGGACGGCAGTCGAGCCCCCTGCCTGTGGGGTAGAGGGAGACACTGGATCGGCAGACGGTCCTCTCGCTAGTTGGGAGAGCGAGATGACACCGAGGTTTAGGTAAGTTAGGGCTCGGTTTGTCGAGCTCTGGGGTCGGCAGTCAAGCCCCCTACCTGTGGGATAGAGGGAGTCACTGGGGCTCGCGGTGCCATCCGAGCTCCGAGCCTCCTGAAAAAACAGAAGGGGAATTGTGGCTCGCGGTGCCATCCGAGCATCGACCTTTCTGTGGAATAGAAGAGTAATTGTGGCTCGCGGTGCCATCCGAGCGTCGACCCTTCTGTGGAATAGAAGAGGAATTGTGGCTCGCGGTGCCATCCGAGCGTCGACCATTCTGTAAAAATAGGAGAGGAGTTGTGGCTCGTGGTGCCATCCGAGCGTCGACCCTTCTGTAAAAATAGAAGAGGAATTGTGGCTCGCGGTGCCATCCGAGCGTCGACCCTTCTGTGGGATGGAAGAGGGGTTGTGGCTCGCGGTGCCATCCGGGCGTCGACCCTTCTGTAAAAATAGAAGAGGAATTGTGGCTCGCGGTACGATCCGAGCGTCGACCCTTCTATAAAATCAGAAGGGGAATTGTGGCTCGCGGTGCCATCCGAGCGTCGACCCTTCTGTGGAATAGAAGATGAATTGTGGCTCGCGGTGCCATCCGAGCATCGACCCTTCTGTGGAATAGAAGAGAAATTGTGGCTCGTGGTGCCATCCGAGCCCCGAGCTTCATTGACTTGTCGAGAAAGTCCGCTGTGTGGGGAAGAAAGGCCTGGGGGTAATTTGGGTAATTCCATGCCCACTGCTGACGTCAGGAGCGCAAGGATCGAAGCGTCTCCAGATCTTTAGCGGCCGTTAGATCTTGATGGTTAAGATCCAACAGCCATATCTTAATTGCGGAAATCGAGGAGTCTCTTTCTTCTAATAAATCCCCTCCTCCCTCTTCACTTTTTCTTCTTCATTTCTTTACTCTCATTCTCCACTATTTCAAGAACAGGGTTTTACCTGCCGTCGACGACTTTTTCCGGTGATCGTTCGGTAAACTCTCCAGGTTAGTATTCTCTGTTTCGTAATGTCGCGCGTTCAGTCCGGATCCGAGGTCAGCTCATCAGGTCGCTCTGCGAAGGAGTCCGAGTCCGAGACGTCCTCGTTTTTCAGCAAATATAAGGTGAAGCAGGAGGTCCTGACAGACCCTGGGTCGTCTAGTAGTGACTACGTAGTCTTCATAGTGTCGTCACTGAGATCCCGAAGGCCGGGGAAGGAGCCTGTAGGCAAGGGCAAAGAGGAGGAGGAAGAGGATGAGGGGGATCAGGAGGATCAGGGCGCCGAGGGCGAAGAGGAGGAGGGAGAGGACGAGGGGGATCAGGGCACCGAGGGCGATGAGGAGGAGGGAGAGGACCAGGAGGACCAGGGTACCGACGACGAAGAGGAGGGGGAGGATGAGGATCAGGAGGATCCGAATACCAACGATGAGGATGAGGAGGATGAGGGCGCTGTTGATGATGAGGATGAGGGCGCTCAAGAGGGTGCTGGCGCAGGCACAGTGGCAAGGTTGGTCGGGGATGACCTTCCACCTCTCCCACCCTTGTCGACGCCGTCTCCTGAGAGGAAGGCTCGTCCTCACCGGAAGAAGAGGAAGCTTACTATCCCAGACAGTCCTCCTCCACAGGATGAATATGCACCCATGCCGGGGCTTGAGTTCCCCCGAGTTTTCTTCAAAAATCCGGGGTCAATCCGGATGTATCCTAACGATATCAAGGACATCGACCCCATCCCTCCCGTGCCAGGTGAAGAGAGCCGGGTGAAGATTCGGATGGACAGCATCCCGTGCATCTTGAGGGCGGACTATCTCCACATCTTGAGGGCCTCTTATTTCATCCTGCGGGAGTTTGAAGTCTTCATTCCGAGTCCCGGCATTTGGCCCACCATGGTCCTGGCGCCAAGCTATTGCATGTTTCCTGAGGACGCCTTTGCCTCGGGCCTGAGGCTGCCTCTGCATCCCTTTGTTAAGAGGGTCTTGAATTGGGCAAAGCTATGCCCCAAACAGTACGGCCCGAACTCCTGGAAGCACTTGATCTGTTTTATTCTGAAGTGCCAAGAAAAGGGGGTGAAGCCGAGGTTGACGTACTTCCTGTTAGTGTTAGTGCCCTAGAGACAATGTGATTGTGCTTCTAGGAAATACTTTTGTTAATTAATGATTGTGTTCTATTGATTATTATATGTTAATTTATTATGTCTTAATTTACTGCGATAAAAATGTTAGAATAATAAATGTCCTTGGAATATATAATACGTATTCTATATCTTTAAGTATGAGACTTAAAAATGAGATTATATGAATAGTGTTTATATTCCTAAATATCCCTAATCAAGCATTGTCATTATGGGACAATAATAATGCATAAAGATTAGTATGTTTGTTGACTGATGACCACATCTCATTGTTCATAGGTATAGTGATACTAAAGTCAAGAACATAGGTGCATGTAAGATTCTACATGGCACTGGATAGACCCACAGTGAGATTCTTCATGTTTAAATAAAGTCATAAGAAAGACTCACAGTGATAATGGTGTAATGATCCTCTGACTTGAGATCATTATATTTCTATAAGAGGATTAATATACTTTGACTACATTAAAAGTTACCTTTGACCGGGTGATGATAAAAGTGGACATCGGGTATATTATGAGTCGTATGAGAAATATGAATGATAGATAAAGGATTTAACCCTCCTATAATTAGGAGAGATATTATTGGCCTCTTGATTGAGTGAGACTATGAAATGCATGGCCATGCTCAAATAATGATTTGTTTTAATAGTCTACTCATTGATCAAGGAAACCCGGATTAAATGTTGAAGAGGATGACTGAGAACATGCCTCGAGTTTAATCTATAATATATGGTTAAAGGGATTATATTACACGGAAACATTAATCACAAAAGGTTTTATTGGATCACCAATTATTATTATTACTTGGGTAGCAATGATGTATTACTAGATGCCGCTCATTGTTTATAATTTTATTATTGGATATTAAAATTATTTCCAACGTAATAATAACCTAAAGGGTCACACACAAGAACGCTTGAAGGAGATTTGATTTAAATTATGAATTTAAATTAAATAGTAATTCGAATTTATTTATGATATTAATTAAGTGGGACTTAATTAATTAATTAAATATAATTTCAAATTTGCTAATGATTAGAATTAGAATTATATTAGAATATTAATTAAGTTTGACTTAATTATTTATTTAATTAAGAATTCTAATTTTAATAAAAGCCCAATAGGATTGGGCTTTAGAAAAACAGATTTATCTCTCTATATAAAGATCTTAAACTCTCAAATTGTTTTTTGAGGCTAAGAGAAAAAATCCTAGCCGTTTGAGAGAAGAAGATGGAGATAGAGAGAATTTGTTTTTCGGATGCTAGTACATCGCTCCTACAAATACCAAGTGTTCGTGTGGATACCGATAGAGCGTAGATCGCGTCAGCGGGATGCGTGGTGATTCAAGAAGCTTGGACCTCCATTAGTCATCCTTTTCTCAACTGTTAAAGCTTCGTTTTAAGGTAAACGTTCATAACTACGAATTAAACGTCTTGTTTTGCATGGATCCTGCGATTGGGTTTCGATTTTATTGTTTTAATCCACTGCATTTTTGCCCCGAAAACCCAACAATGGTATCAGAGCCACTTGCGAAAACGTTTTAATTCGTTTATTTGTTACAATTTTGATATATATGCATAAACTGTAAGTTAATGATGATTGGAATGATCATATGATGATCTTATAATCTGTATGTATACTGATATGTATATGATTTATGTTTGTTCTAATTACGAGAATCGTATTCGATATGGATTCTGAAACGGCTGCTGCAGATTTGCTGAAATCTATTTCTAGTGTCCGATTTTTGCAAATGAGTACCTTTTCGGAAAGGGCAACGAGCGTCTAAACAAAACTGATAGCTAAAGCTATCACCGACTCGTCTGTAAGGCGTTTGACGCCGTTTAGGGCCTGAAATATGCAATTCTATGTTTTCAGATTTAATTTCAATTTTCTGAATTATGCCTTATATGATTTTTATGATTGGATCATGATGAAATATGATATGGTATAACATGATAAGATAATATATGATATTATTTGAATATTATATATTTGTTCTTATCGCGTAGATTGTATACGATACGGTTTCTGCAAAGATGAGCAGATTTGGTGAAATCTATGTCCAGTATCTGATTTTCGCAAATAAAATATGTTTTCTGACTGGAATCGGGTCACTGAGCAATACTGACTTTGTCACCGACGCAGATATAAGGCGTTTGACGCCGTTTAGAACCTGAAAACTGCGATTTACTGTTTTCAGAATTTTGATTGCAATTTTCTGATTTTACCCTATTTAATTTTTGTGATTGGATCATGACAAATATGATGTGGTATGATGACATAATGAAATATGAGATATTCTTAATTGTTATATGAGCATGGTGTATGGTTATGGCCTTAAGACCCATAGGTTAGTGGTTTTGATTTATGGTTTGGTTTCTAAATACGACTTGCATGTCGTCTTCAATTTCTTGTAATTTATATTCTCGAATGTAACTCGAGTTCCTCTTGTAAGTTCATAAGAACATTTTTTTTTTTCCATTATTCAATGTAATGATCAATGAAGACATGGAAGCAAGGAGGCAAACTAATGAGCATTCCAAAGAAGGAGATACAAGATGAAGATGAAGAAGATAAAGACATGTAATAGTGTAGTATTTTAAACCACCCATAGATTGACCTTGATTTTTCCATTAGCTTGGAAAGATCATATAGGATGGGCCATAACCAAACACGTTTACTTTATACACTTTACATATGTATGAATGTATGTGATACAATGTATGTGTAGAGATAATGATGCATGCTTAATTAGATTAAGATGAATGTATTAGATACGACACCCCATTCATGCTTAAACAAGATAAAATCTATAACGATTTAAGATGAACATTAAACAAACGATCATGAGATTCTTGTGTTTATGAAACACGATAATTAAATATGAATTTTCATTATTCAACGATTGAATGATTTTGTCAACAACCGATTACGAATCTGTAAGAAAAGGGGTGCCAATAATGCCGTCTGTGCGTTAACCTCTGATCTGGAAATCATTCATTCAACGAATTTTGATTTGAAATATTTGATTCAAGGAAAAATTGAGAATCTCTTTATGATGGAATCATGATCGTTTATAAGTAAATCCCTTAATAAATATTAAGTTAAACAAGATGCTTTCCAATGAATAACACTCATCAAGGCCTAGATCATAAGGGGTGGGTTTGCCAAAGCAGAGTGCTCCTTTTAATCGTGGTGAGGTGCGAAAGAGTAAATGTGATACTCGTTATGTTGATTCATTGGGCCTAACTTAACTAAGTCGTCACAATAAGATTATGAACTTAGAAGCATAGAGTTTGGCGAAAAATTTATTAGATAAATTAGAGCAATGGTTGTTCACCAAACTATCCAAGAGTTATATACGTGATATAATTGACAAATGTTGTCTACCTAAATAGTTGTGTTTTGGGAGTTTCAGCCAACGCTGACTTAAGACATGATGAAATATGGATCTTGGCTCACTAGAAAGATATATAATAAATGCTTTCCGAATTAATAGTAAGGGCTATTAATTTGATCAAAATAGTGGGAGATATATATTATGAATATATATGAATAATCATTTGAACATAAACTAATAATTCCGTAGACTAATTCTTTTATGCATTTTACATATAGATATTCTAATGGCAAACAACTCAAATAACTTCTCTGTACGATCTGTCCTTGAGAAGGACAAGTTGACAGGAACAAACTTCCTCGATTGGCAAAGGAATTTGAGGATAGTCCTCAGGTAAGAGTGAAAGCTCTATGTCATTTCCTCGCCCTGGACCTCTCCCTGTAGGTGCATCGGTTGATCAACGTAATATTTATCAGAAACATATTGATGATGACACGGATGTCACTTGTCTTATGCTTGCGACTATGAGTCTTGAGCTTCAGAAACAGCATGAGCATATGGATGCTCATATAATGATAGAGCACCTTAAACGTATGTTTGAAGGACAGGCTCGTCAAGAGAGGTTCGATACAAGTAAAGCCTTGTATGCATGTAAATAGGGTGATCGTGATCCAGTTGCACCGCATGTTCTAAAGATGATGGATATAT
The DNA here is from genome assembly GCA_017893485.1 of Hemerocallis citrina. Lineage (NCBI taxonomy): Eukaryota > Viridiplantae > Streptophyta > Magnoliopsida > Asparagales > Asphodelaceae > Hemerocallis > Hemerocallis citrina. The sequence continues at coordinate 95,985,642 of CM030362.1, forward strand.
GGAGTACCTTGCTACTCTGGGTTCCGCCATCAGTCCGGAAGCTCAGATAGATCTAATCTTGTAATCTTTGAACAACGACTATGCTCAATTTGTAATGAATTACAATATGAATGAGATAGACAAGACACCTACCGAATTGTTGGCTATGTTGAAAACTACTGAGACCAACATTCAGAAGGCATCCCCTGCTCCCATAATGATGGTCAACAAAGGGAATGCCAAAGGAAAGGGTAAATGGAAAGGCAAGAACAAGATTGGATCTAAACCTGCTAATCCAGAACCCGCTGTTAAGGCTTAGAAGCCTACTGGAGGTGTTGCAAAGGCAAAGGCAAAGGGTGATTGTCACTATTGCAAGAAGCCGGGTCATTGGAAGAGAAACTGTCAAACTTATTTGGAGGATCTGAAGAAACTGAAGGCTGTTCAGATTTCTGATTCAGGTATTTATATTATAGAAGTCAAATTTGTCTACTTCTACGTCATGGGTATTAGATACTGGATGTGGTTCTCACATTTGTATAAATGTGCATAAACGGCGAAGGAGTAGAACTTTGGCGTTAGGAGAAGTCGACCTACATGTTAGCAATGGAGCAAAGGTTGCTGCTTTAGCTGTAGGGACTTATTATTTATCGATGCCCATGGGGCTTATTTCAGAACTTGAGAACTATTTTACGTGCCTGCAATTTGCAGAGACATTATTTTGGTTTCTTGTTTGGACAAGATTGGTTTTTCCTTTTTGATTCAGAACAATTGTTGTTCCTTTTCATTAAATAATGTTACCTATGAGGTTGCACGTTTGTTTAATGGTTTATATGTTCTTGATTTTGATACTCCTATCTATAATGTAAATAATAAACGTCTAAAGATAAATGACTCAAATCAAACATACCTCTGGCACTGTCATTTAGGCCATATAAATGAGAATCGCATTTCCAAGTTACATTAGGATGGATACTTGGATAAGTTTGATTTTGAATCATACGAAGAATGTGAACTATGTCTCATTGGCAAAATGACTAAAACTCCTTTTACCGGATAAGGTGAGAGGGCCACCAAACAATTGGAATTGATACATAGTGATGTATGTGGTCCAATGCGTATGTTGGCAAGAGGTGGCTTTTACTAATTTTAACCTTTACTGATGATTTTAGTAGATACGGATATGTGTATCTTTTGAAGAACAAATCCGAATCGTTTGAAAAATTCAAAGAGTAAGAGATTGAAGAAGAAAAACAAATAGGCGAAAGTATAAACTCTACGATCTGATCGTAGAGGAGAATACCTAAGCTTAAAATTTCTTAAAAGCGTGTGGTATAGTATCACAACTCACTCCTCCTGGAACACCACAAAGACATGGTGTGTCTGAGAGGAGAAATCGCATTTTGTTGGACATGGTGCGATTGATGATGAGTCTAGGGGATCTTCCAATTAGTTTCTGGGGTTATGCCCCTAGAGACGGCTGCAGAAACACTAAACCGAGTTCCTTCTAAATCAGTTCAAAAGACACCATATGTGAGATATGAACTGAGAAACGTCACAGCGTGTCATTTATGAAAATTTGGGGATATGAAGCGTTTGTGAAACGTATGATCTCTGACAAGCTAGGACCAAAATCAGATTTTGTGGGATACCCAATGGAAACAAAAAGGGTATTAATTCTATAAACCTTCGGAGAACAAAGTGTTTGTTGCTTGAATGGCTATGTTTCTAAAGAGAGATTTACTTTCTAAGAAAAATAGTGGGAGGACAATAGATCTCGATGAGGATCGAGAACCACAGAATAATGTTGAACAAGAGTTGGAACATGAGCAGAGTGTGACTCAAGATGTTGATAACAACACTGCTCAAGAAACACAGGTTATTCGTAGATCTAGTAGGATTCGCTATGAGCCAGAGAGATATCGTGGATTTCTTCTGACTCAAATTGGCGATGTGATGATCATAGATGATGATGAGCCTCTCACCTACAAAGATGCTATGAATAGTCCAGATTTTGAGAGATGGCTGGAGGCCATGAAATCTGAGATGGATTCCATGTATGAAAATCAAAGTATGGACTTTGGTTGGACCACCCGAAGGGGTAAAACCCATAGGGTGCAAGTGGGTTTCTTGAAGAAAACTGACGTGGATTGTAATGTACAGACCTACAAAGCAAGACTAGTGGCGAAAAGTTTCAAGCAGATTCATAGTAGTGACTATGATGAAACTTTCTCACCGGTGGCTATGGTCAAATCCATCAGGATTTTGCTTGCGATAGCAACTTACTATGACTATGAAATCTGGCAAATGGATGTCAAGTCGATCCAAAGTTTGCTAGAATGGTCTGTGAGAAGCGATGGTCCATTTATGGATTATAGCCGGCCTTGAGGAGATGGAACATTCGTTTTGATGAAACAGTCAAAGAGTTTGGCTTCATGTAAAATGAAAATGTGTCGTGTGTTTACGAAGGGTTAGTGGGAGCCATGTGTCATTCCTAGTATTATATGTAGATGACATATTATTAATAGGGAATGACATTCCTAATCTACAGGTTGTGAAGATTTGGTTGGGAAATAGTTTCTCGATAAAAGACTTTGGCGATGATACATATGTCTTAGGGATCAGGATCTATAGAGATAGATCTGAAAGATTAATCAGTTTAAGTCAGAATACATACATATGTAAAGTGCATACTTAAGATAACGTTGCGGACCCACAAGACTAAGGCTTTGTCGCAGCAGAAGCACGAAGGTCACACTAGTTCCATGGGTATTAGATACATGAGTGATTGGCTCTAGTGCAAGTGGGAGATTGTTAGTGTTAGTGCCCTAGAGACAATGTGATTGTACTTCTAGGAAATACTTTTGTTAATTAATGATTGTGTTCTATTGATTATTATATGTTAATTTATTATGTCTTAATTTACTGCGATAAAAATGTTAGAATAATAAATGTCCTTGGAATATATAATATGTATTCTATATCTTTAAGTATGAGACTTAAAAATGAGATTATATGAATAGTGTTTATATTCCTAAATATCCCTAATCAAGCATTGTCATTATGGGACAATAATAATGCATAAAGATTAGTATGTTTGTTGACTGATAACCACATCTCATTGTTCATAGGTATAGTGATACTAAAGTCAAGAACATAGGTGCATGTAAGATTCTACATGGCACTGGATAGACCCACAGTGAGATTCTTCATGTTTAAATAAAGTCATAAGAAAGACTCACAGTGATAATGGTGTAATGATCCTCTGACTTGAGATCATTATATTTCTATAAGAGGATTAATATACTTTGACTACATTAAAAGTTACCTTTGACCGGGTGATGATAAAAGTGGACATCGGGTATATTATGAGTCGTATGAGAAATATGAATGATAGATAAAGGATTTAACCCTCCTATAATTAGGAGAGATATTATTGGCCTCTTGATTGAGTGAGACTATGAAATGCATGGCCATGCTCAAATAATGATTTGTTTTAATAGTCTACTCATTGATCAAGGAAACCCGGATTAAATGTTGAAGAGGATGACTGAGAACATGCCTCGAGTTTAATCTATAATATATGGTTAAAGGGATTATATTACACGGAAACATTAATCACAAAAGGTTTTATTGGATCACCAATTATTATTATTACTTGGGTAGCAATGATGTATTACTAGATGCCGCTCATTGTTTATAATTTTATTATTGGATATTAAAATTATTTCCAACGTAATAATAACCTAAAGGGTCACACACAAGAACGCTTGAAGAAGATTTGATTTAAATTATGAATTTAAATTAAATAGTAATTCGAATTTATTTATGATATTAATTAAGTGGGACTTAATTAATTAATTAAATATAATTTCAAATTTGCTAATGATTAGAATTAGAATTATATTAGAATATTAATTAAGTTTGACTTAATTATTTATTTAATTAAGAATTCTAATTTTAATAAAAGCCCAATAGGATTGGGCTTTAGAAAAACAGATTTATCTCTCTATATAAAGATCTTAAACTCTCAAATTGTTTTTTGAGGCTAAGAGAAAAAACCCTAGCCGTTTGAGAGAAGAAGATGGAGATAGAGAGAATTTATTTTTCGGATGCTAGTACATCGCTCCTACAAATACCAAGTGTTCGTGTGGATACCGATAGAGCGTAGATCGCGTCAGCGGGATGCGTGGTGATTCAAGAAGCTTGGACCTCCATTAGTCATCCTTTTCTCAACTGTTAAAGCTTCGTTTTAAGGTAAACGTTCATAACTACGAATTAAACGTCTTGTTTTGCATGGATCCTGCGATTGGGTTTCGATTTTATTGTTTTAATCCGCTGCATTTTTGCCCCGAAAACCCAACACTTTCGAGCCATCCTCGGGATCAGTTCGCTCGGAGATCAGGAAGGGATTTTCTACTTCTCACCCAGGCCGCACAAGAAGATTATGCACGGCCATCCGGATTCCATCAAATGGTGGAAAGAGAAGTATTTTGTGGTGCGGAGTGAGAAGGCTAGGGGAATACCGACCCAGTGGAGTTTCTTCAAGCCGTATCATAAACCTCCGAAGCGAAGCGACTTGACAACGAAGGAGTGGAAGAGAGTGGAGAAGATTGTAGGGGGCACAGTATTGCATGGCCTCGAGTGACCGAGCTACACCTCGCCCGGGCCGGACTGAGCCTGGCTGACCCTAGTATGTTTCGTTTTGAATTTTTCATCTTTCTGCCTTCGTGTTAACTTTAGCCTCTTTTTTCATTCTTGTAGAGATGACTTCCGAACAGGTGGACGAGAGACGAGCCCTGCTGGTCGTTGCCGCGAAGGCGAGGGCGGATATGCAGAAGAAGAAGAAGGCAGAGCAAGAGAAGCTGACCGCTCAGGCCGGGGGGTCCGCCAAGGGGCCGGCCCCGGTAGCCGAGGAGCCTTCTCAAGCAAAGAACGCCAAGAAGCATCACCACCCCCCCACACCGAGGGCGCCCCGGGATGCAGGGGACAGTTCGGGCAATACTGTTGATGCCCCGGGAAAGAGGCTTCCCCCGACGTGCCCCACTGCCGAGCAGATGGTGGGCCAATAGGGACTGCGGCCCTTCGCCCCCGATTTGTCGATCGTGCAGGGGACAATCTTCTCGACGAACCTGTGGCGGTCGAGTTCGTCACGAAGGCCGACACCGAGCGTGACTACATGGCACTGGCGTCGCAGATGGCCTAGCAGGCCTTCATGCGCTGTTCCCAGGCACATATTTCGGTGAGTTAGTTCGGTACCTTTTTTCACTGGTTTTGAACTTGGTGGAATTTTTCTGATCTTTTCTCCCTCGGATAGGCGACGCTCCACGGTCAGCACTTTCAAAAGTGTTTGGAGAAGGAGATCTACATAGAGAGGAGGAATGCGGAGAAGTACCTCTGCGAGCTGAACAAGGCGACCGACGATCTGAAGGAGGCTCAGAGCATGGTTGCCGCCCACGAGGCCCAGATGGCCTCGCTTTGTGACATCCATAAGGCGGACGTGGATCGTCTCAAGGAGAGGATCGAGGAGGAGGCGGAGAAGGGGCGGAAGGCCTTGAAGAGGATGGAGACGGCCTCAGCGGAAGCCCTGATTATAGCGCAGGACGAGGCGTATGAGCAGGCCAAGGCCCACTTCAGGCAGATCTACCCCGAGCAGAGCGTGGACCACCTCTACTATGGTTGGGAGGCGAACCTTCTGCCGACCCCGGGGGGCAACGAAACGGTGGGCGTCCAGGCCGAAGATGAGGTGCCACCCCCCTTAAGAATAGACTAGTTCTTTCTTTTTGTTTTTGATGTAAATGCCTCGAGCGGACTGGCCACCGCGGCTTTTGTATAAATTTTTTGAAAGAAACGAAATATACTTTTTTGGGCCGAGGCTTTGTGACTTGTGCATTTTTCTCGCTTTTCTTGTGATTGTTCGTTTCTTGTCCTTGGATAGACACACGAGACCTTGGGAGTCGGCCTGGTTTCTGCCGAGGTATCCCGGGTCCGAGCAGGGAAGGAGGCATGGGAAGTGGCTCTGGCTCGCCAGCGAAAACAGGCTCGTGATCGAGCAGCCGCTATAAATTACTTCCCGGCTAAGTCTAGGGAGCTCGGTCTGGAGGTGGCTCGTCTGAAGAAAGCGATAGCCGACCGGGACTAGTCCATCTCAGATGCCTCGAGCGGGCGGTCGGCTTCGGAGTCTTTCCTTCGCGAGGCTGTGATTGAGAAAGAGCCGGAGATCCAAAGGCTGAAGTTGGTGTTGGGCGCAGGTCTGATCGAGGAGACGAGCAACTCCACGCCTGGGCGGTCTCCGACGTTTTTATTTGAAGCATCCCAGCCAGATGATGCAGGAAGCTTGGTGATAGGAGTCTCTACCAAGGTTGGTCCGGCCGAGCGTGAGAGGAGCCCCAAACGAAGTGTCGAGTTTGAGTTTTCAAGCCGAGTGTGAGTGATCAGCAAGTTGTTCTTCGTATTTGTACCGACTTTCATTGAGTTGTAAGCAATGAGTAATAATAAGAACATTTGATTTTCTGAACTTTGATTGTCTCGGTTGCCAAAGGTGGTTGCCGTGCTTGTTGCGAAGGGTCGCTGCCGAGGTGACTTGGTGCAACGAGCACATATGCTGTGGTGTATCGCCTATCGATAAGTCATTAATGGCGACGTTTTGCCTTCCCATGAACATTTTTGCCGACATTTTGCCTTCTGCCATTTCGCATTCCCAGACGCCATAACTGCGCACCTCAGAGGGCTATATAATCCCTACTCCCCCTTGTTGGTTGTTAAGGAGTGAGAGTGACTGATCTGTCGCTCGACTTGGGTGCCTGCCGAGGGCGGGTGCCCTGAAATTAATATTTTTCCGAGAGCTCCAGATTGGAGGCACACCAATCACCCTCAAACAATTTGGGGTTCGGGCATTGAGGACCACAGGACCCCGGGTTGTCCGTTGGTGAGTGGTGGGCCGACCGATCGATTTGGAGGTTCGGAAAGAACCGAGGGTCAGTGGCTCTCCTGCCGTCCTCAAACAATTCAGGATTTTGGCTTGTGAAAGCGGTAAACCCCGAGTTGTTCGAGGGCGAGAGGAGAATCTACCAATCGACTCAAAGTTCGGGGCGTCCGCGGAAGCCGGACGCCTTAAACCTTAATGAAAAATTTTGTTGAAGTATTCGTGGGGGTAAGTTGCCGCCGAGCATACGGGTCGAGGTGCCTTGAAGAAAGCGCCGGCTTTGCTCGGGGTCGACGTCGAGCTCCTGAACTTGTTCTGAGGAAAGACAGTATGGGTGTGGCCAGCAGTTGTTGCCACGTGCTTAGGTTGATGGGCTTGAAGAAGCCCAAACCATGCGAGGGACATGTGCCGAGCCCCCACACCGGGGAGAAATCCAGTAACAGGCGTAGCCATGGGTCGTCGCCGAGCGTTAAGGTCGGGGGGCTTTGAAGAAAGCCTCCGCCTTGCTCGAGGTCGATGCCGAGCACCCGCACTTGTTCTTTGGAGAGACAGCACGGGTGTACCTGGCGGTTGCCACCCCGTGCTATGGTTGATGGGCTTGAAGAAGCCCAAACCATGCGAGAGACAGGTGCCGAGTCCCCACACCAGCGAGAAAGCCAGTAACGGGCATAGCCACGGGTCGTCGCTGAGCGTTAAGGTCAGGGGGGCTTTGAAGAAAGCCTCTGCCTTGCTCGAGGTCGACGCCAAGCTCCCGCACTTGTTCTCTGGAGAGACGGCACGGGTGTAGCTGGTGGTTGCCGCCTCGTGCTTTGGTTGATGGGCTTGAAGAAGCCCAAACCATGCGAGGGACAGGTGCCGAGCCCCCACACCGGGGAGAAAGCCAGTAACGGGCGTAGCCACGGGTCGTCGCTGAGCATTAAGGTCGGGGGGCTTTGAAGAAGGCCTCCGCCTTGCTCGAGATCGATACCGAGCTCCCGCACTTGTTCTCTGAGAGACGGCACAGGTGTAGCTGGCAGTTGCCGCCTCGTGCTATGGTTGATGGGCTTGAAGAAGTCCAAACCATGCGAGGGACAGGTGCCGAGGCCCCACACCGGGGAGAAAGCCAGTAACGGGCGTAGCCACGAGTCGTCGCCGGCATTAAGGTCGGGGGGCTTTGAAGAAAGCCTCCGCCTTACTCGAGGTCGACGCCGAGCTCCCGCACTTGTTCTCTGGAGAGACGGCACGAGTGTAACTGGTAGTTGCCGCCTCGTTCTATGGTTGATGGGCTTGAAGAAGCCCAAACCATGCGAGGGACAGGTACCGAGCCCCCACACCGGCGAGAAAGCCAGTAACGGGCGTAGCCACGGGTCGTCGCCGAGCATTAAGGTCGGAGGGCTTTGAAGAAAGCCTCCACCTTGCTCGAGGTAGATGCCGAGCTCCCGCACTTGTTCTCTGGAGAGACTGCACTGGTGTAGCTGGTAGTTGCCGCCTCATGCTATGGTTGATGGGCTTGAAGAAGCCCAAATCATGCGAGGGACAGGTACCGAGCCCCTACACTCAGGAGAAAGCCAGTAACGGGCGTAGCCACGGGTCGTCGCCGAGCATTAAGGTCGGGGTGCTTTGGAGAAAGCCTTCGCCTTGCTCGAGGTCAACGCCGAGCTCCCACACTTGTTCTCAGGAAAGATGTTTCTGGCTCGGGATGCCATCCAAGCGCCGAGCCTCGAGCTTGTAAGGTAAGCTTTTCTAGCTTGAGATGCGATCCGAGCGCCGAGCCTTAAGCTTGTAGGGGAAGCTTTTCTGGCTCGAGATGTTATCCGAATGCCGAGCCTCAAGCTTATAAGGGAAGCTTTTCTGACTTGAGATGCTATCCGAGCGCCGAGCCTCAAGTTTGTAAGGGAAGCTTTTCTGGCTCGAGATGTTATCCGAATGCCGTGCCTCAAGCTTGTAAGGGAAGCTTTTCTGGCTCGAAACGCTATCCGAATGCTGAGCTCAAGCTTATAAGGGAAGCTTTTCTGACTCGAGATGCTATCCGAATGCCGAGCCTCAAGCTTGTAAGGGAAGCTTTTCTGGCTCGAGATGCTATCCGAGCACCGAGCCTCAAGTTTGTAAGGAAAGCTTTTCTGGCTCGAGATGTTATCCGAACGCTGAGCCTCAAGCTTGTAAAGAAAGCTTTTTTGGCTCGAGATGTTATCCGAACACCGAACCTCAAGCTTGTAAGGGAAGCTTTTCTGGCTCGAGATGTTATCCAAGCGCCGAGCTGTTTTCTCGTAGTGGTAGTCAAAAAGGAGCCAAAAACTTGATTTAAGAAAGCTGGCATATTTACAACAACTTGAAGTTTTACAAAAGGCAAGGCACGACGTGCCGATTGCATTCTTCTTAATTTACATGATGGAGGCTAATCTCCTCCTAGGAACTTGATGAGGTGCTCCACATTCCAGGGCCTCTTGATGGCCTTGCCATCTGGGTTGGTCAGGCGGTACGTCCCTGGGTGCATGACCTTCGATACTCTGTAAGGGCCCTCCCAGTTTGGGGCTAATTTCCGTTTCTGGTCGGGATTGGATACCGCTAGTTTTCGGAGAACGAGGTCTCCGAGTTTGATGTCGGTAGGACACACCTTCTTGTTGTAGAACTTCTCAATCCTTTGTTGGTAGATACTTCTAACGGCGGACTTCTCCCTAACCTCGTCTATGAAGTCCAGGTCGGCTCGCAGCTGTTTGGAGTTAGCTGCCTCATCGAAAGCCATGATTCGGGGTGAAGGGATCCCGATCTCCAAGGGAATGATGGCCTCCGCACTGTATGTCAGATTGAAAGGGAATTCTCCCGTGGGGATTCTCTTTGTTGTCCGGTGGGCCCAGAGAACGCTTGGTAACTCGTCGACCCATAACCCCTTAGAAGAGTTATCGAGTCGTTTCTTGAGACCGTCAAGGATTTGGCAGTTCACGTTCTCGGCCTGACCGTTGGACTGGGGGTGGCATACTGAGGAGAAGCGCTGCTGGATCCCAAGATCTTTGCAGAACTTGTAGAAATGCTTACCTGCAAATTGAGTCCCATTGTCTGTAATGAGCACCTGCGGAATTCCGAACCGACAGACGATGTGTTTCCAGAAAAACTGCTGGGTCTGTCGCTCGGTGATCGTTGTTAATGGCTCAGCCTCGATCCACTTAGTGAAGGAGTCGATCGCCACAATGAGGAACTTTCATTGGCCCGTTGCTTTTGGAAATGGGCCCACCAAATCCATCCCCCACATTTCAAAGGGGGTCGGACTGGCCATTGACCAGAGGTTTGCCTGAGGAGCCCTTTTCACGGGGGAGAACCATTGACAGGGGCTGCACTTCTTCACTAGGGCGAGGGCATCTTGCAGCATAGTAGGCCAGTAGTACCCGTGATTTAATGCCTTCTGCGCTAGCGAACGGCTTCCCATGTGGCATCCACCGATCCCCTCGTGCAGCTCCTTGAGGGCGTATTTGGCTTCGTCGGGGGTCAGGCAACGAAGGTAGGGTCTGCCATCCGTTGTGGTGTAGGATCTTTTGAAGAGGGTGGCGTTGATTACCGCGAATCTTTCTGATCGGATCCTGACCCGCCTTGCTTCAGCCCGGTCTTCGGAGAGCTCTCCTTTGACTAGAAATTTCTCGATAAGAGTGGTCCAGTCGTTGGGAGGGGCTCCGTCTTCAACACACAGAACCTCCGGGAAGTCTGTACTTGGCTTTAACAGGACTTCAATCAGGACCGTGCGGTCGAGGCCTTCAAAGGATGAGGAAGCCAACTTTGACAGGGCGTCGGCCTGGGCATTCAACTCCCGGGGGATCGATCCTCAAGACAGCCGATTCGTCGATGGACGTTAATAGGCATTGGACCACGGCCAGGTACCTGATCATCTGATTGTCACGGGCCTCGTACTCCCCGATGATCTGGTTGACCACCAGCTGAGAGTCGCTAAAGGCCCTGATCTGTCTGGCACAGCCTGATAAGCCAGGTTGAACCCGACGATCATGGCCTCGTATTTAGCCTCGTTGTTAGAGGTCGGGAAGTTGAGACGAAGACAATATTGAAGGAGGAAACCATCTGGACCCCGAAGGATGATGCCCACACCACTTCCCGCTTTGCAAGAGGAGCCATCGACGTAAACTTCCCACATCTGGTCGGCTTCCTTGCTCGCGGGTTGCTCGGAGATGGTGCATTCTGTGATGAATTCGGCGAGGGCCTGCCCTTTGATGGCCGTCCTTGGCTGGTAGCTGATGTCGTACTAACTGAGCTCGATCGACCACTTGACTAGTCGCCCCGAGCTCTCGGGTTTATAGAGCACCGCCTTCAGGGGTTGATCCGTGAGTACCTGGACCGAATGCACCTGAAAGCAGGACAGAGCTTTCGCACAGCCATGACCAAGGCATATGCTACTTTCTCCATCCTGGAATACCTAGTATCGGTGTGGAGCAGGACCTTGCTTACATAGTACATGGGCTTTTGGACCCCTTCATCTTCTCGAACGAGGACGGTGCTAAGCACGTTCTCCGATGCCGAGAGGTAGAGCCAGAGTGGCTCGCCTGGTTCGGGCTTGCTGAGGAGAGGAGGGTTGGCGAGGTACTCCTTTAACTGGGCGAATGCCTCTTGCTGCTAAGTACCCCATTCGAACCCTCCGGTGCCGCACAGCGCCTTGAAGAACGGAAGGGACTTCTCTCCAGACTTAGAGAGGAAACGGCCGATGGCCGCCAGTCTCCCCGTTAGCCTCTGGACTTCTTTGACGTTCTTGGTAGGGACCATGTCTATTATGGCCTGGATCTTTTCGAGGTTCGCCTCGATGCCGCACTGGCTGACGATGAACCCTAAGAACTTCCCCGAGGAGACGCCGAAGGCACACTTCGCTGGGTTGAGCCTCATGTTGTGGGTTCGAAGGACCCTAAACGCCTCTTCCAGATCGGCGGCGTGGTCCTGTCCTCGCTGATTTTTTACGAGCATGTCATCGACGTATACCTCCATGTTACGTCCGATTTGATCTTTGAAGACTCGGTTGACGAGCCTCTGGTAGGTGGCCCCGGCGTTCTTCAGCCCGAAGGGCATAAACCGGTAGCAGTACAGTCCCTGGTCTGTGACGAAGGACGTCTTGGCGATGTCGGGAGGAAACATCCGGATCTGGTTATAGCCCGAGAAGGCATCCATGAAGGATAAGAGCTCGTGGCCCGAGGTGGCATCGATCAGGGCATCAATGCTGGGGAGAGGGAACGGATCCTTGGGGTATGCCTTGTTGAAGTCGGTAAAATCTATGCAGATCCTCCAACTCTCGCTCGCCTTCTTAACCATGAAGACGTTCGCCAGCCACTCAGGGTAGCTGACCTCTTGTACGAAACGCACAGACAAGAGCTTGTCCACTTCCGCATTTACTGCCTGCTGTCGCTCCGGAGCGAACTTGCGCCGCTTTTGGATAACGGGTTTCGACCCAGGAAGCACGCTGAGTTTGTGCATGATGAGATCCTCGGAGATCCCGAGCATGTCAGAGGGCTTCCAGGCGAAGAGGTCGACATTGCGGCGAATGCAGCCGATCAGGGCATTCTTGAGGCCGGGTGTGAGGGAGCAGCTTACTCAGAAGTGCTTCGACGCATCCCCTATCTCGAATGAGGCATCTTCTAGCTTGTCCGCCGGCTCTGGTTCTGGCTGGGTCCTTTCGGGCTCCAGCTCGACGGCATCGAGGAGAAATACACCGCTCCCGATTGCCGTCATGCAGCACGAACGGGCTGCTTCTTGATTTCCTCGGACAACTCCAACACCAGTGTTAGTAGGGAATTTCATTTTCTGGTGGTAGGCCGAGGGAACCGCCTGGAGGGAGTAGAGCCCCGAACGGCCGAGTATGGCATTGTAGGCTGCCTTGACATTCACAACCATGAAGTCCATGGCCTCGGTTCTTCTGTTCAGGGTCGTGCCTGCCATGACGTCTAGGGTGACGATCCCCTCTATTGTCACGGGGACGCCGGAGAATCCGTGTAAGGTGTATCCGGCCGACTTTAGTTTCTCATGGGAGAGCTTCAAGTTCTCGAATGCTCCCAGGAATAGAATGTTGACCGAGCTCCCGTTGTCCACGAGGATTTGCCGGACCTCAAAGTTCGCTATGCTAAGGCTAATGACGAGTGCGTCATAATGAGGGAGCCGAACTCCCTCCAGATCCTCCCCTGAGAAGGAGACAGGAAGTTACTGGACTTGGGGGGAGAGAGGGCCCTGGACGGTATTGACATCCTGGACGAATGCCTTGCGGGAAGTGTTGGATTCTCCTCCCATGGGCCCTCTGTGGATGCAATGTAAGATTGCCTAGCCCTCGGGCTCCTCGAGCTCCGGATCCCGCTCGGGTCGCTGCCGGGGTGCTCGAGGAGGAGGGGAATCCCTCCTGTGTCTGGTATCCCTCTGTTTCCGAAAGCCTTCTCTTTTGAATTCTCAGAGGTACCTTCATTGAATTAGGGCTTCAATTTCGTCCTTCAGGGCACGGCAATGATCTGTGTCGTGCCCATTGTCCCGATGGAAGCGGCAGTAAAATCGCTGATCCCTCTTCTTGCTGGTGTTGTTGGACAGTCGAGGGGGGTACTGCACGAGGTTGCTATCTTCAATCTCTAAGAGGATTGTCGACACGTTCTGCATCAGCGGAGTGGACCTCTCGAAGCGGGGGATCGGCGGAACCTTCTTCGCGGCGCCCCCATCTCTCGGAGCTTTCTTCGCCAGCTCGACCTCATCGGCCTTGCGCTTCCCCTTCCCGGAAACTTCTTTCTGGTCCTCTGGATTCAGGGCCTTTTCTGCTCGGATGTACTTTTCGACCCGGTTGAGGAGATCGGAGAAGTCTATCGGGGGCTTCTTGGCCAGGGAGGCCTTCAGCTGTCTGTGTCGGACGTTGTGCTGGAAGGCTGCCGAGGCAACCCCAGGGTCGAGGGTGGAGACCGACCTCGCCTCGGTGGTGAACCTTCGGATGAACACCCGGAGTGACTCCCCTTCCTTCTGCCGGAGGCCGAGTAGGGACGCACTTGCTCTTTCGGCCTTTCGGCTGGTTACGAAGTGGGCGAGGAAGTTGCCCTCTAGCTGGTCGAAAGAGTAGATGGAGCCGGGGGTGAGCTTGGAGAACCATTCCCGAGCCGGACCCCAGAGTGTGGCGGGAAAGGCTCGGCACAGGAGGGGATCCGATGCGCTGTGAATCATCATGAGGGTTTTGAAGCCCTCCATGTGATTAGCAGGATCGCCCTTGCCGTCATAGGTATCAAATTGAGGTGGACGGAAATTCTGGGGTATCTCCGCCTGCAGGATGAGGGCGGAGAATGAAGGTCGGACAGGCCTCTACCCCTGAGCCGTCCTTGGGCCACCGTCGCCAAAGTGGTCGAGGTGATCCTCCATTTCTTAGAGGTGCTTCAAAATGTCGTCGTCATACTCCGGTGGGATTGTTGAGGGACGAGACACGCTGGCCTCGGCATCTGACCGTGTGTGAGAGCGGCGGACGTTCTCATCGATGGGGATCCCTCGGATGGCCCCCATGATTTTCTTCCGGAAGTCCTGGAACTCCTGGTGAGTGACTGGGGCTCGCTCGACCCGGTTTGGTTAAGCCGGACGCTACCGTCCGACACGGCTGAGCGCCGGCCCCCATCCTTGAGACGGGGGCTTTGGATGGTTTGGGGTCGAGTTAGAAGCGGCCCCTCCCCTGCTGCAGCTAGCCTATCAGTTCTGAATTACCCCCCGCAGGTTGGGTTGGATCGGATGGGAGGCACCCTTTTGGAGTCTGTGACTGACCCCCGGGTTGTTGGATGCTTGAGCGTTGGCTCCGACGCCCTGTGAAGGCACATCCTGCCGATGCGCTGAGGTGACAGCTCTCGTGGCTTTGGGAGCCATGTGAGCTCGGGTTGACAGGGTACCGTTGATGGCTGAGCTCGGACCGGCGTCTGCAATAGAGTTTTCCCACAGACGGCGCCAACCCGATGCGGTTTGTTTTTGGGAGGCGTGTGGATGCACCAAGTGTGAGTTCTTACTCGATTTGTATTGGTGGAGGAAACTCCGGTGCGGACGACCCTCAGCCGGGCGAACGGTGCGGAAGTAGGCGGTAGTGAGGTCGAGGCTGGATGCTCGGCTCGGATCGGTGGGCTCGGATCCAAGGTCTCGTGTACCTGCATACGGTCTAGGAACACCGGGGTTGGTCCCGGTGGCAGACCCTCCGACGATCTAGTCAGCTACTGAGAGAGAGTAACAGTAACTAGGGTTTTGGTGGGAAAAGATCGATTACATGGATCAAGGGGTAGGGGTCTGGTATTTATAGGAGAACCCAACCGGGTCTGGACCCATTTGGGGTCGGGTCCGGACCCGGTTGCCCATGGGGTTGAAGCGGTGGAAACCCGGGCGGTATAGGGCTGACGTGGCAAGGGCCCGGGCAGTTTCCGGGATGACTTGGAAGAGGCCCGAGCAGTTTTCCAGTGCTGACATAGCGGATCTTGATGATCTAGAGGTGCGCGCATTTTGAGGGGATCCTGTGGCCCAGGAGGGGCCACGTCATCCAACCCATATCAATATTAACATTCAACAATTATGTAGTAAAGCTTTGTACGGAAAACACAATATTCAAACTTAAATATTTGATGACAATAAGGCACCTCCAATCTCCATCACAATAATGTTTCATACTTAAATCATAATTATGTATACAACAGATGACTTAAATAAATTGTTCACAATAATAAAAGAGTGCAATCCAAACAGCTAAAATGCAAAATTAATTTTCTAAACAACTATTGTATATAGCGACGTAAATACAACCCCCCCCCCCCCCCCCCCCCCCCCCCAAAAAAAAAAAAAAAAGGTGTACTAATTTCAACATTGTAACATAGAAGATGAATAAATATGTAATCAAACACAATGAAATATGATTAATAAATATGTAATCAAACACAATGTAAAATCTGTAACATTGAAACAATCAGCCACCATAGAAGATGAAACATCCATTTCTCTTGATAGAAACAATGTGAACTTAAAAGTTAGCTCTATTATTAAGGGGAAAAAAAAATCATAAGCAGACATAAATTAACTTTAATGAGTAATAGGACTTTAATTACTTGAACAGTTTAAATTATTTGTAAATCCTCTCCTCTCCCTTATTTAGCCACTTTCTACCTACAAAATGTAACTCAAAACCCTAACTTTCAAAGTAAACTCTAACCAATTTCAAGTAACTACAAACCATTTGAAGATAGACCTTCAATCTCCAACAATAGAAGTATTTATGCCATTTCCTATATATATATATATATATATATATATATATATATATATATATATATATATATATATATATATACTATTCATCTTTCACTCAGAACAGAGAAAATCAGAACAATCACAATTCATGAACTCACTATATGCAGATTTTATACTCTTTAAATCTTTATTATAAGAAAAAATTGTGACTTCTTCTTCATAGTTCCTTGATGAGATAAACTATCTAAAGACATCAAAAATACCTTAGTGCCAAACTATACAACAAAATTAATCGATCAAGGTTCGACATCCTAGTACCAGCATCAATTTCGGATATTATTTTCAGTATCGGCATCACTGGTCCTTTATTAATTGAAATCAGATTTTTTTAATATGAGTAATTTTGAGAAAACCCCAACTAAGCCTATTCCAGGTAGGACTTCCCCACCTATTCCATTGTCTGGAATTACCAACGGATACTGTTAGTACTAATTCTTAGTACTCTTAATTTCATCCAGTTCAATTAATTGTCCATTAATTTATTTCATGCTTTGGTTGATTCCGTGCATTGATTTTAAGGTTCTCAATGATAACTTATTGAGTAATTTTTGCCTGAACATATATGAATTCTAGAAAACATAAGCATTTATATCTTCTGTAATTTTCAAAAGAAAGTGTACAAAAGAAAATAAGTTTTAAGACATGGAGTACAGATCTCTCTATTTCACTTAGTTGTGTAGTTGTCAAATTGAAGAAGCTTCAAAATCATGGGAGAACTTTTCTTTAAATGGGAATAGATGAAGCCATTACTCTATATTTTTTATCAGTCTTATTACTCTTAAATTCCTATTTTTTATCACTCTTATTACTCTTATCACTAATTCTTTTTTTCTGTATATAACCCACAATGATTAAAATCCTATTTGGATTCATCACCAAGCCAAATTAAACACTGACTTCTAAATAGATTTATTATATGATATAGTTTTCGTTACTTCTATGAATGGAAAAGAGAAGAAAAGTTTATGACCAAACAGGAACACTAAAATCAGAAGCAAAACTCACTCTATAATCATCCACTCAAAAGTATATCTGTGCATAGTTATGCACCAGATATATATTTATGCATAGCTATGAACCGGATCAATTCTCCACCTGTTGAATGATTGAGATTCTTAATTAGTCAAACCCCATATTAGTTTTTTTTTTGGCTAATTAACCACTATGCTATAAGAATCTCATTCTCACATCATTAGATGTTGAGGAAGCTGATGCTACCCCGTAAAGTTGGTGAATATTCCTAACCAAGACGACCATAGGCAGAAAATAATTTGTGCAAAAAAATCTTGAAAGCAAGTTAAGATACACACCTTTTTATATAGCTAATCAACAGAGATACTTGAACACAATCAATTACACTCTTAATCATATTAAAACCTAGAAAAATATAACTTTTTGACAATAGTCCTCCAAAGAGAAAAAGAAAAAAAAACACTGCAAAAAATATTGATGTCTCCAGCATTGTAATGGTGAAGAAAGTTTTTCCAACAACTTATCACTTCAATTCTCAAATCAAAGAACTCAAAGAATCCAACTTTCTCAAAACAATATGATCTCTATTCTAAAACTGAAATCATAACAAATTCCCAATTAAAGATTTGACAATGTTAACAACTCGGATCAAATTAATGACTAGTTTGATAAGTACCTTTTTGTGAGTTGAAGCAAGCAGATAAAGAAGAAAGTGAAGCCCTACGTGACCGAGGGCGAAATTAGGGTTTTGATCGAAGAAAAAGGAGGAAGCGATGAAAGAGAGCAAGAGAAGCCGTACGACGACGGCGAGGACTAGGGCGGGCTGCGATACGGTGACGGCGAGGTTTGCGTTGGGTAGCGTAAGGCGAGGGGTGGTGGTGTTAGGGTTAGCGGGATTTTGGGGGGGGGGGGGGGGGGGGATTTGGGAGAACGGGTGATTTGTTTTTTTCTCCTTTATTTTGTTTTGATAATCAGAAGATGTGGGATGCACGTGTTAGGGAAGTGTGGATCCCTATTTTTGCTCTCCTTTCTCTATTTCAAAATTCTTGAAATAGAGAAAGGAGAGAGGGGGTAGGCCTATTAGCTTAAGATATATATATATATAAATGTTAAATTTAGATAACTGCAGTTTTGTATAGACTAGATTTATTTTATAACTGTAGGAAGGAAATTTCAGATACATTACCTTACACCCCACCCCATTCCCAAACAGGGCCTAACGGTGTGTGCATGATGCATAAGCAGAGTAGAGTATGTTGTATTATTGTATATATGGGTCAATATGCAGGGCCGGTCCTGAGATTACAAGGCCTGGGGCGAACTCCCGAAATGGGGCTCTCATATAAAATTTATTTTTTACAAAAAGTTTTTAAATTATTTTTTTAAAGTTGCAAAATACGATATATGTAAATACAAGGGGAAAAAATTGGGGCTCCTAAAATTGCGAAAAATTCGGAGGTCCGAGATGGTCACCACCCCGACCTCGGCCTCCATTGGGGGGCCGGCCCGGGTCAATATGTTTAGCATAGGGATAATCAATAAATACGAATGAAGTATGATATTTCCGGTGCATGCGAGATTGATCAATTTTATCGAGTTATTTGTGTCACAGGTCAAGAAGCCTCTGCAAAATTGTTGAATCCAATATTCTGATAACTAATTTTTCATGTACAAATCTGCATTGCCACCTATAATCTCCACATGAACATCTTCCATCCTTGAACACATGAAACCTCCTAGAATCTCTCAACACGATCTCTCTCCCTTCAACCCTAGAAGCAAATTTCATCCAGTTATGACAATCACCACACACCCTCAAGTTCTTTATCACCCTAATCACACCTTCTTTTTACACGAAGTAACGAAAGCAACAGTCAGCTTCTCGCTGTGAAAACCAAGAATCTCTTCCTTTTAGCCTCATCGACATCTTGAAGCACAATCTCCGTTATTGGCACGTACCCGATATTTCTGTACCTTTTGTTTAACTCCCCAATCTTCTCGTAATCTCCTTCCGGTCTGAATGAAAAACATCTCCTGCAAAAAAAGCATGCCTTTCTGCATCGTTTATGCGGCCAGTTTTTTTAGTACGTGGACACCAATGCATTGTTGATCGACAAATGAGACAAATGTTTGGACTTTGGAATTGCATATATGATATTGATTTTTCAAGGTGAACGCATGAAACTGCTTCCCTAGTTCAAAGGAGACCAATCTGCCACAAGCTGTGAGAAGAATCGAACGGGTAAGGTGATCAAATTGCAACCATCGAATTAGCAAATCTACGAAGATTTCGATTGATTTGTTGTAAAATCCATTTATAGAGTAACCATCCATCATTGAGTTCAATGTACAACGATCTCTCTCTGCCATCCCCTCGAAGATCTTCACTGCATCCATTACCCTACAGTTCTTCATGTACATTGTTATGATTGCATTGCAAACAGAGACTGAAAGTGCTTTTGATCCCAACCTCCTCATCAAATACCCATGAATCTCCCTCTCTGACTTGAAAGAATACGATTCTAAAGATATTGCACTAAGAAGAAGACTTATTACAGTATGACCGTCCGGTTCAAATCCCATCAACTGCATTTCTCTGAATAGCTCGAAGCAATGTTCAAACTGTTCATTCTGTGCATATCCTGTGAGCATGAAGTTCCAAGAGATAAAATCCTTCAAATTTAACCTATCAAATAGCAACCTCCCTTTGGCTACATCCCCACATTTTCCATACAAGGTAACAAGAGAATTGCCTACACTTGTCTCGCATTCAAGTCCTAATCTTATAATCTGTGCATGAACTTGCTTCCCCAATCCCAAATCAGAAACAGATGAAACAGCGTTCAATACACTCAAAAATGTGATCCTATTCGGCCTAACACCCACTTGCTTCGTACTTGTTAGCCAACTGAACAAACTCAATGCCCCTTCAAACTCCCCATTCTGCGCATACCCTGCAGCCATCGCATTCCAAGACACCACTTCCACCTCACCCATCGAATCAAACACCTCCTGAGCATCGCCCAGCTCACCACGTTTGGAATAAAACGTAATCAATGAATTACTCAATCTCAACTCAACCACTAGCTTCTCTTTATTCATCCTCCCAAACTCAATCTCTTTGCTCGCCCCACAATGCACCAATCACTAAAACATACATCTCCAACGTTGGTGTCAACTGTTCAATCATAGTTGACAGCAAGTGGTAGGACTCCGTGTAATGCTCATGTGCATAAGAAACGTTGGAGTATTCCGACGTGGGCATTTCGTTGAACATTTTACATGCAGAGTTTAGATGGAACGAGGAACAGTACAGTGAGAAGTTGGCATTTCAGATTTCTGGTGTGGGTTTGAATGAGGGAGTTGTAGTTTTGGAGGGAAGGGGTGGGTGAGTGGGTAGGAAGGTGGATGAGTGTTGGGGTTTGAGGTGAGAGTGGAGTCATTTGAGATTGAGGAGTTGGAAGTGTAATGGATTCATTGATATCCATAGGGAGTTAAGAGTTGAGACAGCAAAACGAATGGCTAAGGTTGAACTAGTTTGGCGTCATGAGGAAAATTTATATCTAACAAGTAGAACCAAATGATATGCAAGCATTCCCAATGGAATCTCATCTCCATCCCCCATTTTGGACTTCCAATTTGGTATATTCCTTAGAATATATCATTTTAATTTGGGGTTTAAAATGGGGTGCTCCAAATGGTACTCCATTTTGGGGTTTCAAATAATTTTTTTTAAAATTTTTTTTTGCACAAAACTAATTTTTTGAATGCAAAAATATAACACAAATAATTAAAAAAGTTATAATACAATTAATTAGAAATAGATAATACACTTACTAAGAAATAGGTAATACGATTATTAATGGCCTCGTTAAAAAACCCGTAGGAAAAAGAGTACCACATTATTCAAATTACAAAATATTAACAATTAAACACCTGATGTACTAGCACCGTGTCGTTCCCACAAATGAGCAATTAATCCATTCCGGAGTTCAAAATGATATTCTTTGTCATTAATTTCTCTCGTGTCTAGCTAGAAACTGACTAAATTAGGTTGCATCATCGGCTACCATCGATATCTCAGGAAAAGTTGTATGAATAAATTTCCTAACTGGCCCATTTATATATTGCTCGTCTTCGATGATCATATTGTGCATTATTATACACGAAGTCATTATATCATGTAGAACACATTAGTCCAAAAATGAGCTGGTCCTTTGATGATTGCCCAGTTTGGTTGAAGAACTCCAAATGCACGTTTGACATATTTTCTACACGATTCTTGCTTCGTAACAAAATACTGCTTAGCAGGCCCCTGGGGATCACAAATGGTCTGAACAGGTGTAGACCATTTAGGATATATGCCATCGGCTAAATAATAACTTGTGTAATACTCCTTTCCCATAATATTATATTTAACCGAAACCGTTTTATCAGCAACAAGATCAACAAATAAGTTTGAAGATTCAAACACATTGATGTTGTTTTTAGAGCCTGGTAGGCCAAAATATGCATGCCATATCCAAAGGTCATAGTCTGCTACTGCCTCAAGAATGATAGTTGGGGTTCCACTCCTGTGTAAGTATTGGCCTGCCCAAGCAGTTGGACAATTTTTCCATTTTCTATGCATATAGTCCAAACTACCCAGTATGACAGGAAATCCACGTTCTTCACTTATGCGGAGAAGTCTAAAAACATCATTGGCATTAGGTGATCTAAGGTATTCCACACCAAATACATCTACGACAGCGCGACAATATTTTTTCAAGCAAGAAATTGCAGTTGAGTCACCAATTTTTAGATATTCATTTGTAGAATATGCTGTAACACCATACGCGAGCATTCTAAAAGCAGCTGTTAGTTCCTAAAAAGTTGACAAACCAAGTTTGCCCACGCCATCAAACTTTTGCACAAAGTAATTATCATGATTTTTAACAGCGTCTGCAATTCGATGAAATAATCTACTACTCATCTGATATAGTCTGCAAAATTTTCCTTCACCAAATCGTGGTTGTGGCGCAAAATAATCGACCCACAAATTATGTGTAGCTGCCTCATGATCACGATTGATACACAATGTCCTGGAACTGAGCCTCTTTGGGTTGACTGAGCGTCATCTTCTTCGTCACTAGGATAATCCACCAAAAATTGATTGTTACTAGTAATCATGCCAAGTAACAATTCCTGTTGTTGTTCTTGTGCATCCAAATTATCTTGATAATAACTGATGATACCATTTGAAGACCATGAAGATGAAAGAATTTATTTGGATCAATTATGGCTAAAAGAGATTGATGAAGAAAGAATGAGGGAAAAAGATAATAGATGTGGATGTAAGATATCAGGTATTTGTGAAATATTTTATAGGGCTGGATGAAATCTTGTCAGGAATCTCGTCAGGAATCACGTCAGGAATCTTGTCAGGAATCTTGGCAGGAATTTCATCAGGAATCACGTCAGGAATCTGGTTAGGAATCACGTCAGGAATCACGTCAGTCCTGTGTAAGCATCACTATAAAAGGAGGGGAGAGGGTGTTACATTACACTTACTAAAAAAAACAAAACAAGTTATGACATCTGTAAGAAAGGGAAATTACTCAGAATCAGAGGATATAGAATTATGTCATGCTTATCTTGACACTTCTCAAGATGCTATTGTCGGTATAAATAAAAAATGAGATAAGTTATGGCAACGAGTTATTGCAAAATTCAATATTGGTAAGATTCCACAATCTCAGTGAACGCCGAAGTCTTTTTTTAACCGTATTTCCGATTTGATGTCCGTAGTTAGCAAATTTCGAGGTGCTCTTCATCAAGTGGAGAATATAAATCCAAGCGCTGCTTCTTAAGCTATATTGTAAGTATTATTTCTACAAAATTTTAATATTTTTATTATAATTAAAAAATATGCATCCTCACTATTTTTTAATTATTTTTTGTAGTTAGAGATGACACATAAAATTCTCCAGATGGATGTCACTTTCAAAAGAAAGAGTTTCAAATTTATGCACGTGTGGCCGCTTCTGAAGGAGGAGGAAAGATGGTATGGTCATATTGGCACTCCACCTGCTAAATTATGTAGGGAAAATAATTCACAAGAAGGATCCCAATCTAGTTATCGTACATCCAAATCAGATGGATTACATTCATTCTGAGTAGATTTAAGTCCAGGCGAATATGAGGTTCAACCTGAGCAACAAGCTGAAGTTTCTTCACCGATTAGACATACTGGAAGAAGGAGAGAGAAGGAAAAAAAAAGATTGACAGTAAACAGATCAATGAGGAAATTATAGAACAGAATCGAAAGATATAGGAGTTGATTGAACAAAATCAATAGTTAATGAACACTATGCGATGTAAAATTGAAAACATGCATCGTGAACATGAAGATGAAAAAATTATGCTGACCAATTTGGAATCCATAACTGATTCGAATGATCGTGAATGGTTCTAAAGCAGAAAGAAGAAAATTCGGGCGAGAAGGGCTCGTGAATCCCAACAAGAAGAACCCAAAAATACAACTGGATATTTTCAGGGTCTCTTACTTGATTCAGATCACACTTTCTATTCATGGGAGTTCAGTAGTTCGACCCATTTTCCAGGAGAAAATAATGACCATCTCGATAATTAGAATTATTTGTATTCGATCTTCGTTCAGTATTATATAATTTTCGATGCTTCGTTCAGTATTATGTTTTGTAATTTTCGATGAATATTTATGAATTCGTATTTCTCTTTATTAGTATAATTAATGATTCATATTATTAATTTCTACACTTAAAACAAATCAGGAATATATCCAATATTGGTCTTATATTAAAGATCTCGTTGAAAAAATTAACAATAGTATAATTCTTGCTATTATTATCTACAAATAAAATAATTAAAAGTAGTTCAAAGAAAAAAATTAAACAAACAAATTTTCATATAATACAATTCCAAATTAGGGGAGGTTTTTTTTTTTCCAAAAGAAACCAAATTTACGGTTCTTTCATCGGCAAAATTAATGCCTATTGGGGCACACTTTTAAGGATCGATTGGAGGGGTTTTCTTGAAATTTTGGCGATGTGGGGGGTCGCTCTAAGAACATCTCCAACCCATATATTATTTTAGTGCAACTTTTACATCAAAATGGTATAAAAATCACATCATACAGTAATTTCATTTTCAACTCATAACATCATTTATAACACAAAAAAGAAATATTTTCTACATATTTTTTTCTATCTATTTTTATATTATTTTCTGAAAAAGTCACAATAAAAAAAGAAGAAAAAATGGCGTTCATGAATAGTAGCACACCGAATTTGGTGTGCTACTGTTCAAAAAACATCAATTACACCAAAATGGTATGGAATTTGGCAATTGGTTGGAGCACCTCCAATGCCAAAAGAGCACCTCCATGCTAAAATAGCGTTGGGTTGGAGATGCTCTAATAAAGACACACATACATGCCAATATAGAGTACAAATATATCAGCACAGGCATGATGCATTGTAGAATCCCGTATTTTTAAAATATTATTTTTAAATGTTTATGATGAATTAAAATGATTTTTTGGAGAATTTATAAATATTTTCTGAAAATCTACCTTTTTACACGTACAAAATACGTGCAAATACTTTCTTGAGAAGTTCAAAAGTCAAATTTTCTTCATGAAAAATCATTATTTGTTATTTGGGATTTAATTATAATTTTTCCAGATTTTTCTGAAATTAATTGGATCTATTTGCAAATTTTGAGAAAAGAAGGATCTTTTTGCAAATTTGTCGTTTTGAGGAGTGAAAGTGCAAAATGTATTTTCTGGATTTTTGAAAAGTGCCAGCTGAATGAAGGAGATTGTTTTGCATTTAAATCCTAATTTCAATGATTTTATCAAGTTTCCAACATAAGGGATCCATTTATGTAAAGTTGTATTTCAAAGGGGGTATTTTGCAAAAGTGTTTGGAAAACCCTAAACTTCTTATCCCGGGTATTTAAAAGAAAATGCATCCGTCATTCGCTGCACAACGTAAAATTCTTGTGATTTTTGGGAGGATCAAGAGGAGGATTTTGGATCTCACAAAGAAAGGGAATTCTTGTCAAGGGATTTCTTCAATTTAAGGTGAGTGATATAAAGTTGTTTTGTTGTTTTGATTTAGGTGAGTGGTTGTTTGTTGTTTGTTTTGACATGTTTGTTTACTTAATGTATTTGTATGTGAGTGATGCAATGGTTTGTAGTTCGAATCTTGTATGTGAAATCTATGATTATTTAATAGATCTTGGTTGAATTCTATTGCTAAGAAAGCATGTTTAGGGTTTGAACATGATTATGAACATTTTATATTGGTTGGAAAATTGGATCTTGTGAAACCCTAGTGGTATGGGATACAAATCTGAACATGGTTATGAGTTGTGGTATAGTTCAGTTTTGAGAATTTGGTGTGGAAGAATTTTGGATCAAGAGATCATGTCATCAAAAATTGAAATTTGAGAATTTAGTTGAGTTGAGGAAATGTACCCAAATTGGGGATACTCTTGAGATTTGATATTGGTATATTTTGGGTCTGAGTACAAACTATTTCAATGACTAATGAATTTTTAAGAAACTCTAATTTTGATTATCGTGCACAACCAAAACTATACAGTCTGTAGGCCGACAGTCGACTGGCATGACCCTTCAGTCGACTGGTACAACCCAACTGCTTTGATCTTTAGTTTTCTTGAAAATTCGTTCTGGATAGTCGACTTAGACCCTTTTCAGTCGACTGGCACACTTAGAATTTATTTTTCAAAGTTATCGTAGATTTTTCTCTGGTAAGTCGACTTATGACCTTTTAAGTCGACTTATAATCTCTTTTCAGTCGACTTATGACTTTTATAAGTCAACTTATAACACTTAGAATATTATCTTAAAATCATGGAACTCTCTTTCTGGACAGTCGACTTATGCTTTCTATAGTCGACTGGTACTGATGTATTTTTATATTTATGAAGGTTCTTTCAAATGGTTTATTCTCTAGATATTTTGATTTATAACTACTTATACCTTATCTTCTATTAAACATATGATTTCAAGATGTTAAGTTGAGCAGTTTAAGATGTGAGTTTGGTTGAGACGTTTGAGTTTGAGTCTCTAGAGGATGTGTGTGACCCTAGTATACCGGCGTTGAGTTCATTTTGTTGAGACCTGTTGAGGCATTTTAGTTGTTCAGTTGTTGAGTTAAGTCCGGTAGGGTACACCAACTCTAGGAGATTCGTTAAGTAATTAAATAACCCAAAAATGATAAGGACAAACACTAATGGTGATATGATGAACGGGAACATGGGTTATGTACCTCAATATGGCTTTCGGTGTGGGATTTAATCTCCGGAATTATCTAGGTAAATTACTTGCGGTGTGGGATTCATCTCCGGAATTATCCAGGTAAATTACCTGTGGTGTGAGATTTATCTCCGAAATTATCCCAGTAAATTACTTGTGGTGTGGGATTGATCTCCGGAATTATCGGGGTCGAGGCGACGCACATGTGGTATTCATGTGATGAGGGTCATTGCTGCGGTGTGAGATAATCCCCGGAATTATCCAGGTAGATCACCTGTGGTGTGGGATTATTCTCCGGAATTATCGGGGCATGGGCTAATACTCACAGATTATCTTTATCTCGTAGTAGTCATCGTGATAGGATTAGTTGCATAGCGGGGGATTGAACCCTATGAAGTGAAGACGTTAAAGGCTTGCACCGAACCTATGTAGAGTGGGATGTATAGACTTCGACAAGTACGCATTAGAGAGTCTGCATATAGAAATTGTGTTTTCCTGACTCGGTTTTATGCACGTGGTTTTTCTGTTTTCTACACTTGACACTTAGTTTAGTTTCACTTATTGTTTACATGTTTCCTAGCTATGTCATATTTTATGTATTCTTGTTTATTACATGTTGTTTAAGAATCCATGCTTAATGCTCATTTATGTTGTTTGCTTTTATGTCACTCACACCATTTATAGCTGACCCCTTTAGTTTTGGGGGTTAGGGATCATCTCTAGCCTCATGTGTTGCAGGTTGTTGCTTAGAGTTTGGAGGTGTGGATACTTGAGTTAGTTTTGAGATAAATTGATTTAATAGAGTTTTGTGTAAATTTGTAAAGCAGTGTTGTAAAAAGACTGTGTTGTGAATAAAAGAAAATTATGATTTGAGATGTTTTAAATTCCGCTGTGCTATGTAAAAGATTATTGTAATAAAAGTTGAAAATTTCATTGGTGTTGGTTGTGTTTAATGTTATATTGAAGTTGATGCTGTGATTGTGCCACGTATTTTCTAAGATATTATATTAGAAATTCGGGACGCTACATGCATGATGAGACACAAGTGTGACGCCATGTTGAATTTGTGTGTTAGAGCATACGTAGTCGTTGGCCAATATCCCAAAAATGGGACAATTTTGCCAAAAATCATATGTAGTCGTTGGCCAAATACTCATTTTTTGGATTTGAGGTGAACAGTTGTCTGCCAAATTTGGAGGAAGAAATGGCAAAAACCAAAATTTGAAATTCGGAACATGATATGTCGTCTGTCGATCTGTTTTATTTTATTATTATTAAATAGATCGGACGGGATATGATTTTCTAAAATTTTAAATTAAAAAAAAATCAAAAAGGGAGATCATATCCCGTCCAAGAAATTGGAAGTTCTCATTTTCGATTTTTAAATCCTATACTTTAGGCCTATACTTATAATTATGGGCCATTAACTCTTTTGTTCAGGAATTCTTCTTTTCGAACGGGATATGATATCGCGTTCGAATTTTTTTTTTGAAAAAATCAAAAAAATTCTCTCGTGGCAGATGATATTATGTCGGTCGTAGAAATGGTAAAATTTAGGTTTAGACGACTACAACTCATTTTCAAAAATTTCTATTGCTATATGCCAATACCCAAATTTTGGGTATATACGACTACAGATGCTCTTACAACCTTACAGGACATGACTACCAAATAAAAATATTTGAGCCTTGTAGACCACAAAATTAACACATAATGTAGATCGAATTAAATTTGCATTCGGAATAGTATATAATGTAGATCGAATTAAAATAATATACTATTGAATTAAATTTGCATTCGGAATAGTCCATCCATAATTTTATGGGTAATGCTACACCTACTACCAAATCTACTCTAATTTTATTTGATTAATTCCAAATAAGTCATCTACAATTATCTATTTTCATAAACACCACTAACAATTTGGGCCTAACCTCAAAAAATTGAATTAAACAAAAGGTTATGAATGGTTGTGTTAAATCATTTCAGATAATTAAGTCAATTTGAATTAAACTTAAAAATTTGCATTATGTTTTAATTTGAAGTAAAACATATATTATTAATGATATTTATGGAAATAGAGATTTGTGATTGGTGTAACGTCCCTGCCCCAAACTCAGACAATTTATACAATTTATCAGACAAATTATTTATTATTTAGTACAACTGCCCACCACATGCTGCTTCTCAAAAAGTGGTTAACTGGATTGGTGACTCTTGATCATAGGCAATATTATTTATATTTAATTAATCTTGTGTAATTTCCAATATGGGACAATTTCAAATCACCTATCCTGTTCACGCACAGTGAAACCACCCCCTTGCGTCACGTGGGTCCCATCTAGACACCACGTCACCCCCGCAAGGCACACGCAGCGCCTCAGCGCCCTTCACTCTGCACGTGGGCCCCAGCTGACGTCAGCAGTAACAACAGCTCATCTGCTGCTCTACCGTGGGCCCCACACACAATTCAAATTAATTTTTTTTACCATCATGCCATATATATATATATATATATATATATATATATATATATATATATATATATATATATATATATATATATATATAGAGTGATCTTCGGTTGCAAACGGGCCGGAACGGGTCGGTTCGCACGGACCCGTGCGAACTTCGATCTCGACCGTTGGATCAAAGATCCAAACGGTCCAGATTTTTTTATTATCAGATCTTGCCTTAACCCGTCGTTGGGAAGAACGGGTTAAGGCAAAATTTGATTAAAAAAAATAGCCTTAACCCGTTATTGGGAAGAACGGGTTAAGGCTATCTTTTTTCATTTTCGTCGACATACGGAACGTCTTCTTCTTCTATCCCAACTCCAACGACGAACCCAAACCCAACGACGAAAAAAAAAAACCCTAAAAAATCCTAGCTCCGACGATCGAAACCCTCGAACTCCCTCTTCTCTCCCCACTCCGAAGATCGAAACCCTCGAACTCCGACGATCGAAACCCTAGCTTCTCTTTCCCTCTTCGACACGAATTCGAAACCCTAGTTCTCTTCCAAAACCGTTTCCTTGGCTTGATTTCGACTTATTCCGTAAGGTATACACTATTTCTTTACCCCAATAATCTACATTTGTAATTTTTTGATTGAATTTGTGTGTAGTAATTTATTTAGAAATTTGGAAAAAATTTAAATGCGTTAGTAGATTTTAGATGTAGAATCGGGGAGACTCTCAAGTATATTCAATTGCCGAATTATGTTGCTTGCATTAGTAACTTGTAGAATTAGAATTGTATATACGAAATTAGTTAGAAACTTTTCAGTGCGGTTACGGTTGAAAACCCTGCGAACGACCGTAAAAAAATACGAAACTTTTCGAGTAGGTTCGTCTCACGTAGTACAAGCCACACCAACTTGTAGAAGCGAGTTTCGACTCACGGTTCGAGAGATGCGGCCGCGTATCGCTTTCGGTTGGAAAAAACCAAGTATAGCGGTGCACGGCCGTATATCGCAAACCGTGACTCGAAACTCGCTTCTACAAGTTCGGGTGGCTTGCCCTACGTGAATCCGACCAAGTCAGAAAGTTTTATAATTTTCGGATGCCGTTTGCGCGGTTTTCTCAACTTCCTCGCATTACAAGTTTTAGACTTAGAATTTTGTAAGTGCGATTAGATTAGATTAGAAAACCCTTCAAATGATCTCCAAAAAATACGAAACCGTGCGAGTTGGTTGGTGTCACCTACGAGAAGCCAAACCAACTTGTAGAAGTGAGTTTCGACTCACGGTTCGAGAGATACGGCCGCATACCGCTTACGGTTGGGAAAAAACCGAGTAAAGCGGTAGACGGCCGTATCTCACGAACCGTGACTCGAAACTCGCCTCTACAAGTTCGGGTGGCTTGCCCTACGTGAATCCGACCAAGTCAAAAAGTTTTATAATTTTCGGATGCCGTTTGCGTGGTTTTCTCAACTTCCTCGCATTACAAGTTTTAGCCTTAGAATTTTCTAAGTGCGGGTAGATTAGAAAACCCTTCAAACGACCTCCAAAAAATATGAAACTTTGTGGGCTGGTTGGTGTCCCCAAGGAGAAGCCACCTGAAGTTGTAGAAGTGAGTTTCGACTCACGGTTCGAGAGATACGGTCGCGTATCGCTTTCGGTTGAAAAAAACTATTATAAAGCGGTATACGGTCGTATCTCGCAAACCGTGAGTCGAAACCCGCTTCTACAAGTTCGGGTGGCTTGCCCTACGTGAATCCGACCAACTGGAAAAGTTTTAAAATTTTTGGATGCCGTTTGCGTGGTTTTCTCAACCTCCTCGCATTACAAGTTTTAGCCTTAGAATTTTCTAAGTGCGGGTAGCTTCGAAAACCTTTCAAACGACCTCCAAAAAATACGAAACTTTGCGGGCTGGTTGGTGTCCCCAAGGAGAAGCCACCTGAACTTGTAGAAGTGAGTTTTAACTCACGGTTCGTGAGATACGGTCGCGTATCGCTTTCGGTTGAAAAAAGCTATTATAAAGCGGTATACGGTCGTATCTCGCAAACCGTGAGTCGAAACTCGCTTCTACAAGTTTGGGTGGCTTGCCCTATGTGAATCCGACCAATTGGGAAAGTTTTAAAATTTTCGGATGCCGTTTGCGCGGTTTTCTCAACTTCGTCGCATTATAAGTTTTAGCCTTAGAATTTTCTAAGTGCGGGTAGCTTAGAAAACCCTTCAAATGGCCTCCAAAAAATACGAACCTTTGCGATTTGGTTGGTGTCACCTACGAGAAGTGACCCGAAGTTGTAGAAGTGAATTTCGACTCACGGTCCGAGAGATACGGCCGCATATCGGTTTTGGTTGGAAAAAAATAACTAAAGCCGGTACACGGCCATGTCTCGCAAACCGTGAGTCGAAACTCGCTTTTACAAGTTCGGGTGGCTTGCCCTACGTGAATCCGGCCTAGTCGGAAAGTTTTATAATTTTTGGGTGCCGTTTGCGCGGTTTTCTCAACTTCCTCGCACTACAAGTTTTAGACTTAGAATTTTCTAAGTGCGGGTAGATTAGAAAACCCTTCAAACAACCTCCAAAAAATACGAAACTTTGCGGGTAGGTTGGTGTCCCCTATGAGAAGCCACCCGAACTTGTAGAAGTGATTTTTGACTCCCGATTCGAGAGATACGGCCGCGTATCGCTTTCGGTTGAAAAAAACTATTATAAAGCGGTATACTTTCGTATCTCGCAAACCGTGAGTCGAAACTCCCTTCTACAAGTTCGGTTGGCTTGCCCTACGTGAATTCTACCTAGACGGAAATTTTTATAATTTTCGAATGCCGTTTGTGCGGTTTTGCTCTATTTCCTGGCATTATAAGTTTTAGAATTAGAATTTTCTAAGTGCGGGCCGTTTATAAAACACTTCAAACCACCTCCAAAAAATACGAAATTTTTCTCCTTTTCAAGTTGTGGTGGCTTGCGCACTTATAAAAACACCAAATACAACGGTTTAGTACCCCTAACTATTCTCCTCTTCACGGTTTCTTAGGTATGGACAGTTTCGAAGGAAGTTCTGTTGCCGGAGATAAATTTGTTCGTGCGCAACAACTTGGCAAGTATCTTCCTCATGTTGACGAGCACCTAAAACCGAAGATTGGTATGACATTTCCCACCCTTGAGGATGCGGAAAAATTTTATTCATCATATTGCAAATGTACGGGATTCTCTATGCGTAAGGGTGGAAATAAATATAAGGGAAACGATGTAGTGGATAAATCATACGTTTGTAATAAAGCCGGGAAGTCACCGTATAGCCATAATGAAACCAGACGAGGTACAACTTCTAGAACGGGTTACAAAGCTTTCGTCCGTGTGAAAATAAACCCACATAGTACTTCACAAAGTAATTCGTGGATTCTTTATTCGTTAAATGAAGCACACAATCACGAATTTACTTCACCCGGTAGACGTCACTTGCTACCTCGAAATCGTGAATTGACTAAGACAGATAAAAATGTAATTGGTCAACTTACCGAAGCTAATGTCCCTGTATGCAAACAAATGCTATTCTTTGAAGGTGCAAGTGGAGGTAATGAGAAAATTGGATTCACCGAAACCGATGTAAGAAATCTCAGGAGAGACGAGATGGAGGGTTTAAAAGGACACGACGGACAAATGCTACTTGAGTTTTTTGAATCCAAAAAGGCGACCGATCCCTTATTCTATTTTGATTACCAATGTGATCCCGAAGGGCGAATGACACATTGTATCTGGGTGGACGGTATCGCTAGAAATAATTACAAAGTATTTGGGGATGTTCTCTGCTTCGACGCTACCTACAACACAAACCGATACGGGATGTTGTTCGTACCATTTGTCGGATTCAACCATCATTGGCAATCAATATTCATAGGTTGTGGGTTCATCCCCAATGAGACGACATCCTCATTTGAGTGGTTCTTTGAAAAGTGGCGTGCTACAATGCCATGTGATCCGATCAACATCGTGACAGATGAGGATCGCGGGATAACTTCTGCAAGTTTATATTTATTCGTGCAGATAAATATTAATTTCGACTGGATTGTTAACTTTTTGTTTTTTTAATTTTCTGGTATAGGTCAGGAATGAAACAAGAAAAACGCGCCCAATGGAAAGAAGCAATGCGTTGAAAAATGTGTTGCTTTTGGATTGTATATTTGTGTGGATAATTGCCGTAGGCTTGTTTGGTACAAGTAAATTAACGATGTATTTAATCATAATGTAATGTCGGCCAATGTCAGTTTTTTGTGTTATTGGTATATGTGTGCAATTCGAAAAATGTGAAATTGGTATATGTGTGCAATTCGAAAAATGTGACACAGTCTGTCTGTGAATTTTGTGTTAACGAAAATTGTCTGCATGCTGATGTGAACAGATTTGTTATTTGTGCTGGAGATTGTGTATTTTGTGGATGATATATCTATATTGTGGAAAATTGTGAAAATGTATGCAGTATTCAGAAGAATAAAGGCAGTCAGATATTGTATACCTTAACCCGTCATTGGCGATAACGGGTTATGACACTTAACACGTTTTTCCCAATAAACGGTTTAAGGAGATAGATATTGGTAGTCCTTAACCAATACTTCACATGCAGGGGTTTTAGTTCGGCCATTATCTCTCCACTTAACCCGTTATTGGCGTTAACGGTTAAAGATAACCTAACCCGTTATTGGCAATAACGGGTTAAGGAGATAGATATTGGTAGTACTTTGGTCCAATACTTCACATATAGGGGTTTAGTTCGGCCAACATCTCTCTACGTAACCCGTTATTGGCGTTAACGGCTTAAGATAACCTTACCCGTTATTGGCAATAACGGGTTAAGGAGATAGATATTGGCAGTACTTTGGTCCAATACTTCACATGTAGGGGCTGAAGCTCGGCCAATATCTCTCCACCTAACCCGTTATTGGCATTGACGATTTATATCCCATAAACCGCTATTGGGAATAACGGGTTAGGTTAAGAATTCCTTACATTGCTTTCAACTCTGTGCTATCTTCTTTTGTTGATACATATACATATTTGTGCATTCTCCGCTTAAAAATATGCCGAATAACTTTCACGGGTGTTGGACATATATTCCTTTGTTGATACATATACAAGATATTTCATTCACAACAAGCCATTTGCAAAACAAAATTTATTCATATAAAGGAACATTACAAACTGGAAATAACATATTGTTTGAAGAAACAGAAAATTGAAGTTGAAATTAATTTAGTATACAAGTGCATGCTCGCTTTCTTCTCGGAAGTGGAAGGAAGGACTGCTGACTCTGCCTTTTTTTGAATGCATAAGTAGCCAGTTGTACCCCCTACATACAATTTCGTTCACTACTATTACACAGAGGTAAAAATTCTCGGCTTCGTCGGATAGAGTAGTAGTGGGTGTAACCGTATATTAAAAGTACTTAACGACTTCTTGACACGCACTTCTCATATTCGTACTATTTGTGGCACGATTGTGAGGTGTGCATGCCAAGAAGTCGAAAAGTACCATGAATACACCGTGACACCCACCACTACTCCGTCCGACGAAAGCCGAGAATTTTTACACTCTGTGTAACAATAGAGAACGAATGTGTATGAAAGGCGTACAATTGCTACATATGCAAACACATCTAAAAGAAAAAAAATAGAAGACTAAGGAAAACACTATGGAAAAAAAAGGCAGAGCCAGCGGCCCTCCCTACCGCTTGAGAGAAACCGAGCATGCACTTGTACACTGAAACAAGTCTCTCTGCTCCTGCATCTCCATACACAAGAACAATTGTAGGCGACCATCCTTGAACTCAAGAGGTCTTGAATGCATAAATAGCCAGTTGTACCCCCTGCATACAATTTCGTTCTCTATTGTTATACAGAATGTAAAAATTCTCTGCTTCGTCGGCCGGAGTAGTAGTGGGTGTAACCGTATATTCAAAGTACTTAACGACTTCTTGACACGCACTCCTCATATTCGTACTATTTGTGGCACGATTGTGAGGTGTGCATGCCAAGAAGTCGAAAAGTACCATGAATACACCGTGACACCCACCACTACTCCGTCCGACGAAAGCAGAGAATTTCTACATTCTGTGTAACAATAGAGAACGAATGTGTATGAAAGGCGTACAAATGCTACTTATGCTAACACATATAAAAGCTAAAAAAATAGAAGACTAAGAGAAACACTGTGGAAAAACGGGTAGAGCCGGCAGCTCTTCTCTAATCTTGCCATTCTTCATACACAAGCACAATTGTAGGGGTCTTGAAGAGAAGAAGAGAACATTGATTACACCTCAATTTTCTTCTACAACTCAAACTTTGTCTTTCCTATTGGGAAGAAAAGAGGGGTCTTGAAGAGAAGAAGAGAACATTGATTACACCTGGTCTTGAGGAGAAGAAGAGAAGAAGAGAACACTTATGAAGATTTAGGAGACTCCACTTGAGTTCTCTTGAAGAGAAGAAGAGGAGACTCATTCTTGAAGAGAAGAAGATCAATGGTTCATCATATAGGCTATAAAAAGGGAGGGGAGCATGATAAGATAGAAGAATGTAGAGAGGGCTGCTCATCAATAGAGAAGGGATCAGCACAAAACGGAGAAGACAAAGATGGATTAAACATAAAGAAGAAGATAACAATATGAAATTAGCAGTTAGTCAACCAAGTTATGAGCCAATTTTCGGAAAAGGAGCAGCAAGGACAACAATTGTCCCCACCAAATTGATACACATCTCAACTTGTACAGTATCTGTAAAATACACCTGGTTAACCCGTTCTTGGCGACAACGAGTTAAGTACACTTAACCCGTTGTCGCCAAGAACGGGTTAAGTGTTATTGGTTTCTGCTAAAGTACTTTAACTTAACACGTTAATGATGATAACGGGTTAAGTACTTGTACCTGTGATCGTCAGTAACGGGTTAAGTGTACATAAATCAGTTATACTCATAATTTTTAAATTGCATGTAAAAAAAATGTGTAAACAAGTATGTCAATATAACTTATAGTTCACTGAATGTAAAAAAAGTTTATGATAAACTACAAATATTAAATACGTTAATATTTGTAGCTGGGAGGTAATAGGTAATAAGTTTCCAATGTGGAGTTTATAGATATTTAAGTTCTATCATTAATCACATACGCCTTTCCACTCTTTACGTACATTTCCTTCTGAACTCTACAAAATAGACAGTCATATGTATGTGCTTTGTTTTTTTATATATTTTTTTAATTTCTTGGCTAGCCACGTAACTAACCAATATAAAATTGATCACATCAAACGGATATTAAAATTAACACAAATTTATTTGTATTTTGGTTCATAAAATACAATATAAAAAATGTTGTAGGTTAGGGTTAGGGTTAGTCTAGGGTTAGTAGGGTTACGGTTAGGGTTAGGGTTAGGGTTGGAGTATCCACTCCTTTTCTCTTCGTAGCAGACACTTTAATATGGAAAAAACCTAAAGTGCATATACAAAAGTAGATCGCCACATGTAGCCTATATATTGGCTGCATCCACATGTATATCCCCAAATGTAGAGTCTTCACTCATTTGACTTTTAATAGTGTCTGCTTTGAGATTGAGTTCTACTTGTTTAGCTTGTTATGGGGGGAAACCACATGTAGATCCCACATGTACCCTATATGGGGGAAAAACCACATGTAGATCCCACATGTACCCTATACAGGAGAAAAACCACATGTAGATTCCACATGTAGTCTTTATGGGGGAAAAACCACATGTAGATCCCCACATGTAGTCTATGTATGGGAAAAACCATATGTAGATTCCCTAACGTGTGTACATGAGGGATGCACTTATTGTGGAAGGACTGATAAGAATTATTTTAGGCTTTCTTGCTGGTCCTCATTCTAATTTGCGGTGCTGAGCTCCCTAATGGAAAGGCCTAACCAGATGCGTCACGTGATCCGCATCTCGTCATCAGATGAGATTAATTGGCGATCAAGAACTGGATCTGTACATGGGATCCGCATCCCATATTAAATAGTGTCTGCGATAATAGTAGGCGGGTGCTGAGTTATGCTTGTTTAGCTTGGTGCTTTTTCTCACTTAGGTGTATGTTCAAATTTTTCTGGCTTGTGGTGGTCACTTGGCTTAGATGACAACACCACTTCTTGTGTGAAGACCACATGTAGATTCCCACATGAAGTCTATATGGGTGAAAAACCACATGTAGAATCCCACATGTAGCCTATACAGGCAAAAAACCATATGTAGATTCCCACATGAAGTCTATATGGGTGAAAAACCACATGTAGCACTTAATATGTAGCCTATGTATGGGAAAAACCATATGTAGATTCCCTAATGTGGGTACATGAGGCATGCACTTATTGTGGAAGGACTGATAAGAATCATTTTAGGCTTTCTTGCTGGTCCTCATTCTAATTTGCCGTTGATAGACTCTCACTTCTGCTTGTCTTCATAGTAGAACAAGTTCAATATTAGAAAAACCACATGTAGATCCCACATGTAGCCCATATGGGGGAAAAACCACATGTAGATCCTAAAATCCACGTACAAAAAGACCAATAACGGGTTTGGATCAACACTGATGATGAGGGTATTCCTAATGGAAAAGCCCCTCTGTGTTATTAGAGCGCAATGCCACCAGATCTAATATAGATGGCTAAGAAAAACTGGATCGGATCACATGTGTGGGCACGAGTTCACATGTAGTAGCACAATAAGTGCATGTGGGAGAAGATATATTTGATTGACTGATGGATCGATGGATTCATTAGTGTGGAAATTTAGAACGGCCTGTTAATGTACTACAAGTTAACGACTCGTACCATAAATTAAGATACTTGCCATGTTTTACATGTGGTTTCACATGTTACGAAGTCAAATATAGATGTGGGGATCCACAAATATGAACCGAATTAACCAAAACAAAACACATGCACTCACCAATAACCCTATCTTAACCTAACCCTAACCCTACCTTAACCTAACCCTAACCCTCAGTACAAAAAAATGCGTAATTTAATTTTTTTACTTTCACAAAACTTATTATGGTAACAAATTTAGAGTGGTTAGTTACGGGAGAATAAATGAAAAATTATAAAAATAATAAACAATTTATGGGCATATTAATGTCACCTTGCACACTTCTGGAGACAGTTCTCGCAAAGAGTGAAGAGAAATTTGTAGAAAACCCAAAATTTCAAACGCCTTAAACCGTTATTCACAACAACGGGTTAGGTAACCTTAACCCGTCACATATAAGAACGGGTTAAGTATGTAGATTTTGGCAGTATAATTTAAAAGCTTGTATAGGGTCCTGGCAATAACTCTCTACCTAACCCGTTCTTGTGAACGACGGGTTATGGAACTTAACCCGTTATTCTCAAGAACGGTTTAGAGACAGCGATATTGGCAGTACTTTGGTCTGTATGAATTATATTACTGCCAATATCGCTCTACTTAAGCCGTTGTCGTGAAGAACGGGTTAAGTTCACTTAACCCGTTGTTCATAGTGACGGGTTAAGGAGATCCATATTAGCAGAACTTAACCAAGACATGGTCTGTAGGCTCCCAACGGACTGTCAATATCTCTCCACTTAACCCGTCCTTGCTGATAACGGGTTAAGTTAATTAACCCGTTATCGTCAATAACGGGTTAAGTGTTTATATTTGTGCAGCACTTAGCCTATGTTTTGGGTGGTGTACATTTTTCCTTATACAGAAACGACTTCATCAAATGTTGTTCACAAATTCACAAATAAAAGCACATCAAAGTAAATAAGACAACAGATATATTCACAATAAACTTGAAGGCGTACAAAAGTCCAATAACGACCAACCACTTAATTACTTGAAATAAATTCAATATTCACAAAATCCAAAAATTTACAACAAAATTATACATATAAGATTGCACATGGCCAAAAGACAATTATTCACAAATGACGCCGTTCTCGAATTTGGCTTGCATCCCACGCCCCAAAATTCACTTACAACAGTTTATCAACGTAGAAACAAACAATACGTTAGTTACTGCAGTAACAAAATCACCAACCAAAAGATATGCTATTACAGAGTATTACAGATTACCGTCTACGGCCACCCCGCTTGCAACCGCTTGGTGTGAATTGATTGGGAGGTTGCCGCGTCCTTTTAGGATTTCGCCGTGCGCCATGTGTTTGGGGAGAATCAGAATCATCCGACGACTGTTCCTCATCAGTACCTTCGGGATTTGGCTCTTCTTGTACTTGTTGTCGCTCGCCGATTCGAATTTCCCTACTCACAGTTTGTTTTCGCCTTACACTTATTGGCGGCACGTTGGCACTCAAATAGGCCTCAACCTGTGGACCTTCACCCGCGTCCTCCAGAGTACGACGGCACGGGGCTAACATCTCCCGAATTACCGTCTTGAAGCTGTCGGGTATCCTAGTCTTCAGGTGGCGAGCAGCTGTTCGAACAACCTCCCATGCATTTTCAATCTACAGTTGGTGAAAAATTCCAATTTAAACATCATTCATAATTAGTGTACATCAATTAAATACAGTACAAGCGTACAAACTATATGAAATTTGGCTGACCGCTTTTCGATGTGTCTCAGCCCTTGGTTGGTACATCGGCTGGGAGGAGGTATATGCTGGAGGTGGTTCTATCTGGGTAGGGGAATCGGAAGTTGCACCCCAGCTGGTACGGCGGTCGTTGGAGAAACGAACAACCGGGTTATTCGCTTGTACCACATCATGTATGCCTGCTGGAGGGAGCCATCGTATGGTATCGCGACAAACATCAAATTCAGTGTCATTTGCCACCGCATGGTGTTCCAGTTGGCTACATGGTAACGATGAAAATCAGCCCAATCGAAGTTGGGCACCCGTCCCGTTCCCCTGACCTCGTGCAACTTTTTATCGTAAGACCTGACATCCTGAATCTTCTGTTGATATCCGAATTGCCGCAAGACCCTGTCAGGATACTGGAACTCTACAACCGAAAAGTTCACAAGAGGTGCAGCCGTCAACCAAAGGGATCTGTCTAGGCAGACTGGAGGAACGCGTTGCAACCTGTCGGCCGAGTACGGTTCCCAGTTGACGAACTCGTCCCGCAGGTTGTCCAACTCATCTCTGTAGTAGGTCAGCGATTGGCGTGGGTTATCGACCCACGTGTGTCGGCCGGCCCAATATGCTCCTACAGGAGGTAACAACTCTGCTGCCCCCGGGTCGGCCAAAAATTTCGGTGTAGGCTGAATAATACGGGGACGTCCGATGTGGATGCGTTCCCAACTCCATATCTGCATCAGCACCATTGGGCCACCCATCTGTACGCCACCTAAAGAATATGTGCACAAATTCCTGTATAGTAGCGCCAGTGCCGCACTCCCCCAACTAAAGCGACCCGCATACCGGAAATCCTCCAACAACCGTAGGTACATCAGCGGCACGGTTGATCCGGATGAGTTCGGGAAGATAAGTCCCCCTATCAAACTAAAAATGTATGCACGTGCATAGCACGTCAGGTCATCCTCATCCGACTCGGCGTTCAAATATCCCTCCTCAAACTGAAATTTTATCCAGGTGATGTAAAGTGATTTACCCTCGAAAGCGTCATCCATCACTTCTTCCTCCGCTTTATCTTTCGCAGCTTCTATTTGTTCATTCAATACATCTTCATCAGAATCTGCGGGGGCATTTTTGCGGATATCTTTTTCGGCGGCCTCTTTCATTTGGAGAACTACCAACTGCAGGTTGATACCGAGTAAGTCCCGAACAACTTCAACTCGATCGAAGTCCATGTTCCCCGTCACGGCAAACCCATCGACTGGTAGTCCTGTTATCATTGCCACATCCTGTAGGGTCACAGTCATCTCACCCACAGGTCGGTGGAATGTGTGGGTCTCCGGCCTCCATCGCTCAACTAGAGCTGTAAGGAGTGGCCGATCTAGCTTCACAGAGTGAATGAATCTTGCTCCGTAGAAACCGGCCTCTACCACATACGGCATGATACGGTCATCCCAAGGAAGAACTGTGTGCTTCCGGAAATTTAATTTTTTATCGGACCCATTCCACACGGCTTCCGATCGGTGTTTAGGTTGCAGGATGAGTACGCTTGTGTCCACGGGTCCGGGTGATGTAACCGAGGACGATGGACCTGCCTCAGCCGATGTGGATTGACGGCCACCAACCTACACGAATAAATATAACAAATGTTATTATTGAGATAATGTTACATGTTTGTATTTAAAACCAATATGAGTAATCGATCTTACCTCAGTAGTTGGTGCGCCACTAGTGTTACCGGACTCGATTCTCGGTTGCCTTGTTCTAGCCATTTAGCTACCTGACAAAAAAATTAAAATGTTGTTGATAAAGATGATAACAAAACAAACATACTGAGATTATACTGAAAAACGCACGAATGAAAACAAAAAATCTATAAAACTTTCCTAAATAGGTCGGATTCACGTAGGGCAAGCGACCACAACTTGTACAAGTGAGTTTCGACTCATGGTTTGCGAGATACGACCGTATACCGCTTTATTAAGTTTTTTTCCAACCTTCAACCGATACGCGGCCGTATCTCTCGGACCGTGAGTCGAAATTCACTTCTACAACTTCGGGTCACTTCTCATAGGGAACACCAACCAACTCGCTAAGTTTCGTATTTTTTGGAGGTGGTTCGAAGTGTTTTCTAATCGGCCCGTTTTAAAAAAATTCTAAGTCAAAAACTTCTCACTTGAGGAATTGACGCAATACCGTGCAAACGGCATCCGAAAATTTTAAAACTTTCCGTCTAGGTGGAATTCACGTAGGGCAAGCCACCCGAACTTGTAGAAACGAGTTTCGAATCACGGTTCGCGAGATACGGCCGTCTACCGCTTTACTTGGTTTTTTCCCAACCGTAAGCGATACGCGGCCGTATCTCACGAACCGTGAGTCGAAACTCACTTCTACAAGTTGGTTTGGCTTCTCGTAGGTGACACCAACCCAATCGCAAAGTTTCGTATTTTTTGGAGGTCGTTTGAAGGGTTTTCTAACCTACCCGCACTTACAAAATTCTAAATCTAAAACTTCTCATTTGAGGAAGTTGAGAAAACTACACAAACGGCATCCGAAAATTTTAAAACTTTCCAAGTTGGTTGGATTCACGTAGGGCAAGCCACCCGAACTTGTAGAAGTGAGTTTCGAGTCACGGTTTGCGAGATACGGCCGTTTACCGCTTTACTGGGTTTTTTCCCAACCGTAAGCGATACGCGGCCGTATCTCACGAACCGTGAGTCAAAACTCACTTTTACAAGTTGGTTTGGCTTTTCGTAGGTGACACCAACCAAATCACAAAGTTTCGTATTTTTGGGAGGTCGTTTGGAGGGTTTTCTAACCTACCAGCACTTAGAAAATTCTAATTCTAAAACTTATAATGCGAGAAAGTTGAGAAAACCGCACAAACAACATCCAAAAATTTTAAAACTTTCCATGTTGGTCGGATTCACGTAGGGCAAGCCACCCGAACTTGTAGAAGCGAGTTTCGAGTCACGGTTCGCGAGATACGGCCGTCTACCGCTTTACTTGGTTTTTTTCCAACCGTAAGTGATACGCGGCCGTATCTCACGAACCGTGAGTCGAAACTCACTTCTACAAGTTGGTTTGGCTTCTCGTAGGTGACACCAACCAGCCCGCAAAGTTTCATATTTTTTGGAGGTCGTTTGAAAGGTTTTCGAAGCTACCTGCACTTAGAAAATTCTAAGGCTAAAACTTGTAATACGAGGAAGTTGAGAAAACCGCACAAACGGCATCCGAAAATTTTAAAACTTTCTCAGTTGGTCGGATTCACGTAGGGCAAGCCACCCAAACTTGTAGAAGCGAGTTTCGACTC
Source organism: Hemerocallis citrina (assembly GCA_017893485.1). Classification (NCBI taxonomy): domain Eukaryota; kingdom Viridiplantae; phylum Streptophyta; class Magnoliopsida; order Asparagales; family Asphodelaceae; genus Hemerocallis; species Hemerocallis citrina. The sequence continues at coordinate 96,028,379 of CM030362.1, forward strand.
ACGGTTTGCGAGATACGACCGTATACCGCTTTATAATAGTTTTTTTCAACCGAAAGCGATACGCGACCGTATCTCTCGAACCGTGAGTCGAAACTCACTTCTACAACTTCGGGTGGCTTCTCCTTGGGGACACCAACCAGCCCGCAAAGTTTCGTATTTTTTGGAGGTCGTTTGAAGGGTTTTCTAATCTACCCGCACTTAGAAAATTCTAAGGCTAAAACTTGTAATGCGAGGAAGTTGAGAAAACCGCGCAAACGACATCCGAAAATTATAAAACTTTCCGACTTGGTCGGATTCACGTAGGGCAAGCCACCCGAACTTGTAGAGGCGAGTTTCGAGTCTCGGTTCGCGAGATACGGCCGTCTACCGCTTTACTCGGTTTTTTCCCAACCGTAAGCGGTACGCGGCCGTATCTCTCGAACTGTGAGTCGAAACTCACTTCTATAAGTTGGTTTGGCTTCTCGTAGGTGACACCAACCAACTCGCACGGTTTCGTATTTTTTGGAGGTCGTTTGAAGGGTTTTCTAATCTAATCTAACCGCACTTACAAAATTCTAAGTCTAAAACTTGTAATGCGAGGAAGTTGAGAAAACCGCGCAAACGGCATCCGAAAATTATAAAACTTTCCGACTTGGTCAGATTCACGTAGGGCAAGCCACCCGAACTTGTAGAAGCGAGTTTCGAGTCATGGTTTGCGATATACGGCCGTGCACCGCTATACTTGGTTTTTTCCAACCGAAAGCGATACGCGGCCGTATCTCTCGAACCGTGAGTCGAAAGTCGCTTCTACAAGTTGGTGTGGCTTGCACTACGTGAGACGAACCTACTCGGAAATTTTCGTATTTTTTTACGGTCGTTCGCAGGGTTTTCAACCATAACCGCACTGAAAAGTTTCTAACTAATTTCGTATATACAATTCTAATTCTACAAGTTACTAATGCAAGCAACATAATTCGGCAATTGAATATACTTGAGGTCAACCCGATTCTACATCTAAAATCTACTAACGCATTTAAATTTTTTTCCAATTTCTAAATAAATTACTACACACAAATTCAAAAAAAAATTACAAATGTAGATTATTGGGGTAAAGAAATAGTGTATACCTTACGGGATAGGTCCAAATCAAGCAAGCGATCAGTTTGGAAGAGAAATATAGTGCTCTGATTTCGTAACGAATTAGGGAAGAGAAGCTAGGGTTTCGATCGTCGGGGTTCGAGGGTTACGATCTTCGGAGTTGGGAGAGAAGAGGGAGTTCGAGGGAGTTCGAGCGTCGGAGCTAGGGTTTTTTAGGGTTTTTTTCGTCGTTTTGGGTTTGGGTTCGTCGAAGAAACAAGAAGAGAGCGGAAGAAAGAAGACGAACTGTATGTCGACGAAAATGAAAAAGGATAGCCTTAACCCGTTCTTCCCAAGAACGGGTTAAGGCTATTTTTTTTATATCAAATTTTGCCTTAACTCGTTCTTCCCAACGACGGGTTAAGGCAAGATCTGATCAAAAAAAATCTGGACCGATCCAACGGTCGAGATCGAAGTTCGCACGGGTCCGTGCGAACCGACCCGTTCCGGCCCGTTTGCAACCGAAGAACGCTCATATATATATATATATATATATATATATATATATATATATATATATATATTGAAATTACGGGGTGTTACATACACCCCTCTTTAGAAATCAGCGTCCTCGTTGAGCACGGGGCATGCACAACCAGTGCAGGATCTCCTTTCTAGCTGATGTGGAATGACGTACCCTGATTCTGCTAGCTGTACAGTACCCTGATTCTGCGTGTTGTCCAGTCCACTAGCCCACCACACTGGATTTACCGGGCAACCTGACCCAATCCCGCTCCCTCTCAGGCATACTTACCAGTAAATTAATCTGCTAGTTCCATCTCAGGCATAGAGCTCTCTAGTAGATTTTTTTTGTGTAGATGAAATTGCTAAGTGCAGGAAATCAATTCTATTTGAAGGCGAGGGAGTGGGTTGAAGTTGTATTATTGTGAATTTTGTAAAGCATTCAAATTTAGAGTCGGAGTGTATTGCACGGAATCATTTTTTTTCGAAAACTAGATGACAAATGCTAACTTATTTTATTAATAACAAGTTAACAAAACTAAAAACAACATAGAAGTAAAAGAGGGCGACAACAATATATAAGAAAACAAAAGTATCGACATAACCTACCACAACAAAAAGAAAGCAACCTGACGAACTAATCTTTTGCTATCAACCCATTAACTTTCTTTGCCTTCTCGGCTTCAATTGAGTTTTGCGGCACCTTCTACAATGAGTTTTTAGTTAATTAATTTCATTAAAAAAAAAATTCTTCCTGTTTTAGATAATGCTGATCTCGGAAAGGCCAATGACCCATGCTATCAAGTGTGCTACCTAGCATTATTGATTCAGGTGTGTTTTTGGTTTTGATATCCTTAACTACCAACTATTTCATTTTCATTCGTAGTTTCAGTTCCTACTCCTTTTCAGAAATATTCCCCCTCAAATGAATCCGTTTATGTTTGTATTTCAGGTGATTTTGATATCACGAACTGGTGATCAGTGAGGCCTTGAGCAGTTCAGTAGTGGATATTGCATCTTCCTACTTTGTGTGGTATGCGATGGTCAGTTCTATTGACATTGCTATCTCGTTTTGAGTTTTGTATGAGACACAGTTGTAACAAATTTGATATTTTGAAATCTTTTGGATGAATTACTGGAGTTGCTATTATTACCATGCTACTTTGAGCAACATTATTATTATTTTTCTTATTTGAGATTTGAAGTACTTCCTACAAGCAAGCTGATCCTACGTTAAATAATAACCAGTAAACTGCACGTGCAATGCACGGTGTAATTAATTTTTTTTATAGTAAATAATAAGACATAATCTGGTCTCGAACCTGAGACATTCCTTTACTCATCACATACTATTTACAAATTATCCCTAATGGCACAAATTTTTATTTCATATGAGTAACAATTTTGTAAATAATTATGTCGTAAATAAATTTGAGGTACTATAGTAACTAACAACAGTTGAGTAAATGAATGGTTAATATAACCCTCACTTAAAAATAAATGGTTGATATTAGATGGTTGAATATCTACAAATGACAGGTTGTCTATAAATGACAATCTCAACTCTCACATTATAGTATTAGAAATTAGAGATTAGAGATTAGAGACACTACAAACCGCACAGGCTATAGCGACGCTTTTATAAGGCTATAGCGGCATTTTTTGACGCCGTTATAGCTCATAACGGCGCTTCTGAAATCGCCGCTAAAAGCGCCGTTAGAACGTGCGTCATTATAGCCATGTAGGCTATCGCGGTGTTTACGGACGCCGCCGCTATAGGGTGTCTACCTATAACGGCGTTGCCAAACCGCCGTTACAGGAACATTTCGTTTTGAAAAAAATAGAGCTATAGCGGCGCTTTTTGCAAGCGCCGGGACTGCACCACGATTACAAGCTACCATTGGTACCTTGCTGCGGTGCTTGTCCAGCGCCGCAATAGAGGGTACTCAAAAGCTGTAGTACCTATTGCGGCATTTCTTGAGAAACGCCGCGATAGGTTTTTTTTTTTTTAATTATAAAATTTTCCATTGAAAAAATCAGTAATTAATCGCATATTACAAATACATGTAATCATATTAAATTTAAATGCAAATCAGGTAAATCAATAATAACATCATAATCAAGTACCAAAAGTCACACATCACAAAAACCAACTCAATTGAAAACAAAATATGTAACACATAAACTGTCATACAATGAGTATCAAATGTATATGTTGTACAACACTTAGTTATTACAAAATATAGATATAATTCCTACAAAACATTTTTAAAAAAGTCCAAATTCGACAAACTACAGCAGGGGAATCTCCTCGTGCGGCCCGCTGTTGCTTCCAATTCCATCGTTATTTTACCCTAGTGTATGTACGTGACTGGAAACTGATGGAATACGCTGGCCCTATAGAAAAAACATAAATATTTCAGTAAAGTAATGGATATGAGAGGCAACACATACACATACACATAATAACGTTGACTCTTATTTAATTTAAATTAGTTAAAAGTGGGTATTTAGTTGTAGAATACTAACCGGTGCTTGAGTTGGAATTCCTTGTGATTGTTGCCGGACCAACGTCGCCATTTGAACCATTGCTGCCTCCAGACGTGCCACTGTTGCCTTCAGCTGATCAACATCGTCCTGTGTGGGCCCGACCCCAGTGGAAGAACATGTACGAGAACCGAAGATGCTGGTGGGTGTTGGTCCTAGCCCCATCCCACGCACACGACCGGGACGCTCGCGTCCCCTCAATGCAGAGAGAACTTGACACGTAGCGTCAATGGATCGGCAGAAGAAGAAGATGACATTTCCTCAATCTTCTTTCTGACATCTTTCTGCAAAAGATAATAAAGACAAGTTTAATTTTCAAAATTATTTTATTGAAAAGATTAAATACCAAATTGAAATTAAAGCTTTTTATTTACCACAATATCGGCTGCTATGTCATCCCTAAATTTTCCATCCTTACCCATGTGGGTAGTTTCAAAAAAAAATCTACATCGCCAATCTTCTCTCCCTCATTTGATGCTTCCTATATACAAGTTCAGTATTTAGAACTATAATAAAATACTTCAAATAAAATGAATTGGATGTCTTAGTTATAAAATCGAAATTTATTATCCCTATTCTCTTATAATAAAATGTTTTCAATTTATTTTTTTCAGAAAGTTCCTAAAGATTTTATTATACTACATTTTCCATTTCTTTTGCATGCATTTCCTTAAAAACATATTTGTGTCTTTGTGTTTGTATTGATTAGTGTTATAAATCCTTATGGTCAGTTGTATCAATGGGCATCCAAATCAGTGATGGACACTGTTGATCTATAACTATATAACTATAATAAAAATACTTCAAAAAATATATCATCAGTAAAATGCAACTATAATAAAAAGACTTCAAAAAAAATTTGAAGCGTAGTTTACCAGCTCATCTCGAATTACCGCAAAGCTGGTGCTTCCAGTAGTGTGCTTCAGTTTCAACATCTTTTGACTTTTTATGCCGATGTCAGCCTTTCTCTGTTAATGATTATAATTCGCAACATCAATGAAAATATATCATCAATAAAATACAAAAGAAAGAAAGTTGCGTTAGTATATACCTTTCCCGTTTCACTTCTCCAAAAATTGACAAGAAATTGTCAATCTTGTGGTGTCACACCTACGGGAACCCCCCTCGCATTCTCAGCCTCGGTCCTCTCTGGCACATAGTACTTTTCTTTTAGGAAGCTCTTGTAGTCCCTCCATTTCTTATAGACCGATTTATCCACCCATCCGTTAACAACATCAGCGCAAGAAAATTTTTGCTACAAAATAACATTAATCATATATATATATATATATATATATATATATATATATATATATATATATATACAGAAAAATGTAGTTATTTATGATATAAACATTTCCTATGATATATCATATCATATATAAAAAATATAAAAGGGAGCAGGGTAACAGTAAACCTGATCATCCATGCACATTGTTCTTTAAATTCACATGTATAAGAACATTTTTAACACTCCAAGATTCTGGAAGCAAGGATTTGTTACTTCCAAGAATATACTTTCTAAGCCTAGTAACATATCCAATAGTTCATACACCATGACAATTCTTACATTCAAAGATAGAATCTGTTAAAATATGTGGAAAACAAAAACCATGTTAAATATGCATTTGGCGTGCATGATCTTCAAATAGAAGTAGATTCGCTTCATGGACAAGCACATGCAGGTAAAACATTATATCAACAAAACATTATGTATGCAGTAGAGATCGTTTACTTGATTGAACATGTTATATCAGCAAAACATTATGCGTGCCTTCTTTACTCATGCAAAAATGAACATGTTATATCCCAATGTATGCTCAGAACCTCTAAAATCATATTTGCTCTGTGAGGAATTAGATTCACAAAAACAACTATGTGAACAACCATGATTAGTATCTAGTTTTCTACGTGGGTACAAAATTTTCCCAAATATTTCAGCACACAATACAAATTTTCCCAAATCTTCTCATAATTAAGTAGCAAATCCTGATATCATAAGCAGGTCCAGTATTTAATCACATAATTAGGTCTAGTATAAACTTAGTAATAGCAAATCCTAGTACCAAAATTAGGTCTAGTATAAACATAGGAATTGGAAATTCTGATACCGAAATTAGGTCAAGTTTAAATAGAGTAATAAAAAATTCCTGATACCAAAATTAAATATACTTCTCAGAATTAAAACTGTTTACAGAACATTATAAAAACTGTAAAAATTCCTTGCACTCCACGATCCCCAAAACCACCAGGAACCAAAATGCAAGAACAACTCTGGCATATTGTTATATAACCAACTAAGTGAGCTTAAATAATGAAAACAATAAGATGTACCAGAGTTATCGTATGCGCACCACAACCTAAATGTTCAACAACCTAAATGTTTAAATAATGAAAACTGTTTACAGAACATTACATGTTTATTGTACAAAGCTACATGGAATACTGGCCTGCTTCAACAACCTAAATGTTCTACCCCAGAAAAGTTTTACCAAAACAACTACAACTTTAAATTTTTTGAGCCGTTACAGACTAATTTGTACAAAACAAAATATTTTCTTAACTATAGCCTCACCTTTATTACTGATAAATAGGCATCTGACAGGCCTGTATACTTTCCAACCATAGCGATCTTAACCTGCAAAATCAGTATTTTTTCCCAAGCATTAATTGGAAACACAAATGTATGAACAGAAAGAAAAGAAAAAAGTTCGAAAAGTTAACGGTAGCACTAACAGAGACAGTGAGGTTATCATATGACTCTGCCATTTTTGTCCATGCTTGGAAATCTGGGGAAGACGAGATGCTGAAATAAGGTTACATAATCAGCTCCCGGGAAATAGATGGACTTCTACGAATAGTATAATAGAAGAGAAAAACCAAATGTAAATCTTACCTGATACAGTTCAACTGTTTTAGTATAGCTTCATGAGCATTTTGGTTCTGGATGGAGATATGAAGATCAGATCAGACTCTGAAACTAAACTTTTGAAATTACCCTAACTTTAACCCAAAACCTAATACTGAAGAATGCACGAAAATGATATGACGACTTAAACCATTCCATTTGATCATCAAGATAGTAAAAGTTAGAAGGAACTCACCCGAAGTAGTAGTGGAATATGCCAAATGTTAGGAACATCATGAATATTGAGAATGTTAGCGACCTGGAGGAACAAGCAGAACGACCTGGAGGAACAAGCAGAATTCCAAGACTAAGTGCGCAAACATTGACGAGCCATGAGCACTTTAAAGCATATATACTCACCGGAACACGAAAAATTTTGAAAGCTTCTCCTTTGTACTCTCCAATAAAGGCTGCGAAAAAAATTGTGAAAAATATGTTAATGTTGGAGTTCCAATAGTATTTGCATCAAACGATCATACAGATAAGTGCAAAGGAAAATATAGTCATAATATCAGAACCATAAAGTTATGTAGCTGACATGTACTGCAAGACATCATCTCAAATAATAATTTGTTATATAGCAACCAATTACGATACGAAACTTGCACATAGAATAGTTTTAATAAAATTAAAATTAAAAAGGTTTAGTGATTCTAATCCTACCTATTCACAATATAAATAAATTAAATTGTACATCAATCTGTACAGCAAGAGTAATTTAAACATAATAACAGTAACAACAACAACAACAACAACAATAACAATGGTAACAATAATAGTAATATAATAATAACATAATTTCGCTACAAATAAAGAGACTTACTCCTCTTCAGGTTTTATAGATTGCATAGTAAACTAGCTTTTTCATTTCCAGTAATGCTTTCTTTTCTTCAAGTGTAATATTTTCGGCTACCAAATCATCAAATGAATACTTTAAAAACCTAATATCAGAAGACAGAGTACTCACCATGAAAAGAACATACAAAGTACAATGTTTTTACAAACATGCTACTATGTTAGTATCTTATATAATAAAGATAAAGAACAAATAATCAAGATCACCTTAATCTAGAACAAATAATCAAGATCACCTTAATCTAAAATAATTTTGAACTTATGTGTAACAACCCGAAAAATAGCGTATGGCTATTTTGCATCGTAATCTGTGCGCAATTGAAAATTGCACACGACTATGTATTTTCCGATAATAATTATTTTAATTGAGAAATATAAGATATATTGTCTACTTTATTTTATTATTATTATTTTCGAAAAGGAAATTATTTTATACGGATTATTACAAAGTAGTTTTACTGTATTTTGTATTGTTTGGAATTATTAAAGTAGAGAGTTGGGCTTTATTTGAAATGTATTAAGGCTAGGGGGCTTATACGAAATATTCCCTTAGATAATTATCCATCTATTATTATTTATTCCCCTATTTACAAAACCCCCCTCTCACCTTCTCCTTCCTTCTCATTTCTTCCCTTCTTCTTCTTCCCGTTCGTTCCCAAACCGACCCAAAAGAACCCCCCCGGCCTCTTTCTCCTCTCCCTTTCTCCCTCTCCCGTCCACGCCAGCGAAGGAAACAAACCCCGACCACCCACTCCCGTTCCTTCTTCTTCTTCTTCCCTTCTCCTTCTCCGATCTGTTCTTCCCCATCCCAAACCCAAAAGAACCCCCACACCCCCTGGCCTCCTCCTCCTCCCTTCTCCTTCTCCGTTCGCTTCCAACCAACGGAAAACCCATCCCTCCTCCATCTTCTTCCTTCTCCTTCTTCTCCTTCCTTCCATTCCATCCCGATCGAAAGAACCCACGAACCCATCGCCGATCGATTCTTTCCCCCACCTCAAATCCACCCCTTTTTCTCCATGGATTCCAAATTAAAGTGAAGGGTAGACTAATGGAGGGATTCTCTACATCATAGTAGCGTCGGATTTTCGATTGGATTTCGGGGAGGATATATTCGCGACTTCGGATGTGGGATGGCATGGTGACGCTTCGAACCTTCACGAAATGTGGTGAGTTAGTTTAATTATATATATTTTTGTGGGTTGATGAATATGTGAGTATGATTATGCTAAATATATGTTTACTGTTATGATAAAATCTTAGGCGGTTTTGGAGCAATCGTGGTTTAATTCAGCCAAATGAAGTTTTAATTTAAAATACGAAAAGTTCTTATTGGTTAAAAGTATGTGGTAAATTAGTGTGTATGTGGCGAGTTGATGGGATTTTAAATATTCAGTGTGATGGTGATGTATTGTGTAGATATACATACATGGCGTTGTGATGTATATGTGAATTATTAGCTTGTGAGAACGTTTGGAGAATTTGGATTATTATTGTACGATAAGTGGAATGCTAAGAAGGATAGTTGTATGGTAAAGAACAACTCCTTTTTTTATATGAGCTTGTTAAGAAGCATGTTTATGAGGGTAAGTTGGGAAATTCTTGCTCTGAAATGGTTAAGAATTTGGGAAATTGACCAACTAGAGAGTCGCAGTAGGGAGTCATAGCTTTCTAACCCATCTGGGGTTTTGTAATTCCAGTTTATAGGTTGAGAGTTATGATTTTCCAAAGACGGAACAGACCCAATCTTAGTTAAAGTATTATTGGTTAAGAAAACCAGTTCTCTTTGTTTGTACACCTGATGGAACTTGTGTTTTCGAGAACTCAAATGATAGAGTTTGAAAGAGTCAAATTAAGAAGTCGAAATAGACACTCCCACCTTCCTATAGGACCCGGAATCGAGAATTTCCGATGAGTGAGCAAACTCTTATGATATTAGAAAGGTGCAGTGAGTACAAGAAGAATGTACTATTGAGAGTACATGAGGTTTTATAGTATCAAGTAATTTCGTATCGAGTGTTGGAAGTTATGGACGTGCAAGCTAGTGACCTGTTGATTAGACTAAACTTCAAGTTTAAGTTGATTGCAGAACGGTGGGACCGTTGACTGCCATACGGTGGGACCATATATATTTATCATCACAGCTGTTGACTGCAGAATGGTGGGACTGTTGTCTGCCATACGATGGGATCGTATATATTTATCGTCACGGCTGTTGACTACAGAACGGTGGGACCGTTGACTGCCATACGGTGGGACCGTATATATTTATCGTCACGGCTGTTGACTGCAGAACGGTGGGACCGTTGATTGCCATACGGTGGGACCGTATATATTTATCGTCACGGCTGTTGACTGCAGAACGGTGGGACCATTGTCTGCCATACGGTGGGACCGTATATATTTATCGTCACGGCTATTGACTGCAGAACGGTGGGACCGTTGACTGCCATACGGTGGGACCGTTTATATTTATCGTCACGGCTGTTGACTGCAGAACGGTGGGACCGTTGACTGCCATACGGTGGGACCATATATATTTATCGTCACGGCTGTTGACTGCAGAACGGTGGGACCATTGTCTGCCATACGGTGGACCGTATATATTTATCGTCACGGCTGTTGACTACAGAACGATGGGACCGTATATATTTATCATCACGGCTGTTGACTGCAGAACGGTGGGACCGTTGACTGCCATGCGGTGGGACCGTATATATTTATCGTCACGGCTGTTGACTGCAGAACGGTGGGACCGTTGACTGCCATACGGTGGGACCGTATATATTTATCGTCACGGCTGTTGACTGCAGAACGGTGGGACCATTGTCTGCCATACGGTGGACCGTATATATTTATTGTCACAGTTGTTGACTGCAGAACGGTGGGACCGTATATCTTTATTGTCACAGCTATTGACTGCAGAACGGTGGGACCGTTAACTGCAACCTCATTGCCATGATCTATTGGGAACAGGAAGTGGATCGAATTAGAATGCATTGCATAGCGAGGGTTCAAATCCCTAAACTTAGAGACAACGGCTTGATTTGGAAAGTATGTAGTATGGGATGCATACATTTCCTAAGTCTCGCTTGCATCGGACTAAGTATGTTGGCTTGACCTGGGTCACATGTAGTATGGGATGCATGTGCATCCAGAATCTTGCTGACATTAGATTAAGTGCATCTGTTCTATATTCTGTATTGTTGCATTAGACCCAGGTCATGGCATACACAAACACTAGGAAATTATGATACACGTTTATTTTTCATTTAAGATGAAGTATGAGTGTGGAAGTGATGTATTGCGAGACGTGATGATATACGTTGTAAGAAATGAATGAATGCGGTGTTATGTGATATGAGATTGGGAAAGAAGATAAGTCGTGAGTCTGTAATTGCAATGAATGGTAAATATGGGGCAGTTATGTGATAGTAGAGTATTTGTGAATGTAAAGCTTTATGAAAAAAAAATAAAGCTATAGGAATGGTTGCTTAAGGCGTAAAGTGATGGGCCTTAAGCGACAAATTGGAATGGTTTCCAAACTTATGATAAGTATGCTGTGAGCAAGTATTGATATGCATACAGGAAGTGACGCAGTGAGTATTTGATGTGAAATTCCATTTATGATATTTACATGTTCAGATTTATCTTGATACTCGTAAGTTCGTTCTGTTTACTTATAAAGTTTAATGTAGTTGCTTATTAATAAATTATACTCACACCAGAAATGGCTAACCCCTTAGTGTTTGGGGGGTTAGGGAGTCTTGAAATACCTAGGCCCCTACTGTTACAGGTCCTCAGCGGTGCAGAGGTGAGGTGTTGATTCATGGTTCTGTGGATGGAGCTTCATTTTACTATTTGTTGCTTAAAGGTTTAATTGGGTGAATAGTGAATTTTATGCTTTAAACTATAATTGTGATGTATAAGTATGTGGATGAGGATGGAGAGTAGAGTGTGGAGTGGCATGATTTGGTTTGGACCCGTACCCATCTCGTTGTGAAGTACCGGGCACTGTGGTAAGCTTTTACAAGTTATTTTCTAAAAACTTACTACGTTTTCAAAAGGATTTATGGTTTTTAATTGATAATTGATAAACCGTTATGAGTTTGGTCCCCAGAACATATATATATATTGCCTGTGTGATGATGCTCATTTTGGCCTGGGGAGCCCGTGATATTATTGCCTGTGATGTGAGCTATGAAATTTAGAGCAGAATTCCGTAAGCTTTTTGTGTTTCGGGGTAGAAATTACAGGGGAGAGTCTGCCGAAATTTTCCCTGAAACACAACTATCTTAGTTTATGGTTAAAGTGATATAGAAATTGGAAGAATTGAGTTTGGAGTCAAAAAGGAAAAAGGGCAGGCGCTACAGTTGGTATTACAAACTGATATTTGTAATTACTGCGTGGTAACTCTGTGTTGAATAAAAAGTTTTAAATTTCCAACATTTTGTGTACCGTGACTAATTGAAGGAAAGATCTTGGCATGTGTCACAGTTTCCCAGTTACGTGGGAATCGGGGCGCTACAGAGTGGTATCAGAGCTGACTTCAATTTACTGTCCAACACAGTAGGAAAATTAAACTTGAATGTCCTTTAGGAGTAGGATTTTAGCTAGTTGTAGATAGTTATAATTCATATTGTTGGCTCTTTCAACTTATGTTTTATAATTTTTCTATATCTGGACTGATTCTAGCATATGTGTTACCATCCTTTAAACACATGGATGATGTTCGAGGATGTCCTAACCGAGGAGGTGTTGATGGAAGAGAGTGGACCGATATCGCTGGAATTTCAATGATCTTGAGCGCAGAGCCTCAAGTGATTTCGCCGCCGCATGGACTGAGTGTGGATCAATGCACAGCGGCGACAACCAGCATACATCGGGAAATGAGGAAGCTTAGGAAGTACGTGATTAGGAAAGGTCGTCAAGCTAAGAAACTGGGTAATGCCTTCGGAGCTATATTAGAAGGCCTAGCAAAGGAGAAGAGACACCTTGATTCCAAGATTAGCCCGACTACAACATGAATGGGAGCAAATCCCAGAGACCACCAAGGTTGTAGCATGCAATCTTTGTGAGAGAGTCGGGCACAAGAAATTAGCCTATCCATGACTACAAGGGACAAGATCTGCACCAGTATCAGGGTTCAAGAACCAAGGTCAGAAGCAGAAGACTCAGAAAATGGAGGGCAAACTTGGAGGCACCAAGACAGGAAGTTGTTCCTATGTGGTGAGCAAGGTCATCTCAAGAACCAGTGTCCGAGGAAGGACGCTCAGATAGATAACCGTACATGTTACAAATGTGGAAGGATTGCTCATATCTGACCAGATTGTCTCCAGCTTCATAGGAGGGACAGCAGATCAACCCCAAGGATGAATAACAAAGGAAAAAAGCCTGTTCACCAAGGGTAAAGTTCGCACTTACTACCAGCAAGCTGTAGAAGACAGGAGTGCTAGTATCGGTATGTGCATACAGAACTGCAATTAATTTAGAAGTTGTATTTTTGGAATTTATTTTGGACTAAGAAGTAAGGTATGATGAAACACTTTCGTAACCAATTAGATTTATATATATATATATGGAATCCATACAACTATTTTGTTCAATTATGGTTCATCATATTCTTTTGTCTGAACTATTTTTCAAGAATTGAGTTGTGTGCGGGAGGCAACTCTAGATTTGGTTTGTTTGAGTACACCATCTGGAGCATCAGCTTCGAGCAAATTACAGGAGAGAATCCTGGAAGTTTGAAGTAATGATCGTAGGCCATGCCCTATTCTAAGGAGGGAGTGGCTACTGAACTGCAAAGGATCGAGATAAGTGGAGGATTGACCTCAGCCAAAGACCGTGAAAGAAAGCGAGAAGCTAGATGATGAGATCAAGCAAGCCAGTATTAGGGTGATTACTCAAGTTTGGAGCTTAATTTTGACACGATGGGAGCTGCAACTGAGTCCAAGGAAGCAAGTCAGAAGGCTTAGGCAGGAAATACAGGGATTGAAGCGCTGAAGCAACAGATTCTCCAAGATCAGCTTATGATTAAGCAGCCACTAGGAACACGCCAAGGAGGAAATCTTGCTCAGACAGAGGGCAATCGTGTTAACAATTCAGTAAGGTCACCAAGAGGAGCTGCTCAGGGACTGAAGCGGCAATGTGTGACTTCGTCCTTTCTAAGGAGGGAGTGGTCACCAACCAATAGAAGTCGTAATCAAGGAGTGAATCAAAATCACTTGTAAACAAGAATAGAGCAAGGCAATGCAGCCACTGTCTACTCTAGAGCAGGAGCAGAAGAATGTCAGCATCAAATTATTGGTGGGTCTGTCCAGAAGGCTGAAGGACAATAGTTCAACTTGGTAGGAGACCAGTTTTCAAGAATATCACTCGGGGAACTGGAGATGGTTTAGGAAAATATCTTGTGAACCATTGATGTTTGTGGTTGTCTTCCTCTCCACTAGCAGCGTTCTAAGGAGGGAGTGATGTAACAACCCGAAAAATAGCGTATGGCTATTTTGCATCGTAATCTGTGCGCAATTGAAAATTGCACACGATTATGTATTTTCCGATAATAATTATTTTAATTGAGAAATATAAGATATATTGTCTACTTTATTTTATTATTATTATTTTCGAAAAGGAAATTATTTTATACAGATTATTACAAAGTAGTTTTACTGTATTTTGTATTGTTTGGAATTATTAAAGTAGAGAGTTGGGCTTTATTTGAAATGTATTAAGGCTAGGGGGCTTATACGAAATATTCCCTTAGATAATTATCCATCTATTATTATTTATTCCCCTATTTACAAAACCCCCCTACCACCTTCTCCTTCCTTCTCATTTCTTCCATTCTTCTTCTTCCCGTTCGTTCCCAAACCGACCCAAAAGAACCCCCCCGGCCTCTTTCTCCTCTCCCTTCCTCCCTCTCCCGTCCACGCCAGCGAAGGAAACGAACCCTGACCACCCACTCCCGTTCCTTCTTCTTCTTCTTCCCTTCTCCTTCTCCGATCTGTTCTTCCCCATCCCGAACCCAAAAGAACCCCCACACCCCCCGACCTCCTCCTCCTCCCTTCTCCTTCTCCGTTCGCTTCCAACCAATGAAAAACCCATCCCTCCTCCATCTTCTTCCTTCTCCTTCTTCTCCTTCCTTCCATTCCATCCCGATCGAAAGAACCCACGAACCCATCGCCGATCGATTCTTTCCCCCACCTCAAATCCACCCCTTTTTCTCCATGGATTCCAAATTAAAGTGAAGGGTAGACTAATGGAGGGATTCTCTACATCATAGTAGCGTCGGATTTTCGATTGGATTTCGGGGAGGATATATTCGTGACTTCGGATGTGGGATGGCATGGTGACGCTTCGAACCTTCGCGAAATGTGGTGAGTTAGTTTAATTATATATATTTTTGTGGGTTGATGAATATGTGAGTATGATTATGCTAAATATATGTTTACTGTTATGATAAAATCTTAGGCAGTTTTGGAGCAATCCTGGTTTAATTCAGCCAAATGAAGTTTTAATTTAAAATACGGGAAGTTCTTATTGGTTAAAAGTATGTGGTAAATTGGTGTGTATGTGGCGAGTTGATGGGATTTTAAATATTCAGTGTGATGGTGATATATTGTGTAGATATACATACATGGCGTTGTGATGTATATGTGAATTCTTAGCTTGTGGGAACGTTTGGAGAATTTGGATTATCATTGTACGATAAGTGGAATGCTAAGAAGGATTGTTGTATGGTAAAGAACAACTCCTTTTTTTATATGAGCTTGTTAAGAAGCATGTTTATGAGGGTAAGTTGGGAAATTCTTGCTCTGAAATGGTTAAGAATTTGGGAAATTGACCAACTAGAGAGTCGCAGTAGGGAGTCATAGCTTTCTAACCCATCTGGGGTTTTGTAATTCCAGTTTATAGGTTGAGAGTTATGATTTTCCAAAGACGGAACAGACCCAATCTTAGCTAAAGTATTATTGGTTAAGAAAACCAGTTCTCTTTGTTTGTACACCTGATGGAACTTGTGTTTTCGAGAACTCAAATGATAGAGTTTGAAAGAGTCAAATTAAGAAGTCGAAATAGACACTCCCACCTTCCTATAGGACCCGGAATCGAGAATTTCCGATGAGTGAGCAAACTCTTATGATATTGGAAAGGTGCAGTGAGTGCAAGAAGAATGTACTATTGAGAGTACATGAGGTTTTATAGTATCAAGTAATTTCGTATCGAGTGTTGGAAGTTATGGACGTGCAAGCTAGTGACTTGTTGATTAGACTAAACTTCAAGTTTAAGTTGATTGCAGAACGGTGGAACCGTTGACTGCTATACGGTGGGACCGTATATATTTATCGTCACAGCTGTTGACTGCAGAACGGTGGGACTGTTGTCTACCATACGATGGGACCGTATATATTTATCGTCACGGCTGTTGACTGCAGAACGGTGGGACCGTTGACTGCCATACGGTGGGACCGTATATATTTATCGTCACGGCTGTTGACTGCAGAACGGTGGGACTGTTGATTGCCATACGGTGGGACCGTATATATTTATCGTCACGGCTGTTGACTGCAGAACGGTGGGACCGTTGTCTGCTATACGGTGGGACCGTGTATATTTATTGTCACGGCTGTTGACTGCAGAACGGTGGGACCGTTGATTGCCATACGGTGGGACCATATATATTTATCGTCACGGCTGTTGACTGCAGAACAGTGGGACTATTGACTGCCATACGGTGGGACCGTATATATTTATCGTCACGGCTATTGACTGCAGAACGGTGGGACCGTTGTCTGCCATACGGTGGACCGTATATATTTATCGTCACAGCTGTTGACTGCAGAATGGTGGGACCGTTGTCTGCCATACGGTGGGACCGTATATATTTATCGTCACGGCTGTTGACTGCAGAACGGTGGGACCGTTGTCTGCCATACGGTGGGACAGTATATATTTATCGTCACGGCTGTTGACTGCAGAACGGTGGGACCGTTGACTGCCCTACGGTGGGACCGTATATATTTATCGTCACGGCTGTTGACTGCAGAACGGTGGGACCGTTGTCTGCCATACGGTGGACCGTATATATTTATCGTCACGGCTGTTGACTGCAGAACGGTGGGACCGTTGACTACCATACAGTGGGACCGTATATCTTTATTATCACGGCTGTTGACTGCAGAACGGTGGGACCGTTAACTGCAACCTCATTGCCACGATCTATCGGGAACAGGAAGTGGATCGAATTAGAATGCATTGCATAGTGAGGGTTCGAATCCCTAAACTTGGAGACAACGGCTTGATTTGGAAAGTATGTAGTATGGGATGCATACATTTCCTAAGTCTCGCTTGGATCAGACTAAGTATGTTGGCTTGACCTGGGTCACATGTAGTATGGGATGCATGTGCATCCAGAATCTTGCTGACATTAGATTAAGTGCATCTGTTCTATATTCTGTATTGTTGCATTAAACCCAGGTCATGGCATACACAAACACTAGGAAATTAGGATACACGTTTATTTTCCATTTAAGATGAAGTATGAGTGTGGAAGTGATGTATTGCGAGACATGATGATATACGTTGTAAGAAATGAATGAATGCGGTGTTATGTGATATGAGATTGGGAAAGAAGATAAGTCGTGAGTCTGTAATTGCAATGAATGGTAAATATGGGGCAGTTATGTGATAGTAGAGTATTTGTGAATGTAAAGCTTTATGAAAAAAAAATAAATCTATAGGAATGGTTGCTTAAGGCGTAAAGTGATGGGCCTTAAGCGACAAATTGGAATGGTTTCCAAACTTATGATAAGTATGCTGTGAGCAAGTATTGATATGCATACAGGAAGTGACGCAGTGAGTATTTGATGTGAAATTCCATTTATGATATTTACATGTTCAGGTTTATCTTGATGCTCGTAAGTTCATTCTGTTTACTTATAAAGTTTAATGTAGTTGCTTATTAATAAATTATACTCACACCAGAAATGGCTAACCCCTTAGTGTTTGGGGGGTTAGGGAGCCTTGGACTACCTAGGCCCCTACTGTTACAGGTCCTCAGCGGTGCAGAGGTGAGGTGTTGATTCATGGTTCTGTGGATGGAGCTTCATTTTACTATTTGTTGCTTAAAGGTTTAATTGGGTGAATAGTGAATTTTATGCTTTAAACTATAATTGTGATGTATAAGTATGTGGATGAGGATGGAGAGTAGAGTGTGTAGTGGCATGATATGGTTTGGACCCGTACCCATCTCGTTGTGGAGTACCGGGCACTGTGGTAAGCTTTTACAAGTTATTTTCTAAAGACTTACTACGTTTTCAAAAGGATTTATGGTTTTTAATTGATAATTGATAAACTGTTATGAGTTTTGTCTCCAGAGCATATATATATATATATATATATATATATATATATATATATTGCCTGTGTGATGATGCTCATTTTGGCCTGGGGAGCCCGTGATATAATTGCCTGTGATGTGAGATACGGAATTTAGAGCAGAATTCCGTAAGCTTTTTGTGTTTCGGAGTAGAAATTACAGGGGAGACTGCCGAAATTTTTCCTGAAACACAACTATCTTAGTTTATGGTTAAAGTGATATAGAAATTGGAAGAATTGAGTTTGGAGTCAAAAAGGAAAAAGGGCAGGTGCTACAGTTGGTATTACAAACTGATATTTGTAATTACTGCGTGGTAACTCTGTGTTGAATAAAAAGTTTTAAATTTCCAGCATTTTGTGTATCGTGACTAATTGAAGGAAAGATCTTGGCATGTGTCACGGTTTCCCAGTTATGTGGGAATCGGGGCGTTACAGACCATCTGTAACGCCCCGCACTCAGCCTGTACGCACATAATTAACTAAATTCTAGCCACGCCCACCACAAGCTGCCTCAAAAGGGTGTCCGGACAGTTGGGTACCTTTATCGTTGGCCATTCCTAATATATTCTCTCCTTTTCTCCTTATTCCATCCGATATGGGATAATATTTCCCCTAAGTCAACCCCCGGTCAAACATACACACATCCTTCTCATTTATTCCATCATTTAATCACACTTCCTTAAGCCCCATAGATCATCACCTAGGCCCATCACACCTTCAATTCCCATAGGATCATCCTATAGTCCACCAATCATCCACTCATCCTTTCCTTTCTTTCTTTTTTTTCTATACGTCATCACTCATCCTTCCATTCTTTTCTTTCTTATACTTTATATATACTAGTATATATACTTTTTCTAGAAATACGGGGTCTCACATTCACCCCCTTTTAAGAATTCAGCGTCCTCGCTGAATACGGGACGTGCAATCTAGTACAGGATCGCCTTTCTAGTCTAATGTAGACTTGTCTCCTAATCGCTACCCTCCCAGGGTCTTACGCATCTCATACACACATATTGCGTCCCACGCACTTCCTATATACAAGTCCTACATTCGATGTCGAAAGTTGGCTCTGATACCATCTGTAACGCCCCGCACTCAGCCCGTACGCACACAATTAACTAAATTCTAGCCACGCCCACCACAGGCTGCCTCAAAAGGGTGTCCGGACAGTTGGGTACCTTTATCCTTGGCCATTCCTAATATATTCTCTCCTTTTCTCCTTATTCCATCCGATATGGGATAATATTTCCCCTAAGTCAACCCCCGGTCAAACATACACACATCCTTCTCATTTATTCCATCATTTAATCACACTTCCTTAAGCCCCATAGATCATCACCTAGGCCCATCACACCTTCAATTCCCATAGGATCATCCTATAGTCCACCAATCATCCACTCATTCTTTCCTTTCTTTCTTTTTTTTCTACATGTCATCACTCATCCTTCCATTCTTTTCTTTCTTATACTTTATATATACTAGTATATATACTTTTTCTAGAAATACGGGGTCTCACATTATGATACAAAAGATAATGAACAGATAATCAAGCATTGTCTCTACTATTAAGTACTCTTGAAAAAAACTACTTTTGATGCTTATACCTTAGCTGAGCGGCATGCTAGTAGGTCAGGAGTCAAACCCAATGGCCTTAGTTCCCTCACACTGTGTTGTGTTGGCTTGGTTTTCTGCAAAATGAAAAAGGTATTGAAAGATTAAATCTACAAATATCTATTGATCAAACAAAATTCGAAGATTCTTTAATATAAGATTTTTTTGGGAAGATTATATGTACTTCTTAATATTCACATTATGATAAATTATAATTTACAATCCCTATTTATGATCAAATGTGCATGCAAGAATATTTACTTGCTCACCAACTACACCCAATACTGGTACAAGGCTCACTTGAATGTGGCAGAAATTTTCTTTACCAGAAGAAGAAATAAGAAACCATTATAAAAGACAATATCAAGATAACATGTATAGAAAAAAGTATGATATGGTGAAAAAAAGTGTTTACAGATGCAATGAATGCTACAAAAGCAAATAGATCATTGTTCGAAAATGACATAATTCATTAATATTTTGATTTGAAATAAAAATAAAGAAACAAGGGAATACTATGATTCCTAAATGTATGTGTGGGGAGAGAGCAAATGCAACCCATTTAGACCTAATGCTGAGCAGTTTAAATAGCAAGCCACTCCATACCTCTTGAAAGAGGTTTAGAAATTACAGCCAAAGATGAAATAAATCTTGCTTATTTTCTTTCATTCTTTTTTGAAGAAAAAAATGAATCTTACTTTTTTATCTTATTCGAATATGTATTTCAGTAGCAATATGGTTTTAAGAAAGAGCAAATGCTACCCATTTATACCTAATGTTGAGCAATTAAATGGCTAGATATACATGTTGCTAAATATCTACACTCGGTTAAATCTTTAGTTTTCTTTCTTAATTCTTCTATCAGGTGTCCAAGTGGATACTGTTGAATGGGTGAAACATGTTAGAGTACTCATTGCAATGATTAAATGGAGAAACTAATCCTGGTTTCTTCATTAGGCTCCTTCCTGAGCAAGCTCACAATAGTGATTTTGCATATAGAAACTCCTAATATTTCCAATAGTATATAAATTATAGGTTGATACCCTGTTCCTAAACTGACTTTCAAACCAAGGTCTAGAACAACAGATGTGCACAGGATTAAGTTTCAAACCTATAAACATTTAGTTTTTGAAATTATACTACAGGCATGAGCATACTCATAACAAATGTAAATGCAACTAAATGCAACCAAGTCTGTCGAAATCTTTAAAAACTATCATATGAAAAAAAAAACCTCTGTTATAATTTATGATCTTATTTTCTCTTTGTTTAGATTTTTTCCCCCTAAAATGAAGGTTCAAATCAATGTGGTCGAGAGCATAGGGCTGCAAAATTTGGATTGTCAAACTAATGTCTTATAGATTTTGTAAGAAAGTTTCAGTTTTTCTGAATAAACAAGATTGAATACAGGATACCAGTCAAAAAAAAAAGATTGAATACAAGATAATAAACAAGATAATAAACAAGATTGAATAATAACTATACCGAAATTATCATACAAGATAATAAACAAGATTGAATAATAACAGTACCGAAATTAGACGATGGATAAGGGCACTGGCAATGGCAAGGGCAAGGGCAAGGGCGGGCGGTAGCGATGGAAAAGGGCAGTCGAAGAGCGCTGACAACGGCAAGGGCGGCGGCGATGGGTTAGGGCAGTCGAAGGATGTGCGGTGAAGGAGGAGCGGTGAAGGAGGAGCGGCGAGGGTGGTGCGCGCGAGGGAGGTGAGGCGGTGAGTGGGGAGGGGATTAGGTGAGGCGCGCGAGGGAGGTGAGGCACGCGAGGGAGGCGGTGAGAAACGCGGTTGGGTTTAGAGGGGGATTAGATTATGATATGGCTAAAAATGGGGTTAAATCGGAACCGTCCAGATTGGGCACGAATCTTGAAGCTCGGGGGTAAAATGGTAATTTCACATACAAGTGGATCCGAAGCGGGTACTGGGTCTCCTATACACAAGACCCAATAACTCACAAGCGGATCCACACCGATTGGGTACGGGTCCCGACCCGCGGCGAGCCTAGACCAACAAGAGACAAATCAGGGCCACTGATTTGACCAAGTCAACGGGCCTGATTTGCTCTCACCGGGAATCAGGGATTAGTTTCCTAAACAGACTGTGAGGATTTTACTCCTGGCAGTTACACAGGGAATCAAGTCTCTAATCACTCCCCTGGCGACTATAAATACCTCCCCTCTACCACTGTGACCAGGTAATCACGCTTTTTCCACCTTAAGCTCTTTCTTTAAATCACCACTGGTTACTGACAAGAGCGTCGGAGGGTGCGTCGCCGGAATCAACCCCGGTGTCTCGCACTTCCTTGCAGGTTGCGACAGGAATTGGAAGGCTTGGATCAGCTGTTCAGGTTTTCTCGAACTCACAAATCTTATCTGTTTACCCCCACACCGAAATCAGCGGTAACAGATTGGCGCCGTCTGTGGGAAACTCCACACGAACAGCCTCAGCCTCTTCCATGTCGTCCCCTCCAACCATGCCTCCAAAGAAGGTCAGATCTAGAGGGTCCAACCGCGGGCCTAATCCCGCCAATCCTACGGAGGAAGCCCCTCTCAATCCGATTCCACAGCCCGAACTTCCTCCACCAGCCCAACAGGGCCAACCTCCTCTTCCCAAATAGCAACCCACCAACGGCCCTTCCGGCCATAACGGTCGGAGACAGAAGCAGCCCCTCGACCCGGACCATGTCTCGGTTCGTAATGAATCCTCGGATTCAATGGCTTCTCATCACCCCGACCTCCGCAACACAATCCTGAACCGCCAAAAAGATGAGGACCTCCGCACCCACCTTGATGAGAGGCGGGCCCGAGAGGGAGCCTCCCGCCAGCATTAGGGGGATCGGTCCCCTCACCGCCGAGACGGCAGAAGGTCTCCGGAACGCAGGGGCCGAGCGACATCTCCCGAGCGCCGAAGGAGGAGGCCGCATTCCCCCACGGATCGGTATCATCGGAGGAACAATGAGGCACCTATCACTCGTGCCGAGTTCCTACAATTTCAAGACACCGTGCTGCAGGCCCTCAACCTTCGGCAGAACAACCAAAATACCCAGAGGGTTCCGACACCCCCGTGGGTACCCAGTCCTCGCCGCCGATCCCGAAGTCCTTTCCCGGCTCCCAGTCGCCAGCAGCAGCACTAAAGTCCCCGCCGATCCCAGGACTACCGGCGCCGCAGTCCCTGCTCCCCTTCCTATGAAGAAGAGTCCGGGGGATCATATGATTACCAGCGGAGGGACGATGCCCTCAACCGCCGTCTCCACGAGGTGGAAAGGCGCATTGGTCGCATGGACAGAGAAGAGGAGTCCAGAGCAGGGACCGTCCGACCCAGCAGACCCCCTTTCTCTCGGACGATCATGGAGGCCCCCATACCGAGGGGTTTCAAACCTTTGCAGTTTGAAACGTACTCAGGGGAGTTCGACCCAGTTGATCACGTCGAAAGCTTCAAGACATTAATGCTGATCCATCAAGCTTCCAACGCCATGCTCTGCAAGATCTTCCCCGCCACCCTCCGGGGGTCGGCTCGGGAGTGGTACTCCAGGCTCGCCCCCTCTTCCATCTTCTCGTTCGAGCAGTTCGAGGCGCTGTTCATTACTCACTTTGTGAGTAGCAGGCGAGCCGAGAAGACGAGCCTCTCCCTTCTCAACCTGCGGCAAGAAAGGGGAGAGAAGCTGAGGGACTACGTGAAGAGATTCACCGCAGAGGTCAGGTCTATCGCCTCCCTAGACCAGTCTGTGGCGACTGTTGCGTTCCAGTCGAACGTTCTCAACTCCAACCTCCGGTTGTCCCTTGCCAAGAAGTCCCCACACAACTTTGCTGACCTTCTCCTGAGGTGCGAGAAGTACATCCGGGCGGAAGAGGCCGAGTGCCTCCCGAACTTCGGAGGATCGGCCTCCGGATCGAAGAGGAAGGCGACCGAGGGGGAGGGATCGAAGAAGATGCAGAAGGACAACGGCGGTCAGCGCCGTCCTCCCCCTAGGTTCGAGAAGTTCACTCCCCTTACCACGAATGTCTCCACCATCCTGATGGAAGTGGAGAAGGAGGGGGTCATCCCTCCAGCTCCGAGGATGAACACCCCGTCTAAGAGGAGGAACAAGGAGAAATTTTGCCGTTACCATAGGGACCACGGCCATGACACCAACGACTGCCGGGCGTTAAAAAATGAAATAGAGGCCCTCATCCAGAGGGGGCAACTGGCCAAATTGTTAAGGCAAGCGATCGGGCGGATCGCGGCACTCTTCCGCCTCGGGGGGCTAACAAACGCTCCGAACGGCGCGAGGAAACGCCCGAGTTTGAGGAATAACGGGTCCTGCACCTCATCTACGGAGGGCCTATGGGGGGTTCCTCCAATTCCTCTCGGAAGGCCTTCGTCCGAGAGGTCAACTCAGTTCACAGCGCCCCTCCTCCCAGAGGCCTCAGAGTCCCGGTGACCTTCTCTGATGAAGACCTCGAAGGGGTCCGGACTCCCCACTGTGACGCCCTCGTCATTGACCTTCGCATGGCAAACTTCAAGGTGCAGAGGGTCCTAGTAGATAACGGGAGCTCGGTGAACATCCTCTTTCTCTCGGCCTTCCGAGGTCTGCAGCTGTCTCGGGACCGTCTCAAACCGACCGGTTACACACTCCACGGGTTCACGGGGGTCCCAGTAACTGTCGAGGGGGTGATAACCCTAGACGTGACTGCTGGAAACACCCCTACTACCCGGACCGAGCTGATGGACTTCATGGTCGTCGACGTCCCGGCAGCGTATAATGTCATCCTAGGCCGACCCGGCCTAGCTGCCCTGGAAGCTGTCCCCTCAGCATACCACCTTAAAATGAAGTTCCCCACTCGGTCGGGAGTAGGGGAAGTCAGGGGAAGTCAAGAGACGGCTCGGAAGTGCTACATGACTTCCACTGGGGGACCGGTGCTCTCCCTCGAGACACTGGAAATCCCCGAGCCGAAAGTCCGACCCACGTCCGAGCCGGCGGACGAGTTAGAAGAAGTGCTCTTCTCGGACGAGGACCCGAGCCGGAAGTTCCTCATCAGCAAGTCACTACCGACTGCGCTGTGCTCTGACTTGGTCAAATGCATCCGGGATAACCGCGACCTATTTGCCTGGTCAGCTGCGGATATGCCCGACATCTCCGAGGAGTTGCTAGTCCACCGCCTAAGTGTCGAACCGGGGTGCAATCCGGTTCAGCAGAAGAGACGTAAGTTCGCTCCTGAGCGACAGCAGGCCATCAAGGAGGAGGTGGATAAACTTTTGAAGGCTAAGTTCATACAGGAGGTAAACTACCCCGAGTGGCTCTCCAATGTTGTAATGGTCAAGAAGTCCAACGGCTCTTGGAGAATATGCATCGACTTCACCGACCTGAACAAGGCGTGTCCGAAGGGCCCATTCCCTCTTCCGAACATCGACACCCTCATTGATGCCACCTCGGGCCATGAGCTCCTCAGCTTCATGGATGCCTTCTCCGGCTATAATCAAATCCGAATGTTCTCCCCGAACATTCCGAAGACCTCCTTCATCACCGACCAGGGCCTTTACTGCTACCGGGTCATGCCGTTCGGGTTGAAGAACGCGGGCGCCACCTATCAGCGCCTCGTCAACAAGGTCTTCCAGAGCCAAATCGGCCGGAATATGGAGGTGTACGTTGACGACATGCTCGTAAAGTGCATCCGAGGCACTGATCACATGGCCGACCTCCAGGAGGCCTTCGGCGTGTTGAGGAGGCACAACATGCAGCTGAACCCGAACAAGTGTGCGTTCGGGGTCTCTTCGGGAAAGTTCCTCGGCTTCATGGTGAGCCAGCGAGGGATCGAAGCCAATCCCGAAAAGATCAAGGCCATATTGGACATGGCCCTGCCCCGAAACGTCAAGGAGGTGCAGAAGCTAACTGGTCGGCTCGCTGCCATCGGCCGGTTCCTCTCGAAGTCCGGAGAAAAGTGCCTCTCCTTCTTCAAAGCACTCAGGGGGGCTAAGGGTTTTGAATGGGGCAAACCACAACAGGAATCGTTCGACCAACTGAAGGCTTACTTGGTGAACCCCCCTCTGCTCAGCAAACCGGTCCCGGGCGAGACTCTCTTCATCTACTTAGCTGCTTCCAAGCAGACCCTAAGTGCTGTCTTGGTGAGAGAAGAGGACCGGGCCCAAAGGCCCATCTACTACGTGAGCAAGGTGCTTCGGGACGCCGAGCTACGCTATCCGAAGATAGAGAAGATGGCCTACGCCCTGGTCATGGCGGCGAGGAAGCTCCGACCGTACTTTCAATCCCACTCGGTCGTTGTCCTCACTGACCAACCTCTAAAGCAGATCCTCCACAAGCCTGAGACCTCGGGCCGGCTGATGAAGTGGTCCATAGTGCTGAGCCAGCATGACATCTCTTACCAGCCTCGGACGGCGATTAAAGCACAGGCCCTCGCCGACTTCATCGTAGAATCCACCATCCCTGAAGTCAGCCACGTCCCGAACGGACCCCCCATTTGGACAGTCTTCGTGGACGGATCCTCCTGTAACGAAGGAAGTGGCACCGGTATCATCCTGAACGGCCCTGACGACTTCGTCCTCCAGTATGCGATCCGCATGAACTTCAAAGCCTCGAACAATGAGGCGGAGTACGAGGCACTTCGGCCTCGGACTTGCCCGAAGTGCAGGGGCACAACGCCTTCGAATCCACAGCGATTCTCAGCTGATTGTGAACCAGGTCCTGGGCGAATACGAGGCGCGAGACGAGCGAATGGCAAAGTACCTCGCCAAGGTCCGGTCCCTTATGAGCCGATTCGAAGAAGCGATCATCCAATGAGTCCCTCGTGAGGAGAATTCACAGGCCGATGCCCTCTCCAAATTGGCCTCATCCTCCCTCCAAGGTCTCGAGCAGACCGTTTTGATCGAGGTCCTCTCTAAGCCAAGCATAGAAGACGAGACATCCGGCTCGGTGGAGTCGTTGCCGGTCATGTTGCAAGATAATTGGATGAAGCCGTTGGTGGAGTTCTTAAGGGACGGACTCCTGCCCGAAGACCCCAGAGAAGCGCGCCGAATCAGAACCCGGGCCGAGCGCTATGTCTTGATCGAGGGTATTTTATACAAACGCTCCTTCTCCCAAATTGACGGCCGACCATACCTGAGGTGCCTCTCCCCAGAGCAAGCCGACTACGCTCTGCAAGAGCTCCACGAAGGCATCGGCGGGGCACACACAGGATCCAGGTCCCTGACCCGGAAAGCTTTGAATTATGGATACTTCTGGCCGACCCTTCTTCAAGACGCCGAGCGACACGTTCGGCAGTGTAACTCTTGTCAAAGACACTCCAGCATCCGTCGCCTCCCTCAAACCAACCTCGCCTCCCTATAAAGTTCTCCCCTTCGCAATGTGGGGGATGGATTTACTAGGGCCTTTCCCTCCGGCTCCGGGTCAGTTCAAGTTCTTGGTCGTAGCCATCGACTACTTCTCGAAGTGGGTCGAGGCCGAGCCCTTCGCCACTATAACCGAGAACAAGGTGGTACAATTCTTCTGGAAGAACATCATCTACAGATTCGGCGTCCCCCGTGTCCTCGTGACAGACAACGGGACTCAGTTCACTGGCGCAGCATTCCGAGCTCTGTGCGTCGACCTTGCCATCCAGCAGCGCTTCTCGTCCGTCTCCCACCCTCAGTCGAACGGACAGGCAGAAAACGCTAATCGGCAGATCCTCGCAGGCATCAAGAAAAGGCTGGACAAAAGTTCCAAAGGCTTATGGGTCGACCAACTCCCCAACGTCCTATGGAACTACCGCACGAGCAAACGGACCCCCACAGGCGAGTCCCCCTTCAACCTCACCTATGGTTCCGAGGCTGTGATACCCCTCGAGGTCGGAATACCTTCCCTTCGGCTCGCAGCCTACGACGAGGAACAGAACGCCAGGGACCTCAGGGCAGACTTAGACCTAATAGATGAGCTGAGGGAAAGAGCGTCGATTCGACAGCAGAATTACCGAAGAAGGGTCGAGTTGGCATACAACAAGAAGGTCCGACCCACCAACCTTAAGCAAGGGGATTTAGTCTTGAGAAAACTGGCCATATCCTTCCTTAACCAGAAGAGCAAGCTGGCTCCGAACTGGGAAGGGCCGTACAGAATTACGAAGGTAGTTCGGCCCGGAGCGTATCGTCTGGAAGATCTAGAGGGCAGAGAGATTCCGAGGACCTGGAATGTCGACCACCTCCTAAAATACCAAGGAAGCGCCTCGGCGCCACTCTAAGTATTATAGGATATCGAGCCATTCCTCTCCTCTGACTTGTAACCTATTTTCATAAATTGTAATATATAAAACGGTTCGCCGTCGATTATCAATAAAGAAAGCTCTTTCATACTTATAAATTTGCATGCCTCTCTCCGCCCTTGTAATCTGTTTTTTTTAATTTTGATTTCAACCAATGGTTCGGAGTCCATGTCCGGCTCGACTTTACCTCCTTGGCTCGTCCCCGGACGAGCCAGAGGTAGATCGCCGTTCGGAACTGCTCCCACAACCGTTGAACTACACCGATGGTTCGGAGTCCAACACTCGGCTCGACTTTACCTCCTCGGCTCGTCCCCGGACGAGCCAGAGGTAGATCTCCGTTCGGAACTATTCCCACAACCGTTGAACTACACCGATGGTTCCGGAGTCCAACACTTGGTTTCATTCTACTCCCCAAACTTGCGTCGCAGCAGACTAGGAGTGGACCACCATTCGGAATTGCTCCCACAACCATCGGACGCACGCCATGACCGACGAGTCCCACAAAGAAAAATAGCTCGACTCACCCCTCAGCTTCGCGATAGGAGGGAAACCGGAGCACTGTTCGGCCACATAATCCGAGAAATCTTGTCTCGAAGCCGAAACCCGAAACCCAACACCTTCGGTCGGCTGCCGAGCAAGGGCCTTTCCGAGCCCGCAAACGGAGAAAACTCACTTTCTCCTCAACTTTCGTGTAAGATCTCCATCAGACGGCCCAGATCTTGCCACCGACGCTAAACGACAAGATAGCATTTTCTTGGGGACTGAGTCGCCTCGAGATTCGTGCCATCATCCGATGGTTCAGATCTTGTCAGAATCGCTAATTGACAAGATAGCGCGCCGTCAGGAGCTCGTTCGCCTCGAGATTCTCGCCGATGACACCATGCACTCGGCTCGAGGACCTCGGCACGGCCAACACATTCACAAGCAAAATAAGTACGCGGAGCCACAAAAGAATTTTATTAATAATCGGGACACAATACAAAGCAGTCTTCCCATAGTTACAAAGTATTAGAAAACAAAAGATACAGCGCCGACCCATTACACTTGGTCCTCAAACAGAAATGTCTTCGTTGGTCTCTTCGGTCGCCAAGCCTTCCACTTCAGCTGTTAGCTCCTCCGCCTCCTCCCGAAGCTTCGCCTCCAGGTCTATAAGTGATGGATCTCGGAGAGCAAATCGTCCCGCTCGGCTACTATCTTCGACTGATTATGCCGAATACACTGAACCCGAAGAGCGTTGCTAAAAGCTGTCTGCGAGTCGCCGTCCTCCCCTAAGGGAGTCGCCTCGATGATCCTGTTCTCCAGACGTTGGATCTCGGCGTCTCGTTGGCTGAGGACGGACTGAAGGTGGGCCCGCTCGCTCTCAGCTCGATGTAACTCCAGCTCCACTCGACGACGCCGCTCTCGGCACTTCGTCGAGCGCGACTTCGTCCCCCCTGAGGTCACCTCGGCATCAGCTTCACTGTCCGAGCCGTTGGGATCGATGTATTGGTCTGATAGCACGAGCTGAAAAGAAGGGAAAATGAATAGCAAGATTTCAATACACTTCCGAGGTGCAACACTTGAAAAATTTTCCAACCAAGATTTCAAACTCATATTGAGATATAATAGATCCACATACAACAAGACCAACTCTACTACAAAGTTTTGCGACAATCAGAAGAAACACAAAACGACACGATCAGGGTCTCTTCGGAAGGGGAACGCTTCGGTTCAAGGAAACGCGAGGATGACGAGGCCTGACCTCCGAGCTCGATTCCAAACCAACGAAGCGTGACCCCCCTTCGCCGCTGACCCTGACTGTGGCGCCGACCGAGGCACCACTCGACGAGACGGCCGCACTACTCTGAGCGTCGGCAGGGCTCCGCCTAGCCACAGGCAAACGTGTCGCGAGTTCGTAAAAGGAAATCCCTCTCTCGCTCTCTTCGCGAGTACACGACGTACTGTGGACGTTGGCCCTCTCCGGCGGAGGCTTGAGTGACACGACCTCTTCCTCCAGTTCAATGATTCTGTCTCTCAGAGCGTCGTCCTTCGCCAGCTTCTTCAAACGAGAAGGCCTTGACGAGCCCGAGACGTTGGCGCTATCGGTCGCGAGCTGTCGGAAGTGGGTGACCTCGATCCCCCTATCTATCGTGATCCTTCTGAGCCTGTCGACCTCGGCCAACAGCCTCTTGCGCTCGGTCGACGCCTTCTCCAGCTCGGAAATTAGCTTCTCTTCCGCCGCCGAGCATTCTTTCTCCGCTAATTCCATGTGTTGGACCTCGGCCAAAAGCTCGTCATTCTTCTGCTCGGCGGCAGTAAGCTCTCTACGAAGCCGCTCGACCTCGCCTTCGGGACAAGGGGCTTGGGGTTGCTTCCGCAGCTGCCACAACTCGCGACAATACTTCCGCACAGCAGCCTTCGTCTCCTCCAACTTCAAGAGCATGAGAAACCGCCTCTGTTGACTGTCCGAAAGCTCACCCTTCGTTTTGGCCAGCTCCTTACGAAGGTGTGCAACCTCCGTAATCGGACCGAACCTTACCTGAAAATCAAAGATAAATCTGAGACCCAACACTTGGAGAATTCTACGCCAAATCAAACACAAAATTCGAGACTCAACACTTGGATAAATTTTGGCCAAACAAACTCTTTTCATTCAAAATCAAGAAGAAAGTTTACAAGAGCGGTGGACAGTCCGCGGTTAGGCTTACAAGAAGAAACAAAACAACGAAAAACTAAAAGAGACAACCAGGGGTTGACCTTTTTATCGTTCGGGTCCGTTGACCCCCCGGCCTTGTCCTCGCCATCG
This sequence comes from Hemerocallis citrina, assembly GCA_017893485.1. Lineage (NCBI taxonomy): Eukaryota > Viridiplantae > Streptophyta > Magnoliopsida > Asparagales > Asphodelaceae > Hemerocallis > Hemerocallis citrina. Next base: position 96,059,279 of record CM030362.1, read on the forward strand.
CCCTCGCCTTCGTCTTCACTCCCGCTCTCCTCCTCGGAGTCTTCCTCCTCTTTATCCTCGGCCTCGGTCTCTCCTGGGCCTTCGACACCTTCCGTCTCTCCCTCGGCGTCGAGCAGCCCCTCGAGAACCTCCTCCTCCCCTTCCACGGGGTCATAAAAACGGTAGGAAGACGTATCGAAACCCGGGTTCCGGGCGACCACGTGGAGCAAGGCTCGACCGTAGGCCTCCTCCATGTTCTGGAGCATGTGTTGCGCGGCCTCCTCCTGCACGGCCTTCTTCGCCTTCTTCACCTTAGACCGGTGTTTTGCCCTGATTTTCTCGGCCCTCTTCCGAGCCTTGTCCGCTTCCGACCGAGCAATGGCCAGCTCCTCCTTCAGCCCGGCAACCTCCTTCTCTGAAGCCTCAAGCTTGGTTGCCGTGTCCTTCAACAGCTGAATGGCGTCGGCCAGCTGCTTCTCCAGTCCCGCCACTTCGGCACCCCTCTTCGCCGAGAGGAGCTGCTCGGCATCAAGCAGCTTCGTGGCCTTGACACGCTCCACCCTCTCCCGCTCATGCTCCTGTTCCTTGCTCGCGAACTCCTCGAGCAGGAAGTTGAAGTGGCAGAGGGTCTGAAAAAAGGACAGCCAATTAGAACCCGAACACAAGAACTTGGAAAAATCTCAGAAAAAGTTTCAAGGAGGAAGAGCTCGGCTCACTTACCGACATGGTGTTCCGAGCGATCTGCATCGCGGCGTCCCCTGCTAGCCCGGCCTTTAGGGTCGCTCGATCCTTTGGGATCGGCAGGTGCCTCACCGCTTCCATGCGAATGTTGCCATCGCCCAAGAAGCCGTCGACATTCATTACCTGCCAGTCAGGGACGAAGATCTGCTTATGATGCTCGGTCAAGATCTTCTCCGCCTCGGCAGTGAGGGGCAGAACTTGGAAGGACAATGCCTCCTTCACGCCGAACGCATCGCTCGACGAACCGGGAGCATCCCCCTTCGAGGTCGGCGTCGGCGCGCCCGAGGTAGGAGGGTCGAGGACCATGACCTTCCCCTGCCCGGAACCAGCCTCCGGCACCACAACCTTCGGCTGGTCGGTAGGCTTCGCAACCGAAGGCATCTTAGAGGCGCGGCCGCCCTGAGGTCCTGCAGAGGGCCTCTTCTTCCTCGTCTCCTGCGCCTTCGCCATCAGAGCCTTATAATCCATCTTCATTGTCTCTGCACAGGCCGAATGAAAAGACTTAGAAAAATTCTCATAAACTACAAACAAAGAGCATAAATACAAGAAGCGTACTGGGGTCGATCGGACTGAGACCCCCTCGGAACAGAACCTCCTCGGTAATATCTTTCCAGCTTAACGCTGGCAGAGCGAGGAGCTTCTTGTGGACCTCTGTTTCCACGTCACTTAACGTCGGCTCCTTCTTGGCTCGCTTGGGCAGCCCATCCTTCGCCCAAACTATCGGGATCACCCACGGCGCGGGAGCCTGGATGATGAAATACTTCTCCTTCCAGTGTTTGATCGAGTCCGGGTTCTCGACCAACTTCACGCCCGTCCGTGGCGATAGATAGAACCTTTGTTCGTTTCGGCTCGGCTGACAAGGTCGGTAGAGGCTCCAAAAAAGAAACATGCTCGGCTCGGCACCGACCTCTTGGCACCGGAGGACAAACACCATGACGTGCCTCCAGGTGTTCGGCATCAGCTGGGCGGGGCTCAAACCATACCAGTTCAAGACATCAACCACGAACGGATGGAGGGGAAAGCGGAGCTCGGCAATGAGAGAATCGACAGGAAAGACGCACATATCTGTCGAAGACTTCGTGTTCGCTCGGAAGCCTGGCCCGGGGAGTAGCAGCCCGTACTCGGTGGGGATCCGGAATCCCTTTCGGATCAAATGAAGATCGGCCTCCGTTAGCGAGGAGATGGTATGGTCCACCTCAGACAGCTCTCTCGGTTCGTTCTCCTCCACCAACTTGGCCGTCCCTTGGGTTACCTTCTCCAAGACATCCTCGGCGTAGTTCCGAACGCCTCCCACGCTCGACAGAGCAATGGGCTGCCGACCGAACGCCCCCGCAGTTTTCGGCGTCTCGACGATTGTGACCACCGCCTTACCCTTGTGAGATGCCGCCGCGACCTCCTGAGGTGGTTCGGCCACTTCACCCGCTCTGTCAGGCCGAACGACACTCTGATCGGTCGGCTCCACTGTCTCCTCTCCTCCGCCCGCTCGGCCAACGGCTTGCTCCGAGGCGGGGGTCTCATCCGTAATCTTAACCATTTTTCTAAAGAGAAGGGAGAGAGATTGACCTCGAAGTGACAGCTATGGTCAAAAAGTTCACTGAAAACAAGGAACGCCTCGCCGCGACAGCTAGCACCACCTCCAAGGAGCTGAAAACTTTGAAGGTGAAAGTAAAAACTGGAGAGAGAGAGAGTAAAAGTAAATAATGAAACTTGGGTTAAGGGGGGGTGAAGATTTATAGTAAAAAGGAACGTCCCTTGGACTTCCAAACGAAAGAGCACGACTCTTGGGCCGCTCTCGAAACATCGCGAAGGCCCAACCCAACTTTACCTTCCCACAAAGTCAAGTAGCTCGGAACCACAAGGACTGAATCCGAATCACATGCAATCCGACCCCAGCAGCAAAGAGCCCGGTCGGCGACCGAGCAGGTGCCATTCCGAGCCCGCAAACGGAGAAAACCCACTTTCTCCTCAACTTTCGTGTAAGATCTCGATCAGACGGCTCAGATCTCGCCAGCGACGCTAAACGACAAGATAGCGTTTTCTTGGGAACTGAGCCCGTCTCGAGATTCTCCACAACTTCTAACGACTCAGATTGTGCCGCATCGCTCGGATAATCGTACCCTCGGACGTCCCAAGTCTATCTGAGGGAGCCAGAAAAAATTTTAATTCAAAGTTTTAAGGCACCGCCCTCGGCGAGCCCCCCAGGCCCCAGGTTTCAGTCGGTGTTCCGCCGACCCATGGGGCCCAGTCAAAAGTAGATCGGCATACCCCCCATCTCTAACTCCTTCGGGCTGGCAACCATCGGAAGCCATCAGCCCGGAAGGAAGACAGAGATGGTAAGGGACCCATCATTCCGAAACTACTGCAGTACCTTGGACACGGACTTGGGTCATCACCTCTTCTACCATGACCTTCCCCGACCCTGACACCCACATTGGAGCACTCAGAATCTGGAGAAGATCATGGTAGAAGAACGACCACCCGTCCTCCCGAAGCAAACTCGACCCTCGGCTCCGGACTAGGGTCATCACCTCTTCTACCATAACCTTCCCCGACCCTGACACCCACGTCGGAGCACTCAGAATCGGGTGAAGATTATGGTGGAAGAGCGACCACCCGTCCAACCGAGGCAGATCGCCCCTCGGATCTGGACTTCAGCAGCCAACCCCTCTGCCAAGATCTCCCCTGATCCTGACACCTCCATCCGGGACGTCAGAATCATGAGAAGATCTAGGCGGAAGAGCAACTCCCCGTCATTCTGAAGCACATTGTCCCTCGGATCCGGACTTCGGTGGACTACCCTTCGACCCAAACCTCCCCTGACCCTGACACCTCCCCCCGGGCCATCAGAGTCAGGAGAAGATTTGGGCAGACGAACAGCCACCAGTCCTTCCGAAATGAACCCCTTCGTCGGATCCGGACTAGGGTCATCACCCCTTCTACCATGATCACCCCCGATCTTGACACCCACATCGGACCAGTCAAAATCGGGTGATGATCATGGTGGAAGAGTGACCACCCGTCCCTCCAAAACCAACTCACCCCTCGGATTCGGACATGGGTCATCACCTCTTCCACCATGATCTCCCCCGACCCTAACACCTATGTTGGAGCAGTCAGAGTCAGGAGAAGACCATGGTGGAAGAACGACCACCCGTCCTTCCGAAGTAACTCATCCCTCGGATCCGAGCTACGGTCATCACCACTCCTGCCTTATTCTCCCCCGACCCTGACATCCACTTTGGGGCCATCAGGAATGGGGAAAGAACAAGGCAATAGAGCGACCACCCCTTCGAACACCGAAGGAGAAGTTACCCAAGGCAAATACCTCCGAGGTTGGAAACTCTACATTGTTGCGATTGAAAAGACAAAGGAAGTGGGGTACTTATAAGCTCTCCTCCAAGATCTGGCCATTATGACCCTCGGAAGTTGAAACGCCACGCATTAATTGAAGGAATCATCCTTAATGACCTAGGGAAGGTGGAACGCTGCACAAACCCCGGGGCACCATTAATGCCCTTGGGAACAGGATCGTCTCGAAACTCGTTGCGCTGGGTCGCCCGGACCGCCGAAACTCCATGCCTTCGGTCGACGGCCGAGCAAGTACCTTTCCGACCCTGCAAACGGAGAAAACTCACTTTCCCCTCAACTTTCGTGCATGATCTCGATCAGACGGCCCAGATCTCGCCGAGGATACTAAACGACAAGATAGTGTTTTCTTGAGAAATGTGCCCATCTAGTGATGCGCGCCGTCATCCAGCGGCTCAGATTGTGCCACGTCGTTCGGAACGCCGAAACTCCATGCCTTCGGTCGGCTGCCGAGCAAGTGCCTTTCCGACCCTTCAAACGGAGAAAACTCACTTTCTCCTTAACTTTCGTGCATGATCTCGATCAGACGGCCCAGATCTCGTCGAGGACACTAAACGACAAGATAGTGTTTTCTTGAGAAATGTGCCCGTCTAGTGATGCGCGCTGTCATCCAGCGGCTCAGATTGCGCCACATTGTTCGGAACGCCGAAACTCCATGCCTTCGGTCGGCTGCCGAGCAAGTGCCTTTCCGACCCTGCAAACGGAGAAAACTCACTTTTCCCTCAACTTTCGTGCATGATCTCGATCAGACGGCCCAGATCTCGCCGAGGACACTAAACGACAAGATAGTGTTTTCTTAAGAAATGTGCCCGTCTAGTGATGCGCGCCGTCATCCAGCGGCTCAGATTGTGCCACGTCGTTCGGAATGCCAAAACTCCATGCCTTCGGTCGGCTGCCGAGCAAGTGCCTTTCCGACCTTGCAAACGGAGAAAACTCAATTTCTCCTCAACTTTCGTTCATGATCTCGATCAGACAGCCCAGATCTCGCCGAGGACACTAAACGACAAGATAGTGTTTTTTTGAGAAATGTGCCCGTCTAGTGATGCGCGCCGTCATCCAGCGGCTCAGATTGCGCCACGTCATTCGGAACGCCGAAACTCCATGCCTTCGGTCGGCTGCCGAGCAAGTGCCTTTCCGACCCTGCAAATGGAGAAAACTCACTTTCTCCTCAACTTTCGTGCATGATCTCGATCAGACGGCCCAGATCTCGCCGAGGATACTAGACAACAAGATAGTGTTTTCTTGAGAAATGTGCCTGTCTTGAGATGCGCGCCGTCATCCAACGGCTCAGATTGCGCCACGTTGTTCGGCCTGCCGAGCCCCCATCCCTCCGGTCAGCTGCCGAGCAAGTGACTTTCCGAGCTCGCAAACGGAGAAAAAAGACACCGAGCTACTACAACCGTTGGATCCCCCAGAAATTCGTGCTCCTAATGATGAACGGTCCAGATTGTGCTGCGTGCGCTAAAAGACAAGATAGCATTTTCTTGGGATTCACACCATCATCCGACGGTTCAGATTGCGCCACGTCGCTCGGCCTGCCGAGCCCCTATCCCTCCGGTCGGCGGCCGAGCAAGTGACTTTCCGAGCTCGCAAACGGAAAAAAAAGCTTCCGAGCGATAACAGCCAATGGATCTCTCAGAAATTCGTGCTCGTCCATGATCAACGGCTCAGATCAAGCCACGTCATAAATCGGTATTAAAAATCGTTTTTTATTTATTTAAATCGTTTTATTTATTTAAAAATTGCGAAAAATCGCTAAAAACTCGGGAAAATTAATTAAAAATTCTAGAAAATAATTAAAAATTGGGGGGTATATTTTTGAGCCCCTGAATGAACAATTATTGCCTAAAATGTACTGTTAAGGTCCCCGAACGATTAGTAAGCGCATCGCAAAATTAAATAAATAATCCGAAAAAAATAGATAAAAGCCGTCAAATACTCGACACGGCTAGAGAACGGCACCTGGCATAAAAAAATCACCTCACTACCCCCTTCGAAATTCAAAATCCTCCATTTGGACTCCGATACAACTCCACTAGCCGCCAAAACAGTTACACTACTCCTCAAAGGCTGATCACACTCAGTCTTTAGGAGTGGGGGGCTCGTGATATGGCTAAAAATAGGGTTAAATCGGAACCGTCCAGATTGGGCGCGAATCTTGAAGCTCGGGAGTAAAATGGTAATTTCACATACAAGTGGATCCGAAGCGGGTACTGGGTCTCCTTCACACAAGACCCAATAACCTACAAGCGGATCCACACCGATTGGGTACGTGTCCCGACCCGCGGCGAGCCCAGACCAACAAGAGATAAATCAGGGCCACTGATTTGACCAAGTCAACGGGCCTGATTTGCTCTCACCGGGAATCAGGGATTAGTTTCCTAAACAGACTATGAGGATTTTACTCCTGGCAGTTACACAGGGAATCAAGTCTCTAATCACTCCCCTGGCGACTATAAATACCTCCCCTCTACCACTGTGACCAGGTAATCACGCTTTTTCCACCTTAAGCTCTTTCTTTAAATCACCACTGGTTACTGACAAGAGCGTCGGAGGGTGCGTCGCCGGAATCATCCCCGGTATCTCGCACTTCCTTGCAGGTTGCGGCAGGAATTGGAAGGCTTGGAATAACTGTTCAGGTTTTCTCGAACTCACAAATCTTATCTGTTTACCCCCACACCGAAATCAGCGGTAACAGATTAGGTAAGGGTTTAGAGCGGAGGGGGATTAGATTGGTGTGCTGATCGAGCGAGAAGAAAGTGGAGACGAGGGTTTAGAGCAGGATGAGGGTAAAAAATTTGGGGGAAGTGAAAAGGGGAGCGGGGGTTTAGAGCGGGATTGCTTTTCAGAACATTATTTACCCACACCCTATAATGGCGCGTATATATACCCGCCGCGATAGGTTATACATATATATATAACGGTGTTACTGTTTGAGTCTATAGCAGCGTTGTTGCCACACGCCGTTACAGAGAGTGTGTTTTTTATAAAATAAAATTCTCCTATACCTATAGCGGCGCATTGTGGAAACGCCGGGAAAGATATGCCACTATATCCCATGCGGTTTGTAGTGAGATTAGAGATTAGAGATAACGAATGAATTACTAAACAAAACTAACCGTATATAGCATAATAATATTCCTTGCACTTATCTCTACTATTTTAATGGGAGATTTGGGGATTGTAACAAACAAACCCTAACTTTGTAGCTATATAAATACGTACAATACACGTCCGAACTATATCCAACAAATATAAATGTGCATCGCACATGTAGCCAAAATCAAAACATTCAAATATAAACTATTTTTTTTTCTTGTTCAATATATATTCATTTAATTTGATGACTTTACTTTTTTTAGATGTGTATCGCACGTGTAAGTTACTAGTAGTCTCTATTATTTTAATAGAAGAGTTGGGGGTTGTAACAAACAAACCCTAACTTTGTAACTATATAAACACATATAATACACGTTCAAACTATATCTAACAAATATAATTGTGCACCGCACGTGTAGCCAAAATCAAAACATTCAAATATAAACTATATTTTTTTTCTTATTCAATATATATTTATTTAATTTGATGACTTTACTTTTTTTAGATGTACATCGCACGTGTAAATTACTACTAGTAGTAAATTGGTTACTCAATAATTGATTGGTCTAAAGCAAAAGTTGTTTTCCTGTGCTGGTAGGCATATTTAATTTACGGCACAACTCTACCCTGCATCCTTCCTCATCCCCCTTTCCTTCACCACCCTCCACACCTCCTCTGCCTCCCTCCACCTCCCCATCTCCCCATACAAATTTGACAACACTACGTAATACCCTACATTCCCAGTGCCCAGCTCCTTCTCCACCATGTTCCTCGCCGCCATCTCAGCCAACTCCACCCTCCCATGTGCCCTACACCCCGCCAACAAAGCCCCCCACACCACCAAACCTAGCGATCCTAACCCCACTTCCTTTTCCATCCTCTCCACCATCTTAAATGCTTCCTCCACCAACCCCGTGCGGCCCAACATATCAACCATACACCCATAATGCTTAATCCCTGGGCAGAGGAAGACGTACTTCCCCTCGACATTTCATCAAACACCTTCCTCCCTACCTCCACCAACCCCGACCGGTTACAACCACTCAACACATCGATCAATGTCACCTCATCCGGCTTGACATCCATCATGGAAAACCACCTGTCAGCCTCCTCTCCGCTGTTTGCACGTGCAAACCCTCCAATGAGAGCGTTCCACATGTACACATTCCTTTCCTCCATGTCCAGAAATACCTTCAGCCCCCCGTCCATCCTCCCACACTTGCCAAACATGTTCAGCAGCGCGGTCCCTAGGACCACATCGAGCTTCCACTTGTTGGATGCGACGTAGCGATGGATCCACGTGCCGGTATCAAGGGCAGCGCATGCAGCACCTGCAGAGAGGGCACAGACCATGGTTATGCGGTTGGGGGGGACGTTGGAATAGAGCATGTGGTTGAAGGTGGAGAGAGCGAGGTCGGGGAGGTGGTGGTGGTTGTGGGCGTTGATGAGGGCAGTGAAAGCGTAGGTGGTTTTCTTGGGGATTTCATCAAAGAGTTGGAGAGCTGAAGGGAGGTGGAGGTGGAGGAGGAGGAGGGAAGGGGATGAGGAGAGGAGGTTGAGTTTGAGAATGGGCGAGTGGAAGGAGAGAGAGGAAGGGAGGAGGGAAAGGAGGAGGAGAGGGAGGAGGGAGGAAGGGGAGAAGGAGATGAGGGAGGTAAGGGAGGAGACGGCGAAGGCGAGGGAGGAGAGGGACGAGGTGGGGAGGGGAGAGCGAGGGTATGGTGGTCAGAGAGTGGACAACGTGGAGGGCGACTGCTGGGAGGTGGGTGGTAGTCAGTGGCGTAGCCAGGATTTCTATCTAGGGGGCGCGACAATTACTATTAAAAAAATTTATAATAAACACATTTGCAAACCTCAAAATATCATATATTACTATCAAATGTCACAAACTTACAATCACTAAATAGCATTTTTCTTTAGCAATAAAACCCTTCGAGATTTCATATTCTGAAAATATTGAATGATATCTTCATTGTCAATGGCATCCAATACATCTCTTTCAATATATGCAATCAAACAATCATTCATCATTTCATCTCCCAATCGGTTTCGTAATGAAGTCTTGATGATTTTCATTGCAGAAAATACTCTCTCTACTGTTGCGGTTGCAACGGGTAATAGCAATGCCATTAAAATAAACTAGTAGTTAAATCTTCTCTATTTCCAACTTCAATCATCAGTCTACCTCAAAGTAATTAAGTGCATCAAGTATTAGATGTTCATCTCATAAGTATATGCACAGAAAGAGTAAAAACTAATGGTTAGAATTAGTTACTCACTTTGTATTTGTTGTTTGAACTATTTCTTACTCCTCTCGAACTCCTCTTAGGTCTCCTTTGAATTTACGATGAGATTTGTAAGTTGAATTCAAAAGAGGAAAAGAGAAAGAGAATGTAGGTGAATCATAATAGTATATGTTTGTACAAATAACCAGATTGGGCATTGAACAATGTGAAGTACAAATTTAATGTAGCGCCTTGAACCTGGGTTTTCTCCAAATATCATGAAAATTTGTGGAAATGTTGTTCACATATATAAGATACACATATAAAAATTTCAATTCTAAACTCCATGTGTTTAAATATAAAAAAGTTCGGAAATTAGCTCAAAATTGGGACAGAAATTAACACTATAATATGTACCCATTTGGGTTCTAATTTGATTACATATCATACTAATTCAGTCCATTCTCAAACAAATCAATAACACTGAAACAGAAATTAGCAATCTAATTATCTTATTATATATGAATTCACGAAACTTCAGAATATGAACCCAAATTATCAAAATGTACAAAAATATTTACTTACAATAGAGTTTGGAATCGATCGACTCCTCGCTCTCTCTCTCTCTTATGACCTCCTCTACAAATCCAACTAATCACTTGTAGATTTTAATCCCTCTTACAAATTCATTATGAAGTGGGTTTAGGTGGAAACAAAAGAGTGGAAGAAGAAAGAGTAAAGTAAATCGGTAAATGATTAAATGGGTTGGAAATTTTACACATAAACCTTTATTAAAATTATTCTTACTAAATATATAAAAAAAAATTGAATTTTTTTTAAAATCTCAGGGGGCGCAGCTGCACCCCCTGGGCATGGGGCAGCTACGCCCCTGGTGGTAGTGGTGGGGAAGGGGTGGAAAAGGGGCATTGGAATAGGGAAGGCTTGTTAGACCACCTGTAGTAGTAGTAGTAGTATGGTCATGCTGTTTAATATGATGTTGCTTATATATATAAGTACTAGTTATCTGCACGCGTGCAATGCACACCATAACAATCAACAACTAAAAATTTAAACTATCTCAACTAAAAATAATCATTTTATCTTAAAATTCAAACTTTCTTAATCAGCAACCATATTAAAAAATAATCACTATTTCCTCTATAAAATCCAAACTTTCCAACATACCTCTTCCGATTTCACGTTTCCCGACTTTTCCCCCACGCACAACGATTCCCCCTTACTCAATTTAAAAACCTGAAACACAGGAAAATTAACAAACATCAATTTTTCCATCACCACAATTCCCTAAAAGAGACAACACACTTAAACCAACAATTTAATCTAATAACCCGAAACAAACATAACCATAAACAACTAAAAATCTAACTTTCTCAAATAAAAAACACTGTATCATCTAAAAGTTTTAATAAAAAATCCTATCTAAAAAACAAACATTATTTCATCGGAAAAATCCAAACTTTTCCAACATACCTCTTCGAGTATCTTTTTCGATGAGAAGTTGAAACTCATTCTATTCGATAAGCTCATAGTTGTTGTTATACACTTGTCCTTATCTCTCTTATGGTCAAACCCAGACACCTTCATAGCATCTAGGGCAGCCTTTGCTCTCGAAGGCAACCCCATCCATAAAACCACAGTAATGTAAACCTACCCATATACACCAACCAACAAAAAAAATCACAAAAATGTTAAAAATTAACACTAAAATCCTAATTCTAAGCAATTATCCCCAAGAATGCTTCATTCTTTTGGATCACGCTACAATACATTACAGAAATCATAGAAATGTGAAATTTTTATTTTACGAAATGCATCAAAATCAGAACTTTCTGCAGTTAATAGATAAAAATAACAACTTTTCTTAAACTCTCCAATTAATATATATATATATATATATATATATATATATATAATTTTTATTAAAAAATCAAAAAACAAAAGATGTAGAAACTTTTAGGAATTGGGGGGGGGGGGGGGGAGAGAGAGAGAAAGAGAGAGAGAGAGAGAGAGAGAGAGAGAAGGAGGACCTTAGGGTTTTGGAGAGAAGAAATCGGAGATGGAGAGATCGAGGGTTTGGGGTTAGGAGGTACAACGGCGTAGTGGAGGGACGGCGCGGTGGAATGGCGGCGTAGCGACGGCGCTGTAGTGCGGTGATGTCGATGGTTCAGGAGAGAGATGGGGAAAGGAACAGTCGGGGGTTTGAGAGAGAGGGGGGAGTTGGATAGTCTTGGTTTTGGGTTATAGAGAAAGTGAAATTAATTTGTACAAGTAGTTTATGTGTTTGATGGGTTTATATTGGTGATTTTGGTTGTACGTGCATTGCACGGGTTGGTAGATTTACAAATGAGACTGATATTCTTCCATTATAATATTAGATTAGATATTAAATATTAAATATTAAAGATTAGAGATTAAGTAAATTGTGTGCATTATTGCATACGGGTTAAACTAGTACTAGTAATATACACGTGCGATGCATGTATTAAATTTTTAAAAAAAAAATTAAAGTGAAACTCTGATTTACACGTAAGATGCATGTATTAATAAATATAGTTATATATTTTTAAAAGTAAATGTGAAGACTGTAATGGGAGAGTTGGAGTTACACGTAAGTAGCTAGATTTACATCTCCAACTCTTCCATTATAATAGTTATTATATATTATATTATAGATAGATAGATAGATAGATAGATAGATAGTAATTTATACGTGTGATGCACATCTAATATACTAAAAAAATTAAAGTAAAAAATCTTACGTAGTGAGGACTCGAACCTGAGACCTCATTCATATTAGTTATGCACGTACAATGCACGGGTTGGTAGATTGACAAATGACACTAAGGTCTTCTCCTATTATAATATTAGAGGCATTCTCACTATATGAATAATATTATGTGTAATATTATTCTATGGGTTATACGTATGTTACATATACTAATTGTATGGATATTGGACCGTGGGTTGAGTGGGTCGAGAACCCAATATCCAAACTAGTATTTATCCAATAAGTACTGGCTTGTGATAGTAGTCTAGGTATTTCAATCTTGATACCTAGGGTAAATATCTTAAACACCTTAGTCTAGGATATTAACCCTAATTTCTCCTATTATTATCTCTCATAAGCTCTAACATATTATGATGAAAAACATATATAGAGAAGAGGATACTAGTTCAGAAGACTCACTCGAAAAAGTAAGATTTTGAGTTCATAATAAAAGACACATCAACTTGCATATTTTTGTAATCTTGATAGTAGAATCTCTGTATGATCAGAGGCGTATCTGAGTTTCAGGGGGCCCTAAGCAAGTTCTCAAATGGGGCCTTTTGTAAGTTGACAAAATAAAAATGATAATTATTTAAATGCAAATAAACTTGAAGCTTTGAAGGACAAACTATATGCTTCCAAAAATAAAATTAATTGATAACGTTATGATTTTATCAAATGCCCCATATATATTTTTTTCTTTTTGAAGGCAACCCTAGTATTCATTTCATCTCCATATACAAAATTTAGAAGAAAGAGAAAAGAAGTAAACAAAACAAACATGTATATGCACTTGAAGATTACATTATCACACAGAGATGAATATGATATACTAGAGAACACAGTCAGAATGAAGTGATAATGAATACATGCATATAAGAATACTAGTTGAAAGCTTAAAATGTAGAATAACCATATACACTTGAAGATTGGATTAGAAATTTATCATAAACAGGTAAATATGATATATCATAGAACTTTGAAAAAATATCATTGAGTTGCATGCATGGACTAAGTGAAAATTAATATTAAATTCATAAAATGGTAAAATGACATGTATGACTATGTGAAAAATAATTAGTTTTTAAAAAATGATTGAAATATTAATTAGCTCATGCGAGTTTTGAACCCGCAACCTTCACGTTATTTTTACATATACATGTTTAAAATGTAGAATAACCATATGCACTTGAAGATTACATCAGTGTCGGTTTGGGCGAGAGATTAGTCATCATCGCCACGCATCTCTGCCCCATAGAGGACGGGCCCACAGAGGAGGCTCTCCTACTAGCTCGTTCGAGCGTAAAAGAGCCCCCCAAAGGACCATTACCACCACTATGGGCAAAGAAGTGATTAGCGGCTTCATCATACATTGTATCAGTGGAAAGGAAAAGATCAAGAGCATTACTACCATACCTCACACCATCAGTCCTGGCACAAGGGCCACCAGTCCCCTCCTAACACCACCACCCCAACCTCGGTACTCAGATATAATCACAATGCCCAACACACATCTCACAAACTCCCCCAACCTCCCCACCTCAGAAATGGAATGCTAAATCTACTGTTGCCCAAGATCACCACACCTCACCCACCACCCACATTCCCAAATAACCCATTCTCAACCCCCCCACTCATCCCCACTGCAAACAGAGGTGGCTCAACCTCCAATTAAGTCCATCATCGAGTGGGCCCAAGAAGGGGGCCCACAGAACGTGGCTAGCATGGAGGGAACAACTGTGTGGAGTAGGGATCTCAGAGAGGAGGAGCCATGGATTGAAGTCCAAAGTAAAACAAAGAAAAGACACAACATTTCCCCCTCAAATCAACCAGAACTCAGAAAGAAGAAAAGAAAAGGGAAACGCAAACAAGTTCCGTGTTTCAATTGCAGTGATCTGGGCCATCTCCGGCAGGACTGTACGAAAGAGATTCGGTATTTAAAGTGTATGAAATGGGGGCATATGTCCTACGTTTGTACAAACATTAAGGCATCCAACAATGATGACGAACGACCTGTTAGAAGAGGCCGGTCACCAGACAACCCCACATTCATCTGACTTGCAAACAGTCTAAAGACAATCAAAAGTGAAGATAAGTGGCTCCGCCAATGGTGTGCCATTGCAAAAGTTACAACAGGTTGCCCATCGGAGAACCATCTACTCCAAGCCTTGAACGCAAAATGGCCGATGAGAGCTCATAGAGATTGGGTTGTAAGAAATATGTGCCATCTCCAGTTCCTGGTGTCATTCCCCTCGCCGGAGAAGATGACTGAGGTAACAGCCATGGTTATAGTGGATTTTGGGCACTTTAAGATGAAATTCTTCCCGTGGTCGCCCAGATTCGGAGATAAACTGCTGTGAGGGGAATGATTTTGGATTTGGATCCACAATATACCGCTACACTTCTAGAAAAAAGAAGTTCTCCAAGAGATCATTTCGGAGTTTGGAACCGTCGAAGACATAGACGACAAGATGGTGAGGCTGTCGGAGATTGTATCCGTCAAGTTCTTAATCCAAAGCTTCGATATCACACTAATGCCCAGATTTGTAAAGATGTTTTCATTCGAGGAGTCATACCTCATCTGATTTGTTTTGGATAAGCAAGAGGAGCCGGAGATGGTGGAGCCGCTGGCTCTCTCACCCCTTACCATCGCACTCAGAGATGGGTGCTCCTACAAGCATGTGGTCTCGCCAGAGTGGGACCTCACCTTAGACGGAGCCCACGAAATTGAGCGTGCGCAATGTGAAATCATTAGAGCTGCTAGAGGTAGAGAGGAATGTCAAGGCTAGGCGACGGAGAACCCCGAATCCCAGAGTACTCCGGCTCGCAGCGGCGATCAAAATCAAGGCCTCACCCAAAAACCCAACGATTAAGAGGGTCAGCCACTGGTACAACATCTTCACCCAAAAAAGGCAAGTTTTGTGCCCAACCTTGGATCCTCCATCAATTAGAAAGCTCAAAGAGGAAGTCAAACCTTAGTAGCTACGGGGGAGAGGCCTCGAGGGGAGCAGGTGACCCCCAACTTAGCCAACAGACAGAGCAGATCACCAAAAGGAAAAAAGATGGAATCTTTGGAAAGAGAGCGGCTGCAAAAGGGTTCTATTTTAGGGAAGCGTGGTTTCAATCGAGAAAAGAGGCAGCTTTTTAGAAGAGGTTTAGGATCAAGCGAGGAAAATGGAAACATTGGGAACTTTGGGAAGGGAGCGCCAACAAAATGGTGCTAATTTGGGAAAGAAGATGAACGGAGGAGCAATCGAAACCATGGAGATGGTCTCGTATGAGGAAAGAGGCAGGCTTAGGGAAGAGAAGTAGGAGAGGGGAAGAAATGGAGCTGAAGAGGGTGTCTCCTCAATTCCAACGAGCGCTTCATTTTCGGAGCTATTCGCTTCGTTCGCAGCGCCAACAAATGGAGAGGGGACGCGTGGCTCACCCACATGGCTCTCCTCGGTCGCTTTGCCAAGCCATAACGCAGTGACACGTGGCTCCCCAACGTGTAAAGGAGAGGTTCTGAATGCTACTAATAGGCCTAACGAGGGGTCCAATATGGAGTTGGCAAATTTGTTTTTGGGAAAGCCCATTTGTTTGTTGAACAAGATATAATAGCTCAAGTGTACAAGTCCCACAAATAATTCTGGAGTTGTTAGGACATCTAACATCTCTACTGGGGTGCCCAACTTCGTACCAGAGAACCACATTGAGGAGGATGATCGAGGGGCGAGGCTAAACCTCGAAGATGATTTTGTCTACTCTGAAGAGGAGTCTTTGGAGTCAGAAGAGTTTGCTGACGAGACAATGGACATATCTCCTGATTTTGTCCCCTCCACTTTCCCTCACAAACAACCTACTGCCCCTGCCCCTGCTCGCTGCGATAAAGGTTTTAGCGTACAAAAAGTGGCTAAGAGGGCTATTGAGGAGTCCCTAGACGATTATCTTGAGATTGCTACGGCTGCTAAATCCGTTAAGACTAAAGACGGAGGTACGCGTTCTTTCCTAGCATCTATTTTTAATTTCATGTCTGATACCGAGATTTTTAGTCTAGCCAAAACCTGTGCTCTCGCGGTAGGCGATACCGATCGGAATGCGTTTCTCTTTAATAAGATTAGGAGGTGGGAGAATGATAGGGTTAACCTTATTTCGAACTCGACGTCCAAATCGAGTCACGAACCCTTGCCTATCCGTAGTTAATGGAGTATCTATTCTGGAATGTTAGAGGCCTGGATAGGTGGGGCAAGTGGAAAATGGTTAAGGAGGTCATCGCTAAATCAAAAGCTAACATTGTTGGTCTTCAAGAGACCAAACTTACACATATATCTAGACTTAGTAGGTTGGGGGAAAATCGAATCTCTAAATGGAGAATGTGCCCATCTATTGGGGCATCTCGGGGCATTACTCTAGGTTTTAACCCCGAGACGTTTTGTTGCCTATACAAGCTCTACGGGAAATTTTCATTGTCGGTCTTGCTCCAACGTAAAGCTGACCTGTGGACTCACTCAATTATGGTGGTCTATGGTCCGCACACTTCTGCTTCTAGGATGACTTTCTGGACAAAACTAAGAGCAATTCAAGTACACTGGCCACACCCTTGGGTGGTGGGGGGCAATTTTAACATCACTAGATTCGCCTCAGAATACATAGGCAGAGGATCCAGTGACTCTGATAGGGAAGCGTTTAATAAGGTTATCACAGACCTGGAACTGGTGGACATTCCCATCTCTGATAGACTTTTCACCTGGTTAAACATGCAATCGTCGCCCATTTTAGCCAAACTAGATAGGATCTTGGTCTCCACTGATTGGGAGATCAAATTTTCATTGTCTTCGGCTAAATCACTACCTAAACCCACCTCGGATCATGTACCTATTATCTTATCTTCCGGGGAAGTTCAACCTAGGAGATCAAATTTTAGATTCGAGAGAACTTGGTTAGAAATCTAAGGCTTCCATCACATGGTCTACGAGAGTTGGTCCCGCCCTACTATGGGGACTGAAGCTACCGTAATATGGTGTGAAAAAATTAGAAGACTTAGGGGCATGCTCAGAAAATGGAACCAGACCAGACTTGCGCTGATTTGGAGGATAAAAGACTCCCTTCTTGAAGGTATTGAGGAACTTGAGAAGACTGAAGAAACTAGAGACCTACTACTGGAAGAGTAGAATAGGTTGCTCCAATTTAGATAGGAAATTGACCAACTCTATAGGCTTGAGGAAATCAAATGGCACGGTCCATAATTTTGTGGCTCAAAGAGGGAGACACAAACACAACATTCTTCCATCGAGTAGCCAGTGCTCGGCATAGATCTAACCTCATTCACTCCATCCACTCGGACTCGGGAATGATCCAAGGCAACGAGGACATCAGAATGGCATTCTAGTCCTATTTCAAGCTCCTCTTTGGACACAAAGAGTACTTGAGAGTCCCTCTCCACCACGAGTTCTGGCAGGACCCGGCGGGCAACTCCGACCTTATGATGCGATCCCTAGAAGAACCCTTCATGGAGGAGGAAGTCTGGAGGCAATCCAGCAAATTGGAAAAGACAAAGCCCCAGGTTCAGATGATTTCCTGATGCTCTTCTATCAGGCATTCTGGGAGAAAATCAAAGACGATTTGCTAAAGTTGTTCGTTGATTTCTACGACCATAAGCTCAAATTAGCTAGAATTAATTTTGCGGAGGTTGTGCTGATTCCTAAGAAAGAAGACTTCCGGCGGGTGGGAGACTTCTGCCTTATTAGTCTCCTTAACTACTCTATCAAGATCATTACCAAGACGCTCACTAATAGACTAGAAAAGGTGATGGATGGTCTCATTAGCCACGATCAGACGGGGTTCATTAAAGGACGATGTATTCAGGACAGTATAGCCACGGCTGAAGAAACTATCCACCAATGCCACATGTCGAATGCTAAGAGCTACCCCCTGAAGCTGGATTTCGAGAAAGCTTACGATTCGGTTGAATGAGACTGTCTTCTGGAAGCACTGGCTGGAAGAGGTTTTAGGATAGATGGATCAGATGGATCCACACATGTCTTACCACTAGCAGAACTGCAATTTTGGTGAATGGGGTATTGTGCCACCCATTTTCTTTCAAACGGGGCCTCAGACAAGGAGACCCGCTCCCCCCCTTATTTTCAACATTGTGGCAGACGTACTTCGATCCATGATGGCTAATTGCAGTAGAGCAGGATGGATCTCACCGGTGCCCAAGGGAGTCAATCGCCAAGGTTGCTCAATCCTCCAATATGCAGATGATACTCTCCTATTTGGAAATGGCAACCTCGGAGAAACAACCGCCTTCAAAGGAATACTATATAGTTTTGAAGCTTGGTCTGGCCTCAGGGTTATCTTTTACAAAAGTGCTCTCATCCCCATTGCCCTGACTATAGAGGAGGCATTAGAACATGCCACGATTCTCAATTGCTCCACCGAGAGCTTCCCTATTCAGTACCTGGGGTTGCCACTAAGATACGGGAAACTCAAAAAGGTCGATTGGCTACCCATTATTGACTGGGTTGAGAACCGTCTAGCGGGTTGAAAAGGTAAAGCCCTATCATTGGGAGGGAGAGTCATGCTTATTAATTCTATCACGCCTCTGCTTTCCAAAAAGAGATACGGAATATGGATACGTGACTAAACCTAGCGAATGATTTTCATCATCCATAAGCTGTTAGGATCTTTACAACATTTCACAAGAATAATCAAAGTCGGAAGCAAGAGAAGTCAACCACGCATGCATATATAAATCAAAATACCAACAGGATTACTTGAAACAAAATATATTAATATCAAATAAACCAGATCTGAATAAGTCAATAATCCTGGATCATATTGTCCAAATACAAAAATAATCCAAGTAACAAATACATTATTCAAAATAAGCAACAAGAAATAATAATAGCAAAACTCTAGCATCTAGAATCTTAGATCACCTACTCTATCGAGAAGCTGATCTCCAAAATCTATAATTTAGCAAATTGCAAGAAGAGGAAAAAGAAAAAAACTCCGTCAATGCAAGTTACGGGCCGCTTGTAGTGCAGGATACAAGTAAAGGGATAAAACAAAATAGAATAACAGCGGAAACAAACATAGCATTGTATAGGCATATCAACAGAACAGGTTAACTAACATGAATTATGAAACAAAATCAAGTAACATGATATACTAACAGGTACAGGTAAACATGTATCAAGTATCAAGCAAGCAGGTAAACAGGTAAACATATAACAGGTAAACAGGTATACAGGTGTCAAGTAGCATGTACAGGAAATCATGTAACAGGTAATCATGTAACATGTATCATGTAACAGATAATCATGTTGTGTCATGTAGAATCTTGTATTTATTACTAACTATGTAGCACTTCATGCGTCCATCCTTTTACCACATGGTTGCTACATACAATCAAATTTCATTTAGATTTTGTAGTGGAGTCCATAGGGCTTTGTACTCAGGGATCAGAAAAAATAGGAAATAAGAACAGGTTCATGAATCAAATAGGTACATGAATCATCTGATTCATGCATCAACAGGTTCATGAATCAATAGGTACACGAATCAACTGATCCATGCATCAACAGGTACACGAACCAACAGGTCCATGCACCAACAGGTAACAGGTACATGAACCAACAAGTCCATGCATCAACAGGTTCATGTATCAACATGAATCAAAATGGGAAACACAGGCTCTCTTCTAAGTACACACTTCTATATTTTCCACTACTAGATCTTTTCCTTACCCGACTTGGTTATTTATTATTATTATCAAACAGACATGTATGTGTCCCAAACAGGGCAAGTATAATCATGGCATAAAAAAGTAACAGGTACAAGATGAAGAATAAACATGTTCTGGTGAAAGAAAACTCATAACAGGATATAACAACGAAATTTCTAGTTCGGGATAGCAAGATAGTACTGCACTAAATCTGGAATTCCTGTTGCTACAAAAGTGCAAACCTGGATCCGTCAAAGAATCTGGAAAATAGACTCCCATCCGAATCTAGCAAATATATATAAGTCATATGTTATTTCACAACAATAAGTCTCAAAACAGATTTGAATCCAGAAAATGTGTTCAACCAGAAATCAAAAGTTTGTATTCAAGAACAGGAAAATAGCATAAAAACTCACAAATTAAATCCACGAAAAATCTGGGGTATTCCCTAGTATGTTTAGTAACATAAATAAAGTTTCATAATTTTCCAATATAAATAGAATAGTCAAGTAAAATCAGAAAACAGCAAGATACAGTAGTTTTGTAAATTTAGAATCACAAACACTACAGTACTAAAACAACAGTATCTCACGAAATACAAATCGAAATCCAAATCTGTCAAAAAGGTGATAAAATAGATACAATAGGCTAGCTTTCATATTCACAAGGATTTTATAGACAGCAAGTAGAATAAGGTTGAAATCTTGGTTCTTTACTGAATAGCAAGAAAAATCTACTATTATAGTAGTTGTTTATAGGTATATAATAGTTTGTAAAACTCATCAAATAAATCCATAAAAGTTCAGGGTTAATCCCAATCAGGTCTAGTTATACTCAGCAAAATATTGGATCAAAATAATACTTTTAACATTAGGATAAAAATAGTTTACTACACAAAATTCATGTAAACGAAATATGAAATTATTCTACACAACTGTAGTAAAACAGTCATAACTCGCAACTCGTAAAAGAAAATTGAGATCTGTCAGAAGGGTTGGAAAGTAGACAGAATTATCTACAGTTCATGTTCACAAATATTTATAATACACTGACCTTAATAGGGTCTAAAATACTGAATGAAAACGGGGTAACAGAAAATACAGAAATACTCTTCGAACATAAAATCAACTAGTTCATGTAAAACTCATCCAAAACATATCAATCATGAAATATAGTATACTAGATGTCTAAATAACATGATATAGGGTATTTAGCACGTCTACAACAAGTATACTACAAATAACACAACCAAGCACATGATATCATGAGAATAACATGCATGTATACATCAAGAAGTGGTCATCCCTAAGTTTTTTCATGTCATGTGTGTAATGAGGCAACTACGGACGGATCAACACAATAGAGACAAGATATAACAAGGGTTTCACACAAGAATTGTCTCTAGAACAAAACTGCACTACAAACGGTATTTAGTACTTGTATTACAGAAAGAAAAGAATACAAGTTACTTTCCTGAGAGACGACGATGGAAATGATGAAGCAAGAGCAAGAATAACGGGAACGAATTTCCGGGCACGAACACGATAACACGAGCAAGCAGACACGAACAAGATCACAAACACACGATCATGATCGCAATCACGAACACAAAGCACGGATCTCGATGACCAAGAGGATGATCAAGATGATGATGATCAAATGATCCAATGGCTAGATCTAAGAGCAATGATCAAGATCAACAAGATCGGATGACTAAGATCAAGAGGAGCACACTGTTGTGATCACAACAGGGGAAAGGAAAACAGGGGAGGAGGCTGTTGTAGCGACTGGTCAGAGGCGACGACAGCTGCCGGCGAGGAAGAGAGGGAGATGACGCACAGAGGAGCACCGGGGACTACTGGGGCTGCTGCATTGCACATGCGACAATGCTCAGGGAGAGAACAGTGCGGCGCCGAGGGGGTGGCTGGTGCGAGGGTGGCTGAGTACAGTAGGGAGGGTCGCTGGCAGGGGAGAACAGCACGGGGACTATGTGTTGTAGGGCGTGCACAGGGGGAAGGCCGAGGCGGATGGGTTTGGAGGAAGGCAGGAAAGTGTGGTGCAGTGGTGCAGGGCGGAGCAGGGGTCGAGTGGAAGGACGGTCAAGGGGGTGCAAAGGTGGGAGGAAGGCGACGGGAGAAGTGGCAGAGAGCGACGGGAAGACACAGGGGGATCGGGAATGACGAAGGGAAGGTGATGACGAGGAGAGGAGGATGGGGGTACTGGTGTTGCGGGGGGGGGTCTGCCGAAGAGAGGCAGGGGGGAGATGGTTGGGGCTGAGCGGCGCTGCAGAGGGGAGGAGCATAGGGCCAGGGTAGGAGGTCGGGAGAGATGATGAACAGGGGGATGGGTTTAGGAAGCTGGTGTAGATTTGGTGAATAGGGTTGGGGAAAGTACAGGAGGTTAATATACAGGAGGGGATAGGATTTAGATGACGGCTATTAGGGTTGAGAATGCAGATGGGTAATAGGGTAGGAGGGGATTGGGTTAACGGGTATATATATAATGGGTATTGGGTAGTTGGGGGTTAAAATCCAATAGTTGAAAAATAAAATAACCAATAAAAAAAATATGATTAAACATAGATAAATTTTGGGGACATTAAAAACAAAATTTAGTAACAATAATAGTAATAGTAATAGTAACAATAATAATAATAAAAATCAAAGTAATAATAACAATAATAAGATTTGTATAAAAATCATAGGAAATAGTTACAAATAGAATTATTGATGAAAAGAATAGGCTTTGATAGAAGATTCAAAAATACATTTTAACAAAAAGAATTTGAAAGCGAAAAATTAATTTATAAAAAATTTAAATACAGAAAATACGTATTTGCGAAAACAGGGGTTACAAATGCAGTCCTCTCAAATCTTCCAACCTATTATTTGTCCTTCTTTGAAATGTTGCGATGGGTGATTCAGAGAATTGATCGGACTCGAAAACAGTTTTTATGAAAACGGGCAGACCCAGATAGAGGCGATTATCACCTTATCAGATGGGAGAAAGCATGCATGAAAAAGATACACGGAGGACTAGGTATTATTGATCTTCGGGATATGAATCTTGACCTACTGGGTAAATGGTGGTAGAAAATTTTCCATCCTAATGGAGAAGGGTGGCAAGATTTTGTTCAGGGATATCTGCATGGGAATGGAACGAAAAATTTGGGCTTCAGGGTAGGCCCACGTGTCTCCTGGTTCTGGAAAGGCATCGCTAAGGCCTACGAACCCTTCATTAGCTGTGTGACATCAGTTATCGGTAACGGTAGACTCACCAGATTCTGGTGGGATAAGTGGTGTGGTGATCACACACTTAGAGCTCTGTTCCCTGATCTATATGATCATGCATCACAACCACACTGCACGGTGATCGCAGCCTGGAAAAGAGGTGCCTGGAAACCAGCCTTTAAATGATCGTTGGACCCGGGCTCTCAACTTAGACTCATGGAACTTCAGACCTACATCACCAATGCTGGAATTAGTTGCTCTTAGGGTCCAGATAGGAAATCTTGGGGACTGGAAAAGAACGGCATGTTCACCGTTCACTCCTTATTTAACCGCATTCACTTTAGGGGATGTACCCCAAAGTGATCATGCGTCATTTGGAGGGCGAAAGCCTTGCTGAAAATCAATGTTTTCTTATGGCTGGTACTGAACGATGCAATTTTGACTAGAGAAAATCTCACCAAATGCCAACCGAACGTGGATTCTTGTTGTGGGTTCTGCCACGCTGCCCCAGAGACTAGAGACCACCTTTTTCTACAGTGTCCTATAAGCAAAGCTATACTCATTGACTTACTCAGCGTCTTGGGGACGAATCAGTACCCTAGTGTGTACGAGAATCTGTGGGTAGGTTCAAAATTTGCTACTGAGAGAAGAACTATGAAAGAAGCATGGTATATCGCTATCTCCGCAACGACCTGGGTTCTTTGGCTAGACATGAATAATTTTTATTTTCGCAAAACTTGTAATAATATTCTGGTAATTTGACTCACATTATGCATTTTATTTTATTTTGGTCGAATGTGGCCACAGCAGGTTCTAGAGGGAGGATAGCGAGCGTATTCTAGGTTGAGGATTTTGATGATGATGAAGTCGAGATAGGCCCGACGATCGACTGACTACCAGCTTGGCATTTTACGATTGATAGATTCCCACCGCCCCAGGGTTTGTTGGGGGGATATGATGTATTTTGTTTAGATGCATGTATGTTGCGCCCATTCTGTTCTTCTTTTGTCCCACCCCCATGTTTGAGGTGGAGTTTATGTACTTTTGTTATGATTGTAGGACCTTGTATTTGGCTCAGTTATCTGAGTTTGTTTTATTAATCCCTTATTAATGAAACAGGATGGCCATACTCCACATTTTCTTCAAAAAAAAAAAAACCCCTTCATGTTATTAGCACAACGCTCTAACCAAATAAACTAATATGCTAATTGTTCCAAATTTTAGATAATACAGTGTAATTATATCTGAAAATAATTACATTTTTTTTAAACATTGTAAATAGTTAAAAAAATATGGGGCCCTATAAAATTGGGGGCCCAAAGCAGTTGCTTGGGCTGCTTGGGCCCAGATCCGCCTCTGTGTATGATGCATAAAATCTTCAATCTTATTGAAGTTTGGTCATGGACAAGCAGGGGAAAGAAAGAAGTTACGATTGGACAACACAAAGTAGTCCCGTGGTTGGAGTAGGTTGGCTCGAGACACATACGGGGCGAGAGAGTTACGCGATAACTTTTTGTCGCATGTTTATGTATATGTACCTAATCTGTATCTTGTTGTAGTGTACCAGGTGTAGATGTAGTCCATAAGAACATGCTTTGACTTTTGGGTTATCAAATAAAGTGGAGAGTCAGATCCGATTTGTGGACGAGTGTTTTGTATCTTATTATGTTATTTCGTTAACAGATCATTAATAAAGCAAGTAACCCGTAGTCACATTTTATTAAAAAAAAAGGTCACATCAGCTTGAGATAAAATATTTTTCTATTTTAGGAGTATAACACATGTGACCCTTTCAATGCAAGCCAAAGCCAATAAAAATACATTTAATAGCATTAGGTCCGAGTGAAAAACTTTTCACACACCGCTGCAGAAGAGTACATGATTAATTAGTTTGGCAAACATATTTTTTAAGAGTAAGGTTTGGGAGTATACCCTATAAAATAATAATAGAAGGCCAATCCTCTTGGCTGTTTACTTCTTTAGAAAAGAAAATCTGGAAACATATTTCTTAGCTTCAGACTTGTGAGATTACTTTGTTGATTGACCAGTACCTACCACTGCTGTCAAAGTGCATGGTTCAACCCGAAGAAAATTTTCATCTTATCAGAATTATTTATATTGATATATGATGTTTCATGTTATGGTTGCAACTATAAGAACACATGTAAATATGGTACACCTATGAACATAATTTCTCAATTTCTATCTTGTGAGAATCACACCTCAATCTTTAATTAAATATGTTGAAGAGAACATGAGTTTTAATGGTTGTATGGGTCTTTCTTTTATTTGAGGATAAGGGGATCGTCCGCCATCCTCCTCGACTCAACAATAACAGAAAAATGGACCGAAGGTTTTACTGTTGGATCCACCGGGACCACGGGAACGAGACTGATACTTGTCAGGCCCTCAAAGACAAGATCGATGCCCTCATCCAGAGGGGGGTACCTGAGGGAGTTCACTCGAACTAACCGTCGGGACTAGCAGGCATCGCCACCTCCTCGAACGGCCGACAGGCATTCGTAGGCGGTACCCGAGTCCGATGAGGCCAGGGGGCTGGCCATGCCGGCCATCCTTCTGTGTTCATGGTGGTCTTATAGGGGGAGAGTCGAATACTTCCCGCAAGGCCTTCGTGCGAGAGGTTAACTCGGTCCATGATCATCCGCCCCCAGGGATTAAGGTCTGGCTGTCTCATTCTCCAACGACAACCTAGAAGGTGTCCGACTGCCTCATTGTGACGCCCTGGTAATCAGCCTCAGCATGGTGAATCATGAGGTTCGCCATGTCCTTGTTGACAATGGAAGCTTGGTAAATATCCTGTTCCTTGCCGTATTTGAAGCACTCAAACTCTCCTGGGTAAGACTGAAGCTGGCGGGGTACATGCTGTACGGGTTTTCAGGCACTCCTATACAGATCGAGGGAATCCTCATGCTCGATGTCACAGCCGGAACAACTCCGAAGATCCGAACATAAGCCATGGATTTCATGTTGTTCAATGTCAAATCCGCTTATAATGTGATCTTCGACAGGCCCGGTCTCTGTTCCCTTCAAGCTGTGCCCTCGGCCTACCACTTGAAGATGAAATTCCCTCCCGACCATAGGGTTGGCATGGTACGAGGCAATTAAGAATCAACTCGGTTCTGCTACTTGGCCTCAGTGCGAGGCGGAGTATTCCCCCTCGACGCGGTCGAACTTCCATCCAACATGTATTTATTGGGCTCGGAGCCCGTCGACAAGTTGGAAGAAATCTCCTTGTTCGAGGAGAATAGATCTAAATGGTTTCGAGTGAGCCAGTTTCTCGCCCCCGACCAAAAAGGCCATTGTTGACTACATCAGGCAGAATGTTGACCTCTTCGCCTGGATGCCCACTGATATGCCAGGAATTTCAGAGGACCTCATCATGCACAGACTGAGCATCCACCAAGATTCAAAGTCTGTCCAATAGAATTGCCGAAAGTTTGCCCCCAAAAGGCAACAAGCGACCAGAGAAGAAGTAAACAAGCTCCTCTCTACTCATTTTATCCATGAGGTCAGTTATCATAAATGGATGGCCAATGTAGTGATGGTGAAGAAACCAAGTGAAAAATGGAGGATCTGTATCAACTTCGCGGACCTTAACAAAGGCATGCCCAAAAAATCTGTTCCCGCTCCCAAACATCGATGCCCTGATAGAAGCAGTCTCTGGTCACGAACTGCTGAGCTTCATGGATGCCTTCTCAGGCTATAACCAAATCAGAATGTCCCCCCTGACATCCACAAAACCAACTTTGTGACCGACCAGGGCCTGTACTATTACCGGATCATGCCATTCGGGCTGAAAAATGCCGGTGTTATATACCAAAGGCTCGTCAATCGGGTTTTTAAGGACCAAATAGGTCGGAATATGGAAGTCTATGTCCACGACATGCTCGTCAAAAGTTCCAGAGGGCAAGACCACGTCAGCGATCTCATGGAAGCCTTTGGTGTCCTAAGGTTTCACAACATGAGACTTAACCCCTCTTAATGCGCCTTCGGCATCACCTCGAGAAAATTTCTCGAATTTGTGGTCAGCCAGCGAGGCCTTGAGGTGAACCCTGAGAAGATTCGGGCCATACTGGACATGGCCCCTCCAATAAATGTAAAAGAAGTTCAGAGGCTCATGGGTCGGTTGGCGGCCATCGGTCGTTTCCTTTCCAAGTCTGGGGAAAAGTCGCTTTCATTCTTCAAATCCCTCAGGATGGTGAAAAGCTTTGAATGGGACGAATCGCAATAGCAGGCCTTTGACCAGCTGAAGTCTTACCTAACCAACCCTCTGCTCCTCAGCAAATCAGAACCGGGCAAGCCCTTCTACCTCTATATGGCTGCATCTGAACATACGCTCAGTGCCGTACTTGTTAAGGAGGAAGGCAGGATCCAGAAACCTATCTATTATGTCAGCAAAGTCCTGCACGATGCAGAACTCTGATATGTCTGAATGGAAAATGTTGCCTATGCATTGGTAATGGCCGCTCAGAAACTCCCACCATATTTCCAAGCTCACTCCATTCAATTCCTAACAGATCAGTCACTCAAGCTCATCCTCAACAAGCTAGAAAACTTCGGGCGACTAATAAAGTGGTCGATTGACTGAGCCAACACGATATCAACTACCAACCTCAGACAACCATCAAAGGGCAAGCCCTCATAGAATTCATCACAGAGTGTACCATTTTTGAGGCACCCGAGATCCCAGAGGAGGACCCACTTGGGAAATATATGTGGATGGTTCATCCTGCGAGGCCAGAAGCGGAGCTGGTGTCATTCTTCATGGCCCCGACGAGTTCGTCCTACAGTATTCCCTATGCCTCAACTTCTGGCCTCCAATAACGAGGCATACTATGAAGCCATGATCGCCGACCGCACGCTAGCCCGCAATGCGGGGGAAAGATGAGTAAGAGCCTTCAACGACTCTCAGCTCGTGGTTAACCAAATTTCTGGGGATTACGGAGCCCATGATGCTTGGATGGTCCGATACTTGGCGCGCGTCAAACTTCTCCTAGATGCCTTCGAGCACGCCACCGTCGATCGGATACCCAGTGAACAAAATAACCAGGCGGACACCTTGTCCAAGCTCACCCCGTCATCCTTCGAGGGCCTCGACCATACTGTCTTCATCGAGATCCTCCATGAGCCTAGCATCGAGGAGCCCGAGGTCGTCTGCCTCAATACGGGCACGCATTTGCATAATTGGATGGATCACGTCCGCAAATTTTTGGCAGAAGGCGAACTACCACAAGTCCCCGTCGAGCCTAGAAAGATAAGGGTCCGGTCGCAAAGGTTCACCTTGATTGAGAATATCCTCTTCAAGTGTTCATACACCGAGGTAGATGGGAGACCATACCTCTGATTCGTGGGTCCCGATGGGGCAAGATATGCACTGGAAGAGTTACACGAGGGAATTGAGGGGTGCCATATAGGCAACAGGTCGCTCGCGAGGAAAGTGCTCAACCACGGGTACTATTGGCCGACAATACTGCAAGACGGTTGTGATCTCGTGAAACAAGCCGAACGCAGATGCCTCTCCAGTCCGCCCCCTTTGCCATGTGGGGATGGATCTTGTTGGACCCTTTCCCAAAGCTATGGCTCAAAGGCGTTTCCTCATTGTTGCCATCGACTATTTCTCCAAGTGGGTCGAGGCAGAACCCTTGGCCACCATAACCGAGCATCAAGCTCAACAATTCTTTTGGAAGCACATCATCTGTCGATTCGGGATCCCGCATATACTTATCACTGATAATGGGACCCAATTCGCGAGCAGAAATTTTGGAAAATTTTGTGAAGACCTAGGGGTCCAGCAGCAATTCTCCGCCATTTCACATCCCCAGTCGAACGGCCAGACCGACAATGTCAACCGCCAAATTCTTGAAAGTCTCAAAAAAATGGTTGGAAAAATCTCCCAAAGGACTATGGATCAACGAATTACCGAGCATCCTTTGGTCATATAGAATGACCAAGAGAATCCCCATGGGCAAGTCCCTATTCAATATGACATACGGGACGGAGGTTGTCATCCCGGTGGAAATCAGGCTCCCTTCACCTAGGATTATGGGCTACAATGAAGAATCCAACTCGATCGACCTCAGGGCCAACTTGGACTTGGTCGAAGAAATCCGTGAAAGATCCACTGTCAGAAGAGCTATCTATCAGTAGCATATTGAAATGCTCTACAATAAGAAGGTCCGCCTGACCGATATCAAGAAGGGTGATCTCGTACTCAGGAAGCTCGCTATTTTACACCCCACATCGAAAGGCAAACTGGACCCAAACTGGGAGGGCCCGTACAAGGTCCCCAAAGTGGTATGCCCGGGAATATACCGACTCGAAGACCTGGGGGGCAGGTTAGTCAAGAGACCGTGTAACACGGAGCACCTTATTAAGTTCCATGAGCAAACTTGAACTTAGGGACGTCCGCGGTCGTAATCGGTGTTGTGCGCTATTCCTTTTGTGTAATCAAGCAAGCAAAAAGTGAAATGAAGTTTCCTTTATTTTTCGAGTCAGGATATCTCTCATTTACTTCGACCCTAAACGAGGGATTCCTCAATCTCTCATGTCTTCGCCGCTCGGCTTGGACTTTGAGCCATAACTTGTGATTTTTCAATCTCTCACATTGACTTCGACCACAAATGGGGAATTTCTCAATCTCCCACGTCCTCGCTGTTCGGCTTAAACTTTGAGCCATAAGGAGAGATTTCTTATTCTCTCACATGGACTTTGACCTCAAACAAGGGATTCCTCAATCTCTCACGTCCTTGCTGCTCGGCTTGGACTTCGAGCCATAACGAGAGATTTCTCAATCTCTCACGTGGACTTCAACCCCAAATGAGGGATTTCTCAATCTCTCTCATCCTCGCCGCTCAGTCTGAACTTCGAGCTGGCTATTTGCTTTCTCACAAAGCCTATCACCCTTGACGCTCAACCTGAACTTCGAGCTGGCTACTTGGATTTCGAGCCATAACGAGCGATCACTCAATCTCTTACATGAACTTTGACCACAAACGAGGGATTTCTCAGTCTCTCACATCCTTGCCGCTCGGTTTGGACTTCGACCCCAAATGAGGGATTTCTCAATCTCTCATTGATGTGTATAATTTTTATATAAATATTTGTACTCATTTACCCATAAAAATTGCTTGTATTCGCCTATCTTGTTAATAATATATCTTATATCCATAGATTTTAGTTAATTAATTATTTTTGAAGGAATAAAATTTTTGATACAAAATATGAAAGTTTTTGGTAAAAATCAACAAACAAAGCAAGGATAGTGATTGATTAACTTTTATTGTTTTATTGAATTTGAATTTTTACAGTTTGGCTATGTGAAAAACTAAATAGAAATTCTAATTGCCAATAGAAGGTGAAAATAAAATAAACAAATTTAAAAGGGTTTAATTGAGCT
Source organism: Hemerocallis citrina (assembly GCA_017893485.1). Taxonomy (NCBI): domain Eukaryota; kingdom Viridiplantae; phylum Streptophyta; class Magnoliopsida; order Asparagales; family Asphodelaceae; genus Hemerocallis; species Hemerocallis citrina. The sequence goes on from CM030362.1 coordinate 96,089,835, forward strand.
AATGTGATTATTCGTTAGTTTAATTAATTTAAACTAATTAATTTTATTTTGTTTTTAATCCTAAAATCTGATTTTATTTTGTGTGTGTGCAGCACGTACTTCAAGAAGAGAAAGAGAAGAAAAAGAAGCAAGAAATAAAGAGCAAATCACATAAGGAAACAAATAAATGAAGAAGAGGAGGTTTTCTGCAAAAATAAACTCTAATTTTCACATTCGTGCCCCTATAAATACAATAGCAAAAGGAGAAGAGAGGGCACGCTAAACGAAGACGATTGATCTCTAATATATATATATATATATATATATATATATATAAATGCTCGGTTGAAAATGGGTTTATTTTTACCGGGTTGGAAAACAGCAATTTGAGCCGTTGGATCGCTCCCGATCGTGATTAACGGCTCAGATTGAAGTCCTCTCAGATCTCCCACTAAGAGCCCCTAAGAGCAAAGGGGCATTTTTGGTACTTCACACCAAAAATACGCTTCAGACTTAGCATTTTTTTTGCATGAAGTTTTTTTGCAAAAAGTTGTACTTAGGCTGTTGTTGGGCACAACGGCCTAGGTTGTTTTAAAAAAAAAAATTCAACCTAGGTCGTTATTCCCAACAACGACCTAGGTATGTACAAGTATTTTTCCAAACACTTGTACATACTCAGATCGCCATCTCCCTCACAACTCTCTCTCTCTCTTACTATTGGAGCTCACGAAACCCATTTCCCAAACCCTAGCTCTCTCTCTCTCTCTCAATCTGAAAACTCTAGCTCTCTCTTGCTCGTTGCTTCTCACTCAATCTCTCCCTCTTCTCACAATCTTTCCCTCTTCCTTTGAAGATCCCGATTACAAAAAAACCCTAACCCATACAAAATCTCCTCAACCCTAAAACCATAATCCTAAATAAATTAGCCAAACCCTACTCCCCTTCCTTTTTCTACAGCAGCGCGCAAGGACCTCCTCTATCTCCTTTCTGAAAACCCTCATTGTGAAAGCTAATAATTTTTTAAAGCTAAACCTAGGCCGTTATCTCCTTCAACAACGGCCTAGGTTATAGCAAAAATTTTGAATTTTTTGGGTTGCTCTCTAACTTGCCCAAGTTAATATGTAGCAACAATTCACAGAGCAACAATTTTTTTATTTTTTAAAGCTTAGGCAGTTATCTCCAACAACGACCTACGTTTGAGCAAAAAATTGGAATTTTTGAATTGCTCTCTGACTTGGCCAAGCTAAAAGGAGCAACAAGTCAGAGAGCAACCAAATTTTCTTTTTAAAATTAAGGCCGTTGTCTACAACAACGGCCTGAGTAATATGGAAAAAAATGGAACTTTTTGGCTTGTTCTCTGACTTGGCCAAGCTAAAAGGAGCAACAAATTAGAGAGCAGCTAACTTTTTTTTGAAGCTAAGGCCGTTGTCTCCTTCGTTATATAAAATTTTGCAAATTTTTTTAATGCTTTTTACAACTATCTCTCCTCTTTACGAACAGTGTCTCTCGAACTGTATACAAAAGACATTCATATGCTTGTATATCATTTATATATTTTATTAATTTTTATTTTTAGCCACCTAACTAACCAATATACAATCGTTAGGTTAAATGTTAAAAAAAATAACAGAAAATAAAAGATAATTTTTTCATTCGTAAAAATCAATTTTTTAACTATATTTTTACCCCTAATATATAATTTCCTCTACAATGCGTATACCTATCCAGTTTAATACCTAACTCCTAACCATACCCCCAAACCCATAATATTTCAGTTAGGGTTAGGGTAAGGTTAATGTTAGTGTTAACAGGGGTTAGGATAGGGTTAGGGTAAGCTAGGGTTATGGTAGGGTTATGGGTTAGTGTAGGGTTATGAGTAGGATTATGGTAGGGTTATGGGTGAGTGTAGGTGTTACGGGTTAGTGTAGGGTTACTAGGCGAACTTCAGCCATAGACTTCACTACCAAAAAAAATAAACAAAAACACGATAAAAACAACAACAACGAAAAAAAAAACAAAAAAAAAACAAAAAACAACCTATAATAATATAGTCCACAACCCTACACCCTAGCCCTCGCATTACCCTCATTTACGTAGGCCAATTCTTGTAAACAACGGCCCCTTTTTTTTATTATTAATTTTTTTTTGGACCTGGACCAAAAATTTATAATTTTATTTTTAATGAATGCTAGCATGTATAATATTATTATTTTATTTGTTCATGTAAAAAAAAAATACAAAATATCAACATGTGGTAGTTTGTTATTATAATCGATTAGGTGACTCTTGATCCTTGACTAATACAATTTATATAATATTTTATTCAAGTCATTTAACGATATGGTACTATATTCTGGGCAACCACATTCCGACAACTAGGTATATAGTCACTGATACCATTTGTAACGCCTCGACAAATTAGATACTATGTAATACATCTGTCTACCACAGGTAGCCTCTCAAAAGTTTGTTAACCAATTAGGTAACTCTTAATTCTTGGCTAATACAATTTATATAATATTTTATTCAAGTCATTTAACGATATGGTACTATATTTCTATATCTCTATTTCTCTTTTCAAATCTGTGTATACACTTCCGGGTGGGCCCCACTCACAAAATCCCTGTCATCCTTGGACTTGACCGAAGTCAATGATCCAAATACACAGCATAACTGTGTATGCAAATGCAGTGGTCCCCCACCCCATTCTATACCCATTCATTTACCATTTAATTTATTAACCAATATGCTAACTTTCCAAATGGACCAAATCCATTATATATACAGCCAACCTTACTTTATTGTATATACTATATTATATATATATATATTTGAAATCACCGGGGTGTTACACGTACATCCTATTATAACCCTACTCATAACCCTACACTCACCCGTAACCTTACCATAATCATAGTCATAACCCTACACTCACCCATAAGCCTACCATAACCCTACTCATAACCCTACACTCACCCATAACCCTACCATAACCCTACTCATAACCCTACCCTCAACCGCAACCCTACCATAATCCTACTCAAAGTTCTACACTCACTCGTAACCCTACCATAACCCTACTCATAACCCTACACTCACCCGTAACCCTACCATAACCCTACTCATAACCCTACACTCACCCGTAACCCTACCATAACCCTAGCTTACCCTAACTCTATCCTAACCCTTGTTAACACTAACCTTAATCTTACCCTAACCCTAACTGAAATATTATGGGCTTGGGGGGTATGGTTAGGGGTTAGGTGTTAAACTGGATAGGTATACTCATTCCAGAAGGAATTACATATTAGGGGTAAAAATATATATTAAAAAATTGATTTTTACGAATGAAAAGATTATCTTTTATTTTATGGTATTTTTTTAAAAAACATTTAACCTAACGATTGTATATTGGTTAGTTAGGTGGCTAAAAATAGAAATTAATAAAATAATAAACGATATACAATCATATGAATGTTTTTTGTGTAGAGTTCGAGAGACACTGTTCGTAAATAGTGGAGAGACAGTTGTAAAAAGTATTTAAAAATTGCAAAATTTCATATAACAAAGCCAGTTGTTGGAGACAACGGCCTAAGCTTTAAAAAAATTGTTGCTCTCTGACTTGTTGCTCCTTTTAGCTTGGGCAAGTCAGAGAGCAACCCAAAAAATTCAATTTTAAATATTGCTTTCTGACTTGTTGTTCCTTTTGGCTTGACCAAGACAGAGAGCAATCCAGAAAATTACAATATTTTTCATATAACTTAGGCCGTTGTTTGAAATAACGGCCTTAGGTTTAAAAAAAAATTTGATTGCACTCTAACTTGTTGCTCCTTTTAGCTTGGCCAAGTCAGAGACCAACCCAAAAAGTTCCAATTTTTTCCATATTACTTAGGCCGTTGTTGAAGACAACGTCCTAAGCTTTAAAAAAAAATTGTTGCTCACTGACTTGTTGCTCCTTTTAGCTTGCGCAAGTCAGAGAGCAACCCCAAAAACTCAAATTTTTTGCTATAACCTAGGTCGTTGTCTCGGACAACGACCGAGGTTTAGGATTTTTTTTCTCTAACTTGTTGCTCCTTTTGGCTTGGCCAAGACAGAGAGCAACCCAGAAAATTACCAAAATTTTCATATAACTTATTTCGTTGTTGGAGACAACGGCCTTAGCTTTTAAAAAAAATATTTCTCTCTGACTTGTTGCTACATATTAGCTTGGGTTAGTTAGAGAGCAACCCAAAAAATTCAAATTTTTTGCTATAACTTAGGCCGTTGTTGGAGACAACAGCCTAGGTTTAGAAAAAAATTTATCCTTTTCGATAAGCCAAGACAGAGAGCTATTGATCAAATTTTTATTTCCATTAATAGAACCTAAGACAACGGCCTAAGTAAAAAAAAATTGCTCCTTCTTGATAAGCCAAGACAGAGAGCTACTGATCAATTTTTTTTTTCATTAATAGAACCTAGGCCGTTGAAGACAACGACCTAAGTAAAAAAAATTAGTTACAATTTAACACAGCAGCTATAGCCACTACACTACATTCTCCAAAAAATTACTATATACAATCCCATCAGCTACATTCTCCAAAAAAAAAATTCTACATACAGTCTCCCAAAAAAAACTGCATTCTCCAAAAATAACAACAACAACAACAAAATTCACAATTATCACGTAATAAAAACTACATCAACAAAAACTAAAACTAACCATATCTCAACAACAACCACAACAAGTTCTATCAATTACATTCAACAATAACAACAAAAATTGTACTCTAAAAAAAGACTGTATCGGGAAACACTTAACCACCGGGCGTGTAAGTTTGTGGTGCTCGCCTTTTCCGAGTAGGTTGTCGTTGCTGGATTGGGGATGATGCCGGTGCAATTTCTTCTTCTTCTCCCTCCTCTTTTTCGTCTCCAACAACACTTTCTTGATGCTCTTCTTCTTTCTCTTCTTCTTGAGGTGGAGATGTAGCTTGATATTGGCGTTATTGCCCCGAGCCAGATAGCCTACCCATCACGCTCTTACGTCGTTGTTTACGTACGGATTTATCCAAATAAAGGTTCAAAGCTTCACCCTCTGCAAAAATATCTAAATTTCTATGACATAAAGAGAGCATCTTCTAAGCGAACTTCTTTATTGGTTGGGCAGCATTACTTTTGAGTACCTGCGCGCATTCTTTTGCCATGTCCCATGTATTATCGATCTAAAGCAAAAACTAAAAATATATTAAACACATTCAGATTTGTAAAAAATTTAATCACTTTAAAAGTAAGGAAATTTTAATAAAATTTAAACAGCCATGAAGAGTATAGCCCGCGGGCTTGAGCCGATCTCTCGACAGCTAGAGGCCCTTGAACGCCTCCAAGAAAAGGATATTAACCAAGCTGCCATTATCCACAAAGATCGGGTAAACGTCGAAGTTGGCCATTCGGAGATTAATAACGAGGGCGTCGCAGTGGGGCATGCAAACGCCCTCTAAGTCTCTATCGAAGAACGTGACAGGGACTCCAAGACCCCTCAGTGGGGGATGGCTCTGTACGGCGTTCACTTCCCGAATGAAGGCTTTTCGGGAGGAGTTAGAATCCCCTCCATTGGGCCTCCGTGTATAAGGTATAGGATGGCCTCTACCGCGACAGTCGAAGTCTCCGCATGTTGCTCGGTTCGTCTGTTAGCCCCCTGGTGGGTGGAGGTTGATCAGCCCTGTCCCTCCTCACAAAATGAGCGAGCTGCCCTCTCTGAATAAGGGCTTCAATCATGTCCTTTAGGGCCTGACAGTCGTCTGTGTCGTGTCCATGATCCCGATGGAAAAGACACCACTTATCATGGTTTCTCTTCTTTCCGGAAGTGTTCATCTTAGGAGGCGGCGGTAGGAGACCCTCGTTCCCAATCTCCATCAAGATGGCAGATACACTCGTGTTGAGCGGAGTGAATTTTTCGAAACAGGGAAGAGGATGACGCTGACCTCCATTATCCTTTTGGAGCTTCTTAGCTCCTTCTTCTTCAGCATTCTTCCGTTTGTTACCGAAAGATGACCCCTCGAGAGTGGGTCGTTTGAGAGCCTCTTCAGCTCAAATATACTTCTCACTCCTGAGAAGGAGCTCTGAGAAGTCCCGAGGAGGCTTCTTGGCCAGGGACGCCCTGAGATTAGGGTTGATAACGTTGGATTGGAAAGTAGCCGAAGCTATTGACTGATCCAGGGAGGCGATAGACCGGGCCTTCGCGGTGAACCGCTTGACATAATCCCTCAGTCGCTCGCCCTTCTTTTGGCTGAGGAAAAGCAATAAGGTGCTCATCTTCTCGGAGCGGTGACTGCTCATGAAGTGCGTGAGGAAGAGACCTTCGAACTGGTCGAAGGAGAAAATGGAGGTCGGAGCGAGTCTGGAATACCACTCCCGAGCGGGCCCCTTAAGCGTGGTCGGGAAGGTCTTGCAGAGGAGGGCGTCAGAGGCATGATGGATCATCATGAGAGTTTTGAAACTTTCAATGTGATCTGTAGGGTCCGACTCCCCAGTATAAGTTTCAAAGTATGGAGGTTTGAAGTTGTCTAGAACAGGGGCCTCCATGATAGTGCGGAAGAATGAGGGCCTGCTCGAGCGGAGGTTCCTCGCCTGTTGTTCTTCATCTCAGTCCAGCTGGCCAAGGTGCCTCTCCATCTCGTGGAGACAACGATAGACCGAGTTCTCCCTTTCGTCATGCCTCGCTGATTCCCGAGACTCGTCTTCATATGGAGGAGGGTTGGGACTGTGGCAACAATAGCTTTGAGTAGGCCGAGGACTGGGAGAAGGACGGCAATGGCTCGGAGCTTGCCTAGGACTGGGAGAGGGAAGCGATGGCTCAGAACTGGCCTAGGACTGAGAGAACAGCAGCGATGATGAGGAGCCAGCTGAGGACTAGGAGCCAGTTGGCCATTGTTGGGGGCGGCATTGAGCGCCCGAAGGACTGCCTCCTAGAATTGTTGAAATTCTGCCCTCGTGACGGGGCCTCCTGCTCCCAATGGGCTCGGGCTGCAGGACGGGCAACCGAGGAACGGCTTCTTCTTCGGCGATGCTGAGGTGACTCCCTCTGCCTCCTGGGGGAGTTGGACCCCTGCAATCCGTCCGGCTGGGCAAACGGTCCCTCTGGTGCTCGCGGTGGGGGTTCCCGTCACGGGTCCGCCTATCGTCCAAGCGGATCCAAAGATCCGGCTCGTTTTGCCGGTTATTGAGGACATCTCGCAGATCCTTCGGTGATGGAGGACTATGGGAGGCCATAGAGTCGAATGAAGGATTATGTATGGAGATGTGGACTTGATGAAGGGGTTGATTCTGGCGACTTCGGCAAGATGGTTCCCCAACAGTCACCTGAGCCCCTTGGGGTTGCAGAGGGGGTTGCGGGATCGGTTGTTCGATCTGTTGGGCCGGTTGGATAGGCGGAGGGAGGCTCTCTGGAGAAGGATGAGGGATGGAAGTTGTTTTACGGTTGGAGGTCACGGACTTCATCTTGGGAGGCATGGCTAAGAGTGGCTTTTGTTGAAGGAGGAGGGTCGGATAGCTATTCGAGTTTTCCCACAGACGGTGCCAATCTGTGGCCACTGATTTCGGTGTGGGGGCAATCAGATGAATTTGTGGATTCGCGAGAACTCGAATGGGTCAAATATGACCTCTTCCACTGCTGCTGAGCTGGCTTCTAGCTGCTCCCGTTGACCTGCACGAAAGTTCGAAACACCGGGGTTGATCCCGGCGACGAACCATCCGATGCTCTTGTCAATACTTAGAAATGAATATGAAAAATCTTTAGGTAGGCAAAGAGTGATCACCTTGTAATGGTAGGAGGTAGGGGGTATTTATAGTTGCCGTGGGGATCTGCTTCGGGATAAGAACGAATCCCTACTCCCTGGTGTGACTGGATCGAGGTGGTTAGAACCACCTCCTCAGGATAGGGATGGTTCAGGATTTCTCCATATCTTCCCCAACTGTCTCTAAACGGGTTGGGACCCGCTCTCAGGTGAATGGATCCGTATATGGGTTATCGGGTTTTGGAAGAGAAGCCCAATTCCCATTTCGGACCCGTCTGTAGGTGAAATTACCGTTTTGCCCCTGTAAATTTTAAGATTCGTGCCCAATTTGAACGGTTTCGATTTAACCCCATTTTTAGCCATATCAGCTACAAATCATGTTCACAAACTTATTTATTTTACTGAAGTTAACAATGTCAAAATTACTGTACAAAATAGGACAGCAGTGAACAAAAGTTCTTTTAAGTATTTTATCAAACAACTTAATTACAAACGGTCCAATCTAGATGTCATACAAAGCATGGTATAAGTGGGTTACTTAAATCAGCACGGCATGTGAATAAATGGTCTATAATGAGATCATACATCCAACAAACATCTATATAGCAGTCATCTACAACATACGGTGTGTCACAAACAACATACAATCAAGATGTCCACTAATCTAATTGTTTTCATGCAACAGATGTCAATTATTGTAAATACTCATGATCAAGAGATGATGTCAACGGTTAAACTAACAATTATGGATCATCATGAGAGTACAAATGTTTTCATACTAGATTACTTACGGTATTAACTTGTATAACAAAAAGAACACATAAAAGCTACTTGCCTGATACGAAGACGATGGAACGAAGAACAGAATAACGGGAACGGATCCCGAATAACAAACACAACGAACAAAGAGACGAGAACGAGAAATCACACCACCCAAATCATGTGCACAGACTCAAAGAGACAACAGCATCAACAACAAGCCTGGCGGCAGCACCAACAGAAGACGACGACGGTAGGGAAGACAACTTGCAGTGCGGCGGGTTTGGATCTCGACCGCGGTGGGTGTCAGCACAGTGAAGACGACGACAGAGGGGACAACAGCGCTCGGGTGTGCACGGGGGTAAGCACTGTGGAGAGGAGATAGAAGTTGGGGTGATCGGGGGTGTTTGTCGTCGTCGAAAGACAGAGATGACGACAACAAGAGGAGAGAGAGGGGGTCGGGATGGGGGGTAGACGACAGTTACGGTGAGAGAGAGAATAGGATATTAGGGTTAGGGTTCAATTAGGGTGTTTATATAAGGACAATATGGATTTGGGTGAACTGGGTAGTATCCAATAAGAAGAAAATAATCCAATAAGAGACAAATAGGCCATGAAATAGGTTTAAACAATAGACAAGATCAAGAACAAATTGTTGGCCAAATAATGAGAATAAAAAGCTAAATAAATGCAAAATGAATCACAAAAGAGAGAAGAACAACACACCATACAAAGGAATGAAATTAAATACAACCAAAAATAAAATAAATAATTAAGAATTTTATTAAATATAATTAAAAATACAAATATGAGTAATAGGGATTGCAAATCCTACCCACCTAATAAGAAGAATTTCGTCATCGAAATTCAACCAGAAGTATATAGGGTAACCCTAAAAGAAAAGAAAAATACAATAACAAAAGCAAAAACAGCAACACAAGGGCTACACAAACAAATGAGGAAATCTCCGCTGGATATCCTCCTCCAGCTCCCCAGTCGACTCACCTGGCGAGTGAGGATTCCAAGAAACATGAACAAGCTTGATCACCTTGTTCTTCAAAACCTTCTCCCGCCAATCCACAATAGCAACTGGTAGGATTTCACAAGACAAATCCGGCCTCACAGATAACTCCAAGTAGTCAATCACATAGCTCTCATCACGAATATACTTCCTCAGTTGCGAGACATGAAAGACGTCATGCACTCCAGATAAAGTCGGGGGCAATGCACGAGGATAGGCCACCTTTCCTACTCGTTCCACGATGTCAAATGGTTCGATGAACCTGGGGATCAACTTGTCTCTGCCACCGAAACAAATGGCACCTCACCACAGCGATACCTTAAGGAAAACATGATCTCCCATCTCAAACTCCAAGGCTCTACGATGAACATCAGCCCATCGTTTCTGTCTGTCTTGCGCGGCTTGAAAATGCTTCCTGATTAAACTCACAGCATCCACCATCTTGGTGATCAGCTCCGGACCCAACAATTTCCTCTCGCCAATGTCATCCCAACACACTGGCAACCGACACTTACGACCATAGAGTGCCTCGAAAGAAGCAGCTTTAAGACTGGCCTGAAAGATGTTGTATAAGAACTCTACGAGATGTAAGTGGTCCTCCCAAGAACCTCCAAATTGCAGCACACAGGACCTCAATATGTCCTCTAGAGTCTGGATGGTCCTCTCTGACTGTCCATCTGTATGAAGGTGAAAAGTTGTACTGTACTTCAACTTTCTCCCCAGACTACTCTGAAGGCTCTCCCAAAACTGCGACCTGAACCTCATATCCCTGTGGATACAATACTGATTGGAACCCCATGAAGTTTGACAATCTCTTGCATGTACTTCTCAGCTAAGCTCTCAGTAGACTGTCCAACTCTGAAGGGAACGAAGTGCACGCTTTGGGTCAACCTGTCCACAATCACCCAAATGGTATTGTGACCCTTAGGACTCCTCGGCAAAGCGGTCAAAAAATTCATGGTGATATGCTCCCACTTCCACTCCAGAGTGGGAAGAAGCTGAAGAAGTTTGGCGGTCTTCTGATGCCCTGCCTTCACCTGCTGGCAGATCAAGCACTGTGACACAAATCTCGCCACGGCCTTCTCATACCATGCCATAAAAAATGAAGCTTCAAGTTTCGGTACACCTTCGTACCACCAGGATGAATAGAGTACGACGATTGGTAGGCTTCCTCAAGCAAATTCTGACGAACCTCACCCTTCGGAACACACAACCTGGACCCAAAACGAAGAGATCCATCTGAGTAAACAACCATATCGGTCTTCGTACCTACTTCAACTTCGGCTCTAAACCCTTGCAATTGCTCATCACCTGCCTGAGCCTCCTTAATCTTCTCAATAAGAGACGACTGCAACTGAAACATCATGCAACTCCAAATAGAACCTAGCAAGATCACATCCAAATCCAACTTCCTCATCTGCTCACAAAGCTCTCTCTGCTGAGTTAGGAACATGGCAACTGGTCTCCTACTCAAAGCATCTGGCACCAAGTTTACTCTACCAGGATGGTATTGCAAACTGATGTCATAGTCAGCCTTTAACTCCAACCATCGCCTCTACTTCATGTTCAGCTCCATCTGAGTGAACACATACTTGAGACTTTTGTGGTCAGTAAAGATCTTCACTCGGTCTCCAAACAGATAATGCCTCTATAACTTCAAAGCAAAGATCACGGCAGCCAGTTCCAAATCATGGGTAGGGTAATTCTTCTCGTATGGTCTCAACTGTTTGGACTCACAAGCAACAACTTGACCCTTCTGCATAAACACTGCACCTAGGCCCTTGCCAGAAGCGTCATAGGAACCACAAAACCACCAGAACCATCCGGAATAGCCAACACAGACATTGACGTCAACCGGCGCTTTAACTCTGCAAAAGCTCCACCATAAGCTCCATCCCAAACAAAATTCTGATTATTCCCAGTCAGCTTAGTCAACGGACCAGCTATCTTCGAAAATTCTTGGACAAACTTCCAATAATACCGCCCAAACCAAGGAAACTTCTCACTTTTGGAACTGACTTAGGTGCAGGCTAATCCTTGACCACAGAAATCTTGGACGGATCAACATAAATACCATCTCCTGAGATAATGTGCCCCAAAAAGGTAACTCGATTAAGCCAGAACTCACACTTGCTGAGTTTCCCATAGACCTAATTCTCCCTCAAGGTCTGCATAACCAACCTTAGATCATCTGCATGATCCTTCCGATTCCGAGAATATACCAGAATGTCGTCTATGATGACCACCATGAATCTTTCCAAAAATGGAGAGAAAACCCTGTTCATCGGACTCATGAACATTGCTGGCGCATTTATGACTCTGAAAAGCATCAGAAGGAACTTATAGTGCCCGTATCTGGTCCTAAATATAGACTTATGTACATCAGCTGCCTTCACTTTCACTTGATGATAACCAGAGCGAAGGTCCAACTTCGAAAAAACAATAGCTCCACCCAACTGATCAAACAAATCATCAATCCTGGGTAGTAGATACCGGTTCTTCACTGTAAAACTGTTTAGCTCACGGTAATCCACGCACAGACGATGACTCCCGTCCTTCTTGCTGACAAACAAGACAGGAGCACCCCAAGGGGACACACTGAGCCTGATGAAACCCAAATCCAGTAAACCCTGAACCTGCACCTTCAGCTCTCCTAGCTCAACTGGTGCCATCTGGTAAGGACTATTCGATATCGACGCAGTACCAGGCTGAACATCAATACCGAATTCAACATTCATCTAGGGGTAGCCCAAGCAACTCCTCAGGAAACACATCCAGAAAATCCCTCACAACAAGAGGCATAGCCTCACAGCCTGAATGCAACTCCATCACACAAAAAGCATCGACAACTACTTCCTGACTACACCCAAGGGGTAACTCTCCAGCATGGAACTAAAACTCCTCACAGCCTGGCATCCTGAAAACAATCTTCTTCGCTCGACAATCAATGATAGCGTGGGTCTCACCCAGTCAATCCATGTCGAAAATCAACCCTGAACTGCCGATCACAATCAGATCTGCTATGAAATCAGCACTTCCATCACCACGGGACTCTGCTTGCACTCCCGAGAACAGACGATAACACAGTCACCTATGGTGATATGCCAAGCAACTTGCAACTCACTACACTCCAACTGATGCAGATCTACAAAGCGGGAGCAGATGAAGGAATGGGTTGCCTCAGAATAAAAAAGAACATGAGCAGGAACAGAATGAACAAGAATAACACCTAAGATAGAGCCAAACAAGGAAAAATATGAACAGATGAAAGATAAACAATGTAGTTACCCGTATTTTCAAATATTATTTTTATATTTGAAAATGAATTAAAATGATTTACTGGAAATTTAATAAATATTTTCTAAAAGATTTATCTTTTTACACGTGCGAAACCCGTGCAACTAATTTTGGTATAAATATACAATTTTATATTTTTAATAAGTTCTCATACTTGTTATGGAGTGTATTCTAAATTTTGGGATTTTCTGAATAAAGAAACTATTTTTACAAATATCTCGAAAGAGAGGGGCTTTTATGTAAAAAGACGTTTGGGATCTTGAATAAATTATGAAAATTCATTTTTACAAAATTTTTGGTTCCCCATGATTATCATTTGAATTTAAATATATCTGGACTTTATTTAAAGTCGATTTGGTGAAGATTTAAACAAAAAGGGTGTTTTTGCAAATATGAAATTTATGTAGAATCTTGTGCAAATATTTTTCTGGAAAGTAAAGGTCAAATATTTTGATTGGAAAATATAATATGTATTATTATATATTATTTCTAATTTTTTCTGGATTTTTATAAATATTTTACGACGTAATTGCAAATATTACAAAAGGGAGGGCTTTTGTGCAAAATCGCCACCCTGAGTGTAAATCCGAGATTTTCTTATCTCTGGGCTGTGCTGGGTTGTTGGAAAACCCAGTGGTAAAAGGATTTTATTTAGTTTTGATTTATCTAACCTATTTTTAACTAAGAAAGGTTATATATGTGAAGTAATAAATTGAAAAAGGACTATTTTGCGAAAGTACTTCAAAACCCTAATATTCTCTCCCAGATATTTAAGAGAATTTTTCCAGCCGTCATTGCTACAATATACAGAATTTTGAGATTTGGTTTTGGAGGAGCAAAAAAGGAGTTTTTGGATCTAGCAAAAGGGAGACTTTTTCGTGGACTTTTCCTCAATTCAAATGTGAGTGACTTTGTTCTTTTTGTTTGTTTTGATTTTGTGAGCGATATAAAAATTGTTTTGTTGTTTGATTCATGTGAGATATATAAAAATTGTTTTTGTTGATTGTTTCATGTGAATGACTTCGTTTGTTTGCTTGATTTTGTGAATGTTATAAATTCATCTTGATGTTGATCTATGCGTGCAAGTATCAATGATGTATTGATTTGATGTTGTGAAAGATTTAGATCTTGTATTGTGGTATGAATCATGTGAATAATTGTGGATGAAATAGTAGATCTTTATTATTAAAATTGTGTTGCTAAAAGCATGTTGAGATTTGAGTATGAACATCTGGACATTAGATTTATAAATCAGATTTTGATTTAGATTTGTGAAAGAAATTTAGATCTTGTAAAACCCTAATGAAAGAATTTGTGATTTAGAACATGAGAACTTGATTTTGATATATTGAGGTTTTGAGTAATATAAATGTACATATATGATGAGGATTTGTTGAGATTATCATTTCTCCTGAATACGAACTATTTTCATAAATATTGAATCATTAGAAAACTTCAAACTTGATTTGTAATCAGACCTAATTTTTGAAATCTGTAGGCCGACAGTCGACTGGCCTACTGTGCAGTCGACTGGTACGAGCCTGATACTGTATTTTTAGAATCTTTGAAATAGTCATTCTGGACAGTCGACCTAGCTCCTAGGCAGTCGACTGGTCCACTGAGAAATTTATTTTGAAAAATTATTAGTCCTTTCTGGACAGTCGACCTATAATCCTTTCAGTTGACTTACATAGAATATATTTTGAGAAATTATTGGAGTTTACCTCGGGTAAGTCGACTGATCCCTTTTCTTAAGTCGACTTATATGACTTAGTTTATTTTCGTAAAATTTTGGAAATTCGTCCTCTGGACAGTCGACTTACTACAGTATAAGTCGACTGGCACTGAAGGATCTTTGTAAACTTTAGTGCTATTTCGAACGATTGTTTCTTTCTGATAATTTAGTATATACTTGACATTCAGTTCAGTATTTGATTAAGCATTTGACTTTAGGATATTCAGTTAAGTATTTGATTTAAGACACTCAGTTGAACCACTCGTTTAGTGGAACTTTGGTTAAGACTTTTGAGTTTGAGTCTCTAGAAGACTGTGACCCTAGTATACCGGTGTTGAGTTATTTTGTTGAGGCCCGTAGAGGCACTTTAGTTATTCAGTCTTAAGTTTAGGCCGGTAGGGTACACCACTCCAGGAGATTCGTTAAGAAATTAAGTAACCCAAAAATAATAAGGACAGGCACTAGTGGTGATATGATGAACGGGAACATGGGTTATGCACCTCAGTATAGCTTTGGTGTGGGATTTAATCTCCGGAATTATCACAGTAGATTATTAGTGGTGTGGGATATGTCTCCGGAATTATCACAGTCTTGTGGTGTGGGACAATCTCCGGAATTATCACGGTAACTACTAGTGGTGTGGGATTGATCTCCGGAATTATCAGAGTCGAGGCGACGCACATGGGGTATTCATGTGATGAGGGTCATTGTTTCGGTGTGGGATTTAATCTCCAGAATTATCGAAGTAACTTACCTTGGGTGTGGGATTCATCTTCGGAATTATCTCAGGTAAAATTACCTGCGGTGTGGGATGTATCTCTGGAATTATCCAAGTAATTACTTACGGTGTGGGATTGATCTCCGGAATTATCGGGACAAGGGCTAGTATTCACAGTTTATCTTTATCTCGTAGTAGTCATCGTGTTAAGATTAGTTGCATAACGGGGGATTGAACCCTATGAAGTGAAGACGTTAAGGGCTTGCACCGAACCTATGTAGTATGGGATGCATAGACTTCGACAAGTATGCATTAGAGAGTCCGCATATAGAACTTGTGTTTTCTTGACTTGGTTTTATGCATGTATTTTCCAGTTTTCCTACACTTGACACTTAGACTAGATGCACTTGTCGTTTTCATTTTATGATGATTTCATGCTTTACATCTTTGTTATTTCTCATTATTTAACATTGTGGTTAATACATGATGTTGATGACTTTATGTTTTATGATTAAATTATATTGTTTGATTTTATGTCGCTCACACCATTTATGGCTGACCCCTTTAGTTTTGGGGGTTAGGGATCATTTCTAGCCTCATGTGTTACAGGTTGTTGCTTAGAGATGGGGGCTTGGATGCTTGAGATAGTTTTGTGATATACTGATGTAATAGAGCTTTGTGTAAAATTTTAGTAAATGAAGTGTTGTAAAAAGAATGTTATAATTCAAGGTGTTTTGTTTTCCGCAGTGTTGGTAAAAGATTATTGTAATAAGAATTTGGAACAAAATTATTCGTATTTTTGAGCTATGTGTACTATTATATTGAAGTTGATGCTGGGATTGTGCCACGTATTTTCTAAGTTATCATATTAGAAATTCGGGGCGCTACAGATTGGTATCAGAGCATGCTTCAATAGTAATAATAGACATAGTATGAAAACCAACCTAGGTGTGGACACTAGAGCGTGAGTACCTAGGTGTGGACATTAGAAGTGTGGGTACCCTGGTGGACATCTGACGTGTGTGATTTGATTGTTTGGTCATGAAGACCTGTAATGTGATTTAGGCTATTTGTATGCTTAGACTTGAATGAAACCTCTTTATCGCAAGTGTATTGATTATTTTTGTATAAAGCAAATATTTTCTCGCTGGCTATTCTTGACATGTTTTGTTCGCTTCGTGTATTTGATATTTATATAAGGTATTACCCTTTCAACTTATATAATTTCTAATGACCTGCTATATGTTTTGCTATCTTACCCACTGTATATAATTTCTGGATTATATGATTTTCGCCAAAGAAATTTTCATTTATTTATTTATTCCTAGTTATAAAATTTAATTATCTTCCGTTAGATTCCTTTAATTATTTGCTCTCTTGTACATTTTGTGCGCCTCAATTTTGTGCCCACTCTTGTATCCTATCACTCTTACTGTTTTATGTTTGTTTGCTTACTAAATAACTTTTGTGAAATTAACTTATTTTACTCAGTTTTCTCTATCGTCAGCAACTGAATTTATTTCTTGTTTCTATATCCCCAACCGAGTTTATATTATTTCTATTCAATAGTGCAAACACTAAACTTTTACTAATCGTCTTGTTATCTTTTAAAACTGTTTCTTTGACTATACTATTGGTTTTTACTCCTCATTCCTTTGTTCAAGTTATTATTTGGCAACTTTTGCGGTAATTCAATAGTGCATCCCTTAGCATTTCACAAGTTCATTTTATTTTGTGACTCTTACCCATTTATTTCTCGACGTCTTATTTATCTTACTTTCATGTGCAATTTGTTACCCGTATACTTTGATATTACTTTTACATACTACATTAAAGTTTTGAATTACTACGCGTTAAGTTATTGTTGCTACTTCTATTTTCTTTCATTATTGTTTTGCTATACTATAAATTTTGTTTTGCATATTTACATTCATTTTATTTTATATACTTGGATTTTTCGATACTATATCTTCCATTATTTTGTATTGTCTTATTTATTTTTGGAGCATTTAAACTTGATTGCAATATGATATGTTTCTGCACATTTAGATCTTTATTATTAATTATGTTTTTGCACCTTATATTCAATACCCTTATTATTACTTATAGTTGACCGCTTTTGTTATAATTTCTTTCCACTATTTAAAGGCGACTTATTAAATTTGTTGCTTCATACTTTTCAAATGTACTATGTGCACCCACTACTTATATTTTACTTAAAATTTTATTATCATTACATTCTTGATTTCTACATGTACTTCCTACAAATCTCTATATATGTACCACATATCTCAACATACTTACTATGCATATCATTTTACATTTGTTTAATTCCTACATTATTGTATATTTTATGATATATTTATTTTGTAAATTTGCTATACTACATATGTATTTTCTCATTCACATTCGTATTTGTGCTTAGGCACATATTTCATTCCGTTTGGAACATGATGTTTTGGTTTGGGGTATGGTTATGATTTTGCCATAGGGTATAGATGTGAATGTGAGCTGTGTGGTGATGCTCTGACTTTACCCTCGTTTTGTAGCAATCAGTATGGTTGCATCCAGACCCAGGAACGAGGACAACAATGAAGATGGATCTGGAAGTTCTCGAGGAACTGGAATTGATCTCGAGGCCGAATTCGCCAAGGTGTATCAGACTCTGAATGCGCTGATGACAGTTAATTTGGCGCAAATTCGGAACCAGAATCGGAACTATAGAATTGGACCAGTGTTTATTAACGCCGATCCTATCATGCAGGATGGGTCACTCAAGAGGAGAAGGCCAGCATCAGATCAAGACGGGAAGAAATTTCCAGTGAAGCAGGGCAAGTTCAGTGATCCAGTGCAGAAGGCACCTGCAACTCAGGAAGTGACCTGTTATTTCTGCAAGGAGGCAGGTCATTACAGGTCAACGTGTCTGAAGTTGGCGAAGCAAACCTGTTTCAAGTGTGGAGAGACAGGACATCATCGAGCAGCATGCACCAAACCTGGGAAGACTTGTTTTCATTGTGGTCGTGAAGGGCACATTCGACCAATCTGTCCGCAGCTGAAGAAAGATAGGGCAGGGAAAGGCAAGGATCTGAAAAGGGACGAGAGTCTGCATTGACTGATGAGGATACTCAGGATTATGACTGGGGTGTGCAAGAACTTGGAAATTCATTCTTTTGTATTAAATAAAAATTTTTGGAATAATTGAAGATTGAGTATTTTCTTCATGTAACAAGATTTATTTGGATTAATGGAATAAAGTCAAAGTTTTATTTGATACTGTTTTCTTGCATAAAATTGTGTCGCCCAAATTCTTGATAGTCTTAGTATGGAGCTTGGGTGTCCCAAGCAAGGTCTTGAGGTGGCTATCCTTAGTCTTGTCCTTTCTAAGGAGGGAGTGGCCACTGATTCTTGGAAGGACGAAGCAGAAGATTAGAGTTGGATGCAGGAGTTCAGTAATTGTTGCAGCATGGCTTCCGGTAGCAGTTATCAGAGTTACGCAGCGGAAGTTTGATTTTCTGAATTCTTTGCATGATTGTGCTTCATCTGTATGTTGTACATCTTTTGTTGAAATGCATTCCCTTGTGTGATTGTATTTCTTTAAACTATGTTTCTATCCATAAGTTTTCATTCCTTCTTGATGTGTTTGTTTGGACCCCATTAGCAGTAGTTCTGAGGACAGAACTCTTCTAAGGAGGGAGTGATGTAGAACCCCGTATTTTCAAATATTATTTTTATATTTGAAAATGAATTAAAATGATTTACTAGAAATTTAATAAATATTTTCTAACAGATTTATCTTTTTACACGTGCGAAACCCGTGCAACTAATTTTGGTATAAATATACAATTTTATATTTTTAATAAGTTCTCATACTTGTTATGGAGTGTATTCTAAATTTTGGGATTTTTTTGAATAAAGAAACTATTTTTACAAATATCTCGAAAGAGAGGGGCTTTTATGTAAAAAGACGTTTGGGATCTTGAATAAATTATGAAAATTCGTTTTTACAGACATTTTGGTTCCTCATGATTATCATTTGAATTTAAATATATTTGGACTTTATTTAAAGTCGATTTGGTGAAGATTTAAACAAAAAGGGTGTTTTTGCAAATATGAAATTTATGTAAAATCTTGTGCAAATATTTTTCTGGAAAGTAAAGGTCAAATATTTTGATTGGAAAATATAATATGTATTATTAGATATTATTTCTGATTTTTTCTGGATTTTTATAAATATTTTACGACGTAATTGCAAATATTACAAAAGGGAGGGCTTTCGTGCAAAATTGCCACCCTGAGTGTAAATCCGTGATTTTCTTATCTCTGGGCTGTGCTGGGTTGTTGGAAAACCCAGTGGTAAAAGGATTTTATTTAGTTTTGATTTATCTAACCTATTTTTAACTAAGAAAGGTTATATATGTGAAGTAATAAATTGAAAAAGGACTATTTTGCGAAAGTACTTCAAAACCCTAATATTCACTCTCGGATATTTAAGAGAATTTTTCCAGCCGTCATTGCTACAATATACAGAATTTTGAGATTTGGTTTTGGAGGAGCAAAAAAGGAGTTTTTGGATCTAGCAAAAGGAAGACTTTTTCGTGGACTTTTCCTCAATTCAAATGTGAGTGACTTTGTTCTTTTTGTTTGTTTTGATTTTGTGAGTGATATAAAAATTGTTTTGTTGTTTGATTCATGTGAGATATATAAAAATTGTTTTTGTTGATTGTTTCATGTGAATGACTTCGTTTGTTTGCTTGATTTTGTGAATATTATAAATTCATCTTGATGTTGATCTATGTGTGCAAGTATCAATGATGTATTGATTTGATGTTGTGAAAGATTTAGATCTTGTATTGTGGTATGAATCATGTGAATAATTGTGGATGAAATAGTAGATCTTTATTATTAAAATTGTGTTGCTAAAAGCATGTTGAGATTTGAGTATGAACATCTGGACATTAGATTTATAAATCAGA
The DNA here is from genome assembly GCA_017893485.1 of Hemerocallis citrina. Taxonomy (NCBI): domain Eukaryota; kingdom Viridiplantae; phylum Streptophyta; class Magnoliopsida; order Asparagales; family Asphodelaceae; genus Hemerocallis; species Hemerocallis citrina. Next base: position 96,110,086 of record CM030362.1, read on the forward strand.
TTTTGATTTAGATTTGTGAAAGAAATTTAGATCTTGTAAAACCCTAATGAAAGAATTTGTGATTTAGAACATGAGAACTTGATTTTGATATATTGAGGTTTTGAGTAATATAAATATACATATATGATGAGGATTTGTTGAGATTATCATTTCTCCTGAATACGAACTATTTTCACAAACATTGAATCATTAGAAAACTTCAGACTTGATTTGTAATCAGACCTAATTTTTGAAATCTGTAGGCCGACAGTCGACTGGCCTACTGTGCAGTCGACTGGTACGAGCCTGACACTGTATTTTTAGAATCTTTGAAATAGTCGTTCTGGACAGTCGACCTAGCTCCTAGGCAGTCGACTGGTCCACTGAGAAATTTATTTCGAAAAATTATTAGTCCTTTCTGGACAGTCGACCTATAATCCTTTCAGTCGACTTACATACTTAGAATATATTTTGAGAAATTATTGGAGTTTACCTCGGGTAAGTCGACTGATCCCTTTTCTTAAGTCGACTTATATGACTTAGTTTATTTTCGTAAAATTTTGGAAATTCGTCCTCTAGACAGTCGACTTACTACAGTATAAGTCGACTGGTACTGAAGGATCTTTGTAAACTTTAGTGCTATTTCGAACGATTGTTTCTTTCTGATAATTTAGTTTATACTTGACATTCAGTTCAGTATTTGATTAAGCATTTGACTTTGGGATATTCAGTTAAGTATTTGATTTAAGACACTCAGTTGAACCACTCGTTTAGTGGAACTTTGGTTAAGACTTTTGAGTTTGAGTCTCTAGAAGACTGTGACCCTAGTATACCGGTGTTGAGTTATTTTGTTGAGGCCCGTAGAGGCACTTTAGTTATTCAGTCTTGAGTTTAGGCCGGTAGGGTACACCACTCCAGGAGATTCGTTAAGAAATTAAGTAACCCAAAAATAATAAGGACAGGCACTAGTGGTGATATGATGAACGGGAACATGGGTTATGCACCTCAGTATAGCTTTGGTGTGGGATTTAATCTCCGGAATTATCACAGTAGATTATTAGTGGTGTGGGATATGTCTCCGGAATTATCACAGTCTTGTGGTGTGGGACAATCTCCGGAATTATCACGGTAACTACTAGTGGTGTGGGATTGATCTCCGGAATTATCAGAGTCGAGGCGACGCACATGGGGTATTCATGTGATGAGGGTCATTGTTTCGGTGTGGGATTTAATCTCCAGAATTATCGAAGTAACTTACCTTGGGTGTGGGATTCATCTTCGGAATTATCTCAGGTAAAATTACCTGCGGTGTGGGATGTATCTCTGGAATTATCCAAGTAATTACTTACGGTGTGGGATTGATCTCCGGAATTATCGGGACAAGGGCTAGTATTCACAGTTTATCTTTATCTCGTAGTAGTCATCGTGTTAAGATTAGTTGCATAACGGGGGATTGAACCCTATGAAGTGAAGACGTTAAGGGCTTGCACCGAACCTATGTAGTATGGGATGCATAGACTTCGACAAGTATGCATTAGAGAGTCCGCATATAGAACTTGTGTTTTCTTGACTTGGTTTTATGCATGTATTTTCCAGTTTTCCTACACTTGACACTTAGACTAGATGCACTTGTCGTTTTCATTTTATGATGATTTCATGCTTTACATCTTTGTTATTTCTCATTATTTAACATTGTGGTTAATACATGATGTTGATGACTTTATGTTTTATGATTAAATTATATTGTTTGATTTTATGTCGCTCACACCATTTATGGCTGACCCCTTTAGTTTTGGGGGTTAGGGATCATCTCTAGCCTCATGTGTTACAGGTTGTTGCTTAGAGATGGGGGCTTGGATGCTTGAGATAGTTTTGTGATATACTGATGTAATAGAGCTTTGTGTAAAATTTTAGTAAATGAAGTGTTGTAAAAAGAATGTTATAATTCAAGGTGTTTTGTTTTCCGCAGTGTTGGTAAAAGATTATTGTAATAAGAATTTGGAACAAAATTATTCGTATTTTTGAGCTATGTGTACTATTATATTGAAGTTGATGCTGGGATTGTGCCACGTATTTTCTAAGTTATCATATTAGAAATTCGGGGCGCTACAGATTGGTATCAGAGCATGCTTCAATAGTAATAATAGACATAGTATGAAAACCAACCTAGGTGTGGACACTAGAGCGTGAGTACCTAGGTGTGGACATTAGAAGTGTGGGTACCCTGGTGGACATCTGACGTGTGTGATTTGATTGTTTGGTCATGAAGACCTGTAATGTGATTTAGGCTATTTGTATGCTTAGACTTGAATGAAACCTCTTTATCGCAAGTGTATTGATTATTTTTGTATAAAGCAAATATTTTCTCGCTGGCTATTCTTGACATGTTTTGTTCGCTTCGTGTATTTGATATTTATATAAGGTATTACCCTTTCAACTTATATAATTTCTAATGACCTGCTATATGTTTTGCTATCTTACCCACTGTATATAATTTCTGGATTATATGATTTTCGCCAAAGAAATTTTCATTTATTTATTTATTCCTAGTTATAAAATTTAATTATCTTCCGTTAGATTCCTTTAATTATTTGCTCTCTTGTACATTTTGTGCGCCTCAATTTTGTGCCCACTCTTGTATCCTATCACTCTTACTGTTTTATGTTTGTTTGCTTACTAAATAACTTTTGTGAAATTAACTTATTTTACTCAGTTTTCTCTATCGTCAGCAACTGAATTTATTTCTTGTTTCTATATCCCCAACCGAGTTTATATTATTCATTAGTGCAAACACTAAACTTTTACTAATCGTCTTGTTATCTTTTAAAACTGTTTCTTTGACTATACTATTGGTTTTACTCCTCATTCCTTTTGTTCAAGTTATTATTTGGCAACTTTTGCGGTAATTCAATAGTGCATCCCTTAGCATTTCACAAGTTCATTTTATTTTGTGACTCTTACCCATTTATTTCTCGACGTCTTATTTATCTTACTTTCATGTGCAATTTGTTACCCGTATACTTTGATATTACTTTTACATACTACATTAAAGTTTTGAATTACTACGCGTTAAGTTATTGTTGCTACTTCTATTTTCTTTCATTATTGTTTTGCTATACTATAAATTTTGTTTTGCATATTTACATTCATTTTATTTTATATACTTGGATTTTTCGATACTATATCTTCCATTATTTTGTATTGTCTTATTTATTTTTGGAGCATTTAAACTTGATTGCAATATGATATGTTTCTGCACATTTAGATCTTTATTATTAATTATGTTTTTGCACCTTATATTCAATACCCTTATTATTACTTATAGTTGACCGCTTTTGTTATAATTTCTTTCCACTATTTAAAGGCGACTTATTAAATTTGTTGCTTCATACTTTTCAAATGTACTATGTGCACCCACTACTTATATTTTACTTAAAATTTTATTATCATTACATTCTTGATTTCTACATGTACTTCCTACAAATCTCTATATATGTACCACATATCTCAACATACTTACTATGCATATCATTTTACATTTGTTTAATTCCTACATTATTGTATATTTTATGATATATTTATTTTGTAAATTTGCTATACTACATATGTATTTTCTCATTCACATTCGTATTTGTGCTTAGGCACATATTTCATTCCGTTTGGAACATGATGTTTTGGTTTGGGGTATGGTTATGATTTTGCCATAGGGTATAGATGTGAATGTGAGCTGTGTGGTGATGCTCTGACTTTACCCTCGTTTTGTAGCAATCAGTATGGTTGCATCCAGACCCAGGAACGAGGACAACAATGAAGATGGATCTGGAAGTTCTCGAGGAACTGGAATTGATCTCGAGGCCGAATTCGCCAAGGTGTATCAGACTCTGAATGCGCTGATGACAGTTAATTTGGCGCAAATTCGGAACCAGAATCGGAACTATAGAATTGGACCAGTGTTTATTAACGCCGATCCTATCATGCAGGATGGGTCACTCAAGAGGAGAAGGCCAGCATCAGATCAAGACGGGAAGAAATTTCCAGTGAAGCAGGGCAAGTTCAGTGATCCAGTGCAGAAGGCACCTGCAACTCAGGAAGTGACCTGTTATTTCTGCAAGGAGGCAGGTCATTACAGGTCAACGTGTCTGAAGTTGGCGAAGCAAACCTGTTTCAAGTGTGGAGAGACAGGACATCATCGAGCAGCATGCACCAAACCTGGGAAGACTTGTTTTCATTGTGGTCGTGAAGGGCACATTCGACCAATCTGTCCGCAGCTGAAGAAAGATAGGGCAGGGAAAGGCAAGGATCTGAAAAGGGACGAGAGTCTGCATTGACTGATGAGGATACTCAGGATTATGACTGGGGTGTGCAAGAACTTGGAAATTCATTCTTTTGTATTAAATAAAAATTTTTGGAATAATTGAAGATTGAGTATTTTCTTCATGTAACAAGATTTATTTGGATTAATGGAATAAAGTCAAAGTTTTATTTGATACTGTTTTCTTGCATAAAATTGTGTCGCCCAAATTCTTGATAGTCTTAGTATGGAGCTTGGGTGTCCCAAGCAAGGTCTTGAGGTGGCTATCCTTAGTCTTGTCCTTTCTAAGGAGGGAGTGGCCACTGATTCTTGGAAGGACGAAGCAGAAGATTAGAGTTGGATGCAGGAGTTCAGTAATTGTTGCAGCATGGCTTCCGGTAGCAGTTATCAGAGTTACGCAGCGGAAGTTTGATTTTCTGAATTCTTTGCATGATTGTGCTTCATCTGTATGTTGTACATCTTTTGTTGAAATGCATTCCCTTGTGTGATTGTATTTCTTTAAACTATGTTTCTATCCATAAGTTTTCATTCCTTCTTGATGTGTTTGTTTGGACCCCATTAGCAGTAGTTCTGAGGACAGAACTCTTCTAAGGAGGGAGTGATGTAGAACCCCGTATTTTCAAATATTATTTTTATATTTGAAAATGAATTAAAATGATTTACTAGAAATTTAATAAATATTTTCTAACAGATTTATCTTTTTACACGTGCGAAACCCGTGCAACTAATTTTGGTATAAATATACAATTTTATATTTTTAATAAGTTCTCATACTTGTTATGGAGTGTATTCTAAATTTTGGGATTTTTTTGAATAAAGAAACTATTTTTACAAATATCTCGAAAGAGAGGGGCTTTTATGTAAAAAGACGTTTGGGATCTTGAATAAATTATGAAAATTCGTTTTTACAGACATTTTGGTTCCTCATGATTATCATTTGAATTTAAATATATTTGGACTTTATTTAAAGTCGATTTGGTGAAGATTTAAACAAAAAGGGTGTTTTTGCAAATATGAAATTTATGTAAAATCTTGTGCAAATATTTTTCTGGAAAGTAAAGGTCAAATATTTTGATTGGAAAATATAATATGTATTATTAGATATTATTTCTGATTTTTTCTGGATTTTTATAAATATTTTACGACGTAATTGCAAATATTACAAAAGGGAGGGCTTTCGTGCAAAATTGCCACCCTGAGTGTAAATCCGTGATTTTCTTATCTCTGGGCTGTGCTGGGTTGTTGGAAAACCCAGTGGTAAAAGGATTTTATTTAGTTTTGATTTATCTAACCTATTTTTAACTAAGAAAGGTTATATATGTGAAGTAATAAATTGAAAAAGGACTATTTTGCGAAAGTACTTCAAAACCCTAATATTCACTCTCGGATATTTAAGAGAATTTTTCCAGCCGTCATTGCTACAATATACAGAATTTTGAGATTTGGTTTTGGAGGAGCAAAAAAGGAGTTTTTGGATCTAGCAAAAGGAAGACTTTTTCGTGGACTTTTCCTCAATTCAAATGTGAGTGACTTTGTTCTTTTTGTTTGTTTTGATTTTGTGAGTGATATAAAAATTGTTTTGTTGTTTGATTCATGTGAGATATATAAAAATTGTTTTTGTTGATTGTTTCATGTGAATGACTTCGTTTGTTTGCTTGATTTTGTGAATATTATAAATTCATCTTGATGTTGATCTATGTGTGCAAGTATCAATGATGTATTGATTTGATGTTGTGAAAGATTTAGATCTTGTATTGTGGTATGAATCATGTGAATAATTGTGGATGAAATAGTAGATCTTTATTATTAAAATTGTGTTGCTAAAAGCATGTTGAGATTTGAGTATGAACATCTGGACATTAGATTTATAAATCAGATTTTGATTTAGATTTGTGAAAGAAATTTAGATCTTGTAAAACCCTAATGAAAGAATTTGTGATTTAGAACATGAGAACTTGATTTTGATATATTGAGGTTTTGAGTAATATAAATATACATATATGATGAGGATTTGTTGAGATTATCATTTCTCCTGAATACGAACTATTTTCACAAACATTGAATCATTAGAAAACTTCAGACTTGATTTGTAATCAGACCTAATTTTTGAAATCTGTAGGCCGACAGTCGACTGGCCTACTGTGCAGTCGACTGGTACGAGCCTGACACTGTATTTTTAGAATCTTTGAAATAGTCGTTCTGGACAGTCGACCTAGCTCCTAGGCAGTCGACTGGTCCACTGAGAAATTTATTTCGAAAAATTATTAGTCCTTTCTGGACAGTCGACCTATAATCCTTTCAGTCGACTTACATACTTAGAATATATTTTGAGAAATTATTGGAGTTTACCTCGGGTAAGTCGACTGATCCCTTTTCTTAAGTCGACTTATATGACTTAGTTTATTTTCGTAAAATTTTGGAAATTCGTCCTCTAGACAGTCGACTTACTACAGTATAAGTCGACTGGTACTGAAGGATCTTTGTAAACTTTAGTGCTATTTCGAACGATTGTTTCTTTCTGATAATTTAGTTTATACTTGACATTCAGTTCAGTATTTGATTAAGCATTTGACTTTGGGATATTCAGTTAAGTATTTGATTTAAGACACTCAGTTGAACCACTCGTTTAGTGGAACTTTGGTTAAGACTTTTGAGTTTGAGTCTCTAGAAGACTGTGACCCTAGTATACCGGTGTTGAGTTATTTTGTTGAGGCCCGTAGAGGCACTTTAGTTATTCAGTCTTGAGTTTAGGCCGGTAGGGTACACCACTCCAGGAGATTCGTTAAGAAATTAAGTAACCCAAAAATAATAAGGACAGGCACTAGTGGTGATATGATGAACGGGAACATGGGTTATGCACCTCAGTATGGCCTTGGTGTGGGATTTAATCTCCGGAATTATCACAGTAGATTATTAGTGGTGTGGGATATGTCTCCGGAATTATCACAGTCTTGTGGTGTGGGACAATCTCCGGAATTATCACGATAACTACTAGTGGTGTGGGATTGATCTCCGGAATTATCAGAGTCGAGGCGACGCACATGGGGTATTCATGTGATGAGGGTCATTGTTTCGGTGTGGGATTTAATCTCCGGAATTATTGAAGTAACTTACCTTGGGTGTGGGATTCATCTCCGGAATTATCTCAGGTAAAATTACTGCGGTGTGGGATGTATCTCCGGAATTATCCAAGTAATTACTTACGGTGTGGGATTGATCTCCGGAATTATCGGGACAAGGGCTAGTATTCACAGTTTATCTTTATCTCGTAGTAGTCATCGTGTTAAGATTAGTTGCATAACGGGGGATTGAACCCTATGAAGTGAAGACGTTAAGGGCTTGCACCGAACCTATGTAGTATGGGATGCATAGACTTCGACAAGTATGCATTAGAGAGTCCAAATATAGAACTTGTGTTTTCTTGACTTGGTTTTATGCATGTGTTTTCCAGTTTTCCTACACTTGACACTTAGACTAGATGCACTTGTCGTTTTCATTTTATGATGATTTCATGCTTTACATCTTTGTTATTCCTCATTATTTAACATTGTGGTTAATACATGATGTTGATGACTTTATGTTTTATGATTAAATTATATTGTTTGATTTTATGTCGCTCACACCATTTATGGCTGACCCCTTTAGTTTTGGGGGTTAGGGATCATCTCTAGCCTCATGTGTTACAGGTTGTTGCTTAGAGATGGGGGCTTGGATGCTTGAGATAGTTTTGTGATATACTGATGTAATAGAGCTTTGTGTAAAATTTTAGTAAAAGAAGTGTTGTAAAAAGAATGTTGTAATTCAAGGTGTTTTGTTTTCCGCTGTATTGGTAAAAGATTATTGTAATAAGAATTTGGAACAAAATTATTCGTGTTTTTGAGCTATGTGTACTGTTACATTGAAGTTGATGCTGGGATTGTGCCACGTATTTTCTAAGTTATCATATTAGAAATTCGGGGCGCTACAAACAAGGAACATGAAAAATGATGCAAAAAGATAACATGAAGAAAGATGCAAGAGAAATAAATGAAACAGGGAACAAAGAGCCGAACAACGAAAGGAAACACAAAAGAAATACCAGAATCAAAGAAATATATGTATGTTGCCGCTAAATTCGGTGTGGGGGCAAACAGATAGAATTTGTGAGTTCTTAGAAAACCTGAATAGCAAAACCTAACCTGTTCCGCCGGAGCTTGACCGTTGACTCCCGCCGTTCACCTGCAAGGAAGTGCGAGACACCGGGGTTGATCCCGGCGACGCACCCTCCGACGCTCAAGTCAGTAACCAGAAATGATTATGAAAGAGCGTTTAACTAGAAAAAGATTGATTACCTCTTAATGGAGATGGGTGGGGGGTATTTATAGTCGCCGTTGGGATCAGATAAGGAATGTGATTCCCGTGATCTGATAAGGCATAAAATTCTCGTAATCAGATTAGGAATGTAATCCCTTAATTCCCGGTGAAAAGATAGATGTGAATCAGGGCCGTTGATTAGGATTAATTAGAAACCCTAATTCTATCTTTTCTGGACTGGGTGTGTTTCGGGTTAGGACCCGTACCCAGTTGAGGTTGATCCGTTCGTGGGTTATTGGGTCGTGAAGAAAGACCCAGTTCCCATTTCAGACCCGTTAGTAGGTGAAATTACCGTTTTACCCCTGAGCTTTAAGATTCGTGTCCGATGTGAACGGTCCCGATTTAATCCTATTTTTAGCCATATCACGAGCCCCCCACTCCCGAAGACTGAGTTTGATCAGCCTTTGAGGAGTAGTTTTACTGTTCTAATGGCGTACGGGATTTTATCGGTGTTCTTAAGGGAGTTTGGAATCTTGCTCGGGGTGTAACAGTGTTATTATGGGCTTGTAAAATGCCCAAAAATATTCTCAGAATTTTCTGGATTTTTGGTGATTTTTCCAGATTTTTTCTCACTTTTTTGAATTTTTATTCAGTTTCCGAATTAAATAATTAATTATCAAAAATATTAATTAGTTATTCTAATTTAATAATTATTTTTTCAGAATTTAAAAATAATTTTTTCTGAATTAATAATTATTTTTAGAATTTTTAATTAATTTTTTTCGATTTTTAAATATTTTTTTCGGATTTTTTAAATAAAAAAAACAATTAAATAAATAAATAAATAATTTAAATATTACCTGGACACGTGGCAGATTTCTGACCGTCCATCATGATCAGATCTGCGCGCATCGTGAGGCAGATCACGATCGGGACACGTGGCGCTTTTCTGGCCGTCCATCATGATCAGATCTGCGCGCATCGTGAGGCAGATCACGATCGGGACACGTGGCGCGTTCCTGACCGTCCATCATGATCAGATCTGCGCGCATCGTGAGGCAGATCACGATCGGGACACGTGGCGCGCTCCTGAGCGTCGATCGTGTCGCGACGCGAATTTTGAGACGATCGGACGGATCGTGTGCGTCGGCGAGTATTTTCTCCATATACGAGGGTCGGTACCCCGGTTCCTCGGTTTGGCACCTCGGATCAGTGCTTTGGCTCGGCGATTTGGATCTGCCGAGGAGTGTAATGAAGCCACGTGGCACACTTTTTTTTTTTTCTTCTTCTTCTCTCTTCTTCTACTTCGCCCAGTTCTCTTCTTCTTCGACTGGTTCATCCGACCCCCTCTCCGACTTCGTCTACGAGGATCTCGGCGGTGGAAGCGCTCGGCGAGGAAGAGGAGTTCTAAGCTCGGCGCGTCGGAGTCGAAGCTCCTAGGCAAACGAGGGGCTTGGTCGGCGCCGTGGTCGAGAGTTGCGCTGTGGACTCGATGGTCGAACACTGGCCATGGCAGGACACTGTGGAGCTCGTCGGAGGGAGTTCGACTCGGCATGGAGAAGGGGCTCGACGGAAATAAAGCCTCGGCGAAGTGAGATCTCGGAGCTCGATGCTTCGGCATATTCAACGGAGCTCCACCCACGGAATGTAGCTTCGACATTTTGAAGAGCTCGGCGAGGAGAAGAGGCGAGCTCGGCGGAAGTGATTCGGCGAGGTTGGGAGCTCGGCGGAAGTGGTTCGGAGCTCGCTAATGGTTCGGCGGCGGAGGCGAGCTCGGAACTGGGGGTGAGCTCGCGAAGGAGACGAAGGTGGAGCTTCGGTTCGATGGGTTCGACTAGGAGCATGGTGGAGCTCGGTCGTCGAAGGAGGAGAGCTTGGTGGTGGGTAGTGTTCGACGTCGTCGTCGGAGCTCGATGGAGACGGGGAGTTCGGAGCTCGACATTGATGAAGTTGGCGAGGAGCTTGAAGCTCGGTGTTGGAGATGAGTTGAGTTCGGCGTCGGAGGCAGTTGGACGAGGAGCTTGGTCGGTGCCGAGGGGTTGGGTTCGGAGCTTCGTGAAGGAGCTCGACGTCGTGGCGAAGGTGGCGAAGCTCAAAGCTCGGCCGAGGAGTTGGGTTCGGCCAGTGAGCTCGGCAGCATGGAGCATCGACGTCGGCGTTGTTCGGGAATCGAGCTTGGTGACGGAGCTTGTCGTTGTGGAGGTTCCACGTCGGAGGTTGATGAAGAAGATGTTGGGTTTTTTCTTTTGCCCCTGGTTTGTTTTTGGCAGGAGAGTGTAGGGGAGAAGGAGTGAGTAAGTGGGTCGGGTTCGGATCCCGTAGCGGGTCGACCCGGCCCCGTGCCAACTCTTTTTTTTTTTTCTTTTTTTCTCCTCTGCTTCTTTGTTGCTCGGCTAATGCATCTGGTTCGACAGATCCGAGCACGGATTTTGAGGAGAATTTTTTCGGTAGCTCGGATTTGAGATCCGAGCTACGTGGCTCAATCTGGACGGTTGATCACGATCGTGGCACGAATCACGAGACAAGAGGCACGAGTTTCGAGAAAACGTTATCTTGTCGTTTTGTGGTGACGTGGCGAGATCTGAGCCGTTCATCATGTTTTAGCGCAAATTTTGAGACGATCCGACGGTGAGATGAGATCGGTCGAATTTTTCTCCATATACGAGGGTCGGTACCCCGGTACCTCGGATCGGATCGGCACCTCGGATCCTCTCTCTTCTTCCTTGTTTGCTCGGCAAATGAATCTGGTTCGGCAGATCCGAGCACGGATTTTGAGGAGAATTTTTCCCACTTTGCTGTTCGGTAGGTCGGTAGCTCTTCTGAGAAGAAAGAGGAAGGGGAGGAGAGGCATTTGGGTTCTCTCCTCTGCCTTGTTCTTTCGTACAGTGGAGAAGAGGAGAAGAGGAGAAGAGGAAGGGGAGGAGAGGCATTTGGGTTCTCTCCTCTGCCTTGTTCTTCTGCACAATGGAGAAGAGGAGAAGAGGAAGGGGAGGGGAGGCAATTGGGTTCTCTCCTCTGCCTTGTTCTTCCGCACAGTGGAGAAGAGGAGAAGAGGAAGGGGAGGAGAGGCAATTGGGTTCTCTCCTCTGCCTTGTTCTTCCGCACAGTGGAGAAGAGGAGAAGAGGAAGGGGAGGAGAGGCAATTGGGTTCTCTCCTCTGCCTTGTTCTTCCGCACAGTGGAGAAGAGGAGAAGAGGAAGGGGAGGAGAGGCAATTGGGTTCTCTCCTCTGCCTTGTTCTTTCGCACAGTGGAGAAGAGGAGAAGAGGAGAAGAGGAAGGGGAGGAGAGGCAATTGGGTTCTCTCCTCTGCCTTGTTCTTCCGCACAGTGGAGAAGAGGAGAAGTGTTGGGGAAGAAGAAGAAGAATGAAGGAGCTAAGAAGGGTATGGGTCGGACCGTGGGTATCGGATCCGACCCCGACCGTTAGCCCCTTTTTCTTTCTTCTTCATCATCTGCTTGCTTTGTTCGGCGAATCCGAGCACGGATTTTAAGGTACATTTTTCGCCGCTCCGCAGTTTGGTAGATTGGCAGATCCAAGCTACGCGACTCAATCTGGACGGTTGATCACGATCGTGGCACGAATCACGAGACAAGAGGCACGAGTTTCGAGAAAACGTTATCTTGTCGTTTTGTGGTGATGTGGCGCGATCTGATCCATCCATCATGACGAGCGCGCTTTTTTACAAGATCCAACGGCTGATATGGGTCGGCGAGTTTTTTCGCCATATACGAGGGTCGGTACCCCGGCACCTCGGCTCGGCGCATCAGGGCTGGTGGCCGAGGTGCTGAGTTGGCTATTTTGGAGGAAGCGTTTCTTGAAGGTTCCACCCTTCCGTGCCCAGTGGCTCGGCTGCTCGACTAAGCTGTTCGGTAGCTCGGTCGAGCAGGCCGATGGAAGGCAGTTCGGAAGGTACACGCGGCAGGATCTGGGCCGTTCATCATGGCGCGCATCACGAGGATTGGGTTCAGATCACGAGAAAACGTTATCTTGTCGTTTTGTGAGCGTGGCACGATCTGAACCGTACATCGAATTCTGACGCGAATTTTGGAGAGATCCGACGGTGACTTCGCCTCGGGATGATTTTTTGCCATATACGAGGGTCGGTACCCCGGTACCTCGGCTCGGCGCGTCAGTAGTTCACCCTTTGCCCGTAGTAGCTCGGAGAAGAGGAGAAGAGGAAGGGGAGGATAGGCATCTGGGTTCTCTCCTCTGCCTTGTTCTCTCGCACAGTGGAGAAGCGGTGTTGGGAAGATCCTCGTAAGAGCCATGGGAAGACCCATTCAGTGAAGTGAGTGCAAGGAGGAACTCTAGGGGAGAGTTGTGCTCCTATCTCGTCGAGAAGAGCTATTTGAGAGACAAGTTTGAGGAGGAACTCTAGGAGAAGGTTGTGCTCCGAACTTGTGGAGAAGAGCTCCGCTTTGGAGGTGAGCGGAGTGAAGAGCTCGACTTTGGAAGAGCCATCTGGGAGAGGAGTTTGAGGAGCAACTCTAGGAGAGAGTTTTAGCTCCGAACTCATTTGAGAAGAGCTCCGCTTTGGAGGCGAGCGGAGCGAAGAGCTCGACTTGTAGAAGAGCCATCTGGGAGAGGAGTTTGAGGAGCAACTCTAGGAGAGAGTTTTAGCTCCGAACTCGTTTGAGAAGAGCTCCGCTTTGGAGGCGAGCAGAGCGAGGAGCTCGACTTGTAGAAGAGCCATCTGGAAGAGGAATTTGAGGAACAACTCTAGGAGAGAGTTTTAGCTCCGAACTCGTTTGAGAAGAGCTCCGCTTTGGAGGCGAGCAGAGCGGGGAGCTCGACTTGTAGAAGAGCCATCTGGACGGTTGATTACGATTGTGGCGCGAATCACGAGACAAGAGGCACGAGTTTCGAGAAAACGTTATCATGTCGTTTTGTGGTGACGTAGCGCGATCTGATCCATCCATCACGCTTGGGTGCGAATTTTGAGATGATCTAACGGCGAAATCAGATCGGCAGAATTTTTGCCATATACGAGGGTCGGTACCCCGGCACCTCGGCTCTGAGGGTCAGTACCGTTGGCCGAGGTGCTGAGTTTTCTGTTTTGAAGGAAGTGTTCTCTGAAGGTAGCTCCCTTCCGTGCCCAGTGGTTCGGCTGTTCGGCTGAGCTGTTCGGTAGCTCGCCTGAACAGGCCGATGGCAGACAGCTCGGAAGAGACGCGTGGCTGGATCTAGGCCGTTGATCATGGCGCGCATCACGAGGATGGGGTTCAGATCACGAGAAAACGTTATCTTGTCGTTTTGTGGGCGTGGCACGATCTGAACCGTCCGTCAGATTGTGTCGCGAATTTTGGAGAGATCCGACGGTGACTTCGCCTTGGGGCGATTTTTTGCCATATACGAAGGTCGGTACCCCGGTACCTCGGCTCGGCGCATCAGGGCTGTTTGGCCGAGGTGCTGAGTTGGCTGTTTGGATGGCTCGAGCGTGAGGAGAAGCTCAGTGAGTTGATGAAGGGGATGGGTCGATGAAGCTCTGCTCCTCGGCTCGGGAGGATGGGTCAGCATATGGGAGAGGTGAGGGGCTCTGAAGTTCTCTATTCTGTTTGGTTTTGGAGATTTTTGAAGAGGAGCTCCACTCCTAGGAGAAGAGGTGCTAGGAAGAGGTGCTGGGAAGACCCATTCTCTGAAGTGAGTGCAAGGAGCAACTCCAGGGGAGGGTTGTGAGCTCCGAACTCGTAGAGAAGAGGTCCGCTTCGGAAGCGAGCGGAGTGAAGAGCTCGACTCTAGGAGAGAGCCATCTGGAAGACGAGTTTTGAGGAGCAACTCTAGGAGAGAGTTGTGAGCTCCGAACTTGTTTGAGAAAAGGTCCGCTTTGGAGGCGAGCGGAGCGAAGAGCTCGGTTCTAGGGAAGAGCCACTTGGAGGGGGAGTGTGAGGAGCAACTCTAGGAGAAAGTTTTGCTCCGAACCTGTGGAGAAGAGCTCCGCTTTGGAAGTGAGCGGAGTGAAGAGCTTGACTTGTAGAAGAGCCATCTGGAAGAGGAGTTTGAGGAGCAACTCTAGGAGAGAGTTTTAGCTCCGAACTCGTTGGGAAGAGCTCCGCTTTGGAGGCGAGCGGAGTGAAGAGCTCGACTTGTAGAAGAGCCATCTGGAAGAGGAGTTTGAGGAGCAACTCTAGGAGAGTTTTTAGCTCCGAACTCGTTTGAGAAGAGCTCCGCTTTGAAGGCGAGCAGAGCGGGGAGCTCGACTTGTAGAAGAGCTGACTGGAAGAGGAGTTTGAGGAGCAACTCTAGGAGAGTTTTTAGCTCCGAACTCGTCGGGAAGAGCTCCGCTTTGGAGGCAAGCGGAGTGAAGAGCTCGACTTGTAGAAGAGCCATCTGGAAGAGGAGTTTGAGGAGCAACTCTAGGAGAGTTTTTAGCTCCGAACTCGTTGGGAAGAGCTCCGCTTTGGAGGCGAGCGGAGTGAAGAGCTTGGCCTTGAGAAGAAAGAGGAAGGGGAGGAGAGGCATTCGGGTTCTCTCCCCTGCCTCGTTCTTTCGCACAGTGAAGAAGAGCAGAAGTGTTGGGTACTTTTGGCGGGAAGACTGAAGAAGGAGAAGAATGAAGGAGCTAAGAAGGGTATGGGTCGGACCGAGGGTATTGGATCCGACCCTGACCCGTTAGCCTCTTTTTCTTCTTGCTCTTCATCTGCTTAGCTGCTCGGTAGATGCATCTTGTTCGGCAGATCCGAGCACGGATTTTGGGGCACATTTTCCGCCACTTTGCTTCTCGGTAGATGGGTAGTTCAGCTCGGATGGTCGTGGGGGCAGTTCGGAATGGCCATCTTCCTCCGGCCCGTTTAAGGACGAGCCGGTGAAGTAAAGTCGAGCCATAGGACCCCAACCATCGTGAGGTTAGTTTGAGGGATGCAGGAGCAGTTTCGAATGGCGAGCTACTTCTAGTCCGCTTAGGAGCGAACTTGCGAAGTAGAATCGAGCCAAGTGTTGGACTCCGATCCATTCAATGGCTGCAGGAGCAATTTCGAACGACGATCTACTCCTGGCTCGTCTGAGGACGAGCCGAGGAAGAAGAGTCGAGCCGAGTGCTGGACTCCGAACCATTGTGAGGTTAGTTCAAGGGATGCAAGAGCAGTTTCGAATGGCGAGCTTCTTCTAGTCCGCTTAGGAGCGAACTTGCGAAGTAGAATCGAGCCAAGTGTTGGACTCCGATCCATTCAACGGCTGCAGGAGCAATTTTGAATGGCGATCTACTTCCGGCTCGCCTGTAGACGAGCCGAGGAAGAAGTGTCGAGCCGAGTGCTGGACTCCGAACCATCGTGTGGTTAGTTTAAGGGATGCAGGAGCAGTTTCGAATGGCGAGCTACTTCTAGTCCGCTTAGGAGCGAACTTGCGAAGTAGAATCGAGCCAAGTGTTGGACTCCGATCCATTCAACGGCTGCAGGAGCAATTTCGAACGACGATCTACTTCCGGCTCGTCTGTGGGCGAGCTGAGGAAGAAGAGTCGAGCCGAGTGCTGGACTCCGAACCATCGTGTGGTGCTTAGCAAGTTGTGGGAGCAGCCATGTAGAAGAAGCTGGACTCCGAACCATCGTGTGGTGCTTAGCAAGTTGTGGGAGCAGCCATGTAGAAGAAGCTGGACTCCGAACTCGTTGAGAAGTGGTCCGCCTTGGAGGTGAGCGGAGCAAAGAGCTCGGCTCTGGAAGAGAGCCATTTGTGAGACAAGGTTGAGGAGCAACTCTAGAAGAGAGTTGTGAGCTCCGAACTCGTTCAGAAGAGGTCCACTTCGGCGGCGAGCGGAGGGAAGAGCTCGGCTCTGGAAGAGAGCCATTTGTGAGATGAGTTTGAGGAGCAACTCTAGGAGAGAGTTGTGTGCTCCGGACTTGTTGAGAAGAGGTCCACTTCGGTGGCGAGCGGAGGGAAGAGTTCGGCTCTTGGAAGAGAGCCATTTGTGAGATGAGTTCGAGGAGCAACTCTAGGAGAGAGTTGTGCACTCTGGACTTATTGAGAAGAGGTCCGCTTTGGAGGTGAGCGGAGCGGAAGAGCCCGGCTCTGGGAAAGAGCTGTTCGTGAGACGAGTGTGAGGAGGAACTCTATGAGAGAGTTGTGCTCCAACTCGTTGGATCTCGGCACGGGTGATTAGCGCCTCATCGTTCCTAGGCTACTGCCGACCCGCGGGGGAGCGTGGTCTTCTTCTGTGATGCTCGGGGGACTCCCTCCTTCCCCTTCGGACAGGGGATCTTCTGTAGTCTCGGCGGTGAGGGGATCGCTCACCCGGACGTTGTTGGCGGGAGGCTCCCTCTCGGGCCCGCTTCTCGTCCAGACGGTGGCGTAAGTCCTCCACCTTCTGCCGGTTTTGAGGGTTATGGGAGGCCATGGAATCCGTAGAGGCTTTGTGTATGGAGACGCGGTCTTGATGGAGAGGTTGCTTCATGCGGGAGCCCCCGCACCGGCATTCTGTGGACCGGAAGGACCCTTGGGGGGTTGTTGATTCTGAGGGAGATGCTGATCTTGTTGAAGAGGGTCCTCTACCTGAAGCGGGGGTTGTCCCTGCTGCGGAGCGGGTTGGACGGGGACTACCTCTTTCTGATCGGCGGGGTTGGGTCCACGGTTGGACCCTCTGGATCTTACTTTTCTGGGAGGCATGGCTGGAGAAGATCTAGTCGACGAGAAGAGGAGGAGGCTATTCGTATGGTTTTCCCACAGACGGCGCCAATCTGTTGCCGCTAAATTCGGTGTGGGGGCAAACAGATAGAATTTGTGAGTTCTTGGAAAACCTGAATAGCAAAACCTAACCTGTTCCGCCGGAGCTTGACCGTTGACTCCCGCCGTTCACCTGCAAGGAAGTGCGAGACACCGGGGTTGATCCTGGCGACGCACCCTCCGACGCTCAAGTCAGTAACCAGAAATGATTATGAAAGAGCGTTTAACTAGAAAAAGATTGATTACCTCTTAATAGAGATGGGTGGGGGGTATTTATAGTCGCCGTTGGGATCAGATAAGGAATGTGATTCCCGTGATCTGATAAGGCATAAAATCCTCGTAATCAGATTAGGAATGTAATCCCTTAATTCCCGGTGAAAAGATAGATGTGAATCAGGGCCGTTGATTAGGATTAATCAGAAACCCTAATTCTATCTTTTCTGAACTGGGTGTGTTTCGGGTTAGGACCCGTACCCAGTTGAGGTGGATCCGTTCGTGGGTTATTGGGTCGTGAAGAAAGACCCAGTTCCCATTTCAGACCCGTTAGTAGGTGAAATTACCGTTTTACCCCTGAGCTTTAAGATTCGTGTCCGATGTGAACGGTCCCAATTTAATCCTATTTTTAGCCATATCAATGTACAAAAGAAATGAATTCATACCCAATAAGGAATTAGCAATGAGGGCCATTGTGAGGGACGGAAGAAGCAAGGAATCAAGGAATCGAATAAGAATGGATCAAAATGGATGGAATGAGACAAGTATTCAGATCAGGTTGATTAATAATTATTTGTGCAAGCATGGCCTGTCGGGAGTCAAGTAAATCCGATCGAGTCAAGCCTGCCTAATGTATTAGTCAAACTAACACATTAGCCAAACCTGAAGCTCTGATACCACTAAAAACCTTGTCACGCCCCACTTCTGTAGGAGCGTAGAGGTAGAGGCCAGGTGCTCGGCTCAGATCCAGTAGCTCGGCTCGGCTGGATCTTCTGTACCTGCACACTGCCTAGAAACTCCAGGAGAAGTCCCGACGACAGGCCCTCTGACAATCTAGTCAGTCACTGGAAAAGAGATTGGGCAGCTAGGGTTCAGATGGGGAGAGATTGATTTCCTTCTGTAGTGAGGAGGTGGTTGGGTATTTATAGGCAGGGGTAAACGGGTCTGGAGTCCTAACGGGCCGGGTTGGACCCGTTTGCCCATGAGCCTGAGCTGGCTGAGGCTCATTTGACTGTAGCTGGCCTGATGATCACAGGGGGGAGGATCCAGAGAAGATTAGAGGGTCCTGGTTGAAGCTGCTTTATTTATCCTATGTCAATGTCTAAACACATTAGTAGTCTACAAGAGAAATTTACAGGAGTAGGTGCATGATCTTAACTATTTACAATGTCGAATTTTTCCATTAGTTTTCTTGCTTACTTTGATTTTCATTTACATCAGATGGACAAGTCAGAGTCATCTAGAACCTTCCTCCACCTCAGACCATTCATCTTCATCTAGATCGTCGAGTATAGACTGATTGATGTGTTTCCGGGACACCTTCCTGTGCTTCTTTAGCTCAAGCCGGGGCTCTGCTTGTTTGACACCCATCTCACCCACCTTGTACCTATAAAAGTCGGTCTAGGGAATCAAATTCATTTATTGATTTATGTACCACCGATGTCATTCTTTTTTCATCAACAGAGCTTGCACATTAGTATTTAGCATACCTCACATCACTTTCTCTCTTTGTTCCAAAAGTCCTTAACTGTAATTCTTCCCTAATTATGATCTCATCAAGTAACTGAAAATAGTAGGGATATCTTTCCCAGTCTGCCTTGACAACACATCCAGGTTTGCCAGTGTGCAAGCAATCATTAAAAGCTCATTTCACCTCACTTGCACTTAACTTATGCCTGATTTGAAGATATAGAATCAACCAGCCAACAATACAAAATCAACCTAAGGACGATAAAGAAATTGCTCAAAAGTGCAGAAGTATTAAATTATACCTCAGGAAATGCATCTGCCAAAAAAGAAAAAAAAATCCTCATGAGTTTCCCTCTCTAGAAGTTCTAGAGAGAGAAACTCTCCCCAAACAAAAACCCTAAACAAAAACCCTAGATCTGAGTTTGTGTGGTGGCGGCTAGGGTTCGTCGCCGTCGTCCTGTTCCTCCACTCCCACCATCCTTCCAGACCTTCGCTCCACCTCCAGTCCCTCTTCTTTCAGCCGCTAGCCGTCGCGAGGAGTTTCTGGGTCGTCGCTCTTAGATGGTGGGTCGATCCAAGTCCTACGCTCTTCCGGCCATCTCTTCGGCGTCCTCTTCCACCTCGTCCTCCAAACCCTCTGCCCCATGCCACACCTTCGACCAGATATGATCTCTCAGATCTGGGCAACGCCAACCGCCTCACGCGCGTCCCTCGTCCACTCCATGCCGCGACATCCCTCGTCCACTCCATGCCGCGGAATATGCTCAAACGCCGACGCACCAGTCCAGCTCCGGTGAAGCTCCGTTGAGTCGATGGGGCTCCAGCATCGTCCAGTCGATGGTAAGCTTCGTCCAGTCGATGGACCAGGACATTGAGCAATTTCAGTGGTCATTGTAGGAGTTGATGTTTCTGTGTGTTGATTGTGAGGGGAAGTGTTTGAGATAAGATGGAGTTCGATGGCTGACTTCGGGTGTCCAAGTACAAATACGTTGTGTTTGTATTTGTGTGGGCAGTGTGGAGGGTGGAGTATGTTGTATTGCACAATTGTGGAGCTTGGGCCCGAAGATGGGGTCCCTCCATGATGTGCGCTAACTTGTCTCAACTTTTGGGGGGTCATGTTGCTGTGGGGTTTGTGGCACTGTGTTGTCAACTTTTAGGGCCCGGGGTTTGGGGGTGAGTTGATTGGGGTTAGGATTTGGGTTAGGTTGGGGTTGGTTGGCTTTGCTAGATATTTGTCCAGATATTCTTCGCGCTTGCCACCTCCATGTCTACACTCTCGGGGCCAATCATGGTGATCTGCGACTATGATTAGGTTTTTTTGATGGTTGGTAGTGCGTGTGAAGATGCCGGGTGTTCTCTATCTGCGAGTCGCTATGAGGAGCGAGTTAGGTTGTTTTGCACGATTGTGGAGCTTGGGCCCGAAGACGGGATCCCTCCGTGGTGTGCGCTCACTTGTCTCAACTTCCGGGATGCTAGTCTCAACTGTCACGGAGCGACTATGTCGCGCCAGAGCATCCTCCCGCGCCTGTTGTCGCGCACGCCAAGAATCTGGGGTTCAAGTGTGTGAGGTCGGTGGTCAGTGGGGCCAGGCCGGTAGTTGTTGACTGTGGGAGGTGGGGACCGTGTAGCACGTTATATTGCACGATTGTGGGGCTTGAACCCGAAGATGGGGTACCTCCATGAAGCGCGCACTCTCGTTTGGGTGTCCAATGATGTCGCCGATGCAGTCTTGACAGCGCATTGTGGTGCTTGGGTCCGAAGATGGGGTCCCCCCATGATGTGCGTGTTTTAGTGTCCTACGATATCGCCGGTGCAGTCCCACAGTGTCTACTATCAGGCTTTTGAGCTTTCTCCAGCTTAGGCCACTGGCTCGTGACAGCATCGCCTCTTTCCTCGGATTGGGAGTAAGAGTCGAGCTAAGTCTGTGTGGTGAGAAATCGCTAGAGAGAGCTAGAACGTGAGAGAGGTGAATGTATCCTCTCCACGACTCTCTCCTGGAGCGTGGTGTTTGGCGGGGTGGGCGAGATACTTGTTTGGTGAGAAATCGCCTGAGAAAGTGCTATCGTGTGAGAAGTGAAGGTATCCTCTTCACGGCTATCTCTTTGGTAGCGACTGTGGGAGCTATTGGCACGTTTGTAGGATGACTGTTGGAGATGGTGGGAGGGTGTGATCGCTGTGCATGTACCATGGGGTCAGAATTTGATCTGCCGGGCTTGGGCTCAAAGATGGGGTCCCCCCAGCGAGGTGAAGGCAGGGATCGACGGGTGATAAAATCCTGCCAGACTTGTTTCAGGTGGGTGTGCATGTGTCGTGGAGGTACTGTACGAAGCTAAATTGGCGTACATACAATTTTGCTGGGCCGAGCTTGTGTGTCGGCCCACCCTTTAGGGTTGTTGGAGAGATTTATTGTTTATACGCATCATGTTGCTTCATATATGTTTTATTTTCTGTCTGTTGTTTGTACTTTGGTCCAGTACTAAAGGTTTGTTTCGTTAAACCCTTATTAATGAAACATGGTGGCCAGGTTCCACCTTTTCCTTCAAAAAAAATCTTTCAGTAGACTAGGTTGGTTAAATCCAGGAGTGTCACAAAGATAACCACCCAAAGATAGAGGGAGAAGGGATATGTTTCTTGTTGTGTGCTTCCCTTAGCCACTTCACTTAGATACTGAGTTTACACGCTGCTCCCCCAGCCACTTACTTTCTCCATTATGGGACATTGACAATAATTTCATGTTAATAGAAGCAATTATATGACAAGTAAATAAACATTGGGTGTCCATACTTATAACAAAGAATAGCTTTCATAAAATACAGCTTTTGGCCCAAATAAGCGTTACGATATAAGATCCAATGTATACGTACATGATTAAGTAAATCCTTTGCTTCCTCTTCATCAGCCACGTTCTGATTGGTTCTCAAGAAATTTGTAAGACTAGATTTGCCAACACCGCTTGGACCAACTACAACAGTTGTTTGTCCTTTCAATATGTCCTCAAGAGCAGCCAATCCAGATTTGTTATTGACGCTGCAAAATAAAGGTTTGTAGCCCCAGGAGTGAAAGCCTTACTCTCCAGGTAGTTATAGTCTGCACAAAATATGGTAAAAAATGTCAAATATAATAAGCAGTTTTAATTAACACCAACAAAAGGAGATCAAAGTACAAGGAACATGGAACTAGTGTTTTTGTGTGAATAAAAAAAATAACTTCATGGGTTCCAAATTTAGCAATTTCACACACAACATATCCTAAATATTTTATTTGTTAATGCAATGTTGCCCGAGTATGGAAACATGATAAAAGAACTACACCAGTACAAGGGGTCATATTCTCAGAGCCCTACGAGAGAGAATTCAAAAACAAATGTGCAACATCAACTAGGCATAAATAAGCATACGATAAATAAGAAAAACTACAATGGACAAGAAAGCTCACCAAAACTCATCCATAAATACAATTCAAGTCAAGGTTAACAAGCCATCAAAATTTTCTCAAAGGGGGCAATGAAGCATCAATGTATCACAAAGTGAATCCCAAGTTCCTAACATAGTTGTATTCTTTTGAATTTCAGTTCCTAACAGAATTTCCATTTCATCCCTAACATCCAAGTAGTTTAGTAAGTTCAATAGGGATTTAAGATAATGAATGTACAATATTATTAAAATAACAGCTAGAACACAGAAGTTTTTTTATTTTTTATTTTTTTGGTAAAAGATGATCCAATCATCGCTTCATTAATACGATATTAAAGAAATAAAGTAGTACTAATTACAACAAGTCCAAAATACCATCTCTAGATCTCCTCGTTACAATGATCAGACATAAAATAGATAAGCAGAAAATAAGATACAAGGGCTGTATGCACATCCCCACAATTTCTTCATCCACAACCCAGAGTAGTAGGCCCCCAAAATCCTTTCCATGCTACCTGTCGTCCACAAGGCAAATGAGAACACAGAAGTTAGGGTTTTGAAGTTAGGGTTTTTCTTTAGTTGATAGTTTTGGGGTGTACATTATATAAAACTAATAAAAACTTTTGAAAAATCCAAACCTTCTATAATTCAGCCTTAATGTGCTTCCTTTAATGTGCTTCAGAATAACCTATAAGTACCGGGTATAAAATATGAAGACGGAGAGGGTAAAGAGTCCCAGTCACAAGGGCGACAATGAAAATGGTTCATATGTATCCCTCAACCTCCAACAGGAGTGTAATACAATCATAGCTACATCTCACTAGGTTGTTCAAATTATTACATCAAGTAATTATTTAAAATGCAAGCCATCAAATTAATTGATTAATTATAAATAACTACACTCCATAGTGCTTCAAATGAAGAGTTTAATTCTCAAAATTACTGAGATGCTTAACAAATTTCACAAGGTCCTCCACTCACATGAATTCCCTACAATTCCTCAACTGATTTTGACAACTATAGGATTTCTTTCTTAATGTAATGCAACATTAGTATGTACGTAGCACCGAGGATATCTCCTTAATATGTTAATATCTCAATCATAACTGATCACGTAACCACCTGAAACGGGAAAATGAAGCCCCAAAACATCAGATATTTACATCCATATAACTCCTAGTGGGTAGAATAATAATGGACTAAGAACATGACCGTTCTCTTTCATGCCTAACCATGAATTGTGATTCCTATCTATATGCACAGCTTATAAAAATGTGCAATCAAGCATATACATACATCCCTGTAAAATTTAAAAAATTCACTCTTGCACTTAAAGTCAGAAATTTCATCTTTGTAAATGTTGAATATGTGGCCTTTGATTACATGTTAAGGCCAGTTTCAAGCAAGTCTCCTACTGTTGGTTGGTAATGCATACCAGTTTCAAGCAAGTCTCCTACTGTCATAAACTTTTTAAAGAATACAGTGTGATCTTAGTTGTACCAAGCATTCTTTGACAATGGTGTTGTAGTTCTTGTTTAGATAATTTATCCAAACTAGAAAAGATGACAAGTAGTAGACTGTCGTGTAACTATGGTTTTGATGTTCTTTAGGAGGACTATAACTACCGTGTATTTATTTCTGAAAATGATGAGATGAAGGCTGAGCCGCCCACAAGTTCAAAATTTTCAATGAAGACCCGTTGTGTCATTTCCCTCCTGTATTGTCCTACTCCTTTTTGTCTATACGAAGTTTCTTCTTTGCTCCTGCCTGACCTGCCCAAGTATGAATAGAAGAAAAAAATTATACATCATAACAAGAAATCTATGGTACAGAAATACAACTCATTATGATATATCCATAAGCTCCAAATCGTGGTAGCAATAGTAAAATCCCAAGCCTCTCTATCCTGTTTCCTATTAACTCTACTCTCTCTTCATTGACCCCCAGTCGAATGGGAACTTCCATTTGATCCACTATCTGCTCCTTTTAATCTAACAACGAGCAACAAGAAAATTACTACTTGCATATTATATTTTGGGGAAAATGGGCTTCCTGAGTTGTGGGCTTAATGTATGGGCCACTAGTAATTTTGGCTTTTAATTACGTGGGCTATTGGGCCTTGTTAGCTGTCATCAGCTTATAATGGCGGTTTCAAGATTCGAGCTCCAACACTGAGATTTCCATGATCACTCGTGAGGTAAAATTTCTTGTTTTATCGTAAATTATTTAGCATTGGATGAGTTTAGTCTCTAAAATTTGAGTAGAAATTTTGTTCTGGAAGTTGGGAACAAAGGGTGATTCGATTCATCTTAGGTTGTCATAGATTGGATGAGTAGGAAAGGAACCAAGTATAGCTTCTAGTATGTTGATTGTTAATTTGATACATAAATGGTTGTTTGCATATGCTACTACTGCGGATATGGGTTGGTTCCCTTTTCGTGGCTTCTGAGTTCTTACAATATAGGCTGCTTGATCTTGGATTAAGTTCTGTTGGATATATTGGTATATTCTCTCTATATAAATAAAGCACGTGCATATGTGTAACACGTGTAATGAACGTACAATTGATTGGATATTGGAACGCGGGTCTATAGGCTTATAACCCGATACCCAAACCAGTATTTATCTATAAATACTGGCTTGTGATAGCAGTCTAGGTATTCCAATTTTGATACCTAGGGTGAATATCTCAAGCAACTTAGATCTAGAGATAAAACCCTAATTCCCAATTGCTAATTTCCTCACAGAATTTAACAATCTTGAGATATTAAATTAATTTTGTGAGGGACTCACCGGAACCGTACGCCGTACGTCGCGCTGCCGTTGCCGTGCGCCGTCGCTGCCGTGCGCCGTCGCTGCCGTTGCCGTACGCCATCACTGCCTTGTGGTCGATTCGAGATCTGGTCGCAGATTCGCCGTCGATCTCCTCTTCGACAGATCCCAGCACTCAAAGCAATCGACGACGCCGTTGATCCCCGTCCGTCGACCTTGTGCCTTCGCCCTCTCTCTTCCCGATTGGAGTCGACGGCGGCTCTTCCCATGAGGCACCGATTCCGACATCTTCCCGCTTCTTCATCATCAGCCGTTTGGGTTGTTGGAACCCTAATTGAAGAAGAAGACAGTGAACAGTGAAGAGATCTTTTGTATCTCATCAAGATCTGGTATTTCTTAAACCCTACGATTCGTGCAATTTATCTAATCCATCTATTCTGTTATTAGTTAGCAGATCATCTTCTCTCTATAAATTACTTGTGTAGTAATAATTCAGAATATACTCTCGAAGTTAGGAAATCATAGTTTATTCCTTGAGATGGAAAAACATGATCGACCGTATGAGGTTCCTAAACTAGAGGCGTTTAGTAGTTCTGAATTCAATAGTTGGAAGAGGAAAGCACAGTATGGGATGAAATTCATGAAGATCTTTTATACCTGTCAAACGACTTATGATGACTGTACCGAAGATGTGGATGATGCCACTTGGATCAGAGATGAGGACCTGTGCAGGGAGTTTTTACTAAACAGTATTTCAGATCGGTTAGCAGATGTGTACATGAAGTATGGAACAGCTAAGGAGATTTGGGACAATCTGCTGGATGAATTCAAAAAGGAGGAGAAGGTCTCCAAGACTCACTTGGTTGATAAGTTCATGAGCTTTGAATTCAAAGAGGAGAAGGCCATTCTCCCTCAGGTAACTGATCTTGAAAACTTAGTAGCTAAATTGAAAACTGAAGATATCATTGTGTGTGATGCCTTTCTCACTGGAGCAATAATCTTTAAATTACCTGCATCATGGCTCACATTTACGACTGAAATGTATAGACTGCCAGAACAAATTAAGCTTGCACAACTCAAACGATGTATTAAAGTAGAGGATGAGACAAGAACTAGGATAAATTTGGAGTTGGCTAAGAAACAAATTTCTCATGCTAATGTGCTAACCAGTTCCAAATATGTTCCTAAGTTTAAGAAGAACAAGCTTAATAAAGTTAAGGGTGAACCGTCCAAGTTGGAAGCCAATAAAAAGATTGTGAAAAAGAAAGGGAAGTGCTACAACTGTAGGAAGTGGGGTCACCATGCTACCGAATGTAGGCTACTCAAAAGAGAACAACCTAACAATGAAACGGTGAACTTATTAGAGGACAACACTGAACCCACCAACTTTCTGTGTGTTGTTGGTGATGATAAGGTCAGTGCCTCTACGAGTTGGTTGTTGGACTCGGGGGCTACATGTCATGCTTGCAACAATAAGTACTTGCTAACTGATCTCAAAGATGCAAATGAGTCTGTCTCTATGGCGAATGGAGAATCAGTTAAGGTGCTCCAGGTTGGAACTGCAAATCTCAGTCTCTCATCAGGTAAGAATTTAATTTTGCGTAATGTTAAATTTGTTCCTGCTTTAGCAAAGAATTTAATTTCTATTAGCTTACTGAATAATGCTGGCATGGTAGTTTCTATGATAAGTGGTAGAGCAATATTATCTGTTAACTCATACTACTTTGGTTGTGCTTATTTAGTCAATGGCATGTATAGACTTAGTTTAGCAAATGAAGTTATTAATGCTGTTAGCTCAAAACTGTGTAGCCCTTCTACATGGCACAACAGATTGGGACATGTAAACTATATTAAATTACTTGCTGTTGCTAAAACTTTTAATCTGCCAATTGATACATCCTTAAGGCATGACAAGTGTGAAGTGTGTGCTCAGACAAAGATCACTAGAAAACTCTTTAGTTCTGTTTCTAGGAGTACACAACTTCTTGAACTAATTTATTCTGACATATGCGATTTTAAAAACTTTGTGACGCAAGGAGGTCGGAAGTATTTGATCACCTTTATAGATGATTGTTCTAGATATTGTCATATCTATCTGTTAAAATCAAAGGATGAAGCACTTAATAAATTCAAAGAATTTAAAGACCGTGTCGAAAATCAGTTAAATGCTAAAATAAAAAGGTTCAGATCTGATAGAGGTAGGGAATATGTGTCAATGGGTTTTAAAGAATTTTGCACTTCACATGGCATTATCTCTGAAACAACAGCACCCTACTCACCACAGTCAAACGGTATAGCCGAAAGAAAGAATCGAACACTTACAGAAATGTTGAATTCTATGTTATTGACTGCTGGATTGCCTTCGAATTTTTGGGGAGAGGCTGCATTGACTGCTAATAATATTCTTAATTTGTTACCACACTCTAAATTGACTGAAACACCTTATGAGTTATGGCATAAACACGCACCGAGCTTTGATAAAATAAAAACATGGGGTTGTATTGCTTTTGTTAGAATACCAGACCCTAGAAGGCCTAAAGTAGGACCTCATACAAATACTTGTGTGTATCTAGGAAATGCAGTTGATAGTGCGGCATACAGATTTTATGACCTATCTCTCAATAAGATAATCGAATCTAGAGACGCAGAATTCTTTGAAGATGTGTTCATCAAAGACAAAGGCATAACACTATCTGGCCACACAGACTTAGTCAATGATTCACAAACAGAATCTAGACCTAGCATAACTGACACTAAAACTACAAATGAAATTGAGCCTAGAAGAACCTCCACCAGAGATAAGACGCCTAGAACCTATGGTGATGATTTTGTAACTTATGCACTGTTGGCTGATCCACTTAATGTGAATGAAGCTCTTCGGTCTAGGGATGGTCTACTTTGGAAAGAGGCTATTGATGATGAAATGGATTCTTTATTACAAAATAAAACTTGGAAATTAGTTGATCTGCCAAAAGGGGCTAAAACCATAGGAAATAAGTGGGTTTTGAAGAAGAAACTTAATCCAGATGGGACTGTAGCAAAGTATAAAGCACGACTAGTAGCTAAAGGTTATACTCAGCAAAGTGGGGTAGACTATTTTGATGTTTACTCACCTGTCTGTCATATTACTACAATAAGGATTCTTCTTGCCCTTGCATCCATTGAAAATTTTGTTATTCACCAAATGGATGTTAAAACTGCTTTCCTAAATGGAGATCTTAATGAAGAAATCTATATGAACCAACCTGAAGGTTTTGTACTTAAAGATTTAGAGAACAAAGTGTGCAAATTGGTAAAATCTTTGTATGGATTAAAACAAGCACCAAAACTATGGCACGAAAAATTTGATACAACAATAAAGAGCTTAGGTTTTGAATCTAGCAATTCTGACAAATGCCTTTATTTTCGTGATCTATCGAATAAAATTGCTATAATTTGCTTGTATATTGATGACATGCTTGTTGTTGGAAGCGACCTCTCAACTGTGGTTGAAGTTAAAACAATGCTATCCAAAGAATTCAGCATGAAGGACCTAGGTGTCGTGGACACTATACTAGGTATGAGAGTGAGTTTTGGTAGGCAAGGCATACTCCTTAGTCAATCTCACTATATCAATAATGTGTTACAAAAGTGGGGATACAGTAATTGCAGAAGGTTTGAAACACCTTATGATTACAACAAAAAGTTGACACCTAACGTTGGTGCAACGGTGAGACAGTTGGATTATTCCAAACTGATCGGAAGTCTCATGTATGCAATGATCTGCACTAGACCAGACATAGCCTTTACGGTAGGCATGCTTAGCAGATTCACTAGTAATCCCGGTAAGACACATTGGAATGCCCTTGAGAGGCTAATGGGTTACCTGTGTGGTACTCAAGAGTTAGCTTTGTGCTACTCTGGACATTCTTCAGTTTTGGAAGGATATTCTGATGCATCGTGGTGCACAGAACTTGGTGAAAGTCGATCCACTAGTGGTTATGTGTTTACACTAGGAAGAGCAGCTGTGTCATGGAAATCTAAAAGGCAACCAGGCATTGCATTCTCAGCTATGGAGTCTGAACTCTTTGCGCTATCTTGTGCTGGTGAAGAAGCGGAATGGATGAGAGACCTGTTGCTAGATATTCCATTGAGAAGGTTTAAAGTAACCACTCTTAGCTTGTTCTGCGACAACCAAGCTACAAAAACTGTAGCAACCAATTCTCTTTACAATGGTAAGAGAAGAACTATCGGTCTTCGACAGGCAAAGTTGAACTATCTCATTAAGCAAGGGATTATTACCCTTATTGATGTGAGATCAAAACAGAATGTGGCTGATGCCTTTACCAAGGGATTACAAAGAGGTCTAATTGTCAAAACTGTGGGGAAAATGGGGTTAAGAGCCATTAAGTCACAAAGGCCTTAACACCCTAGTTATTTTGATAATTAGAACAGCCATAGAGAAGTTCAAACTTAAGCATCAATTTGACAGTTAACGTGTTTCAGATAATCATGATGATTCCACATAAATTCCACAGACATATAATATCATTCCAATTTTGATGGTATCATATATCTATAGAATTTACTTAGAATAATCATATTATTCCAATACGAAACATGAAAATTTATCGATATGTTTCCGATGATTAAATTGTCCTAAATATCATTCCAATTTTGATGATATGTCTCTTATGGATGCATGTTTCATTCCAATTTTGATGATTCAATATTAAACCATGAGTGAAACGGCAGTTTTCATTCCAATATGAAACATAGTATGGTTCTTGTGTAGAAACTATAAAGTTCATGTACTTTATTTGTTAAAGATACTTGATTGTGATGCATGTATTAAAATCTTGCTAGCCAATTTGAATTGTACTAAGTTCTTTTGTTTGAACTAGATACTTTTATGCAATTTGTTTGAATTCAAAGAGAAAGGACTCATGAAATTCTTATTTTGCAATGTTGAGCAACAGGTGCTAGCAAAGATAATGGAGGTGGAATCTTAGATCTCGATTTTGAAGATGATGACTTGCTCGATATGGAGGAGTAATCATGAAGCAGCATGCAGGGATTTTCTTTTGCAAATCACTTGCTTAATAAAACTTCCTTTGAGTTTAAGACTGCTTTGGAGCTTAAAACTCTTTTGTTTGGTTTGAAGTTTATTTGCTTTATTTAGTTTGAGACTATGATTTATTTATCTATTGGTTTAGTCTTTGTGAACTATTCTAAATTGGATATGGTTTGGAACTATTTAATTATATTGGTTTAGTCTTGATTGAACTATTCAGTTTTATAATTATTTTGGTTCTTTATGAAACTATACCTTTATGATGCTTTTCCTTTATGGACTGCTATCAGCTAATCAGTTGTATGCTGATCTGATGAGATAATCATGTACTTTATATATTGAGAATATAGGAGGAGATTGTTGGATATATTGGTATATTCTCTCTATATAAATAAAGCACGTGCATATGTGTAACACGTGTAATGAACGTACAATTGATTGGATATTGGAACGCGGGTCTATGGGCTTATAACCCGATACCCAAACCAGTATTTATCTATAAATACTGGCTTGTGATAGCAGTCTAGGTATTCCAATTTTGATACCTAGGGTGAATATCTCAAGCAACTTAGATCTATAGATAAAACCCTAATTCCCAATTGCTAATTTCCTCACAGAATTTAACAAGTTCTGCTTTACTTGTTCTGCATGTCAAACATACACCAACTCATAAACATTGTACACCAACATGCCGACATGTTTTATTTCTTGCTTTATGGTTTTTTGTAATTGCACCCAGCACCCTATGGTTTTTGTACTTGCACCCAGTACCTGATTTGTTTTATCAACTCCTTATTAATGAAATATTTAATGAAAGAGTGACTATACTCCACCTTCTCTTAGATAATAATAAAAAACGCGGACATGTTTAAACTTTCTATAGTGCATGGTCAAAACCCACCTTCCTGCGCTCTTCTGCCCACGTGCACTATAGATCAACGCAATGCATTGACACCGAAGAAGATAGCTTCAAATTTGGTTGGTAGGTCTAAGATCATCATTGCTATCGCGAGGCGAGGCACATAAGTGTATTTGAAGAGTTTCCACTTAAGAATTCTCTTTTCAGCCAATGACATTCAAAATGCACGATACTGCAACAGGCAATTTCTTATAGTTTACAACATATATAAGATGCGAAATATGCTAGCTTTAAGAATATGGAAACACACTCGAAGAGCCATAAGGAGTACTCCATGCTCTTATGTTGTTGTCCGAATAAAACATGTACGTACATACAAACAATTGATGCTTTATTAGTATGATCACACAAAGCTTATACATAAGCTATTATCCCCCGGCCCTTTATGAAGATTACATTAAGAAACACAGTACAATCCGAAATGATCTTGTAAGCTAATGCATGCACAGAAAAGAATAGGCCGGGAAGGAATGGTTAAAGGAACAACATTTCTTTAATCAGTGGGATTGGCAAGTGCATAACGAATTACTACTGTTGTAATATGCAAGAATGGTATATACCGTCTGTAGTGTCGTAAGGACGATCACGAAGATCACACTAGCAATGAAGTAGATTAAACTTGCCGGATTACTGAAGAAACTGCACTTCAGAATCGCTTTGAACCTATTCCAAGCTGTATCGTAGCATTCCCATACCTTGGTCGAGACATCATCGAGGTGAGGCAGGTAAGCCTTGTCATAATCAACCATTGAGTCTTTGCAAATTTTCCTGAAGAAATGGGCGGCTTCATGACAATCCAAAGTGTACTCCACGATTCGTTCACGTCTCAGTAATGCCAAGTCATTTTCCGAGCTGATGAGGCAACTCATGAACAACACATAACCCATTACCCTACTCCAAACTTTGGGGAAGAAGTACTGCTCATAAGCAATGAGGTTTCGGTAGAAGGAGTTTGAGTTGCTGTTGAGCCGTGCAGGACAGATCTTGATAACCCCTCTTTTGAAATTGAACCCCCAGATCTTAATGACCCGTTGCTTGTCGAAATCTATTTTCCAGTTGAAATTTTCTTTTGTCATTCTCTTGAATTTCATATTAGTATTCATAAGTTCGGTTGCAGAGGGAGTCATGAGCACATATTGAGTCGCTCCTGGGTTTCTTCTTGAGGGATTAGCATCACCAGCAGTTCGCCGAGCATTATACTTCCCCCGTAAGCGTGCTATACTTTGAGCTTCAGGTGGGTTGACTACGAAATATGAATGAAAGAGATGAAGAAAATGGTCGAAGCATGTTGTAGTCGTCGGTGTGTTCTTGCAACGTTGCAGAATCCCGTCAAAGAAAGAAACAGTGAGATAAACAAGTGATTCTTCACGTTCTGTGTCAGCTACCAATCTGTACAATTCGTCGATAAGAAAGAAAGGGAGCTGGTTTTCTAGTAGCAACATATCAAACTCTACAAGTGACAGAGTCAACATATTACCTAAGATTGGGTCCTCTGCCTGCCATGCCGTTCTGTTTTTGGCCATTAACAACTCCACAACGAAGCATCCATCTATCAACAACATGTCTCTGAACTCGTTTTCATTCATGTTGTTGATTTCTTCTTCTTCTTCAGAGTAGCAACAACGAGCTTTAGCCATCAAGTCATTGATAAGCTTTAAGTATACCTCGGGATTGTTTTCACGGTGGCGCTGGATAAACCTTTCGAGATAAAGTTGTTTGACCTTTTCCATAGCTTTTAGGTGTGGCTTGTTGCGGTGGTAGGGGCTGACGGAGACAACCTTAGGTTCATAGGCTAAAGGGTCGGTACCCCTAATGCGTTCCGGGACTTTGAAGATGGTTGTTGTGCTTGCCGGTAGTTGCTCGTTGGTCGAACTTGAACCTTCTAACTTGGACAACTTTGTATTCCAGGACGAAAACCATTGTTGATAGGAATTTTGAGCTGAAACCATTTTTTTTTTTTTTTTGCCAAATGAGTACTCTTTTTTGCTACACCTACGTATTTTGATTTCAGACAAGGGAATGAGGATGTATATATAGAGGGTCTAATTGACTTTGTAAGGTCTGCACTTTATTACATGCATTTACCTATCAATTTCATCATAACACGGGAAGCTAACTTTTACATCATTGATGATTAGGTGATGACTGATGGGGCCAAAAAATCAAGGAAAATGATGATTTAGAGCATCTGCAGTTCGTTGGCTTTAATTCCAAGTTTTGAAAATTTTGGCAAAAACTGTCCCGTAGTGTCGGTTATATATACCCAAATTTTGGTAGCCGGCTATATTCGAGAAGAGATATAGCATTTTGCAAAGTTTGGCTAACCAAATATCATCTTTCGTCTGTTTAACTTTTTATTAAAAAAAGTATCGGACAAAAGAAGATGTTTCATCTCCACTTTTTTTTTTAAAAAATCGATCGACAGAAAATCATTTTCCATCCGCCTATTTCCAAGGAAAATGATTTGAGGGTTTTCTTTATGCAATAGAGCCTACAGAAATTATTATGGGTACAAATTAGGATTTAATTTAGCTCTAATTAAAATTTAAGATTAGTTAAGTTTCAATTAAGAATTAATTAATATTAAATTAAGATTTAGAAATCTGAGAAAGCTCACGGACGGGAAACAATGGCTTTTGAATTTTTTTTTTTTTAAATTTAATCGGACGAGAAATGATTTATCGTCCGATATTTTTTATTTTTTTAATAAAAGAATTACGGGATGAAAGATGATTTCCCGTCTGTCGCTTTTTTAAAATTAAAACTCATATTTTGAGTTCAATCGACTGTAGTTATAACCCAAATTTTCTATTTGTATTTGTAAAATATCCAAAAATTTAACTTCCAACTACTAGAGATGCTCTTAGGGTTTGGTGGAGTCTTTTTGCTACCTTGCCATGTTTTCAAAAGGGTAATTGATGTTGTGCGCGGTACAAATCAAATCAACAAGAATCAATGCGGAATACAAAGAGAGAACCAGCGAGAAAACACAAAAGCAAACCAACACAAAAGGACACACAGATTTAATGTGGTTCGGCAAAATACATGCCTACATCCACGGGGCGGTTGGGGTTTCTTCTTCTTCAAATTATCACCAATGGGCGAAAACAAACCCTTACAAATAATGACGGCTGCAAAACCGAAATAGGGATCTCTAATTTTCGTCTCAGATTACAAAACCCTAACAAGTGTATTTATAGGGAAACTATTGGGCCTTTTCGAATTGGGCCTGATCCAGTTCAAAATACCGTCATCAGTCGACTGGTCGACTCACCAGTCGACTGGCAATCCATCTGGCAGTCGACCGATCAGTCGACTGATCCTCTGCTGCTGCTTGTATCTTTAGCCTTCGAAAACTCTCTGGACAGTCGCCTGATCCTTCTATCAGTCGACTTATGCTGTAACTTTCTTTTGCTGCAGATACTCCAAAACAATCTGAACCAGAATCGAGCCATTATCCTACAATCTCCACCTTGGCGAGATCTTCCACCAACCAACAATCTCCACCTTGGCAAGATCTTCCAAGTAGCCCAAGCAATCTCCACAAATACTCCAAATGCTCATCATCAAATGTAACAACAAATCCAAACTCCACCTTAGTATGATATCACATACTAGGCGAACAAATAGCAAAGCACTATTCCAACCCCCCATTCCAAATCATCAAACATGCAAAATATTAGCCAGGTTCATGCAATGCTTGAACTTGGCTGCTCCAACAACTTTGATCAACATATCAGCAGGATTATCAGCTGTTCCAATCTTCACCAAATGAATATCACCATCCTTTATCAAATCACGCACAAAATGATAACGGACATCAATATGTTTGGTCCTCGAATGATGAACTTGGTTCTTCGCTAAATGAATAGCACTCTGACTGTCACAGTGTACCTCCACCTTCTCCCGATGAATCCCCAAGCTCTTCAAAAGTCCATGTATCCAAATGGCTTCCTTCATGGCCTCAGCAACCGCCATGTATTCAGCCTCAGTAGTAGACAACGCTACAGTGGACTGCAAATTTGACCTCCAACTTATAGGTGCTCTAGCCATCGTAAACAAATAGCCTGTAGTAGACCGCCTCTTATCTAGATCACCTGCATAGTCTGAATCAACATATCCAACTAATAACCTGCTAATATTGTCATCCCTTTCAAATTTCAAACCCACATCTGTGGTGCCACTTATGTACCTTAGAATCCATTTAGCTGCTTGCCAATGCTCTTTGCCTGGATCATGCATATATCGACTAACCATACTCACCGCCTGAGAGATGTCTGGTCGAGTACAAACCATGGCATACATCAAACTGCCAACTACACTAGTGTAAGGTACATTTGCCATATACTGTCTCTCTTCATCTGAACTTGGAGACTGAGAAGCACTAATTCTGAAATGACTGGCTAAGGGTGTACTTACTGGTTTAGTCTTCTCATCTATACCGAACCGTTTCAGCACCTTCAAAAGATATTGCTTCTGAGTCAAACTCACTGTGCCCTTTGCCCTGTCTCTAGCTATCTCCATCCCAAGTATCTTCTTGGCTTCACCAAGATCCTTCATCTCGAATTCAGAACTCAACTGATTCTTCAAATTTTGAATCTCCTTAGCATTCTTAGAGGCAATCAACATGTCATCCACATATAATAACAGATATATGAAAGAGCCATCCTGCAACTTCCTGAAGTAAACACAATGATCAAACTCACTCCTGGAATATCTCTGCACCTTCATAAACTGATCAAACCTCAAATACCACTGCCTTGGAGATTGCTTCAAACCATAGAGAGACTTCTTCAACCTGCAAACACAATTTTCCTTCCCAGCTGTCTTGAACCCATCTGGCTGTAACATATAAATTTCTTCATCTAGTTCCCCATGTAAGAACGCAGTCTTCACATCCATCTGTGTCAACTCAAGGTCAAACTGTGCTACCAATGCCAACAAAATCCGAATAGAAGGATGCTTCACAACTGGAGAGAACACTTCATTATAGTCAATTCCTTCCTGTTGAGCATACCCCTTTGCAACTAGTCTTGCCTTGAACCGAACACTGCCTTTTGGACCTTCTTTCTTCGTATACACCCACTTGCAACCAATTGCTTTCTTCCCCTTTGGTAGTTGCACTAGATCCCAAGTCTTATTCTTATGAAGAGAGTTCATCTCTTCATCCATAGCAACTTTCCAATCTGCACTTTCTGAACTTCTAGTGGCTTCTTTGAAGTTGGAGGGAACTTCATCATCCACAATGGGAAGAGCAAATGCAACTGTATCTGTAAAACGAGACGGTCGTTTGATATCTCTTCTTTGCCTTCTTACTGCAATTGATTCTTCCTGCTGGATAGGAGCTTCTTCATCAATCTCAGTATCAACCACATCATCTTCATCTTGGACAGGAACAGGATTTTCAACTGACAACTTTTCTAACTCCACCTGTTGGAACACTCTCCTACCAGTCGACTGGTTATTGCCACCAGTCGACTGTCCCGAGCTCCCACAATTCTGCTGTTTTGGACCATCAGTCGACTGCTCCTGTTCATCAGTCGACTGTCCCGAACTTCTTCTACTCACCTGTTGAAGAACTGTCCCACTCTTCTGCTGCTCACCAGTCGACTGTCCTATACCATCAGTCGACTGTCCCGAGCTGATCATGCTGGTCTCATCAAAAGTGACATCTCTGCTGATTACTAACTTCTTCTGTTCTGGACACCACAACCTGTAACCTTTGACACCAGTACTAAAACCAACAAATATAGCCTTCTTGGCTCTTGCATCAAGTTTAGTTTCAGTTACATGAAAATAAGCAGGACAACCAAATATATGCAAAAAACTATAATCAGATGCAGGTTTACCACTCCATACCTCAATAGGCGTCTTGCCTTCAAGTGCTGCTGATGGTAAACGGTTGACGATGTGGCTTGCATATATAACAGCTTCTGCCCAAAATGTTTTCTTCAATCCAGACTGTGCTAACATACATCTCACCTTCTCCAATAAGGTTCTGTTCATCCTTTCTGCAACCCCATTTTGCTGTGGAGTCTTCCTAACTGTGAAGTGCCTCTGGATCCCTTCATCTTCACACAACTTCAGAAACGGATCATTCTTGTATTCTCCTCCATTATCTGACCTCAGAACCTTAATCTTCCTACCAGTCTGATTTTCAACTTTCTTCTTCCAACTTGTGAACAATGTCAAAACTTCATCTTTGTGCTTCATGGTATATACCCAAACTCGTCTGGAGTAATCATCAACAAAAGTAACAAACCAGTGTCTACCACTCATAGAAGGTGTCTGAGTAGGGCCCCAAACATCTGTGTGCACATAATCGAGGATACCCTTTGTCTGATGTACAGCTGTACCAAATTTCACCCTAGTTTGCTTACCCAAAACACAATGTTCACAAAATTCCAACTTGCACCCTTTAGCATCTTTAAGCAACCCTTGCTTCACAAGCCCCTGCAAGGCCTTTTCTCCTGCATGCCCGAGTCGCATATGCCACAACCTAGTAGAGTCGGGAACAACCTGTTTAGGCTTCTCAGTTACACTGGCAGCCTGACCCAAATATGTTTTTCCCTGCAAGAAAAACAAGTTCCTCTTTCTTTGCCCTTTCATCACCACGAGTGATCCGCTAGTCACTTTCAGAACGCCACCTTCACTAG
This sequence comes from Hemerocallis citrina, assembly GCA_017893485.1. Taxonomy (NCBI): domain Eukaryota; kingdom Viridiplantae; phylum Streptophyta; class Magnoliopsida; order Asparagales; family Asphodelaceae; genus Hemerocallis; species Hemerocallis citrina. The sequence continues at coordinate 96,147,816 of CM030362.1, forward strand.
CAAATTTCAAACCACTGGCCTCCAAAGCACCTAGTGAAATCAGATTCTTTTTCAAATCTGGAACATACCATACATCTGAAAGCTCCCTAATAAGACCATCGTGCATTAGCAATTCAATCTTCCCGATTCCTACCTTCTTACAAGGTGCATCATTTCCCATTAAAACTACACCACCATCCATATACTCCAAAGAAGTAAACCACTCCTTTTTCCAAGACATATGATAGGAGGCTGCTGTATCAAGAAACCATACTTCTTGATAAAGTGAGGGACTAGAAGCAAGTGCAAAAGAAACATCCTCGCCACTTTCTAAATTATCAACAGTCACATTTGCAGTCGAATTTCCCTTATTTCGTAGCTTTGGACAATCCTTTTTCCAATGCCCCCTTTCATGACAGAAAGCACATTCATCTTTGGCCGGTATTTTCCTGTCCTTTGAAACTCCTCTCGATTTGGAACGAGATTTGTTTCCCTTTTTCCCAGATTTGGACTCAGATCTAGTCTCAGTCCTGCCCCTTACAATCAACGCTTCAGAAGTTTCTCTATCAACCATCTTATCCCTTCTCCTAGTTTCATTATTCAACAAAGCATTTGCAACATCTTCATATTTCACAGTATCTTTTCCATATAATAAAGTAGTTGCTAAATGATCATAACTTTCAGGTAATGAATTCAACAGAATTAGGGCTTTATCTTCATCCTTAATTTGCTCATCCAAATTTAACAAATCAGCCAATAATTTATTAAATGATTCCACATGAGCATTCATAGACATACCTTCCGTATAGGTGAAGCGAAAAAGTCTCTTCTTCAAATACAGCCGATTCTCCAAACTTTTCCTCATGTATTTGTCTTCGAGCTTCTTCCACAACACCGCAGCAACGGTATCCCTCATCAAATCGTACTTCTGAGCCTTCTCAATAAAGAGCCGAATAGTCCCACACGCAACTCGATTCAACTTCTTCCAATCTGCTTCGGACATATCCTTAGGTTTTTCAACTTCCAAAGCAACATCTTGTTCTTGTTGAACAAGAACATCCAAAACCTCACATTGCCACATCCCGAAATTGTTTGTCCCATCAAATTTTTCAACTTCAAATTTTGCGTTGTGAATCGTTGTTCTTGATGAACTTGATCCCACAACTTCCTTGGTTGCATCTGCATCACCCGCCATCTCTCTCTAGGTCGAACCAACAGCTCTGATACCACTTGTTGTGCGCGGTACAAATCAAATCAACAAGAATCAATGCGGAATACAAAGAGAGAACCAGCGAGAAAACACAAAAGCAAACCAACACAAAAGGACACACAGATTTAATGTGGTTCGGCAAAATACATGCCTACATCCACGGGGCGGTTGGGGTTTCTTCTTCTTCAAATTATCACCAATGGGCGAAAACAAACCCTTACAAATAATGACGGCTGCAAAACCGAAATAGGGATCTCTAATTTTCGTCTCAGATTACAAAACCCTAACAAGTGTATTTATAGGGAAACTATTGGGCCTTTTCGAATTGGGCCTGATCCAGTTCAAAATACCGTCATCAGTCGACTGGTCGACTCACCAGTCGACTGGCAATCCATCTGGCAGTCGACCGATCAGTCGACTGATCCTCTGCTGCTGCTTGTATCTTTAGCCTTCGAAAACTCTCTGGACAGTCGCCTGATCCTTCTATCAGTCGACTTATGCTGTAACTTTCTTTTGCTGCAGATACTCCAAAACAATCTGAACCAGAATCGAGCCATTATCCTACAATTGATTTGTCCACTTTATGGCCAACTCGCCATTTAATAAAATATTCACAACAGTTATTATATAAGTACACTTGACCCACGTATTAAGGGTCAAGTTAGTGTTGTGATAGGTTCAAGTTAATTAAGACAACTCTTTAGCTTATGTGAGATGGTAAGCTACTCAAATGGATAAAATAAAATGACGAATGTACGGGTTTGAATTAATCATTAACAGAATATTCGGATATGACATTAATTTTCCAGAGATTTTGAGGTTGCATGATTCAACTAAATGTTTCTAACATGATAAGCTTAAGGTAGGATGACGAATATATATGAGAATGATCTGACAGTGTGATAGGTAGATGAGTGAAAGAGGTGGCGAGTAGGGGTTGGACTGCTCATAATGGAGCTGATAAACCGATATAAACTGATCAAATCCAGTCTAAATATGGAACCAAATTTTGGATAAAAAAACTTGTGGTTTCATAGGAACCTGAATTGAATGTTTGCTAGAATGTCTTGTGAACTCTTTTATTCTAGCGGATCATACTACATTTTTATTTTATTTTTTATAATAATTTATAGATCTGCATAATTCAAGAGAGATTTTTTTTTTAAGGGAGATTATTTAGCACATAGACCTTCACAAATTTATTGTTGATAATTGAAACTTATGATTAGAGCATTTGTAGTTGTCTATACCCAAAATATGGGTATTTGGCATATAGCAATGGAAAATATTGAAATGAGTTGTAGTCCTCTAAACTCAAATTTTTGTTTTTTAAACGATGGACGAAATATCATTTACTGTGTGAGTCTTTTTTTTTCCCAAAAAAGTTTTGATTGCTTTTGAGTAAATCTAGCCATATAGATGAGTATAGGTTGAGATGTATAGGATAAAAAAAAAAATGAGAAGAAATGAAGTGGGATGGGAGATGATTTCTCTATTTGACTTTTCTATAAAAAAAATTAATTCGATCGGACGGGATATCATAAAACGTCCGATCTATTTAATAAAAAAAACATTATAAAGTATTCGACAGACGGGATATCATGATTCGAAACCAAAATTTTGGCTTTTGCCATTTCTTCTCCCAAATCTGGCAGTCGACTGTTCATCGCCAACCAAAAATATGGGTATTTGGTCAACGACTGCAACTAATTTTTTGCCAAATTATCCATTTTTTAGATATTTGGCCAACGACTATAGATGCTCTTAGAGATAGCTATGGGTAGGATAGGATCCAAATATCATATCCTTACCCTAATGGGTAGTTTAGAAAATTATCTTACCCTACCCTAATGGGTAATCTGGTGAAATAATTAATACAACTTTTTCATAATAATTAAGTTAGAGAGCAAAAAATTGAAAACAAGAATGAATTATATCTATATATTATACTAATAGGAAGGAGAGTGTATATCTCTCTCTCCTTCCTCTATTTTGAAATAAAGAAAGGAGAGAAAAGATATGGATTCCTATTTAATTAATACATGCATTATGCACGATTTTATTAAAAAATCAAAACAAAATAAAAATCCCAACCCTCAAACACAGTCTTTTTCCCTCCCAATTTCTCAATCTCAAAAAATCTCACGCCTCTTCCCAAACCCACCCCCGTCCCCTAACTTAGATTAATTAGATTTTTAAGCAAACATAATTTATAAAATTATTTTTATACAATTTTCTTAATCTATCATCTTTATCCTAACTTGTGCTATAATACATGGTTTATAATGTATAACATATTTACTGAATGTTAATGATATTATAATATGTTAATGATATTATAATATATCTTTTAATATAAATTAGTTGAATTTGCAACTAATTTATTTGTGTCTACTTTACCATTTGTTTCTGTAATCGTCGTTATTCAGATGCTATATTTCAACAAAGTTTTCCACTTTTTAGATGCTTCCACCCATTTTGTCACATTAGAATAGAAAGAGATTTGAAATACTTTCAAAAACATATCCTACTGGGCACTATTGTCTCTAGCATTCGTCTTCTTTTTACTCATGCATATACTCTTGACCACATACAAAGAGATGTATATTCTTATTGTTCTGCATTATACTTTGGTATAAAACGATCATCTTTTCTGTTCTTTTGACCATTATTAGGTCCAGTTTAGCAGATATTATGTAAACTTCAAAGATATGTTTTAGCTAAAGCTTATTAATTTGTAACTCTTTTGTTTTTTGTCCTTCTTGATATGAATTATTCACGGATCTCTCTCTCCTTCCTTTATTTTGAAATGAAGAAAGGAAATGAAGAAAGGAGAGAAAAGATATGGATTCCTATTTAATTAATACATGCATTATGCACGGTTTTATTAAAAAATCAAAACAAAATAAAAACCCAACCCTCAAACACAGTCTTTTTCCCTCCCAATTTCTCAATCTCAAAAAATCTCACGTCTCTTTCCAAACCCACCCCCGTCCCCTAACTTAGATTAATTAGATTTTTAAGCAAACACAATTCATAAAATTATTTTTATACGATTTTCTTAATCTATCATCTTTATCCTAACTTGTGCTATAATACATGGTTTATAATGTATAACATATTTACTGAATGTTAATGATATTATAATATGTTAATGATATTATAATATATCTTTTAATATAAATTAGTTGAATTTGCAAGTTTCTGCGAGGAGCATGGTATAAGAAGGCAACTAACAACAACATACACATCTCAACAGAACGGTGTGTCGGAGCGAAAGAACCGAACAATACTAAACATGGTGAGAAGTTTATTGGCAAAAGGAAGTGTTCCCAATACTTTTTGGTCGGAGGCAGTGAACTGGAGCATTCATGTTTTGAACCGGAGTCCCACATTTGTAGTTCAAGACATGACACCAGAGGAAGCTTGGAGTGGATGGAAGCCAACAGTTGATCATTTCAAAAATTTTGGGTGCATTGCATATGTGCACATATCAAAAGAGAAGAGAAAGAAGCTAGATAACAAGGGAGAAAAGTGTGTGTTTGTTGGGGTTAGTGAACAAGGAAAAACCTACAAGCTGTTTAATCCAAGCACTAAGAGGATAATCATCAGTCGAGATGCTGTCTTTGATGAGGAGCACAGATAAAATTGGGCAAAGAAGAACACCGAACATCAGCAAATATCTGTGAACTTTGATGAAGAACAAGTAGGAGTATAGTTGCAATCAATCATTCCCACTGAAGATGTGACACATGAGCATCCAATACATGAAGTTCAAGCAGCAGAGGCAAGCTTACAACCTCAAAGAAAAAAACAGGAAGAGACCTGCATGGATGATTGATTATGTAAGTGGAGATGAACTTTTTGATGATGATGTTCTTGTTCATTTGGCTCTATTTGCAGACTGTGATCCTTTAACATTTGAGGATGCGGTCAAAAACAAGAAATGACAGAATGTTATGGATGCAGAGATAAGCAATAGAGAAAAATGACACTTGGGAGTTGACTGATCGAAAGGACAGAAAACTATTGGAGTCAAATGAGTACAAAACCAAGTTGAATGAAAAGGGAGAAGTGGAGAAGAACAAAGCTCGTCTGGTAGCAAAGGGATACATGCAAGAGTATGGTGTTGATTATAGGCAGGTTTTTTGCTCCAGTTGTGAGACTTGATACAATCAAGTTGGTGATCTCAATTGTAGCCCTGAATTCATGGCCAATATATCAGTTGGATGTGAAGGCAGCTTTTTTGCATGACAGCTTGGAAGAAGAGGTGTACGTTGATCAACCTCTTGGATACGTGAAGCAAGAACATGAAAATCCGGTATACAAGTTAAAGAAAGCATTATATGGACTAAAACAAGCTCCAAGAGCTTGGTATAGCAAAATTGATGCTTATTTCTCTAAGCAAGGTTTTCTTAAATGCCCTTCTGAGCACAGACTCTATATTAAGCTTGGAGAAGGTGGGAAAATGATTGTCGTATGTTTGTATGTTGATGACCTTATTTATACTAGCAATGATGGAGGCATGTATGATGACTTCAAGAGATCCTAGATGGCTGAATTTGATATGTCGGACTTGGCGTTGATGCATTATTTCTTAGGCATTGAAGTAGTGCAAGCCTCTTGTGGTATTTTTATTTCACAGAAAAAGTATGTTTTGGAGATTTTGGATAGATTCAATATGAACGATTGCAATTCAATTTCCACCCTAGCTGAAGTTGGTTTGAAGCTTACAAGAAATGGGCTTGGGAAGAAGGTAGATGCTACTCTTTACAAGCAAATTGTTGGAAGTCTTATGTATCTAACTTCAGCGAGGCCAGACTAATGCATGCTGTGAGCTCAATCAGTTGAGATATGGAGAATCCCACTGAGGTTCATCTCTTAGCTACAAAGAGAATCTTCCGCTACTTGAAAGGTACTGCATACCTTGGAATTTTGTATAAAAAGGCTGGAAATTCAAGCTCGATTGGGTTAACAGATAGTGATTATGCAGGAGATCTTGATGATAGAAAAAGTACATCAAGATTTATGTTCATGATGGGTTTTGGAGCCGTCTCATGGTCATCTAAGAAGCAGCAAATAATGACTTTATCAACCACTGAAGCTGAATTTGTTGCTGCTGCATTGTGTTCATGTTATGCTGTATGGTTAAGAAGGCTACTTGAAGTTCTACACAATGAGCAACAAGGTCCAACTTTAATTCATTGTGATAATGTTTCTGCAATTAAACTTTCAAAAAACCCAGTTCTACATGGGAGAAGTAAGCATATAGATGTGAGCTACCATTTCTTACGTAATTTATGTAAGGATGGTTTCATTGATTTGGTGTTCTACAAGAGTGAAGACCAAACAGCAGATATTCTCACAAAGTCCCTCAAGCCTGCTGTGTTTAGTAAACTTTGAAGTTAGCTTGGAGTTTGTTCAAGTAAGGAAATTGTTTCAGATAGAGAACTGTGCTGCTGGAGTCTGTTCTGTAAACTGATGTCCTTCAAACACTAATTTTAAGTGGGTGTGTTGAAAGTTTGTTGAATTGTTTGCGTTGTTGTTTTGAATAAGTTACAGGTTGTTGAAAGTTTGTTAGTTGTTGTTTTGAATAAGTCATAGGTTGTCCTATTCTATAGGAAGTCTATTACTGTATTCCATTTCTTTAGGAGTACTCAACAGTAATGGAACTAGTGGAATCATAGTTTCTAGTCAAGTTTGTTTTATTCTATCCTATTTAAGTTGTAATCAGTCCTTTGAATTTTTCAAGCCAATGGAGTCGATTTCCAGTTCATAATACATTATCTGTTGCTTCTAGTCTGTTTCAATTATATTTAACATTCCTATTCAAATCCTACAAATCAAACATACCCCCCTAAAACCCTAAATGCCTACAGTTTCATTGCCAACTCAAATAACAAAACATTACTCACCAAAACCCTTAACAATAACACAAATCCGACAATACACATCACATCACCCATTCAAGTCCCAAATTCACCACCATATTCCAACGTCCAAACATTCCCCCCCAAAAAAACACTTGTATTCTCAATTCCCCCACCAATCCAAACCATTTAGGGTTTCTACAATGCCGATCACCAAAATTCAACCATTTCTCAATTTTTCTAGAGGTTTCAGGACTTACTAGCTTGCGGGAATTTGTACTTGTCAGCGGTAACCTCATACTTCTCCTTTGGATTCTTCGACTTGGAAGGCGTGAACTTCATCGATTTCAACTTTACAGCGAGGTTGTCGGTGCCGAAGTCGTAGATGGAGTGGTCCTTCTTCGGCTGCTGCAAAGGTCTCATCGTTGTTTGGCTTAATCAAAAAACCGAGTCGTGAGAAAGAGGCGACGGATGAGAGGAGCGTCAGGCAGTGCCAGATATTTGGGGGCATCGACGGTGGCAATATAAAGGAGTGTCAGGGGCATCGGGCATCGAAAGGTGGAGCGAGGAGATGGTGAGCTAGGGTTTGGATTTCGAAGGTCGAGGAGGGTGGAGAGAGAGGCATTGAGGGGATTTCAAAGGCGTGCGGATAGGTGGATGGTTGGAGGGGGGGGATATTTTGTAAGGAAAGGACAAAAATACCCCTGTCATGGCATTAAGAGAGATATGATAATTCTTGAACAAGTTCACTTCTGATCAAGTGTGAACCGGTATATATATATATATATATATATATATACAAGGAAAAGACCGGTTGAGCACTCCTCTAGTACTCACCGCGTGAACACTAGACCTTCGGGCATTCATATCGAAAATCCGAACCGTTTACATTGATCTACACATCTAAATTAGTCTAAATATGTAAAATCAAATCATTTGAAATTCATTTGCCCATCCATCATGTGACTATAAAAATAATGATTTACAGCCATACAATTTTGTAATACTTCAATGAATGGTCAAATGAATTTCAAATGATTTGATTTTACATATTTAGACTAATTTAAATGTGTAGATCAATGTGAATGATTCGGATTTTCGATATGAATGCCCGAAGGCTTAGTGTTCACGCGGTGAGCACTAGAGGAGTGCTCAGCCGATCCTTTCCCTATATATATATATATATATATATATATATATATATATATATATATATATATATATATATATATGTGCGCATGTATCTCTTATGTTGGAGTTTGTGTGTGTAGCAGTGTTTTATGGAAAAGTCTGCTATATACACTCTGATGAATAAAAGCTTCTTGTTATGTTTGCTGCTTCCAACTTAATTTTGAGAAATAGTTATGAGTAATGCTTCACTCACTATCAATTTTACTACCATTCGTTTCACTATCTTAAGTGGTATGCTCCTATTGAAGAGTTCTCCCACCTACTCTCTTTTCTCCCACCTATTGTAGTGTGTCATCTATGATAATGAAGATAATTATAATGAAATTGGTAGTGGATGTAGCATTACTCAATAGGTATTGATTGATTGATCTCTTGCTCAGTTGGCCATAAATGACAAATGGAAAATAAATTTTCCTTATATAATTTTCCTTATATTACAACTACACCGGCGGTCAGAGAACGCCGGTGTATGGGGGTCTCTGAGTGCCGTTCTTTTACCCCAATATACATTCACCGGCGGCCATAAATCGCGGGTATTTATACATTCATTGGTGTTTCTATAAACACCGGTGTAGACTGTAAGTATACCGGCGGTCGTACACCGCCGGTGTATGTGCGTTTATGAGTGCCCGGTTTTCCCTATTTACAAGCACCGGCGTGACCAAAAAACGCCGGTGTATAGGTTCACCGGCGTTTTATAAAACGCCGGTGTTCCTTGATGCCGTTACAGCTGGCGGCATACACCGGCGTGTGTGGAAATGCCTCTCTATCACACGCTGCAACTAATTCATTAGATAGACCGGCGTTTTATAAAATGCTGGTCTATCTATGCCCGTTTGTTTTCCGTGCTCCGGTTTTCCGTTCGATTTCAATTCACAGTTTCATTTATAAAACCTGTAAACTAATTCACAACTGATTCAACCAATTTCGTTGCATATTAATGCGCAAATCACAACCAAACACAAGAATAATTAAAGATAATAAAGTTTCACACGTGTCATATCATCTTCCAAATTCACCGCAAAATTAACAGTGTCATAATTAACAAATTAATATAGTGACGAACATCCCAAATATCCCAACAAACCAGTCTGACAAATATCCCAAATATCCCAAATTAACAGTCTGACATAACAACAGCAAGGAGGACATAAGAACAACAACCATACTAGGCCGACCACAGATTCATACCCCTCGAGTAGCTTCAGTTCTGATCATCAGAATTTTCTTCATCTGGGTGACCGCTCTGTGAAAAAAAAATAATAATTTAATTCAACAGTAGACCACAATACAGAATATACATATTTTTTGAACTTGCAAAAAGATCTACCTGTATCTTAAATTATAAGATCAAAGTGCCAATTGCAAATGGAATTGTTAATGATATATAGAGAGGTAAAATAATTACATTGCAATGCTAAAAATCAAGTACTTAATTTTGTTTTTAAATATATCTAAAACAACAAAACAAATGAAAATTCAGTATCTAACTGGAAACCTTTATATTCTCCTCTGATTGGGAATATCCACTATCTAAAACAGTAAAACAAATGAAAATTCAGTATCTAAGCATGTCTTTCATGGATTGTTCAGACAATCCATGAAACTGTCATCGTGGAAGGAAACCAAATATAAGAAAAATAAGAAAAATAAGATAGGGCTCATATCAAGTGTATTTTTAGGGAACTGTCATCGTGGAAGGAAACCAAATATAGACGCCAGAAATGGAAACAGAAAGAGGAATGGTAGAGACTTTGGATACACCAGGCTAACATAGCGGCATTTTCCTCATCTCTCTCTCATCCCTTCTTTCCCTTCAGCACACGAACACAAAGAGATATCAGCAACAACAGCAAGAGCGACAAGAACAACAATAATAATAAATTATTATGAACAAGATGTTTCTATATGGGTTTCCAGATCTCCACTCGAGCCCTCTCTTTCGAATCACAGCCCAATTAAGAACATAGACAACAGCCACTAAACAATCCAATCACATCCCAATCAAAATTTGCCATCCTGGATCTTAACTCTTCAGATGCATGAATTCAGCTTCTTTAACAGTAAAAGAAAAATGATAACATAGCGGCATCTAAGCATATATGTTTCTCTATTAATTCTTCATCCCAACTAAATCATTGATGTTTGTGGCTCCAAAAGAAACCCCCACAAGGTTTGTTCAGCCCAATTCTTGTACAAATTTGGACGATTTTGGTATACGTACAGCTAGCATCCTTAGTTCAAAGTGAACCCATTTTGGTCAAAAAAACATGCCAATATGACAATCAGATGCATGAAATAAGCTTCTTTAACAATAAAAGAAAATGAAAATTCATTCAGCATACTTAGTTTGGAAGTGAACCCATTTTTTGTTAAAAAATCATGCCAAAGATGGCAATCAGGTTCTTTAACAGTATCTGAAAATGAAAATATCCATTACCTGAGCATATATGTTGCTCTACTAATTCTTTAGCCCAACTAAATCATGACCCAATTGTTGTACATATCCAGAGGATTTTGGCATACAACTAGCATCCTCAGTTCTCAGTGAACCCATTTTGGTCAAAAAAACATGCCAACATGACAATCAGATGCATGAAATAAGCTTCATTAACAGTAAAAGAAAATGAGGATGCTAGCAGCATACTTAGTTTGGAAGTGAACCCATTTTTTGTTAAAAAATCATGCCAAAGATGGAAATCATGTTCTTTAATAGTATCTGAAAATGAAAATATCCATTACCTGAGCATATATGTTGCTCTACTAATTCTTTAGCCCAACTAAATCATGACCCAATTGTTGTACATATCCGAAGAATTTTGGCATACAGCTAGCATCCTCAGTTCTCAGTGAACCCATTTTGGTCAAAAAAATATGCCAACATGACAATCAGATGCATGAAATAAGCTTCATTAACAGTAAAAGAAAATGAGGATGTTAGCAGCATACTTAGTTTGGAAGTGAACCCATTTTTTGTTAAAAAATCATGCCAAAGATGGCAATCAGGTTCTTTAACAGTATCTGAAAATGAAAATATCCATTACCTGAGCATATATGTTGCTCTACTAATTCTTTAGCCCAACTAAATCATGACCCAATTGTTGTACATATCCAGAGGATTTTGGCATACAGCTAGCATCCTCAGTTCTCAGTGAACCCATTTTGGTCAAAAAAACATGCCAACATGACAATCAGATGCATGAAATAAGCTTCATTAACAGTAAAAGAAAATGAGGATGCTAGCAGCATACTTAGTTTGGAAGTGAACCCATTTTTTGTTAAAAAATCATGCCAAAGATGGCAATCAAGTTCTTTAACAGTATCTGAAAATGAAAATATCCATTACCTGAGCATATATGTTGCTCTACTAATTCTTTTGCCCAACTAAATCATGACCCAATTGTTGTACATATCCGGAGAATTTTGGCATACAGCTAGCATCCTCAGTTCTCAATGAACCCATTTTGGTCAAAAAACATGCCAACATGACAATCAGATGCATGAAATAAGCTTCATTAACAGTAAAAGAAAATAAGGATGCTAGCAGCATACTTAGTTTGGAAGTGAACCCATTTTTTGTTAAAAAATCATGCCAAAGATGGAAATCATGTTCTTTAACAGTATCTGAAAATGAAAATATCCATTACCTGAGCATATATGTTGCTCTACTAATTCTTTAGCCCAACTAAATCATGACCCAATTGTTGTACATATCCGGAGGATTTTGGCATACAGCTAGCATCCTCAGTTCTCAGTGAACCCATTTTGGTCAAAAAAACATGCCAACATGACAATCAGATGCATGAAATAAGCTTCATTAACAGTAAAAGAAAATGAGGATGCTAGCAGCATACTTAGTTTGGAAGTGAACCCATTTTTTGTTAAAAAATCATGCCAAAGATGGTAATCAGGTTCTTTAACAGTATCTGAAAATGAAAATATCCATTACCTGACCATATATGTTGCTCTACTAATTCTTTAGCCCAACTAAATCATGACCCAATTATTGTACATATCCAGAGGATTTTGGCATACAGCTAGCATCCTCAGTTCTCAGTGAACCCATTTTGGTCAAAAAAACATGCCAACATGACAATCAGATGCATGAAATAAGCTTCATTAACAGTAAAAGAAAATGAGGATGCTAGCAGCATACTTAGTTTGGAAGTGAACCCATTTTTTGTTAAAAAATCATGCCAAAGATGGCAATCAGGTTCTTTAACAATATCTGAAAATGAAAATATCCATTACCTGAGCATATATGTTGCTCTACTAATTCTTTAGCCCAACTAAATCATGACCCAATTGTTGTACATATCTGGAGGATTTTGGCATACAGCTAGCATCCTCAGTTCTCAGTGAACCCATTTTGGTCAAAAAAACATGCCAACATGACAATCAGATGCATGAAATAAGCTTCATTAACAGTAAAAGAAAATGAAAATTTCCAACATATAATCATTTATGTTTCTCTATTAATTCTTCATTGATGTTTGTGGCTCCAAAACAAATTTTGATTGGGCTTTGAATGGAGATTGTAGTCATAGATCAGTTCTTCATTGAAGAAAAATACGAATAGGGCTCATATCAAGTGTAGTTTTAAGGAATTGTCATCGTGGAAGGAAACCAAATATAGAAGCCACAAAGAGAAATGGTAGAGAATGAGGATACACCAGGCTAACATAGCGGCATTTTCCTCATCTCTCTCTCATCCCTTCTTTCCCTTCAGCACACGAACACAAAGAGACATCAGCAACAACAGCAAGAGCGACAAGAACAACAATAATAATAAATTATTATGAACAAGATGTCTCTATATGGGTTTCCAGATCTCCACTCCAACTCGTCTCTTTCTAATCACAGCCCAATTAAGAACAATTGTTCACTGTCACTAAACAATCCAATCACAGTTCGCCCTCAAAATTTGTGATCCTGGATCTAGAAACATACATAATTCCCAAAATCTGTACAAGAATTGGGAAGAACAAACCTTGTGCAGGTTTCTTTTGGAGCCAGAAACATGAATGATTTAGTTGGGCTGAAGAATTAGTAGAGAAATATATATGCTCAGATAATGGAAATTTTCATTTTCAGATACTGTTAAAGAAGCTGATTTCATGCATCTAATTGCCATCTTTGGCATGATTTTTTAACCAAAATGGGTTCACTGTCAACTAAGGATGTTGTATGCATACCGAAATCCTCCAAATCAGTACAACAACACGGCTGAACAAACCTTGTTTGCAGGTCATACAATGTCATCTAAGCATGTTATGTGCCAAAGTGGAGTTGGTCATACAATGCATGAACGACACGTATTAGTTGTTTGTGAGTATGCAATAGGGTGGAGCTATGAACAAGGTTCATATCAAGTGTAGTATTACGGACTGTCATCGTGGAAGGAAACCAATTTAATATAGAAGCCATTTATGGAGCCAGAAAGAGGAATGGTAGAGAATGAGGATACACCAGGCTAACATAGCGGTATTTTCCTCAACTCTCTCTCATCCCTTCATTCTCTTCAATACACGCACACAAAGAGACATCAGCAACAACAGCAAGAGGGGGTTGGTCCAACAATAAGTATAGATTATAATAAACAAGATGTCTCTATTTGGGTTTCCAGATCTCCACTCCAGCCCTTTTTTTCTAATCACAGCCCACTTAAGAAATATAGACGAAATGCTTATAGACGACAGCCACAATGCAGACTCACAAACACTAATACGTGTCTTTCATGCATTCAAGACCATAATCTCTTTAAAAATACCAATTTAAAGACTTACCGAGGGTGGGACTTGGGATTGCTGCCCTATTAAATGGGCTATTTGTTCTTGTAGGAGTGCAACTTGTGCCTTTAATGAAGTCATCTCCTCGTCCCGATTGGCACTTGAACTAGATTCACTCCATCCGAATAGCCGCGAGGGGGTTGGTCCTAACCCCATACCACGGACACATCCATGCCTCTCCTTTCCCCTAACCTCGGTCAAGGCAACTCTCTGCCGGGTACGGAAATCTGTGGGTGCCGCCGTAGGGTCAGAATCTGAAGCGGAAGAGATTTCATCATACCTTCTCCGAGCGTTAGTCTGTAAAAGGACATAACAATCAGAGTTAAAAGCAGATGAGATTTCGACTACTCATTAGATATTAGTTCACAAATTACCAGAATCCGTGCTGCCTCAGGGCTTGCATACGTCTCATCCTTCGATTTGTGGGTGGCATCGAAAAAGTCAATGTCGCCAAACTCCGTAGGACCCCCCAAATCTTCTTCCTATATATTAGTAAGATGAAATGGTTATAAACAAATAACTGTAAGTAAAAAATGTTCAATACGATTGCGCCTACCAATTCTTCCCGAACCAGAGCAAAGCTCTATGTACCAGCGGTGTGCAACACTAGCTGCTTTGACCGACTGGCAACACCCACCTCTGCCCTTTTCTGTACATGCCACAATAAAGTTAGCAGAAAAATTTATTAGAGTCGCCATACAACCACATACTCATTAGATTTTTGTGCCTTTAATGTAAATACCTGACCGATCGCCGAACTCCAGTAGTGCACAAGGAACTGCCAATTTGAAGGCTCCACATTTTGTGGCACATCCCTTGCATTCTCCGCCTCTGAAAGGTCTTTGTCAAAATACCTAGCCTTCAAGTCACTCTTGTAGTCCCTCCACTTTTTGGAGAGTGACTTTTCAACCCAAGGCGTAAGGGAGTCGGCGAACGAGAAGTACTGCTGCAAAATTTATTACCCATCACTAAAAATACATATTTCAATAATATATTTGCGCCTACCAATTATTTATTTTAGATGGAAAATACCTTGATTGTTGTAATTGCAGTGGCCTTTGTCGTGGTTGGCACCTTCAGCCAACTCTCGTATGACAAAAGACTATCCGTGGGTTCCTTGCTATAACCCCAATAAAGGAAGAAAATTTGCTGGCGTTATCGCCAACCGGTTGCCCGACACCGTTTACCTCCACCACAATCCTTTCGTCATTCTTAAGTTTCCAAATATTCGTCATCTTAGTTCGCCCACGATGTTTTTTGACAGTGGGCGGCGTGCTACCCTCCCCCTCATCTGTTTGACTGCCACTATTATGTAGTGGCTGCTCATCCCCATGGCTCTCATTGCCATCATTTATATTTACCCTTTTTTCACGCCTCGGCATGTTGTACCTGTCAAGGATTCAATAACTTCCTTAGAGATGCAAATTTAATTAATAATATGTTTATAATAACTATCATAAAATTTGTACTTTAGTAGGATTAACAAACCAACATAATTATAAAAAAATTAAAAAATTGAGATTTGTGACAAATTCAATTACAATGATAGTTTGATTCAAATGACACTAAGCATAGTTTAATGTAAATAATACCAAGCAGTAGAAAATAGAAAGATAATTAAACCGGTGTATTAAATTCACATTCAACATGTTTGGAATTACAGACATAATATTACAACAAGATTTAAGACACGAAAATTACAGACATATAATATTGAGATTGAAAATCAAGTAAACTACAATACGACATCTTCCAATACATCGCCCTCTTCTCCATCCTTGCGGAGCCAAGTCCTGCAAATTCCACGGTCGGTTGTGTTTACATCAAACATAGGAAACTCAGAAGCAATGTAACTGTTCATGACTTCACCGTCTTCATCTTCTGAAGTATCGCCCAGTTGGAATACATCTCTTGGTTGCATAGCGAGAGCCACATACGATTTTGGCAGGGTTGGATCTTCAATGTAGAACACTTATTGCACTTGGGATGGAAACACAAATGGCTCATGGCTAATGTGTGTACCGATGTGAATCAATTTTGAAAAGTTTACAACTGTGAAGCCAAACTTATCCTTATTGTTAGCAAAATTCCTATCAAACTCAGCCCAATCCTCACGAAATAAGACAAGACGGAAATGACCAAAATAATTCAACTCAATGATATCCGTGAACACTCCATAGTAGTCGAGATCTCCATCTACAGGCCTCGTGTCCGATTTGGAAGCATAACTTCTAGTCTTAGACGTCACTACCATTCCACTATTTTGAGAGTTCAAATTACATTCACGATCCTTAGTACGAAATCTAAAACCATTGAATATGTATCCTCCGTATCTTTTGACCATCTTATAGGAACCTTTGGCAAGTACTTGTATTTCAGATGACACACCTTCAGGACCCAAAGAATGTACCTATTAATTTTGCGCAAATCGTATCAGCACCATAGAAAATGTAGATATAATGAAGATTAACTTGCATAACTGTAATTCACCTACATGAGATTCAAACCACTTATAAAATTTTTCATTCATCAACTTGTTTTGTTCATGTGGTGGTAGTCTTCTTGGTCTGGCCCTTCGTTTGATATCCCTGACAAATTCGCTAAAAAACAAGCAATTGAAATAAGGAATAACAAAAGTAAGTTAATATCGAACTCCGCGGTTTTCACTATATTCGATTTAAATTCAAAAGCAACTTACTTTTGAAATGGTTCCACTGATGCATGGTGGTCTAGCACATATCGATGTGCATGTTCCCACGTTAAGTTATCTAGCTCAAATGCATCAACTTTACCAACAGTAGTGCCAGCGGTATCAAAAAGATATTGAGCACCATCAAGGTTAGAAATGTCTGGATTTCTATGTGGTCTTCTCAAAGATGTCTTTACACCCAGCAAATACCTGGAAAAAAAATGTGAACACTCCTCTGATAGATATCCCTGAGCTATTGACCCTTCAGGATATGCTCTATTTTTAACATAACCCTTTAGCCGGTATAGGTACCTGAACATGTACAATTAATGAATTAGAGCGGATTAGGGGATTAAAAGAAATGAGCTTTTGTAAATTCAATTTTGTAAGATGAATGAATTCTTTTACCTCTCAATGAGGTACATCCACCGATAGTGAACAGGACCGCCGATTCTGGCTTCACCAGCAAGGTGGATTATCAAGTGAATCATTATAGTGAAGAACGATGGAGGAAATATCATCTCCATTTTACTAAGTGTCAATACCGCCTGCTGCTCCAATTAGTCAATATCTTCAACACGAAGCATTCTTGAGCAAATACCTTTATATATGCTACAAAGATCTTTCAGGACAGTAGTGACTTGCTCACACATTGAGGACCTTAGGCCACAGGAAGGAGATCCTGCATTAGGATGTGGTAGTCGTGTGACTTTAGATCCTGAAGTATCTTCTCTTTAAAGTTGACACATCTTGCTATGTTAGAAGAATAGCCATCAGGAACTTTAAGTTCCAGTAGTACTTTGCAAAACAATTCCAACTTCGATTTTGACATTGAATAGATTGCAGGAGGTAGGAGTACTTTCCCGTTCGGTAATTCTTCTGGGTGCAACTCATGTCGGATACCCATTGACTTCAAATCAAGTTGGCTCTTGAGATTGTCCTTTGTCTTCCGGTCATCTCCCATAACTGTTCCTATACAATTTTCACCAATATTTTTTCCGATATGCATCACATCTAAATTATGTCGCAATAAGTTGAATTCCCAATACGGCAACCTGAAGAAAATACTCTTCTTCTTCCATGCACCTAAACTCGTCATGTTTTGATCTTCATCTTCGCTACATAGATCGGTCTCCTTACCTTGCTCCAGCCTTGCCCTTTTCTTGCCCTTTGTCCTGACTTCTGGTTCTTTTCCATATTTGAATTGATGACCATCTATCCGCCTCAACTTATCTGAACCCGAAGAAGATCCAGGAGCATGTTCCTACTCGTTGGTACCATCAAATGTCGCTGTCTCTGCCCGAAATATATGTGTGTCAGGCAACCATCGCCTATGACCCATATAGCAAAACTTTTTGCCATTGTACAACCACCTTGAACTAGTTTGGTCAGCACAACATGGACATGCATAACATCCTTTAGTACTATATCCAGATAAATTTGCATATGCTGAAAAATCATTGATTGTCCAAGACAACACGGCCCGAAGAGAAAATGTTTCTTTAGCCACAGCATCATAGGTTGGAACACCCACCCAAAATTTCTGAAGTTCATCTATTAACGGTTGTAGGTACACATCTATATCATTTCCAGGACCTTTCGGTCCAGGAACTATCATGGACAAAATAAATGAGGACTGCTTCATGCATTTCCAAGGCGGCAAATTGTATGGTATTAACACAACTGGCCATATGCTGTATGTACTACTCATTTGCCTGAAAGGGTTGAAACCATCACTAGCTAGTCCAAGTCTCACATTCTGAGGATCTTCCGCAAAATCAGAATATCTTTCATCAACTTTTTTCCAAGATTGAGAATCAGCAGGATGTCTAAGAATCTCATCATTAGTGCGACCTTTAGCATGCCATTTCATATCAGAAGACGTTTTCGTAGACATAAACAACCTTTGTAGCCTAGGAATCAGAGGAAAGTAACGTAGTATTTTGGCAGGCTTCTTTTTCCTACTTCGTTTAGTAGATCCACTGGCTCCCTCGTCTTGATTTGGTCTTTCTATCCATTTCGAAGCACCACACACTTTGCAATTCTCCAGACTTTCCTTAGCTCTCGTGAAAAGCATTCAGTCATTTGGACATGCTGCTATCTTCTCATACCCTAGATCGAAAGAACTTAAGAATTTTTTTATTTTATAGGCTGAGTTTGGAATACAGATTTCAGGAAATGCTTCATTCAACAATTCAAGTAGCATAGTGAAGGACTTAGCAGACCACCTGTTTAAACATTTAATCTGAAATAGTCTGACAATGAATGAGAATTTAGAGAATTTGGTGCAATCGCGGTACAACGGAGTACTAGCATCTTCAAGTAACTTAGCGATGGATTCTTGCTGCTTATTTATTTTCAGGTGTGGGGCCAGGCATTTTCTCGTCCACCCCACCACCAATGTGTGATGTTTCTGTTGACTCATTGTGAACTTGGGTTGTTGGGTTATTGGTGTGAAAAGGAACATTATGAATCCCCATGGCATCTTGCAACAAAGCATGCATCTCATCGGAAACGCTTAAGTCTTCGTTCACTAAGGGCTCATCTTCATTTTCTAATACAACCGGACGAACAGGAGTTGACGTATGATCCTCTCCATGATAAAACCACCTTGTGTACCCTTGAAGAAAACCGTTGACAACCAAGTGTGTATGTACTACGTCACATGTCCTCAAATTATAATTTGTACACCGGAGGCATGGACAAAGGATTAGGTTGGGATCACGGGAATGTCGTTTGGCAAAGATAATAAAATCTTTAATACCATCACGGTACTCCTTGAATAATCGTGGTTTACTAATCCAACTTCTATCCATTATAACAATAGCACACAATCTGAAATTAAAATTTGATATATTAAATAGTAATAACAGTAAAAGGAATTTTGTATATTTAATTTCACCTTTTTGAAAACCATCCCTAGCTACAAATAAATAAATGATATAATCTTTAACTGTAAAACAAAGAAATTGTGGTTCCAAAAAATGTACAAAAAAAAATTAAATCTAAACACAATCTACTCTATTCACATAACCCTAAACTACCTTTTGTGGAAATTATCACAACCACCCTAGTGGTATTTTATCGCACACCCTGTGTTCGAGTGCAATATCAATTCGACTATAGTCTCCCCTGTATTTGGCTTTCCGTTCAAGGAGATGATGATGGTAAAGAGTATTTGCTGAGGAAGAGGAATCGGACGAATAATGAGGGCGTCGTGCTGTAAATACGGTAACAAGAAGATCTAATGACTCATGAACTATTCTGTTCATGGCTACTAATAATCACTTACTTATCTCATAATAATAATAATAATAATAATAATAATAATAATAATAATAATAATAATAATACTAAACAAAAGAAACTAATATGGCTACTAATATGTTTTTCTAAAATAATTCTTCATCCCAACTAAATCATTGATGTTTGTAGCGCCAAAAGAAACCTGCACAAGGTTTGTTCAGCCCAATTCTTGTACAGATTTGGAGGATTTTGGTAAAAAACATGCCAAGATGACAATCAGATGCATGAAATCAGCTTCTTTAACAGTAAAAGTAAAATGATAATTTCCAGTATGTAAGCATATATTTTTCTCTATTAATTCTTCATCCCAACTAAATCATGATATTTGTGGCTCCAAAAGAAACCTCTACAAGGTTTGTTCAACCCAATTCTTGTACAGATTTGGAGGATTTTGGTATACATACAGCATCCTTAGTTCACAGTGAACCCATTTTGTTAAAAAAAACATGCCAAGATGGCAATCAGATGCATGAAATCAGCTTCTTTAGCAGTAAAAGAAAATGAAAATTTCCAGTATCTAAGCATATATTTTTCTCTATTAATTCTTCATCCCAACTAAACCATTCATGTTTGTGGCTCCAAAACAAACCTCCACAAGGTTTGTTCAGCCCAATTCTTGTACAGATTTGGAGGATTTTGGTATACATACAGCATCATTACTTCACAGTGAACCCATTTTGGTTAAAAAAAATGCCAAGATGACAATCAGATGCATGAAATCAGCTTCTTTAATAGTAAAAGAAAATGAAAATTTTCAGTATCTAAGCATATATTTTTCTATTAATTCTTCATCCCAACTAAACCATTTATGTTTGTGGCTCCAAAAGAAACAAGCACAAGGTGCGTTCAACCCAATTCTTGTACCCATTTTGGAGGATTTTGGTATACAGCTAGCATCCTTAGTTCACAGTTAATCCATTTTGGTTTAAAAAACATGCTAAGATGACAATCAGATGCATGATTTCAGCATTTTTGAGTTTGAAAAAGAAGGAAAATCAAGAGATGTTACCGAAGAGAGAGAGTGAGAGCGTGGCGACGAGCGGGGCGACGAGCGGGGCGACGACGCGGGGGCGTAAGAGATAGAGAGAGAGCGGGGCGAAGCGGTGGTTTCCGATCGCCAATTCACCTCCAAATAGAGAGAGGCAGGAGGGAAATCGAAAATGACGAAGGGAAGAAGGGACGATGACGAAGGGTCGAAGGCTGTCGAAGATGACGAAGCTGTTAGGGTTATATACTGAAAGCATCACTTTTGTATTAACTTTATTTCCTTATTTTTTTTGAATGAGAATCATATGGGCATATGTTTGCATATTGTGTTTATTATAATATTAATGCAAGTATCTGATATTCTATAAGGTTGATAATATGGTGTGAGGTGACACACAGAAGATTATATTATCAGTTCCCTATGGAATATATAAATAGTTCACAACCTAGACGGACTTGGACAATCCATTGGAAAGGTTGTAGTGTAATCTGGTATTAGTCTATCTTGACTATAGGTTTACACTAGTACACTTTATGTGTATTGAACAGGACCACTTGAGGTTGTTCTCTTTGTACTGACTACAAAAGAGAACAAACACCTCTGTTATTATGGATGCTTATGCTCTTAATCCAGATATAATAACAGACATGTATATGCAGTGTGCATTACTTTGACTCATAAAAGAGTGAGATTCATTATGGATCAACAACCTCTATGAATTGGGTAATAGCATTGTATGTATGATGGGCTGTTGATTGTAAAAGAAATCCATGTCCCGATACGTCGGGTTGATGATGTCCCCTTAAGGAGCTCATAAGGATTGTCATGTAAACCCTGCAGGTGGATTACATCCGACATGACAAATAAAGTTGAGTGGTACTACTTAAGGATAAAAGATGTTGATCAATATAGTTGTCAGTAACTTAATTTGATCGACGGACATTCGATATCTTAACATGGGGAGCTGAACGAGCATATAATAAAAGGAGCCCATAAATATAATTTGGGATTAGGAAGGTAGTGCAACAATAGCTCTTTAGTGGACCGAGCTATTGTTAATGGGCCTGGGTTGTGTGTTCGGGCTGAACACGGGATACCCAGATTCGTTAGGAGGCCTAACCCTAATTTCTCCTCATGGTCCCTGCCGTAGCCTTATATATATATCCTCTATTCTTTGGCCGTCATATTTTTTTATCAGAGATAAGAAGTTTTCTCTAAATTCGTGATTCACGTAAGGAGAGAAAGAGAGGTCAGCCAAGAAAAAGAAAGGTTGGTAGACCGTCGCCCACACGACGTCCAACCCGAGGAAGGAATACGTGCAGAAGATCTTGGGGTCGCTGACGGCTCGAGGTTGCTAGAAACTATCGTCTTCTTCTCATCGCAGGTATAATTCGTGAACCCTAGATTCCGCTATAAAGGGTTAGATCACGTATTAAATCTGTTAAGCTTTTATGATCGATACGCACACCAATCCGTGGTCCTGGGAATCATCGCAATTCCATCAGAAGCGGTGGAGGCAAAGCGCGGGAAGTAGAGCGAGGAAGGAGGGAAAACGAAGGCGGCCCTTTTTTTTGGGGGGTTTGGGAAATTGGCGAGCGAAAGATTAGGGTTCGCGGAATTTATCTCAGCTTATTCACTGGCATTTTAATTAGACACGTCGGTGAATGTATCGGTATATTCACCGGCGTTTCTTATTAAAATGCCGGTGAATAATACACTTCACCGGCGTTTTTAAATAAAACGCCGGTGAATACGCCGATTGCCCGGCAGTTTAAAGCGACCGCCGGTGTATAACCTTCCCATCTGGCGCCCCATTCCTATTCGCTCCCTACCCCGGCGCTACTGGTAAAATGCCGGGGAATATACGTCGGTAAATCGAGTCTGTTTTGTAGTGACAATATGAGCGGTTCGGATTTGTCATAGGGTCTTTATTTCATGAGTGCTCATGGAGTGCTCACCAAAGTAGTGTGCAACCGAAGATTTCTCTCTCTCTCTCTATCTCTCTCTCTCTCTCTCTCTCTCTCTCTATATATATATATATATATATATATATATATATATATATATATGGGATATGATATATATATATCGGTGAGAACCACGTGTGAACTTTTTTTTGAGATACAAATTGAAAAATCCGAACCGTTCACTTTGATCTATATGTTTAAATTAGTCTACAAATAAAAAATCAAGTCCTTTGAAATTTGTTTGTCCATGCATTTAAGCGTTACAAATTGTACGACTGAATTTAAGTGTTACATATCGTTGTTTTTTTAAAATGACAGGATGAGTGTACAAATGAATTTCAAATGACTTGATTTTACATATTTATACTAATTTAGTCATTCTAAAAATTGTGAATGGTTCGGACATCCATTTGATGGCCGTGTAAAAAGTTCACACAAAACATATCGTGAGAACTAGTTCTCACATGATCACTCCCATACATATATATAACAGCCATATCAAAGCAAACTGAGTTCGTACTAGTGGATCGATCGCTAATGGTGCTTAATAATGATAATATATAGGCTAAATATAAAAAAAGGACTCAAAGTTTGGGCCAGTTTAAAAAAAGTACACTAAGATTTTTTTGTTTAAAAAAATGACACAAAGTTTCAAAAAACTCCACTGGGTTAGTTAGGGTTAGGGTTAGGGTTAGTTCGGGAGGGTTTATTTAAACATCTGATTAGTTAAGTGATGTTTTTCTAAACACAAATAAAAGATGAATGTGGTTTTTTTAAACACAAATGAAAGATGAAAGTAGTTTTTTAAAACCCTACCCTAACCCAACCCTAACCCTAACTAACCCAGTGGAGTTTTTTGAAACTTTGTATCCTTTTTTTAAACAAAAAAACCTTAGTGCACTTTTTTTAAACTGGCCCAAAACTTTGTGTCATTTTTTTATATTTAGCCTAATATATATATATATATATATATATATATATATATATATATATATATATATATATATATATATATATATATATAACCATTTTCAGATGGTTAATTAATAGCCTGCCGGAAAACCACCTTTCCTTGGGTAGCTAACACCAACAAGGTTTCCACTAGTTTCGAAGTTGTGTACAACAAATTGGCATATAGCAGATTCACCTTCAGCTTGTATTACCATTTTTTTTTGTTGAAGGAAAAGGTGGAATCTGGCCACCTTGTTTCATTAATAAGAGCTTAACGAAACAAACCCAAAGTACTGGGCCAAAGTACAAACTACAGACAGAGCTTGTATGACCTTATTATGCTTTTTTGTTATATAGTCAATGACAACTTGAGGAACCTCAATGTGCCTATCAGAAACTATCGTGAAATTCTCTTAGTAGACACAATTTTTCTCTGTTGGATCCACCTACAAGAGAATATATCGGTGTCGGCCTGTGATCAGAAAGCTATGTATGCAAAAAATCATATATATATATATATATATATATACACACACTAGATTTGCCCGTGGTCACGTGCCTACGGCACGTCTTTAGAACGATACAGCATATGAAAAGCCTTGTAAACAGTAAATCAACAATTATATAGCTGAAGTTTGATTAGTATGACAATAATTAGTTGTAAATAAAAGTTCATGTTTCCATTAGTATATGATAAAAAATAATTATATGGAGAGAGAGAGAGAGAGAGAGAGAGATAATTAAATATGGAGAGAGAGAGGGAATTTGAATTTGAGTTTTGGGGGGAAACTTTTGGGGAAAAAAAGTGTTTTGTGAGGTTAGATCTGGGCCTTTCATTTTGGGGGATTGAAGGAGAGCCACTTGATAGCTTTCTTTGTATTTTATTATATAGACTAGATTTGCCCGTTGGCACGTGCCTACGGCACGTCTTCAGAACGATACAACATATAAAAAGCTTTATAAACAGTAAATCAACAATTATGTAGCTCAAGTTTAAATAGTATGACAATAATTAGTTGTAAATAAAAGTCAATGTTTCCATATATATATATATATATATATATGGAGAGAGAGAGAGAGAGGGAGAGAGAGAGAGAAATAATTAAATAAATAAAGGAGTTGTTTTGGGGGGGTTTGAATTTGAGTTTTGGGGGGAAACTTTTGGGAGGAAAAATATGTTTTGTAAGATTAGATCTAGGGCTTTGATTTTGTTGGGATTGAAGGAGAGCCACTTGATAGCTTTCTTTGTGTTTTATTATATAGATATAATTTCCAGAGAAGAAATTAAGGTATATATCTATATAATAAAATACAAAGAAAGCTATCAAGTGGCTCACCTTCAATTCCTCCAAAATCAAAGGCTCAGATCTAACCTCACAAAACACATTTTCCCCCCTAAAATTTCAAACCACAAAACCAAAATTTTCTCCCCAAAACTGAAAAACTCATTACTTTATTACTATCTCTCTCTTCTTTCTTCACCTTTTCATATTTCTCTCTTTCTCTTCCATTCTTTTTTTATTTACTTAGAAAATTAGATTTTAAGATTGCACATGTTATATTGAAAATAACAAATATCTCTTCAGAATTTTCAGATTTTTTAAATTTTCAGAATTTTTATGTTTTTTTTATTGCACATGTTATACTGAAAATAGCAAATATCTCTTCAACAGTTAAATTTCATCATTTTCCACACTTAGAGTTCTAAGAAGTTAGATTTTACACTCATGTACAATTAATTTTCAACATATACTAATGGAAACATGGACTTTTATTTACAACTAATTATTATCATACTAATCATACTTGAGCTACATAATTGTTGTTTTACTGTTTATAGGACTTTTCGTGTTTTGTATCGTTTCGAAGACGTGCCGTAGGCACGTGCCCACGGGCAAATCTAGTATATATATATATATATATATATATATATATATATATATATATATATATATAATGCATTCATGCAAAGAGTATAATCAATGTAATAAAACACAAAGAAAGTTATCAAGTGGCTTTCCTTCAATCCCCCCAAAATTAAAGGCCCAGATCTAACCTCACAAAACACATCCCCCCCTCCCCCAAAAAAAAAAATTTAAATCCCCTGTTGCTGCTGATTTTGGTGTGGGAGCAAACAGATGAATTTGTGGATTCTTGGAGAAAATAATAAAGCAAACCTGTTGACCTTCACCAATATGTTGAATGGTTTCTTGCTGCTGCCATTGACCTGCAAAAAGTGCGAAACACTGGGATGGATCCCGACGACGCACCCTCTTGTCAGTAATCTGAAGGATTATAAAAGAGCTATAATTGGAAAAGTATTGATTACCTTGTTATGGTGGGGGGAGAGGGGTTTTTACAATTGCCATAGGGATCCGTTTCGAGATAAGAACATATCTCTACTTCCCGGTGTGAGTGGATAGAAGTGGTTAAAACCACCTCTTAGGGATAATTGTGAATCTGAATTTTTTTTATCCTTCTGAACTGGTTTGTAACGGATTGGGACCCGTACCCAGTAAGACAGATCCGTTTATGGGTTATTGGGCTTTGAAGAAAGACCCAGTCTCCATTTCAGACATGTTTGTAGGTGAAATTACCGTTTTACCCCTGAGCTTTAAGATTCGTGTCCGATTTGAACGATCCCGATTTTTAAGACACCGTACAGGATGGCACCTGTGGAGTAGGATGAGATCAAATGGCAGATTGAGGAACTGTTGGAGAAGGGCTTTATTCAACCGAGTGCGTCACCTTGGCGATCGCCGGTGCCTTTGGTAAAGAAGAAGGATGGTTCGATGAGGATGTGCATCGATTACCGAGAGCTGAATAAGGTCACTGTTTAGAATAAATATCTAATTTCACGAATTGATGGCTTGTTCGATCGTCTACAAAGAGCATCTATTTTCTCCAAAATAGATCTTCGATCAGGATATCATCAAATTCGAGTGAAAGCTGAAAATGTGCATAAGACTGCGTTCAGAACTCGACATGGGCATTACGAATTCTTAGTTATGTCGTTTGGAATGACAAATGTGCTTGCAATCTTCATGGACATGATGAACAGAATTCTGAGGCCGTTTATTGATTCTTTCGTCGTGATGTTTATCGACGATATTCTCGTGTACTCCAAGTCGGAGGAGGAGCACACGGAGCATCTGGCAGCAGTTTTGAGGAAGTTTCAGGAGCATGAGTTGTATGCCAAGCTGTCCAAGTGTGATTTCTGGAAATCTGAAGTGGCATTCTTAGGTCACATCCTTTCTAAGGAGGGAGTGGCAATTGATCCTCAGAAGATAGAGGTAGTGAGAGATTAGGCAAGGCCTACTATAGTGAAGGAAATCAGAAGTTTCCTTGGGCTAACTGGATACTACAGGAGTTTCATCCAGGTCTATGCTCAGATAGCCGTGCCGCTCACTGGTTTGACAAAGAAGAATGTAAACTTCAAGTGGACCGAACAGTGCGAGGCAAGCTTTCAGGAGTTAAAAGAGAGGCTGACTACTGCACCCATTTTGGCTTTGCCTAGAGCAGGTGTTGAGTATGATGTCTACAACGATGCTTCACATCGTGGGCTTAGTTGTGTCTTAATACAAAAAGGGAAAGTAATCGCTTATGGGTCTAGGCAACTAACACCGCATGAGAGGAATTATCCGACTCATGATCTAGAGTTGGCTGCGATTATCTTTGCCTTAAAGCAATGGAGACACTATGTGTATGGTGAGAAGCTGAACATGTTCACAGACCATAAAATTTTGAAGTACATCTATCAGCAGAAAAATCTGAACCTGAGGCAAAGGAGATGGCTGGAGGAACTTGAGGACATTCGTCCGGAGATTAAGTATCATCCTGGGAAGGCTAATGTTGTTGCTGATGCACTTAGCCATAAGAGCAGTCTGGCGAGTTTAATTACAACTCAAATGCAGCCGGTAGAGGAGTTGGATCGGGCTGGTATTGAAGTTGTTCTGCAAGGCTTGGGATCATTTTTAGCTCAATTGAGACTTCAACCGACACTGAATGGAAGGATTATTGCAAGTCAGAAGGAAGATGCAGAGATTCAGAAGATGAAGGAGCAGGTTGGTGCTAGCAAGTTTCCCGAATTCCAGATCAGGGATGAAGTGCTGTGGTTTGGAGAGAGACTGTGTGTTCCGGATCAGTCGGACTTGAAAGAAAGTATTCTTCAGGAGGCACATGCTACTTTTTTGTCTGTATATCCTGGGAGTACCAAGATGTATAAGAACATTAAACAACATTTCCGGTGGTTAGGTTTGAAGCGGGATGTGGCTGAATTTGTGTCGAGGTGTGAGATTTGTCAGCAAGTCAAAGCCGAGAACCAGAAACCCGGATGTTTATTGCAACCGTTACCTATTCCGGAATAGAAGTGGTATAACATCAGTATGGATTTCATCACGGGTTTGCCTAAGAGTCCTAAAGGCAATGATGCGATTTTGGTCATAGTCGATCGACTAACCAAGTCCGCTCACTTCTTGGCGATGAAACTCACTGCTTCGATGGACAGGTTGGCTGAGATGTATGTTGGTGAGATCGTCAGGCTTCATGGTGTTCCGCTAACCATTGTGTCTGATTAAGATGTGCGGTTTACATCGCATTTCTGGAGGAGTCTTCAGACAGCTTTGGGTACCAAGACGGATTTCAGCACTGCTTTTCATCCCCAGACCGATGGGCAGACCGAGAGAGTCAACCGTATTCTTGAGGACATGCTTCGGTGCTGTGTACTAGACTTTGGAGGCAGTTGGGAAAGGTATTTACCTTTGGTAGAGTTCGCCTACAACAACAGTTTTTAGACTAGCATTGGGATGGTGCCGTATGAAGCTCGTATGGCAGGAAGTGCAGGATGCCTGTCTGTTGGTTCGAAGTTAGGGAGCGTCAGATGTTTAGGCCTGAGATTGTGCAGCAGACCTCTGAAAAGATTGATCTGATCAGGAAGAGGTTGGTGGATGCTCAGAGTAGGCAGAAGAGCTATGCAGACAACCGGAGGAGGGACCTTGAGTTTGAGGTTGGTGACTGTCTTTCTGAAGGTATCGCCCAGCAAAGGCATGATCCGATTTGGCAAGGGTGGAAAGTTAGCCCCGAGGTTCATAGGCCGTATAAGATATTGAAAAAGATCGAAAAAACTGCTTACCGGCTTGAGTTATCGGAAGAGTTGTCTTAGGTGTACAATGTCTTTCATGTGTTTATGCTGAGAGGTTACATTCCAGATCCAAGTCATCATTTGCCAGAAGTACCATAGGGTTTGCAGTTAGATCTGAGTTACATTGAGCTTCCAGTTGAGATTGTTGATCATCGGGAGAAAGTCTTGAGGAATAAGACGATACCGATGGTCAAGGTAGTCTGGAGAAACCAGTTGGTTGAAGAGGCTACTTGGGAATCTGAGGAGGAGGTGATGAAGGATCATCCTGAGCTCTTTGTTTGATTGTATTTTCTTCTTGTGTTTTGTTTTCTCACTCTTTAATTGTAGTTCTGGGGACGGAACTATTCTAAGGAGGGAGTGTTGTAATACCCTAAACTTTCATTTTAATAGAAATATTGATTTTCACGTGTTGTGCACGTGCAAATTTCGTATGTATATTTATTTATTTATTTTTATATATATAATTTCTTTCGGTAGTATGAACAATTATTTTCTTCCATTCCTTTATTTTCCTAAAAGCCTATTTTGTAAAGCCTAAAATATTATTTTCTTATTTTGAGCCCACTTTAATAATTTATTATTTTATTATTTTGGCCCACAAGTCTAAGCCCACAAATTTAATTAATCATTTAAATTTTCACACTTGTCATGTAGACACAATTTGTGAACAACTGATTAATTAAAAATTGTACAAATTTCAAATGGGGGGTACTAAAGGGCACGTGCATGCACGTAGTGTGCATTGCACACCTATGGGAGGCCAGTTTGTGCATGGAGAAGATGGGGAGTGGGTGTGTGTGTGCATGGGTAGTTATTTGATTGTGGGTGGTTGCTACAACTTCCCCTCCTATCCTAGCCATCCATCTTTAACCATCTAATGAAATCCTACCCCTCCAATCCATCCTACAACTAGTATAAATACCCCACCTACATGTATTCTACACTAAGAAATTATTGAAAGAAAGAATTTGTATAGGAGAAAATTACATAAGAGAGTATAGTTTGAGTGTTCTTTGGTTTGTCCCAACATTAGAGGCCGGCCCACCATCCACAAGAGAGCTCTCGATTTTGGCAAGGGAGCAAGAAGGAGGACTTTTGCATCACAATCTAGGAGGAGAAGGCTATTCTCTCGCATTCTAGGAGACTCTAGGAGCTTTTAATTGGTTTTTCTCCAAAGAGGTGGATGCTTCTGATTGCTTCTAATATTAGAATGCATGCTAGGTATGTTTTAAATGAAATTATACGAATTAACTAGTAAGAGATTGGAACTATGTTTGTTTAATTAAAGTATTAAAGTAGAGTGGTAATATTAGAAATAAATTGATGGAATGATTACTAAGAGATAATTGTTAATTTTTGTAGTAGAATTATATGTGCCATATGAATGTTAGAATAAATGAAAAAGATTGTATTTGCAAACAAATGATTGAATGCATCATGTGTAAATTAGTGTGTAAAGATAGAAGTTTTATTTATTAGAAAAGATGATTTTGTGTTCTTAAAACATAGTAGTTGTCAATAAGCAAGAGAACAATAATGTAGTGATTTTTGTGGGAACCTATCTTTAATCATGAAGAATTATGCTTTAGTTCTCAAATGTCAAAATTATGAACATGGAATACAAACTAGGGCTAAAATGCATATTTGAAAGAGTTAAAAAATACGTATAAAAATACTGGTTGCTGTAGATTTAGGTGTATTTTAATTCTGGAAAATTTTTGTTTTCAAAAGAGGAGAAAAAAAGACAATTTTTGTTTTGAGACTCCATGAATCATAGTTATGAACAGAGAGCAAAATCAAAACCCAAATTAATTACTTTCAAAACGAAATGGCCACTAAGACCAACTGGTCGGTAGAGCTTTCGGTCGCTACGGTAGAGAGGAGGTCTCGGGTTCGATACTGAGGCTTTTCGTTTATTTTTTTGTTAAAAATCCGATTTGCCGAGAGTCGATACTTAGGGATTATAACCCCTAGTTATATTGCCTTGGGGCTTTGGCGCGTTGGTCTTGTGCGCTGTCTATTGGGCCGCTGGTTGTGGGTTCAAATCCGGTTGGGGGTTTGGATTTTTAAAAAACTATTTTTTTATGGGATTTTAATTAAATTGAGTTTTTAAAAATAGATTAAAAATTGGGAAAAATATGGAATTAATTACTGAAAATTATTTGGACCTTATGAGAAAAATTTGTATAACTTTTGATAAAATGTAATTAAGAAATTGGGGTTTTTTTGCAAGAAAGGACTTCTTTTAAAATTTAATTTGTCTTTTTAAATAAAAGAAAAATAAATGAGACTTTTGAGTTATAAAGATGAAAATTAGTAATGAGGAAATTTTGAAAGTGTGATTGGTGTAATTAATTGGACTTATAACTTGTGCTTGTAAGTAAGATTTTGAAATGAGAATAATAGATTTGTGAAATAAATGAATTACGGATTACTACTAGTTGAAATTTATTCTTACGCATAAATTGTACGTAAAGTTGACTTATTGATTGTGATGAGTTATGAAAGATGTGAATACATGAATACTATGCTTATGAAAACATGAATTGTGATTAATCATGAAAAGACCTTATGAGCATGAAAAGCTCGATATTATAATTATGAGGTGAAATTGAGAATTAGGGTATAGCCAAGCCTTATACCGGTAATAAAAGAAATGTAAAAATGATATTTGAAATGAGAAGACTAAGGTTTGGGTCATGTGAAATAAATGAATAAGACCGGTATAGTGGGAGTGCTACACTTTAAGGGTTTGATTTTATTTATGATTCAATTAATCTAAAGATTAGATACATAGTGAAGATGTGATGAAAGTAAGAGAAAAATATTGAGTATGAGGGCCGTTGGATTGGCGGCGTGAGAGTATTCACAGGATGTCCCATGATGCGTCATGATAGGGCGTGGATACTGCTCCAGAGTACCGTCCCGGTGGTGACGCTCGTGGGGTGTTTGATGACTGCGGGTGGTGTCATGTCTATGGTAGGAGCTGAATTACCACAGGATGCCTGCATGATGAGTCATGTGACAGTGCGTTGGGATTCCCTCTAGGGCGCCTAGACATGAGTTTGTAGGTCATAAAATATCTAGGATACTTACCGTAATTACAGTAGTAGATTAAGTCATGACGAGGGATTGAACCCTACAAGATGAAGAACGAAAAGAGCTTGCCCTCGGACCTATGTAATATGGGCTGCATAGACTCTGAAGAAATGCGCATTAGTGTCATATAATACAAATAATTGCATTAAGGACTAAGTGCACATTCACAACACGACATCAATAGGATAGTCCCTTTTAGCTTTGTTTGTGGACAAGTTTGTGGTTGCTAAGTATTGAGAATTGTTATACTGTTTCCGGCATAGAGAGAATGGCCGTGTATAATATTTCGTCAGTTGAATGAACTGACGCGCCCACAGTTTTACATGCAGAGTAAAGATGCTTGACACAATTGAAGTATACATGTTGCTCAAAGATTGATTTAAATATTATTTCATGTAATTTATTGTAAAACTGCTTCCGCTGTAAAAATGTAAAGGTGTAATGTAACTCTGAAGTAAGAAATGTTTTATTTCCTTGTAAAATTGTACGAAAGAAGTGTAAAGATCCTGTGGAACTTCGAATTCAGTTGTATTTTAAAGTTTGGGGTGTTACACGACACTGTGGAGGAGACACAGTTCGAGCTCGGCAATGGCAGAGGAGAGCTTTGGCGCAGGGGAGAGCTCTGCGGAGGTTGAAGGAGGTGAGCTCAACGATAATGGAGAGGAGCTCGACGGGAATGGAGCTCGGTAATGGTGGAAGCATGCTCGCAGTGTTGGGTTCGAGCTCGGTGAGTTGGGTTGGAGCAGCTGTGCTTCGCCGACGGAGGGGGAGAGCTTCGGCTGTAGCGCCCCGAATTTCTAATAAGATTTCCTTGAAAATACGTGGCACAATCCCAGCGATCCACTTCAATACAATATTAAACATAACCAACCCCACTAATATTTTCAACTTTTATTACAACAAATCATTTACAATACACGGCGGAATTCAAAACAAACTCAACTCAATATTTTCTTTAATTACAACACAAATCTATCTCAAAACTGATATTACAAATCTACACAAAACTCTTAAGAGTCAAATATATCTCAAAGCCAACTTAAGCATTCCATCTCCAACTCTAAGCAAGTACCTGCAACATGTGAGGCTAGAGATGATCCCTAACCCCCAAACTAAAGGGGTCAGCCATAAATGGTGTGAGAAATATAAAAATAAACAAACAAACAACATAAAAGATCATGTCTCATAAATTCTTAAACAACAAGTAATAAATGATTATGGAAAGTACGAAATGACAGGTAACATAAAACATCAAGTGATACTAAGCTAAGTGTCATGTGTAGAAAACAAGAAAACCACATGCATAAAACAAAAACCAAGAAAACACAAGTTCTATATGCAGACTCTCTAATGCGTACTTGTCGAAGTCTATGCATCCCATTCTACATAGATTCGGTGCAAGCCCTTAACGTCTTCACTTCATAGGGTTCAATCCCCGCGTTATGAACTAATCCTAACACAATGACTACTACGAGATAAAGATAAACTATGGATAGTATCTCATGCCCGATAATTCCGGAGATGGATCCCACACCCAAGATATTTTACTTGAATAATTCCGGAGATCATCCCACACCGAAACATTGACACGTCCCCACACGAATACCACATGTGCTTCACCTTGACTCAGATAATTCCGAAGATCAATCCCACACCACAATAGTTACCGTGATAATTCTGGAGATTGTCCCACACCACAAGACTGTGATAATTTCGGAGCCATATCCCACACCACTAATAATCTACTGTGATAATTCTGGAGATTAAATCCCACACCGAA
Source organism: Hemerocallis citrina (assembly GCA_017893485.1). Taxonomy (NCBI): domain Eukaryota; kingdom Viridiplantae; phylum Streptophyta; class Magnoliopsida; order Asparagales; family Asphodelaceae; genus Hemerocallis; species Hemerocallis citrina. Next base: position 96,181,775 of record CM030362.1, read on the forward strand.
AGCCATACTGAGGTTCTTGACTCATGTTCCCGTTCATCATATCACCACTAGTGCATGTCCTTATCATTTTGGGTTAATTGTTTACTTAACGAATCTCCTAGAGTGATGTACCCTACCGGCCTAAATTCAAATCTGAATAACTGAAATGCCTCAATGGGCCTCAACTAATAACTCAACACCGGTATACTAGGGTCACACACCTCTAGAGACTCAAACTCAAAAGTCTAAACTAAAGTTCCACCAAACAAAGTGGCTCAACTAAATGTCTCAAATGAAATACTTAACTGAATTTCTCAATGCCAAATGCTTAATCAAATACTGAACTTAATGTCAAGTATAGACTGAATTATCCGAAGAACCAATCATTCGAAATAGCACTAAAGTTTACAAAGATCTTTCAGTACCAGTCGACTTATACTGTAGTAAGTCGACTGTCCAGAGGATGAATTTCCAAAATTTTACAAAAATAAACTAAGTCATATAAGTCGACTTAAGAAAAGGAATCAGTCGACTTACCCGAGGTAAATTCCAGTAATCTTCTCAAAATTATTCTAAGTATATAAGTCGACTTAAAGGATTATAGGTCGACTGTCCAGAAGGACTAATAATTCTTTCAAAATGGATTCTTCAGTGGACCAGTCGATTGCCTATGAGCTAGGTCGACTGTCCAGAACAACTTTTTCAAAGATTCTAAAATACAGTCAGGCTCGTACCAGTCGACTGCACAGTAGGCCAGTCGACTGTCGGCCTACAGATTTCAAAACTTAGGTCTGATTACCAAAATTCAAAATCTGAAGCTTTCTAATGATCAATGTTTATGAAAATAGTTCGTATTCAGGAAAATAATAAATCTCAACGAATCTTCATCAGGTATATGTATATATATCACTCAAAACATCAATATGTCAAAATTCAAATTCTCATGTTCTAAATCACAATTTCTTTCATTAGGGTTTTACAAGATCTAAATTTCTTTCGCAAATCTAACTAAAAATCTGATTCATAAACTAATGTCCAGGTGTTCATACTCAATCGCAACATGTTTTTAGCAACACCATTTCAATAATAAAGATCTATCATTTCATTCACAATTATTCATATGATTCATACCACATTACAATATCTATATTATTCACAACATCCAATCATTACATCATGATATTTGTACACATAGATCAATCAACAAGACGAATTATAATACTCACAAAATCAAACAAACAAAACAAAGTCGCACGCATGAATCAAACAACAAACAATTTCTATATCTCTCACCTTAGATTTGAGAAAAGTCCACGAAAAAGAATCCTCCTTTTGCTAGATCCAAAGACTCCTTCTCCACCAAAAATAAATCTCCAAAATTCTGTGTTTTATCAACAATGACGGCTGGGAGAAAAATCTCTTAAATATGCCGAATTGATTATTAGGGTTTTACCCACACTTTTGTAAAATAATCCTTTCCAAAAATACAATTTACATATATAAATCATTCTTTGGAAATTCTATCAAAACTCATTTAAATTTGGATTTAAAAGAAAATATACATTCTAAATCTCAATTAATACTGTTCAAAACGTCTAGAAATTGTATTTTGCACTTTAACCCTTAAAAATGTCGAATTTGCAAAAAGGTCCTTCTTTTCTCAAAAATTGCAAATAGTTCCAACTAATTCTCAGAAAAATCTGGAAAAATACTAATTAAATCACAAATATTGAATAATGATTTTTCATGAATAAAACTAAATTTTCCAACTTATCAAAAGGTACTTGCACGTGTTTTGCACGTGTACAAAAGATAAATTTTCTGAAAATATTCATTAAATCTCCAAAAATCAATTTAAATACATTTTCAAATATAAAAATAATATTTGAAAATACGGGGTTCTACATCACTCCCTCCTTAGAAGAGTTCTGTCATCAGAACTACTACTAATAGTCCAAACAACATAATATCAAAGAAGTCAACATCTCATAAATGGGAACATAATTCAAACAATTGTATAAGACAACTCAATCAAAATAGAAGAAATACAACTCAAATCAAAGTATTATCATTCAAAGAATTACAATCACATAACAGAATTACACTCATGCAAAAAGCTCAGGAAAATCCTTCTGCATGCGATCCTCAGGCTCCCATGTAGCCTCCTCGAACTGCTGATTCCTCCACAACACCTTGACCATAGGTATCACCTTGCTCCTCAGAACTTTCTCCCTACGATCAACGATCTCAACAGGCTGTTCCTTGTAACTCAAGTTCACCTGTAAATCTTCGGAAATCTCTACCAACTGATAATTCTGATCTGGTACATACTTCCTCAATAATGACACATGAAATACATCATGCACCTGTGCCAACTCTTCTGGAAGCTTCAATCTGTATGCGGTCTTGCCAATCCGTTCCATGATCCTGTATGGACCAATATACCTTGGCGTCAACTTGCCTCCCTTACCAAACCTGATCACTCCCTTGGTCGGAGAAATCTTGAGAAAAACTGCATCCCCAACCTCAAACTCTAAGTCTCTTCGTCGAGTATCAACATAACTCTTCTGCCGACTCTGAGCCTCAACCAATCTCTTGCGAATCAGTTCAATCTTCTCGGATGTCTGCTGTACGATCTCAGGACCATACATCTGCCTCTCGCCAACCTCATACCAACAAACAGGTGTCCTGCACCTCCTCCCGTACAAAGCCTTATACGGTGCCATCCCAATACTTGCATGGTAACTGTTGCTATAAGCAAACTCAACCAATGCCAAGTATCTCTCCCAACTACCACCAAAATCCATAACACAAGCCCTCAACATATCCTCCAGTACTCGATTCACCCTCTCAGTCTGACCATCTGTCTGAGGATGAAAAGCGGTACTGAAATCAGTTTTGGTGCCTAAAGCTGCTTGTAGGCTCTTCCAAAACCTTGAAGTAAACCTTGCATCTCTGTCGGAAACAATCGACACAGGAACTCCATGAAGTCTCACAATTTGCCCAATGTACAACTCAGCCAATTTCTCCATCGACCAAGTAATCTTCATGGCTAGAAAGTGTGCCGACTTAGTCAAACGGTCCACAACAACCCAAATCGAGTCATTGCCCCTCGAACTCCTCGGCAAACCCGTGATGAAATCCATACTGTTGTTCTCCCATTTCCACTCCGGAATGGGTAACGGCTGTAACAAACCTCCAGGTCTCTGATTTTCTGCTTTGATCTGCTGACAAGTCAGACACCTTGCCACAAAATCTGCTACATCCCGCTTCATACCAGACCACTAAAAGTGCTGTTTGATGTCCCTGTACATCTTCGTGCCTCCTGGATGAACTGACAACAATGTACTGTGTGCTTCCTGCAAGATACTCTCTCTCAAATCTGCATTATCTGGAACACACAACCTTTCACCCATCCAAAGAACTCCATCTTGGACAGAAAACTCTGATAGCTTGCCTTCTGAAACCTGTTGCAGCATCTTCTGAATCTCTGAATCTGATTTCTGACCTCCCACAATCCTCTCTCTCAAGGATGGCTGCAGCCTCAACTGAGCCAAAGATGCCCCTAAACCTTGCAGTACCACCTCGATACCTGCCTGATCAATCTCTGCTGCCAACTCCCTGCGAGTAGTGATCAACTTGATAAACTACTCTTCCTGCTAAGTCCATCAGCCACCACATTCGCCTTGCCCCGATGACACTTGATCTCGGGACGAATGTCCTCCAATACCTCCAACCACCTCCTCTGTCAAAGATTAAGATTCTTCTGCTGATAAATGTACTTCAGGCTCTTGTGGTCGGTGTACATGTTAACCTTCTCACTATAGACATAATGCCTCCACTGCTTCAAGGCATAAATGATAGCTACTAGCTCCAAATCATGCGTCGGATAATTCCTCTCATGCGGACGCAATTGCCTGGAACCATAAGCAATAACCCTGCCTTCTTGCATCAAGACACAACCCAAACCTCTGAGAGACGCATCACTGTAGATATCATAATCCTTCCTTGCTTGCGGCAAAGCTAAGATAAGTGCAGTAGTCAACCTTTTCTTTAACTCAAAGAAACTCTCCTTGCACTTATCTGTCCATACAAATGCCACACTCTTCCGGGTCAAACCTGTCAAAGGAACTGCAATCTGAGAATAACCCTGGATAAATCTCCTGTAATATCCAGCTCCTGTAATATCCAGCTAAACCCAAGAAACTTCTGACTTCCTTCACAGATGTTGGTCTGGGCCAATCCTTCACTACTTCAACTTTCTGAGGATCAGTAGCTACTCCCTCCTTAGAAAGAATATGACCAAGGAAAGCTACCTCAGACTTCCAAAACTCACACTTCGACAACTTGGCATACAAGCTATGCTCCTGTAATTTCTGTAATACCGCTGTCAAGTGCATAGAATGATCCTCCTCCGACTTCGAATACACCAAAATGTCGTCGATGAAAACCACCACGAAGGAGTCAATAAATGGCCTCAAAACCCGATTCATCATATCCATAAACACTGCTGGCGCATTCGTCAACCCGAATGGCATTACCAAAAACTCATACAGCCCATGACGAGTCCTGAAAGCTGTCTTACTCACATCTTTCTCCTTGACTCGTACCTGATGATACCCTGACCTCAAATCAATTTTCGAAAACACAGCTGCTCCTCGAAGCCTGTCTAACAAATCATCAATCCGCGGCAGTGGATACTTGTTCTGAATAGTCACCCTATTCAACTCCCGATAGTCAATGCACATCCTCATTGACCCATCCTTCTTCTTGACCAACAACACTGTCGCTCCCCACGGAGAAGAACTCGGCCTAATAAGCCCTTTGCTCAACAGCTCCTCAATCTGCTTCTTCACTTCATCTCGCTCTACAGGTGCCATCCTGTACGGAGCCTTGGAGATCGGCGCACTCCTCGGCTGAACATTAATACAAAACTCCACATCTCTCTGTGGCGGTAATCCTGGAAAATCATCCAAGAACACCTGAGGAAAATCTCGAACAACTGGAATGCCCTTGACTTCATCTGGAATTGCCATCTTAGATACCATTGCAGTCACCTTCGGAATCTTCTTCTTCCCTTGGAAAGTCACTGCAGGTCCACCTGGTGCTTTCACCAACACCTCCTTCCGCTTGCATTCGATTGTGGCATCATATATTGCCATCCAATCAATGCTCACGATGACATCCACACCCAATACTTTCAGCTCGATCATATCAATGCCGAACAACCTCCCACCAATCTCGATATCACAGCCTTCGTAATATCGATTCGCAATCAACTCTTCACCTGACGGCGTTGCCACCGACAAAACCCTATCTGGAAACAACTTCGGTTCCTCACCTAAGATCTTTGCAAAACTTGGCGATACAAAAGTATGCGATGAACCAGTGTCAAATAAAACCTTTGCCTTTATTCCATTAATTAAAACTTAAATTGTTCTCAAATAAAGGTTTCACTTATTACATTGATTCAAAAATAAAAATTAGAATTCTTGCATACCCTGTATTACATTTTCCGAGTTACCAGCGTCTTCCTCGGTTAATGCAAATACTCGCCCTTGCCTCTTCTGAAATTTGCTCCCACCTGATCCATCCTTCTTCAGTTGTGGACAATGAGGATGGGTATGTCCTTCCTGCCCACACTGGGAACAAACCTGCTTCGCCAACTTCAGACATGCTGACCTGTAATGTCCTGCCTCCTTGCAGTAATAACAGGTCACTCCTTGAGCTGCAGGTGCCTTCTGCACTGGATCACTGAACTTGGCCAGCTTCGCTGGGAATCCCTTCCCACTCTGGCCTGATGCTGGCCTCTTGTACTGGTTCCATGTATCTTGCTTCTTCTGGAACTGGTCCATATCCTCCTCAGTCATAGCTGCCCTCCTGACCAGCTTGTTGAATCTTCTGATGCCCAACGGAATCATCCTCGACCTCAAGCTTGGCCTCAAGCCCTGCTCAAACTTTTTGGCCTTCTTTGCCTCATCAACGACTAATTCTGGTACATACCGCGAAAGCTGAGCAAATTTGGTCTCATACTCCCGCACGGTCATGCTGCCCTGCTGAAGGTTCAAGAACTCAGTCGCCTTCTTCTCCTGAACATCTAGGGGAAAGAAGCGATCTCTGAACTCCTCCAGAAAAGCTTCCCAAGTCATCGGCTGATCTCCCAAAGTCCTCTTCAGTGACTCCCACCAGACACCAGCATCCTTCTCTAGCTGCATCGTAGCCAACTTCACCTTGCTGGCTGCTGGAGTCTCCGATACCTCGAAGATCGTCTACATCTTCTGAATCCAATCATCAGCTACGGTCGGATCAGCTTGCCCCACAAAGACTGGCAGCTTCATCCTCTTAAAGGATTCAATCTGCTTGATAGGATCGGCGTTAACCAAATCCTGTCCAACTCCATGATTTGGCTACTGATTCTGCTGCTGATTCTGAGCTTGCGCCACATTGAATGCCATCAGCGTATTCAGCATCTGGTACACCTTGGCGAATTCTGCTTCAAGGTCAATTCTCGTTCCTCGAGAACTACCAGATCCATCCTCATTGTTGCCATCATTTCTGCCCCTGGGTGCAACCATTTTGAATACTGCAAAATGAGGAAAAAGTTAGAGCATCACACACACAATTCAATCTCACGTCAATATCCTTTGGCAAACTTCAATCGTATTCCAAAGGTAAAACATCATATTCAGTTCTATGTGATACTCACTCTTTAATGTCCACACCTAGGTACTCACACTCTAGTGTCCACACCTAGGTTATTTTTATGTCATGTTTAGTATTACTATTGAAGCGTAGCTCTGATACCAATCTCTGTAGCGTCCCGAATTTCTAATAAGATATCCTAGAAAATACGTGGCACAATCCCAGCGATCCACATCAAGACAATATTAAACATAACCAACCCAACTAATATTTTCAACTTTTATTACAACAAATCATTTACAATACACGGCGGAATTCAAAACAAACTCAACTCAATATTTTCTTTAATTACAACACAAATCTATCTCAAAACTGATATTACAAATCTACACAAAACTCTTGAGAGTCAAATATATCTCAAAGCCAACTTAAGCATTCCATCTCCAACTCTAAGAAACTACCTGCAACATGTGAGGCTAGAGATGATCCCTAACCCCCAAACTAAAGGGGTCAGCCATAAATGGTGTGAGAAATATAAAAATAAACAAACAAACAACATAAAAGATCATGTCTCATAAATTCTTAAACAACAGGTAATAAATGATTATGGAAAGTACGAAATGACAGGTAACATAAAACATCAAGTGATACTAAGCTAAGTGTCATGTGTAGAAAACAAGAAAACCACATGCATAAAACAAAAACCAAGAAAACACAAGTTCTATATGCAGACTCTCTAATGCGTACTTGTCGAAGTCTATGCATCTCATTCTACATAGGTTCGGTGCAAGCCCTTAACGTCTTCACTTCATAGGGTTCAATCCCCGCGTTATGAACTAATCCTAACACAATGACTACTACGAGATAAAGATAAACTATGGATAGTATCTCATGCCCGATAATTCCGGAGATGGATCCCACACCCAAGATATTTTACTTGAATAATTCCGGAGATCATCCCACACCGAAACATTGACACGTCCCCACACGAATACCACATGTGCTTCACCTTGACTCCGATAATTCCGAAGATCAATCCCACACCACAATAGTTACAGTGATAATTCCGGAGATTGTCCCACACCACAAGACTGTGATAATTTTGGAGCCATATCCCACACCACTAATAATCTACTGTGATAATTCTGGAGATTAAATCCCACACCGAAAGCCATACTGAGGTTCTTGACTCATGTTCCCGTTCATCATATCACCACTAGTGCCTGTCCTTATCCATTTGGGTTAATTGTTTACTTAACGAATCTCCTAGAGTGATGTACCCTACCGGCCTAAATTCAAATCTGAATAACTGAAATGCCTCAATGGGCCTCAACTAATAACTCAACACCGGTATACTAGGGTCACACACCTCTAGAGACTCAAACTCAAAAGTCTAAACTAAAGTTCCACCAAACAAAGTGGCTCAACTAAATGTCTCAAATGAAATACTTAACTGAATTTCTCAAAGCCAAATGCTTAATCAAATACTGAACTTAATGTCAAGTATAGACTGAATTATCCGAAGAACCAATCATTCGAAATAGCACTAAAGTTTACAAAGATCTTTCAGTACCAGTCGACTTATACTGTAGTAAGTCGACTGTCCAGAGGACGAATTTCCAAAATTTTACAAAAATAAACTAAGTCATATAAGTCGACTTAAGAAAAAGAATCAGTCGACTTACCCGAGGTAAATTCCAGTAATCTTCTCAAAATTATTCTAAGTATATAAGTCGACTTAAAGGATTATAGGTCGACTGTCCAGAAGGACTAATAATTCTTTCAAAATGGATTCTTCAGTGGACCAGTCGATTGCCTATGAGCTAGGTCGACTGTCCAGAACAACTTTTTCAAAGATTCTAAAATACAGTCAGGCTCGTACCAGTCGACTGCACAGTAGGCCAGTCGACTGTCGGCCTACAGATTTCAAAACTTAGGTCTGATTACCAAAATTCAAAATCTGAAGCTTTCTAATGATCAATGTTTATGAAAATAGTTCGTATTCAGGAAAATAATAAATCTCAACGAATCTTCATCAGGTATATGTATATATATCACTCAAAACATCAATATGTCAAAATTCAAATTCTCATGTTCTAAATCACAATTTCTTTCATAAGGGTTTTACAAGATCTAAATTTCTTTGGCAAATCTAACTAAAAATCTGATTCATAAACTAATGTCCAGGTGTTCATACTCAATCGCAACATGTTTTTAGCAACACCATTTCAATAATAAAGATCTACCATTTCATTCACAATTATTCACATGATTCATACCACATTACAATATCTATATTATTCACAACATCCAATCATTACATCATGATATTTGTACACATAGATCAATCAACAAGACGAATTATAATACTCACAAAATCAAACAAACAAAACAAAGTCGCACGCATGAATCAAACAACAAACAATTTCTATATCTCTCACCTTAGATTTGAGAAAAGTCCACGAAAAAGAATCCTCCTTTTGCTAGATCCAAAGACTCCTTCTCCACCAAAAATAAATCTCCAAAATTCTGTGTTTTATCAACAATGACGGCTGAGAGAAAAATCTCTTAAATATGCCGAATTGATTATTAGGGTTTTACCCACACTTTTGCAAAATAATCCTTTCCAAAAATACAATTTACATATATAGATCATTCTTTGGAAATTCCATCAAAACTCATTTAAATTTGGATTTAAAAGAAAATATTCATTCTAAATCTCAATTAATACTGTTCAAAACGTCCAGAAATTGTATTTTGCACTTTAACCCTTAAAAATGTCGAATTTGCAAAAAGGTCATTCTTTTCTCAAAAATTGCAAATAGTTCCAAGTAATTCTCAGAAAAATCTGGAAAAATACTAATTAAATCACAAATATTGAATAATGATTTTTCATGAATAAAACTAAAATTTCCAACTTCTCAAAAGGTACTTGCACGTGTTTTGCACGTGTACAAAAGATAAATTTTCTGAAAATATTCATTAAATCTTCAAAAATCAATTTAAATACATTTTCAAATATAAAAATAATATTTGAAAATACGGGGTTCTTCATCGGCGAAGCTGGAGAAGGAGCTTGGGGACCAGTCTAGGCGGAGCTCAACAGTGGGATGAGCTTGGACGGTGGCTTCGGCAAGCTCGATGAGGACGGGGGGAGTCGAGGTCGAAGCACGGTCATGGCGGAGCTTGGTGCTCGACTCGGGGTTGGAGCTCGGAGGTCGGGAGTTGACGTCGGAGCTCGCAAAGTTTGGCGAGGGTAGTAGAAACTTCAGAGGAGAAGATGGGTTTTTATTTTTCTTCTTTGGTTTTTGGCGGGAATGTGTGAAGGAGAAGAAGAGGGTGATGTTGGGTTTTGGGTCTCTAACGGGTCCGAACCCGACCCGTTAACTCCTCTCTCTCTCGCTTCTTTCTTCCTGTTTTGGTGACTGTTGTCCAGTGAATCGAGCACAGATTTTGAGGTAAACTTTTTGCCATTTTGCAGTTCGGTAGCCGTGTAGCTCGGAGTTCAGATCCGAGCTACGTGGCTCCATTTGGACGGTATGGCACGAATCACGAGGCACGAAGGCGTGGATCGCGAGAAAACGTGATTTTGTCATTTTGTGGGCTCAGATCACGAGAAAACGGGATTTTGTGGTCTTGTGGACATGGCAAAATTTGAGCCATCCATCAGTCGTTGGCACGAACATCTGGATGATTCGACGGTCCAAGGAGCTCGGAGGAGTTTTTTCCCCAATACGGAGGTCGGTGCCCCGGTAGCTCGGTGCAGCTGTGTTACGGTCCACTTTCCCGGTGCTACGGATGTCCGATCGGGGCGTGCGACCCCTCGTTTCGAAGCTAACTCGAAGATCAACAAATTCTCTTTAGGAGTGGGTTGAAGAATCACCCTTTTTCTTGGTCAAAATGGCCCTGCAACATCCTTGTCTTGAGGAGTGTTTTGGTCTTCAGAATCTTCGAAGAGGAGCTCCACTCCTAGGGTCAAAGAACATTGGCTAGGAAGATCCTCGTAAGAGCCATAGGAAGATCCATTCTTGGAGGTGAGTGGAAGGAGCAACTCTAGGTGAGAGTTTTGAGCTCCGAACTCGCTTAGAAGAGGCCCCTCGGGAGGCAAGTGGGACGAAGGGCTTGGCTCTTGGAGAGAGACATTTGGGAGACAAGTTTAAGGAGCAACTCTAGGAGAGAGTTGTGCTTCGAACTCGTTGAGAAGAGGTCCGCTTTGGAGGAGAGCGGAGCGAAGAGCTTGGCTCTAGGAGAGTGCCATTTGAGAGACGAGTTTGAGGAGCAACTCTAGGGGAGAGTTTGAGCTACGAACTCGCTTAGAAGAGGCCCACTTGGGAGGCGAGTGGGACGAAGGGCTTGGCTCTAGGAGAAAGCCATTTGGGAGACAAGTTTGAGGAGTAACTCTAGGAGAGAGTTGTGCTCCGAACTTGTTGAGAAGAGGTCCGCTTTGGAGGTGAGCGGAGCGAAGAGCTTGGCTCTAGAAGAGACCATTTGGGAGACGAGTTTGAGGAGCAACTCTAGGGAAGATGTAACCCCCGTTTCCGATAATTAGCATTTTCTGCGTATTTTCTATAATTTGAACTTTTGTAAATTCATTTTGTATTAAATTCGTTTTGGATCTGTATTAAAGTATTTTCTAAACAAAAATTTTATTTATTTCGAATAATGTTGTATTTTGATCTTATCTTCGACATCTTATCGATCGGCTATTTATATTTGAGCTTAAAACAAATATATTATTATTATGGGATTATTTTAATAAAATTTCTAAACCGAATACTATTTTATTGTATAATTTATCACTATTATGATTATGATTATAAATTGTTATTTCATGATTTTCTATTTAAAATTCATATATTGGATTGTTTTATTTTTATACCCGATCTGATTTTCTTGGCGAGTTCCAATTTATTTTAAGCCTAATTCTTATTATTTCAATTGCGTTATTTATTTATTTATTTGGGTTGATATTTTCGTTCATAACCATTTTTCTCTTTTATTGAGTTATCTATCTGGTGGATTTTATTTTTTTGAAATTATGGGTATTTTTATTTGAACCGTGTTGATTTTGATCTATCTCCTAATTGAACCTTAAAATCCAATTTGATGTGTTCTTGACCCAAACCCGCTTTTATTGGACCCTAAACCATTAACCCAGTACCGTAATTGTACCCTATAAATGCAACTCTACTGTAACCCTAATTTCTGCACACAAATCGAAACCTAGTCGCCTATTCTCTCTCCTCTCTCCTCTCTCCTACTTCTCTCTCCCCAAACTGAACCATCTCTCCCGTTCTCTTCTCCGACCGATTCCGGCGACGCCCTAGTCGCCATCCACCGCCAGCGCAACCCTCGACGCGCCGCCTAGACTACTCCCCGACCTCCTCTTCTCCTTCCTCGACATTAAAAGAGAACCCAAATCCCCCAATCCTTGTTCTCCTTCCCCGACCAACTTCTCCGGCGTGCCCAACCCCCTCCGGCGACCCCCATCGTCGCCGCCCTCCTTTCGCGCCACCCACTAGTCGGCGCCACCACCCCCGTCCTCTTCCTTCATTATCGACATCTCAGATCGAACCCAACAGACCAAATCTCGATTCCCCTTTCCCCATCTGTTCGATCGCCGACAGCCCAGCACACCGCCAGCGCGACCCAGCACCGGTCGACGCGCCGCCTCGCCACCGTCTACGCCGGAGAACCCTGGCCGTCGCTCCCCCACTCCCAAGCTATCGTGCTGTCTCTTTGCTGGTGTTGCTGCAGTCTCTTTGTGTGTCCGTATATTACACGTGTTATTGGTAGGTTGTGCTAGTACGTGTGTTCGTTGCTTCGGGTTTATCATCTCGCCATTCTTTATATACAAATTAACCGTCGAACAGCCAAGTCACCGTCCCCTTGAATTGTTACTCGTATCAAATTCAAGTTTTATTGAAAATTCTTGCAAGTAGATCTTTTGTTATCGTATTTCCCTTTGTTTTCCCTTTCGTTGGGTTTATTGTGGGTTTACAGGAGCTAACCCCAATATTCTTGACATCTTGCCTTTTTCACTCTAAAGTTTGGATCTTTAATGAATGCATATAGAATTGTTAATAAGGTTATTCATACGAGTCACAACGCAAATAATTTATTGTAGAGACATTCGTTAGGTTGTATGCCGTTTGATGATTGATTGATGTTGGACTTGAATATGTGTGTGTTCTAAATTTTATTTATCATGTTTGGACACCTATCATGCTAGTTACACAAACTGTTGACTAAGAATCGAAACCCATCATGTTTAACTAATTTTATTTCAAGAAAAATACCCTAAGAACTATACATGCTTGCTGACCTGAACTTGATTGCTGTTTTCGAAGTAATAAACGACCTTAAAATAAAATATTTTCTGAATATGCAATGTAGCCCCGAATGTCTAGTTGTCAATAGCATCCAGAATTTTCGAATTCCGAGTTTTGTAGTAAGAGTTATGCCCGTTTTACTGCAGCTGTATTTTTACATTCCAGAATTTTAGATCTCTCTTTTTAATAGATTAATTATTCCTATGTTGTACTATTGCATGAATTAATGAATGTATGTTGTATTGCATGTTCCCAATGAGTTATTGTCACTATTTTAACTGTCCTATCCATGTTATCAACCTATTGTTTCCTTATTGATACTATTGTTTACCTCTTGTCCCTTAATTGCATATTGTATTGTTGCATTGATAAATAATTAACAAGCCGGAGTTTAAGGGTTGACTTTCAGTGGTGGACAATATAGGAACTGTACTTGGAGGAGGGGCCCGTGTTTCCCTAAATAATGTTCCGACTATTGTTTTATCGGTGATTGTGGTTATGGCCGTAACCCAATTTATCGTGTATTGTATCGTTGCCGATGACCGTACCGTACACCGAAAGGTGAATAATGTTTAATGTTGAAGAGTACATGAACTATAGAGCCCACTACTAAGTCTAAAGCGAAATGGTTTGCATGTAGCAACCATGTGGTAAATAGATGGGACGCATGAAGTGCTACATTAGTTAGGATTAAAATAATTATAGACTTAAGGATCACACTACATCGACACTGCATGTTGTTCCTATTGATATCGAATATTGGCTAAGTGTTACCGTTATTGACCATTGATTATTGTTATTGATATTTCATCATTATTATAGCCACTTCATCGACTATCATGATTAATGTCCCATTTTATTGATTCCTATTGATTCATTGTTATACCGTTATTCCATTGTTCCCTGCTTTTTCTACTTGTTGTCCATGACTTGCTCTAAGGACAATTATTTTTCTCTTTTTAGATGAAATATTTACAGGTAATGAAGGAGGATTGCCTGCTGGAGTTGGAGAACAAACATTTTGAAGATTTCTGCTTTTAATTTGCTTATCGTTTTAAATGACTTAATGTATTGAGAACTTGTATTTATTTTTGGATTGGATTATTATTGTTTGGGCCTATGTCCCAGATTTTAGTATTGTTTCCAGACATTGGATTATTATTATTGTATTTGGACATTATATTGTTTCATTCCAAGTATTAATTGTTCATGAGATTGTTATTATTGCCTGCGCATATGTTCTGTGTTGTTTATATTGTTGAGTTAATCGATTAAATAGCTTATGGGTGACGTTAGTCATTCCCTGGACTTTTGTCATGTACTCGTATTCCGTATTTTTGGGAAGCGGGCCGTGACAGAAGAGTTTTGAGCTCCGAACTCACTTACAAGAGGCCCACTCGGGAGGCGAGCGGGACGAAGGGCTTGGCTCTAGGAGAGAGCCATTTGGGAGACGAGTTTGAGGAGCAACTCTAGGGGAGAGTTTTGAGCCCCGAACTCGCTTAGAAGAGGCCCACTCAGGAGGCGAGTGGGACGAAGGGCTTGGCTTTAGGAGAGAGTCATTTGGGAGACAAGTTTGAGGAGCAATTCTAGGAGAGAGTTGTGTTCCGAACTCATTGAGAAGAGGTCCGCTTTGGAGGTGAGCGGAGTGAAGAGCTTGGCTCTAGAATAGAGCCGTCTTGGGAGACGAGTTTGAGGAGAAACTCTAGGGGAGAGTTTTGAGCTCCGAACTCGCTTAGAAAAGGCCCACTCGGGAGGCGAGTGGGACGAAAGGCTTGGCTCTAGGAAAGAGCTATTTGGGAGACAAATTTGAGGAGCAACTCTAGAAGAGAGTTGTGCTCCGAACTCGTTGAGAAGAGGTCTACTTTGGAGGCCAGCGGAGTGAAGAGCTTGGCTCTAGGAGAGAGCCATTTGGCAGATGAGTTTGAGGAGCAACTCTAGGAGAGAGTTTTGAGCTCCGAACTTGCTTAGAAGAGACCCACTTGGGAGGCGAGTGGGACGAAGAGCTTGGCTTTAGGACAGAGCCATTTGGGAGACAAGTTTGAGGAGAAACTCTAGGAGAGAGTTGTGCTCCGAACTTGTTGAGAAGAGGTCCTCTTAGGAGGCGAGCGAAGCAAAGAGCTTGGCTCTTGAAGAGAGCCATTTGGGAGATGAGTTTGAGGAGTAACTCTAGGGGAGAGTTTTGAGCTCCGAACTCACTTAGAAAAGGCCCACTCGAGAGGCGAGTGGGACGAAGGGCTTGGCTCTAGGAGAGAGTCATTTGGGAGACGAGTTTGAGGAGCAACTCGAGGGGAGAGTTTTGAGCTCTGAACTCGCTTAGAAGAGGCCCACTCGGGAGGCGAGTGGGATGAAGGGCTTGGCTCTAGGAGAGAGCCATTTGGGAGACAAGTTTGAGGAGCAACTCTAGGAGAGAGTTGTGCTCCAAACTCGTTGAGAATAGGTCCGCTTTGGAGGCGAGCGGAGCGAAGAGCTTGGCTCTAGAAGAGAACCGTCTTGGGAGACGAGTTTGAGGAACAACTCTAGGGGAGAGTTTTGAGCTCCGAACTCGCTTAGAAGAGGCCCACTCCGGAGGCGAGTGGGACAAAGGGATTGGCTCTATGAGAGAGCCATTTGGGAGACAAGTTTGAGGAGCAACTCTAGGAGAGAGTTGTGCTCCAAACTCGTTGAGAAGAGGTCCGCTATGGAGGTGAGCGGAGCGAAGAGCTTGGCTCTAGAAGAGAACCGTCTCGGGAGACGAGTTTGAGGAGCAAATCTAGGAGAGAGTTTTGAGCTCCGAACTCGCTTAGAAGAGGCCCACTTGGGAGGCGAGTGGGACAAAGGGCTTGGCTCTATGAGAGAGCTATTTGGGAGACAAGTTTGAGGAGCAACTCTAGGAGAGAGTTGTGCTCCGAACTCGTTGAAAAGAGGTCCGCTTTGGAGGAGAGCGGAGCGAAGAGCTTGGCTCTAGGAGAGTGCCATTTGAGAGACGAGTTTGAGGAGCAACTCTAGGGGAGAGTTTGAGCTACGAACTCGCTTAGAAGAGGCCCACTTGGGAGGCGAGTGGGACGAAGGGCTTGGCTCTAGGAGAGAGCCATTTGGGAAACAAGTTTGAGAAGCAACTCTAGGGAAGAGTTAAGCTCCGAACTTGTTGTTTAAGTGGGAGAATCAACGGTTGTAGGAGCAATTCCGAATGGCGAACCACTTCTTACTCGCTTATGAGCAAGTAGTCGAAGCGGAGTCGAAGCGGAGTCGAACCAAGTGTTGGACTCCGAACTCGTCGTTTAAAAGAGAGAATCAACGGTTGTGGGAGCAATTCCGAATGGCGAACCACTTCTTACCCATTTGTAAGCAAGTAGTGGAAGAGGAATCGAGCCAAGTTTTGGACTCCGAACTTGTTGTTTAAAGAGATTCAACTGTTGTGGGAGCAATTTCGAATGGCGAACCACTTTTTACCTGCCTGTAAGCGAGTAGTTGAGAAGGAATCGAGCCAAGTTTTGGACTCCGAACTTGTCGTTTAAAGAGATTTAACAGTTGTGGAAGCAATTCCGAATGGCGAACCACTTCTTACTCACTTGTAAGCGAGTAGTTGAAGAGGAATCGAGCCAAGTTTTGGACTCCGAACTTGTTGTTAGAGGGGGTTAACGAGTTGTAGGACAATTCCGAATGGTGAGCTGCCCCGTCTTTGCTTGTTTGCAAGCGGCTAGAGCAACGTCGAACCAAGTATTGGATTCCAAACTCATTTTTTGAGCTTAGTAAGTTGTGGGAGCAGCCATGTAGGAGAAGCTGGACTCTGAACTCACGATTTAACGAGTCATAGATGTGACTAGGAGAGATAGAGATGAAGCAATAATTTTCAACGAAAAAATGCTAAGTTTTATTAAGATAAAGTAAGTGGCCGCTTCAATAGGGCGAGCCATTATTACATGCTTCTTGGCCGTGTTACAAGTATCGGCCTTATTGAAAACCGAGATCCTACTTCTACGATAAGGTGAAGGCCTCTTGGGAGGAGTTTGGTTCTTCCCCCATTGGACCTCCTTGGATGAGGTGAAGGACGGCCGCAGGTTCGGAATCTTGGAACTCGACGGACCTTTCTCTTCACTTGTAGGCTCCTCAGGGTGGAAGTTCGGCCCCATCTTTTTGGACGAACTTGGTTAGGTGTCCCTGCTGTATGAGTTCTTCGATCTCCTCCTTGAGAGCCCGAAAATCATCCATGTCGTGGTCGTGGTCCCTGTGAAAGAGACACCACTTATCCCTGTTCCTCTTTTTCCTTAGGGGTATACATTCTAGGGGAAGCGCAGAGTAGCCCTTCCTTGTCCACCTCTATAAAAAGTTCTGATATATTAGCAATGAGTGGGGTGAACTTCTCAAAACGAGGAGCCGAGCGGCGTTGGCCATTGCCATCCCTTTGAGATTTTTGGGACCCTTCTTCGCTCGTATTCTTCCGTTTGTTCCCGGAAGATGATTCCTCAAAAGTAGGGGGGTTGAGAGCCTCTTCCACTCGAATGTACTTCTTACTCCTAAGCAGGAGTTTTGAGAAGTTTCGAGGAGGCTTCTTGGCAAGGGATGCCCTGAGGTCGGTGTTAGTGACGTTGCGCTTGAATGCGGTAGAGGCTACTGATTGGTTGAGGGAGGGAATGAACAGAGCTTCGGCGGTGAAGCGTCAAACGTAATCCCTTGGGCCTTCACCCTTTCTTTGGTTGAGGGTCACCAGAGATACACTTGTTTTCTCTGCCCGGCGGCTACTCACGAAATGAGTAAGGAAGAGCCATTCGAACTGATCGAATGAGAAGATGGAGGCTGGGACAAGTCGAGAGTACCATTCTCTCGTAAGCCCCTTCAGTGTGGCAGGGAAGATCTTGCAGAGGAGGGCGTCTGAAGCATGGTAGATCATCATGAGAGTTTTGAAACTCTCTATGTGATCCGCGGGGTCCGACTCCTCGGTATACGACTCGAAGTAAGGCGGCTTGAAGTTTTCTAGGACGGGGGCCTCCATGATGATGCGGGAGAACGGAGGCCTGCTCGGGAGAATGGAGGCCTGCTCGGGAAAATCTAGTTTTCTATAAAATAACTAAATAAGTTGTTTACAATTGAGGATAACTGTACAATAGGTGGTTTTCGAATAGATTATTAGAGGTTGAGGTGTTCAAAGTGTAAACAGAACAGGACAATTAACAAAGTAACAGAGTCCAGTGAAGAAATTAGAGCAAGAAAAATTATTAAAACTTAATTACATTCTATAAAATTTATATATAACGAATACCTAATAAAAGAACTCTCTATACATGTAATTATACATGTGTATATTATATATGATGTGATAAAATTTTAGAGGAAGATGATAGATATGTACTCTCAACCTCTCATGAAATAAAAGGATAAGCAAACCTCTCATGAAATAAAAGGATAAGCAGGAAGACCATCTCCAACCATATTAGTCATTTTTCAATTTTAGCCAAAATAGCTAATACAAAGACAAAAATATGCTCCAATGGAACTAGCCAAACCACTCGCCAAAATAGATTTCTAATATTCACACTCCAGATCCGACGAGTATGTACCGCTCGCTAAACTTTTTCCCAAAACCACAAAATTGCCAAATTGCGGAAATCAATCGCAAAAATTGCGAAATCAATCGCCAAAATTGCGGAATCGCGAAAATTTCGAAATCAATCACGAAAATTGCAGAATCACGGAAAATTGCGAAATTGCGACATTTTATTTTGTATTGGGTTTTTTTATGGGCTTTTATTTTATATTTTTATTTTATTTAATTTTGAACTTTAAATTATTAATGGTTATTCAAAATAGATAACATGGTTGGAGTGGAGACTTTTTTCGCTAGCCAAATTATCCAATTATCATCTATTTTGGCTATTTTAATTAGCAAAAATAGCTAATGTGGTTGGAAATGCCCTAAAAAAGATTTACGTTTAAAAAACCTCTCATTAGAATGAAAAAAAGTAAATAAAATAAGTCTTTCATATTTCTTATAATTGGTTATTGTCTTGTGTTTTAACCCGTCCGAAGAGAAAATTCCATACACTAAGTGTATTAAAAATTTCCAAAACTTGTATACTATGTACTACAATATATATATAATAATAATAATAGTATAAAAACCAATATAGGAAAATTAATTTATGTGCTTAATTACAAAAATAGTAACAAAGTTCACGAATAATTCACGAATTTGGCGAATTATTGGCGAAGAATTAATCTACCGAATCAATTCACGATTTAATCAGCAATTTACATTTAAATTACGCACTTCACAAATTATTCGCTAAAACGTGAATTATTTTCAAATAATTTGAGAATTAAACGAACTAATCACTAAGTTTGTTACTATTTTTCATATTTATTTATGGATTTAAATATATATTTATTTAGGTGATGGCCGATGGGTACTGAGATATATTAAATTTTCTATTTATTTATTTCCGAATTTTTACCGAGCTTTTAAAGAATTTACCGGATTTTTTCCCCGGAATTCCGTATATTGAATTTTGATGAATTATTCCCGAACTCCGAATTTGTGAGTCTATGGTTACAGGTGTTATAACAAGCAAGCTTCACCGGAGGACGGGGCGGCATGGTTATGACCTGAAGCCCACTAGCACTTTTCTGTTGCAAAGTATGGCGGTCGTCATCAATCCAAGTACCGTTGAAGACATCAGAAACCAGTGGGTCTCTGTGTTTCACTTGATATCCACTCAGGTCCTCGGCTGTTATGATGGATCCAAATTTTGTAAGATCAGCCAGTAGATCCTGTGCAATCGATCCATTATATTGTAAAATGCTTCTGCTCCTTGTTGTTGAATAATTTTCAATGTCTTGGCGAGCTGAATATTTTTGATAAGGTCACCCGGCTGTTTTAAAGAATTTAAAATAGAATTTAATGGATTAATGCTGCACAAGGATGGATTAACCGTGAACACCCACTGCATAACCCTGGATCATACATAATGGCTGAAATGTTGACGCACAGCTGGTAGAATGTATATTTGGACAGGATGCATGTACCCATTCTCCGCAAGATCAATTGCCGGTTGAACAAGTTTGGCCCATGGGTGCCTGCCGTACAGTTTCCAAGCCTCGTGCATACCTGCAACTTCTCCCGGGACAGCGATGGAGAGTGGGCCTCTAATTTTTTGCATCGCGGTGATAGTAGTAATTGCCCTGTAACGTTACATGCAGTAGGAGTAATTCTTTAAGATGACAAATTTACTAATGATTGAAAGAAAGATTAATATAGTTATATAAATACTGACAAATAATTAATTAACATCAAATTAATTAATAGTATTGTGCAATGCAACCGAAAGTTAAAACATGCATGCTAAACCTGCAGACAACGTATAAAAATCTTAGGCTTAGGCTAAAGATAACCGCTGTTTCAAACAATCTAGGCCGATGTTTTCATTCAACGGGCGGGACTCGATCACGGCCTTTGGATCAAGATGAACTTGTTCCAACGGCTAGCAGGTCTATTTGCACGGGGCTGTGCAAACATACCTATTTGCAATGGAGCATTGCTATATATATATATATATATATATATATATATATATATATATATATATATATATATATATATATATATATATATATAGGGGTTTGTAACCAAACAAACTCTAACTTTGTAACTCAACAAACTCGTGTAATACACGTACAAACTAAATCTAACAAATATAAACGTGCACCGCACGTGTAGCCCACATCAAAACATTCAAATATAAACTATTTCTTTTCTTATTCTATATATATTTATTTATTTTTGATGACTATACTTTTTGTAGGCATACATCACACATACATTATACTATAATAATAATAATCTAATATTTTAATGGGAGAGTTGGGGTTGTGTAACTAAAAACACGTACAACGCACACTCAGACTAAATTCAAACTAATAAACGTGCATTGCACGTGTAGAATAAATCCAAATACTAAATCTCTCATTCTATTCCTCTCCATCTCTCTCTTGCGACCCGCACCCCCCGCCGCTCTATCGACCACTGCACCTTCGATCGACCACTCTGTCCGACATCCAGTGCAAAAGAGAACTTGAATCCGGATCTCTATTTCTACTCATAAAAGTGGGCTACTCCTAAAAGTAGGTTGAGAAACAATGAATCTATACAAGCTCCAGGACTCTGGAATTAGGACACGGATAAATTAGGTACTATAACTAAGTTTCACTACAGTTCACAATTCATTATTTTTGTGTCTGTTTGATGAAATGCATGTGGAAATGTTAAAGTTATTTTTGACATCCAATTTGATATGTAAGATAAAAAGGTGAAGAAAAATATTGTCTTAAAATAAATTGGATATGCAATTTCATCTTTTAGACTCTATTTGTAAGATTTTTTTATGTTACAATTAATCAACATTCAACTAGAAAAAGTTTATTAGAATATGGTGCAGTTGAAATTGATTATACTATAGGTAACACCGTAACTCAATTAAATATTACTGCTCACTTGTAAATATCTTCTTTTTAATTCTTGATCTCATTCTCCAGGTAACAACATACCTCAATTAAATATCACTGCTCACTTGGAAATATCTTCGTTTTAATTCTTGATCTCATTCTCCAAAACAGTTGTATTATGAACAATGCAATCTAAATTTTAATTGCAAAGTAGTCGTGATTAAATTTGTTAATGATCATAAGGTGGTTGATGATATGCCCATAATAAATTTCATGATAATGTAGGATACGTTGTTGATTTATAGTAGTAGAGATGATATTGATCTTGATCTCATTTTGAAAGATTTGATCATTTTTGTCATGTTTGTTGGAATCGGTGGGATTTGGGCAACAACATTATAGACTGTTAAGGTTTTGATTAGAAAGATTGGATTTTATGTGATTGGTGCAGATCTAGGTTGGTATGTTGACAGTTGTGACATTACTTAGAGTTACGATTTAGAGTTTTACCGGTTGGTAACATTTTCTACGACTTTTCTCTTATTGTTTACATTTGCGATTTCGATTTGTGGATGGGTAGTCTGATTAGGGTTTCGATAAAGGTAAAAGTGGGCAGGCGTTTATAGGTGTGTATGTAGTGATTTCCATATTTATCTACTATATTTAGCATTGTTATATTTTTGAATGTTTTGATGAATTAGTGGTACGTAATCATGTTGGGACTGAGAAGAATTATACCGTATTTAACAAAATACATCACAGATACAAAAACAATCTTAATAACTAAGAGAGATTATGAACTAATATCATACAAAGAAACCAGCAAGCAAAGTATGCATGGTTCTCATGTCTTTAATCTTAATAATGTTTAAATTATATACACATTTCTTTGATACTGATTAAAATGTTCAATTTGATTGTTAAATTTGTAGATATAGGTATGTTGTTAGCAGCTTTAACTGGCTTCATCCCCTTGCCCTCCCAACCAATTGCAATAATTAGTCTGTGATAATAGTAATTGTTGTTACGAGTTAAGAATATATATGTGCTGTATTTGAGTTACTGCTTTCTAAGGAAGTGATCTTATTGCTTTTAACATTTAATAGTTCAACAACATTCACAAATTTAATAACATAATATTTTTTTTCATCGTATACTACTTTCCGTTTTGATATTATATTATGAAATGCTTCTATTCTTTTTGTAGGCGTGCATCGCACGTGCATTATACTAGTATATATAAAGCGAGAACTAGTTGTCATGATAAGCTTCATGTGAACTCATTAAATAGTCAGCTTATGGATGATCTAAACCATTCAGATTATTTAGAATAACTGAATTAGTCTAAATGTGTAAAGTCAAATTATTTGAAATACATTTGTCCATCCACCATGTCATTATAAAAAATAACGATATTCAGTCATACAATTTGTAATACTTTAATACATGGGCAAATAAATTTCAAATGACTTGATTTCTCATCCGTAGACTAATTTATACATGTAGATCAAAAAGAACGATTCAGATTTTTCAATTTATATCTCAAAAAAAAAGTTTACACGTGGTTCTCACCGAAAAGGTTCTCACATAATGATAACCTTATATATATATAGATATATACACATATATAATTGATGCATACATGATATGATCTTATTTTGCAAGTACTTAATTTTCAACTTCTCTTTTGGTGCTCCTAGAAAAAAAAATTAATTTGGAGCCCATGTAAATCAATTTTAATTAAGTTTCGTATGTGCTTCATACTTGTGTTCTATAATTAGTGGAACAACAGTTGTGTAAATAAGTTTTCTTTCAGAAACACGATAAAAGTTTCTCCTCTCCTTGGCGATTTTGAGGCGACTTGTTTCTCCTCCTTTTGTCCGATCAGATCCGCCCCTCCTGTTCCTCCGATCCCACCATTCTCTTAACAAAAGTTTCTCCTCTCCTCATTCCCTACAAACCCTTTTCTTCTTAGCCTTGTTCGCCCCGCCCTCTAGTCTGAAGGGCTTTTCCTCTCCCTGGATCTCGGAGTGCTGCCGTTCACAGCGTGTGGAGCCGGATCTCGCTTTTGTGGTTCCTCGCTGCCTTTTTTAGGGCTGTTGGTCTTCAGTAACAGCTTTCGATCTCGCCCTTCTCCCTCCACGCCGATCCCTCGTCTCTCCGGCTATCCTAGCTTCTCAGAGGTCCCTCACTGGTGCCGGTACGTTGTTCCCCATCATTTTGGCTCGCTCACCGTTGCACTGTAAGTTTGTTATTATTCCTCTTTTATTGTTTTATTGTGGTTGGATGTTGTGGTTGTACGCCGGAATTGAGCCCATCTCTAGGGCGTGTTCTCTGTTAGTTTAGCGTTTTCTCTCCTCCTCGTGAGTTCCCCTCTAGCTTCGTGCGAGGGGCTTAGCACATCTCTCCAGTGCTATTGCTCCATATTTGTCTTCTCTCTTGTCTCTTAACTCCGTCTCAGTGATTTTCTTTCGGAGGCCTCTGCTCTCTGAGCCCTCTGGAGCGCCCTCCTCTCTTCACCCTTTATCTTCCTCTTCCATTGGCGGTTAGGCTTCCGTTATCTCCTCTTCTCGGCAGTAGCCTATCGCATCATCTTTCCCCTTCTCTCTTTTCTGAGTATTATTCTTAGTGGGCCGCCCTCTCTGTTGGGCCATGGAATTTTCGTGGGTAGAGGTAGTTAAAAAGAAAAAAGTTGTATCTAAACCCCTTTCTCACCCAATTAACCCCTCCTCTTGTGGTGGGCTTGCGGATTGGGTCCCGTTAAGGCCCAACTCCTCGAAGCTTCACCACGTCGCTTCATCTGCTTTCTCCCGCTCCACTATCACTCCATTCTCCTCTCCCCTTTCTCACTCCTCTTCTCTCTCTCTTCGACTGCGGTCGATTTGCTTTCGCTGCCTTCAATACGGCCACATCAAAATAGACTGTCCTAACAAAATGAAATGCAACTTCTGTCTTAAAGATGGGCACGCTAAGCACAGCTACTTCGCTCTCCAAAAAATCCTTGGTCTCCCAAGAGGGTCACCGATTTCTGATCAAGTTCTGGCAGCGCTGGATCTCTCTACCCTTCGTAGTAAGTTGCCCTCCTCTAAATACACTGCTTCTCACAAAAACCCCCCGAAACCCTCCTCTCCTTTGCTCCCTACTCCCTCCCTGGAGCTTCGCTTAGGTGACAGTGCCCAGCCCCCTCCTCTGCCCTCCTCGAAGCCGCCCTCCCCTTCTCCCAAGCTGACCATCACCCAAGTCATCATCCCTAAGTCCGAACTGACGGATCGTCTGAAGTACTTTGGTACCTATGGAGCTATCTCCGCTGTGGGAGGGTCGGTGCCCTTCTTTACGCTTAACTCCTTTCTTAGCAATGTCTGCAACATCAAAGATTGGGATTGGGTCCTCTACACCTGCTCTAACGGTGATATGGTCATTTGATGTCCTTCGCCTAAGACGTTGGAGGATCTCATTGTGAACCCATCCCTAGCCATTGGTGGCATTTCCCTTGCTGTTAGGCGATGGGTGCAGATCCCCGCTCAGCCAAAGGATCTCAAACCCTCTGATCTTAAAGTTTCCCTAGTGGGACTTCCTCCCTTTTATGACTCTCTCCGATTAGTAGGTGAAATGGCGAAATGTATTGGTGACATTGTGAGCATTTCCTCTAAGTCAAGACTGGCCTCTGGCAGCCTGCAGATTGAAGCCATTTTTCGTTGCTCCAATCGTTCTAACCGTATTGAAGCCTTTTGTTTGACTGATGGCATTTCATCTTTCACAGTTTCGGCTCATTATCACGACACTATTTCTTCTAGTGAATTTCCCTCTCTGGCCTCCGCCGAGACTGCAGCGCCTATCTTTGAATCTGATCTATCTGCTGCATTTCACCCTGGTGGGGCATCGTCCTCTAAAGCTAAAAGCGCTGCAGAGAAAGTGGGTTCTCTCAGTGCTTCTCGCAGTAAATTTTCTGTCTATCATAAGCCGGCTGTTCCTCCCTCTAAGCCGAAGATTTCTCCGACCAAGGCTCCTAACCTGGTTTGGATTAATCCTGAACTTCAATCGACGAAGGGTGCTTCTTCGGTTTCTGTGCCGGCGCCGCAGCCTCCTGTGTCCTCCAGGACCCATCCCCCCAAACTCCAGCGGTCTACTTTCCCCTCCTCATCCGCAGTGGTGGAATCTGTCCCGTCCGCTTCTAAAAGTAAAGACTCTTCCTCGAGCTGGCCAGCGTGGGAAATCAACCAACACTTTACATCGGATTGGGAGAGATTTCAGCAGCTTGCTCATTTTTCCACTCCGAGGAAGTCGAACCCAGCTCTCTCTCTCCTTCAAAATCCAATCTGTTGGCTCCCCACAAAGGTGCAGCTTGGATGGATCAGGACCCCCTACTCTTAGAGGAGGAAGCTGAGTTGGAGCGTGGTGGTCAACCCAAACAGGTACTCCCTCCCGCTGCCTTTAAACCTTCTATATTTGGTCCTTCTTTACTTGCGGAATGTTTCTTTAAGCTTTTAATTTTGGGCTTACATCCCACTGCATTCACCACGCCGCTCCATCCTTTACCCAGTAATGGGCATTGCCCGTTAGGGTCTTCGTTCCGAGGGTGGTTGTCGGCATCTCTCGAGACGAAGGCCCAGGATATTTAGGGGTTCTTTTCTCCTCTATCTCTCAATCACTCTCCTAACTCTCCCCCTTTTCCCTTGGGGACTTCCATAACTTGTGTTGCCCCCAATCTTTCCTCCTCCTCGAGTGACGGCTCGATACTCTCCCCTCCCATGCAGGTGGTAGAGTCTCCAGCAGTCACTCTTGGGTATCCCTCAAGGGTACCCCTTCGTTTCATCCGTTCTAGTGCAAGGATTAAGGCTTTAAAAACCTTGCCTGCTGAAGGTGTTAGGTCCCCCGATAAGATCAGGCCGTGTCAGATCTTTAGCGATAAACGGTCGCCTCTGTCCTCCCAAGCTGCCCGGCATGATTCCAATCAGTTAGGTTCCATTTACAGCCCCACTTTTGACTCGCTTTCTGACAGCGAGATTGCTTCATTGGCGCAGGACTTGGGATTCCTTATTAATCCATCTGATTCTCATTGTATTCACTCCATCAGGAGGAGGGAATGTCGAAGAGTCCTGGAGCACAGTTGTGCCCATGATTAGTGTATCATGGAATATCCATGGTCTTTACTGCCCGTCTAAACAACGGGCGGTCTTTGATTTAATCTCTACTTCTCTTTGTGACATTATCTCCATCCAGGAATCCAAACTAGCATTTCCTTCCCATTCGATATTGAGAGCCTTAGGAGGATCCTTGATCGCCAAGTGGATCTCTCTAGACGCCATTGGTGCCAGGGGAGGGATCCTCTTCGGCTACAAAGAATCATGCTTCTCGCTTATCTCCGTGCAGCGCCTTAATTTCTTCCTGATCGTCCAACTGCTATGGACCTCCTTAAATGTTCCTCTTACGGTCATTTCGGTGTATGGTCCCTCTTCTTCAGAAAGAAGGCCCTCTTTTTGGAACGAATTTTATTCGTTACAAAGCTGGTCTTCTGGCCTCTGCATTTTTTGCAGCGATTTCAACGTCACCCATTTTGTTTCTGAAAGATCTAACCCGACCCTTTCTTACTCTCAATCTAGCATCTTCAACGATTGTATTCGGGAATTGCAATTATCCGATTTACTGATCTCTGGTAGATCCTTCACTTGGTCCAACCAACGTGATCCCCTGATCTTGGCAAAACTCGATCGTTTCTTGGTCTCGCAAGCTTAGATTTCTCGTTTCCAGCGCTCTTTCTCTCAGGCCTTCCCCAACCCCTCGTCGGACCACGTCCCTATCGTTCTATACTCCAACTTTCCTTTCAACCAGCAACACAAATTCCGCTTTGAAAAGTTCTGGCTTCAATACCAGCTTTTCGTCTCTCTGGTGGAGGAATGTCTCGCCGCCATCACCGGCTCAGCCGGTATGGGCAATATTCTCCTTAAACTCCATGCTATCAAATATGGCTATAAAATCTGGCACGCTGAAAGATAGAGAAATACTAACTTCCTCAAATCCTTCCTTCTTCAATCCATTGAGTCCATCGATAGAATGGAAGAGGTTGGTCCCTTGACTGATTCCTTTAGATCGGAACGTCGTTCTTGCAAGCAAGAATACTCCGATATCCTCCATCAAGAGCATATCTGTAACGCCCCGAATCCCAAATTACTGAATTCGAGATGTTCTACAGGATCTTTTCGCTTCCTTCACATACAATTTTACAAGGAATTTTAAAACTTTTCTTTTACTTCAGAGTTTACAATACATTACATTTGAATTTACACAGCGGAAGCAAAATATACAATATTTACATAAATGAACAACATCATGATAAACTCTTTATGCATCCATTCCTCCTTACATGTAATTTATCCTGCATACAACACTGTGGGTACGTCAGTTTATTCAACCGACGATAATTATACATGGCCATCCTCTCTATGCCAGAAACAGTATAATGAATCTCATTTCTTACAAATCACAACTTGTTCATAATAAGCATGTAAAATCAAAGGGAACTTTTAGAGATGTCGTGTCGTGATTGTGCACTTAAATCCTTAATGCAATTTATTATCATGACACTAATGCGCACTTGTTCGAATTCTATGCATCCCATACTACATAGGTTCGAGGGCAAGCCTCTTAATCGTTCTTCATTTTTGTAGGGTTCAATCCCCCGCCATGACTTACTCTACTTCTGTAATTCCAATGAGTATCTTAGATGATTCTATGAGTACAAGCATGTATCCTGGCCCCTGGAGTAGAATTTCGCGCCATGTCTTGACTCGTCAAACATGCATTCTGCGACAATTCAGCCTCCTCCCTGAACACACTCCTCTTGCAGTCACCAAAACATCCCACAAGCGTGACTAGAGTCCGATCATTACTGAGTTGTGCCCGCGCCATGTCTTGACGCATCAAGCATGCATTCTGCGGCTCACACACCCGCACCGTACCCTAGCTCTCATACTCATGTTTTTCTCTCACCTTCATCACCTCCACACTATGTATTAAGTTACATTAGAATC
Organism: Hemerocallis citrina; assembly: GCA_017893485.1. NCBI lineage: Eukaryota > Viridiplantae > Streptophyta > Magnoliopsida > Asparagales > Asphodelaceae > Hemerocallis > Hemerocallis citrina. The sequence goes on from CM030362.1 coordinate 96,210,171, forward strand.
ATGAATAAAAATCAAGCTTTAGAGTTAGCCTCTCCATCAACCGGACTTATCATTTCATTTCACTTGACCAACCTGGTCTAATTCTCAATATCATTTTATTCACTGCCGGGGAGACTTAGCTACTCTTTGTTCAATTCCAAATTCACAATATCCAATGGAGCATCATCAGCTCATAATTCATTTTAGAGTCTCACAGACTTTCTTACCATGATTTAGCCTTTCATAATTATTCATAAAATTCTCAATTCTCATCTATGATTCCTTTCACATAATTCATACAGCCATAATCAGAATCCATCGATAAAAGCATAAAGTTCACCATTACCAACAGTAAAATAACATGAATCAAATTATCGAAAGTCCACTCTGTACAGTCGACTTGGAAAAGTACCAGTCGACTTATACAGTCACATATAAATTCCTCATAAAAGTTCGGGATAGTCGACTGTTGCATTCAACCAGTCGCCTGTCCCGCAACCGTTCATATTCACAATGTTATCCACATAACAGTCGACTGTTCAGTAATCAGTCGTCTGTCCTGGAGATTTCAAACAGCATAATTTCTAAGTCCAGATCAGTCGACTTGCTACACGCATTCGGTCGACTGGGCAGATCCATTTTCGATTAGGGAATTTATTTACAGTTCTTACGCGTACTTGCATCATGATATTAATTAACCATATACATCAACTCATATTCCGTAACATTCACAGCATAATCTTTCCAGTTATTAACATGCTCTTTAGGGAAAACTACTCTAAACATGCATTCACATATGCTCATAATTTCTTACGACAATAAAGATGTAAGTCCCAAGTCATCAAACTGGGTCCACATGATGAAATATCTCAATTCATGAAACTACCAAATAATCACAATCAGATTGAAGCATCAGTCGACTTAGCACAACATCAGTCGGCTGCTTCGACGACTCTAATTTATTAATCACCATTAGTTCTTTTCATTCATTCACTTTCCCTCCATCATATGTGTCATAGGGAAATTATATAATAGTAATCACACCATCATGTTCATTTATACACATGTTTATCATCACAATCATGCAAAATAATGTCTCGTACCAGTCGACTGGCTCACATGGCAGTCGCCTGCATCGACAGACTAGTTTTCGTAATAACAGCATGTCAAGCAATTTCTATTGCGTTTAATTCAATTTCGTAGCATAGTATCAATCATAACAATTATAGTAACATTCCTAAAATAGAAGTCCTGAGAAACACCCACCTTATATGAAGAAAAATAACGAAATCCCGCAAAGTCCTTCAATATCACGGTGCACTTCTTGTTCCTTTGTTCCACGCCGAGCTCCTCACCAATGCTGCTTGCCTCCACAGAAAAGCTCTCACACAACTCACAGATACTCTCTTGAAATCTTAGAAAATTTTAGTGTCAAAAAGATAGGGATTAGAAGGGGGTATTTATACTAGATTATGAGCGAAATGGAGGGCTGAGATTCGTTGGGGAGTTGGAGCTCAAAGGACAAGATGCAATCGGGAGTTTGAGAAACTACCCACACTCTCACCTAACCGCCCATGATCCTAGCCACTTCTCCACAAATCTGGCCAAGTTTGTGCCTTGTGCACGTGTACATGGAGTGCACGTGTACACACAAAATCCCACTATAAAATGTACATCAAAATACCCGGAAAAATAAGAGGGAAATTGCTGCACATACAAGTGTAGGAAAAAGATTAAGTTTATGGGTTTAAATACATTTGGGCCGAAATATGTATTTTTTACATAAGAAAATAAACAAGTCACATTTGGGCTTTAAGAAGAATGTTTTATAGGAAATACTACACTTTATTTATCATGGAGAAAAGTAATAATGATATGCTATCATAAGAAAAATAAATACCCTTTCATATATATTAAGAAAATAAATCGGGGGTATTACAATATCAAATGGGCTCAAAGAGCTAGAGTTAGGTGGTTGAAAGAGGGTGACGCCAATACTGCGTACTTTCAGAACTTTGCTTCTCACAGGCAACGAAGCAATCGCATCTCCTCCATCTCTATTCAGGGTGTGGATCTTATTAGCAACGAGGACATTTACTGGGAATTTCACTCGTTTTATAAAAACCTTATTGGTTTGTCTAAACCTCGCTCAATAGAGCTTGATTGGTTCCAACTTTACGGTAACCAATCCTTCGATCTCTCATCTCTCGAGGCCCCTTTCTCTATGGAAGAAATTAAATCAGCAGTCTTTGCCTTAAAAAGTGATTCAGCTCCAGGGCCCGATGGATTCCCCGCCTTTTTTTTCAAAAATTTTGGGAATTTCTTAAGGATGATCTTTTTAAGATGTTCCAAGACCTTCACTTAGGAAATTTTTCTTTCGAGCGCATCAATTATGCGCATATTGTGCTTATTCCCAAGCTTGTAGGTGCTTACTTATTGTCTAACTTTAGGCCCATCAGTCTGATCAACACCACTTTCAAAATTGTTATGAAAGTCCTTTCGGCTAGGCTGAGCGTGATCATCCCTCCTATGATCGACACAGCTCAATCAGATTTTATCAAGGACCGTTTTATTCTCGATAGTATGGCGTCAGCTCAAGAAATCATCTCCTTTTGTCATAGATCTCAAACGGAAGGCATTCTCCTCAAACTTGATTTTCAAAAAGCTTACGACAACGTTAATTGGGATTTTCTTCTAGATATTCTCACTCACCGTGGGTTTGGTCCTAAATAGATCTCTTGGATTAGATCCAGTTTGTATTCCAGTACCTCCTCCTTATTCATCAATGGCTCAGAAGGCCACAAGTTCAAGGTTAAATGTGGCCTTCGCCAGGGGGATCCCCTCTCTTCACTCCTTTTTGCCCTTGTTGCTGATGTTTTCAGCAAACTTCTCAAGCATGCTTGGAGGTCGCAAATGATAGAGGGCCTCGGTCATTCTCCTCACTTTGAGGGGGTTCTTAACCTGCAATACGCCGATGATACCATCATATTCACTAAACCGAATGCCCATTCCCTTCGGAACCTCAAACTTCTCCTCTACTGCTTTGAATCTGCATCGGGTTTGTCGATCAATTTCCAAAAATTGTCGGTCCTTTGGCTGGGAAGGGCTCCCAACCGTCAGGCCGAGATTTCCAACTTCTTTAATTGCCCCTCAGCGTCTTTCCCTATCACTTACCTTGGCATCTCCCGTAGATGGGGCAAATTGCATAGCTCTGACTGGTTTCCACTTATTGATAAAGTGGAAGCTAGACTCAGTGTTTGGTCAGGCAAAGTGCTTTCTCGAGGGGGTAGATTAATCCTCATCAACTCGGTGTTATCAGCTATGCCTCTTTATTTTATGTCCTTTTACTACCTCCCTTCCTGGGTTATTAAAAGGTTAGATCAAATTAGAAGCAATTTTTTCTGGTCTGGATCCTCCTCCTATAGACCAGGTTCCCATCTTTGCCAGTGGAAAATGATTTGTACTTCCAAACCGGAGGGAGGGCTGGGTGTTCTGGATCTCAGAGACCATAACATCGCCCTCCTAGGTAAATGGTTGTGGTCCCTACATCACCGTGACAACTTACCTTGGATTCGGTGCATCAAGGATTACCGCTCTCGCTCTCGCTGCTGGTGGGAATTCCCTGCGAATGTTAATTGCCATGCCTCCCCCTTCTGGAAAGGTGTCTGGAAGGCATCGGCCGCTTTCCACTATAGTATCTCTCGCACCTGCGCAGATGGGTCTAAGGCAAAATTTTGGACAGACCTTTGGGTCGGTAATATCAAACTCTCTTCCGAGTTTCCCTCTCTATTTCATCTGGCCTCTGACCCCTCCGCAACGGTTGCGGAGTCTTTTACTATCATTGACGGTACGCGTCATTGGATCATTCCCTTCGTGATCGACCTTCCTCCACCTCTCTTAGAGATTTTCAATAATCTCATCTCTCACCTCGATCGCTTTGTTTGGAGGTCTAGCGAAGGCATTGCTTGGCGCTGGACTGAATCAGGCTCCTTCTCTGTTAAATCTTTCTACAGTTTTCTTAACTCTAGGAGCGTTCAATCCCCTGTCGCGAATCTGCTCTGGGGGTCAGCTGCCCCCCTTAAAGTGAAGATTAATTTCTAGCTGGCGTATCAGGGTAAACTACTCACTGTGGATGCTCTTAATAGGAGGAACTTGGCTTGGGGGCAACTTTGCGCTTTATGCGTTCAACTCCCGGAAGACGTTAATAACCTTTTTGTTCAGTGCCCTTCCATCCTTCCTTTATGGAGGATCTGTTCTCTTGCGTGGGACACGGGCTCTACTCCCCCCACTTTAGCCGACGTCTGGTCTTTAAAGCCATCAAACGTTTTGTTCAATAACGCCTGGGTCTTGTCAGTTCATATTATCGTTTGGATTATTTGGAAGGAAAGGAACCAGCGATTGTTTGAGCATCGTTGTTCCTCTCCTATGGCCATTATTGAATCATTTTCTTTTTTGTTCAAGCTCTGGAGCTCGGGCCCTTCTTACAAAGGCAGAGCTACCCTGGATTTTCAAAAACTTACCGACTCTGTGTGCTATCTCAGTAATCTGCAAGCTTTACTTCCCTAGCTTTTTTATCTTCCACATGCTTTATACTTTTTTTCACTGAGTTTGACTGTGCTATCTTTTTGTTTCCACTGCAGACCTGATCTCCCACTAGTGGAGCTCCTGACCATGTGGCCTTTTGCTGGAATGTAGCTACTCCCCTTTTTTTGTTCTTCCGGGTTTAGGCTCGGCTGGTAGCTTATCTTCTTCTTCTCTTCTTTTGGGTTGTTTATTATTTTGGTCTTTGGCTTTTTGAGCCTGGGGAGTTTATGGTTGTTACCACAGTGGTTAATTATATATTTGCTGATGTTCTTCTTCTTTAGCATTCTATTGTGGTTCACTTTATGTTTGGCTTTAATTGGTGTTTGCTCTTCTTAAGCTTGTTATTGTGGCTCACTCTGAGCTTTAGCATTCTATTGTGGTTCACTTTATGTTTGCTCTTCTTAAGCTTGTTATTGTGGCTTTTCTGAGCTTTGGCTGTTGGTAGTGCTTGGAGCACCTCTCTTTTAGTTGGGTTGTGTGGTTTGTTGTTGTTTCCAGCTTGGCCTGGCATGGATGCTGTGCTCACTCCAGCGAAGTCTTCTTGCTGGTATTAGGGGGGCACTGATGTGTTGTAGCCTTGACCTTTTCAGACTTGTTTGGACCCCATTGGTTTTGGTTTTGGTCGGCTCATAGTGCAGGTATCCAGCGAGCTTTTCATGTCCCTCTGATGCCTTGCTGTAGCCTTTGGTCCCCTTCCGGTGGCCCCCTGCCTTGGCATCCTCTCCAGCTGATGGTCTAATGATGTTTTCCTGGCTCCACACGCTAGCTGACTCGAGCGATCTCGCTGCTGCCCTCGATGCCTTCAGCCATCTTCGCCCCAGTCTTTCGTTTTCTTGTTGTATAGCCTTTTTTACTTATCGATTGTATTTTTGTGTCTCTTTTCGGTGTTTTACCTCTTGTAAAACAGATTACTGTTCATTACTTTTGGAGTTTGTATATGCTATTTTGGTGTGGCTGGAGTCGACACTCTATCCGTTTTCATCAAAAAAAATATAATTAGCATGCAGTACCAGTGTAGTACATTAACGGATTAAAGTACATATATGTCAGATAATGAGTATGATCGAGTAGTAATTTTATCTCTTGCAGAGAAAAGTACCTGAGTAGCCTTCAATGGAGCTACCGATCTCATATCAAGGGCTGTGGTGTGGCCATCGGCCATCCTGATGACCATGAACGATCCCCCACCGATACCACTAGACTCTGGAACCACCACCCCCAGACAAAATGTTGTTGCCACCGCAGCATCCACAGCATTCCCACCATCTTTCAATATACCTATTCGGATGGTGGAGCAGCGCACATCATCAGCTGCCACCACCCCTTTACCGGCTACAACTTGTTGTCTGCTATTTACATCACTTGGACCACACTACAAAACGCACAGGCTTTACCGGCATTTTTTTTGCACATTTACCGGCATTTATAAACCCCGCTGTAGATACCACCGGTGTTTTATAAATCGCCGGTGCAAGTGTCGCTGTAGCTTAGGGACATTCACCGGTATTTTTGATGACTGCCGGTGTAGGTTAAAACTACACCGGCGGTCGCAAAAATGCCGAGGAATGTGTGTTTTCGTCTGGTAGTGCTGTTTTTTGGCCATTACCTACACCGGCGTTCTTAAAACGCCGGTAAAGGCTGTCAACTTTTTTCTGAAAGCTACACCGGTGCTAGTAAAAACATCGGTGTAGCTATATTTTTTATAAAAATAATTAATTTAAAATTTAAAAAAAATTAAAGGAAAAAAAAAGAAAAATTGCGCACTCTTGCAATCAAATTGAACACAAAATCATGATGTTACCAAAATTTTCATTTTCTTTAACAGTAAAAGAGAATGAAAATTTCCAGTATCTAAGCATGTTTGTCTATTAATTCTTTATCCCAACTAAATCATGATGTTTCCGGCTTAAAGAGAAATCTGCACACATGTTTGTTCAGCCCAATTCTTGTACAGATTTGGATTTTGGTATACAACATCCTTAGATGACAGTTAACTTATTTTGGTAAAAAAAGCATGCTAAGATGACAATCAGATGGCTAATATCCAGCATCTTTAACAGTGAAAGAAAATAAAAATTTCCAGTATCTAAGCATGTTTGTCTATTAATTCTTCATCCCAACTAAATCATGATGTTTCCAGCTCAAAGAGAAACCTGCACACAGGTCTGTTCAGCCCAATTCTTGTACAAATTTGGATTTTGGTATACAGCATCCTTAGATGACGGTTAACCCATTTTGGTAAAAAAGCATGCTAAGATGAAAATCAAATGGCTAATATCCAGCATCTTTAACAGTAAAAGAAAATAAAAATTTCCAGTATCTAAGCATGTTTGTCTATTAATTCTTCATCCCAACTAAATCATGATGTTTCCGGCTCAAAGAGAAACCTGCACACAGGTTTGTTTAGCCCAATTCTTGTACAGATTTGGATTTTGGTATACAGCATCCTTAGATGACAGTTAACCCATTTTGGTAAAAAAAAGCATGCTAAGATGACAATCAGATGGCTAATATCCAGTATCTTTAACAGTGAAAGAAAATGAAAATTTCCAATATTTAAGCATGTTTGTCTATTAATTCTTCATCCCAACTAAATCATGATGTTTCCAGCTCAAAGAGAAACTTGCACATATGTCTGTTCAGCCCAATTCTTGTACAGATTTGGATTTTGGTATACAGCATCCTTAGATGACAGTTAACCCATTTTGGTAAAAAAGCATGCTAAGATGACAATCAGATGGCTAATATCCAGCATCTTTAACAGTAAAAGAAAATGAAAATTTTCAGTATCTAAGCATGTTTGTCTATTAATTCTTCATCCCAACTAAATCATGATGTTTCCGGCTCAAAGAGAAACCTGCACACAGGTTTGTTCAGCCCAATTCTTGTACAGATTTGGATTTTGGTATACAGCATCCTTAGATGACAGTTAACCCATTTTGGTAAAAAAGCATGCTAAGATGACAATCAGATGGCTAATATCCAGCATCTCAACAGTAAAAGAAATGAAAACTTTCAGTATCTAAGCATGTTTGTCTATTAATTCTTCATCCCAACTTTGCCAATGATGTTTCCGACTCAAAGAGAAACCTGCACACAGGTTTGTTCAGCCCAGTTCTTGTACAGATTTGGGAATTCTGAAGATTTTAGATCCAGGATGACAAATTTTGATTGGGCTTTGATTGGAGATTCTAGTCATAGATCGATTCTTTGGAGACCGACTTTCTAAAGAAAATGCCATTTGGAAGTATGCGGGTACATGTTTGTTGGATCACCAAAACTCCCATTTTTATTGAAGAAAAATAAGAATAGTGCTCATATCAAGTGTAGTTTTAAGGAAGTGTCATCGTGGAAGGAAACCAAATATAGAAGCCAGAAAGAGGAATGGTAGAGAATGAGGATACACCAGGCTAACATAGCGGCATTTTCCTCATCTCTTTCTCATCCCTTCTTTCTCTTCAGCAACGCACACAAAGAGACATCAGCAACAACAGCAAGAGCGACAAGAACAATAATAATAATAAATTATTATGAACAAGATGTCTCTATATGGGTTTCCATATCTCCACTCCAACTCGTCTCTTTCTAATCACAGCCCAATTAAGAACATAGATGACAATCACTAAACAATCCAATCACAGCCCAATCAAAATTTGTGATCCTGGATCTAAAAACTTCAGAATTCCCAAATCTGTACAAGAATTGGTCAGGACAAACCTTGTGCAGGTTTCTTTTGAAGCCAGAAACATCATTGGCAAAGTTGGGATGAAGAATTAATAGACAAACATGCTTAGATACTGGAAATTTTCATTTCTTTTACTGTTGAAGATGCTGGATATTAGCCATCTGATTGTCATCTTAGCATGTTTTTTTACCAAATTGGGTTAACTGTCATCTAAGGATGCTGTATACCAAAATCCAAATATACAATACATGAAGGCAATTTAATTTTTGAGCTACAACTATATGTGAAATGTAGCACAAGTGAAATTTTGTACTCAGGCAACTTGGCTCCAAATTATTCCTATTAACAACCCAGCTCAGAAATTATCGCATTCTTCTCTTTCAAACCCAAATTGTTCCATGGTCATACCTAGTAATACCAATCTCAAGAACCAATCTCAAGAATTTCAAGAACCAATCTCAAATAGCAAGCTAAATTAGAGAGTTGGGAAAAATTGTAGAACCAATCTCAAGAACATATCAGCTACATCATACCTGGGGGTTGTGTAGAAATTTCAGAAACAAAAATTTTGAAAAATAAAACAATTCAGAAATTTCAAGAACAAACCTAGGGTTTATGTCAATTGAAGGAGCGAAGGCAGGGGAGGGGGCGACGAGGGGGGGAAGGGCGACGGCGGGGGAGGGGGCGAGGATGGGGGAAGGGTGGTGACGATGCGAGTGAGAGAGAGAGAGAGGGTTGGGGAGGCTTGCAGCGACGACGGGAGTGAGAGAGTGGACGACGGAGGACAACGGAGCATGGAGACGACGACGGAGGGCACAGCGAAGGCAGCCAAGGCAGAGGCGGGAGAGCGCGAGGGAGAGGGAAAAAAAATTGGGTTTTTTTTTGAATGGTATAGGGTTTGGGGGAAATTTATTCCAAAACATATACTGGCGTTTTTAGATAAACGCCGGTGAATATGGCCTTCACCGGCGTTTTAATATAAAACGCCGGTGAATACCATAATTTCCCGGCGTTTTATAGAGGCCGCCGGCGTATAACCATCCAATTTGACGCCCCATTCCTGGTCTCTTCCTACCCCGGCGTTTCTGGCAAAATGCCGGAGAATATATGTCGGTAAATCCATCGTGTGTTGTAGTGCAGCAGCTGAAATACGTTGAATATATATAGTAATCAATAGTAACAGCTGCAGGAAGACACTTTTTAAAATTACTCTATCTTCAACAAGAGATGAACGGCACCGGTAATACTCCAATCTTCCCTCCCTACCCCTGATCTCCAACGCCCTCCCTCCCTACCCCTGTGGTGTTCTTCTTCTTCGTCATCTTCATTCTCACCGATGGTTTTATCTGAGCTCGAGATGAGTGGCTGCGGGCCCAACGAGTGGGCCCGACAACCAGTACTGCAGGCTAATTTCGTGAACCACGAACCCCCACTTCCCCCACCACCCCCACCACCACCCCCACATGACATTAACCACCCACCACCGCCTCCACCTGCTCAAACCTCTCTGCCTCCACCCCCACTGTGACCTCCCCTGTCCACACCTCTGTGTTGAACAACACCCCCCCACCCCCCATGAAGACAAACAGAGGCGCAGACGGTCTTGATCCCTGTGCGTGCACATCGGAGTGCGCATCAACAGTGGTTTGGGCAAGATCTTGGTCATCATCGCCATACGCAGACACCCTACAGAGAACGGGCCCACAGAAGGGTCCTTGCTACAGGCTCTTTCGAGCATAACAGAGACCACCATGGAGGTTATCGTCACCTCAACGGGGAGAGGGGGGATCGGAGTTAGAAACTTTGAGCGACATCAGAGACTTACTATTTTTCAACAAAAACAACATTCCTCCCATCAACACCCCTCACACAGAGATCATCCACCAACTCCGCCACATTACTCCACCACAAAGACGACTTCCACCTTCAACCACAATCTACAAATCCCAAAAAGCTCCCTGCGCTATCCTCCTCCTCCAAAACGGGAGACTAGAACCCGATCTACCAGAGTCACCTACCACCTCCCCAACCGCACCACCCCTACTCTCCAGTTCCCAACCATCCCCAGTCATTGCCACAGGTAGAGGGGGGTGCAACCTCCACAAGTACCCATCGTTGAGCAGGCCCAAGAGGTGGGTCCACAAAACGAGGATAGAAGGGAGAAAGCACCTAGGCAGACGGAGGAGAGGGTCGAGGAGGAGTCATGGGTTGAAGTCCACGGAAGAGAAAAAAACAAAGCAATCAGTAACTCTCCCCAACCAAACACAAACTTCAGAAAGAGGCAAAGGAAAGGAAAACGCAGACCTGCACTATGTTTCAACTGCGGCGACCTGGGGCACTATCGGCAAGACTGCACGAAGGAGGTGCGGTGTCTAAAATGTATGAAATGGGGACATATGTCCTATGTGTGCACAAATGTTACCTTGTCCAGCAATGACGAAGATCGTCCAGTAACAAGAAGGAGGTCGCCAGATAAACCCACCCTCATCCGCTTGGCCAATAGCTTGGAGACAATCCCTAGAAGCACCCTTCAATGAGAAGGAGGTTTAGGAGGCAGTCCAATAACTCGGGAAAGACAAAGCCCCAGGGCCAGATGGTTTCCCGATGATCTTCTATCAGACATTATGGGAGGAAATCAAAGGCGATTTGCTGAAGGTGTTCGCTGACTTCTACGACCATATGCTCAAACTAGGAAGATTTAATTCTGCGAAGGTTGTGCTGATTCCTAAGAAAGAAGACTCCCGTCGTGTGAAAGACTTTCGCCTTATTAGTCTCCTTAACTGCTCGATCAAGATCATTACCAAGATTCTCGCTAATAGATTGGAAAAGGTGATGGACAGTCTCATTTGTCACAATCAGACAGGATTAATTAATGGGCGATGTATTCAGGACAGTATGGCTACGGCTGAAGAAACTATCCACCAATGCCACACATCGAATACTAAAAGCTACCTCCTAAAGCTGGATTTCGAAAAAGCTTTTGATTCGGTTGAATGGGACTGCCTACTGGAAGCGCTGGCTGGAAGAAGTTTTGGGGACAGATGGATCCACACATGTCTCACCACCAGCAGAACGGCAATTTGGTAAATGGTGTGTCGGGCCACCCATTTTCGTGTAAACGGAGCCTCATACAAGGAGATACGCTCTCACCCATTCTCTTCACCATTATGGCTGACATTCTTCAGTCCATGATGGCTAAATGCAGTAGAGCAGGTTGGATTTTACCAATGGCCAAGGGAGTCAATCGCCAAGGGTGCTCAATGCTCTAATATGCAGATGATACCCTCCTATTTGGTAATGGCAACCTCGGGAAAACAACCGTCTTCAAAGGAATATTATATAGTTTTGAAGCTTGGTCTGGCCTCAGGGTTAACTTCCACAAAAGTGCTCTCATCCCTATTGTCTTGACAACAGAGGAAGCACTAGAACACGCCAAAATTTTTAATTGCTCCACAGAGTGTTTCCCCATTTAGTACCTGGGATTGCCACTAAGGCCCGGGAAACTCAAAAAGGCTGATTGGCTACCCATTATTGATCGGGTAGAGAACCATATAGCAGATTGGAAAGGTAAAGCCCTATCACTGAGAGAGATAGTCACGCTCCATAATGCAGTCCTCTCAAATCTCCCACCTATTATTCATCCTTCTTCGAAATGCCGCAATGGTTTATTCAGAGAATTGACCAGACCCAAAAATGGTTTTTATGAAAAGGGGAAGACCCGGATCAAGGCGGCTATCACCTTATCAGATGAGAGAAGGCATGCATAAAAAAGATACATGGATGACTAGGTATTATTGATCTTGGAGATATGAATCTTGCGCTACTAGGTAAATGGTGGTGGAAAGTTTTCCACCCTAATGGAGAAGGGTGACAAGACTTTGTTCAGGGATATCTACATGGGAATAGTACGAGAAATTTGGGCGTCAGGGTTGGCATTAATACGTATTTTTCAAGTATTTTTTCGTATATTAAATCATTAGTATTTTGTAACTATTCCTTCTTAATTGATTATATTATTCAACTATTTTATGAGCTCAATTGTTTAACTATTTATTAAAAGCCCAAGTTTGTATTTTGATATTATTATTTGTTAATTTGAGCCCAAGTTTAGCCCAATACCATAATTGATTTATTTAAATGTTTTGAAGCCCAACCCAACCAATATTACTATTATTATTTCACTTTACCTTGAGCCCATCTATTAAAGCTCATTCTGACTATTGGATCTACTTGACCCATTATTAAAATCCAAACCCAGTACCGATATAGTTGTACAGATTTACCCTACACACCTACCCGTATACAATATCTTAACTCTCCCCCACTTTTCAATTCATGTACCTACATGTTGCCCCACTTTACAGATACATGTCCCCTATCACCTCGTAACTCCCCCACTCTCTCACCATGTTCCCTCTCTCTCTCCCTCTCTGTTTAAAACAGAGTACTTGTCTCTCCTTCTCTCTCCCCGTCTTCCTCTCTCCCTCCTCTGTCTCTAACCAAACAGAAGAACTCAGAAAACCCAAACTAAAACTGAGTTCTCCTTCTTTCTCCCACTCTCTCACCTTCTCTGATTCTTAAACCCAATAGAAAACACAGACCCCATTTCCCGTCGTCTTCTTCCTCATATCCCCCTTCGACTCCGCCAGACACCCTCGACCTCACCGCCCCTCGCCATTGCCGAGCACCGCGAGTCCTCCGCTCACCGTTGCTGCACTCTTTCCCCAACCTCGAGCACCTCCACCAGTCCTCATCTTCATCCCGCTCCTCTCCCTCATCGACACCCACTGCAGAACCATCGAAGTAACCTCCGACTGCTTTGCTGCCTCTCCTCGCGCGACTTCCCCCTTTTCGCCATTGTCGAACTCAACCCATCACCGAAGTGCCACCTTGTCTTCAACCTCCAACCTCGACCACCACTCCATTGTCGCTCGTCTTCCTCACTTGAAGCCTCGATCATCTTCCTCTAGAGCCCTGTCGTCGTCGCCTCCTTACAGTCGACAGCCAGCGCCTCTTGCCGTCGCACCGCCTGCATCGTCCTTCAGCCTCCGAGAACTCATCACCTCGCCTCCCACCTCCTCTCGGTCTTCGTCTCCCCTTGTTGTGCTCCGACCCCTTGCCAACCTCGTGCTCACCATCGACTCCTCGTCGTCCTCCTCATCAACTCCGAGAACCCCGAAGCTTCGCCCATCTCCACTATGAGAACCCATCACCGAAGCTCCGCAATCCTATTCACCCCATCGTCTTCCTGCTCGTCACTTTCAAGCTCAACCCCTGTCACCTTCTCGCTGCCCTCTCGCAGCACCGCTCGACAACCCATCGAAGTCGCTCCGCCGTCGCCAGACCCCTCATCGCTTGCCGCTCACTTTTTCGCCATCCCTCTCCCTCAACCCCTGCCATCCCTCCCTGCCGTTGCTGCCTAGCCGCCAAGTCACGATCTCCCAATTGCTCGCTCTTGCCGGTCGCAGCCCGTTCTCCCTCGCGCTCTCTCACCCTCTGTGTTGAAGTGGAGAAGAACAGTATTAAGTGACTGGGGTTACTGGAATGGTTGTATTGGTTATTGGGTTTCTGTGTGGATATTGTTTTTGTTTGGTGTTGGTGTGTTGGTGTTTGTGTGAAGAGGATTGGGTTGGAGTTTGCTATTTTGGAGTTGCTGCAACGTATCTTGCACGTGCTTTGCTGCCCGGAATTCTGATCCCATTATTCTTGTATTCGGTATCATCATCGCCGGTTAACAGGCAAGTCTCCTCCTGTACAATCCGTTTATTCTCGTACAAGCTTTCTTTGCAAAATACTGCAAGTATATTCTTTGACTCTAATTTGTATTATACATAATCCGTCGTCCCGTATTCATACATGATCGCGAATAATTTGTTGTCATATGCATTGCATGAACACGATACACACATATATACTTTTAGAACTATAAAGGATGTTGTGCATGAATTACTTGTCTTATTCCTTGTTTGAATGTTGTTATCTTGATTAAGTTTTATACATGCCATTGATCACATCGTAGTTACAACATATTTTATAAATCCTGAAATATATTTTCCTGCATTGCATAAGTCTTGATATTCGATCCTGACATGTTACCCGCTCTTGTTGTTGCATGTAGATGTTTACCAATCCAGTTATTGTTCATATTTGATTAAAATAAAATAATAAGAAGCCGGGGTATAAGGGAAAAGATTTAGTAGTAGGCAATATAGAAGATCGTACTCAGACGAGAACTCGTGGTTTCCCAATGCAAGTTGCAAGTTACAAGTTGCAAGTTTGCAAAATTACAAGTTTACATGTTCACGCTACAAGTTCACACTACATGTTCCACATTGCACATATCTTGATACAAGATATACTGGACATATTTTCCCGAGTACGTGATCTATAGAATCCACCACTAGTCTAAATGTAACTGATTGCGTGTAGCAACCATGTGGTATGAGATGCATGAAGTGCTACTTAGATAGAATTAATAAAAGATATAAGATTAACACGTACACTTGCATGATCCAATTACATGTTACATGTTCCTGTTGACTTGCTTACTTGTTTACATATTACATGTTCATGTTGAATTGTTTACTTGCTTACTTGTTTACATGCATGACACTTATTCCATGATGTCTTGTTCATGATCCTGTTTGCATGTTGTATTTCTCCTATTATATGATTTTTGATTCCTTGCTCTCTTTCCTGCTTCTTGTTTTATTTATATACATGTCCCGTTAGCTTGTACCACTTGCGGCCCGTGACTTTCATTAACGGGTATCTCCTTGTTTCTTCTCTTTGTAATAATGTACTTGCAGGTCCGGATGTAGAATTACCCAAAGGTGTTGCTGAGTAAGTATTTTCGTCTTGTTTATTTTTATGCTACTTTAGTTCTAGTTTTATTCATGTACTCTTTATTGTAATCCGGGCATGTTTGACCCGTAACTACTTTGTATTTTTCAGTTGTTAGTTATGTCATGTATTATGACATGTAATTTTGTTATCCTATTGTGATTTTACATGCCTGCGTGGTTTTGTTGTATCGTGTTAACTGTACAGCTTATGAACGGTGTATTTCGCATCATTCGCTGGGCCTCAGTCATAGACTCGTATTCCCGTATTTTGGAAAGCGGGGTGTGACAGGATTTTTAGTGGTATCAGAGCCAAGTTAGACTCTAATTATGTTAGGGTTTAGCCAGGTTAACTCAACAACACGAGCACCATGTTTATCACATGGATAATGAATAACCAGCATATAACATGGATACTCACGAACTTGATGGTTTTGCAGACTATGGCTAGTGAGGACACTTTGACTCCTCTGCCCAGGAACGAAACATCAGTGAATATTGCTGCCACTCTCCAGGAGATGCAACGAATGATGGAACTTCAACAAGAACACAACGAGCTGATGAGAGCCAGTCTGGAAAGAATTTAGGAGTACGCAAAGCTCACTCGACTGAATATCTTTGTGCAGCAGCATCACGCCTTCACTATCATGAAGCAGATCCAGGAGAGGAAGAACCCAATGTGTAACTATTGCCGCAAGATCGGTCACATACGCAAGGATTGCTGGAAAGCCAATCGTCGATGTCTTGCATGCGGAGCGAAAGACCACAAGATTCGGAACTGCCCAAAGAGACGGAGAAGCGCACCAACTGGAGGATCAGCTTCCAGTGGAGGACAAGCAGAAGAGTGCGGCCAAGCCTACGACCCGATTGCAGTGGAAGCAGAGACTGCCTTAGTGCGATTGCAGGTATTTTGTTATTTTGTCGCATTTCAATTCTTAGGACATCATTCTTTTGTACTTGCATTTATCCTCATTGTTGATCCAATATTGAATATCACGCCAGTATTTTTTCTCTTGTCGTATTCTCTTTAAATTCGGGTATTGCCACCACCCTGTTCCTTTCCCTTTAAATTTCTTGTTTTGTTACCCCATAGTTTTCTTTCGCTCTATCCTATATACCGCCTACACAAATTTCGATGACGAAATTTTGTTGTAAGGTTGGTAGGATTTGTAACCCCTGTTTTGATTAATACGTATTTTTCAAGTACTTTTCCGTATTTTAAATCATTAGTATTTTGTAACTATTCCTTCTTAATTGATTATATTATTCAACAATTTTATGAGCCCAATTATTTAACTATTTATTAAAAGCCCAAGTTTGTATTTTGATTTTATTATTTGTTAATCTGAGCCCAAAGTTTAGCCCAATACCCTAATTGATTTATTTAAATGTTTTGAAGCCCAACCCAACCAATATTACTATTATTATTTCACTTTACCTTGAGCCCATCTATTAAAGCCCATTCTAACTATTGGATCTGCTTGACCCATTATTAAAATCTAAACCCAGTACCGATATAATTGTACAGATTTACCCTACACACCTACATGTATACAACATCTTAACTCTCCCCCACTTTTCAATTTCCGTACCGACACGTTGCCCTATTTTGCAGATACATGTCCCCCATCACCTCGTAACTCCCCCACTCTCTCACCACGTTCCCCTCTCTCTCTCTCCCCATCGGTTTAAAACAGAGAACTTGTCTCTCCTTCTCTCTCCCCGTCTTCCTATCTCCCTCCTCCGTCTCCAACCAAATAGAAGAACTCAGAAAACCCAAACTAAAACAGAGTTCTCCTTCTTTCTCCCACTCTCTCACCTTCTCTGATTCCCAAACCCAACAGAAAACACAGACCCCATTTCCCATTGTCTTCCTCCTCGCATCCCCCTTCGACTCCGCCATACGCCCTCGACCTCACCGCCCCTCGCCATTGCCGAGCACCGTGAGTCCTCCGCTGGCCGTTTGCTGCACTCCGTCCCCAAACTCGAGCACCTCCACCAGTCCTCATCTTCATCCCGCTCCTCTCCCTCATCAACACACACTGCAGAACCATCGAAGTCACCTCCGTCCGCTCGCCGCCTCTCCTCGCGCGACTGTGCCCTTCAGCCATTGCCGAACTTAACCCATCACCGAAGTGCCGCCTCGTCTCCAACCTCCAGCCTCGACTACCACTCTATTGCCGCTCGTCTTCCTCACTCGAGGCCTCGATCATCTTCCTCTAGAGCCCTGTCGTCATCGCCTCCTTACAGTCGACAGCCAGCACCTCTCGCTGTCGCACCGCCTGTGCCGTACCTCATCCTCCAAGAACTCATCACCTCACCTCCCTTCTCCTCCTAGTCTTCATCACCCCTCGCTGTGCTCCGACCCCCTGCCAACCTCGTGCTTACGATCGACTCCTCGTCCTGCTCCTCATCAACTCCGAGAACCCCCAAAGCTTCGCCCGCCTCCGCTCCAAGAACCCATCACCGAAGCTCCGCAAGCCTGTTCACCCCATCATCTTCCCGCTCGTCACTTTCGAGCTCAAACCCCATCACCTTCTCGCCGCCCACTTGCAGAACCGCTCGATAACCCATCGAAGTCTTTCCACTGCTCCGCCATCGCCAGACCCCCTCATCGCTCGCCGCTCACTTTTTCGCCATCCCTCTCCCTCAACCTCTTGTTGTCCCTCCCTTCTGTCACTGCCTTGCCGCCAAGTCACGACTTCCCAGTCGCTCGCTCTCGCCAGTCATAGGCCGTTCTCCCCGCTCTCTCTCTCTCTCACCCTCTGTGTTGAAGTGGAGAAGAATAGTGTTAAGTGACTGGGGTTATTGGATTGGTTATATTGGTTATTGGGTTGTTGTGTGGATATTGTTGTTGTTTGGTGTTGGTGTGTTTGTGTTTGGTGTTTGTGTGAAGAGGATTGTGTTGGATTTTGCTGTTTTGGAGTTTATTATTGGGGAGTTTGTTATTTTGGAGTTGCTGCCACGTATCTTGCACGTGCATTTGCTGTCCAAAATTTTGATCCCATTATTCTTATATTCGGTTTCATTATCACCGGTTAACAGACAAGTATCGCCGGTTAACTTTTTTGCCATCCCTCTCCCTCAACCCCTGCCATCCCTCCCTGCCGTTGCCGCCTAGCCGCCAAGTCACGATCTCCCAATTGCTCGCTCTTGCCGGTCGCAGCCCGTTCTCCCCCGCGCTCTCTCACCCTCTGTGTTGAAGTGGAGAAGAACAGTATTAAGTGACTGGGGTTACTGGAATGGTTGTATTGGTTATTGGGTTTCTGTGTGGATATTGTTTCTGTTTGGTGTTGGTGTGTTGGTGTTTGTGTGAAGAGGATTGGGTTGGAGTTTGCTGTTTTGGAGTTGCTGCAACGTATCTTGCACGTGCTTTGCTGCCCGGAATTCTGATCCCATTATTCTTGTATTCGGTATCATCATCGCCGGTTAACAGGCAAGTCTCCTCCTGTACAATCCGTTTATTCTCGTACAAGCTTTCTTTGCAAAATACTGCAAGTATATTCTTTGACTCTAATTCGTATTATACATAATCCGTCGATCCCGTGTTCATACATGATTGCGAATACTTTGTTGTCATATGCATTGCATGAACACGATACACACATATATACTCTTAGAACTATAAAGGATGTTGTGCATGAATTACTTGTCTTGTTACTAGTTTGAATGTTGTTATCTTGATTAAGTTTTATATATGCCATTGATCACATTGTAGTTACAACATGTTTTATAATCCCTGAAATATGTTTTTCTGTATTGCATAAGTCTTGATACTCGATCCTGTCATGTAACCCATTCTTGTTGTTGCATGTAGATGTTTACCAATCCAGTTATTATTCATGTTTGATTAAAATAAAATAATAAGAAGCCGGGGTATAAGGGGAAAGATTTAGTATTGGGCAATATAGAAGAACGTACTCGGACGGGAGCTCGTGGTTTTCCGATGTAAGTTGCAAGTTACAAGTTGCAAGTTTGCAAAATTAAAGGTTTACATGTTCACGCTACAAGTTCACACTACATCTTCCAGATTGCATGTATCTTGATACAAGATATACTTGACTTGTTTTCCCGAGTACGTGACCTATAGAATCCACCACTGATCTAAACGTAACTGATTGAGTGTAGCAACCATGTGGTATGGGACGCATTAAGTGCTACCTAGATAGAACTAATAAAAGATATGAGATTAATACGTACACTTGCATAATCCAATTACATATTACATGTTCCTGTTGACTTGCTTACTTATTTACATGTTACATGTTCATGTTGAATTGTTTACTTGCTTACTTGTTTACATGCATGCCACTTGTTCCATGATATCTTGTTCATGATCTTGTTTGCATGTTGTATTTTTTCTATTATATGATTCTTAATTCCTTGCTCTCTTTCTTGCTTCTTATTTTATTTTTATACATGTCCCGTTAGCTTGTACCACTTGCTGCCCATGACTTGCATTAACAGGTATCTCCTTATTTCTTCTCTTTTAAATAATGTACTTGTAGGCCCGGATGGAGAATTACCCGAAGGTGTTGCTGAGCAAGTGTTTTGGTCTTGTTTATTTTTATGTTACTTTAGTTCTTGTTTTATTCATGTACTCTTTATTGTAATTCGGGCATATTTGACCCATAACTACTTTATATTTTTCAGTTGTTGGTTATGTTATGTATTATGTCATGTACTTTTGTTACCCTATTGTGATTTTACATGCCTGTGTGGTTTGTTGTATCTTGTTGTTGAGTTAACTGTACAGCTTATGAATGTTGTATTCGCATCATTTGTCGGGCCTCAGTCATCGACTCGTATTCCCGTATTTTGGGAAGCGGGACGTGACAGGTATCCTGGTTCTGGAAAGGCATCGCAAAGGCCTATGAACCATTCATTAGCTATGTAACATCAGTTATCGTAACGACAGACTCACTAGACTATGGTGGGATAAGTGGTGTGGTGATCACAAACTTAGAGCGATGTTTCCTGATCTATATGATCATACGTCACAACCACACTGCACGGTAGCCGCAGCCTGGAAAAAAGGCACTTGGAAACCACCCTTTAAACAACTGCTCGATCTGGGCTCTCAGATTAGACTCGTAGAACTTCAGACCCACATCACCAATGCTGAAACTAGTTGCACTCAGGTTCCAGATAAGAAATCTTTGGGATTGGAAAAGAATGGTACGTTCACCGTTCACTTCCTGTATAGCTGAATTCACTTTAAGGGATGTACCCCAAAGTGGGCATGTGTCATTTGGAGGACGAAAGCCCCGCTGAAAATCAAAGTGTTCTTATGGCTGGTGCTGAACGATGCGATATTGACTTGAGAAAATCTCTCTAAATGCCAACCGAATGTGGACTCTCGTTGCGGGTTCTGCAACGCCACCCTAGAAACTAGAGATACCTCCTCCTACAGTGTCCTAGGAGCGAAGCGGTAGTTGTTGAGGTACTCAATATCCTGGAGATGAACCAGTATCCTAGTGCATACGAGGACCTGTGGGTAGGACCTAAATTTGCTAGTGAGAGAAGAACTATGAGAGAAGCGTGGTACATCGCTATGGCTGCAACGACCTGGGTTCTTTGGCTAGACAGGATAATTTTTATTTTCGCAGAACCTGTAATAATATCTCTGGTAATTTGACAGACATTATGCATTTTATTTCATTTTGGGCTATTGTGGCAGTAGCAGATCCCAGGGAGAGGATAGCGAGCGTTTTCCAGGTAGAGAATTTTGACGATGAGGAAGTCGAGATCGGTCCAATGATCGACTGACAACTAGCGTAACCTTACTGATGATAGATACCCACCGCCCCAGGGTTTGTTGAGGGGCCATGATGTAATTTGCTTAGTCACATGTATGTGGCAGCCGTTCTGATCCTTTTTTGTCCCACCCCCCATGTTTCGGGTAGAGATTATGTAATTTTATTATGTTTGTGGGACATTATATTTGGCTCAGTACTCTGAGTTTGTTTTATTAACCCCTTATTAATGAAACATGGTGGTCAGACTCCACATTTTCTTCAAAAAAAAAAAAGCTGCAGGAAGACTACTTGTGCAGTTGCCAGCTGCCACAATAAGGGTAACGGACCTGCATGCGCGCGTGAGCAGATTATATTAGAGCCCAGTAATTTAATTTATGGTAGTAAAAGTTTCAAAATATCTTATATATATATCATAAGATAGTGAAGAAAAATGTAGTAAAATTGGTAGTGGATGTAACATTACTCATACGCTAAATATGAAAAAAATCTCTTGAACTTTTCCCTTTATGCAGAAAACCTCACTGAACTATTTTTTATGCAGAAACCCTCCCTGAAGTATGGTTGCAAAAAACCCACTACGTGTTAGTGAGTTTTCTGCTAAAGTTAAGTGAGGTTTTTTTGAAAATAATGAGAAAGATGCATGATGTTTTCTGAACCAACTTGCAAAGATGAATGTAGTTATCTAATACAAGTATTAAAGTTAGATGTGGTTTTTTGAAAATATACTTCAAGGAGGTTTTTTTGAAAACATACTTTAGAAGGATTTTCTGCATAAAAAATAGTTTAGTGAGATTTTCTGCATAAAGGAAAGTTCAAGGGTTTTTTTGTCAAATTTAGCCTTACTCATATATTAATACAGTATCCTAATGCCCATGGAGAAATAGAAAATTTTGCCGTACTGCCCCACTTTTTGAAAATATTTGGCGCTCTGCCCCACTTCCGAAAACAATTAGCGATCCGGTCCTGTTTAGGACACGTCAGCATAAACCTTTATTGGAAATAACGGCATAGGTTATTTACGTGCCGTTATTTCCAACAACGGCATCTATTTTACATTTCTTTTTCATGCCGTTATTTGGAATAACGGCATCAGTATATTTTTCTTACAATTGTGAATCTTCTAACTTTAAAAAATTCTAAGTGTGAAAAAACTTATAAATAATGCCGTTATCCTGAATAACGGCATTCGAATGTTGATGACGTTATTGGAGATAACGGCATCAGTTATATATAAATGAACTCTTGCCGTTGTTTGGAAACAGAGAGAATGAATAATAAGTTTTTTAAAAAAAAATTATAACTGATGCCG
Source organism: Hemerocallis citrina (assembly GCA_017893485.1). Classification (NCBI taxonomy): domain Eukaryota; kingdom Viridiplantae; phylum Streptophyta; class Magnoliopsida; order Asparagales; family Asphodelaceae; genus Hemerocallis; species Hemerocallis citrina. Next base: position 96,232,329 of record CM030362.1, read on the forward strand.
TTATTTGGAATAACGACATCAGTTATAATTTTTTTTTTTTAACTTATTCGTCAGAGATGATAAATAATAAGTTACTTTTTTATAAAAAAAAATTTATAACTGATGTCGTTATTCCAAATAACGGCATCAGTATTGAGAATGCCGTTATTTGATATAACGACATCTGTTATAAGGTTTTCACACTTGCAATTTTTTTTTCTAAATGAAGACTACAAGCTGTCGAAAAATAAAATAACCTATGCCATTACTCCAAATAACAGCATGACATTTTTTTTAAATATAGATGCCGATATTGAAAATAACGGTACGTAAATAACTTATGCCGTTATTTCCAATAACGGTTTATACTGATGTGTTCTAAATAGGGACAGATCGCTAATTGTTTTCGAAAGGAAAGCAGAGCGCTAAATATTTTCAATAAGTAGGGCAGTATGGGCAAAATTTTCGGAGAAATAGTACTGCCCTAAGCATATTTCACAAATTGTACCAAATAATTAAAAGAAATGTACTTTGAGAATAACATCTTTTTGTACTAAAAGTGACTTTAAAAATTGTATGTAAATGCATACAACCTTATTTTCTAATTAAATTCATACTCATCTCTTTTTGTGTTCTTCCGCATCCAATATATATATATATATATATATATATATATATATATATTAGTATAATATACGTGCGATGTACGTCTAAAAAAAATAAAGTCAACAAATTAAATAAATATATACTGAATAAGAAAAAAAATAATTTATGTTTGAATGTTTTGATTTGGGCTACACGTGCGGTGCACATTTATATTTGTTGTATATAGTTTAGACATGTATTATACGTGTTTATATAGTTACAAAATTAGGGTTTGTTTGTTACAAACCCTAATTCTCCCATTAAAATAGTAAAATAGTACTAAAATAGTAGAGATATAATAAATATATATATATACATATATATATATATATATATATATATCAATAAAAAAAAACGTATATAAAAGTATCATCCCAGTTTCAAAACAAAGTGGATATGGGATCAAGTGTATGTATCCTTCACATTATAGGAGAGAAAGCAAATTAGAATAAGGTGTTTCAAATCCAAAACCCGACCCCTTAGGAGTAGGACCGGCTCGGGAGTAGCAGCAGAGAGGTAGAGGCCGGGTGCTCGGCTCGGATCCAGTAGCTCGGCTCGGATCTTTGATACTCTGCTCGGTCTGCTGTACCTGTACACTACCTAGAAACACCGGAAGAAGTCCCGGCGACATGTCCTCCGACGATCTAGTCAGTCACTGAGAAAGAGACTGGGCAACTAGGGTTCAGGTGGGGAAAGATTGATTACCTTCTGATGTGAGGAGGGGGTCTGATATTTATAGGCAGGGATAAATGAGTCTGGGACCTTAACGGGCCGGGTCGGACTCGTTTGCCTGTGGGCCTGAGGCGGCAGGAGCCCGTTGGACTTCTGTTAACCTGGTGATCAGGGAAGAGCAAGATTTGAGGGATCTGATGGCCCAGGATGGATTAAGTCATCTAACTCATATCACTATTATACTAACTTATTAACTTATAAATAATGATCATCCATTCAAATTTAATTTCCTATAACTTTTTACCCTATTTTCTTTTTTGAGACTTTAGGAACTATAATTTGGGTAGCTTTTCATGTTCCGAAAAGCATCCTTTCATTATCAGCTTAATGGCATATCTCTTATCCGCGGCCGAAAGCGCTTTTATAATGAAATAATTTTGAAACTGCATGCATATGAGCTAATAATTTTGTATTAAAATGTAAACACATGCATTGCACTCTAAGATAAAAAAAAGTAACTATATATGACTTAAAATATAACAAAAAAACTGAACTGATCACCATTATTTAAGAATCAGGCTAAAAATGATGTTTTGCAATTCTCAACATATCTATATAATAAATACAAAGAAAGTTATCAAGTGGCTCTCCTTCATTCCTTCTAAAATTAAAGGTCCAGATCTAACCTCACAAAACAAATTTTCTCCCTAAAAGTTTTTCCTCAAAACTCAAATTCAAATCCCCCCCCCCCCCCCTCCAAACAACTCATTTATTTATTTAATTAATTTTCTCTCTCTCTCTCTCTCTCTCTCTCTCTCTCTCTCTCTCTCTCTCTCTCTCTCTATATATATATATATATATATATATATATATATAGGGAAATGCTCAATTGAAAACGCAAATGTTGTGAAAACACGTGAAAACCACCTAGGCTGTTATTGGAAACAACGGCCTAGGTGGTTTTCCACGTTTTCATCGCTACAGTACGTTTTCAATGAAGCATTATATATATATATATATATATATATATATATATATATATATATATATATATATCCTGTTCAAATCCTCAGTTGTAAATTACTAGTATATATATATATATATATATATATATATATATATATATATATATATATATACTAGTAATTTACAACTGAGGATTTGAACAGGATATATATATATATATATATATATATATATATATATATATATATATATATATATATATATATATATGGAAAAAAATGGGTATGAGCAACTTGCTCATTTAGTAAATTAATAAACAATTGATGTGATGGACTTTTATACCCCAATTTATAATTATTTTTCACCATATACTAATGGAAACATGGACTTTTATTTACAACTAATTATTGTCATACTATTCAAACTTCAGCTACACAATTATTGATTTAATGTTTATAAGACTTTTCATATGCTGTATCGTTCCGAAGACGTGCTGTAGGCACGTGGCTACGAGAAAATCTAGTGTGTATATATATATATATATATATATATATATATATATATATATATATATATACGGGAAAGCTTCGGTTGTGCACTTCTCTAGTGCACACGACGTGTGCACTAGGCCTTCGGGCGTTCATATCGACGATCTGAACCGTTCACATTGATCTACATATCTAAATTAGTCTAAATATGTAAAATCAAATTATTTGAAATTCATTTTCCCATCCATCATGTGACTATAAAAAACAATTATTTTCAGCCATACAATTTTGTAACACTTCAATGGATAGGCGTGGTGATTCTGTTTATTTTTGGGGTGTGGGGGCATTAAGTGCGTGGTGATTCTGTTTGTTTTTGGGGTGTGGGGGCAACAGGTGTGAGTTTTTGTAATTTGTGTAACAAAAGATGTGGTACTAGCGCTGGTCCGATCCTAAGCCGTAGGACCGGCTCGTGAGTAGCAGGAGAGAGGTGGAGTAGCACGGCTCGGATCGAGTAGCTCGGCTCGGATGAAGTGGCTCGGCTTGGCCTTCTGCACCTGCAACTGCCTTGAAACACCGAGAGAAGTCATAGCGACAGGTCATCCGACGATCTAGTCAGTCACTGGAAAAGCAATAATAAATAGGGTTCAGGTGAAAAAAAGTTTATTACCTTTAAAAGTGAGGAGGGGGACTGGTATTTATAGGCAAAGGTAAACGGGTCTGTGATCCTATCGGATCGGGTCGTATCTGTTTGCCCATGGGCCTGAATGGGCTGAAGCCCGTTTAACCCGTTTGACCTGTTTGACCTGATGATCAAAGGGGAGCGAGATTAGAGGAGAACTGAGGGTCCTGGTTGCGCCACTCTTTTACCCCCTATCACAAGCCCCCCACTCCTGCAGGGCGGTGTGAAAAACAGCTGTAGAGGAGTTGTCTGGATCTATGGAGAAGAGCGGCGAATAGAGTTTTCTGGGGTCTTCTTGGGGTCGGCGCCGAGCCGAGGTGAGTTCGGGCGGCCGAGTAGCCGGTGCTTCCGCAAGTGTAAACGACCGAGCCGTAATGATCCCCCAGTCACCAAGGCAAGGGGTCAGCTCGGGGTGCCGAGGTTGGTAGAGATCGTCTAGGTCATTTTTTGGGTCGTCAAGTCCAAGGTGACCTTGGCTTATGAAAGCTACCCCTGTGCTCGAAATCACCATCAAGGGTCGAGGCTTAGGGGGTCATCTCAGATCGTCGAGCCTACATTGACTCGGCTTTGTGGAAGTTAACCATGTGCCCAAAATCTCCGTCAAGGGTCGAGGCATATGGGGTCAGCTCGGAGCGTCGAGCCTACAACGACTTAGCTTTGTGGAAGCTACTCCTGTGATCGAAATCACCGTCAAGCATCGAGGCTTAGAGGGTAGGCACGGAGCGACGAGCCCAAACGATTTAGCTTGTGGAAGCTACCCCTATGCTCGAGATCACAGTCGAGCGTCGAGGGCTTAGGGAGGTCAGCACGGAGCAACGAGCCTAAGCGACTTAGCTTGTGCAAGCTACCCCTATGCTCGAGATCACAGTCGAGCATCAAGGGTTTAGGGGGTGGCACGGAGCGACGAAACCAAGCGACTTATCTTGTGAAAGCTACTCCTGTGCTCGAGATCACAGTCGAGCATTGAGGCTTTAAGGGGGGTCAGCACGGAGCGACGAGCCCAAGAGACAACATGTGGAAGCTACCCTGAGCTCGAGATCACAGACGAGCATCAAGGCTTTAAGGGGGGTCGGCACGAAGCGACGAGCCCAAGAGACAGCATGTGAAAGCTACCCCTGTGCTTGAGATCACAGTCGAGCGTTGGGGCTTAAGGGGTCGGCACGGAGCGATGAGCCCAAGCGACTTAGCTTGTGAAAGCTACCTTTGTGCTCGAGATCACTGTCGAGCGTCGACGGCTTAGGGAGTCAGCACGGAGCGACGAGCCCAAGCGACTTAGCTTGTAGAAGCTACCCCTGTGCTCGAGATCACAGTCGTGCGTCGAGGCTTAAGGGGGTCGGCACGGAGCGACGAGCCCAAGCAACTTAGCTTGTGAAAGCTACCCCTGTACTCGAGATCATAGTCGAGCGTCGAGGGCTTAGGGGGTCGGCACAGAGCGACGAGCCCAATCGACTTATCTTGTGGAAACTATCCCTGTGCTCGAGATCGCATTCGAGCGTCTAGGCTTAAGGGGGTCGGCATGGAGTGACGAGCCCAAGCAAATTAGCTTGTGAATGCTACCCCTGTGCTAGAGATCACAGTCAAGCATCGAGGGCTTAGGGGGTCAGCACGGAGCGACGAGCCCAAGCGACTTAGCATGTGGAAGCTACCCCCATACCCGAGATCACAGTCGAGCATTGGGTCTTAAGGTGGTCGGCACAGAGCGACGAGCCCAAGAGACTTAGCTTGTGAAAGCTACCGCTGTGCTCGAGATCACAGTCGAGCTTCGAGGGCTTAGGAGGTCAACACGGAGTGACGAGCCCAAGAGACTTAGCTTGTGGAAGCTACCCCTGTGCTCGAGATCACAGTCAAGTCTCGAGGCTTAAGGGAGTCGGCACGAAGCGACGATCCCAAGCGACTTTGCTTGTAAAAGCCACCCCTGTGCTCGAGACCACAGTCGAGCGTCGAGGCTTAAATGGTCGGCACTGAGCAACGAGCCCAAGCGACTTAGCTTATGAAAGCTACCCCTGAGCTCGAGATCACATTCAAGCATCAAGGGCTTAGGGGGTCGGCACGGAGCAACGAGCCCAAGTGACTTAGCTTGTGGAAGCTACCCCTGTGCTCGACATCACAGTCAAGCAATGAGGCTTAAGGGGGTCAGCATAGAGCGATGAGCCCAAGCGACTTAGCATGTGAAACCTACCCCTGTGCTCGAGATCACAGTCGAGCATAGGGGCATAAAGAGGTCAGCACGGAGCGACGAGCCCAAGCGACTTAGCTTGTGAAAGCTACCTCTGTGCTCGAGATCACAGTCGAGCGTCGAGGGCTTAGGGGGTCGGCATGGAGTGACGAGCCCAAGTGACTTAGCTTGTGGAAGCTAACCCAGTGCTAGAGATCACAGTCGAGCGTCGAGACTTAAGGGGGTTGGCACTGAGCGACGAGCCCAAGCGACTTAGCTTGTGAAACCTACCCCTGTGCTCGAGATCGCAGTCGAACTTCGAGGGCTTAGGAGGTCGGCACGGAGCGACGAGCCCAAGCGACTTATCATGTGGAAGCTACCCCTGTGTTCGAGATCATAGTCGAGTTTCAAGGCTTAAGGGGGTCGGCATGGAGCGACGAGCCCAAGAGACTTAGATTATGAATGCTACCCCTGTGCTCGAGATCACATTCGAGCGTCGAGGGCTTAGGGGGTCGGCATGGAGCGACGAGCCCAAGCGACTTAGCTTGTGAAAGCTACCCCCGTACTCGAGATCACAGTTGAGCATTAGGGCTTAAGGGGGCCGGCACGGAGCGAAGAGCTCAAGAGACTTAGCTTGTGAAAGCTACCCTGTGCTCGAGATCACAGTCGAGCTTTGAGGGCTTAGGGGGTCAGCACGGAGCGACAAGACCAAGCAATTTAGCTTGTGGAAGCTACCCCTGTGCTCGAGATCACAGTCGAGCATCGAGGCTTAAGGGGGTCAGCACAAAGCGACGAGCCCAAGCGACTTAGCTTGTGAAAGCTATCCCTGTGCTCGAGATCACAGTCGAGTGTCGAGGGCGTAGGGGTTCAGCACGGAGCGACGAGCCCAAGCGACTTAGCCTGTGGAAGCTACCCCTGTGCTTGAGATCACAGTTGAGGTCGAGGCTTAAAGGGGTCGGCACTAAGCGACGAGCCCAAGCGACTTAGCTTGTGAAAGCTACCCCTGTGCTCGAGATCACAGTCGAGCGTTGAGGGCTTAAGGGGTCGGCACGGAGCGACGAGCCCAAGCTACTTAGCTTATGGAAGCTACCCACATCCTCGAGATCACAGTCGAGCGTTGGGGCTTAAGGGGATTGGCATGGAGCGACGAGCCCAAGCGACTTGAGCAATGAGGAAGTCGAAGTAGACGAAGCGAATAAATTGAGCAAGCAAGTAGATCCATTAAACTAACACTAACACAACAACGATGACTTATTCCGGTTAGCTTTTGCTTAATCCGGGAGAAAATATAGGGAGATCTGATATTCAACTAGAAGAGATTACAAGGAATTACTGATTCACTTGATACAAGGAATTAAACTTACCCACCAAGAACTATATCTCTCTGGAGCCTTTCTTTGCAATGGAGAAAAGAATCTATGAAGTACTACCTCTCATATTGGAGGAGTTTACAATATATATACAAGAATAGAGAGAAAACCTAGGTCTAATCTTGATCCTCAGTCGTCCGATAAAACCTGGAAAAGAAGTAACTGAATAGGAGCCGTACGATCTAATTTGGAGTTGAAGATTGGGCTAAAGCGACCTGACAAATCGGAGCCCAAAACAGATTCAGCGCCACGGTCGGTCGACCGTCCAACAAGACCAGTCGACCGTACCTCTCTCGGACAATCCATGTACAACAAGCGGTCGAGGGGCATGGTCGGGGGGTGCGGTCGACTGTCAACAAGACCGGTCGACTGCAACTAGCCTGCACCCTACTGTTGTTGTTTCTCCTGCTACTCACTTCGATGCTTCGACCTCCATACTTCATATTACCTTCTTTTAATCTAAACAACGAGTATTCAAGACACAATCCTAACAACACCACTGTCAACAACCTCCTCTCCGTTGTTACACGTACTTCGTACCCCGATAACTTTTTTCCACTTCTCTAGTATTTGTATTACCACATATCGTCTCTATAATATTATTTGAATTATCTGTCCAGTGTATGCTTTTACTTGTCGATTAGCGTACAAATCATTATTAAATATCTTACTTGCTAATAACACTTAAGTATATTTGTTGATTGTTAGACGTGAATTTTTAATTGGGCTTGTTAAATTTATGTCAATTCTTGAAAATCTATCAAATTAACTCATTAGTAGTTTTAATTTCTAACTTAATCGGTATTACATGTTGGTAAACTTAATCTTTTAATATTCTTAAAAATTTTCCACTTGTAATTAAGTTTACATCAGAAAGAGACTGATTAAAAAATGAGAACAAGTGATGAAATGAAAATGATATGATATTTCCAAACACTTGAGAAATCTCTAGGAAAGCAGCACTAGGCCAGGTTTCTAATAATAAACATCAATTTAAGAATTCCCAAGGAGAATATGTCGGTAAATTAAAAACTGAACGTGACATTGATGCAGGAAAATAACAAAAAATATGACAAAATATCAACAGCAAAGAGTACAGAAATAAAGGAACCACACATAATAAGGAACTTGCAATATTTTTTCATAACGATTTGCAGCAAATTGAACATAAGAAGGAACATGAAATCATCAGTTTTCTTACTGATGGTGTAAAGATCTCACAAAAAAAACTAATACCCAAGGTCTACACTTTTAAGAAAAACCATGATGACAAGATATGGCATAAAAATGCTAGTTTTGTCCAAAAGAAAGAACACTAACAGCTTATAACTTATCCTCAAGCTAATTGTACGATAAAATTACAATCACACGCACACCCACGGTACTGCAAAACAAAAGGTCCATCCTGCATTAATTCGAATATCACATAACTGAAGAAATATTCACAGACATTTTCAAAGGAATCATGCAGAGCATTGAGCACACATCTTAAAGTATGATACGACGGCGCGTAATTAGGCACTTCATCCACATCATTGCATGCTTCAACATCAACTCAGTTAATTTTGAGGGAAAAACAACAGCTCATTTATAAACTTGCAATAGAAACTATGATAATGACTTGGTATGTAAAATTTTAAAGAAATTTAATAATCGATTAAATGATTGAGAAAGAGTAATATTCTCCTTGCAGTTCTCAATTGAATGATTGAGAATATGTAGCTTGCATAAAAGAATCTTGATTTCTTAAAACTGTTGCAATTGACGGCCTCTGACTTAAGAAAGATGTGATCGGGCATTCTCTCTCTATATATAGGACTGGTCACACTTTGGTTAAAACCTATTACCGAACCGAACCGAACCGAACCGAAATTTGTCAATTTGGTTCGGTTTTTCGGTTCGGTTTTGACCCGAACCGGAGTTTTTATAGAGAGTTCGGTTCGGTTTTTGGTTGACTTTTGAATAAACCGAACCGAAACAAAAACCGAATTTTTTTTGGACCCATGATTTGTTTGAACCGAAACTTATAAGATCAGTCCTAATAAGTTCCTTCCTTGTTTTGACTAAGGATGATGCTAGTAGAGGTGTCTCATGGTTGTTTTTTTTAATAATGGGACTTGTTTTGACTAAGGATGATGCTAGTAGAGGTGTCTCATGGTTGTTTTTTTTAATAATGGGACTGGCTGACTGTTGATTATTTGTTAGAATTATGAATTGGGTTGAATTGGAGTGTAAAATGTGGTGGTTTAAATTTTTGATGCTATATATATATATATATATATATATATATATATATATAATATTATAATGGGAGAAGGGCTTAGTGTCATTTATAAATATTTGTTATTTTGTCAACACGTGCAGCGCACGTGTTGGTAGATTTTTTTTTAATCCTTTTTATTCCCCCTCTCCATTTTTTCCATGTGCAACGCACGTGTATAATACTAGATTTTTTTTTATTATTGTCCTTTTCATTCCCTCCTCCCCATTTTCTCCACGTGCAACGCACGTGTATAATACTAGTATATGTAATGTGAATGAATTTGATGTTGAACTACGCATTTATATGGGTAGGTTCTCCTACTAGTAGAAATCACGCTGATGTTGCTTCGAGAACTACTGCTCCTCGAGGAGTTTATGGAAAGGGCAAATAGGTAAACGAGCACTGGTTGTAGTTCTTGCGATTAAGGGGAAAATTAAGTTTGACAATTAAGGACCCACCCTGATTGTAGTTCTTGCATTTTCAAATGAGTAATGATCAAGTGAATTATTTTTCAATCAAAAGTCACTACAAGGAACTTGACATATAGTGATAGCAAAAATCCATGGGTAAAAGGCGAAAAACCGTTGGTATAGCCCGTAAAACCTATACCAACGGACATATTTTTCCGTCATTTTTAATTAGCTATACCCAAGGCAAAATACCGTCACTATAGCCTATAGCGACGGTTTTTTTATCCGTTGGACAAAATCTCACTGTTATACCCACGGTTTCATATCCGTTGGTATAGGTTTTAAGGACACCACTTGCTTTCCTATACCCACGGTTGAAACTCCATTGCTATAGGTTTTAGTAATGGTTTTCGCATCTAAATATTTAAATATATACCCATCGCTTTATACAAAAAAATTTCTTATTAATTACGCTTATGATAATTTAAGCTCGAACTTGGCTCGAAAAAATGTGAACCTGCACTAACACAATTAGTCCAAACATACATAACTCAAAAACATAAAACAAATGGACATGAATCAAGTTTTTAGACATAAATAGATCTCTATTCAGTTTTTTGATTTATCTGATAGTAACACAAACACAACACAAGAAATCTCCTCTCCTTGAGCTTAAATGCACTTCTACTAATCAATAGAATTTGGTCAATACTATATTTAAGGTACAGCTTCATGTTACGCACTCAAAAAACACGTTTCTGGTCCTATTTGAATCAACACTGACCGATCTCACAACTAAACATAAACACCAGTTGGTAGTAGCAAAAAGAGAGATCCAAAGGAGACACCAATCAAGATGCTCATTGCACAAGATATGTCTAAAGAAACTGAGTGTAAAAGGAAGCAAACCAATATCGTGGCCAGGCTAATGGGCCTCGACGAGGCAGTTCCTACTCATCGTCGGTCAGTTTTAGATAATACGAAAGGAAGCTTTAGAGATGGTGATCATTCTTCGGGTGAGAGATATTATAAGGATGTCTATGGAGCTTGGGGGAAGGAACAATGTGATGAAAACCAAGGTGAGAAAAGAAGAATGGCTCTCGTTCACAAAAAGTTCATCGAAGTAAAGTCACTGCTTGCTTTGGATGATAAGCTACTGCAGTCGAAGGAATTCCAAGTTTGGTTAGTTCGGTTATTAACCGAACCGAACCGATAAAAATCGGTTCGGTTTAAACCGAACTTGTAGAGTTTTGGTTCGGATTTCCGTTCCAGTTTTACCAAACCAAAAAGTTTTTTTCGGTTCGGTTCGGTTTTAAACCGATGAACACCCCTATATATATATATATATATATATATATATATATATATATATATATATATCTTACTGAAGGGCATCACAAATAGGGATCTCTTCTGGTATAAATACTATATGGCAGCTTGACAGCAACTTCTGAGCTATCTTCACCAGAGATAATACATGATTCATCCAGATTCTCCGAGAAATCATTGCCACTCCCAATTCTCTTCAGAGAAGGATAAACTTCAATCCAAGGCAGGCCCTGAGTTCCCGGGGACCCTAGGTGAACTTCCGAAATGGGGGCCCTAATAGCATATATATATTTTTTATGCGCAAAATACATGCCTATATTTACAAGGGAAGTTCAAATTCTGGGCCCCTAAAATCGCGAAATCTCTGGGGGCCTAAGGCAGCCGCCTTACCTGCCTCTAGGGTAGGGCCGGCCCTGCTTCAATCATAGGAGGTCTTTCATGAGGATAATCAACCACGCATTGACAAGCAATCTTCAAAAACTTGACTATCTCCTCCTCATTCCCTTTACCTTTCAGAGAATTATATATAGCCTCACAAATTCGACCAGTGAAGAGCTTGTGAAGCACCAAACGAACTAAATTGTTGCCATTAGCATTGACAACACACTGACCAGTTGCTAGCTCAATCAAAATCACTCCAAAATCATACACATCATCTTTGGTGGTGTTAGGTTTTGTGAGAAATTAACAATTGGGAATTAGGGTTAATATCTAGATCTAAATTGCTTGAGATATTCACCCTAGGTATCTAGATTGGAATACCTAGACAGCTATCACAAGCCAGTATTTATCTCTAAATAGTGATTTGGGTACTGGATTCTCAACCCACTCAACCCGCGTTCCGATATCCATACAATTAGTACGTGTAACACACGTGTTACCCATAGAATAATATTACACATAATATTATTCATATAGTGAGAATATACCTATATATCCAACAATCTCCTCCTATATTCTCAATATATAAACGTACTGGATTATCTCATCAGCTGACTGGCTGATAACAGTCTTTAAATAGAAGAAATGCCTCACTCAATGTATAGTTCATAAGAAATAAATCAATTATAAATCTGAATAGTTCAAAAAGACAACCAAAACAATTAAATAGTTCCCAAACCATATCACAACATAATAGTTCACAATGACTAAATCAACTGGAGTAATATGTCATAGTTTCAAAATCAAACAGAGCAAATAAACTTCAAGATCAAAATAAGAGTTTTAAGCTCAATGAATACAAGAGTCTTAAACTCAACAGAAGTTTTACCAAGCAAGTGACTAATTTATTCTCAAAAGAAATAAACTGAAACTCTATTCTTGCACACTGCTTTATGTTTACTCCTCCATTTTGAGCAAATCATTATTTTTGAAATCTATGTTGATAGATTCAACTCCTCCATCTTTACTAGCTTATTGAAAACAAGAATATCAAGAGACATATCTCTAAAAATTCTAACAAATTTTACAAAGTATCTAGTTCCACAAAGAACTTAGTACAATTTATAATTAGCTTAGCCAAAATGTAACGCAAGCATCACAATCAAGTTTCTTTAACTAAATAAAGAACATGAACTATTATAGTTTCTACACAAGAACTATACTATGTTTCATATTAGAATGATAGAAAAGTCAAATCAATTATGGTTAACTCTGAATCATCAAAATTGGAATGAAACAAGAATCCATAAAAGAGATATATCATCAAAATTGGAATGATATAACGACATTCTAAACATCGGAAACACATCGATAAGTTTTCATATTTCGTATTTGAATAATATGATTATTGTAAGTAAATTCCCTAGATATATAATACCATCAAAATTGGAAGAAATTATATATTTGTAGAATTTATGTGGAATCATCAAAATTATCTAAAACATGTCCACTGTCTAAAATTGATGCTTAAGTTTAAACTTCTCTATGGCTCCAGTTGGATTCTAAATTTCAAAAATAATTAGGATGTTAAATCTTTGACTCAATAGCTTTCAACTCCATTTCTCCCACAGTTTTGATAATTAGATCACTTTCAAGTCTCTTAGCAAAAGTATTAGCCATACTTGTCATAATTGCACTTTATCTATGAGAAAGTTCAACTAGGCTTCTTTCAGCCTCAATATACTCATCTTACTATTATAGAGTGAGTTATAAGCTACAGTGCATTGTAGCTTAATAGTCGCATAACAGAATTAGAGAGTTTCTTAAACTTCTTAATGGACAACTAGCAATAATTTCTTCAATCCACTCAGTCTTTTTCCCTGCAGAGGATAACACATAGAGGTCTGATTTCATGGATGATAGCACAGTGCCTGTTTGCCTTTTATTTCCAAAACATTTCTGTTCCTCCTAGTGTAAACACATATCTACTAGTTATCGACTTTCACTAAATTCTGAGCATCATAATGCATTAGATCAGTCATTCATTTGAAGAATGACTAGAGTAGCACAAAGCAAACTCTTGAATACCACTCAGGTATCTCATTAGCCTTTTAAGGACACTCAAATGTGTATGGAATTATTAGTGAATCTGCATATCATACCTTCCTCAAAGGCTATGTCTATTCTAGTGCAGATCTTTGTATATATGAGACTGTCAATTTCTTTAGAATAATCTACCTGTCTCATAGTTGCACCATCATTAGGTGTCAACCTTTCATCATAATCATAAAGCGTTTCAAAACACACTTTCAATCACTATATCCCCATTTTTGAAATACATTTTGATTTGATGAGTTTGACAAAGAGTTATCCCTTGCCAACTGAAACTCACCCTTATACCTATGGTGTCCACAGTACCTAGATTTCCATATTAAATTCTTTGGATAGCACAATTTTAACTTCATTTGTAATAGAGAGGTCAATTCTAAGAACATGCATGTCAACAGAACAAGTAAATAATAACCACTATATTTGATACACCACAAAGTTGAAGGCACTGATATGAATTACTTGATTCATATACTAGGCTCTTTCAAAAATTTGTCAAATTATTTATTCGTCGGCTATACATGTTTTGAGAACATACAATGAATTTACTAAATTGTAAATCTTGTTCACTAAATATATTAGTTCAAAACTTTCCAGTACAAAACTGTTCAGTACAAAACATCAAGTACAAAACTTTTTAAATATCGTTTATGAATGACAAAATTTTCAATAGATGTAAGGGTAAGAAGAATACTTATTGTACAAATATGACAAACATGTGAGTAGACATCAAATAAATCTACCCCATTTTTCTCAGTCAATCTGTTAGCTACTAAAAAGTATTAAAATTGCTGCTGAACAATCAAAATTAAGTTTCTTCTACAAAACCCTACTTACTTACTATAGTTTTAGCCCCTTTCGGCAGATCAACTAAATTAAAGTATTATTGTATGACACAAAATCATCTCATTGTCTACTGAAGACTCTTCTTAGCTCATTTATCATTCAAGTTTATGTGTCATTATGACTTATTCTTGATTCCAACAATGAATCATTGACTAATCAGTAGGACTAGATAATTTCATGTACTTATCTTTGATGAACACATTCTCAAAGAACTTTGTTTGTCTAGATTCTACTAAGGGTCTGTTTGGTTGGAGGGGAATGGAGGGGAGGGGAGGGGAGGGAAGGGGTTTTTAAATAGTTTTCTTGTTTGGTTCAATTTTTAGGAGGGGAGGGGAGGAAAATTGGGGGGTGCAACACCCCTCCTGAGCCAATTTTGGCTCTCCTCCAAAAGTGGGGGGATTTGGAGGGGAGAGAAAATAGGGCTAATTTTTTAAAGTGTTTAGACTAAAATGCCCTTTAAAAATTCTAAATCCAAAAACCTTTCTCCCTACTAGCAACAAACGACTGTTTCTCTCCCAATCTCCCGCTCTCTCTTTCTCCCTATCCCGTCCGCCGTTCGCACGCAACCGTCCGCCGTTCGCACGCCGCCGTTCGCACGCCGCCGTCCTCCGTCTGCCGTCCGCCGCTGCATTCATCAAGGTATGTTGTTAACGATGTATTCTTAGTGGGTTTGGTGTTGGGTTTAGTTTGGTTTGGATGGTATTTTCTTCATGATCTATTCTTGCCGACGATGTATTCTTGCTGAAAATATTACCAACCAGCATCATGAAGATCTGATTCACTTGAAGATCTGATTTCCATCATAGATCATTATTTAATTGCTGAAGAAAATTTTCTTTTCAGTTTGAAGATCTGATTTCAATCATAGATCATTATTTAATTGCTGAAGATCATTTTTCAATCATAGATCATTCATTTAATTTTCCAATATTAAATGAATGTGATATTTTCTTCATGATCTTGCTGACGATGTATTCTTGCTGACGATGTACTCTTCATCATAGCGACCAATGTATTCTTGCTGAATATTCTCTCAGATTGTAACTAGTTGTGTACAATGTTTCATTCTAATTTAATTTTATGAATGTTTCATTGTGTCAGATGGATAATCAAGTTTGGAAAATATTACGCAATAGATGGTTTGATTTGCGCCGAAGAGCTGTAGCAACATTCATATGTTTTGTTGCTTATTACTATGTTAGGATGTCTCGGAAGAGAAAAATTAGTTATAGTATGAGTTCCGAGAGAGAAAGGGTACGTGAAGAAATAATGGGTCGAATTTGTAGCAGTGAAACTAGTAGAAATATATTAAGAATGGGTCCTCAAGCTTTCTTAACCTTGTGTGGTATGTTGGAAAATGAGGGTGGGTTACGACCCACACGATGGTCAAGTGTGGAAGAACAAGTTGCAAAAACAATTTACATATTAACATAATGCTAAAAATCGTGAAGTAAACTTTTGGTTCCGTCATTCTGGCGAGACGATTAGTCGTCATCTTCATCAAGTGTTGAGTGCTATCCTCCAATTGGAAGAAAAGTTCCTTGTACAACCCGATGGCTCAACAGTTCCTCCTGAAATAGATGGTAGCAGTAGATTTTACCCATATTTCAAGGTAAACAGTTATCATTAAATTACTATACACTCAACCATTGTCATGATACATTAATATTTTATTAATCTAAAAATGTTGTCTCAGGATTGTGTTGGTGCCATAGACGGGACACATATACGTGTCAAAGTATCTTCTAAAGATGCTCCCCGATATCGTGGTAGGAAAGACTACCCAACACAAAATGTGTTAGCAGCATGCACATTTGATTTAAGGTTCACTTATGTGCTCCCTGGATGGGAAGGCACTGCATCTGACTCAAGAATTATAAAGAATGCATTAAGATGAGAAGATAGGCTTAAAATTCCTCAAGGTAATTAAGACCTCATAATACATTGAAATTATTTATTTGTTTATTTTCAAACTATCACATTCATTATTTACTTTGATTATAGGAAAATATTACCTTGTGGATGCTGGCTTCATGTTGACAAGTGGACTGATTACACCTTATAGAGGAGTTCGCTATCATTTGAAAGAATGTTCAGCAAGAAATCCACCTCAAAATCATAGAGAATTATTTAATCTTCGTCATGCATCATTACGCAATGCAATTGAAAGAGCCTTTGGTGTATTAAAAAAAAGATTTGAAATTTTATCAAATTCAACAGAGCCTACTTATGGAGTCAAAGCTCAAAAACTAATCATTATTGCATGTTGCATTCTCCATAATTATCTAATGAGCATAGACCCAGATGAAGACCTCATAGCTGAAGTAGATGCAGAACTTGCAAATGAAAATGTATCTCACGACAATTATCAAGCTCCAAGAGGCGATAATGAGGAGGTTGCTCAGGGTGAACTTATAAGAGATAGTTTAGCAAATCAAATGTGGACAGATTATCAAAATGATTGTTTAGACTAAATTATGATGAAAATGAATGTTGTTGTTGTGGATTTTTTCACATTACTGTATGTTGTAATGCTGATTTTGTTTAAATGAGACATGAAGTCTTTATTATTACATTGTTAATTTTTTCTTTCTCTAATTTTATTAATTTTGTTTATGCTATATTTAATAAATATCACAGTATGACACCAAGAAAACAATTATCGACAAACAATGGTAGGGAAAGCTTGACCTGGACAAGAGATATGGATGATGCTCTTATCGATGCTTTCATGCACGAGTGTGAAAAAGGTAACAAAGTTGGTGGTACCTTTACCACCACTGCGTACGATAACATTGTGAATGAGCTTAGTGTATTGTTTGGGAGGAAAATTGACAAAGATAAGGTGAAAAATCGTTGGAAAACATTGAAAAAGAACTTTTCAGATGTTTACGATATTTTTAAAAATGGTATGAGTGGTTTTGCTTGGAATCCAACTACTCATCTATGGGATGCTGAGCCTGAAGTTTGGGATGCTCTGATACAGGTAAAGTTCCTTAAATCTTGTTTCTCACATTTATATATCATTATTAAGTTAGTGGCTAACAAGCAGTAAAATTTTCCTTTTTTGCAGTCAAAACCTAAAGCAGCATACTGGAAAAATACTCCAATTCCGAATTATGAGAAGATGGTGAAACTTTATGGGATTAATCGAGCTACTGGAGAAGAAGCTGAGACTGCATCTGAGATGAGAAAACGAGGATATTCAGCCACTGAACAAGACTTGTTTGAATCCATTGATGATCTTGATAATCGCATCACTCGGAATGAGGTTTTTTTGGAGAATATTGATGCTTTTGTTGATGATGGTAATGGTAACAGTTTCAATTTCTCAGCTCCTGAAATGCAATCACAAGAACCCTCACCTACAGCAAGTATTGGCAGCAAAAGGAAGAAATCCAAAATGGCTACCAACAAAGAGAAAGATAGTGAAGCAAGTGAAATTACAGGGGCAATGTATGCTGTTTCAGAGGCACTAAGAGAAGGCAATAACATAATGAAAGAAGGCAATGGCATAATGAGAGAACAACAAAACTACAAGCTGCCTCCAATTTCAGGGGAAGAAACTTGGAATTTAATCAAAGATTGTGGATTTGATGGAAACTCATTAGCTTAGATTTTTTGCTCTCTAATGAAAGATGCTGACAAACTCAGGCCAATTCTTCAATTGCCATCTGAAGCACGCAAGGCAGTGATCATGCAAATGGTCTTTGGCTCATTGGATCCCCCATCATGTTAGGATGGGATGGAAGGAACTATTATTGTCTTATATACTTTTTTATTGTCTATGTTTTGGGAGGATGTTTTTTTTCTCTCTTATCTACTCTTATTGTCTATGTTATGGAACTTAATCAAAGTTCATGAATTTAATCTACTTTTTGTGTTTATTTTGTGTGTACATGTACATTACTTGCTTTGTGCACTTTTTCATTTGATTGATGTTTGCTATTTCACACAAAATTGATTGATGTTTGCTACTTGATGGCAGTTCACACAAAATTTGTAGAAGTGTTGTGGTATGAATAATAAACTGATTGATCATTATCGTACATTTTATCTGTGATGTATGAAAGGGAGTGATGGACGGAGTTCGGAGATTCAAGCATCAATTGATCAGGTTTCAGGAATCAGAAGCAGTTACCAATGTCTGACTTGTGCGAGAGTGATTCTGTTGTTACTGATACTGAGTTCCATTCAGAAGCAGTTACCAAGTTTCAGGAATCAGAATCAGAAGCAGTGTGAGATAACTCCAGTTACCCTAATCACAAATTCATCCTCTTGGGGATGATGGTTGCTGGCAAAATTTGGGACCAAAGATGCATTTCTGTACCCTTTATGCAGGTTATGTGAATAAATTGACAAAGTTTATTTAAAACAAACTGGAAGTGGTTTTTATTTACTTTTTCCATTTCATATTAGGATGAATGCTGGCAACTCATTCAGTAACACTTCTTCCTATTGTTCAGGTATACTCATTCAGTAACTCATTCAGTAACACTTCTTCATAAAAATAAATTGTTATTATTGCATTAAGAAGCAAATGACATTTCCTATTGATTTGTCATGATGATGCTCGCATGTCTCTAGTTTCATGTACACCACATCTAAAGTATAATTATCTAATAAGCATCATAGAAGTGAGTTTTGCGCCATCTTAAATAGTATATTCTAGTTATCTACTAAATTCATATCAGATAATACACTAAACAATGACAGGGTATATATACAAATGGGAGTGACAAGTATTGTCATTGCAGTACAAGTGCTTATCGAGTTTATCAAAATTTGAGAAAATCATTCCTGCATCAGACTTTGCCTGAGAACTTTGCCTGTACCGGCATCTAAGAACAGAAGAAATCTGATGTCTAGCATATGTCGTCTAACACAGTTGAAGCTTTTAGAAGTGTCTATATGTACATGGGCAGTAGGAAACTAAGCTGAATTGATACATGCATGAACTACATACAATTATTTTCATTGAGGTTGCAATCGAAGAGTCCAGTAGACCAAGGATCTCCTATCGGCTGCTGCAGGTAGGGCGAAGCCCCACCTGCCATGACATTATTGTAGTGATACTGATGTGGCGGTGTGACTGGGTAGTGATTGTTTGTCGAGGGGAAGGATACAGGCGTTCCAGTGCTAACTGGGGGAGGAGGTGGAGGATATGCCACTGCTTCTGCTTGTACCGGTGCTGGTGTTGGCAACGGAGGAGGGGGGTACACTGGTGGTTGTGGTGGTCCTTCTGAAGCTGCCACTTCTGCAGTATAATAAATTTGATCCATTGGGCTATCGCCACTGCCACTGGAGTCAGCTACCGGATCCATTGCAATTGCACTAAAACAATGCAATGTGGAATAATATTAGGGAATTCAGCTTGTATTTTCTATGTATATACTTGTATATATAGTAATAGTGTACACTAAGAAAATAATTGCAGTCAAACAATATTCTGGTAAGGTATATATGTTGATCATATAGGTTCAATTATTATTTTATTTATTCGAAGTCAGAAGCTAGCTAGGCTTGTTTGATAACAGTAAAACTGGTTTATTCCTGTACTGATCTTGCATGTTAGGTTGGTGGTTCTATGCATTGACTTGGGTGTATAATGCACTGGAAGCAAAACAAAACAAATGAAACAAGTTGGCAACTTGGGATTTCAAGCAATATAGATTGGAACAAGATTGAGTTCCAGGTTGGATGCTTGATATTACGTACTTTAGGGAAGACTTTGAATGCTGACTTTGATATCTTTGGGAATTAAGTTTTCGGCTAACTACCCATAGCAATTAGCAAGATGGGATGTTATAGGAGACCTTCTTATCTAATGAATGTGATAAGAAGGTGGAGTTGTGAAGCCTGATAAGTTAAAGAATGAAGACCTTGTGAAGGTCAACTGGGATTGTAGGCAAGTGTGATCGCTGATTCAATGTAATCAGTAGGTGATCATCTAACTCTTATATGCAAAAGGGTATAAAAGTAATTTTATTATAAAATCCATTCCCTCCCCTTGTGAACCAAACAAGAAAATTATTATTTTCCCTCCCCTCCCCTCCTTTGAACCAAACAGAGTTTTTATTAAATCCCTCCCCTCCCATTCCCTCCCCTCCCCTCCATTAAAATCCCTCCCCTCCCCTCCCCTCCTTTGAACCAAACAGACCCTAATACAAATTAAATAGATCTAAAATCTGTCTATAGAACCATATTCTGTACTTTCTAAGCACACACAAATATTTGTTGTAGGTCATACTTTAGGCCTTCTAGGGTCATATACTCTAACAGATGTATCACAATACAAATTTTCACTTTAACAAAATTATTTGTGTTTTCATGCCAACTACAAGGTGTATTCAATTTAGAGTGTAGTAGCACATTAAAGATATGATTAACAATACAACATCACTCATAGTTACACAAATCAATAATATAGAATTCAACATTTCACTAAGTGTTTGATTCTAACTTTTATCAATACCGTTTGACTGTTGTAAGTAGAGTGCAGTAGAAATTATGCCAAATGCAAATTTCTCTTAAAATTGTTAAAACATATTCACCACCTCTATCAAATCTGAAATATTTTGATCTTAGAATTTAAGTAGATTTTAATTTATCAAAATAGAGAGTGCTACATCCTCCATATATGTATGACAAACATTCAATAATCATCTACATAGGTGATTAAATACTTCTGACCAATTATCGTCTCATCTAGTCACAAAGCTACTGAGAATACAAATATCAGAATGTATTGACCCAAGAAGTTGTGTGCTCCGAGAGACCATACTAAATGACTTTCTAGTGATCATAATCTGAGCACAACTTTCATATTTGTCATATTTAATGGAGTATTATTTAGCAGAGCAGAGTTATGAGTTTTAACAAGAATAAACAATTTAATATATAGTTCATAGTGATTCTAAATTTCAAAACAACTTGGATGTTAAAGCTTTTTACTCAATAGTTTTTAACTCCATTTTTCCCACAGTTTTGATAATTAGATCACATTTTCTTACAAACAATTGAATATATAGTTCTCAAATCCTAACCAATTATACTATGTTCAAGAACACAATTAGAACTATTATTATTAATTGTCTCATTTGTTAAACTCAACTTATACATGCGATTGACAATATATGCACTTTATAAGAGTTAATATAAAATTACTCTATCACATTTTACAAAATTATTTGCTTTCTCTAATGGTTCTAACAATGTCCACTTGCTCAAACACATTTAGGAAAGAGTTCTTTCCTTTATTCGTTCTTCATCATCTTCATAACGCTAAATGAGATAATGACTAATATATTATAATTCAACTTTGCACACACAGTACAATGAACAAGAAAGAACAAAACGTATCTAATAAAGTCATATCCTACATTAAGAGATGCTCTCTCCTAAGTTACAGACATTTGTTATACATTTTATACATCAAAAAATTTTATTTTATTTTATTAGAGAAGCAAATATATGATCTCATACAAACTGCAAACAATGGATTTGTCAAAATATCTATACACATAGTATGATAAAATACTTAACAACCCTAAACATGCTAGTTTTCAAAGCGAGAATAACTATGATCTAAAACTCTCAATCATATGATCAAACGCACAAAACGTTAACACATTTATCACATGAAAAATACTAAGAAAGATTAGAATAGATCATACCGACACTTCAAGTTAGAAGTATTTTCCAAATTTGATGGAGAAGCTTGCGTAGTGCAGACTTATTTATCCGTGATGCATATCCATCGTCTCCAATACACAATTTGTAAGTAATTTTGAAGATCCTACATTCATCAAATTGTTAAAGATTAGTCAATTAAACAAATTATTGACACTGTTTAATTCTCGTAACAATTTAATTTGGAGATCCAAACTTTATAGTCAAAACATATAGTTTAACTTATCAAAAATAGATATTTGGTTTTAGCACATAGCCAAAACAACTGTTTAACTTGTATTTAATTAAACACATGATTAATACAGTCTTGAACTTAACCACTTAGCATCATAGTAATTCTATAATTCAAAATATAAACTTAAAACGAATGTTTTGAACTTCCAACACATAGCAAAATATTTAACAAAAATTTAATACGAGGAAAGTAAAGAACTTATCTTTCACCATCTCTTCCCCTTCAATTGATTAGACTCATGTTTGTTTGGGAACAAATCCAAACAACAAACCATTCTGCACCAAAGAGACCCAGCATCGAACACCTTGCATGCGTCTAAACTGCAAGCTCCTCAACTGCAGTAGAAGGCGTAGTCGCAAACAAATCCCTCAATAAATTCAACCAATTCGGTGACCTCTCCATAACAAACCATGGATGAAGCTCGAAGTTGGGGACCACACAAGAGTATTCCTCTCCCATCTCCTTCACCAGAATTCTTAATGCATCGGTTTCGGATCCGATAATACAAAAGAACAAATCTTTCAAGATCAAAACCAAAATGGATTTGGATTTCAAGAGCAAAGAACAAATCTTTGCTGTGTAGATCCGAGCCCAAGAATAGTGATGGGATCTGCAGCACTGTAGTGGATCTGCTCCCTGTCCCAAACTCGAAACAGCAACTCTGGCCTATAGGAAGGACTAGATCTTCGATCAGATTTGATCGATCTGAGATGGGTTCGCTCGCGGTGTTTGGGAAAGAGGCGAGAGAGAATGATGGACCTCGCTCGCGACGGGGAGCACTTCGGCTCGCTCACGAGGGGTTCGCTGCGGCGTGCGACGACACCGACCCCAGAAGCGGCGACAACGATGGTCGATGACGGCGGCTTCGATGGCTCCGACTAGATCCAGCGAGCCTCTTTTCCCTCTTAATTAATCTTAAAAATTGATTAATGATATCTCAAGATTGTTAGGTTTTGTGAGAAATTAACAATTGAAAATTAGGGTTAATATCTAGATCCAAGTTGCATGAGATATTCACCCCTAGGTATCAAAATTGAAATACCTAGACTGCTATCACAAGCCAGTATTTATCTCTAAATACTGGTTTGGGTACTGGGTTCTCAACCCACTCAACCCGCGTTCCAATATCCATATAATTAGTACGTGTAACACACGTGTTACCAATAGAATAATATTACATATAATATTATTCATATAGTGAGAATATACCTATATATCCAACAGGTGGATGGCAAAGGGCAATGTGCATTGTTAGGAGCTGCACACATTGACGATGAACATGATGAATCTATATCATCATCATCATCTACTAACGAACGGCCTAAAACGCCGAGCAAGTCCAAAATCAGCAATCCTTGGCTCGTAGTACTCATCAAGGAGCACTGCACTGGAGCACAGACTACAATGCAAAAGCGGAACTTGATAACCGTGGTGAAGCCATGCGAGTCCTCTTGCCACTCCGATCCCAATCTTTAGCCTCCTCTCCCAGTCAAGAATCTCATCTCGGGACTGAAGCAACACAGACAAAGCACCATTAAACATTGTCTGGTACATTACAAACCTCTCCTCCATCGAAGTGCAGACACCGAGGAGGGAAACCAGATTTGGGTGGCAAATCTCTTTGATCCAACTCATCTCTGTTCTGAACTGCCTCCCGCTGAGTTGACGAGGACACTTTAAGAGCCTCTTCACAATCAAACATGATCCATCTGGTAGTACTCCTTCATATGAAGTCCCAGTAGTAGGATCCCCGACAACTATTATATTGTCGGGATGAAAATCTCGAAATGCCGTACTACCCCACTTTTTGAAAATATTTGGCGCTCTGCCCCACTTCCGAAAATAATTAGCGATATGCCCTTGTTTAGAATATGTCAGTAAGAAACGTTATTGGGAAAAATGGCATAGGTTATTTCGATGTCGTTCTTCCCAATAACAGCATCTGTTTGAAAAAAAAGTGTCATGTCATTATTTGGAATAACGGCATAGGTCGTTTCGTTTTTCGACAGCTTGTAGTCTCCACTTAGAAAAAAAATTGCAAGTGTAAAAACCTTATAACAGATGTCGTTATTTCAAATAACGGCATTCTCAATACTGATGCTGTTATTTGGAATAACGGCATCAGTCATTCGAATGCCGTTATTCAGGATAACAGCATTATTTATAAGTTTTTTTTCACACTTAGAGTTTTCTAAAGTAAGAAGATTCACACTTGTTAGAAAAATATACTTGATATGGCTAAAAATGGGGTTTAATCGGAGCCGTCGAAATCAGGCACGAATCTTGAAGCCCGAGGGTAAAACGGTAATTTCTCTACAAAAGAGTCCAAAATGGGTATTGGATCTTCTCCCCGGGGACCCAATAACCCACGAATGGATCCGCTAACAAGAGGGTGCGGATTTTAACCCGCTACACACCTCACCCAACAAGATAAAATCAGGATCCCTGACCAATCTTGATCAACGGTCCTGATGAACGTCAATCTTTTCACTGGGATTTGGGGATTAAATTCCTTATCTGATTACCAGAATATACCTTATCAGATTACATTCCTAATCTGTTTACAAGGAGATTATTCTATATCAGGCCACGCAGATTACATCCCCAAATGGTTCTCTAAAGACGCCTATAAATACCCCCCATCCATCTCCATTAAGTGGTAATCAATCTTTCACTAGTTTTTACGCTCTTTCATAGTCTGCCAGATTACTGACTTGAGCGTCGGAGGGTGCGTCGCCGGGAATAACCCCGGTGTCTCGCACTTTTTATAGGTGCACGGCAGGATCGACGATCGAGGCCCGACGGAACAGGTACACAGGTTTTTCTATTCAGTTTCTCCAAGAATCCACAAGTTCTATCTGTTTGCCCCCACACCAAATTTAGCGGCAACAGATTGGCGCCGTCTGTGGGAAACTAACGAATAGAAACCTCTCCTTTTCCCCGAGAACAGGTCTTCTCCAGCCATGCCGCCTCGCAAAGTTAGGTCAAGAGGGTCTAATCGAGTGCCCAACCCTGACCAGCAAGAAGTCCTTCCTGATCCCGCTCAGCAACAAGGGCAACTTCCCCCTACCATGGAAGAGCCGCTCCAACGGAACCCTCCACCTCCTGATCCAAAGGGTCCTAACCCTCAGAAACAGCCTCTTCACCAAGAGAACCTCTCCATCCACAATGCCTCCAGTGCCTCCATGGCCTTCCATCATCCCCGAGCCTCTGGTCGCCACAATGCCCCTCCCAAATGCCCGGAAGATGATGACCTCCGTCGTCATCTGGATGAAAAGCGGGCTCGGGGGGAAGCCTCCCGCCAGCAAGAGCGATCCCCCCGTCACCGAGAGCACAGGAGGTCCCCCATCCGAAGAGGGAGAAAGGACTCCCCCGATCATTACCGAAGGAGGCACTCTCCCGCAGGTCGGCAGCAGCCTAGGAACAATGAGGCACCAATCACCCGTGCCGAGTTCCAGCAGTTCCAAGCAATGGTACAACAGGCTCTCAACCTCCGTCAAAACCCTAATGAGCCGAAGGCCCCGTCCCCTCCTCCGGTCCAAAGCCCTCACCGATGGTCCCCCTCTCCTCGACCTGCGCCTACCAATTCCCGGCGTACCCCAAGTCCTCGTCGTTCCCGAAGTTACCATCGCCACAGCCCTCGCTCTCCCTCTTACGAAGACGAGTCCCGAGGCTCGGCAGACTACCGCCGGAGGGATGACACCATGAATCGCCGTCTTCATGAAGTGGAGAGGCGCCTGGGTCAGATGAACCGAGAAGAGGAGCTCAGGGGGAGGACCTTACGTCCTAGCCGACCCCCTTTCTCCCGAACCATAGTGGATGCACCTGTGCCGTTCGGATTCAAACCTCCCCAGTTTGAGATTTACACTGGTGAGACTGACCCAGTTGACCACATAGAGAGTTTTAAGACTCTCATGCTCCTTCACCAGGCTTCAAACGCCCTCCTCTGCAAAACCTTCCCCGCGACTCTAAAGGGCCCGGCTCGGGAGTGGTACTCATGCCTTACCCCTGCCTCGATATTCTCTTTCGAACAGTTCGAAACCCTCTTCATCACGCACTTCGTAAGCAGCCGAAGGGCAGAGAAGACCAGCATCTCCCTCTTGCACCTTCACCAGAAGAAGGGGGAAAAGCTGAGAGATTATGTGAAGAGGTTCACAGCTGAAGCCCGAACCATAGCATCTCTGGACCAGTCGGTCGCTACGGTAGCATTTCAATCCAATGTCCTCAATTCCAACCTCCGCTCCTCCCTAGCCAAGAAACCACCTCATGACTTTTCCGACCTACTCCTTCGCACTGAAAAGTACATCCGGGCCGAAGAGGCCGAGCAACAACCCCACCGGGAGGGTTCTACCTTCGAGTTTAAGAGGAAGGGGGCAGAAGAAGAAGAAGGGGCCAGGAAGCTCCAGAAAGATAATGCCGGCCAGCGCCGACCTCCTAGATTTGAAAAGTTCACTCCCCTCACCACTAACATCTCCACCATCTTCATGGAAGTTGAAAAAGAGGGAGTCTTACCCCCTGCTCCGAGGATGAACACCCTGGCAAAGAGAAGAGATAAAGAGAAATGGTGCCACTATCACCGAGACCATGGTCATGATACCAACGATTGCCGTGCCCTGAAAAATGAGATCGAAGCCCTTATCCAGAGAGGGCAACTGACCAGGTTTGTGAGAAAAGACCAAGCGGAACTTCCTCCTCCGCCTCGGGGGGCTAACAAGCGTCCGGAAAGAGAAGAGATGCCAGATTTCGAGGAAGAACGAGTCCTCCACCTCATCCACGGGGGCCCAATGGGGGGCTCCTCGAACTCCTCTCGGAAAGCCTTTATAAGAGAAGTCAACTCGGTCCGAGCCACCCCTCCTCCCAAAGGACTCGGAGTGCCAGTCACATTCTCCGACGAAGATCTCGAGGGAATTCGGACCCCGCATTGTGACGCACTCGTCATTAGCCTCCACATGGCAAATTTCAAAGTGGAGAGAATCTTAGTAGACAATGGCAGCTCCGTCAACATCCTCTTCCTCTCCGCTTTTAAAGGCCTAAAGCTCTCCAGAGATAGACTCAAGCCCGCCGGTTACACTCTCCACGGGTTCACGGGGGTTCCGGTAACTATTGAAGGGGTGATCACCCTCGATGTAACTGCTGGCCAAACTCCTACAACCCGGACAGAACCGATGGACTTCATGGT
Source organism: Hemerocallis citrina (assembly GCA_017893485.1). Lineage (NCBI taxonomy): Eukaryota > Viridiplantae > Streptophyta > Magnoliopsida > Asparagales > Asphodelaceae > Hemerocallis > Hemerocallis citrina. The sequence continues at coordinate 96,259,727 of CM030362.1, forward strand.
GGTGGATGTTCCCGCTGCCTACAACGTCATTTTGGATCGGCCAGGCCTCGCAGCTCTAGAAGCTGTCCCCTCAGCATACCATCTGAAGATGAAGTTTCCCACCCGGTCCGGGGTCGGGGAAGTAAGGGGAAATCAGGAGCAGGCCCGAAAATGCTACATGACCTCAACCCATGGGCCCGTCCTCTCCTTAGAGACTCTGGAAATTCCCCAAGACACGATAAAACCGACCTCCGAGCCGGTGGATGAACTGGAGGAGGTGCTCTTCTCTGAACAAGAGCCGACCCGCAAGTTCTTCGTAAGCAAAACCCTTCCGTCCGCCCTATACTCAGATATTGTGAAATGTATCCGAACCAACCAAGACCTCTTCGCATGGTCCGCGGCAGATATGCCTGGTATCTCTGAGGAACTCTTGGTCCACCGCCTCAGCGTTGATCCGGGGTCCAAACCGGTTCAGCAGAAGAGGCGTAAGTTCGCCCCCGAGCGTCTGCTCGCTATCAAAGAGGAGGTAGATAAATTGCTGAAGGCCCGATTCATACAGGAGGTAAATTATCCTGAGTGGTTGTCAAACGTGGTAATGGTGAAGAAGTCCAATGGGACTTGGAGAATTTGCATTGATTTCACCGACCTCAACAAAGCCTGTCCCAAAGACCCCTTCCCTCTACCGAGCATCGACACTCTGATTGACGCAATCTCGGGACATGAGCTCCTAAGCTTCATGGATGCTTTCTCGGGTTACAATCAGATAAGGATGTTCCCGCCGGATATCCCTAAGACGTCTTTTGTGACCGACCAAGGTCTTTATTGCTACAGAGTCATGCCATTCGGCCTAAAGAACGCAGGGGCAACATACCAGCGCCTCGTGAACAAAGTTTTTTAGGCTCAGATCGGCAGGAACATGGAAGTGTACGTCGATGACATGCTTGTGAAAAGCATCCGAGGTGTTGATCATGTGACCGACCTCCAAGAAGCATTTGATGTTTTAAGAAGGCACAATATGAGACTCAACCCGAACAAGTGTGCGTTCGGCATCTCATCAGGCAAGTTCCTCGGCTTCATGGTTAGCCAACGAGGAATAGAGGCAAATCCGGAGAAGATCAAGGCCATACTGGACATGGCCCCTCCTTGAAATGTCAAAGAAGTTCAGAGGCTGACTGGTCGCCTAGCCACCATAGGACGCTTCTTGTCGAAGTCCGGGGAGAAATGCCTCCCGTTCTTCAAAGCCCTCAGAGGGGCTAAAGGATTCGAGTGGGGGCAGCAGCAACAAGACTCCTTCGACCAGCTTAAAGCTTACCTCGTCAATCCACCTCTCCTTAGCAAACCAATACCCGGCGAACCACTCTACCTCTACCTGGCAGCTTCCGAACAGACACTTAGTGCGGTCTTGGTCAGAGAAGAAGAAAGGGCTCAGAGGCCCATTTACTATGTCAGCAAAGTGCTCCGGGACGCCGAGCTCCGGTACCCGAAGATTGAAAAAATAGCCTACGCCGTAGTAATGGCCGCGAGAAAACTCCGACCCTACTTCCAGTCCCATTCGGTGATCGTCCTTACCGACCAGCCGCTGAAGCAAGTCCTTCACAAGCCTGAAACTTTCGGCCGCCTCATGAAGTGGTCGATCGAGCTGAGCCAACATGATATAACCTATCAGCCTCGGACCGCGATCAAGGCTCAGGCACTAGCCGAATTCATAGTGGAAACAACCATCCCCAACTCCGAACAAGCGATAAAGGGACCACCCGTATGGACGGTTTATGTCGACGGATCCTCTTGCGACGAAGGAAGCGGAGCGGGGGTCATCCTGGCAGGCCCAGACGACTTTGTCCTCCAATATTCCCTCCGGATAAATTTCAAAGCCTCGAACAACGAGGCCGAATACGAAGCACTAATAGCCGGGCTTCGAATGGCCCGAAATGCTGGGGCACAACGGCTACAGATCTTCAGCGACTCCCAGTTGATTGTCAACCAGGTCCTCGGCGAGTATGAAGCCCGCGACGATAGAATGGCTAAATACTTGTCCAAAGTAAAGAGCCTCATGGCGTTGTTCGACGAGGCTCTCATCCAAAGGATCCCCCGAGAAGAAAACGCTCAGGCCGACGCCTTATCCAAGTTAGCCTCATCTTCCCTTCAAGGTCTGGAACAGACCGTTTTGATAGAAGTCCTCCTGAAGCCGAGCATAGAGGACGAAGCGCCAGACTCCGTTGAGACATTTCCCGTCCTCCTCGAAGATAATTGGATGAAGCCCATTGTCGAATTCTTAAAGGACGGACTCCTCCCTGAAGATCCAAGGGAAGCACGAAGAATCAGGACCCGAGCCGAGCGTTTCACTTTGATCGAAGGCATCTTATATAAACGCTCCTTCACCCAGGTAGATGGTCGGCCTTACCTAAGGTGCCTGTCCCCCAGCCAAGCCGACTACACCCTGCAGGAACTCCATGAGGGCATCGGCGGAGCTCATTCTGGGTCCAGGGCTCTAGCGCGCAAAGTGTTGAACTATGGATATTACTGGCCCACTCTCCTACGGGACGCGGAACGACACGTTCGGCAGTGCAGCTCCTGTCAAAAGTATGCAGACATCCGACGCCTTCCGCAAGCACCGCTAACCTCCCTATCAAGTCCGATCCCCTTTGCTATGTGGGGGATGGATTTACTAGGACCGTTTCCTCCAGCCCCCGGGCAGCTAAAGTTCCTAGTCATGGCAGTCAACTATTTCTCTAAATGGATAGAAGCCGAGCCCCTGGCTACAATCACCGAGCATAGGGTCGTTCATTTCTTCTGGAAAAATGTGATTTGCCGGTTCGGCGTTCCCCGAGTCATAGTCACGGATAATGGAACACAATTTACTGGGGCCGCCTTCCGAGCCTTATGTGAGGATCTCTCCATACAACACCGATTCTCCTCCGTCTCCCATCCTCAGTCGAATGGCCAAGCAGAGAATGCCAACCGACAGATTCTTTCAGGCATCAAGAAGAGATTAGACAAGTGTTCCAAAGGACTGTGGGTCGATCAGCTGCCGAATGTGCTCTGGAATCACCGTACCTCCAAGCGGACCCCAACAGGCGAGAGCCCATTCAATCTCACCTATGGTGCCGAGGCCATCATCCCCCTAGAAGTCGGGATACCCTCTCCTCGTCTGATAGCTTATGAAGAAGAGCAGAACGCTAGAGAGCTCAGAGCGAGCTTAGATCTGATAGATGAAATAAGAGAGAGAGCGGCCATACACCAGCAAGCTTACCGAAGGAGGATCGAGCTAGCATACAACAAAAGGGTCCACCAAACGGATCTCAAAGAAGGGGATCTCGTCCTCCGAAGATTGGCCATCTCGTTCCCCGGACAGAAAAGCAAACTGGCCCCGAACTGGGAGGGACCATACAAAATCTCAAAAGTGATCCGCCCCGGCGCTTACAAGCTAGAAGATCTCGAAGGCAGGGAGATTCCCAGGACTTGGAATGCCGACCATCTTCTGAAATACCAAGAGAAGGCAACCACGCCCCTCTAAGTAACTCAGGATGTCGAACCATTCCCTTCCCTTTACTAGTAGTGATTTTTTCCTTTTATTTTTTCATTGTAATAACGGCTAGCAACCTTAGAAGCGGCCGATCATTAGATATTAATAAATAAAGTTTTTTCATATTCTCACTGTTACTACATCTCTCTGCTTTTAACTCTCTAATCTTACGATGGTTCCGGAGTCCAACACTTGGTTCGACTCTACTCTGCAAGTTCGCTCCGAAGCGAGCTAGGGGTAGTTCGCCATTCGGAGTTGCTCCCACGCCCTTAATCTTACGATGGTTCCGGAGTCCAAAACTTGGTTCGAATCTACTTTGCAAGTTCGCTTCCAAGCGATCTAGAAGTAGCTCGCCATTCGGAATTGCTCCCACAGCCGTTGAATGGTACGGAGTCCAACACTTGGTTCGACTCTACTCCGCAAGTTCGCTCCTAAGCGAGCTAGGGGTAGTTCGCCATTCGGAATTTCTCCCACGCCCTTAATCTTACGATGGTTCCGGAGTCCAACACTTGGTTCGATTCTACTTCGCGAGTTCGCTTCCAAGCGATCTAGAAGTAGCTCGCCATTCGGAATTGCTCCCACAGCCATTGAATGGTACGGAGTCCAACACTTGGTTCGACTCTACTCCGCAAGTTCGCTCCGAAGCGAGCTAGGGGTAGTTCGCCATTCGGAATTGCTCCCACGCCCTTAATCTTACGATGGTTCCGGAGTCCAACACTTGGTTCGAATCTACTTCGCAAGTTCGCTTCCAAGCGATCTAGAAGTAGCTCGCCATTCGGAATTGCTCCCACAGCCATTGAATGGTACAGAGTCCAACACTTGGTTCGACTCTACTCCGCAAGTTCGCTCCGAAGTGAGCTAGGGGTAGTTCGCCATTCGGAATTGCTCCCACGCCCTTAATCTTACGATGGTTCCGGAGTCCAACACTTGGTTCGAATCTACTTCGCAAGTTCGCTTCCAAGCGATCTAGAAGTAGCTCGCCATTCGGAATTGCTCCCACAGCCGTTGAATGGTACGGAGTCCAACACTTGGTTCGACTCTACTCTGCAAGTTCGCTCCTAAGCGAGCTAGGGGTAGTTCGCCATTCGGAATTGCTCCCACGCCCTTAATCTTACGATGGTTCCGGAGTCCAACACTTGGTTCGATTCTACTTCGCGAGTTCGCTTCCAAGCGATCTAGAAGTAGCTCGCCATTCGGAATTGCTCCCACAGCTGTTGAATGGTTCGGACTCCAATGCTTGGTTGCCGAGCGTTCTTGCCACCGACCGTATTACACGCGTGAGTTCGGCGGTCAAGATCTCCAAAGAATTTCCAAGTCTGAAGCCTCGGCACCAGCTCCGAGCGTTCTTGCCACCGACCGTATTACGGGCTTAAGTTCGGCAGTCAAGACTAATCAAAAACACCAAGTCTCAAACCTCGGTTCCACAACTCCACGACTAGAAGGAAAATTGGGCAACCACGATACGACGACAATTAAATCGATTCCAATTTTATTAAAAGCAACCCTTACATACATCAAGATTACAAGGTACTAAAGATTACAAGGAACTGAGAAGCGTAAATTACAAGACACTAAACTCGGAGCCATCAACGCCTTCGAGGCGCAGGGATGCTCCTCTTCAGGGACACTTGAGGTCGACGACGTTTGCCTCCGGAACCCGATCCCAGGCCAGCGAGCTGGGACGTGTCCTCGGCGCTACTTCTGGCAGCTACGCCGACGGATGCGCCGCTTGACGAAATCGCCACTGAACTCTGCGCGTCCCCCGGGCTCGGATGACCGAGGCGCGCACGGGTCGCCATCTCGTAAAAGGTGATGCCACGCTCGCTCTCCGCTCGGGTACATGAAGTGCTCCTCACATTGATTGGCCCCGAACGCGGTCTGAGGCGAGCTACTTCTGCTTCCAGTTCGGAGATCCGACCCCTCAACGAGCCATCTTGCGCCTCGGCCTCGAAGCAAGCCGGTACCACCGAGCTCGGAACGCCTACGTGACTCGCAATGAGGTGGCGAAGATGAGTGACTTCGATGCTCCTATCAACAGTGGCTCTCTTCAACACATCGACTTCGGCCGCCAATTCATCCCGTTCAGCTGTAAGCTTGGCCACCTTAGTCGTCAACTCCTCTCCTTCCGTTCGAAGCTTAGTCTCCACAGTTTACAAATGCTGAATCTCCGAAAGAAGATCGTCCCTCTCCGCCGTTACCTTTGACAATGTGTGGCGAAAGCACTTAGTCCGAAGACTACTGGTAAAGGCCGCCGCCGAACTCTCGTCCTTACCCGAGGGGGTCATCTCGGCAATCCTACCTTCCAGACGGCGAATGTCGCTGTCCCGCTGCCCTAAGATGAGCTGAAGCTGGTTTTGCTCGCTTTCTGCTCGGCGCAGTCCCAGCTCGACTTCGTAAAGTCGCTCTCTACACCTCGCCAGACTTAGCCTCGTCGCCCTGAGGCCCGCCTCGGCGCGAACCTTGTCATCCAACCCTGTACGCTCGACCCCCTGAGCTACCACAACGAGCTGAAAAGAAACGCAAACAAGCAACAAAATTCAGGCATTGTCTAAGTCCCAGACTTCGGGGGTTTCTTTCAAACAAACGCTCGAGCACTCAACAATCAACGGACAAAGACACGAAATCGAGCCCAAAAAGTTATGTTTTTCATTCATTTCAAAAAGGTAGCGGTGGCCAGTCCGCTATTAGGCGTTACACGACAAAAACAACCAAAAACAAAAAAAAACAAACGGAGTCAGGGCCCGACCTCTTTCCCGGGGCGGCAAGAGGGGGTCGAGGGTGACGCCTCCGAAGGGGCAACCGTCGCCAAGGGGATAACCACCGACCCCTGAGCTCCGGCGGGGGGATCGACCAAAGGCTCGTCGTCGCCCCTCTCCTCCTCCTCTTCTTCTTCTCCCTCCGATTCGGGGTCGAAGCCTTCAACGTACCCCGGGAACAACCTCCAACCCGAGCAATCCACGGAGGGATAGGCCTCCTTCACCCGGGCGAGAGCGTCGGCGAAGGCCTTGGCCATGTTTTGGGCGAGGTAGTTCTGCGCCTTCTCCATGGTCCATCCTCCGCCTTCTTCACCGCCGCCGCTTGGGCCTCGGCCGCCTCGGCCAACTGCTTGGCCGCCTCCTCCTTTTGCTGACGGAGTTGGCCCTCCAGCGTCGTGACCCTGTCCTCGAGGTAGTTGACCCTCGCCGACTTGGCCTCGAAGTTCAGCTCGAGCTTGTCGAGCTCGGTCTGAATCCGGGCCTTCTCCTTCCGAGCTTGGTCGGATTCCTTCTTCATCTCCTTCTCCTGAGCCGCCATCCTCTCGGTGAGGTTCCCGAAGTGTACGACGATCTACAATTAAAAGTCAAGGGAGTCACGAAAATTTCAACTTGAGAAGGTCGGCATAAAAAAGAGGGGGTAGATACGACGCTTACCGATACCGCCGAGCACGCTATCTCGATAACGTCGTCTCCCTCCCGTCCGGCCTCCATGGCCGCCCGATCCTTCGGCGTGGCGAGGTGCTTGATGGCCTCCATGCTCGCCAGAGAATTGCCGAGGAACCCATCGTGCTTCCGAACCTGCCAGTCCGGGACGTGGATCCTTTTATGGGCCTCGGTCAAGAGCTCCTCCGCAACCTTCGACAGCGGTGGCGTAGGCATGTTGAGGGCGGCGGCAACGGGAAATTCGCCGACCTTGGTCGACGACGAAGCAACCACGGCGTCGGAAGCCGGGTTCTCCAAGATCTCCACCTCGTCAGCTGCCTCGGCAATCTTCGGAGCCTTTGACGTCCGCAACTTTGAGGCCACCCTCTTCCTCTTCTTCGGCACCTTGTTGGCGATGCCTGCCCTCAGCGCCAGCACCGCCTGATAATCCATGGACTCTGCACCATAAGATAAGTCTGTTAGTTCGGAACAAGCTATGAAAAATAAAAGCGCACAAAGTAAAGTAACGATAATAAATAAAGAAAGCCGCGTACTGGGGTCGGCATGAACGAGCCCTCCCCCGAACAGGACGTCGTCGGTCAAGTCCTTCCAGTCTAGCTTTGGCCGACCCAGGAGTACCCGTACAGCCTCCTCTTCTTCGGGCCGAAGTGTTGGCAGCGCCTTCACTTTCTTCGGCACACCCTCCACCCAACTCGCGGGAATGGGCCAGGCCTCCGGACTGCGCACCAGAAGGTACTTCTCACGCCAGTATTTGATGGAGTCTGGGCACACGACGAGCCGACTTCCGTGCCTCGGAGTCAAGTAAAATCGATACGCCGACCTGTTCCCCTGATGCGGTTGGTAGATGGTCCGAAGCACGTTCAGCTCCGGCTCAATCCCCGCGGCTTGGCAGTGAAGTACGAAGCCGTTTATCACTCTCCATGCGTTCGACATAAGTTGGATGGGGCTGACCCCAACCCATCTTAGTACTGCGACCGTGAACGGATGGAGAGGCAGCCGAGCCCCGGCTATGAAGGCGTCGATCGGCCAGCAACACACGGTCACCGGCAGCGGCGAGTTAGCCCTAATGCCGGGACCCGGCAATATAAGCTCGTACTCCTCCGGGATCTGAAAGCAGTCCCGGATCACTCCCAAATCCTCTTCGCGAAGGATCGACGCTGTCTCGTCAGCCTCTGTCATCTCCCTCGCCGGATTCTCCTCGAATGTCCGGGCCCTCCCGTATACAATACGCTCGGCGTCCTCCTCTGGAAGTTCCCGAACCCTGTGAAGTCCAGTCAACGGCCCTGGTAGTCTGCCGAACTCCGGCATGCGCTTCGGCTCCTCTACGACGGATTCCTGGCCGAACACCTTCTTGCTTTTATAAGGTCGGCTAGAGGTCAGAGCTTCGGCAACTTCAAGGGAGGGCTCGGATGAAGAAGAGGAGACGGAGACAGACATGTTTAGAAACTAAAAATATAAGTTACCTTAACGGAGATGTCGTCGGAAAGTTCGCCGGAAAAAGATCAGCGATCACCGGGAGCTCAAGCAAGAACAAACCAAAACACCAGAGCGAAGAAATGAAAAGTGAAAAATGAAGAGGGGGTGGGGGTTTTATAGAAGTGCCAGCACGCAAATCGAGGTTAACGGGCCTTTACTGCAGGCCCACTCCCATAAAACGACAAAAGGCGACTCCAAACGTCGCCTTATTCGCCGCGCCTAGCCAAACGGCTCATTAATGGCAATCACGTCAGCAGAAGCCCAGGGGACGCAGCATTAATGCACGTCACATCTGTCAGAAGCCCAGAAGCCGTCACGTCTGTCAGAAACCCAGAGGCCATCACATCCGTCAGAACCGTCGAATCTCCAGCCTCGGCACCAGCTCCGAGCGTTCTTGGCACCGACCATTTTGCACGCATGAGTTCGGCAGTCAAGATCTCCAAAAATTTCCAAGTCTGGAGCCTCGGCACCAGCTCCGAGCGTTCTTGACACCGACCGTTTTGCACGCATGAGTTCGGGAGTCAAGATCTCCAAAAAATTTCCAAGTCTGAAGCCTCGGCACCAGCTCCGAGCGTTCTTGACACCGACCGTTTTGCACGCATGAGTTCGGCAGTCAAGTTCTCCAAAAATTTCCAAGTCTGGAGCCCCGGCACCAGCTCCGAGCGTTCTTGACACCGACCGTTTTGCACGCATGAGTTCGGCAGTCAAGATCTCCAAAAATTTCCAAGTCTGAAGCCTCGGCACCAGCTCCGAGCGTTCTTGACACCGACCGTTTTGCACGCATGAGTTCGGCAGTCAAGATCTCCAAAAATTTCCAAGTCTGGAGCCCCGGCACCAGCTTCGAGCGTTCTTGACACCGACCGTTTTGCACGCATGAGTTCGGCAATCAAGATCTCCAAAAAATTTCCAAGTCTGAAGCCTCGGCACCAGCTCCGAGCGTTCTTGACACCGACCGTCTTGCACGCATGAGTTCGGCAGTCAAGATCTCCAAAAATTTCCAAGTCTGAAGCCTCGGCATCAGCTCCGAGCGTTCTTGACACCGACCGTTTTGCACGCATGAGTTCGGCAGTCAAGATCTCAAAAAATTTCCAAGTCTGAAGCCTCGGCATCAGCTCCGAGCGTTCTTGACACCGACCGTTTTGCACGCATGAGTTCGGCAGTCAAGATCTCCAAAAAATTTCCAAGTCTGAAGCCTCGGCATCAGCTCCGAGCGTTCTTGACACCGACCGTTTTGCACGCATGAGTTCGGCAGTCAAGTTCTCCAAAAAATTTCCAAGTCTGGAGCCTCGGCATCAGCTCCGAGCGTTCTTGACACCGACCGTTTTGCACGCATGAGTTCGGCAGTCAAGATCTCCAAAAAATTTCCAAGTCTGGAGCCTCGGCACTAGCTCCGAGCGTTCTTGACACCGATCGTTTTGCACACACGAGTTCGGCAGTCAAGATCTCCAAAAATTTCCAAGTCTGGAGCCTCGGCACCAGCTCCGAGCGTTCTTGACACCGACCGTTTTGCACGCATGAGTTCGGCAGTCAAGATCTCCCAAAAATTTCCAAGTCTGAAGCCTCGGCATCAGCTCCGAGCGTTCTTGACACCGACCGTCTTGCACGCGTGAGTTCGGCACCGGCCCCGAACGTTCTAGCCACCGACCTTGTTATAAGCCTAAGGTTGGCATTGACCGCCAAACGCCCTTGGTTCCGACCCCCCGTACGTGGGAGATCTGGCCCTCTGACTTCGACGAGCCCTCTCTCCAGACTCGCAAACACACCGAGGTCCCTCTTCCCGTCGGAAAGAATCGCCGAACCAATCCCTGACCTCGGCGCCCGGGTCGCCGAACTATGGGAGGGATCGGAGTCGCGACGCCGGAAAGACGCGACCCTCAATAGAAGGACGTGACCAAGCCGGTCACCGATAGATTACAAAGCCACGAAGACGTCCACACCAGAACGCCGCCCGATCAAAAGGGATTACCTCACTGCCCCCTTTTCAGATTCAAGATCCCACGATTGGACTCTGATCCAACTCCACTAGCCACTAAAACAGTTAGACTACTCCTTAAAGTCTGATCGCACTCAGTCTTTAGGAGTGGGGGACTCGTGATATGGCTAAAAATGGGGTTTAATCGGAGCCGTCCAAATCAGGCACGAATCTTGAAGTCCGAGGGTAAAACGGTAATTTCTCTACAAAAGAGTCCAAAATGGGTATTGGATCTTCTCCCCGGGGATCCAATAACCCACGAATGGATCCGCTAACAAGAGGGTGCGGGTTTTAACCCGCTACACACCTCACCCAACAAGATAAAATCAGGATCCCTGACCAATCTTGATCAACGGTCCTGATGAACGTCAATCTTTTCACTGGGATTTGGGGATTAAATTCCTTATCTGATTACCAGAATATACCTTATCAGATTACATTCCTAATCTGTTTACAAGGAGATTATTCTATATCAGGCCACGCAGATTACATCCCCAAATGGTTCTCTAAAGACGCCTATAAATACCCCCCATCCATCTCCATTAAGAGGTAATCAATCTTTCACCAGTTTTTACGCTCTTTCATAGTCTGCCAGATTACTGACTTGAGCGTCGGAGGGTGCGTCGCCGGGAACAACCCCGGTGTCTCGCACTTTTTGCAGGTGCACGGCGGGATCGACGATCGAGGCCCGACGGAACAGGTACACAGGTTTTTCTATTCAGTTTCCCCAAGAATCCACAAGTTCTATCTGTTTGCCCCCACACCAAATTTAGCGGCAACAATACTGATGCCGTTATTCTTAATAATGACATGGAAAAAAAAGTAAAATAGATGCCGTTATTGAAATAACGGCATGTAAATAACCTATGCCGTTATTTCTAATAACGGTTTATGCTGACGTGTCCTAAATAATAGCAGATCGCTAATTATTTTCGGAAGTGGGGCAGAGCCCCAAATATTTTTAAAAAGTAGGGCAAAATTTTTGAAAATCTCTGGTTGCAGTCATCAGCTCTCGTAGGGTCAACATCTCAATTGGATTATTGGCCAAACGCTCACGAATGAGTCCTTGAAGCAGCTGTAGCGTTAGCTGATCCAGCTCTTTACAGGCAACAGTTTATGCTGTTGCGGCGAAGCAGAAGCTCCATACAAAAAGTAGGATATGAACAGAGAGGAAACGTATCCAAAAAACCCAAAGGCGACCAAGATGAGGATGGTACGAGTGGGCATAACATAGTCATAACCGCCGCACTCAGAAGAAAGAGGTTGGCCACAGAAGAATGGATTGTTGGCGAAGCTTGAAGAATCGTATAAGGCCAGTGCAGAAGGAATTTGTCCAGAAAGACTGTTTTTTTTTTTTTTTTTTTTTTTTTTTAAATATCCAGAAAGACTGTTATTGGAGAAGTGGAGCGAGCCTTTCAAGCCATCCATGATTAGATACTGTTGCAGGAATTGAGCCTGCATATAAGTGGTTACCAGAAAGAGAAAGATAGTAAAGGGATTTGCAGTTAAAAAGGTCATGAGGGATGGGGGGCCTGTGTGAGACTGTTGCTGGAGAGGTCGAAGCTAACAAGGTTAGGAAGCCAGAGGACCAGAGGGAGGAAGGTATGGGACCGGAGAAGTCGTTTTTGGAGAGGTCGAGGGTGGTGACGGAGGAGCAGAGGCAAAGAGCTGAGGGGATGGGGCCTACGAGGGAGGAGGGATCTGAGATTGATGGAGTGGATACGGTTTTCATAACTGCAGACAGCTCCCACAGATGGGGTTGTCAAAGTTCCATAGAGAAAGATGGTCGAAGGGATCTGAGATTGAGGACTTTAAACTCACGGAGGCACAAGAAATCATTTTGCCCCTAAGCTAATAGTGAGGTGAAGAAGAGGAGGACAATAGCGAAGATCATGGAGGATATCATAGTAGCTTGCAGGAATTGTTTGTGATTTCAGTTTGTCAACTTTGAATTGAGAATGAGAACATGAAAATGTTAAAGCCAGGAGCACATACATGAGCTTTGCTGATAGAGGAAGACTTCAGCAAGTCATAGCATCAGTTATTATCAGAATTTTTTCCCAAACAGTCCCACTTTTTTAAAGTATTTTCCAAATTGCCCTAGTTTTTTTTAATTCCCAAACAATACCACTCGGTCTTTCAAGTCTTTAAAAGACCGAGTTTAGTTAAAACTAACTCGGTTTTTCAAAAACTGAGTGTTAGTCTTGGATTTTTCGAAGACTAACACTCGGTTTTTCAAAGACCGAGTGTTAGTCTTGGATTTTTCGAAGTCTAACACTCGGTCTTTCAAAGACCGAGTTATTTTTAACTAAACTCGGTCTTTCAAAAATCGAGTGAGTCGTTTTGATAAATACTTACAAAAATGGGTCAGTTCGGTCAATGCTTTCAAAAAGTGGGTTCTTTTGGTAACAAGTTCCAGATGTTGAAGGGGGGTTGATTTCGAGCTTCATGTTCAGGAGCCTTACCTCTCGCAGCTTAGAGGTAAATTGGCGATGTTTCTTTCAATTTTATTATTGATTGTGTATGATGTGGGTGGTTTTGTTTGTAGATGGAGAGAAGACGGTTGAAGGAAGGTGTGCCACAGGCAACTATAATCGGTGAGATTGTAATATTTTTTTCAGCATTGTTTACGGCAGTTTTTCGGTTGGTTGTTAGTGTTATTCAAATTCGAACTTGGGAAAGAATTAGGGATTTCATTATTAACACTTATACTTTATACTTGGATGGTTGTTTGTAGTGAAAAAAAAAAGTTTTTGTATAGGTAATATATTTTACAAAGGCTTTAGTTAAGATAATTATGATATGAATTACATAAGTGACAAAATCTCTAAACGATTCGAGGAATCTTTAGAAGGATGCAGACAATGTAATATTTCAAAGCTATATTGTCTATCTATGTAATTTAATTTACTAAAATGCGCATGCTTTTGTTTTTCTTTCTCTTTTCTTTTTCTTAATGCTTATAAATAGTTTAGAGATATTTAATATAGTACTTATTCGATAATTAGTTTGTAGGTTTAATGTGATAATGATGTGTATGGTAAACAACCAAACAACTACTGGACCCTCAAATCTATTGATGTTATAATGCTAGAGATTATTATTATTATTTTCCTTGTCAAGGGTAAATTTGATGGACAATATCCATTCAAAATCTCTTAAAACTCGTTACTCTTGTAGAAATATAGATATACAAGGGGCTATACTAGCATGGATTTTCAAATTGGTTAGAAAACTATAGTAAACGTCTTGTTATATGTGTTACTTTCATAAAATATCCTATTTCTTTTAGGGATCTTACCATTTGGCACTCCTCTGTTTCAAAAGTTTTTATATGAAGTTTTATGAATCTTATCATCTGTTATCACATGCGATCACATGCACCCAAGTTCACCATACTGCTGCACATGGTTTTCTATGTCCGCCCCGAACCAACCTTCACTCCAAGTGAGAATGAGAAAGAAAAGATTGGCTATTGCAGTACACCTCATGGCCTTTAATTTTTCCATCTGAGCCATACCTCATTTTCACTCTAATTGAATCCACTGTTACCGTGTTATCTCACCTTCTCATCTGAGAGGAGTTTTGAATAACCTGGTCATGGTATGCATGGGTTTTCATAATATAAACTCTTCTGAATTTTCTTAAACTGAAAATTCTAAATTATATAGGATAGAAGATCTTGAAATATTGGATCCTTATATACTAACTGAACTTAAGAAATTGAATATATTTATTTTGGAGCAAGTATTCTTAATTATCTTACAAAATACACAGGATTACTAACGTTTGGTTAGTTGTTTTGAAAACTGTTTTCTGAAAACTGTTTTCTGAAAAGAGTTTTCTGAAAACCGTTTTTTGAAAATGAGAGTATAAAAACTGTTTGGTAATAATTTTTTCTGAAAACTGTTTTCTGAAAATTAGAGTGTAAAAGCTGTTTGGTAATAATTTTTTCTAAAAACTGATTTCTGAAAATTAGGGTGTAAAAGTTGTTTGGTAATAATTATTTCTGAAAACTGTTTTCTAAAAATTAGAGTGTAAAAGCTGTTTGGTAATAAATTTTTTTGAAAACAGTTTTTTGAAAATGATAGTATAAAATGCGTTTGGTAAACCAAAAAATCTAAAATTTTCTTTAAAATAGTTATTGGATAATGAGCTTATAAAAGGCGTTTGGGTATAAAATTAAATTATCAAATTAATAGAAGTACAGTTTTTCTGACATTGAGATTATAAACAGCGTATGTTTAATCAATTTGTATTAGTTTTGTTCTGATATTTTTTTTCCCTGCAGTTACAGAGCAAAGTTCTACAAGTATACGAACAAGAAGCGTGAGAAAGAGCGAATGGAGAAATATTATCAATATGAGGAGTTGTATTAATGTGAAATACCTTAAGTTTGTTCATATGAACTGATATGCGACTATACTTTTTCTATTGAAGATGTTGTATTGGTATTATATTAAGAACCTTCCATAAACTGATATGCGATATGCAAAAGAATAATATGAAAGATGATATGAATATAATGTAATTAAAATTTTTATATCGCATCCCTTGTTATCTAACTCGTTACACTTGCTTTAATCTCAAGTCACATAATATGAACAAAGCTGAAATACATTATCTTACATTGCGTCTCTCTGTTTTTTTAAGCTTTAATACATTTTATTATATCTACTTGAACATTTGGATTCCCAAAGGGGCTGAATTTCACTGATGCAACAGACATTGGATTATGCTTGTTTTTATGTGGATGTTGTGCTATCTTTCGTTTCAACTTTTTTTGTTTCTTCTTTGTATCTCCCCCTCACTGGCAAGCTTATCGACTATGCTCGGGCTTATCTGAATTCTGTAAAAGTTGGCCAATACAGCAATTGTAATCTGCAAATAATGATAGGGAAAAAATTAGCGGTTAATAAATGAAAGTGAAACTTCATCCTTAATCCGTTATAAAGCATCAAAAGTCATCAGAATCTGTCAGAAACATTATAAACCATCAGGAGCAGCATCAAAAGCCATCACAAGAAGGAAATTGTACACAGTCTGGAAAATTTATAGGATCAGAAGTCATCATCTCCTAGGTTGCCTACAACGCATTCTATTGCAAAACTATGTAAACCTCCTTACAAACAAGATCATTGAACTAAGAGAAACTGAACATTAAAGAACAAAGATTTTCATCTCAGGCACATGTACAAAATCTATTAGAAATTTGTGTTTGGTTACCAGTATTTGACAAACTGATTTTGCCCATGCATGAGAGCCATCACAAGCATCGGAAGCCTTCACAGTTATAAGATAGTAACAAAAAGGTTATTTTGGAAGTGAAACTTAGACCTTAATCCCTTATAAAGGAAGAAGAAGCCATCGCAATCCATCAGAAGCCATCAGAAACCATGAGCAGCTGCAGAACCCATCACAGGAAGGTATTGTACATAGGATGGAAATTTTACAAAGGAAGAAATCAATAGTTTAGTTAAATAGGATCAAAAGCCATCATCTCCAGATTCATGAGAGGCACATGTACAAAAATTTATTAAAAATTTGTGTTTGGTTACTAGTATATTTCACAAACTGATTTTGCCCAAGCATGAAAATCCATCACAAGCATCAGAAGCCTACACATTTATAATATAGTAACAAGAATTCAAATTTTACAGTGAAAATCAGACCTTAATCCCTTATAAAGCAAGAAGAAGCCATCACATTCCATCAGAAGCCATCAGAAGCCATGAGCAGCATCAAAACCCATCACAGGAAGGAAATTGTACACACTATGGAAATTTTAAAAAAGTGAAACTCGGACCTTAATCCCTTATAAAGCAAGAAGAAGCCATCACAATCCATCAGTACCCATCAGATGCCATGAGCAACATCAGAACCCATCACAGGAAGGTGAATTTACCACAGTGAGATTACACAAAAAGGAGAAATGAATAGTTTAGTTAAATGGGAGCAGAAGCCATCATATCCAGATTCATCAGAGGGACATATACAAAATTTAGTACATATTTGTGTTTGGTTACTACCATCAGAACCCAAGCATGTTTGTGGTTACTTGTATTTCAAAAATTTCAATACTCCAAAGGTTATATAGAATCAGAATAAATCATCATCATCTCCGGATTGTGAAACACTAGTAAGCAAACACAATATTGTACATGTTCCTGAGATGAATCTAGAAATGATGGCTTCTAATGCTATTTAACTAAACCATTGATTACTTTCTTTGTAAAATTTCCATACTGTGTACAATTTTCTTCCTCTCATAGTTTTTGATGGTGCTCATGGCTCATGATGGATTGTGATCACTAGCATCACTAGCATCACAAACACTTATGTATAGAATTCAATTAGTCGTAGGCTCAGAACACTTATGTATAGAAAAAATGTTTGTATAAAACATGAAGATTAGTCTCGGGCTGCATTTGAATGCCATGCCAACTAGTTTTAATCATGCATTTTAATGCATTTGAATGCCATGCCAATATATAAAATGATCAATGTGGATATGATGACTTTTATTCACTTATAAAGCATCAGATGCTTTCATTGCCCATCACATTGTATCATAAGCTTTGATTATCCATCAAAAAAATATTGGATAATAAAATATAGATGATTTTGACACGAAAAAATATGTTGGCATGGATGAAATCAGTAATATAAGCTTTCATTAGTCCATTTCATCATTGCCTAGATTGATAGAGGTAAAAGAGTAAGGGTGATTTAAAGTAGAATTAAATGAAGCACTTCCTTTTAGATGGAGACTGACAACAAACATTTGAGAAGAAGTACTTCCACCGAAACTGCATGCATCAGAAGCATCACAGCATCAGAAGCCATCACAGCATCAGAAATCAACAGAATCCATCAGAAAAAACTGAAGCCATGAGCAGCATCAGAAGCCATCATAGCAAGGAAATTGTACATAGTATGGAAAATTTTTTAGGTTCATAAAGCCATCATTTTGAGATTCATCTGAGACACATGTGCAAATCCTTTTATTAGAATGATTTTGCCCAAACATGAGAACCCAACACAAGCATCAGAAACCTTCACAGCCTTCACAATTATAACATAGTAACAAGAACATTGTTTTGAAAGTGAAATTCATACCATAATCCCCTACAAAGGTAGAAGAAGTCATCATAATCCAACTGCCATCAGAATCCATGAGTAGCAGTAATACCATCACAGGAAGGTACATGAGCAGCAGCAAAACCCATAAGAAGCCATGATAGTTATAAGGAATGTAACAAGAATTTTGAAAGTGAAAATGAAACTTTCAAAAATACTTAAAGAATAATGAAGCCAGGAAAATAAAACCCCAAAGATTCAGAAGCCATGAGCAGCATCAGAACCCATCACCTGCTAGAAGAAGCTAACACAATCTATGAGTAGCAACAGTACCCATCATAGGAAGGTAACACAATAGTCTAGTTAGGTAGGATCATAAGCCATCGCCTCAAGATTCATCAGATACACATAAACCAAAATTTAGGTAACATATTTATGTTTCGTTACTGCCATATAGCATGTTTGTGGTTACTAGTATATGAAAATTTTCAATACTCCAAAGGTTATATAGGATCAGAATATATCATCATCTCCACAATTGTGAAATACTACCAACCATACTGTGTACAATTACTTCTTGTGATGGGTTCTGCTACTGGTCAATGCTAGTGATGGCTACTGATGGATTCTGATGGCTTCTTATTGTAGGTGAAATCATTTGCATATAACAAAGCAATGTGAATATTTTAAAGGATTTAATTAGTCGTAGGCTCAAAATACATTTCATAGAATAATTGTTCTAATAAATCATCAAGATTAGTCTAGGGCTGCATTTTTTAAAATGACATGCCAACTACTACTAATCATGTGTCCACCCCCTCCGTCATCCATAGTTGAATTCATCAATCATTTGGTCAGTACAATGGTAAAAGTCCACATAGAAGTGCTGTGTGTTTACGTTAACATAAAAAAAAATGGATCAGAAGCTACCATATCCATCATATCCAGATTGATCAGAGGCACATGATGATAGATGGGGGTGGACACACAACCTTCTGATTAATAGTGTATTTCATCATTGCCTAGAATGATAGAAATTAAAAATACTTTGGGATGAAATTTAAACGAGATGCACTTCATGTTATGAGATAACTCCAATCATTCTTCTAAAGCATCATAGTGCACTGCATGCATCTAAGTGCACTACATTAGCATCCAAGTACAACCTACAAACACATCAGTAAACCATGGAAACAAAACATCAAAACCCGTCACATATCCCACAATCAGTATGGAAATAAAGCGACAAACTTCCCAAAAGTTGAAGATGCATTATAAACAACTATCTGACTATCAATTTAAGTATAGCTTTTTTAAACCCTTTTTTCAATTTCTAGAATCAAAAAAACGTTTGGTTACCCTCTTCTCAAAACAATTTTTTGCTTCTCTTTTCAGAAAAATCCAAAGGGGTCATTTCTTAATGCATATCCCAACCATGATTTTGTATGTATGCATCCAACTGAACCAAATATCATTTAAAGGATTGAATTAGTAGTAGGCTCAGAACGCATTTGTATAGAATATTTGTTCAAATAAAGCATCAAGCTTAGGATAGGGCTGTATTATTATGCCATGCCAACTATATCTAATCAAGTGTCCACCCCCTCCGCCACTAGTACACAACAAAACCAAGCTTCTGGAGGGGGGACACACATGATTCTAAAAATTATATGTGAATTTCATCATTGCCTAGACAGACATAAAGTAAATAGGCTTTGTTATGAATTTAAATTATAAACATGCACTTATAATCATCATCATAACCATCATACTTAAATCAACTTCAGATGCGATTATCAAATAGATGAAAAACAAAAGGAACAAATGCACTTATAACCATATATTGGAATAGCACAATGAAGCCTACTACCAGTACATTGGGCTAAAACATTACATTAATGCCTTGCATTCCACATAGCCATAGCAATTTGATCTCTTTTACTATTCATGCGATTCAATTGGGAAGATGACAAATCCAACCCTTGAGATGTGGATGCATTATCTTCACTGTGTAGATGATTATTTAATTGTTCATCCTCTAAATCAGAAAAGAATGTATCGTCCGCTGAATATCTACGTATAAAATTATGAATTGCACAACAAGCTGGTACCATTAGAAGCTATCTTGTGAACATGTAGTTTATCATATACTTGAAGATGGAAAACCTTTTTTTGAATACACCAAAGGTTCTTTCAATGACATTTCGTAGTCTTGCATGCATTTTGTTGAAATATTGTCTATGTTGGATTGGTGCATGATTAGGCCCTTCAAAGTCTTGCAAGTGATATGGCTCTCCGCGGTAGGGAGCTAAAAAACCGGGCATGTTCGTGTAACCACAATCTACTAAGTAATATTTGTCATCGGCAGGAATTTGCAACAGTCCTTGTGTTAATGCACTTTGTATTACCCGGGAGTCGTTAGCACTTTCTTTCCATCCCGCATAAACAAATGTGAACATCATATCAAAATCACAAACGGCCAGCACATGTTAAGTTATATCGCCTTTTCGACCACGACAAGTATTTTGTCGACTAGCGGGTATGCAAGCATCTATTAATGTGCCATCAGCAGCACCAATAGCTCCCTACATGGATGAATTTGAAACCTACTAATTTAGTGTACACATTTGAAATATTAGAATAATATGGTAGTAATCATGAAGCTAACAAAATGCCTTAAACCATGGATAAAAGTCTGTGGAACTACTGATCCTTTCATGTACATGTGTTGTGTTTGGGAGAGTAATGAGAACTGTTGCTGCTCTTGCCAAACCTTTCAACACATCAGTAAAATGTCGTTCGATTATTTCCAATGAGTTCTGAAACCGATCAGCATCCTCTCTCATTCTATGACTATTACCGACAATGTACAAAAAAATGGCAACACTTTTCTCAATAGAGACGTGTCTATGTTGGGTTTCCTCGTGTGTTTCCTCGAGGTAGTTTTCATTTTTAATAAATTGACACAAAGCCAAAAAACAATTTTAATTCATGCGAAATATGCGATTACACTTATACAGGGGGCCATCTAGGATTTCTTGTAGATATTCACGGCCTGTTAGTTTAGAAGTGAAACGGGGATTTTTTTCAGACATACTCTCTAAAAAGTGAAGTTTCAACAAGTCATCAAGCCCGTCACTATCATCACTTGACATGTCGCTTGACAAGTCCATCAGTATGGTAGCAATTGCAATAGTACTTCACTCTAAAAAAGTAGAATTCATTTGCATAAAGAATATTCGAGTTTTAATACTATAACAATAATGGAGATTATATAAACAATTACACTAACATTTTATGTTATCTAACAAAGTTAAACCCAAAAAAACAAAAACAACAACAACAGCTAGTAATAGCAAATGCATATAAAATTAAACCGTTACGAATTAAAATCCAACACATTGTGCCATTAAATATTCACAATGTACTCATACAGAAATATTTCAATAAATTGTTAAAACATTTAACCAATACGTTGGGTTGGATCCACTTAAACAAATGAGATCCCTCTAGTCGTTCGCAAGATTGTCCAACCACAAGAGTCTAAGATCCGGTTTCATAAGAATGAAGCAACAACGCCAACTAGGGTTTGCAACTATGTTGTCCATTGCCACACGAAGCATTTTGGAATCAAGGCCATCCATCATATTGATTATTTACATGCAATTATCAATGGAGTACGGATCTTCTGCATCAGAAGAATCACTTCAGTTGGCCATTTTCTTCTTATAATATTCAGTTTTTGCAATACTCGCAGAGGTATTCGCATCAATACAAATATTCATAATTCGAGCTTTTTGTTGGTCGACCAATAGACCCACTAGATCGCCTCTTGTGAGACCCCGAACGTATTGGTTCGTAATCATCCTCATCAACCAAATTTACATGTGGTGCATTGGGGGGAAGGGGGGGTAAACTCAAAATTGACCCTTCGCTCCTCATCGGAGTCATACACCCTTTGAGTAGAAGCCCTAGAAAGCAAGCCCTGGGCAGTAGACTGACCAAAAATTTTGATCAAAGCATCATAATTGGTCAATCCCTTCGATTTGAATGGTTTAGCCACAGGGTGTGCCTAATCAAAAATTTTGTGTTGTTATTCCACAAGTAGTAAAGTCATGAATAAGTATATTAAGATGATAATCACACACTGTTATAAAAATAAAGATATATGTGAACCTTGACATATGTGTCCCAAACATGGGGCTCGCAAGTGACTGTATGGTTGTCTTCATCCCAACCCATACCACTCTGGTTCTTCAAAGTGTGAAACTCCCTCCACTTCATCCTAAGTCGGGAATGTTTCTCTTTTAATTGTTTAACTGTATATGTACGATTACACATGAAATTCAAACTTGCAACAAATTGTGGCCAAACTTTGCCTTCAAAAGTTGAACTTTTTAGACTGTTTTGTTCGACCTCCTCCGCCATCAATTCCACAAATATCCGCTTATTACATGTTGGCCATAGGACAATATCACTATCCAACTCCATCTCCTTCCCCTTACCAGTCATCTATATTAGCGACAGGAATGGTAAATAAAATAAAACAATCATCAATTGCTGAACTATAATAGCGAATGAAAATTATTTTCTCAGGTTACTATAATAATTTGTAGATGATGTCTTCTTTCAACAATATTGGAACAAAAAAATTTTAATTCACAGTCCCAAATGGTATCTCTTTAATCCAAGCAATTCGATTTGGAAAGCCACTACTTAGGAGTGTAGTCGACGTCAACCATAGGATCAGAACTCATCATCTCCAAATCCAGTTAATAAAAAATCTTTAATCCCTCAAATCAGTATAGAGAAAAAAAAATTACACAGATATGGAATTAACACCTCGACGTCGATCTTGACGATCAGAACTCATCATCTCGAAATCCAGTTCATAAAAAATCTTTAATCCCTCAAATCAGACTGACAAAAAAAAAACATACAAAAGACAAAAAAAATAAAATAAACCACAGATCTGGAATTAACACCTCGCCATTACCGAAACCCTAGCAAAAAAATTGGTTCAAATTCAAACATACCTTGGTTTGCTTGCTTTCAAGAGTAAAGAAGTTGTCTGCGACCGATTCAAGCCTCAGCCGACGTTTGATTCGACTGCACCATTCTCGAAGACACTTTCTATTGTAAGCAGATCTGGTCTCACAGACCATGAACCCCTAATTCGTTGAGTTTTTGAGTAGATTTTGAGCGATTAAAGACAGATCGAGCGTCGAGCTTGAGAAGGGAGAAAACAGAGCGAATCGCAGAAGAAAGGAGATCGCTTTGATGAGAGTAAAAAGGGAGTAAAGGAGATGGTTGATGGGAGTAAAGGGGGAGTAAAGAGGTCTCGGGACGAGAGAGAAGTCGTCATCAAGAAAGAGAGAGGAAGGGAGTAACCAAAAAAGAGAGAGCACGCCTAAGAAAAGACCCCTTTGGACTTTTCTGAAAATGAGAAGCAAAAACTGGTTTGAGAATAGGGTAACCAAACGCGTTTTCTAAAAAAGAAAACGAAAAAATGGGGTTAAAAAATTATCCAAACGCAAATGATGTTAATGTTTTAGTTCATATTTTTCTATGAAGAACATTGAATGCAATTATATCATTAAATTGGCTTCTGCATGGTGTATTGTCACATAACTTACGGTTTTTCCTGGTTGAACTTGTTACCAAAATGACCCACTTTTTGAAAGTATTTACCAAACAAACCCACTTTAGAAAGTATTTACCAAAACGATCCACTTGGTCTTTGAAAGACCGAGTTTAGTTAAAAATAACTCGGTCTTTGAAAGACCGGGTGTTAGACTTCGAAAAATTCAAGACTAACACTCGGTCTTTGAAAAACCGAGTTAGTTTTAACTAAACTCGGTCTTCCAAAAACCGAGTGCGATTGTTTGGGAATTAAAAAAAACTAGGATGGTTTGGAAAAAACTTTCAAAAAGTGGGACAGTTTGGGAAAAAATTCTTATTATCGCTAGAGAAGTTTTCAAATGTGAAACTGTACTTCTTTGTAATAGAGGGAAAATTTTGCCGAAATGCCCTTTTTTTGAAAATAATTAGTGACCTGCCCTACTTTCCAAAACAATTAGCGAGATGCCCTTGTCTGTGACACGTCAGCAACAAATGTTATTGGAAAAAATGGCATCAGCTATTTCTATGCCGTTCTTCCCAATAACGGCATCTCTTTTTGAAAAAATTGTCATGTCATTATTCCCAATAACGGCATAAGTTATTTTTTGTCTATAGATCTCTACAGTATCAATTGTGGCTCGAGAGACAGTTGCAAATTGAAAGCAACTGATGTTGTTCTCTAAGAGAACGGCATAGATAATACTGATGCCATTTTTCACAATAACGGCATTAGTTATTATCGTTTTGCACAGTTTCCTATAATTGAAAAACCCCTCTTCTTCCCCTTTTCACTTGCGATTCTTTCCTTCCCCACTTCGACTCCGAAAACCCTAAACCCTTGGAAAAAAAAATTCCTAAAATCATCGGCTGTGTAATCGATTTGAATTTGGGAGTCTACTCTTCAATCTTTTATTAAGAGTGCCAAATCATTCCGAATCTGAAATTATTGTAAGTATCCAAAAATCCTAATTTGTATTTTGTAAAGTTGATTTTGATAGTATGATAGATGTGTGCATTGGTAGTATAGTACAAGTAATGTACATATGCTGTTATTGAAGTAGTAATTTTGGGAATAACTTTACGTATTATTAGTGATGTAGGGTTTACAAAATATTGAATTGTTGAGAAAGGTGGAATTGTTCATTTTGTTAGGAAAACAATGAATTTGGAGGGATATTTTGTTTGGGGGGGGGGTTACGTTGGCATTATGATGATTGTAAGTAGTTCAAAATTCATACTTAGGTTATAAAAGAACCATTTTTTTACAATCTTATGAACGATTCGGATATGAGGAATAACGCATTTGTGATGAATTATACTTAGTTTATTTTGAAAATTCTTTTACTAAAATTGTTGTTGATTACTGTTTGTTATTGTTGACAGGCCAATGGATCCTACACAACCATCTTCTTCGCATGGTGCTGGTGCTTCTTCTACTTCTTCATTTGGACTACAGGGACATCCAGGTCCATTAGATCCTACCATTCTATATTTGCAATCAGAACACAGATCACAGACCATTTGGACCGGGGATGTAGAGAAGATTAGTTTCCGGATGCACAATATCATGCCGGTGATCTCCGGTATTGAAAATTACTTGGTCAGCAGCGGATTCTACGGGATGTCGAAGCTGGCGAAAATCAAGTGTGACCACGCTCTACTTACCGCACTTGTGGAGCGATGGAGGCCTGAGACACACACGTTTCACTTGCCGGTTGAAGAGATGACGGTCACCCTACAAAATGTAGCTCTGATTGCGGGTCTTCCGATTGATGGGGGGGCCGTCACCAGCAATTTAATGTTCAACAAGGTTGCATTGGTACTAGACTATCTCGGCTTGGAGGTGCCTGAAGAGGACCACGACATATTCGTTGGGGAATCCACTAGACGTTCATACCTTGACGATCAGTTCACTCATCGATTGCCATGCTCGAAGGAGAAGAGCACCCCCAACACTTCATGCCGAGTTAAACCGAAGAAGTATTTATGTATTATTGGTCTTTCTAGTTTTTTTGTAATTGTACACTTTATTTAGTGCATGTTTTCAAAGATTTCAGTTGTGCATTTTGTGGAACTTGATGTGCATTTAGTATTTGAAGTCTACGAAACTTGATGAACTTAACGAAAAATTGATGAACTTGAAGTATCTGTGCATGTCTGTGTAGTATCTGTGCAGTATCTGATTTGCAAAATTTGAAGTTTGTGAACTTGATGAACTTGATGTACTTGATGGGAAGTATGTGTAGTATATGTGCATGTCTATGAAGTTGATTAAATTGAACTTGATGAACTTGATGATACTTAATACTTGATGGTTTGTGAAGATTTAAGATGAATTGGATATTAAAGAGGTTGAATTACAATGATCTTGAAATCTGGATGTCTGTGAATTGATGAATTGATCAAGTCTGTAGGTGAAATTTGTTTTGAATTGATGAAGTCTGCATGTCTGTGTAGTAAAAACCATGGATAAAAGATGCTGTTATTGATGATAACAGCATCTTAATCCTGTAACGTTCTTGCGAATAACGGCATAAGTATGGATGGAAAATTATGAGATATGGAGTTTGCTGCCAATATATCTCTGTCCATAGTCGTTATCCACTTTAACGGCATCCTAAACTGATGCCGTTATTTACGATAACGGCATCTTTGTATATTCCACCTGACTTCCAAGTTAACGACATATTTGAAGATGGTCACAAGTATGCCATTATCCAAGATAACAGCATCTTCAGATCATGCCGTTTTCCAAAATAACAGCATCTATTAACTATGTCGTTGTTCAGAATCATGGCATCAGTTAACATCAAAATTTCAAAATTTAAGATTTCTACCAAACTTTCTGTCTCCATAGTCGTTCTTGAGAATAACGGCATAGATAGAAGATGTTGTTATTCACAACAACGGCATCTGTTGTGAGAACAGTTGTGCATGTTTTCTGTGCATGTTTTGTTGTGATTTTGTATATACAACCAATTTAACTATATCCACCACCGATTCAAACCACAAATCTCATTCCAAAGAATTTAAACTTAAATTACTCAACATTTAAAAACAACTTTATAATTTCATACTAACACTGACAAAGGAAAATATATAACTAACATCCAATAACAATAACAAGGAAAATATTCAAGTGGGGGTAGATTGTGAACTCCCCACACTTTGTACATTCTTACAACTCCTTCTATTGTGTCCACTCACACCACATTTTGAACATACTTTTCCACTACTCCCACCTTCTCGAGCGTCCATGTCATTGCGGATGCGAGTACTCTTAGGCCTCTCCTTCACCCGACGAAGACTAGAATCAACTATTAGTACCGGTGCACTTTGGGTAGGACAATAAGATTCGTCTGGTATAGGATTGAAAGATGGTGCCCATATTTTTGCTAACGAATCCGTAGAGTAGAAGGGATCTATGTACGGTTGATAATCAAGCGCACGTGAAGCACATGCCGCTAACACATGAGAGTATGGAACGTGGAACAGTTGAAATTTGCCACATGTACAAGTTCGGCCTTCTAGATCCACCGTATGCCAATGGCCACCCTTTTGATATCCACCGTCCATTCTAATGCCCGTTTTCACCCCAAAAATACCATCGCGATTATTAAACATTATGGCCTCATGTAAATTGAATTTTTCACGGCGGACATCAATAAGGTCTTGAATCTGGGGTGCCCATAGTTTACCTTCAGCGATAAGTGTCTGCGCGGCCTCACAGCGGTCGGTGAAGTACATGTTGAGACGGAAAAATATCTGTTTTACAATTGCAGTGACAGGTAAGCTACGAACACCTTTTAGAACCGAGTTGAAAACTTCGGACAGATTTGTTGTCATAATACTATATCTACACCCACCATCAGCAGTAAGTGCCTACTTCTCAATTGCTTTTTCCTTTACCCAATTAGCCGCATCAACATTGCTAGCTTCAAGTTGTGCCATCTTTTCCTCGTACTTTTTCCACTGATTTTGACACGCAATTTCCTTCAATTTATTCATCAAAAATTTCGAATCAAATTTTTTATGAAAATTGCTAGCAAAATGCCGCATACAGTACCAATGATATGCAAATGGTTCCCTCCACGTGCCAAACTCATTTTCCATTGCTGATAAAATACCGGCATGTCGGTCAGAAATGACACAATGACCTTCACGATCTGTAATAAAGCACCGAATACAGTTCATGAACCATGTCTACGTTTCTATGCTTTCACCTTCAACCAGTGCAAACGCAAACGGAAACAACCTCCCGTTTGCATCTGGTGAAACCGCAACCAACAAACAGCCTTTGTATTTTCCGTACAAGTGAGTACCGTTTATACTTATAACTGGTCTACATGATTTAAATCCTTCGATGGAAGGACCGAATGCCCAAAAAATACCCTTAAATGTTTCTATACCCGACCCGGTCGTAGTCTTCGCCCAATGTACAGCCGTACCCGGATTTGAAGCTTGAATTGTATTGAGTAGATATGGTAATTTAGTGTACACTGTTTCAAAAGAACCATATAGTTTCTCAATTGCTTTATGTTTTGCCTTCCAAGCTTTCCAATATGATATTGTGTATTGGAGCCTACCCTTCACCTGCCCAATTATGGCTCTTGGTGTTATTGAGAGTTGTTCCTTCAGAGTATCCATTATGATCATCGATACGACCGTCGAGTCAATTTTGCTGTTATCCTGAGTCAATGTAGGATTCACACATGTGTGTACACCTCCAAACTTTTTCACCACAAAATAATCACGACCTTTGGGAACAATTGCACGCAAGCGCCATGGACAACCAACTTCATTTTGAAGTGATGGATTTTCAGCAATCTGCTCGGCTGAATGGTGGATGGGCGCGTATTTACATTTCACATGGTATAGACAACGATCTGATTTTACCGTCACGAATTCTCTGTGGTTCTTCACAGCGTACATCTTCACTTGATGTTGTAGAGCATCTTTGGATGGAAATCTTTGACCAATGAAGAGTTCATCCAAGTTGGAAGAACCAATGGAAGACTGGCCATGTTCATGTACGGTAGCACGGGACATCCATTCGCTTGATTGCGATCCATGCATAGCTGCACTTGTGTCCTGACTTGGCAACACGCAGGCATTGTTAATCGGCACATCAACATTGGTATCAATAACTGGAGCTTCAACAGCAATCTCCTCATCATCATCCTCGAGACCGCGTACCTCATCTTCTTCCTCTTCTACCAAGTCGTTATTTACAACGGCGTTGTCAAAGTCTTCCAAAGCAATTCCAGCTACCAAAAAAATTTGTGGCAATGGGGTCGAATGTACCTGCTCGTATCGGAGGAAACAGGTTCTGTTGGAGTTGTGCTAGTATCTCCAATTGTATTTGAAATCCTTGCGTGTGACTCTACAGATGGTTTCAAAGTCCTTATGGGCCTTGGACTTTCGATAACAACTCTTGTAGTATTTGGAAGCCTCGTTTGATGAATATATAACTCAACTATATTCCAACCACAACTTGGATGAAGTGTCATAAGCAAGACAGACCTCAGAGAACTGTCACTGTCTATGGGTACCAACATGAAATACTGCCCATCCCCTTTACCAGCAGAATAACGGGCTCTCAGTTTCAGACTCATTTCACTTTTATCCCAATTGGTGACTTCATATATCTTATCTATTAATTCTGCGTAACCAAAATTGGGGGTAGCCCAAATAATTACCGAATCAACATCACTATAAGAATATCCAATTTTTGGATCCTTAATTACTTCACCCCCATAATATAACCAAATAGGGATATCAAATTCCATACCTATGCATAAAAATTAAAACATATTCAAGTCATTCACTACTCACTATAAACAAAACATTGAAATAAAAATCAAACATAAGGTTAAGATGATAATACCTTCAAATTAAACCAAAAAGACAACTAGCAAAAATTTCGTTGTGGATGAAGACTGAAAATGAGAGTGGGAGTGAGGAGGTTGGATGTATGGAATTTTACAGGACTCAAATGGTTGGAATTTTTTATTTTGAGATCTAGGGTTTGTGGGTAACAGGAGCGATGCGAGAGAGAGATGTTTACGAATCAGAAGGGGAGGAAAGAGAAGAAGAGGGGTTTTTCGATTATAGGAACTGTGCAAAACGATAATAACTGATGCCGTTATTGTAAAAAATGGCATCAGTATTATCTGTGCCGTTCTCTTAGAGAACGACATCAGTTGCTTTCAATTTGCAACTCTCTCTCGAGCCACAATTGATACTGTAGAGATCTATAGACAAAAAATAACTTATGCCGTTATTGGGAATAACGGCATGACAATTTTTTCAAAAAGAGATACCGTTATTAGGAAGAACGGCATAGAAATAGCTGATGCCGTCTTTTCCAATAACGTTTGTTGCTGACGTGTCACAGATAAGGGTATCTCGCTAATTGTTTTGAAAAGTAGAGCAGGTCACTAATTATTTTCAAAAAAGAGGACATTTCGGCAAAATTTTCTAATAGAGGAAGACTTGGAATAGTCAGCAAGTCATAGCATATGGTCGGTTATTATCACAAGAAAAGTTTTCAAATGTGATACTGCAGTTCTTTTGTGGAGTTATTTGGCTTGGTAACCTTCTTTTTGAAATTATTTAGTCAAATGCCCTTGTTTTGGAAATAATTATTGAAATACCCTAGTTTTGAGTTAGATTTCTATAGTATTGTTCCTATAGTAATTTTTATAGGATGTGTGACCTTTCTACAAAAACTAAAAGTTTTTGGGTTTTAGGATAATTTTTATTTCTATTATTAGATTTTAGTTTTTCTGCTTTCTACCTTATAAATTATTAATAAATATGCAGAAAATTTTTAAAATTAAATTTAATTTACTTACTTTGTACTGGCTCTGATACCACTTTGGTGGGTGCGTGGAATCTCTTAATTAGTAGTTGTGAGTGGCGCGTAGACTCCTGGAAACCTGAAAATTAAGAGGAGGAGAGTATCAAAAACTTTTGAAAGACTAAAGAGTAAAGTCTAAATGGTCGAAAAAGAGATCAAAGTTTGTAAAATAATATTCTTCGAAATAATGGATATTATCAATTCTAAAAAAGTAATCAGGAATGATGGGAATTTCGTCGTCATCGTCATCAAGTTCTCTTATATATTCTGATTCTGTCTCATATTCTTCACTATCATATGGAGGTTCTTCGAGTTCTTCTATATGTCTATGTTCTCCTTCATTTTGTTCATGTTCTTCTAGAAATTGTCTGTATGCAGTCGTAGGACTCCAAACGTAACTACTAAATATACCATTTTCATAAAATAACAAAGATCTCTCGTGATAAGTTAGATCGTCAATTATTTCAACATTTATATTACTAGTTTCTCCAGGAATTATTTGGTTTATCGTTATAATTATTACTCGTTGAATGCTAAAAAAGAACAATTTGAATTCGTAGCAATCATTCATGCTTATTTGTCTATGAGGATAATAAACATCAAAAACTAACATTCTATCACTTCCTTGGTAATTAACCATTAATTCAAAAATTGGTGAGGCAATACCGAAATTATCATTCATTACTTCTGAATAATAAGGATTTATGAAATAAAGAGCAGAGAGAGATTTCTAAGGATACCTAAAAATCAAAACAAAACGGCCCATCATGCTTCCGACCTAGTTAAACTTTTTTGATCTGTTCTGTACCATTTACTACAAGTGGATAAAATACCCCTGGTATGCACCCCGATTTCTGTGCTCCTTTTACGTTCTTCCCATCTCAAGATTACTATGCCCTCAATAGAGCTTCATCCAAGAGATACGTCTAGAACAACTAGTAGCACTTTGGTACAGACAACCACAAAAGTCTAACTAAAGAAGTTAGCAAATGAGTCTTTTTGCAAGATTATTTAGGCAGAGCCTTACAAAACTCTCTCTAGAGTAAATAAATTTAGTTGTTCATACCTTATTTTCTACGGAGGCTGATAGATGTACTCATAAAAGACATTTTATTTTCTTCAAGCTTGTTACAAACGAACTTACAAAGATTATGAGGGATTTTTTTGTTTTCAAGAAGGTCTGCCCTCTCCCTTACCCTGCCTTCCCTTTTATAGCCCAAGGGATGGCTTCACACCAGATACAATTATTATTTTCCTACATCACTGCTTACATCACATATACAATTATTGCTTCTCTTACATCAGTGCTTACATCATAGCTAAATAATTGAGATATTTGCTGCTTATGTAGGGAACATCTTCACGTGCTTTCACATCAGGAACAGTTCTTCGTCAGTCTGCTCTTGTCCTTTTCTGCAGTAGTCACATGCATGTTGTGGTTCCATCCTCATCAGTCTACAGTAGTGAATAGCTGTTTCTTCCGTCATTGTCATATCTCCTTTATGTAAGATTCGATACCAGCTGTCAAAAACTTCTTTCTTTGACTGGGGTTGTTTAATTTTTGCTATGCTGTAGATCATTAATTTTTGTGGGTCAGGGCTGTCATAGATCCATATGTTACCTTCTCTGCTTTGTATGTCCTTTAGTTCACAATACATTGTTCTGAATCCCGTAGCTCTTCTTTCGGGAATCAGTTTTTCAAATTCTTCGGCTTTATATGGTATTATACCGGTTGCTCCAAACAAGATTTGAGTTGTCATCCCTATTTTTATAATATGTTCAGCTGGTAGTTCTTCATTATCTTCAAGAAATTCTGGAATTGCTGAAAATATTCGAACATATATCTTGGATGCCTTCGTAAGACCAAAATAGCTTCTAGCAGCTTTATATACTTCCTTTGGCAACTGACTAAGTTCTTCACATTCTCGAGATGGATAAATGCAGTGGATAAGTCCTCTTTCGAACAATACTCTTACAGTTTTTGGATTAGCTCCTGGTAGTATGATCGTCTTGTTCATATGTTGCTGAGAAATAGTTTTGATAAATTGGTTGACCTGAGTGGTCTGGCATAATTTCTCAATATATTGTAAAAATAAATCCTTCTTGGAGTATTTTGGAGGTTCTGAGAGTAAACTCTCTTTGTAGGTAGTGGGTTGTATGGATGTGGAGTTTTCTTCTTGTGTGGCTATTTTTGTGATCTCGCTTGTATTTTGTGGGATAGTAGGTTCACTCCCTTCGCTCATTTTTTCAATACGATCAGAACTTATATGTTGGTAAAATATACTTTGAAGACCACATATTTGCAGCTGTATTTGGTTAAATGCTCCTTTTAATTGCTCCACTGTCTCCTTTAGGTAGACTATATCGTGTTCTATTTGCTGAACTCGGTTTTCCATTCTGCAACAAGTGGAAATAGTTAATTTCTTGATAAGAAATCAGCTAAAATATTAAGTTTTCCTTTTATGTTTTCTATTAAGAAATCGTAATGTGCTAACTCCATCTGCCATCTAATCAATCTTTTATTTGCTATGGTTGGGTCTATTATTTTGTTGATCCAACTTTTTGCTTGTGTATTATCTGTTCTTACCGTAAATTTTGTATGTATTATGAATAATTCAAACTTTTTTATAGCTTTTAAGATTGCTAGTAGTTCTTTTTCGTTTATGTGGTAATTTTGTTGGGTTTGTGTGAAAGAACCACTAGTATATCTAGCTAATTTTTCTTCGCTTTCTCCTATTTCAACGAATTTTAATACCGCTCCCCAATTAGTTTCGCATGCATCAGTTTCTATTATCCAAGAACATTCTTTAACTGGTAGTCTTAGCTTTGGTAACTCTGAAGTTTGTTGTTTTAATAATTTAAGTTTCTCTTCATCCTCCGAGGTCCATTCCCATTTCTTAAACTTTTTAAGTTTTTGTTGCAACCAATTTGTTTTTGCTGATAAATTTGGTATGTAACCTCTTGTTTGGTTTAGTAATCCTATTATGGCTTGTACTTCTCTTTTTTCTTTTAAGACATTAGGAAAAGTCTTTATTTTTTCTGCTATATGTGGTTGTAACTCTATTCCTTCATGTGATAATTTTGTTCCTAAGAATTCTATCTCAGTTCTGAATAATTCCATCTTCTTTTTTGATAGTATAATGCCTGTATCTTTCACTATTTCTATGAATTTTAGTAGATGTTCTTTATGTTGTTCTTCGTCTTCTGACCCTATTAGGATATCATCTACATATACTAGTATAAAATTGTTGTATTTTTCAAAAATTTTATCCATATATTCTTGAAATATTCCTGGGCTATTTTTGTATCCGAATGGTAATACATTCCATTCATAAAATCCTTGAGGTGTGCTAAATGCCGTTAAAGGTTTTGAATCTTCTGTTAATTTTACATGATAAAATCCTGATTTGCAGTCAAATTTCGAATATATTTTTCTTGTTCTTACTGTGTTAAGTAAGATTTGCATATCTGGTAGTGGGTATCCAAATCTCTTAGTATTTTTATTTAATTCCTTGTAATTTACTACCATTCGAGATTTACCTCTTTTTTCTTCTGAATGCTTTTTTACTATGAATGCTGGTGATGAATGAGGACTTTGTGATTTCCTTATATAATTATTTTCTATTAATTCTTTTATGTGTATTTTGAATTCTTCTAGGTCTGTTGGAGTATGTCTTATTGGTCTAATTTTAATTATTTTGTTCTTATCTATTAACTCTATATGTGCCGTGGGTTTACTTAAGTTCCATTTTGCCAAGGGATCTTCTCCGCACAGATCCTCTAATTGTTTTTGTAAAATTTCTTTTGTAGTAGTTATTTGAACCTGAACTTGTTGTATTCTAGTTTTATTTGGTAAGTATTGATATTCACCACGCTGGGTTGAAGAAACTCTGATGTGTGGTAGGTCAGTTCTAGAATATGGTTGTGTTATTCTAATTGCTATTGCTTGGTGTCCGCAAGGTGTTGTAAATACAACTGATTTATGTGATATAGTTATGGGATAGTATTGTTGGAAGAAGTCATTTCCTAAGAGTACGTCATTATTCATATCGTTAAATTGGTATACTATGGGTATTTTTAGTATGTAACTTCCTATTTGTACACTAACGTTTTGTTGGTATTTGTCCAGTATGATTGTTTGTCCGGTTAATCCAGATATGGCTTTTTTATTAAAACCATCTTGTTTCCATTTTGGTAGTATATTCTCGCGGCATAAACTAGTACCTGCTCCGGTGTCTATTAGACTATGGTAGTTTCTTGATTTGTATCCGTCGTAAACAAATTCTGTTAGGATGTATAATGTATTTTTTGTTGCTCTTAATGGATTCATTTGTCCAATATCCTATTTATTACCATATTTTCATTGTTTACTGTTATTGTGATTTTTTCTTCTTGAATCGAGTAAGGTTGTACTGATGTAAGGAAGTCAGTTCCTAATAACATATCATTAACATGTTGTTCTGGGTCTACATGTAAATGTAACAACATTTCCTTTTTACCATTTATCCTTAGTGGTAGTACGATTTTATGTACAATTGGATGTCTATTATTGTAATAATCTAAGTAATAATATGGGTTATCTAATGGTATTAATTCAGTAGTTTTTATATTTGTTTGTTTAATATGTGAATTAGTAGCTCCTGTGTCGACTAAGGCTATTTGTTTATTCCATTTTCCATTGTCATAATACTCTATTTCTATTTTAAATTGGTTATTATTTTGGTGTTCCAATGTATTTATTATTGGTATTATTTCTAATGCTTGTTGTTTATTTCTTATTGATAGTGACCTCTTTCCGAACATTATTTGTGGTGCTTTTTCTTTTTCTTTTTCTTTTGCTTTATTAAAGTCGAATTCTATATAATTTGGTATGGTCATTTCAGGGTTTTCTCTAGCTGGTTTGTACCTTATGATTTCGCTGAATAGCGGCTCTATTTTAAAATTGTCCGTATTTCTATTTTTTACTTCGTGCTTACTAGTGAAAGCGTAAATATTTCTTATTTGTATGCTCATAACTTTGCTTTTTTCTATCATTTCTATTCCCGATAACTTATGATACATCACTAGACTTTTATCTTTATTCGCTTCTGTCATGCTTATAGAGAAATTAGGTTTTATTGTGAACTTTATCTTTTGGTACATAAGGTTTCCTTGCACTACTCCTATTAAGGCGTCTTGTGTACTTGATATTATCCTATCGTCCATTAGATATATTTGGAGGGGTGTATTTATTCCTTCCTTAAAATAAGCTTTTATTATTATTTGTACAGCTCCTAAATGTATGTGTCTTAATGTTTTTCTGGTTTTTTCGTTTATCTTTTCCATTTCTTGTCTTATTATTCTTTCTGTTATTAATGGGATTATGGTTTTGCCTTGTGCTTGTTCAATGTCTATAGGTTGTTCATTATTCCTAGCTATTACTATGGTGCTTTTCTTTCTTTCAAATATTGGTAGTTTAAAGATTTCTTTCGGATTTATATCTAATTTGGTCTCTCTTATTTTATCGTATTTTTGTATGTCAAAGCACATTCTTTCTCTTAATTCTTCATTGTTTTCTTCCGTTTCTGAGGGTTCTCCGATTTCTGTTAGATCAGTTAACATGTATATTTCACATTCTTCTGTTTCACCTTCACTACTTCCACTATCTTCTTCCATTACCATTATTTCTTCATCTTCACTTATATCTGACCATTCTTCATCATATTCTATGGGTTCATAATTTATGTTGTTCATTTCTTCAATTTCTTCTACGTATTTTACATTTTCTTTTTTCATTCTTTTAGGACAATTTGGTGATATATGTCCTACTTCTCCACATATGTAACAATTACATTTTTTTGGATTTTTTGTATATTGCCTATTTTTATTTTTATTCATTTTTCTAAAGTATTTTTTAAAAGGTTTTCTATATCTCTTAAAAGTTTTCCTATATTTTGGTTGATATTTTGGAAATTTGTGATTATTGTTCTTTGTGTATTTATAGTTATTGTATCTATAGTTATTATTGCATCCCCAATGGTTCGGTCTTGCATCTTCACAGCAAATTCTTTGTTTATATGTTCTGTAATATTTCATTGTTGCCCTGGCCTCTTGGCATACTTTGTCTCTATAGTCTTTTACAAATTGCGTTCTATACCCTAAAGTGTCTACTTCAGGTTTTACTTTCTCATTTACGTATGCACTATATATATTTATGCTCCATGGATCAGGTAATTTCAGAAAGAATGAGTCTAAAATTGGACTCC
Source organism: Hemerocallis citrina (assembly GCA_017893485.1). Taxonomy (NCBI): domain Eukaryota; kingdom Viridiplantae; phylum Streptophyta; class Magnoliopsida; order Asparagales; family Asphodelaceae; genus Hemerocallis; species Hemerocallis citrina. Next base: position 96,295,905 of record CM030362.1, read on the forward strand.
GTTCTTCTTTTGTGTAATAACTATCTTGATAATATTCTCTGAATTCACAAGCATAGTTGTCAAAATGGCACATGTCGCATATTTCTAAGTTACTTAGTCTCCATCTTGCTTGATTCTTTTTATATATAGTGTGTTTTTCTCCTTTATCGTATACGCTGAATTCGGTTCTTATTGCTTTTTCGTAATTTGTAATTATTTCTTTTAAACCTAAAGTCCGTTGTGCTGAACTTTCTTCAGTTCCATTATCATCAATTGGTCTTGATTTTCTTATAGTATTTCTTTCTACTTCTTCTAGTCCATTCCACCATTTTGCTACTACTCCCATAAAGGTAGCTTCTATGAATTTTTCAAATGCATTTCCGTTAAGGTTTTGTCTGAATCCTACTATTAGTGACGCTTTTACCCATTCTTCAATTGTTCTATCTACATCCTTTACGCAATCTAGGTCTAACCATTCTCCATTTCCTGCTATTCCTTTTTCGAAGTGTTCTGTTGGTTCATATTTTGGAGTTTCTTTTTCTTTACCTTTTCCTAGTAGCGTTCTTCTTTTTGTATTTTGCCATTTCCATGGTAATTGGTATGGTTTTTTGTGAGGTGGTGGTCTTAAGATTTCATACATGTTACTTGGAATTTCTGAAGGTTTTTCAATAATTTTTTCTTGGTCCATTTTTACTTCTTTGTGTGCTATATCTAGATTTTTCAATGCTTCTTGCACTTCTTCTGAATTAGGATTTGCCATTAAATCTTCTATTTCTAGAATATTTATATTAAGTTTCGTTATGGCTTCTAGTTCTTGCATACCTTCTTCTGTTACTTCTGTTACTTCTTTTATGCCCAATTCTTCTTCTGGGTATTCTGTCATATATCTTCCTAATTCTTTTATATTTTTATTTATGATTCTTAAATCTTTTCTTATATCAATGAACATTTCAGGACCGCTGTAAACTTCTTCCAAGTCTTGTATGTTTAAATAAATTTTTGGCTCCATGTCCTACTATTTTGTCTGCTAGTAAGTGTTGGTAATACCAACTTGCTTCTTCGTTTCTATAATCTAATACTTTGTATGCTATTTGTTTTTGTATCTCTTTAGGTAGTTGATCGGTTACTTTTATTGTTAGTAATAGGTATTCTGATATTTCTTTACTGGCAATATGCTTACTTGCTACTAATCTATTATCAACGTATCTAATCTTGAATTTTGAAAGATTTTTTAATTTAAGTTTCTCTATTTTCTGTGATTTATCCAGCTTTTCTAAGGTTAAGGTGTGTTATAGTTAATAATTTCTTGAGTGGGGTTATAAATAAAATTTTGCTTTTTGGTTATTTAATTAAAAGGGGTAGTTGGCTAAATATTTTTGGAAGAAGGGTATTTGGCTAAATATTTTTGAAAAGTGGGGTATTTACCCACTATGCTCTCTTTTGTGATGGAGGAAGACATGGAATATATAGTCAGCAAGTCAAAGCATCAGTCATGAGATTGTTTTGGAAGAGGTCAAGGGTTGTGAGGTAGGAGCAGCGGCAAAGAGCTGACGGTATTGGGCCTGACAAAAGAGAAGGATGAGTGACCGAGCCAGAGGACACGCAGCGCAACAAGGTTCCAAGAAAAAAAGCCAACCCATTCGCAGACAGCTCCAGTAGCTAAGTCTTCGGTGAAGTTCCAAGAGATAAGAGAGCCTGTAGGATCTGAGATTGAGAACTTAAAGTCACGGAGGCACGACATATCATCACCCTCAGCTAAAAACGCGAAGGTGATCAATACAAGGGTGATGGCAAAGATCATGGTGGAAATCATGTTTTTTTTTTTTGAAAATAAAATGACCGAGGTTATCAGTTTCATTAATGATTGATTAACGAAAACAAAGAGTACCCATCATTACAAAATAAACCTAAACCGATATAATACAAGCTAGAGTTCCACCCATAGTAAAGAAGTTACAACATCGATTACATAAATGTTTCAAAATAACCGAGAAGATAGTCCTGAAATCCCATCCAAAGCAAAGAGTGTCCCGGCCTTGTTCCTCTCACATCTAATGAGGTCCTTCTAGCCTCGGGTTCTTCCATGAACCTGCTTGACCTGTCCAAGCCTCTATTAGAAAAAGCATTTTACGGAGTAACATAAGAAATGAACATCTAGCATTACAAAAGCAAAATTCATTCCTATCTAGCCATAGGCTCCACAAGATAGCTCCAACCATAATATCCCAGAGACTTCTAAGTTCTATTTTGATGTGCATTGTTCTCCATCTCCCCCACAAATGATCGATGCAATTCGGAATTTCGGTGGTGTGAAAGCCCAGACCCATGATCTCTCAAACTAACCTAGCTCTAGGACAGACGAAAAAGATGTGGGTGATATCTTCCTCCCCTATGTTACACCGTTGGCACGTAGCATCTAAAAGAATTTTTCGTTTCATAAGGTTAGTCTTTGATAGAATTCCGTTATTAAGAACCAGCCATAGAAATGCCTTAACTTTGGGAGGGGCTTTAGTCTTCCAAATGGTATTTGCGTGTGAGCTCCTCAGACCACCATCGTTCAGGAATCCATACATGGCGGATACAGAGTACGAATTATTTTTCCCTAGACTCCATTCTCTGCTATCCTCCTCTGTCCTACTCTGGGGCCCTTGCTCTAGGAGCATCGTATTGAGCCTCAACAGTTGCCCCTGCGCCTCATTAGAACTGTTGTCCGTGAGTGCCAGTCTCAGCTTCATATTCTTCCAAACATCTACCACCAGAGCGTCCTCCTTTGTAGCTGACGATGCAAGTTCGGGGTAGAGTGATTGTAACGTGTTATCTCCACACCACTTATCCTTCCAAAACCTAATCTTAGCATGGTGGAAATCATGTTAGCAGGAGAAGAACCAATTAATGAGAATGAGAACATGAAATGTTACTGTGAGGAACATACAATAAGCTTGCATGAAATGATACTGTGATAAGACTAAAAGACTAGGAATGGTCAGCAAGCCATAGCATAAGAAAGGTTGAAAGAGACTGAAAAATAATGAAGGCAAACCATCTGGTGACAATTTAAGTGGACTGTGAACAAATTCACTAAAGGAATAGTGAAAGTTGGATTTGTTAGTGCAGGATGTTTGAAGTTTAAATTATCACAAGAGTTTACCAAATGGACGCTTAAAAAACTAGCCAAGAGTAACATAAAATGAGAAGCATTATACGAAAACCCGATATATTTAATTTCCCCACACCAGACCTCTAGGGAAGCAGCAGTATGACAGGTTTCTAAAAAAACAGCACTTTCAAAAAGCCCAAGGTGAATACGTCGCAAGTTAAAAATTAAAAAGTGACATGGACGCGGAACAAAAGACTAATATTTCATAGAAAAATAATTAATCTCCTCATACACAATATCATACAACAAATTATAAAGCTATGGCATTTGTCATGACGATTCACCACTAGTTTAATTATGAGGTGTATCCTCAGCATATTTGAACATCAAATGGAAAGGCAAAGTCCTCAGTTTCGTCGCTGATGAAGGTGTACTGATCTCGTGCGGAACTAATAAATTAAACATTGAAAAACGCTACATCGGCCACTGAAGACAAAATATAAGTGAGAATATAATAAAAACACAAGTTCTGCCCAAGAGTAACATTACTGACAGCTATAACTTATCCTCAAGCTAATTCGATTTTTATATAATCACATAACTGAAGAACTATTTGTATACAAATATACAAATACATTAATACTGTTGCTGATATTCAACTTCAACAACATCAATGCACCTTAGGCTGAGAATAAAAAAAAAAACAAGTTTACCACACATCATAAGGTTAAAAACACAAGATGTAGAACGTGCATGTGTTTCTGTCGAAGGTATCCACACAGACAAGGTTCAACTGGAGGAAACTTAACATAGTTTGTTTCTAAGTTACAATTTTGAGCAATGGAGACATCAAGTAGACAGACTGACAATAGGTATATGAAGTAATATATGCTAAAGACCCTTCCTATCAGATTAATATATTTTTTACCATAATTCATCTAAAACAAACAGACAAGCAAAATAAACAGCAGAAAAACAAATTTAGCAAACAATTTTAAGAAACCAAATACAAGAAGCACCTTGTACACATGAAATTTTCACAAACTGTACAATCAATAACATAGACATCCAATACTTATTATTATTGAACATGAATTCAGATAACATTCACAAATAAAAGTCACATGCACATGCATCACAAAATCAACATTTTATTTCACGTATACACCAACAACAACAAAGCCTATTTTCCAACTAGTTGGGGTTGGCTACATAAATCCTGACTTTCCATTCTACTCAGTTTAGCACAATATCATCCGTAAGGCCACAAGTTATTATATATTTTCTCACAATTTTCACTCAAGCAAGTTTAGGTCTTCTCCTACCCCTAACTCTACCCTCAACACTTGTCAAATCATTGGGCACTATTAGGTCTACGTGTGATATGTCCAAACCATCTCAGGCAATTCTCTCTTAATTTATCATTTTATTTCACCGTATGACAAAAAAATATTTGATGTGTTAGAAATCTTATTTCCCAGAGCAAAAGACAAGGGAGGAAGGAGGGGTAGAGAGAGAAAGGGTGGGGTATGAGGCGGGCAGAGTGCGGTGTGCAGTCCCAAAAGCTGGAACGGAAAACCTTGCCCAACGTACAATACGTGGGATTGTCGGCCAATGCTCACAGATAAAGTAGGTATGCTGGTTGATGACTCAACGACCATCAAGGAAGTTGATTGTTGAAAGAATGTAGAAATGTCAGAGTGATCACTATTTAATCAAGTTTGATAGTGTGGAAGTTAACAATTATCAGATATATCAGGTTATACTTGACAAGAACCAAATTGACACTTACCTAGCATAAGGCATACCGCACAGGAGGTGCAAGAGTATGGGCACATAGTTGATTCAATGGATCACTAAAAACCATGATGAACAAAGTTGGTTCAATTGGTAGGAAGGTGAGGTCCTACAGATGGAAACACAATGGATCAACTACTAACCCTCCATTGGTTTTTAACTTCATTATGAACTTTATGATCCATTGGAGTATCAAGAACTCCTTAGTTCAATATGGTTTTGGGCTCTGATTAGATGAGGCCTACAGAGAAAATATGTATTTCTGCCGTACATTATTTGGTTGACCAGATGATGCCTATAAATTATAATACTGAAACAATTTTCTACCACTAATCAAAGAACATCAGCAAAAATGACAGGAGACATATTGGCTGCATCCCAGGAAAATACAATGCAAGCCCCTAATGTGAAATCACAAAATCATGAACATCTTTAAGAAAAATGATTTCTTGATTCATTAACCAAGTTGGCCAAGGGAGCACAGTCCATATCTCATGTTATCATATTAAACAATAAAATAAAATTTAAGTATCACATCCTATCAAATAAGATAATGATATCAATAACTTTAACCAATGCTCAGCACAACCATAAGCAACAGAAAAACAAAGATATCAGAACAGTTGGCACCTTATGCAAAGTTTGGCATTCAATCAACACAAAAAATAACAACAGCAAACCAAATAGTATTCTCTATAATAAACTTTCAACATTAGTAATAACCATCCTCATAAAATAAACTTCAGGTTCAGTGAAAAAATCAAAGGGGCGTTACATGAAAGTTAGACCTGTGACTCAACCTACTTCAGGTGGTGCTTGGATCCTTTCTTCTTAGAAGGTGCAGCTACTTGTGGGTTTGGGTGACGATCAGCCTCACTTGACTCCAACCAATTCAACGGATGTCGATTGAAGAACGGCCAGTTGGGCATGGTAATCAAAGCAGTAAGCACAACTCCACCAGCGTATATTAGAAGCATCATCTGAAACGATCCAATTGAGTACCCAGCAATGAAGGCAGCAACTGCAAATACCACCAGCATTATCTCCATCAGCTTCTCAGACAGTTTCTGACCTTGCCAATCCATCTAAATATGCATAAAAACAACTGTAAGATAAAGTTGATTTATCATTTTATCTATCATCTTCACTCTTACAACAACCAAGGATCTAAATATCATATATAGGAATCATAACGGAAGCTAAGTTTTCATATCAAATAACAAAGATGTATCAGCATTCAGCAAACATTTAATAAATATAAGGTTGTCATATCAGATAGCAATATAATCCTAACAAGATTCAAATTACTCTACATGCGTTATATAGCATATATATAATCTACCTACTGCAAACAATACAATTAAATAAGATGTAGTAAGTTGTACATGTTATTTTTGAAGTGGAAGTAGTCACGTAATAAGTACCACACTAAACAATTGTTTTAAATATCGACTGATATATCCCATATATTGGTTTCTCCCATATGTTGGCAAATACCTGCTAAAAACTCATTAAAAAAAATTAAAACTTTCAAATCAATATAATGATCAAATTGCCAATATTTCAATATATTGGCCAATATTCAAAGTTGGGGTTGCGGCCATTAGCACTAGTATCAGGTCGGGTCGTGTCCTGCACTACCGGATCCAGACCCAATCCTCTACATGTCCAAATATTGTACCCATATTTGACCCGTGAGAATCGGGTCCGGGTCCTCGTCCTCTAAAAAATTTGCTACCCGTTCCTGTTTGGGTCCGGTTCGGGTCCTTTTTTTCGGGTTCGGTTCGGGTCCGGGTAACAGGTTGTTGTCACACTGCTAGTGGCCATGTAGACACTAGTTGTGTCGCAACACACGTGTACCAAACAAAAAATTTTGTCACCATCTACCATATTGAAGGTTCATTATACTATATGTATTGGGACAACAAATCAGACTCTTTAGGAAGATATAAAAGCAGTTGTAATGCACACAATAATCATCTTCCAACTAACAAATCATCCAATCTACGGGTCACAAAACCGATCCTAGGATATCTTCGCAGCATAAACCCTAATTCCTAACGACCCAACCATAAAATATCGATATATTGACCTGTATATCGATCAAATCGGCCAATATATCATTATATTTAAAACAAAGATAACTATAGATTTTGGGTTGCAGCCATGTGGACACTAGGTCTACCACCACACACGTCTACCAAACAAAATTTTCATCTTCATCTGCCTTATTCAAAATTCATTACACACTCATATGCATGACAGAAAATGCTTACATTTGTATAATTAGACAATTACTCACAATGAGACCTAGCAATAAAAAATGCTACTAACGCTACCAACTGGGATGTAATTAGATCTAATAAGTTATACATGTTATTTAAATATTGGCTGATATATCCATATATATGGTTTCTCCCCTATATAATATCGGCCATACTTGCTCAAAAATCATTAAAAAACATTATTAAACTTTCAAATCAGAGACTCCCAACCCCCAAAAAATTGATATATCAACCGGTATACCGATCAATTCGGTTGATACTTTAGACAAAGATAACTACGGGGTTGGGGTTGTGGCCATGTTGGCATTAGCTCCATATAAATGTTCCACCTTCATCCGTCTTATTCAAAATTCATCCCTCATACGAATCGCCACAAAAAATCAGAATCTTTAGCACGATACAACAGCCCGCGCAATGCACGTATCAATCATCTTCCAACCAACAAACTATCCAAAACCCAAGTTCAAAATTTCGATCCAAATATCAATTTTTTGCAACATAAACCATAAATCCCAAACTACTAGCAGCAGAACTAACAAGATCTCCAAATTAAGCCCTAAAACCTCGAAAAAAATCACAAACTGTTCCAGGCCGTTCGCTGGTGGCGGCAACGGTGGACGTGCCCCTCTTTCTCGGCATCGGCCCAAGCTAAGTCACAGCAATGGTGATGCAAAGATGAGAAAGGGAATTTTATGAATTGGAAGACAAATCTTTTTATTCATATCAGATCTATTACAGAATGGGTATTTATAAAGGAGAAATACGTGCGCAGCACGTAGTTTGAACGAACCGTTACCAATCAGTTGGACTAATATGTCAAATACAAGGCATTTTTACAATTAAACCCTCCAAAGAAAGATTATTCCCTAAGGACTGAAATGCAAGACTCGGAACTGATACACCCATCTTCACACCTTCTTCAGCTGGACTCCTGAGCTCTCACCGTCACTCCTTCTCGTCGACCTCCTGAACTATGGCCAGATCCAGATGCTGGATCAATACTCCCCCTTGAAAAGATTCCAGGATGACTCGGAAAGACGAGAATCGCCAATACATGTCCCAATAACTCTCCCACATAGCTTTAGTGTCGCTACAATGTCGCCATTGAACTAGAACCTCAGGGATAGCAATTTCCCTCTTTGGAACCATTCGACGCTCTAAAATCTTGACAGGTTGCGGCGCTTCTTCCACAAAGTATTCAGGTAAAGCAGTAGGAACCACTGCCAAATCACTTTCGCGAGGAACAAAGGTCTTCAATTGAGAGATGTGAAATACATTGTGTATACGGGACTCAATAGGCAGTTGTAATATATAAGCAACAGCCTCCACCTTCTCCAGTACTTATAAGGACCATAATATAAGGTAGAGAGCTTGTGGATGCGTCGTTCCCCTAGTGAGACTTGTCGATAAGGCTACAACTTTAGATACACCCAATCACCTGGTTCAAACTCCTTATCGGTTCGATGCAAGTTAGCTTTTAGCTGCATTCGATGTTGAGCTCTTAGCAGATTATCTTTGAGCAACTGTAAGACTATATCTCTTGAAAGCAATGAGTCTTCAATAGTCTGCACCCTCGCCGTCTTAGGAACATAGGATAAAACACTAGGAGGAACCTTACCATAGACTGCTTGGTAGGGAGAGACGCCAGTAAAGCTGTGAACATGCATATTGAAACTAAATTCTGCCCAAGGCAACCAGTCAGACCAATCCTGAAGGCGATACGCTGTGAAACACCGGAGATACACTTCCAAAACCCTGTTGATTACTTCAGTCTGTCCATCAGACTAAGGATGGAACGTTGAGCTCAAGCACAGCTTCGTTCCCTGCATAGCCAGTAACTCACGCCAGAAATTACTTGTAAAAATGGCATCCCGATCGCTAACGATACTTTTGGGAAGTCCATAGAGCTTGAACACTTGTTTAAAGAGTACTCCAACAATAGTCTTGGCCGTATATGGGTGAGACAATGGAATAAAGTGGCAAAACTTAGACATTCTGTCAACAACGACAAGTATAGTAGTAAAACCTGCACTCCTATGCAATCCCCCGACAAAATCCATGCTAATGTCGTCCCATATGTTATCAGGAACATGAAGTGGTTGCAGTAACCCCACAGCAGATGTGCTCAAATATTTATTTTGTTGACAAACATCGCACGATTTGATAAAGTTGCGCAAATCTTTCCTCATACCCTGCCAGTAGACAATTTGCCTCAACTTGAGCCAAGTCTTATCTGTTCCCATGTGTCCTCCTTGAGGTGTGCAATGCACCTCCTCCATGAATAGGGTCCTAGCTGTAGAAGTAGGACTCAAAAGGATTCGACCCTTGTAGTAGATCACCCCTGCCACCAAAGCCAATCTGTCATCAACCTTATCAGAAATTTTCTTCTTAATCTCATCATAGAATGGGTCTATAGTCATCAGCTGCTTAATTTGATCCAACCACACAGGTTTGACAATCGTAATTGCCGATAATGAAGCTTCTTCAACCTCTTCAAATTGACGGGAAAGTCCATCAGCCATGACATTATCCTTCCCCTTCTTATACTCTACTCGAAATTGATACCCATGCAGCTTAAGTAATCATAAATGTTGTGCTTCAGTGTACAAGCGTTGCTCCAACAAGTATTTTAGTGGTTTATGATCAGTATGAATGAAAAACTGCCTACCCAACAAATACTGTCGCCACTTTTTAACTGATAAAAGAATTGCAAGCATCTCTTTTTCGTAAGTTGACAAGAATCTATTTTCCCCCTTCAATTCCTGACTGTGAAAAGCAATGGGGTGTTTCTCTTGGTGTAAGACAGGTCCCAACCCTGTGGCACTCGCATCACACTCCAACTCAAAAGGCAAATAAAAATTTGGAAGCTGGAGAACTGGGGGAGAAGAAAGTACCTCCTTCATGGTCTCAAATGTCTTTTGAGATTCTGCCTGCCATTTGAAAGCCCCTTTTTTGGTGAGCTTCACAAGAGTCCAGGCTAACAAACTATAATGAGCTATAAATTTCCTGTAATACCCCGTGAGACCCAAGAATCCCCTTAGAGCCTTCAATGTTTTGGGAATTAACCAATTGACTATGGCCTTAATCTTTTCCTGATCAACTGCCACACCATGAGCTGATACAACATGACCAAGATACTCCACTTCCGACACCTCAAATGAACACTTACTGAACTTAGCAAAGAGCTTGTTGGCCTTGAGGACTTGTAGAACTAGTGATAAATGCTCCAAATGGGACTCTAAGCTGTCACTGTACACTAAAATATCATCAAAGAACACCAAGACAAATCGACGCAAATACGGCTTGAAAACAGAGTTCATAAGAGATTGGAAAGTAGACGGTGCATTTGTTAATCCAAAGGGCATAACTAGGAACTCATAATGCCCTTCATAAGTGCAGATTGTTGTCTTGTGTACATCGGCATCATTCATCCGAATTTGGTGATAACCGGTATGAAGATCCAGCTTGCTAAATACCTTGGCACCATGGAGCTTATCCAAGAGCTCATCTTTAACAGGAATTGGAAACTTATTCTTCACTGTAATGTCATTTAAAGCCCTATGATCAATACACATTCGCCAACTACCATCAGGCTTTTTGACCATTACAATAGGAGAGGAGTAGGGACTGTGACTAGGTCTGATTATACCAGATTGTAGCATGTCATGAACAAGCTTTTCAATCTCATTTTTTTTATGCCACGGATGTTTGTACGGTCGGAGACTAACAGGTTTTGAACCCTGAATAAGAGGTATAGTGTGATCAAAATCCCTTCGCGGAGGTAGGCCTATGCTCTCCGTGAATACCACTTGATAACTATCTAACAACTACTGCACTTGGAGAGGAACAGCAGGTTGTGTATTTTCAGGAGTTGAAACTCCTACCATTTGGAGCAACCACCCAGATTTGGATTGCAATAAAGCTTTTGATATTGATTTGGCAGATGCCACTTCGATCTCTTGAGGAGGAATACCTATCAAAGTGCGTTGTTGGCCATTAAGCTCAAATCGGACTCTCTTCTCCTTCAGATTCCATATAACATCTTCCAAAGTTTCAATCCACTGCGCGCCCAACACTAGTTGACTGGTGTCCATGGCTAAGACATAAAAATCAACCACGATAGGCACCCCCTGACAATTAAATGTCATCCCTTCACACAGACCCAATCCCCTCAACAAAATACCCCCTACAACTGTTACATCTAACCGAACTTGGAGGTTCACTGGCAATCCATTCTTCTTAACAATCACTTCATCAATGAAATTGTGGGTAGCTCCTGTGTCGAGGAGGGCACACAAAGGGTGAGATGCAATGCTACCCTGGACCCTAAAAGTCCTAGGTGTGGTACTGCCTGTAAGGGCATTGAGGGATATAGCAGCAGGCTCTCCATCAGTTATTTGCATAGCATTTAATACATTGGAATTTCCCTTGTGCTTAGCTAGGCCAGGCTCCATTTCCTCATCTGAATATTCCTTTGAATCATCAGTGTCTTCATCCAAGGTTCCCAACATCTGCATGAATACACTCCCTTCGCAAGACCGAACCATCTGCATAAATGACCTGCCTGCACACTTATGTCCCCTCACAAACTTTTCATCGCAATGAAAGCACAGTCCTTTCTCCCTTCTATCTTTCAAATATTGCATGAACTATTGATATTTAGTCTTAGAAACAACTGAATGAGAGGGACCATTGGCCTCCATACTATTCCTGCTATTGGGTACAAAGGAAGTCACTGTAGTTACTGGTGGTTTATAGGTGCTAGGAGCGAAATTGACTTTACTAAAAGCAGTAGATTTCCAAGCCCTCTTCTGATCAATGATAATCTTCTCTCTAGCCATGGCCTCTCTATGGGCTGCCAGAACATTGCCAGGATTTTTGAGTTGTACCTCCTTCCTCAATTCACTTTTCAACCCCGAAATATAACAACTCACTAAAGAGGATTTGGCTAAAAGTTTTGTAAGCTGACTATACTTCAAGAACTGCCTATGATACTCAGCTACTGTCCCTATTTGCTGTAGTTTATACAAGGTTGCCTCGGGGTCATCTAACTCAGAGGGCCCAAACTGCAACATTAACTCCTTCAAAACCTCCCACCCAGTTTCCTCCTCCTGTTTCTCAAACCATCTCCACCAAAGCAACGCTTCTCCCCTCAAATAGTAAAGACAAAACGACAGCCGATCGCATGAATTGATTCTTTGTGTAAAGAAATGGTGCTCCATATGATAAACCCAATTAGTTATGTCTCCCGTTCCATCGTAACTAGGCAACTCAATCTTAGGATGTTTGGAAAAGAAAGTATTACCTTCCGAATGCCGTTCTTCATTTCTTACAACTCTCCTTCCAATTGGTTGCTCAAAATCATCAAGATTCCGAAATCTCTCTTGATGAGGACCCCTATGTCGAGAATAACGACGACGTTCACCTCCATACCTCCCGTAGCGCCGCTCTTCTCCTGATTCTTCTGCGTCGCTGTCTGAACTCCAAGATTCACGCCTTCGTTGTGATCGATGAATTCTTGATTCTTGAAGCAAGCAATCCAACGCTAGCTCCAACCAATTGAACCGCTCTTCCAAGCTGGAACGCTTATGGAGTTCAACACCGTGGCCAGTGGATCCTTACGCGTTCAGACTCCTAGCTCCAGATCCAGACTGAGGTCCAGACTTGGAATTGACGGAGTTCTCAGCTTCTTGAATCGGTTCTTGATTAGGTTCTTGGTCGACGGCGGTTGGGTGACCGAATTCAGGCTCTGATACCATTGTTCCAAGCCGTTCGCCGGTGGTGGCGACGGTGGACGGGCCCCTCTTTCTCGGCATCGGCCCAAGCTAAGTCACAGCAATGGTGATGCAAAGATGAGAAAGGGAATTTGATGAACTGGAAGACAAATCTTTTTATTCATATCAGATCTATTACAGAGTGGGTATTTATAAAGGAGAAATACGTGCGCAGCACATAGTTTGAACGAACCGTTACCAATCAGTTGGACTAATATGTCAAATACAAGGCATTTTTACAATTAAACCCTCCAAAGAAAGATTATTCCCTAAGGACTGAAATGCAAGACTCAGAACTGATACACCCATCTTCACACCTTCTTCAGCTGGACTCCTGAGCTCTCGCCGTCACTCCTTCTCGTCGACCTCCTGAACTATAGCCAGATCCAGATACTGGATCACAAACCCTAGAAATCTACCACGAGTAGAACGAAATTATGGATCCAAAAGCAAGAAATCAAACTAAAGATACGAAATTTAGCGTAAACCCAAACCCTAAAGTTAGGATTTTTACCGGAATCGAAGAGATCGAGAACTAAGTTGACGGCTTCGGAAGTTTGGGATTTTTTTTTCACTTCTCTTACAGAAAATAGCAATTAGTACAGTTAAGTGTGATAAATTACGGTATAGTCCCTCCTAGATTTGGATTTTGCATATTAATTATAATTTAACAAATTGGTTCTCCAAAAATGTGGAATTTACGCGTGGCTCATAATGGAAAAAGCCTTTATGAGAGATGGGCCTTAGGCCCTTAGCCCAACTCATAGAAGAATGACTTCTAGAATTTTTTATTTTAAAAAAACTAATAATTGACACGGTGATTTACGATAATTATATTACTAATAATATATACGTGCATCCTATTAATTTTTTTAAAATTATTAAAGTAAAAATTCTGATTTACACATGATGCATGTCTTAATAAATAGGATTATATATTTTAAAAGTAATGTGAAGATTATAATGAGAGAGTTGCAGTTGCACGTGCATTGCACGCAAGTATAGTGACGGAGCATAGTGAGGGTCCGAGGGTGTCCGGGCCCTCCAGAATTTTCAAAAACCCCCTTCACACTATTGAAAATTTTATAAACCCTTTTGCCCCTCCTGAATTCTAAATTTTATTGTTTGGTCTTCCTAAAAATTATGAATTTTTTTTCATATTTTTACATGTAGTTATAGAATTTTTTCTTGGCCCTCCCGGTAAAATTGTTCTGGCTTCGTCCCTACGTAAGTAGATAGATTTACAACTCCAGCTCTTCCATAAAATAGTAGAGATTATATATTATATTATAGATAGATAGATAGTAATTTACACGTGTGATGCACATTTAATATATTAAAAATTAAAATAAAAAATCTGACGTAGTGAGGACTCGAACCTCAAACCTCCCACATATTAGTTATGCATGTGCAATGCACGCGTTGGTAGATTTACAAATAACACTATAATATTAGAGATTAGAGATTAGAGATTTATGTACGTGATATGGGGTGAATAACGTGGCCCCGTCTGGGCCACCAGATCTCCTCAAATCTCGCTCTCCTGTGATCATTAGGTGAAACAGGTCAAACGGGCCTCAGCCCATTCAGTCCCACAGGCAAACGGGTCCGTTAGGGTCACAGACCCGTTTACCTCTGCCTATATATACCAGACCCCCTCCTCACTGTCCAAGGTAATAAACTTTTCCCCACCTGAATCCTAGCTACTGTTGCTTTGTCAGTGACTGACTAGATCGTCGGAGGGCCTGTTGCCTGGATTTCTCCCGGTGTTTCTAAGCAGTGTGCAGGTACAAGAGTCCGAGCCGAGCCTCGAAGATCCGAACCGAGCTACTTCATCCGAGCCGAGCACCCGGCCTATGCCTCTCTCCTGCTACTCCCGAGTCGGCCCTACAGCCTAGGATCGGACCAGTGCCAGTACCACATCTTCTGCTACACAAATTACAAGAACTCACACCTGTTGCCCCCACACCCCATAAACAAACAGCATCAGGTTGGTGCCGTCTGTGGAAAACTCAGGTACTGTCGCCAGTCCGAGCCCAGCCAGGAACGTCCCCTCAAGTCCGAGCTTTTCCATGGCTCCCAAAGCCAGAAGGGCCATCACCTCGGCACGACACCCGGACCCTCCACATTACAGCCGCGCGGATGCCTAGGGTTCCAACCAACCACGGGTCAACGGTGCGGCCGGACACGGCCCGAGTGCTTCTCACTCAAACGCAACGGATTTGCGGCGAGTCATCTTAAATCAGCAGGTCAGTCGGACAAGGGGAGAGATCACTTCCAACTCGGTCTCGAACCATCGCAAACGGCCATCCATATAGTGCGACCCGGGACACAGCCACTCGCCCCGTGAACCTCCGCCCCCGCAGGACCCAGTGGGGCAAGCCCCAGTCACGTGGGCCGAGTTCTAAAACTTTCGGGACGAGGTCCTCCAAGCAATCTGAGGCGGCTGTAACCCCCGTTCCCGTTTATACGGATTTGCATTTTTTTCTTTTTCTGTATTCTGTATTTAAAATTTTTCCATATAAATTTTCTACTCTTCTAAAGCCCAATTTCACATTCTTTTTATTCACATTTATTCTAATTTGTGAAGCCCAAATATAAAGCCCAAGTTTACAACCCAAACCCATATCTATTGGATCCCAACCCGTTAACCCATTATCCTACCCAACCCAAATTTAACTACCCATATACAAATCTCCTCACATTCTCCCCCACTCTTCACCTCCCGTAACCCCATAACCCCCCCCCACTATCTCATAATAACTACCCATTATTATATTATTATATTATATATTTATTTTTTACATATAAACCCCCTTCCCCTATTCACTCTCTCTCCCGTCTGTTTCTTCTCCCGCTCTCTCTTTTTCTCCGTTTCGAAACCCAAAACAGAGTAACCGATACCCCCCCCCCCCATTCCCCTTCGTTTTCCTCCACACTCTCATCCCGTCGCCTACCCCGCTCGATCATTCCGCTCGACCCAACCGCTGCCATCCTCCACCCAGTCGTCGCCGCCGTCAAGTGCCACCTTCCCCTCGCCTCTGTCGACGCACCGCTCACCCTCGAGCCTATCGCTCGTTTACATATGCACGCCTCCGCCATCCTCCTCCTTCCTCCAGTTGACCCCATCGCCCTCTCCGCTCAAGACCCCATCACTCCGCCCCTCGATGCCCCCCGTCATCGTTGTCCAAGCCTGAACACCTCGTCGTTTTTGCCTCCCCTATTTTTGGTGCGAAATAGAGTCGCGACGAGCCACCGTCCTGTCACTGCGTTGATCCTCCGCAGCCAGTGTCCCCACCGACAATCGCCTCGTCGCTGTTGCCATCGTCGCCAGCTGCCGTGGTCGCTGTCCCCTTTCCAACCAACGCTCTCTCTCTCTCTCTATCGCTTGGAGAAGATGAAGCAAGATTGGATAATTGGGGTGTTTGTTGTTTGTGTAGAGGAGGGGATCCCGATTTGGTGTTTGGTGTTTTGATCCGATCCGATGTTTGGTGTTTTGTGTGATTGGTTGTTGTTTGCTGTTGTTTCTGCCACATATCTTGCACGTGCTTCGCTGTCCGAAATTCTGATTCCGTTATTCTTGTATTCAGTATCATCGTCGTCGGTTATCAGGCAAGTATTCTCTTGTACAACTCGTTTGTTCTCATACAAGCTTCTTTTGAAAAATATCGCAAGTATATTAACTCTAATTCATATTCTTCGGTCGAATTGAAATCTGTTGCTATACATAATCCGACGATCCCGTATTCACATATGATCGTGGATACTTTGTTGCCGCATGCATTACATGAACATGATTGATACACACATATGTACTCTTAGGATTATACATGCTTATGTGCATGATTGTTTTACCCGTAATAGTAATTTAAATGTTGTTATGATATCTTGTTATGGTTGATTAAAATTAATAAAAGTAACAAGCCGGGGTATAAGGGTAAAGATCTAGTAGTGGGCAATATAGAAGAGCGTACTCGGACGGGAGCTCGTGGTTTCCCAATGCAAGTTGCAAGTTACAAGTTGCAAGTTTGCAAATTACAAGTTTACATGTTCATGCTACATGTTTACACTCTATATGTTTCACATTGCACGTATCTCGATACAAGATTGAATGTACATATTTTTCCCGGATATGTGACCTATAGAATCCACCACTAAGTCTAAACGTTCACTTGATTGCGTGTATCAAACATATGGTATGGGACACATGATTGCTGCACTAGTTAGGTTAATAAAAGACTTGAGATTAACACGTGCACTTGCAGAATTCAATTACATGTATATATCCCGTTGACTTGTTTATTTGCTTACTTGTTTACATACCACTTGTTTCATGATGTCTTGTTCATGATCATGTTTATATATTGTATTTCTCCTATTACATGATTCTTGATTTCTTGCTCTTTTCCTGCTTTTGTTTCGTTTTGTACTTGTCCCCTTAGCTTGTACCAATTGCGGGCCGTGACTTGCATTAACGGGCATCTTCTTGTTTCTTCTTTTGGAACAATGTACTTGCAGGCCCGGATAAAGAGTTACCCGAAGGTGTTGCTGATCAAGTGTTTTAGTCTTATTAATTATCATGTTATCTTTAGTTCGTGTTTTATTCATGCTACTCTTTATTGTATTCCGTGCGTGTTTGACCCGTAACTACTTTGTATTTTTCTAGCTGTTGGTTATGTTATGGACTATGTCATGTACTTTTGTTATCCTATCGTAATTTCACATGCCTGCATGGTTTTGTTGTTATCTTGTTGTTGAGTTACCTGTACAGCTTATGAATGGTGTATTCGCATCATTTGCTGGGCCTCAGTCATGGACTCGTATTCTCGTATTTTGGGAAGCGGGGCGTGACAGGGGCCATGGAACCGAGTCCGCAACAACTCCGACCCTCGGTTAGGAGCAAGGGGCGGCGAGTCCTACGGATCAGCCCGTCCCATGGAACAAGAGGACGCCGTCCTCCAACGCTTACGGGAGATGGAGAACCGCCTCGCTCATCTCGGTGAGGGCGGACCAATGCCGGGTCATGGTCATCGGCCGACCTGACCCCCATTCTCCCCCCAAATCTTGGAAGTCGAGATCTCCCAAAATTTCAGGCCCCCCAAATTCGAGATATACAACGACGAGGGTGATCCCGCTGATCACATGGAGGGGTTTAAGACCCTCATGATGATTCACAGCGCTACTGATCCCCTCCTATGCTGCACCTTCCCTACTACCATTTGCGGTCCGGCTCGGGAATGGTTCTTAAAGCACACTCCCGGCTCAGTCTTCTCGTTCGACCAGTTGGAAGCAAACTTCCTAGCCCACTTCGTGACCAGCAGAAAAGTCGAGAAGATGAGCGCGTCCCTTCTAGACCTCAGGCAGAAGGAAGGGGAGTCACTCCGCGATTTCGTTCGGAGATTCACCGTCGAGGCAAGGACGGTCTCCTCTCTAGATGCAGGCATCGCTTCAGCGGCTTTCCGACACAACGTTCGGCACGGTCAGCTGAAGGCTTTATTGGCTAAAAAACCACCCATCGACTTTCCCGACCTGCTCAACAGGGTCGAGAACTACATTCGAGCAGAAGAGGCCCTAAATCTGGAGGGCACCAAAGAAGCCACTACCAAGGGGAAGCGAAAGGCTGACGATGTCGAACCTGTTAAGAAAACAACGAAAGAGACAGCCAGTGTTAAAAGAGTTCCTTTGGTCCCCCGATTTGAGAGATATAAGCTGCTGACTCAGAACGTCTCGGCAATCCTGATGGAAATCGAGGATAAAGGGCTCGTCCGACTCCCTCCCCGAACCAGCAACAACAAGAAGCGGGACCAGAGATTCTACTTCCGCTTACACCGAGACAATGGGCACGAAACGGACAGCTGTCGGGCCCTCAAAGACGAGATCGAGGCCCTCATCCAGCGAGGGTACTTGAGAGAGTTCACTCGGGATAATCCATGAGAATGGAGGGATCCAAGGAATCCGAGGCTTTTGCCTCCTCCTCGAACGCTCAACCGGTAGCCCGAGAGGGACCCCGAGCCCGATGAGACCGGAGGGCAAGCCATACTACACTACGTCCATGGTGGACCCATGGGAGGTGAATCTGATACCTCTTGTAAGGCCTTTGTCCGTGAGGTTAACTCCGTCTGGGACCATCCATCCCTATAGATTCAGCAACGACCGATATCCTTTTCTGGAGAAAACCTGGAGGAAGTCCGGCTCCCATACTGCGATGCCCTTATTATCAGCCTCATAATGGCAAATTTCGAAGTCTGCCGAATTCTCGTGGACAACGAGAGCTCGGTCAACATCCTCTTCTTGGAAGCATTCGAGAACCTCAAGCTTCCCCGACATAAGCTAAAGCCAGCCGAGTATACCCTGCATGGGTTCTCGGGCGTCCCAGTACAAATTGAAGCAATGAAGTCGGGGATGAGGATGATGGGTTGTCTTCGGGTGCAGTCGAAGGGGAGATGGTGGTCGTGACTTGGGGAGACGAGGGCGGGAGGCGAGCGGTAATAGCAAAGACAGAGCGGCTGGCAGCTGCGAGTGCTCGGGAGGAGAGCAATGGCAACGGGAGAAGGTGGGTTGGAGCTCGAGTTCAGCAATGGCGAGCGGCAACAGAGACGAGGAGGAGGGAACAGGGGATGGGCAGGAGGAAGATGAAGGGGTTGTGTAGTGGTGAGGAGGGAGACGAAGTCGACGGGTGATCTTCTCTGTTTTTGGTTTCGAGACAGAGAAAGAGTGAGATGGAGGAGAAAGAAAGAGAGTGGTTTTGAATAGAATATATTATAATATTATGACAACGGTGGAGTTAGACGCCCTCGTTATCAGCCTCGTAATGGCAAATTTCGAAGTCCGCCGGATTCTCGTGGACAACGAGAGCTCAGTCAACATCCTCTTCTTGGAAGCATTCGAGAACCTCAAGCTTCCCCGAGATAAGATAAAGCTGGTCGGGTACACCCCGCATGGGTTCTCGGGCATCCCAGTACAAATTGAAGGGATCGTGATGCTGGACGTAACGGCCGGCACCACCCCCATCACACGGACAAAATCAATGGACTTTATGGTGGTTAATGTAAAGGCGGCATACAATGTCATCCTCAGCCGACCTGGCCTCTACTTGTTCCAGGCTGTTCCCTCGGCCTACCACTTGAAGCTGAAATTCCCTACTGACCTCGGAGTCGGCGTTGTTGGGGCAAATCAGGAGTCTGCATGTTCGTGCTACATGACTACGGTCGGAGGCCAGGTGTTCCCACTCGACGCAGTCGAGCTTCCGCATGAAAAAAGCTAGCCCGAGTCGGAACCTGCAAACGAATTGGAGGTGGTCCCATTCGGGGGGAGAGACAAATCCAAGTTGTTTTGTGTGAGCCGCACCCTTTCCCCCGACCTGAAGCCAGGACTGATTGATTGCGTTCGCCGCAATATTGACCTCTTCGCCTGGACCCCGCCCGACATGCCCGGAATTTCTGAGGACCTAATCATGCATAGACTGAGCGTCGTGATGAACACAATATTATTCACATTTTAGAGCAATAATCTTATTGTAAATGCACATTTAAAAGCTCTATATGTGGTATTTATGCTTCTTTTCTCTTTCTCTGCAGGAAACAGCCTATAAACAGCAAAACGAAGCAAATTCAGGATGATACACAGGAAACTGAAGAGGCAGTCGACTGGTCATGATAACAGGCGACTGGACAGAGGAAATCAAGTTTTACACAGCTGCTCGGCCAAGTCGACTGTTCCCAAAACATCAGTCGACTGGGCGAATGAATCACGAAAATACGGAAGTCTCGACACAGTCGACTTACTCCCAAAAGCAGTCGACTGATAGGCGGCGGAATAAACAGATGAGATATTCGAAGATTCACCTGCATCTAATTTCACATCTATTTGAATCCAGATTTATGCAAATCAAATCTAGAGACTGGGGGTTTCCAAGTGGACGTGGTAAACAGATAAGGAAGGAAAGGAGAAAAGAGGAAGATATTAATCATCAAATCAAATAAAGAAGGATCTTCCTTAAAAAGTGGAAACCCTAATTCTCAGCCGTACTCTATAAATATCAGAAGAGATCGACTTAGAGAGAAAATAATCAGAGATATCTCGTGGACGCAACTTAATCAAGAGTTCCCAACCATCAAGTCACCAAACCGTGCTTCACTCCATCAACATCGAAGAGGGAGAGAGAAGATCCAGCAACCAGAAGGCAGTCGACTGTGTGACAGACAGTCGACCATATTGCCGGAATCCATTAGTTTATTTCTTCTTCTCTCTTTATTCTTTTATGTTGATCATGTATTTGAACTTGTTAAGCAATAAAAGTATTATTATGTGGAACTAATTTCATAGTTGGGTAGATCGAAACCGTAGTTATGTAGTGCTATGTTCTTCTGAGATCTTCTAATTACTTATTGATTGAATCTGGTTGAATTGATATAGATTAATGATCATCAAACTTGGATCTTGAAGTCTGAGAGCAGTCGACTGAGGTGAGAGCCAGTCGACTGACATACAGCACGTGAGACTATCAAGTTTATGTTATCATTTATCTAAATCTGTTATATGAAGCATATTGAGACGACCGAATCTCGTGCCCATAATTTGTAACAAAGGAATCTTTAGGGGTTCTTGGTTCAATCAACTTAGAGGATCTAGATCTGATACCAATTTCTAGAACTTTAAGTGTTTGTTCGTTTCCACTGATCTTATGTTTTCTTTAAGAACAACTTAGTAAATACTAGGCTGACTACTTGATGAAAGAAACGAATTAGAGTAGATACCATGCCTAATTCTTGGCTTAGGGAAACAATACTTTAAGGAGTAGATACCATGCCCTTGAAGTGAACAACATGAGTAATTGGAAGTAAATTCAGAAGGTGACTTAGCATTACTAACTATTGGTGGAGATCAACAACCCAACTATTCAAGAGATATTTGTGATTCAAACTCATCTTTCTTAGTTTAATCTTTTTAATTCTTTTAGATTTCTACAACAACCCTTCATCATTTATTATTAGTTTTATTGATTAGTAAGTTGAAGTCTACAATCTCTGTGGGATCGACCCTTGCTATTACTACGATTCGATTCGTGCACTTGCGAGGTTTTTATAATTTGTGTCTAGTTTATCTATTAATTTAGGTACTAGATTTCCAATAACAAGTTTTTGGCGCCGTTGCCGGGGATTGTTTAGTATTTTGACTTACAAATCAGTAAAATCTTTTTCTTTTTATTCTATTTTATTTCTTCTTTTTCTTTTTCTTGAACTTTCTTTCAGGTTAAACTTTGCACAGAACCAGATCAGTCGACTGTCCCACAGACAAGTCGACTGTACAGAAGCTATTGTACAGGTGCAGACCAGTCGACTGTCCCGAGGATCAGTCGACTGTCCAGAGGATTTTTCCAAAAAGCAACAATGGGTGAAATTTTTTTAAACCGAGTACCAATGCAAGACAAATTCATTCCTAAGAATATTGAGAATCCTTCTTGTATAGCTTTTCAACCCAAAGTCACAGGGAATATGCATCTATCACCTCAATTACTCAGTATGGTGCCCCACTTCTTTGGTAGAACAGACGAAGATCCGCATCTACATCTGCAAAACTTCTTTGATCTTTGCAGGACACAAAGTGTCCAAGGGCTTACCTCTGAACAAATCAGGTTAATCTTGTTTCCTTTTTCTTTAAAACTTAATGCTAAGTTGTGGTATAATTCCTTGGAACCAGGATCAATTCAATCATGGGAGCAATTGGCAACAAAATTCTTGAAAGAGTTCTTTCCAGCCCAGAAAACCAGACAACTAAAACGGGAAATTCTACTTTTCCAACAAAAAGATGGCGATTTATTCTTCGAGGCGTGGAAGGACTTCAAAAACAAACTTTTCAAGTGTCCTTTGCACAACATACCTAAGGATGATCAGGTACAATCATTTTATGAGGGTTTAAATTACACTAACAAAGCAATTGTTGATTCAGCATGCAATGGAATGTTGATGAGGAAGAGTGCTGAGGAGGCCATAGAGCTATTTGAAGAACTCAGCGAGAACTCACAACAATTCTCAACAAGAAGGAGCATCTCAAGAAAACAGGGAGTATTCGAAATTTCTCATAATAATAACATGCAATTCGAAATTGAAACCATAAACAAAAAGATTGATATGCTTGTGAATTCAACAATGGGTGGTGTAAACAACCAACCAAAAGACATTTGTGCAATTTGTTTTCAATCTAACCATACAACTAATTCATGTCCCATGTTTTCTTTCGCAGATCAGGAGCACACAAACTACGAAGAACAGGGAATGTACCCGCCCCAGAACAATTTTTTTTCAAACACGTATAACCCAGGGTGGCAAAACCATCAAGACAATCAATTTGCACCAGGGCATACGCAGCAATTCCAAGGCAGGAATGGGTATGATGAGCCAGCACAAGAACAGGAGAAGTTAAATTTCGAATCCACCATTCTTCAACTACTCCAACAGCAACAACAAACCAGTGATCAACAAAGACAGGCCATTCAAAAATTGGAATTTCAAATTGGCCAAATTGCTACGGAGTTAAGTGAAAGAAAGGCAGGAGAATTTCCATCACAAACCATACCTAACCCTAGCGGACAAGAACAGCTCCAATCAAGGACAACACTAGAAGAAGAGACTGAGTTTACAATGTTTGATGCACCACAATTTCCACACGATGATCATGAATGTTATAAAGTTGACGTGGTTCCGGAAATTTGCGACCTAACATTTCAAGAAAATAGCGTTGATCCATTACAAGCAACAATCGCGCACCCTCCACCACTATCTCAAGTTGAAATGGAATACGACGACTGGAAGATTGCAGAGACAGTACTTCACCATGGAACTCCAGAGTCCTATCCAGGTAAGCTTGCATCTGTATTTGAAGAGTTGGTATGTGATAACACTTGTGTTCTACAGGTTAAGTCGACTTATGAAGAGGACAAGTCGACTGATGAAACATACAAGTCGACTGAAGATCATGACAAGTCGACTGCTCCAAGGACACCTGATGAGGAGCTAAAGCCACTACATGAACACCTGAGTCCACTACTTGATTATTTGGGGAACAACCAGACAGTACCTGTGACAGTTGCTACAAAATTCAAGATGAACAAAGAAGCAAGGCTGCAGGGAGTCTTGCAAAATCACAATGGTGCTTTAAGATGGACCATTGCTGATAAACTAATGTCAAGATGGTATGGTCCATAAAATGTTGCACAGGTTTCCCCCACATGGAGCATTGACGACAAATCAAACGTTCTAGGTAAATGGGCAGAGGGGGGAAACCTTATGATAAGATGAGTTGTGAGCCGCACGCCATTCCATACATTGCACAACTCATCATGTCTAGCTGAAGACATGAAACACAGCGCTTATTGGGAGGCAACCCAATTTTCAGGGGAGTATTTACACTTTCCCTTTATGTTATTCATTATTATTCATTTTTCTTTTTATTTTTTAGTCTTTCCTCACTAGATGGTAACACATGCCTATATCTTATGTTTTGTGCGAACATTGAGGACAATGTTCCATCTAAGTGTGGGGGTATTAGTTAGTTATATTTGGAATTTTTGAATTTTTTTTA
Source organism: Hemerocallis citrina (assembly GCA_017893485.1). Classification (NCBI taxonomy): domain Eukaryota; kingdom Viridiplantae; phylum Streptophyta; class Magnoliopsida; order Asparagales; family Asphodelaceae; genus Hemerocallis; species Hemerocallis citrina. The sequence goes on from CM030362.1 coordinate 96,320,417, forward strand.
GGATAAACAATTTCTTATAAAGTAAGAGTAAGGATACTTATTTACTTTAGGATTGTTGAGTCTCATAATCTCCTACAAATTTGTGTAAGTCATGCGATTATACATAATAAAAAAATGTGATGCTTTTTCTGATAATTATTCCCTTTAGATCTAGTCCTAAATCGAGTTTAAGTAAATAGAGTGATACAATATATGTATATATATTTGAATAAAGTCAGTCTACTCCAATGTTTTGAGGGCTTAGTAACTAGGGGTATTCATCACCAATATTTACCTTTACGTCAAACGGCAACTTGAAATATGAGTATGCAAAGCACTTTAATGTTTGTGACTTGTTGAGTAACCGGGTGGATACATCACAAGTGTTTCGCATTCGCGTCAAAAGACAAGTGACAACTTTAAAGAAGAGACTAAAAAAAAAAAAAAAAAAAAAAAGTAAGAGTTAAAAAAAAAAAAAAAAAAAAAAAAAAAAAAAAAAAAAAAAAAAAAAACTCTAGTTTGCTACTGGATTTGTAGTAGAGAAAAGGGATAATCACAGACTGAGTAGATGCATACTATAACTACATTAATCGCATGACAAATATGACTAAGTTTGGGATTTATGAATAGACAATTGCACTGAAGAAAGTGGGTATGCTTAACTTTACTTTATCTGAAATTGTTTGTAGTTTTATATTTTTCATTTTGATGTCCACATAATAAGAAATCATGATGGTTGAATCTATTCTGATTATTACTCCCTATTCATAATTCGAGTGTGCTTGAGGACAAGCAAAAGCTAAGTGTGGGGGTATTTGATGAACACAATATTATTCACATTTTAGAGCAATAATCTTATTGTAAATGCACATTTAAAAGCTCTATATGTGGTATTTATGCTTCTTTTCTCTTTCTCTGCAGGAAACAGCCTATAAACAGCAAAACGAAGCAAATTCAGGATGATACACAGGAAACTGAAGAGGCAGTCGACTGGTCATGATAACAGGCGACTGGACAGAGGAAATCAAGTTTTACACAGCTGCTCGGCCAAGTCGACTGTTCCCAAAACATCAGTCGACTGGGCGAATGAATCACGAAAATACGGAAGTCTCGACACAGTCGACTTACTCCCAAAAGCAGTCGACTGATAGGCGGCGGAATAAACAGATGAGATATTCGAAGATTCACCTGCATCTAATTTCACATCTATTTGAATCCAGATTTATGCAAATCAAATCTAGAGACTGGGGGTTTCCAAGTGGACGTGGTAAACAGATAAGGAAGGAAAGGAGAAAAGAGGAAGATATTAATCATCAAATCAAATAAAGAAGGATCTTCCTTAAAAAGTGGAAACCCTAATTCTCAGCCGTACTCTATAAATATCAGAAGAGATCGACTTAGAGAGAAAATAATCAGAGATATCTCGTGGACGCAACTTAATCAAGAGTTCCCAACCATCAAGTCACCAAACCGTGCTTCACTCCATCAACATCGAAGAGGGAGAGAGAAGATCCAGCAACCAGAAGGCAGTCGACTGTGTGACAGACAGTCGACCATATTGCCGGAATCCATTAGTTTATTTCTTCTTCTCTCTTTATTCTTTTATGTTGATCATGTATTTGAACTTGTTAAGCAATAAAAGTATTATTATGTGGAACTAATTTCATAGTTGGGTAGATCGAAACCGTAGTTATGTAGTGCTATGTTCTTCTGAGATCTTCTAATTACTTATTGATTGAATCTGGTTGAATTGATATAGATTAATGATCATCAAACTTGGATCTTGAAGTCTGAGAGCAGTCGACTGAGGTGAGAGCCAGTCGACTGACATACAGCACGTGAGACTATCAAGTTTATGTTATCATTTATCTAAATCTGTTATATGAAGCATATTGAGACGACCGAATCTCGTGCCCATAATTTGTAACAAAGGAATCTTTAGGGGTTCTTGGTTCAATCAACTTAGAGGATCTAGATCTGATACCAATTTCTAGAACTTTAAGTGTTTGTTCGTTTCCACTGATCTTATGTTTTCTTTAAGAACAACTTAGTAAATACTAGGCTGACTACTTGATGAAAGAAACGAATTAGAGTAGATACCATGCCTAATTCTTGGCTTAGGGAAACAATACTTTAAGGAGTAGATACCATGCCCTTGAAGTGAACAACATGAGTAATTGGAAGTAAATTCAGAAGGTGACTTAGCATTACTAACTATTGGTGGAGATCAACAACCCAACTATTCAAGAGATATTTGTGATTCAAACTCATCTTTCTTAGTTTAATCTTTTTAATTCTTTTAGATTTCTACAACAACCCTTCATCATTTATTATTAGTTTTATTGATTAGTAAGTTGAAGTCTACAATCTCTGTGGGATCGACCCTTGCTATTACTACGATTCGATTCGTGCACTTGCGAGGTTTTTATAATTTGTGTCTAGTTTATCTATTAATTTAGGTACTAGATTTCCAACAACACGTCGCCTCGGGCTCCAAGCCAATCCAACAGAAGCGGCGCAAGTTCGCCCCGGAGAGGCAACAAGTAGTGAAAGTAGAGGTGGACAAACTGTTGTCCGCCCGGTTCATTCAGGAGGTCAGTTATCCTGAGTGGGTGGCTAACGTCGTGATGGTCAAGAAGGCCAGCGGGATCTGGAGGATCTGCATAGACTTCACTGATCTTAACAGGGCATGCCCCAAAGACCCTTTCCCTCTCCCGAGCATCGACGCTCTGATCAACACGACATCCGGCCACGAGCTCCTGACATTCATGGACGCCTTTTTAGGCTATAATCAAATCCGGATGTTCCCTCCGGACATTGCCAAAACATCATTTGTTACCGACCAGGACCTCTACTGCTACCGGGTCATACCCTTCGGGCTCAAGAACGCCGGGGCCACCTACTAGAGACTTGTCAACCGAGTTTTCAAAAATTAGATCGGTCATAATATAGAGGTATACGTAGAAGACATGCTCTTCAAGAGTCGTCAAAGGAAGGATCATGTCACTGACCTTAAAGAAGCCTTTGGCGTCCTTCGGTCCCACAGCATGAGGCTCAACCCCGCCAAGTGTGTCTTCGGCTACTCATCAGGAATATTTCTTGGATTCGTCGTCAGCCAGCGCGGCATAGAGGCAAATCCCGAGAACATCCAGGCCATAATCGACATGGCTCCTCCCAGATGCATTAAGGAGGTTCAGCAGCTCACGGGGAGACTGGCGGCCATCGCCCGCTTCCTCTCTAAGTCTAGAGAGAAGTCCTTCCACTTCTTCAAGGCACTGCGAGAGGCGAAAGGCTTCGAATGGGGCGACCCCCAGCAATAGGTGTTCGACCAGTTGAAGTCCTACCTTGCCAACCCCCCGCTTCTGAGCAAATCCAAACCGGGTGAACCCCTCTTTTTGTACCTCTCAGCCTCAGAAAGCGCACTGAGTGTCGTGCTCGTCCGGGAAGAATAAGGTATTCAGAAGCCTCTCTACTATGTGAGCAAGGTCATGCTCTCGGCAGAAACAAGATATGCAAAGATGGAAAGGGTGGCATACACCCTGGTAATGGCCGCGCAAAAGCTCTGCCCTTACTTCCAGGCCCACTCTATCTAGGTCCTTATGGACCAGCCCCTCAAGGCCTCCACAAGCCCGAAAGTTCCGGTCGCTTAGTCAAGTGGTCGATCAAACTATGCCAATACGATATCAGTTACCAGCCCAGGATAGCCATAAAGGGGCAGGCCCTCGCCGAATTTATCACAGAGTGCACTATCTCCGAGCCATCCGATACTCAAGAGGCAAATCCAACCTGGGAGGTTTATGTCGATGGCTCATCTTGCGAAGTAAGAATCAGCACAGGCGTTATCCTCGAAGGTATCGACAACTTCATTCTCCAGTATTCCCTCCGCCTGAACTTTCCAGCATCAAAAAACGAGGCAAAGTAAGAGGCTATGATCGTCGGGCTCACCCTGGCGCACAAGGCAGGGGCCAGGCAAATCAGGACCTTTAGCGACCCCCAGCTCGTGGTCAATCAGATCCCCGAGGAGTACAAGGCTCGTGATGCTCGAATGGTCCGTTACATGGTGGTTGTCCAGCAACTCCTGACAACCTTTGACTTCTCCTCGGTGGAACGAATCCCTAGGGAGCAAAACGCCTAGGCTGACTCCTTATCAAAACTCGCCTCGTCGTCCTTTGAAGGGCTCGACTGTACCGTCCTAATCGAAGTTCTCCTCAGTCCTAACATCGGCCTCCCAGAAGTCCTCTGCCTCGTCACCGAACCTCAGCTAGACAACTGGATGACTCCCATCTTAAAGTTTCTGGCCAACACGATTGGGCTGAGGCAAGAAGGACCCGGGTCCATTCAGAAAGGTTCATCATAATCAACGAGACACTCTTCAAACGCTCGTACACAACAACGGACGGCAAACCCTATCTTCGCTGCCTGCCCCCGATGAAGCCAAGTACGCTCTGAAGGAATTACATGAAGGAATCGGGGGGTGTCACATGGGGAGTAGGTCACTGGCGAGAAAAGCCCTAAATCATGAGTACTACTGGCCGACCATGTTACAAGACGCCCAGGACCTAGTCAAAAAGTGCGGCCCTTACCAAAGATTCTCTTCGGTGAAAAGGCTCCCACAAGCCAACCTCCGCTCCCTGACAAGTCCGACCCTATTTTCTATGTGGGGGATGGACTTGGTCGCCCATTTCCAAAAGCAACGGGCCAAAGGAAGTTTTGCGCGATGGCCATCGATTACTTCACCAAGTGGATCGAGGCAGAGCCCCTGGCCATGATCACCGAGCACCAGACTCAGCAATTCTTCTGGAAGAACATCATCTGCCGGTTCAGGATCCTACAGGTACTTATATAGACAACGGGACCCAATTCGCAAGCCAGAGCTTTTGGAAGTTCTGTGAAGATATCACCGTCCAGCAACGCTTCTCATCGATATGTGACCCTCAGTCAAACGGCCAGGCCAAGAATGCGAACCGTCAAATCCATAATGGCCTCAAAAAGCAGTTGGATAATTCATCAAAGGGGCGTTGGGTCGACAAGTTGCCAAGCATGCTCTGGGCGCACCGGACGATGAAGAGAATTCCCACGGGCGAGTCACCGTTCAACCTAACCTACTGCACAGAGGCGGTTATCCCCCTAGAGATCGGGCTCCCTTCGCCTAGGATCATGGCCTTCGACGAAGAGAACAACTCAACGGGCCTTAGAGCCAACTTGGATCTAATCGACGAAGTCAGGGAAAAATTCGCCATTAGAAGAAGCATATACCAACAATGGATCAAGAAAATTTACAACAAGAAGGTCCGCCCCACCGATATCAAGCTAGGTGACCTCGTGCTCAGGAAGCTAGCGGTATCTGACCCCGGTAAAAAGAGAAAATTGGCCCCTAATTGGAAGGGCCCGTATAAGGTGTCCGAAGTGGTATGTCCTGGCATGTACCGACTCACAGACTTGGGGGACAGGATCGTAAAGAGGCCCTGGAATGCAGAACACCTCGTCAAGTTCCTCGAAGGGAAGGACTAAACCCCTTTTTGAAACAGAAACTCATGTAATCGGCACCGCGTGTCCCTCTTTTTTCGTTGTGTAAATAAAAAGTGTAACCTTGTTTCTTTCCTTCTTTTTTCAATTTTGCGAACCTCGGAACCTCCAGCTCGACATTCGGCATTGACCTCGAGCCATACCCTAGCTTTCTTAGGCTTTATGGGCTAGGCGCTCGGCAATGACCCCGAGCCACACCCCACCTCTTTCACAGAGCACGAGAGATCGGCCTTCGGCATTGACCTCGAGCCACACCCTAGCTTTCTCAAGTTTAAGGGCTAGGCGCTCGGCAATGGCCTCAAGCCATACCCTGACTTTTCTACAAAGCACGGGAGCTTGACATTCGGCATTGACCTCAAGCCATACCCTAGCTTTCTCAAGCTTTTTGGGCTAGGCGCTCGGCAATGACCTCGAGCCACACTCTAACTTTTTTACGAAGCACGGGAGCTCGGCATTCGGCATTGACCTCGAGCCATACCCTGGCTTTCTCAGGCTTTTTGGACTAGGTACTCGACAATAATTCCGAGCCACACCCCAGCTCTTTTACAGAGCACTAGAGCTCAGCCTTTGGCATTGACCTCGAGTCATACCCTAAATTTCTCAAGCTTTATGGACCAGGAGCTCGGCAATGACCCCGAGCCACACCCCAGCACTTTTACAGAGCACGAGAGCTCAGCCTTCGGCATTGACCTTGAGCCCCACCCTAGCTTTCTTAAGTTTATAGGCTAGGCGCTCGGCAATGACCTCAATCCTTACCCTAACCTTTCTACAAAGCACGGGAGCTCGACATTCGGCATTGACCCCGAGCCATACCCTAGATTTCTCAAGCCTTATGGGCTAGGCGCTCGGCAATGACCTCAAGCCACACCCTAACTTTTCTACAAAGTACGGGAGCTCGGCATTCGGTATTGACCTCGAGCCATACCCTAAATTTCTCAGTCTTTTTGGGCTAGGCGCTCAGCAATGATTCCGAGCCACACCCCAACTCTTTTATAGAGCACTAGAGCTCGGCTTTCAGCATTGACCTCGAGCCATACCCTAGCTTTCTCAAGCTTTATGGGCTCGGTATTCGGAATTGACCTCGAGCCATACCCTAGATTTCGCAAGCTGTATGGGCTCGGCATTCGGAATTGACCTCGAGCCATACCCTAACTTTCTTAAACTTTATGGGCTCGGAATTCGGAATTGACCTTGAGCCGTACCCTATCTTTCTCAAGCTTTATGGTCTAGGTGCTCGGCAATGACCTTAAGCCACACCCCAGCTCTTTTACAGAGTACGAGAGCTCGGAATTCGGCATTGACCTCGAGCCATACCCTAGCTTTCTCAGGCTTTATGGGCTAGGCGCTCGGCAATGACCTCGAACCACACCCCAACTTTCTCACAAAATGGGGCCCGACACTTGGCTTGCGCTACACAATGTCCTGAGCACTCTTGCAAAATAGGCAGGGACAAAAAAATTGATTTTTATTCATCACAAACACCTTGAATGGCCACAGTACAAGGAAAGTTATTACAACGGTTCCGCTAACCTCAACCTAAGTGTTTCCCGTAGGGTTTTTTTGGTCGTCACGGATCATGTCGAGCCCCACCGAGCGGGTCCGTCCTTCAACGTGCTCGTCCGGCACCTCCTGCATCACTAGTGTAGACGACAACAGAGCTCTGTGAGGCCTCACCATCTCCAAATAGAGGGTCTGCGAGGAACCCAAAATAGAGGGGCCTCCTCCCCCATGCTGGCCGAACCGAGACCAACCTATGCCTAGCATGACTTTCAACCTCTGAATCTCCAGCTCTTTCTCCACCACAACCTCATGAAGAATGGACTCAGAGGTTGGTCGCCTGGTGGAAGCATCAGATATTGACCAGTTTGTCTCGGCACTCCCCCAGTCTCGATCGGCTATAGCCTTCTTCAGGCGTGCCGCCTCTAAACTGAGCTCCTTGGACTTGTTCATAAATAGCTTACCACGACTTCTCGATCGCGGGCCTGCTTGTGATAGCAGATCAAAACACTCTCCTTGGAGTCTAGCCTATTTCGAAGTCGCCGGACCTCGGTGCCTAGGTTCTCGTCCATCTGGCGATAAGGAGAGGAAACAACGATTCACTAAAAAAGCTCGCCAAAAACAACAAGTCACAGAGGGACGGCCAAAAACATGATTATATTGATTTTAAAAATTAGTTACAAAAGGCGGTGGCTAGTCCACGTTCGGAAAAATACAAAAAGAAAAAGAAAAAAAAATATTTTTAACAACTTTTAAGGGGGGATCTGCACCTCTTCGTCAGCCATCGCTCCCCCCGCCTCCTTCTCCAAGTGGGGGTCCCTCAAAGCCATGTCTTCCTCGCCACTGGGGGTTAACAGATGCACTGGGGGCTCCCATCCGTAGTGGAGATGGTCAATTTTTGCCTCGGGGTAAAGGAGCAGAAAGTGCTCCTTCGCCCTATCGTATGCGTCGTCTTGGGCGGTCATCAACTCCTCCGAGGCCGCCATCGCTAGCTCATCGTAATCCACTGCAGCCTTTCCCCCGAAACACCGCCAATTCACGGAGGTGCTAGTCCTGCTGAGAGGCAATGTCGGCTTGGCAGGGCTGCACCACCCCCTGGGAGGCCGTCAGCTCGACCTTCAATTCCTCCGCTTCTCGAAGGTACCGGTCGACATTCCGCTTCTCGGCATGGACCTCCTTCTCAAAGCACCTCCACATCTGCACCCCGGCACCTCTTCATCTGCGCCCCGGTCATTAGTGCCTGGTCGAAGGAGACAAGGGTCAGAAAAGAATGCCAAGTACAAAAGGAGAACAGATAACAAACCAACACTCACCACTACTTAGGCCTAAGCCCTCTCCATGTAGGCCATCTCTGCCGTCTCGGTAGCCAGGAAGGTCTGGTCGCAGGCCGTGGTAAGCTTATCTGCCACCTCGATCGAGATCGGGTCCTCGGCCAGCGAGTCTCCCTCCTTGACTGCCCAGTCCAGGGCGAACGGCCTTAGGCCCCTCTCGCCCACCCTCTGTCGGGCGTTGGGACGAACAGTAGGGGTCCCGGCCTTCAGGACCTCGGTAACCTTACTGTGAATGGAGAGATCACCGTAAAAGTCATCGCCGACAGGTTAGAGAGAGAGAAGCTCCTACTTTTAGAGAGAGAAGGCAAGGTGAAGAAATGGAGGGGGTGGGGGATTTATAGAGTGAAAACGACACCTCGAATTCCGCATCGAAATCCTCACCGTCCAATCTTGATCATCAAGATCTAACAGCCACTAGGATTTCAAATGCCTCGAATTCCACCCCCATGATTTCAGCATCACATACAACGCCCTAGCTTTTACAACAAGCTTTGGGGCTCGACGCTCGGCATTGACCTCGAGCCACCCCCTGACTTTTGCGGCAAGGTTTTGGGCTCAATGCTCGACAGTGACCTCGAGCCACCCCCTAGATTTTACGGCAAGCTTTGGGGCTCGACGCTCGGCAGTGACCTTGAGCCACTCCCTAGCTTTTACAGCAAGCTTTGGAGCTCGACGCTCGATAGCAATTCCGAGCCACCCTCTAGCTTTTACAGCAAGCTTTGGGGTTCAACGCTCGGCAGTGATTCCGAGCCACCCCCTAGCTTTTATAGCAAGCTTTGGGGCTCGACACTCGGCAGTGACATTGAGCCACCACCTAGCTTTTATGGCAAGCATTGGGGCTCGACGCTCGGTAGTGATTCCGAGCCACCCCTAGCTTTTACAGAAAGCTGGGGGGCTCGACGCTCGGCATTGACCTCGAGCCACCCCGTAGCTTTTGCGGAAAGCTTTGGGGATCGACACTCGGCAGTGACCTCGAGCCACTACCTAACTTTTACGGCAAGCTTTGGGGCTCGATGCTCGGTAGCGATTTCGAGCCGCCCCCTGGCTTTTACAGCAAGCTGGGGGGCTCAATGCTCGGTATTGACCCCAAGCCACCCCCTAGATTTTGCGGCAAGCTTTGGGGCTCGATGCTCAGTAGAGATTCTGAGCCACCCCCTAGCCTTTACAACAAGCTGGGGGGCTCGACACTCGGCATTGACCTCGAGCCACCCCTACCTTTTACAGCAAGCATTGGTATTCGACGCTCGGCAGTGATTCCGAGCCACCCTCTAGCTTTTATAGCAAGTTTTGGGGCTCGACACTCGGCAGTGACCTCGAGCCACCCCCAAGCTTTTATGGCAAGCTTTGGGACTCGATATTCGGTAGTGATTCCGAGCCACCCCCTAGCTTTTACAGCAAGCTGGGGGACTCGACGCTCGGTATTAACCTCGAGCCACCCCTAGCTTTTGCGGCAAGCTTTGGGGCTCGACGCTCGGTAGCGATTCCAAGCCACTCCCTAGCTTTTATAGCAAGCTGGGGGTCTCGACACTCAGCATTGACCTTGAGCCACTCCCTACCTTTTACTGCAAGCTTTGGGGTTCGACGCTTGGCAGTAATTCCGAGCCACCCCCTAGCTTTTACAGCAAGCTTTGGGGCTCGACACTCAGCAGTGACCTCGAGCCACCCCTTAACTTTTACGGCAAGCTTTGGGGCTCGACACTCGGTAGTGATTCCGAGCCACCCCCTAGCTTTTACAGCAAGCTTGTAGGCTCGACGCTCGGCATTGACCTCGAGCCACCCCTAGCTTTTACGGCAAGCTTTGGGGCTCGACGCTTGGAAGTGACCTTGAGTCACCCCCTAGCTTTCACTACAAGCTTCGGCCTCGGCGCTCGGCATTAAGCCTCAGCATCCGAGCACGTGGGGCTCGACGCTCAGTCTTCAGAACGCCGTTCATAAGCTTCGAGCCAAATTCCTGGTTCCACCGTCTCGGTTCGGCGCTCAACGTTCGGCTCCCGACCATCGGTCCCCGGCCCTCGATGCCTCTCTCCTTTAGAGGATATCCTTCGTCCTACCCCACCTAGCACTCCAAGAAGCTACAAGTCGTACTCTTCAGACACACCGCTCCACTCTTCCGACAGGGACGGACTACTCCTCCACGGCTGGCTTATGCCACCCTCCAGGAGTGGGGGGCTCCTGATATGTGGTAAATAACGTGGCCCCATCTGGGCCACCAGATCTGCTCAAATCTCACTCCCTTGTGATCATCAGGTTAAATAGGTCAAACGGGCCTCAGCCCATCAGGCCCACAGGAAAACGGGTCCGACCCGGTCCGTTAGGGTCACAGACCCGTTTACCTCTGCCTATAAATACCAGACCCCCTCTTCACTGCCCAAGGTAAGAAACTTTTTCCCACCTGAACCCTAGCTAATGTTGCTTTGTCAGTGACTGACTAGATCGTCGGAGATACTTTCACCGAATTTTTTTCCGGTGTTTCTAGGCAGTGTGCAGGTACAAGATTCCGAGCAGAGCCTCGAAAATCCGAGCCGAGCTACTAGATCTGATTCGAGCACCCGGTCTCTGCTTCTCTCCTGCTACCCCGAGCCGGCCCTACGGCCTAGGATCGGACCAGCACCAGTACCACATCTTCCGCTACACAAATTACAAGAACTCACACTTGTTGCCCCCAAATCCCAAAAATAAACATCATTAGTACATTATATTTGTATTATATTCTTGACAACTACTCTATAAATTAGCATATATACGAGATTTCGTACACACTATTTCATTTACAACCAAAATTGTACTGTGTGTAACTCGTTTTTCAGTCAAACAAATAATTTTAAAAACTAATGTAGTACTTATTTACAAATACTACTTTTGTATGTCGATCTCTCATGAAAAAATTGGTGCATATTCATGTGTCAATAGCTTTTATATAGCTAGTTTTATGTGCATTTCGTATTTAGTTTCCTCCACTTTTTTAGTGGTTTTAAGTGTTTGTCTGAGTTATTTCCATGTACGGTTGGAATAGATCTACCGAGTTTTTGTTCTCCGATAATTTAGATGCATCGGAATGACATGTTTTAGCCATGGGTGGATCTGCGCTCAAGCAGCACAAGAACTTACTTTGGACCCCCAATTTTATAAGGCCACTTATTTTTTAAGTGTTTTCAATCTTTTTAAAAAAAAGTAATTGTTTTTATATACGATTATACTATATTATCTATAAATTAAAATAGTAGTTGGCCTATTAGCTAATTTGGTTAGATCGTTGTGCTAATAATTTAAAGGTTGCAGGTTCATCTTGCATGGGCGAATTAATTTTTCAATCATTTTTTAATTATTTTTTAAACTAATTATTTTTCACATAGCCATACATGTTATTTTACCATTTTATGAATTTACTATTATTTTTCACTTAGCCTATGCATGCCACTCTACGATATTTTTTAAATGTTTTATGGTAAATCATATTTTCCTGTTATGATAAACTTCTAACCAAATCTTCAAGTGCATATGATTATTCTACATTTTAAGCTTTCAACTAGTATTCTCATATGCATATATTCATCATCACTTCATTCTAATCGTGTTCTATAATATATCATATTTACCTCTTTGCGATAATGAAATCTTCAAGTGCATATACATGTTTGCTTTGTTTGCTTCTTTTTTCTTTCTTCTAAATTTTGTATCTGTTGATGAAAGGGATATTAGGGTTGCCTTCAAAAAGAAAAAAAATATAAGGGACGCATGATAAAATCAAAATGTATTCATGAAAGTATTCAAAATAACATTATACATATACTTCAATCATGTCAGCTCAATATTTTCTCTTAATGTACATAAACTCAACGTGTGTTTACTTGTATGTTTTGAACATATTTTTTTTTTGTTCTATTCCTCTTTAATTCTCTCATTCATCATTTACATCCTCTCAGATAACATATAATTCAAAATAAAATCACTGCCGCTTCTTCCTTAGAGTTTGTTTGAATTTCTTTTTGCCACGAGGCATTTTATATAAAATGTGTACAATATCAATTAATTTTTTTTAGAAGCATATATATTTTGAAAAAAATTATTTAAATAGTTTGCCCTTCAAGGATCCAAGTATGTTTGCACTTAAATAATTGTCATTTTTATTTTGTCAACTTACAAAATATCACATTTGAGAACTTGTTTAGGACCTCTGAAATTCAGATACGCCCCTAGTTTTAGCCCCAACTAAAATTGATAGCATGCGCACATTGCTTAAACTTAATAGAGGAAGGTCCACGTGAATGCAAGAGGTAGTAATATTTTTATATAATATTTGAAGTGAAGATAAAAGTATGCGAATTATATATAATTTTATGTATTCTAACTCAAATTAAACCAGCTCGATTCATAATTAATTAACTTTGATTCAAGATTAAGATCTCACAAGAGATTTTATTCCCTGAAATCATTAAAATGCTGTAATTAGTCAACTATACAGTACTCTATATTCAGTTCATTGATCACTAGTTTTAGAACCTAATGTTCTCCTCCATAATCAGTTTAATACCTAACTCAAACTCGAGTCTTAATCACAAGCATGTTTCATCACTAAACAAAACTCAGATACAGAAGCCAACTGATGTATGTGTAAGTTGACTGCACTAATTAATCTTTTTTATTATTATTCGTTCCATTAAGGTGACGATCCTTATCCAAATGCATTACAGTCAACAATTTGTTCGCATCATCATTACAGACAGAAACACTTGATCCAACTCGATAACCCCGTACCGAGTCTATTAAGTTTGATCGATGTGGCTGACATTATACTCTGGTCGCCATACATACGATAGAGTTGTCCATATTCATATTGCAATGGTTGTATACCCTTTTTTTTTTCCACTCTTGGATCGATCAATGTGCATTTTCTTTTTTCCGTCAATAGTGAGTTGAATTTCCCCGTATTTTATTTTAAAAAAATTAACAAAAACATACAACAAAAAATAAGGATTATAAAGTTAGGAATACACCAGGGCAAAAAAACCCTATTTCAAAGGCCATGGAAATGGAATAGTGGTGAGCACGTGCCATTACCCCAATTCCACGTGCTAGGACGAGCTAGAATGTGACAGAACAATGAGATCATGGTGAGCACCAAATAGTCCTCACCTTATTAATTATATCAACTTATATATATTAACATCACTAGTTATACCCTATTAGTTATACATATGATAAACTATGCATGAAACTACTTTGATTCCGTTCACACTCCGAAAATATAAGAAAAATACAAAACACTTGATTCCTTTCACATTATCCATGTAGGTTTTATGACTAGTATACATACATACGTGCATTATGCATACCTATGTATACCTTATATATACATGTTAATTTACATGCAAAACTTAGCCAACTAACTAACTAGTTTTTTATCATCAACAAGAGATGGACCAACAAGCATTCTTCTTGTCTTCACCTCCAACTCACCAATATGATGATCTCAATCAAATGATTGAGAGTTTGGATCAAGTATTTGCTGATGATTTCGTACTCCCCGACGAAGTTAGTTTCGTCGACAATGTGTTTGGTTCGAGCATTGGCTTTCCGTTCGACTGGGCCACCACCTTAGATGGTAATGCTCCAGCTTCTCTTCAGGAGGAGGTAGAGGAGGAGGATTGCGAGCAAAATTATGGTGAGGGCAACTCCTCAGGGACGTCAACGGTGAAGCCAAAGAGGGACCGGTCGAAGACTTTGGTATCGGAGAGGAAGAGACGGAGCACAATGAAAGAGAAGCTCTACGAGCTACGGGCATTGGTTCCCAACATAACCAAGGTTCCTTTGTGTTTTGTTTTTCTTATTTTCATCTAGTTTCATTAAAGAGATATTACAAAACCTTAATTATACACGCGCAATTATATCTGATACAGATGGATAAAGCATCGATAATAGGAGATGCAGTGGTATATGTTGAGGGGCTCCAAAATCAAGCTAAGAAGTTGGTAGACGAAATCTCATCCCTTGAATCATCACTGAAAGAGGACCAAGTTGCACATAGAGTACTTGTTCCTATCGAGAAGGTAGATAGTCGACAAGCTAATCAAGAGTTGATGAATAATAAGCAATATCGCAGCGTGAAAATACAAAGTTTGGTGGTTCATGAAGTAGGAGAGGGAAGATTCCATGTGAGGCTGGAATGCAACAAGGGAGAAAGAGTAGTATCGGCGCTTTACAGTGCAATTGAGTCTCTCCATTGCTTCCATATGGAGAACTCTAGCCTCTCATTCACCTCGGAAAAATTCGTGCTCACGTTGTCCTTGAATGTAAGTTTACTTCCTTCCTCCTCGATCGACCCATATGTAATCAATAAGTTGCATATTGAACAACTCTTGTGAGTGATTGTTTACATGAAATGTTATATATGTAGGTGAAGGGATCGAGGGAGGTGATGAATGCAGGTTCGATGAAGGTATGGCTGATGGGTGCGCTGCTTAAGGAGGGATTCGAGTTTAAGATCTCGTGTATCTAACTACTAGTAACCTTCTGTTTCACTGAATCATCAACACTTGGTTTAACAGCGGAACCCTTTATATATGTCAGATCGTTCAGATCATCATGTACAATAAGTACGGCTTACTTTTATGGAGTTGTCAACCTAACACAATCCACTTCCTTTGTAATGAAATCAGACTTTAAGCATAATAATATTGGCAGAGTTCATATCTTGTCAAATTTGCTTCTTTTGACATTGCATGCAAAACCGAATAATGCTACAAATAAATGAAGGATCGCCTGAAAGAACATCTTATAAATTCCAAAACGGTGAGTGTATATAAGAGAGAAATCTGTGGCTTCAGATGTGAGCCTGCATTTCATCGATATCCAAAATCCCGAACCTGCACATAACAATCGAAACCCTGAATTCATCTCTTTTACTCCTTTTTTTTTCACACAAAAAAAATATTCTTTGATTCTCAACGTAAATAAAAATCGAGTCTTTTTGCTGTTTTGGGGATGATGTATTAGGTGTGCTTCGGGTAATATGAGTTCAATAAAAAAATCAATAGTTCATGATAATTATGTTTACATAATTTATTTACTTTTTAAATGGAGAAGAAAATAAAAACTAACCCCTCTAAGAATCTGTAGTCGTTCATAAACAAATTTTTGAACGGACGGCACATCATCTTCCCATAGCCTAATTATCCATATACTCAATTTTTCTCTCAAATATGTCCGACTACGGTTCACAAATATCCAAAAAATGAATATTTGGTGTAACATCCTGAATTTTCTATAATTAAAATTTTTATTTAAATTCACGTGTTTTGCACATGCAAATTAATGTGTGTATTTAGCTTAAAAAATTATTCTTATGTCATTAACAAATATTTTCTTCTCTTTTAAAAAAGTAAAAAACCTCTTATTAAATCCTAGGTCTAATGACTTAATTCTAGCCCACCCCAAAATTAATTAATTAATTAATTAAAAGCCTATGGTTTTAGTCCACCTAATTAGCCCACTAGTTAATTCAATTAGCAATTGAGACAACTTGTAGAGTAGACTTGTCATGTAACAAATTAGTTAATTAATAATTGTACAAACTTAACTAGTGTGTATATAGAGGCACATGCATTGCACATGCACGTGCAAGTGCTTGAAGAGACTAGGCCAACCACACTTGGAGGGGATGGAGAGAGTGGAAGAGTGGAGAGTTGGTTACTTGATGATGGGTAGTTCTTCTAACTTCCCAATGCACCTAAACCCTTCATCGAAACTCATCTCAACCCTTCATTTGGGCTTGAGTTGTGTATAAATAGCCCCATTAGTCTTTCATTTCTCTTTACACTTAGAAATTTCAAAAGAGAAAAGATAGAAGAGAAAAGATAGAATTTGTGTAAGAGAAAAGATAGAGTTGTGTGAGAAAAGATTGAGTGTTGTGTGTGTGTGCCCTTGCATTTTGGGCGGCCGACTAGCATCAAGGAGGAGAGGCTCGGGTGACACCATCAAGGAGGAGAAGGCTCGGGTTTTGGCACAAGCTAGAAGGAGAAGGGAGACGATCGTGCTTTCAAGGAGTTTCTTTAGGAGTTTTCTTTGTTCTTTAAAGAATATGGGTGATTTCTCTACTTCTAATGTAGTACCATGCTAGAAAATTAATTCTATAAATATGCTAGAGAAACTAGTAGAATGAACCATGAAATTGCTTAAAAAGATTAATAGGAGAAAAAAGAAAAAATGATTGTGATTAGTAAATTAAAGCTCATCATGGTGTTCTATTAATGAAATTCATTCTAGATTATCTATTTGTAAATGAACCATGCTAGTGTGATGATCTTGTTGAATGAATGGCTTAGTTGTAAATGAATGGATATTGCTATGTTTAGTTGTAGATTGAGATGAATAGATAATTTCAAGTTTAATTGCTAAATGAATAAATTGTTGTGGATGTGGAAAAAGAATAATGGCTGGAATCTTGTAGAATTGAAAAAGAGAACAAGAACCTATATTTAGTGGATTTTATATTGGTATTTTGAGAAGAAACTATAGTACATTTTAAAGTCGACAAGATATTCTTTGAATATAAGTTGTAAAGAAAACTTATTTAATGTTAAAAATTAAGAGTTTAATTACTGTTATACTGTTTTATTTTAAGGAAAATATTCTGGACAAGTTCAATTTAAAAGATACCAATGTGTTAAGAAATCGAATTTTGTAAAAGAGACTTATAAATAGACAGTAAGTATACAACTATTTCGACTTCCAACTATAATAGAAATTGAGTTTGGGCATACTGGCTTTCGGTGTGGGTTATAAGTGTAATACCCTGATTTTTCAAATAATAAAAAATTATTTTATTTTGCACGTAGTGTGCACGTGCAATATTTTGGGTTAAATCTTATAATTGTTTTATTGTGATGTGTATAAATATTTAAATATATGTTCTCAAATTATTTTGTACAAATCCTTTTTCTTTAAACAAATAGAAAGCCTTATTTTAATTTAATTAAAAGGCCTTTTTCTTAAAGCCCAAAATGTATTTTATTTATTTTATTTTTAATAACTATTTTGGCCCAAAATAAAGCCCATGGATTAACCATTTTTATTTTAAACTTGTCATGTAGAAGACAACTTAAAAACTATTTATTTTTATACAAAATTAAAATGTACAATTTTGGTCCTAGTTGCATGCACGTGCACTACACGTACACGTGCAATGCACACCTTTCCATGGCCGGTTTGCATTCTTTTTGGAGGGATTTTCAAATAATTGAGTGGTGATCATGGAGGTGGTTGTATAGTTGTGGGTAGTTTTTATAACTCCTACTCTAATCTTGGCCCTCCATCCCACAACCAACTAGTCAATCCTAGCCCTCCATTTCACTTGATTTCTAGTATAAATACCCCCCTCCCATGGCTATATTCATATGAAATTATAACTTTCCAAATTATAGTCTTATTTTGGTAATAGTGTGAGTTAAAAAAGAGTGAGAGTTTGTGTGGGATTGCTTGCATTTTCCAAGGAGGAGAGGCCGGCCATTCCAAGGAGGAAGCATTCGGTGGTGGTGTTGTGGAGTTTGTGCGCGCATCGTCTAGGAGGAGGTGCATTCATTCGCAAGGACTTTGTTGCTATTGTGTTGTTTTCTCTCCATACAAGGTGGGTAGAATTTTCCTTATTTCTAACATAGGAATATAGGCTAGATTTAATTAGTAAAAGTTGCATGGAAATGATTAATAAGAATGCGCATTTAATTGAAAAGATGATCTCTAGTTGATTGAATTATTGATATGCGAATTATGTGTGATTGTGTGCAATAAGAATGTGGCTATAAAGTGGGTTTGATTTTCTTTATTTCTATTTAGAAATGATGCATGGAAAATATTAGTAAGAATACATTTTAATGGAAAGTTAGTTCATAAATTGATTGGTATGTTAATGAACAATTTGCATGTGGTTCTATTGTTAAATTAAGTTGTGGGTAAAATTCTCCATGCTTATTAGAATAAATGAATGATAGTGGTTAAATTTCCCTAAGAATGATGCTAGTATTGGTGCTTGAAGATACTAATAAGAATGCTAGTTTAATTGAAAATTGAAACATGTAATTGATTAAGAAAGAGCACACTTTAATTTGAAAAGAGTGACTTTCTTGAATGATTGAGATGTGATTATGCAAATTGATAAGTGATTGTATACATTGTGACATAGATTGATTAATG
Source organism: Hemerocallis citrina (assembly GCA_017893485.1). NCBI lineage: Eukaryota > Viridiplantae > Streptophyta > Magnoliopsida > Asparagales > Asphodelaceae > Hemerocallis > Hemerocallis citrina. The sequence goes on from CM030362.1 coordinate 96,338,935, forward strand.
AAACTACTTTGTTATCATCAAAAAACTACTCATAAAGTTAGTAGCTTGAGTTTTACCTATTCATGTGCTAAATAGACCTTTATGTTGATATGGATATGGATAAATTCAAAATATATGTGTATGTTGAATAAAAGGTTAATAACAGTAAATTAATATAAGAAAATTGGGAATAAAAAGATTAGAAGACCAATTGTTAAGCAATGTCGAAAAAGAAAAATATAGTAGTTTTAATGAATAATTCATTGATTTGTGTGAAAAATATATTTTTATTAGTACAAAAATTATTTTAATCATACTGATATGAAAATCATGTGAAGGGAAGTTGATTTGGAGTTTTTCAGTAATTTCTACAAAATCAATATGAAACAAAGATTAATTGAATATCGAGTATTTTTAACAGACAGTGGCAAAATGATTCATATGGGTTTTAATTTGGTACTGTGACAACCTGAGCATGTAGCTCAGGTGGTCACTGTGTGCGGTTGTGTTCTCGGGGGTGACTGGTTTGAACCCCTGTAGCCGCATATATATTCCACAATTTTTGTGTGAGCATATAACTTCCGACCCGAGAGTAATAAATACCCTTTAGCCCTTCTTTATACCGCTAGCACAGATTGGCCTAGTGGCGGGTGCTCTTGGCTTTGTTTCCCGTGTGCCTGGGTTCGATTCCTACCTTCGGCATATATAAAAAATATTTTTTTGGGGGTTTCTAGATGTCCAAAAATTGTGAAAAAAATATGTTTATTCTCATAAAAATGTAAGGAATTTTATAAGAGTGATTTGGGCATTATTTGAATGAAATACACTATGGTTTGTGAACAAAAGACATAATTAGAGCTTTGGTTCTAGATTATGTATTTGTGAAAAAGTATAGCTTATAAGAATAAATAACAATGATGTATTAGAAAGTGATTTGGCAAAAAGAAACTTGATTGTGTGGATTAATGTAATTAATTTCTCATTGTGGAACAAAATGAAGTATGCACATTTGTTAATAAAGTGAAATTTGATTTGTTGTGATAATTGACGAAGTGCATGAAATTTATGTACATATATGGACTTGTGAACAAATTAAGAATCATGAATTGAAAAGAGAATATACATGTGAGTATGAGAACTCAACATGAAAAATTTATAAGTTGAAGAATGTGAAATGAAAATTGAAATAGAGTAGCTAAGTCTCCCCCGGCATTGAGAAATGAAATGAAATGAAATGAAATTAGACCAAGGTTGGTCATGTTGAAATGAATGAATAAGTCCGGTTTAGTGGAAAGGCTAACTCTAGAGATTAAATTTTTGTTCATGATTTTTAATAAAACTAAGGATTAGTACATAGTGAAGATGTGATGAAAGTAGGAGAAAAACACGAGTGAGAGCCATCGGATTTGCGGCGGAGGGTATTTCAGAGGTTCTTCACGATGAGTTGTGACATGACGTGGATACGGCTCCAGGGTGCCGTGGCGGCGGAGAGTATTTCACAGGTTCTTCACGATGCATCGTGACATGACGTGGATACTGCTCCAGGGTACCGTCCCTGTGGTGACACTTGTGGGATGTTTGGTGACTGCATGAGGATCGTGTGCCATGAAGAAGGCTGAATTGTCCATAGGTTCTTCACGATGAGTCGTGACACGACGTGGGATTCCCCTCCAGTTTCTGTACACGTGCTTGCACTCTCAGATCATCTAAGACACTACCGTAGTTACAGTAGTAGATTAAGTCATGGCGAGGGATTGAACCCTACAAAGATGAAGAACGATTAAGAGGCTTGCCCTCTGACCTATGTAGTATGGGATGCATAGACTCCGAACAAGTGTGCATTAGTGTCATGCAACATAAATAATTGCATTAAGGATTAAGTGCACAATCACAACACGACATCAATAGGGTAGTCCCTTTAGTTTGACTTGTGACAAGTTTGTGTTTGCTAAATATGGAAAATTAAGTTATACTATTTCCGGCATAGAGAAGATGGCCGTGTATAATGATCGTCGGTTGAATAAACTGACGTACCCACAGTCTTATATGCAGGTAAATGACATGTTAAAGATAAAGAGGAAGGGATGCTTAAAGATTATACCATGTTGTTGTATATTTATTTAATTGTTGTACATTTTACTTCCGTTGTGCAAATGAAAAGTGTAATATTGATGTAAACGCTGATGTAAAGTGAAAAGTTTAAATTTCATTGTAAAATTGTACTAAAGAAAGTGAAAAGATCCTGTAGAACATCTCGAATTCAGTGTATTTGGGATTCGGGGCGTTACAGAGTGGTATCAGAGCCACACTTTCTACGCTTTCACACTTGTACAAATTTATAAGGAACGACACCCTAGATGTGGACATCAGAGTGTGTGTTTGAGTCTAGAGATTTAAATGTAAGTGACTTACATTTGTGTTGCTCCAAGATTTATGCTTCCTCCTCTCTATTCTAAGATGGCTGATCACTTCGACCCTGCTGGAGGCGACGACTGGCATATTATTGAGGAAAAGTACCATCCTGGACAGGCAGATTCCGAGGACGAGTACTACCCTGGGCAAGCAGATTCTGACGGTGAAGAATAGCCTGAATCTCGAGAGATTATCCCACCTCCGGATTCATCTGATGACTCTTCTTCTGACGAAGAAGAAGAACCAGTTCCAAGTGGTCTTGTGACTTCTCTTCAGAGGCAAGTAGAGACACTGCGAGAGAGAGTCGGATTGTTGGAGGCTCAGCTGGCAAAACGGAAGGACGACTTTTCTGTTCTCAGTCAACGGGTTTGGGAACTCGAGAAGAGGAAGAACCTGACTGATGTGCTGAAGAATGAGGTTGATGAACTGTGGGAAGAACTTCGAGCAGCGAAGAGGACCCGTAGGAGTTAGATTGTTGTAGCTTCTACTATTTCCAGTCTGATGTCAAAAAATATTTTAATTCGAATGTATAAACTTTGGAATTCAATGAAATGCAAGTTGGTTTAAATTCTTGTCTTATACTTCGAATTTAATGGATCTTTTGCATCCGAATATGTCGAGAAGAGGAGCTAGGAATGGGGAAGGTTTGGATCTGGAGACCGAACTTGCAAGGGTCTACCAGACGCTTAATGCAGTGGCTATGAACCAAGGAAGGGGGCCGGTGAATCCAGTGCCCGAGGCAATTAAGCTGGTGGAATCGTTCAAGAGAATGAAACCACCTGTATTCGAGGGAAAGTCAGACCCAGATGCGGCTGACAACTGGATCCGTCAAGTGGAGACAATCTTCGAGGTGTTGGAGACCCCTGAGGGTAGCAAGGTCAAGTTGGCGACTTTGCAGCTGGAGAAGGATGCGGCAGTTTGGTGGCAATCCATGAAGAGGACCATGGGAGGCATAGTGCTTGGCTGGGAGGAATTTCTGGAAGAATTCCGCAGTCACTATTTTCCCTCCGACGTCCAAGAGAAGAAGGCAATGGAGTTTCTGTCGCTACAGCAAGGCAGCACGTCGGTGAGAGCGTATGAGACCAAGTTTACTCAGCTCTCCAGGTATGCTCCAGAACTGGTGATGGATGAAGCTAAGAAGGCTCGTAAGTTCGAGCATGGACTGAGGCTGAGCTTGAGGTCCCGGATGATACCTCTTGGTATCAGGTGATTCGACAAGCTGGTCAAAAGGGCAGCAGCGACGGAAGCGGATATGGAGCAGTTCCATGTTGTTCAGAACCGGAGGAACAACTAGCAGTCTGGAAAGAGGCCTGCATATTCTGGGAGTTTCAAGGGGCAACCATCTGCACAGAGGTTCAAACCGACAGGGGCGAACGCTATTAGTGTGGCTGGAGGACCTGAAAACAATGTGGTGAGACCTCCTGCGGTGACTTGCTTCAACTGTGGTGAAACGGGACATTACCGATCTCAATGTCCCAAACTACAGAGTGGAAATTGCAATGCACCAACGCAGCAGGCTGAGAAGAGGCCGTACCAACCCGGGCGAGTATTTGCCTTGACGGAAGCTGATGCTGATGAGGCAGATCAGGTCATCTCTGGTACGAGGGCTGGTGTTTAGAGTTTTGTCATTTCTTCTTCCCGTTCATATTGTGAAACTGTTATGTAATGGTGTGTATTATGTAACAGGCGAACTCTATCTTAATGGAATGAAAGCTGTTGTATTGTTCGATACTGGATCTTCTCATACTTTTGTGTCTTCTAGATTTGCTGAAGTGTTGGGAGTAGAACCAAAGATCTTTCCAGGCAAGATCTTAGCAGTAGCTACTCCGTCAGGGGAAACTTTGACCACTGATCGGTATTACGCTGATTGCGAGATTGTGATTGGAGATAGAATCTTTGGCATTGATCTGATCGAGCTGAGTATCTTGGGAGTCGATGTTATCATTGGCATTGATTGGATGTCGGTGTACAGTGCAAGCATCGAGTGTAAGACCAAGACGGTAACAGTGAAGGCTCCAGGTGGACCTGAAGTCACTTTCCAAGGGAAGCAGAAATGTTCTAAGCTGGTGGCAACTATCCGCAAGGAAGAGACTCCTGTGGAAGTGCAAAGGATTCCTGTGGTTCGGGACTATCCGACAGTGTTCTTGGAAGATTTTCCTGGGTTACCCCCGCATCATGATGTAGAGTTCAGCATTACTGTTCAACCGGGAAGTGCACCCATTTCTAAGGCACCGTATAGGATGGCTCCAGTGGAACAGGATGAGGTGAAACGGCAGATTGAGGAACTATTGGAGAAATGCTTTATTCAACCTAGTGCGTCACCTTGGGGAGCACCAGTGCTTTTGGTAAAGAAGAAGGATGGATCGATGAGAATGTGCATCGATTACCGGGAGCTGAATAAGGTCACTGTTCAGAATAAGTATCTGATTCCTCGAATTGATGATTTGTTCGATCGTCTACAAGGAGCAGCTGTTTTATCCAAAATAGATCTTCGATCAGGGTATCACCAAGTTCGAGTGAGAGCCGAAGATGTGCACAAAACTGCATTTAGAACTCGGCATGGGCATTACGAATTCTTAGTTATGCCATTTGGAGTGACGAATGCACCCGCAATCTTCATGGATTTGATGAACAGAGTTCTGAGGCCGTTCATTGATTCTTTCGTTGTGGTGTTTATCGACGATATTCTCGTGTACTCCAAGTCAGAGGAGGAGCACATTGGGCATCTGGCAGCAGTTTTGAAGAAGCTGGAAGAGCAGAAGTTGTATGCCAAGTTATCCAAGTGTGACTTTTGGAAATCTGAAGTGGCATTCCTAGGTCACATCCTTTCTAAGGAGGGAGTGGCAACTGACTCTCAGAAGATAGAGGCAGTGAGAGATTGGGCTAGGCCTACTACAGTGAAGGAAGTCAGAAGTTTTCTTGGGATGACTGGATACTACAGGAGATTCATTCAAGGTTATGCCCAGATAGCTGTACCGCTTACTGGTCTGACCAAGAAGAATGTGAGCTTCAAGTGGACTGAGCAATGTGAGGCGAGCTTTCAGGAGTTGAAAGAGAAGCTGACTACTGCACCTATTTTGGCTTTGCCTAGAGCAGGTGTTGAGTATGATGTTTATAGCGATGCTTCACATCGTGGGCTTGGTTGTGTCTTAATGCAAGAAGGAAGAGTAATCGCTTATGGGTCTAGGCAACTACGACCGCATGAGAAAAATTACCCGACTCATGATCTAGAGTTAGTTGCGATTATCTTTGCCTTGAAGCAATGGAGGCACTATGTGTACGGTGAGAAATTGAACATGTACACGGACCACAAGAGCTTGAAGTATATATATCAGCAGAGGGATCTGAATCTGAGGCAGCGAAGATGGTTGGAAGTGCTCGAGGATATGCGATCTGAGATCAAGTATCATCCTGGAAAGGCTAATGTTGTGGCTAATGCACTTAGCCACAAGAGCAGTTTGGCCAGCTTGATTACAACTCAGAAGCATCTGATTGAGGAGTTGGACCGAGCAGGTATTGAGGTTGTCTTGCAAGGATTGGGAGCATCTTTGGCTCAGTTGAGGCTTCAGCCTACGTTGAATGCAAGGATTATTGCAAGTCAAGAGGTTGATGCTGATATCGTGGAGATGAAGGAGCAGGTTGGGGTTGGCAGGTTGTCCGGATTTCAAATCAGGGATGGAGTGCTGTGGTTCGGAGATAGACTGTGTGTTCCAAATCAGGCGGACCTGAAGGGGAGTATTCTTCAGGAGGCACATGCTACTCTTTTGTCGGTACATCCTGAGAGTACTAAGATGTACAAGGACATCAAGCAGCATTTCTGGTGGTCAGGTTTGAAGCGGGATGTTGCTGAATTTGTTGCGAAGTGTGAGGTTTGTCAGCAAGTCAAAACCGAAAATCAGAGACCCGGAGGTCTATTACAGCCGTTACCTATTCCGGAATGGAAGTGGGATAACATCAGTATGGATTTCATCACGGGATTGCCTAAGAGTTCTAAAAGCAATGATGCGATTTGGGTTATAGTCGATCGACTAACCAAGTCCGCTCACTTTTTGGCGATGAAACTCACTGCTTCGATGGACAAGTTAGCTGAGATGTATGTTGGCGAGATCGTCAGGCTTCATGGCGTTCCGTCAACTATTGTGTCTGATCGAGATGCACGGTTTACTTTGCATTTCTGGAGGAGTCTTCAGACAGCTTTGGGTACCAAGACAGATTTCAGCACTGCTTTTCATCTGCAAACCGATGGGCAGACCGAGAGAGTCAACCGTATTCTTGAGGATATGCTTCGGTATTGTATACTAGACTTTGGAGGCAGTTGGGAAAGGCATTTACCCTTGGTGGAATTTGCCTACAACAACAGTTTTCAGGCCAATATCGGGATGGCGCCGTACGAAGCTTTGTATGGCAGGAAGTGCAGGACGCCTGTTTGTTGGTTTGAAGTTAGGGAGCGTCAGTTGTTTGGTCCTGAGCTTGTACAGCAAACTTCTGAGAAGATTGATCTGATCAGGAAAAGGTTGGTGGAAGCTCAGAGCAGGCAGAAAAGCTATGCAGACAACCGGAGAAGGGACCTTGAGTTTGAGGTTGGTGACTTCGTCTTTCTGAAGGTATCACCCAGTAAAGGTGTGGTTCGAATTGGCAAAGGCGGGAAGTTAGCCCCGAGGTTTATAGGCCCGTATAAGATATTGAAAAGGATCGGAAAAACTGCTTACCGGCTTGAATTACCGGAAGAGTTGTCTCAGGTGCACAATGTCTTTCATGTGTCTATGCTGAGAGGTTACATTCCAGATCCGAGTCATCATTTACCTGAAGTGCCGGAAGGTTTGCAGTTAGACCTGAATTACATCGAGTCTCCTGTTGAGATTGTTGATCGTCGAGAGAAAGTCTTGAGGAATAAGACGATACTGATGGTCAAGGTAGTCTGGAGAAACCACTTGGTTGAAGAGGCTACTTGGGAGTCTGAGGAGAGGATGTTGAAGGACTATCCTGAGCTTTTTGCTTGATTGTATTTTTGTGTCTTTTGTTCTTGTTTGAGTGTTGTATTTTGTTTCTCGCACTTGATTGTAGTTCCGGGGACGGAACTATTCTAAGGAGGGAGTGCTGTAATACCCTGATTTTTCAATTAATGAAAAATTATTTTATTTTGCACGTAGTGTGCACGTGCAATATTTTGGGTTAAATCTTATAATTGTTTTATTGTGATGTGTATAAATATTTAAATATGTGTTCTCAAATTATTTTGTACAAAGCCTTTTTCTTTAAACAAATAGAAAGCCTTATTTTAATTTAATTAAAAGGCCTTTTTCTTAAAGCTCAAAATGTATTTTATTTATTTCATTTTTAATAACTATTTTGGCCCAAAATAAAGCCCATGGATTAACCATTTTTATTTTAAACTTGTCATGTAGAAGACAACTTTAAAACTATTTATTTTTATACAAAATTAAAATGTACAATTTTGGTCCTAGTTGCATGCACATGCACTACACGTACACGTGCAATGCACACCTTTCCATGGCCGGTTTGCATTCTTTTTGGAGGGATTTTCAAATAATTGAGTGGTGATCATGGAGGTGGTTGTATAGTTGTGGGTAGTTTTTATAACTCCTACTCTAATCTTGGCCCTCCATCCCACAACCAACTAGTCAATCCTAGCCCTCCATTTCACTTGATTTCTAGTATAAATACCCCCTCCCATGGCTATATTCATATGCAATTATATCTTTCCAAATTATAGTCTTATTTTGGTAATAGTGTGAGTTAAAAAAGAGTGAGAGTTTGTGTGGGATTGCTTGCATTTTCCAAGGAGGAGAGGCCGGCCATTCCAAGGAGGAAGCATTCGGTGGTGGTGTTGTGGAGCTTGTGCGCGCATCGTCTAGGAGGAGGTGCATTCATTCGCAAGGACTTTGTTGCTATTGTGTTGTTTTCTCTCCATACAAGGTGGGTAGAATTTTTCTTATTTCTAACATAGGAATATATGCTAGATTTAATTAGCAAAAGTTGCATGGAAATGATTAATAAGAATGCGCATTTAATTGAAAAGATGATCTCTAGTTGATTGAATTATTGATATGCGAATTATGTGTGATTGTGTGCAATAAGAATGTGGCTATAAAGTGGGTTTGATTTTCTTTATTTCTAATTAGAAATGATGCATGGAAAATATTAGTAAGAATACATTTTAATGGAAAGTTAGTTCATAAATTGATTGGTATGTTAATGAACAATTTGCATGTGGTTCTATTGTTAAATTAAGTTGTGGGTAAAATTCACCATGCTTATTAGAATAAATGAATGATAGTGGTTAAATTTTCTTAAGAATGATGCTAGTATTGATGCTTGAAGATACTAATAAGAATGCTAGTTTAATTGAAAATTGAAACATGTAATTGATTAAGAAAGAGCACACTTTAATTTGAAAAGAGTGACTTTCTTGAATGATTGAGATGTGATTATGCAAATTGATAAGTGATTGTATACATTGTGACATAGATTGATTAATGAAACTACTTTGTTATCATCAAAAAACTACTCATAAAGTTAGTAGCTTGAGTTTTACCTATTCATGTGCTAAATAGACCTTTATGTTGATATGGGTATGGATAAATTCAAAATATATGTGTATGTTGAATAAAAGGTTAATAACAGTAAATTAATATAAGAAAATTGGGAATAAAAAGAGACCAATTGTTAAGCAATGTCGAAAAAGAAAAATATAGTAGTTTTAATGAATAATTCATTGATTTGTGTATAAAATATATTTTTATTAGTACAAAAATTATTTTAATCATACTGATATGAAAATCATGTGAAGGGAAGTTGATCTGGAGTTTTTCAGTAATTTCTACAAAAGCAATATGAAACAAAGATTAATTGAATATCGAGTATTTTTAACAAACAGTGGCAAAATGATTCATATGGGTTTTAATTTGGTACTGTGACAACCTGAGCATGTAGCTCAGGCGGTCACTGTGTGCGGTTGTGTTCTCGAGGGTGACTGGTTCGAACCCCTGTAGCCGCATATATATTCCATAATTTTTGTGTGAGCATATAACTTCCGACCCGAGAGTAATAAATACCCTTTAGCCCTTCTTTATACCGCTAGCACAGATCGGCCTAGTGGCGGGTGCTCTTGGCTTTGTTTCCCGTGTGCCTGGGTTCGATTCCTACCTTCGGCATATATAAAAAATATTTTTTTTGGGGTTTCTAGATGTCCAAAAATTGTGAAAAAAATATGGTTATTCTCATAAAAATGTAAGGAATTTTATAAGAGTGATTTGGGCATTATTTAAATGAAATACACTATGGTTTGTGAACAAAAGACATAATTAGAGCTTTGGTTCTAGATTATGTGTTTGTGAAAAAGTATAGCTTATAAGAATAAATAACAATGATGTATTAGAAAGTGATTTGGCAAAAAGAAACTTGGTTGTGTGGATTAATGCAATTAATTTCTCATTGTGGAACAAAATGAAGTATGCACATTTGTTAATAAAGTGAAATTTGATTCGTTGTGATAATTGACGAAGTGCATGAAATTTATGTACAGATATGGACTTGTGAACAAATTAAGAATCATGAATTGAAAAGAGAATATACATGTGAGTATGAGAACTCAACATAGAAAATTTATAAGTTGAAGATTGTGAAATAAAAATTAAAATAGAGTAGCTAAGTCTCCCCCGGCATTGAGAAATGAAATGAAATGAAATGAAATTAGACCAAGGTTGGTCATGTTGAAATAAATGAATAAGTCCAATTTAGTGGAGAGGCTAACTCTAGAGATTAAATTTTTATTCATGATTTTTAATAAAACTAAGGATTAGTACATAGTGGAGATGTGATGAAAGTAGGAGAAAAACACGAGTGAGAGCCATCGGATTTGCGGCGGAGGGTATTTCACAGGTTCTTCACGATGAGTTGTGACATGACGTGGATACGGCTCCAGGGTGCCGTGACGGCAGAGAGTATTTCACAGGTTCTTCACGATGCATCGTGACATGACGTGGATACTGCTCCAGGGTACCGTCCCTGTGGTGACACTTGTGGGATGTTTGGTGACTGCATGAGGATCATGTGCCATGAAGGAGGCTGAATTGTCCATAGGTTCTTCACGATGAGTCGTGACACGACGTGGGATTCTCCTCCTGTTTCTGTACACGTGCTTGCACTCATAGATCTTCTAAGACACTACCGTAGTTACAGTAGTAGATTAAGTCATGGCGAGGGATTGAACCCTACAAAGATGAAGAACGATTAAGAGGCTTGCCCTCTGACCTATGTAGTATGGGATGCATAGACTCCGAACAAGTGTGCATTAGTGTCATGTAATATAAATAATTGCATTAAGGATTAAGTGCACAATCACAACACGACATCAATAGGGTAGTCCCTTTAGTTTGACTTGTGACAAGTTTGTGTTTGCTAAATATGGAAAATTAAGTTATACTATTTCCGGCATAGAGATGATGGCCGTGTATAATGATCGTCGGTTGAATAAACTGACGTACCCACAGTCTTATATGCAGGTAAATGACATGTTAAAGATAAAGAGGAAGGGATGCTTAAAGATTATACCATGTTGTTGTATATTTATTTAATTGTTGTACATTTTACTTCCGTTGTGCAAATGAAAAGTGTAATATTGATGTAAACTCTGATGTAAAGTGAAAAGTTTAAATTTCCTTGTAAAATTGTACTAAAGAAAGTGAAAAGATCATGTAGAACATCTCGAATTCAGTGTATTTGGGATTCGGGGCGTTACAATAAGTGTTGTGTACAGTGCTTGGGGCTTTGGGTTCGAGTCTTGAAGAATCTCTGTTTTCATCTAAAAATTTGATTTTTCTCAAATACAGTACAATCGGCATGTAAAGATATTAACCCTATTCATATCGGTTAGTCACTTAGGACCTAGTACTCTTCGGGTGCGCTTTGGGTCTGTTACTGTAGTTGGGTGGGGGTTCTGTTTGGTTCTGGGTTCGATTCTGCTGACCCACTTTTTTTGAGTTTTAAGAGTTTTAAGTTTAAATAAAAATTGGGAATAAAATTCTATTATTCTTCATATATTATCTACACTTTATGAAAATTAATTCTACAAAATTTTACGTATTTTTGTGAAGATAAGATGTGGTTTTTATATTAAAACTAGGTTTACCCGTTGACACGTGCCTACGGCACGTCTTCGGAACGATGCATCTTTTTTGATCATATAAAATAGTTTTGGAGGCCCAGCAAATTAATTGAAGTAGCAAATATAGAGCACAAAACATATTATATGAATTTTTTGATTTTTTTTGAATTATTTTTATAGTTTTTTAAAATTTTAATTTTTTTAGTTTTTAAATTTTTTAAAGTTTTTAAAGATTTTTTTTTTTTTTTTTTTTTTGAATAGAAGAGGGAGGGAGAGAGAGAGAATTTTTTTTATAAATAAATATAGGAATTGTTTTGGGTGGGGGATTTGAATTTGAGTTTTGGAGGGAACTTTTGGGGGGGAAATATGTTTTGCAAGGTTAGATCTGGGCCTTTGATTTTTGAAGGGATTGAAGGAGAACCACTTGATAGCTTTCTTTGTGTTTTATTATATAGATGGATTAAAGAACTAGATAAATTTTCTTTAAGAATGTGGTTTCAGTATTATTAAAGAAAGAGGAAAAATGTGAATGCAAGAAATTATGTGGAGATTAAATTATGAGATGTAGTAAGTAAATTATGAAGTTGATGTCTAATGTGTGCAAAAGTGCATGGACAATGAAATAAAAAGAACATGATGAAATGTGGAAATTTGTGAGTATGAATATTCAAATTTTGGTGAACATGAAAAAGAAGTTAAGAACTAGAGTTAGCCAAGTCCTTATACCGACATGAATGAATTCTTGAAAAATAAATGTTGCAGAAAAAGACCAAGATTTGGGTCGTTGTTATCAATTGATGGTTAAGTCCGGTGTAGAGGTGATGCTAACTCTAGGGTGTTAATTTTTACTCATGATTCAATTATCTAAGGATTAGACACATAGTGAAAATGTGATGAAAGTAAGAGAAAAACACAAGTATGAGGGTCTCGGATCTACGGTGTGAGAGTGTTCACAGGCTGTCTACATGATGTATCATGTCATGACGTGAATGCATCTCCGGAATTATCGGAACCGTGGCGATGCTTGTGGAATGCTTGGTGACTACGTAGTGCCATTGTCCCATGACGGAGGCGAATTGTCCATAGGCTGTCTACATGATGCGTCATGTCATGACGTGGGATTCCCCTCCAGACTGTCTGGATATGGGCTCGTAATTCATAAAACATTAGGATACTTACCGTAGTTACCGTGGTAGTTTAACTCATAACGAGGGATCCAACCCTACAAGACGAAGAATGGTTAAGGGCTTGCCCTCGGATTTATGTAGAATGTGATGCATAAGTTCGAACAAGTGTGCATTAGTGTCATGAAATAATAAATAACTGCATTAAGACTAAGTGCACATTCACACACGACATTAATAAGATAGTCCCCCTTAGTTTTGTTTGTGATCAAGTGTTTGCTTTCCAAGTAAGAGAAATTGATGTATTATATCTTAGTGTCAGTTGTATGTAGTTGACGTACCCACAGTTTCTATGTAGGATAAAATGAATGAAAGGACTCAAGAGGAATGCTGCTTAACGAATTGTCTCAAGAGTTATTTTATTCATGTAATATGTTGTAATTTGCTTCCGCTGTGTTTGATGTAAACAACATTATACACAAGTTTTAAATTCCTTGTAAAATTGTACGAAGTGAAGTGTAAAAGTCTTGTGGAACTTCGAATTCAGACTTCAGCTGTTTTTTGGCCAAATTATCCATTTTTTGGATATTTGGCCAACGACTATAGATGCTCTAATGTCACTAGAATAACATCTTTTATTTTACTAAGCTAAGCATCAAAAACTAACTTAAAAGAAACATGAGGAAAATGTGCATTGCATACATTTGAGTCTCTAGCATGTTTTCATCACATATTTGCTAATACTTCAATGTGGTTCCATTCGGGTTTGGATCTAGATTATAACCAGAAGCATATCTCACCACTACGATTGGCAAGCGGGAAGACGCCCTCTGCGGATGGACCAACCTCCTGTTTTTGTCTCTTTTTGACATCCAGGTCATATTTCGAGGCATAAGTATCATTCCCCTTTCTGTATACCTTACATATTTCTTCACTTTGATTCTCTAGTTAGTTATTTATTAGGAAAATTTTACAATACAAACTAATTACTAACCTAACTTTCCACAAATTTTATAACCATCCTATAATTGCTCTAAGCCGTAGAATCTATAGTTATTTGTTAATCAAGCTGATTGGTTCACCTTGTAAATAAAATAAAACTTATGGACCTTTAATGTCTGAATATAATATTTTGATAATTTAACATCACTCTTCCTAAAAAGAAGACCACTACTTTTTTTATACTCTTTGTAATTAAAAAAATATCATCATCCTCTTTCTTTCCTCCTGCACAGTCGTATGCGTCCTCTCATCTTCTCTTCCTCCACCGCCTACAAAAAACTCCATATAAACCCTAACTGTCAGGGATTTGGATTCCGACCAGCTCGAGATCTCGCCATTAATGGAGAAAGAAGGGTTTGAGGTCGAGAAGAAGAGAGTTGGAGAAGAGGAAGATCAGAGATTAGAGAAGAAATCAGCAATTTCTATTACCTGAAAAAGGAAAAGGAATACAACGATCTTTTATAGCGTGGAGAGAGTTTGTTACGCTAGACGACAAACTCAACTACGTGCGAAGCGCACTACTCTTCCCGCTCTATTACAGTTTAAAAACACGTGCACTCTATGTAAACTACTGATATAGCTGATACTATTCGCTGATTACACTCTGCCTCCTTCTGTAGTGAGCTATGGCTTCCCGATGGCTTCAGCGATTACTCCGGTGCGGTTGGGACTCCGGCGTCCCTAACACTCCACCTCCCTTAAAAATGAGCTTGTCCCAAGCTCACACTCAGGAATTTCCTCCTGCTAACAAGACTCAGGAATTCTCTAGATATGGAGAAGGAAGAATCTTTACTCTACCCTCTGATCGTCTCCTAAGGATTCCTTCAAGCCAATTTCTATGCTATGAACGAGCAACAATCAAGGGGGTCCATCCATTAGCATTTTTAGCACTCAAACTGGCTCCCCTCGAAATAAGAACTTGACAGCAAACAGCATCTCCACCACAAGCAGCATAGTGAAGAGCCGTTCCACCATTGGGATAATCTGCTCTGTGGATATTAGCTTTGAAAAGCATTAGGATCTGAACAACCTCCCAGTGACCAAATTGGCAAGTTTGCATTAAAGCAGTCAGGTTCTTACTACGGGATAAGAATTCATTGGGCTTCTCAATTTCTACACCTTCAATGCACAACAGTTGCTTATACTCCTCCTCACCAAAATTCACCATAGTTTTAACAATCTGAAAGTCATCAGGAGACAACCTCAAACCTATAGACCTAGCTATAGCTATCACATGCAACACTGCCTTGGTCGAATCACCAAGTGCCATACCCCTGACCATGGTTTTGCATAGCAATTTCATGGTGATAATATCTCTAAGCTTCAATTCCATTTTCAGCAGTTCCAAAATAAATTTCCCCTCTATCTGAAATCTATATGGCATTCTTATGTTCCCACCCTTGAGCTCAGCTTGCAAGGTTGTGCACCTTTGAGTATGATATGATTTCGAAGAATGGTACTTGCAGTATGCCCCCTGACGTCTGTTAATGATCAGGGTGCAAGCTTCTCCATCCTTCCTTTTACCTTTGCAAACCCCATAATCTGCAGACGTCCCTATCTTTAAAGTGTTGCTAGAATTATACACACTGAGGGAAAACCCATTAACCGCATCCTTCCTGACTGCTGAATTGAACATAGCAAACACAGACCCCACCTTCTCCGAACAGTTTTTCGTATAAGCATCTCCAAACAAGAAAACTGACACAGTGATCTCATCCAAACTGCTCATTTTCCATACACAATACTCTTTCCCTGATGAGCTCATTTTAACAGCACCCTTTTCAGTCAAAACCCCAATCGTTGCCCAACAACCCGAAAGAGTATCACCATTTATCAAATTCTTTATGACAGAAAGTTGTTGTTGGAAATCTAGATACCTAAATAAATAGACTAACTAGACACAAATTATAAAACCTCGCAAGTGCACGAATCGTTTATAGAATCGTAGTAATAGCAAGGGTCGATCCCACAGAGATTGTAGACTTCAACTTACTAATCAATAAAACTAATAATAAAAATGAATAAGAGTTGTCATAATATTCTAAAAGAACTAACAGATTAAAACTAAGAAAGATGAGTCTGAATCACAAATATCTCTTGAATAGTTGGGCTGTTGATCTCCACCAATAGTTAATAATGCTAAGTTACCTTCTGAACTTACTTCTAATTACTCATGTTTGTTCACTTCAAGGGCATGGTATCTACTCCTTAAAGTAATGTTTCCCTAAGCCAAGAATTAGGCATGGTATCTACTCTAATTCGTTTCTTTCCGTAAGTATCTAGCATGGTATCTACTAAGTTATACTTAGAGAAAACATAAGAACAGTGGAAACGAACAAACACTTAAAGTTCTAGAAATTGGTATCAGATCTAGATCCTCTAAGTTGATTGAACCAAGAACCCCTAAAGATTTCTTTGTTACAAATTATGAGCACGAGATTCGGTCGTCTCAATATGCTCATATAACAGATTCAGATAAATGATATCCAAACTTGAGCTTCCCAAGTTCAGTACGTCAGTCGACTGGCTCTCACCTCAGTCGACTGCTCTCAGTCTTGAAAACTAGTTTGACTATCATAAACCTATACCAATTCAATTAGATTCAATCAATAAGTAACATAGAAGAGTTCAGAAGAAAATAGCATTACATAACTACGGTTTCGATCTACCCAACTATGAAATTAGTTCCACATAATAATAACTTTATTGCTTAACAAGTTTGAATACATGGTCAACATAAAAGAATAAAGAGAGAAGAAGAAATAAACTAATGGATTCCGGCAATATGGTCGGCTGGCTGTCACACAGTCGACTGCCTTCTGGTTGCTGGATCTTCTCTCTCCTTCTTCGATGTTGATGGAGTGATGCTCTCGATGTTTGTTCAGGAACTTGGTGATTTAGTCGCTTCCCAGAGATATATATGATGATCCCCCTTTTCTAAGTTGACCTCTTCTGATATTTATAGAGTACGGCTGAGAATTAGGGTTTCCACTTTTTCAGGAAGATCCTTCTTTATTTGATTTGATGATTAATATCTTTCTCTTTTCTCCTTTCCTTCCTTATCCGTTCACCCCGTTCACTTGGAAATACCCTGTCTTTAGATTTGATTCGCTTCATAAAATCTTGATTCAAATAGATTTGAAATTAGATGCAGGTGTATCTTTGAAGATTTGATTTGTTTACTCCGCCGCAGACCAGTCGACTTATCTCTGGACCAGTCGACTGAGTCGAGACTTCTGTAGATTTCATCTGTGATCAGGCCAGTCGACTGCTTTTGGAAATAAGTCGACTGTTCCTCTACATTTTTCTGTGTATCATCTTTGAAGTCCTGAATCTGCTTCGTTTTGCTGTTTTACGCTGTTTCCTATGGAAAAGAGAGAATAAGAGTTAAATACCATATATAGAGCTTTTAAATGTCTAATTATATTAAGATTATTGCTCTAAAAAGCGAATAATAATGTGTTCATCAAATACCCCCACACTTAGCTTTTGCTTGTCCTCAAGCAAACTAGAATTATGAATAGGGAGAATAATAATAACAATAGACTCAACCACCAAGATTTCTTATTATGTGGACATCAAAATGAAAAATATAAAACTACAAACAATTTCAGATAAAGTAAAATTAAACATACCCACTTTCTCTAGTGCAATTGTTCGGTCATAATCCCCAAACTTAATCATATTTGTCATGCGATTAATGTAGTTATAGTATGCAACTACTCAGTCTGTGATTATCCCTTTTCTCTACTATAAATCCAGTAGCAAACTAGAGGTTTTTTTTTTTTTTTTTTTTTTTTTTTTTTTTTTTTTTTTTTTATAGTCTCTTCTTTAAAGTTGTCACTTGTCTTTTGACGCGAATGCGAAACATTTGTGATGTATCCACCCGGTTACTCAACAAGTCACAAACATTAAAGTGCTTTGCATACTCATATTTCAAGTTGCCGTTTGACGTAAAGGTAAACATTGGTGATGAATACCCCTAGTTACTAAGCGCTCAAAACATTGGAGTAGACTGACTTTATTCAAATATATACATATATTGTATCACTCTATTTACTTAAACTCGATTTAGGACTAGATCTAAAGGGAATAATTATCAGAAAAAGCATCACATTTGTTTATTATGTATAATCGCATGACTCGCACAATTTTGTAGGGAATTATGAAACTCAACAATCCTAAAGTAAATAAGTATCCTTACTCTTACTTCATAAGAAATTGTTTATCCTAAAAAAATTCAAAAGATTCCAAATATAACTAACTAATACCCCCACACTTAGATGGAACATTGTCCTCAATGTTCGCACAAAACATAAGATATAGGCATGTGTTACCATCTAGTAAGGAGAGACTGAAAAATAAAAATGAATAACTAAAGAAAGTAAAGGAAAGTGTAAATACTCCCCTAAAAAGTTGGGTTGCCTCCCAATAAGCGCTGTGTTTCATGTCTTCAGCTAGACATGATGAGTCATGCTATGTATTGAATGGTTTGAAGATTAACATCTTCCTCTTGCGGTTCTAGACTCATCTCTATGTATGGCTTCGCTCTATGCTCGTTCACCTTGAATGTTTGATTTTTTTCTTCACTGTGGACTTCCAATGCACCATGTGGAAAGACTTTTGTGACAATATATGGTCCATACCATCATGACTTAAGCTTGCCTGGAAAGAGTCTTAATCTTGAGTTGTAGATCAATACCTTTTGTCCTTCATAAAACTCCTTCCGTGCTAGCTGTTTATCATGGTACAACTTGGTTCTTTCCTTGTACAATTTTGCATTTTCATATGCATCGTGCCTCAATTCTTCAAGCTCATTTAATTGCAATCTCCTTTTGTCACCTGCCTGGTTCATATCAAAGTTGAACTTTTTGATAGCCCAATAAGCTCTGTGTTCCAATTCTACCGGCAGATGACATGCTTTTCCAAAGACCAAACGGTATGGTGACATGCCAATGGGTGTCTTGAAAGCGGTTCTGTAAGCCCATAATGCATCGTTCAAGCGTAGTGACCAATCCCGTCTGCTTGTATTGACTGTCTTTTCCAAGATGCTCTTGATCTCTCTGTTGCTAAGCTCCACCTGTCCACTGGTTTGAGGGTGATATGGAGTTCCCACTCTATGTGTAATCCCATATTTCTTCATCAAAGAAGCAAATGGGTAGTTATTGAAGTGGCTCCCTCCATCACTTATTATTGCTCGTGGTGTACCAAACCTAGTGAAAATGTTCTCCTGCAAAAACTTGACAACAACTTTGTGATCATTAGTTCGTGAGGGGACAGCCTCGACCCATTTAGACACATAATCCACACCAACAAGTATATATAAATAACCAAATGAGTTAGGAAATGGACCCATGAAGTCGATTCCCCAAACATCGAAAAGCTCGATTACTTGTATGTTGTGTAGTGGCATTTGATTTCTAGAAGAGATGTTGCCTGTCCTTTGGCATTTGTCGCAAGTCCTGCAAAAAGAAAAAGCATCTTTGAATACTTTAGGCCAATAAAAACTAGATTGCAATACCTTAAGTGCTGTTCTCTTTGGCCCAAAATGTCCTCCACATGCATATTGGTAGCAATGTTGTAGAATACTCCTTTGTTCCTCGTCTGCCACACATCTTCTTATAATTTGATCAGAGCAAAATTTGAATAAATAAGGATCATCCCAATAATAGTGTTTGCTCAGATCCACCAATCTTTTCCTTTCCTGATGTGTCATACCTGGAGGAAAAACATGAGCAGTTAGAAAATTGACAATATCAGCAAACCAGGGGAACTGTTCAGAGAGTCCAGTCGACTGGTGGGAGGACCAGTCGAATGCCCCGAGAGTTTGAACATTTATTCCAAATAGATGTTCATCTAGGAAATTTTCATTCAGTGGGGGCACAATTCTCTCTTCCTCCTGAAGTAGTCTGGACATGTGATCTGCCACAACATTGTCGCATCCTTTCTTGTCTCTAATCTCAAGATCAAATTCTTGAAGCATCAGCACCCATCTGATCAACCTAGGCTTAGCTTCCTTTTTAGCCAACAAATATCTCAAAGCAGCATGGTCAGTGAAAACAATAACTTTAGAACCAATTAAATATGATCTAAACTTCTCTACAGCAAAAATAACAGCTAACATTTCTTTTTCGGTGGTAGAATAATTTAGCTGTGCATCGTTTAGAGTTCGAGAAGCATAGTAAATAACATGGGGTTTCTTATTGATTCTTTGACCTAAAACAGCCCCTAAGGCATAATCACTTGCATCACACATGAGCTCAAAAGGATGGCTCCAATCTGGTGCCATGACAATAGGTGCAGAAATGAGAAGAGTTTTCAATGTAATAAAAGCATTAGTGCACTCTTCTGTCCATGTGAATTCAACATCCTTAGCCAACAAATCACAAAGGGGTTTGGATATTTTGGAGAAATCTTTTATAAATCGTCTATAGAACCCTGCATGTCCAAGAAAACTCCTAATACCCTTAACTGTAGTGGGAGGGGGTAGTTTTGATATTATATCTATTTTGGCTTTGTCTACCTCTATGCCTCTTTTTGACACAACATGCCCCAAAACAATACCTTGTTGTACCATAAAATGGCACTTTTCCCAATTCAGCACTAAATTGCATTCTTCACATCTTTTAAGTACAAGCTGCAAGTGGTTAAGGCATTCATCAAAACAAGATCCAAAAACACTAAAGTCATCCATAAATACCTCGATGAACCTTTCCACCATGTCTGAAAATATACTCATCATGCATCTTTGAAATGTAGCTGGAGCATTGCATAATCCAAAGGGCATCCTCCTGTAAGCAAAAGTACCAAAAGGGCATGTAAAAGTGGTCTTTTCTTGATCTTCTGGAGCAATAGCAATTTGATTATAGCCACTATAACCATCTAGAAAACAATAATGACTATATCCTGCTAATCTTTCTAACATTTGATCAATAAAAGGAAGAGGGAAGTGATCTTTCCTGGTTTCATTATTCAACTTCCTATAGTCAATGCATACCCTCCATCCTGTGGTTACTCTTGTTGGGATAAGTTCATTCTCTTCATTTGTTACCACTGTAACTCCACTTTTCTTAGGTACTACATGTATAGGACTTACCCATTTGCTATCTGAGATAGGATAGATGATGCCAACATCTAGTAGCTTCAAAATTTCTGCTCTTACCACTTCCTTCATGTTGGGGTTCAGCCTTCTCTGTGCCTCCCTGCTAGGTTTTGCATCGTTCTCAAGGAGTATTCTATGCATGCATTTGGATGGACTTATTCCCTTGATGTCTGCAATGGTCCGTCCTATTGCATTTTTGTGTTCTCGCAATACCTTCAGCAGCTTTTCTTCTTCCTGTGCATTTAAGTTTGCAGCAATTATCACCGGCAGTGTCTGGTTTTCGCCCAAAAATGCATGCTTCAAATGGTCGGGCAACTGCTTAAGTTCTATGTCTGGGAGTTTCTGTACAGTCGACTGGGCCATGTCAGCAGTCGACTTGTGCTGGGTGTCTTGGTTCAGTCGACTGGTTAGAAGACCAGTCGACTTTCTCTGTGCACCAGGCGCCTGATCTGTAGAAAAACAAAGATTATCAGACACAAATTTTTCAAATACAGGACCAAGTTTACCTGAGTCTGACTGTGGAGTTTCAAGTTGATTTGTTGTCTCTGCAATCCTTCAGTCATCGCATTCCTGTTCATCATGAGATAAAGTTAGAGATTGTGTAAATGGGGCTTGTAGTGGTTCAACGCTATGTACCTGAAATGTTTGATCAATAATCTCCTGCACCACATCAATATTATAGCATTCATGGTCATCATGTGGCAATTTTAATGTGTCAAACATTTTAAATTCAACCCTCTCTCCATTTATTTTCATGCTTATAATTCCCTTTTTAACACAAATCTTTATGTCAGCGGTACTCATAAAGGGCCTACCTAGGATGATTGGTAGAGAAGATGACATAGAAGATTCCTCCATATCTAACACCACAAAATCAGCAGGCAAAATAAAATCATTTACCTGAACTAGGACATCTTCTAAAATACCTCTAGGTCTTTTTATGCTGCGGTCAGCCAATTGCAAAGTGATGGATGTTGGCTTGAGTTCCCCCAATCCAAGCTTTTCGTAAACAGAATAAGGAAGAAGGTTGATGCTTGCCCCCAAGTCTAGCAGTGCCTTTTCAAAGAAGTGCTCACCAACCTTGCAAGGAATAGTAAAACTACCTGGATCTTTCAGTTTAGGTGGTAATTTTCTTAATAACACAGCAGTCACTTCTTCTGTCAAAGCAACATCCTCCTTAACCTGAAATGTTCTTTTGTGAGTACAACAATCTTTCAAAAATTTGGCATAAGAAGGAATTTATTTGATAGCATCAAGTAGGGGAATATTAATTTCTACCTTTTTGAGAGTTTCAAAGACGTCAAATAAATGTTGTTCTTTCTTTTTATTGACTAACCTTTGAGGGAATGGTGGTGGTACTGTCCCTACTTTTTCACTTACCTTACTTGAACCCAAAGCTTTTGATGGTTGTGTATCTGGTTTGTCTGTATGTGTTCCAACCATGTTGTCAATTACCTTACCATTTCTTAGGGTTGTTATTGCTTGGAGTTGTTCTTGACCTCCCGGATTTGGTATGGTTTGTGAAGGGAGTTCTCCTGGCTTTCGTTCGCTCAACTCTTTTGCAATCTGACCAATTTGTGTTTCTAACTTCTGAATTGCTTGTCCTTGTTGGTTGCTTGTTTGATGTTGTTGTTGGAGCAATTGAAGAACGGTGGACTCAAAATCCAACCTCTTCTGTTCTGGGGCTGGTCGATCAAACCCACTTCCCATCTGAGGGTTCCTTGCATGTCCTTGTGTGAATTGATTCCCTTGATTATTTTGATTAT
Organism: Hemerocallis citrina; assembly: GCA_017893485.1. NCBI lineage: Eukaryota > Viridiplantae > Streptophyta > Magnoliopsida > Asparagales > Asphodelaceae > Hemerocallis > Hemerocallis citrina. Next base: position 96,361,447 of record CM030362.1, read on the forward strand.
TGCTCTATGAAAAGTTTGGATGATTCCTCCATCCTGGGTTATATGTGTTCGAGTATGGATTGTTCTTTGGTGGAAATACTCCTCGACCCACATAATTCGCATGCTCCTGATCTGTGAAAGTAGACATGGGACATGTATCAGTTGTGTGATCTAAATGAGAACAAATTGCACACATTTCATTTGTTTGATTTTTAACTCCACCCATTGTCGACATTGCATTAACAAGCATATCAATTTTCTTATTCATGTTTGCCATTTCTAATTGAATGTTATTACTATTAGAGATTTCGTAAACTCCCTGTTTTTTCGTAGGTCCCCTTCTTGTTGAGAATTGTTGGGAGTTCTCGCTGAGTTCTTCAAAAAGTTCAATGGCTTCTTCTCCACTTTTCCTCATCAAAATTCCGTTGCAAGCTGCATCCACAATTGCCTTATTAGTATCATTTAAACCTTCATAAAAAGCTTGTACCTGATCATCCTTAGGCAGATTGTGAGTAGGACACTTGAGAAGCTTGCTTTTGAAATCCTTCCATGCCTCGAAGAATAAATCTCCATCCTTTTGTTGGAAGAGTTGAATCTCCCTTTTTAGTTGTTTGGTTTTCTGGGCTGGAAAGAACTCTTTCAAAAATTTCGTTGCCAATTGCTCCCATGAATTAATTGATCCTGGTTCCAAAGAATTATACCACAACTTAGCATTAAGTTTTAAAGAAAAAGGAAACAAGATTAACCTGATTTGTTCAACGGTAAACCCTTGGACGCTTTGTGTCCTGCAAAGATCGAAAAAGTCTTGCAGATGAAGATGAGGCTCTTCATCTGGTCTGCCACTAAAGTGGGGAACCATACTAAGTAAATGAGGAGATAGGTGCATGTTCCCTGTAGCATTAGGTTGAAAAGCAATGCAGGAAGGTTGCTCAATATTCTTAGGAGTGAATTTGTCCTGCATTGGCACTCGATTTTGTATTTCTTCAGCCATTCTTCCCTGTGAAATCTGTCTCTGTGCAGTCGACTGGGTCCGTACAGCAGTCGACTGGTTGGCTGCAACTAGCTTACCTAGTCTGTGCAAAGTTCGTTCTGTTTCTGCGTCAATAGGTAGTAGCTCTGGTCGAAGTGATCGTCTACCGTGCATTCACCGAAGTCCTGTAACCTAAAAGAAAAATTATTAATAAAAGAAAAGAAAAACAAATAAAAATTCTACTGACTTGTAAGTTAAAATACTAAACAATCCCCGGCAGCGGCGCCAAAAACTTGTTGTTGGAAATCTAGATACCTAAATAAATAGACTAACTAGACACAAATTATAAAACCTCGCAAGTGCACGAATCGTTTATAGAATCGTAGTAATAGCAAGGGTCGATCCCACAGAGATTGTAGACTTCAACTTACTAATCAATAAAACTAATAATAAAAATGAATAAGAGTTGTCATAATATTCTAAAAGAACTAACAGATTAAAACTAAGAAAGATGAGTCTGAATCACAAATATCTCTTGAATAGTTGGGCTGTTGATCTCCACCAATAGTTAATAATGCTAAGTTACCTTCTGAACTTACTTCTAATTACTCATGTTTGTTCACTTCAAGGGCATGGTATCTACTCCTTAAAGTAATGTTTCCCTAAGCCAAGAATTAGGCATGGTATCTACTCTAATTCGTTTCTTTCCGTAAGTATCTAGCATGGTATCTACTAAGTTATACTTAGAGAAAACATAAGAACAGTGGAAACGAACAAACACTTAAAGTTCTAGAAATTGGTATCAGATCTAGATCCTCTAAGTTGATTGAACCAAGAACCCCTAAAGATTCCTTTGTTACAAATTATGAGCACGAGATTCGGTCGTCTCAATATGCTCATATAACAGATTCAGATAAATGATATCCAAACTTGAGCTTCCCAAGTTCTGTACGTCAGTCGACTGGCTCTCACCTCAGTCGACTGCTCTCAGTCTTGAAAACTAGTTTGACTATCATAAACCTATACCAATTCAATTAGATTCAATCAATAAGTAACATAGAAGAGTTCAGAAGAAAATAGCATTACATAACTACGGTTTCGATCTACCCAACTATGAAATTAGTTCCACATAATAATAACTTTATTGCTTAACAAGTTTGAATACATGGTCAACATAAAAGAATAAAGAGAGAAGAAGAAATAAACTAATGGATTCCGGCAATATGGTCGGCTGGCTGTCACACAGTCGACTGCCTTCTGGTTGCTGGATCTTCTCTCTCCTTCTTCGATGTTGATGGAGTGATGCTCTCGATGTTTGTTCAGGAACTTGGTGATTTAGTCGCTTCCCAGAGATATATATGATGATCCCCCTTTTCTAAGTTGACCTCTTCTGATATTTATAGAGTACGGCTGAGAATTAGGGTTTCCACTTTTTCAGGAAGATCCTCCTTTATTTGATTTGATGATTAATATCTTTCTCTTTTCTCCTTTCCTTCCTTATCCGTTCACCCCGTCCACTTGGAAATACCCTGTCTTTAGATTTGATTCGCTTCATAAAATCTTGATTCAAATAGATTTGAAATTAAATGCAGGTGTATCTTTGAAGATTTGATTTGTTTACTCCGCCGCAGACCAGTCGACTTATCTCTGGACCAGTCGACTGAGTCGAGACTTCTGTAGATTTCATCTGTGATCAGGCCAGTCGACTGCTTTTGGAAATAAGTCGACTGTTCCTCTACATTTTTCTGTGTATCATCTTTGAAGTCCTGGATCTGCTTCGTTTTGCTGTTTTACGCTGTTTCCTATGGAAAAGAGAGAATAAGAGTTAAATACCATATATAGAGCTTTTAAATGTCTAATTATATTAAGATTATTGCTCTAAAAAGCGAATAATAATGTGTTCATCAAAAGTCGAACAAATCGGATCTCTGAGAAATGATTGTTTAGTTCCATTCTCGACACCAGCTGCTTCTTAATTCGGAGGCCCGAATATTTCTCGATCCCCACTTCATTTGACCGAACAGACTTGCTGGATTTTGAAGTAATGGCAGGTTCTGCATTAGTTGGGTTTCTATAAACATTCAAGCACTCCTCTCCATCTAGACTGCAACATTCTGGTTCCTCCGCCCTAATACTCACTACATTACCAACAACAACCAATAGAAGTTTTGCAGCTAGCGTATTAGCTATAGAAAATTTTGCAGGACTCGATACCATTACGATCTCATCTCCTACAAGAGAATTTGCATTAGCATTAGCATTTGCATTAGCAGCATCTGAACTAGAAAGTGGAGCAAAGGTCTTGACTTCAACATTTGATGTAGCACGTTCATGAATACTAGAAACCTCAGAAGAAACAGGCGGTAGAAGATGTGCAGAAGCATCAACTGGAGGTGGCCAACACTGAGATAAGTCCAGTGCATACTACTGAATAGCCTGTGTTTGGACACAGTAAATTTGGACTACCTGATCTCCATCAGTAAGGCTATCCCTTGTTCCAGTAAGACTTAAAATAGACATCGTAACAGTAAAGTCTGAAATATAGTCCCTGCGAGTTGAAGCTGGGCACGGGCCATAATCAACATGCACTGCATAAATTGCATTCTTCTTTGCATTAGCAAGCAATATGAAGCTTGCTCGAGGCAACACCACAACCTGATTGGAAAAAACTTCCTCAGGTCGAGGTTCAGCAGAACTTCTCAATTCCATTGTCTGAATCTTTTTTGATACTTCCATTATCTCTCGTGTATTTTCCAAGTAGCCACTGAGTTCTAGTGACATCATAGCTGCCCAAGCCCCAGCTATCAAACCACCAGCTCTGCTTCCAGCAACATTTTTACATATAGGTGGGGGCCATCCATCGAGCACTATCTTGTCACTGCCAACTACACACTTGAGAGCTTCAAACTCCGTCCTCTTGACATTTCGTTGAAAACTCAATCGGGGCTTAAGGAACAAATGCCTTTGAGACATTCCCACAAACACTTGGCAGATGATTAGGAATTGAAGCAAAGATTGTGGAAACTTCAATCATAAGCTTCTCCTCCTTTTCTTGTTTATGCATTTCAACAAACATCTTGGATGTCTCATCACTATTTTTCTCAACACTCTTTACCTTAGCTTCAAAACTCAACAAATCTCCACCGTTTACAACAACTCCATCTTTATTCTTTCCACAAGAAACCACATCATTCACATTCACTTCATCTACAACAACCGATTTGTTAGAATCTTTCAACTCAGTAGAGTCAAATTGATCTATCAATCCCTCTAAGAACATGGACCAAGAAATTTCATGGATTCATGGTTTGATGTGCCTATGGAACCATTGTGATGCTCTCCCTCTTAGATGTAGCGTAGCACAGTTCAATTTTTGAGACTCGGAAATCTAATGAACGCCAGGAATCTCATAAAAATCGAAACATTTCTCTATTTCACAAATCCATTCCCTTGGATCAGCTTCTTTAAAAACGGGAAACTTTGGAAACTTCAGCTTAACTGGAGTTCCTTTCAAACTAGTAGAGATGAGATTAGGGTTAGTTACCTCCTTGATCAGAATTTGAGGATGAACGATCGGGTACAAAGGAGGATTGAGCGGTTGGGAATAGGGCTGCTGTAACTTCGATATCATCGCATCTATTCTTGACAATGTTGCCTCAAACTTCCCTTCCATTTTGATCGACATTGCTTGGATCTTCTCCCTCACGTTCGACGTGCCTCCAAAGTATTGCGAATCGCCTTCAGTGAGGGACGGCTCTGATACCACTGTCAGGGATTTGGATTCCGACCTGCTCGAGATCTCGCCATTAATGGAGAAAGAAGGGTTTGAGGTCGAGAAGAAGAGAGTTGGAGAAGAGGAAGATCAGAGATTAGAGAAGAAATCAGCAATTTCTATTACTTGAAAAAGGAAAAGGAATACAACGATATTTTATAGCGGGGAGAGAGTTTGTTACGCTAGATGACAAACTCAACTACGTGCGAAGTGCACTACTCTTCCAGCTCTATTACAGTTTAAAAACACGTGCACTCTATGTAAACTACTGATATAGCTGATGCTATTCGCTGATTACACTCTGCCTCCTTCTGCAGTGAGCTATGGCTTCCCGATGGCTTCAGCGATTACTCCGGCACAGTTGGGACTCCAGCGTCCCTAACACTAACCATGCCGCCGTCCTACTCCTCCCTTCAAACTCAGGTAAGCTAAAAAAAATCACCTCATTCAATCGAACTGGGTTTCACGTTCTAGGGTTTCTTCTTGATCTACTACTCATCTCAAAATTATTCGTTTTGCAAAGGTAATCAATCATCAATCATGGCGACAACGTACGCAGCCATGAAGCCAGCAAAGCCAGGGTTCAAAGAGACCCCTGAATAACTCCACAGTATCCGGATCACCATCTCTTCCAAGAACGCCAAGAATCTCGAGAAAGGTATTGAGTTTTTTCCCCCTTCAAACACAAATGGGAGGTTGTGCATCTTATAATCAATTTCACTTTGTTTTTGTTTTTGCTTTAGGCATTGTATGTTCTAATTAGTAATCCGCTTCATGGGTTCGTAATCAATTCATGTTTTGGTAACTTCTAAATGCGCTGCTTGATTCCGTTGAATAATATATCTCAGATAGTGAGTCCGGCGATAATATATCATAGATAAGAAGAAGGAGGCGTGCGGCGTCCTGCGCGGTCGAGGAGAAGAAGAAAGGGGGCAAAGAGTGGGGATGATGTTGATGTGTAGGATGATGACCATGATCTTGATCATGGGATTGGTGCAGAATTTAAAGATGAAGGGAGAGTGAAAATGGAGGTGGTTAAGAGTGGGAGGGAGGTGGATGGTGAGAGGAGGATGGGGCTGAGGAAGAAAATAGAATTTTTTCCCAAAATGACCCTTTTTTGTAAAAATTTTCCCAAATCGCCTTGCTTCTTTTATAATTTCCCAAAGCACCCTGCTCGGTCTTTGAAAGACCGAGTCTAGTTAAAAGTAGCTCGGTCTTTCAAAGACCGAGTGTTGCTCTTCGATTTTTCAAAGTGCAAGACTCGGTCTTTGAAAGACCGAACCACTTTTAACTAGACTCGGTCAAAGACCGAGTGGGGTGCTTTGGGAAATTTTTAAAAAAAAGTAGGGCGGTTTGGGAAAAACTTTACAAAAAAGGGTCGTTTTGGTAAAAAATTCAAGAAAATAGAAGCGGCATGATGACTCATGATTGTTGACTTTTTAATAACAAAGAAAACAAAAATTTAAAAGTAATGGCCCTTAATTTTTTTGTTCATTTAAAAACGAAATACCGAAACTAACCCTAACTTAAAATGAATTAAAAAATGAACTCCACTCTTGGTGGGGCTGTCTAAAAATTGTTAAAGTAGTTAAGAGTTTGCATCATAGAAGGATTCTATTTATTAATGAAACTTGGGGTTAAGTTTCAAAATTTTTCCCGTCATAGGCCACTTTTTGAAAATATTTGCGATTATAGGCCAGTTTCGAAACTATTAGCGCTCGTAGGCTACCTTGTGCCACGTCAGCAGTAGCCGCTATTCTCATTAGCGATCTATTCATTTTGAAAGTCACTAATGAAAATATTGGCCTATGTTTTAAAAAAATTTGAATTTTTGTTTGTTGTTGCTATTCCCACTAGCAACCTTAGTATATAGGATGTCTGATGGGATTGACGACCTCAAATGAATGTATTGAGACACTTAGCAATTTCTAGAAAGCTTTTGCTCTATTGAAAAAAGAAAAAAAACTGAGGTCGTTATTGGGATTAGCGACCTTAGTATGCTTAAGTCGTTATTCTCAATAGCGACCTCTGTAGAAAACACAATCTCCTTATTCTTTTTAAAATTTACAAAATAGTTTCAGGCCTCTATTCAGATTAACGATCTTAGTAAAATAAAGTCATCTATTTCGAATAGCGATCTTAGTACAACTAAGACCTCTATTCCGAATAGTAATCTTTGTACAACTAAGGTCGCTATTTGGAATAGCGACCTCAACTTCAAAAATAAATTGATTGTTATTTTTTTCAGAGAATAGAAACTCTCTAGATTTTGGTAAGTGTCAGAATACAGTTCATTAAAAGTCGTTAATCCCATTAGCGGCCTCATATATACTAAGGTTGCTATTCCTAATAGCAACCACAGTTTATTTTATTTAATTTTCTCTAAAGAGAGCAAAAATTCTATAGAAATTAACTTTTTTCTTCATTTTTGAAAATAAATTCAAATACTTCATATTATTTAAGATTTTTAATTAGGTTTTATTTTAAAAATAATAGAGACGATGCTGGAAAGTATAAGAGACAAGAGAGTAGAGTATAATTTGTATTCTCATCATTTCTTCAAGTCTGTACAAGCCTATTTATAGGCTTACAAAAGAAGTTGAAAGGACAAACATGGAGTAAATGGTGACTGGAGAACATGGAGATCATGGGGTTAATGGAGAAAATGGGATGATGGAGAGACATTCACATTAACTGATTTTTAACACTCCCCCTTGAATGTCTCGTAATTGTGGATAAAAATATGCCTCGATACTGCCTCATTAAAAATCTTACCAAGAAAATCTAATGGGACAAAACTTGGTGAAGGAAAAAAGAGTGCAGTGCATATCTTTTTTCCCCCCTGAAAAGATCATCCTTTTAGATCTTTCAAACGATGCATCTCAATCATGTTTACCATCTTTTCAAATGTTGTCGTGGGTAGAGCCTTAGTGAACAAATCTGCTGGATTCTCACTTGACTTTATCTACTGAACACTTATTTCACCCATTTGTTGAAGATCATGAGTGAAGAAGAACTTTGGTGAGATATGCTTCGTTTTATCACCTTTGATGTAGCCATCCTTTAGCTGAGCTATGCATGCTGTATTATCTTCAAATAAGGTTGTGGGGATATCTTTATCGACTGAAAGGCCACACGTTCTATGGATATATTGAGATATCGATCTCAACCAAACACATTCATGACTTGCCTCGTGGATTGCCAATATTTCTGCATGATTAGTTGAAGTTGCTACTAGTATTTGCTTTGTAGAACGCCATGAAATTGCTGTTCCTCCACAGGTGAACACATTTCCTGATTGAGATCGGGCTTTATGTGGATCAGATAAATATCGTGCATCTGCATACCCAATTAAATCTGATTTGGACAGGTTAGAATAATACAAGCCCATATCCATGATCCCTCGAAGATATCTAAAATTATGTTTCACACCATTCCAATGTCTTTGAGTTGGTGAGGAACTATATATTGCCAATAAATTTACCGCAAAAGATATATCAGGATGTGTATTGTTAGCAAGATACATCAATGCTCCAATGACACTAAGATATGGTACTTCAGGACCAAGTAGTACTTCATGTTCCTCACGAGGTCTAAACACATCTTTATTAACATCTAATGACCTAACTACCATGGGAGCACTTAAGGGATGAGCTTTATCCATGTAAAACCTTTTAAGTACTTTTTCCAGATAAGTAGATTGATGCAAGAAAATCTCATTTTTCAAATGTTCAATTTGAAGACCTAAACAATATCTTGTTTTTCCAAGGTCTTTCATTTCAAATTCTCTCTTTAAACATTGCACTGCTTGTAATAACTCTTCAGGAGTTCCGATGATATTTAAATCATCAACATAAACAGCAATTATAACAAATTTTTTATCCTAAATTTTTTATAAACACACATGGGCATATAGGATCATTATTATAACTCTCTTTTATTAAAAATTCACTCAGACGGTTATACCACATCCGTCCTGATTGTTTCAATCAATGTAACGCTTTGTTTAACTTAACTGAGTAAATTTCTCGGGAATTATCATTATGTGCTTCTGGCACTTTAAATCCTTCAGGGATTTTCATATATATATCATGGTCTAACGAACCATACAAATAGGCCGTGACCACATCCATGAGGTGCATTTCAAGTCTTTTATGCACTGCCAGATATATCAAATAACGAAATGTTATTGCATCCACCACAGGAGAATATGTCTCTTCATAATCAACACCAGACATCTGGGTAAAACCTTGTGCGACAAGCCATACTTTATATCTAGTAATCTCATTTCGTTCATTTCTTTTTCATACAAATAATCATTTATAGCTTACTGGTTTGATCTCTTTTGGTGTTCGGACTACAGGTCCAAAAACTCCTCGTTTTTCAAACGAGTCTAATTCTGACTTAATTGCCTCTTCCATTTTGGCCAATCATTTCTATTTCTACACTCTTCCACAGAGGTAAGTTCATGATCCTCATTTCCATTTATGATATCGCGCGCTATATTATATACAAAAATATTGTCGACAATTATATTATTCTAGTCCCATCTTCTTCTCGTAATGACATAGTTAATCAAGATCTCTTCATTTTCATTAATTTCCTGATTCTCTTCATTATTAACTATGTCAATGGTCTTTTCTGGAGAGACATCCTCGATTTGACAATCATGGTTATTTGCTCCTTTTCTTTTTCGAGGATGTTTACCTTTGGAACTAAGTGGTCTACCATACTTCAAGCGTGCCTTAGACTCACTATCAATTATAGGTTGTCCTTCAGGAACATCAATTTTGACAGGAGCATTTACAGCTGGAATATGAGATTTTGTTACTCTTTTGTGATTAGTAAATGCGTCTGGCAGTTGATTAGCAATACTTTGCAAATGAATTATTCTTTGAACTTCTAATTCACTTTCTTTTGTTCGAGGATCTAAACTTTTCAATGATAATTCATTCCATGAAATCTCTTTTTCCAACTGTTTATTATCTCCCCCTAATGTTGGGAATAGTGATTCATCAAAGTGACAATCTGCAAACCTTGCAGTAAACAAATCTCCAGTCGTCAGTTCAATATACTTGATTATAGATGGAGATTCATACCCAACATATATTCCCGTCCTCCTTTGAGGTCCCATTTTTGTGCGTTGTGGTGGATTAATTGGGACATATACCGCACATCTGAAAATTCGTAAATGGAAAATATTTGGTTCTTGACCATGAACCAATTGTAAGGGAGAATTATCATTATAACTGGTTGGCCGGATGCGTATAAGTTGTGCTGCATGTAAAACAGCATGTCCCCAGGCTCAAACAGGGAGATTTGATTTCATAATCATTGGTCTAGCAATCCATTGGATCCATTTTATAAATGATTCTGCCAAACGATTTTGAGTGTGAACATAGGCTGCTGGATGTTCTACTTTTATCCCAATTGATATACAATAATTCATAAAAGATTGGAATGTAAATTCACCAGCATTATCAAGATGAATTGTCTTTATTGGATAATCAGGAAAATGTGCCCACAACCGAATTATTTGTGCAAGTAATCTTGCAAAAGCCAAATTACGAGATGATAATAAACACACATGTGACCATCGAGTTGATGCATCAATTAGAACCATAAAATACCGAAACGGTCCACACGGGGGATGAATCGGACCACATATATCACCATGAATTCGTTCTAAAAATGATAGTGATTCGTTCTTTATTTTGGCTGGTGAGGGCCTTGTAATTAACTTTCTTTGGGAACAAGCAACACAAGAAAATTCATGGGATTGAAAAATCTTCTGTTTTTTCAATGAATGACCACATGATTTCTCGATAATTTTTCGCATCATCGTTGAACCGGGATGACCTAACCGATCATGCCAAACCTTAAATATATATGTAAATTTCTGGTTTACAGTATCAGTAAACTTCATATTTACTGTATTATATGATTCAACCATTCTTATAGTTGTATAATACAATCCATATGAAAAAGCTGGTAATTTTTCTAACACACAGTTTTTGCCCATCATAGTGGATGTAATACAAAGATATTCAATACCTCTTTCATTCATAGTCTCAATATGATATCCATTTAGACGAATATCTTTAAAACTTAATAAGTTTCTTTGAGACTTAGGCGAAAATAATGCATTTTCAATTATGAATTTTGTGCCTTCTGCCATTATAAAATTTGCTCTTCCGGAGCCTTCAATTATCTTTGCACAGTCTGATATGGTATTGACATGTGCTTGATCATTTCTCAGATTAGAAAAATATTTCCTATCTTTAAGAATGGTGTGTGTAGTAGCACTGTCTGCAAGACATATATTCCCAACTTGGATCTTGGATTGATACATATTCATAATCTAGATAAAGAGAAAAAAAATGCGAATAAATAAACTTGAAACCAATATAAAGCATATAATAATAATGAAGAATGACATTAATTTGAAATAAAATTAAGCTAAAGAAAAAATTTAACAAAACTGAAACAAACTAAAATAAAAAATAGTTCATAGCAAACTTAAACATAGAACAAAATAACAAGCAGAAAGAAACTTCAAATATCGTAAGCATCTTGATCACTTCTGGTCACTTCCATCTTCAGGATGGATAAGGAAATCAGCTACATCCAGGTGCATTAGATCATCGAGGCCTTCGGTGAAATCATTGGAGTCGTCAGCAATGAAATTTGCTTCAACATTCTTTTCTTTGTTCTTCAACGACTCTTGATAAAGATCAACAAAATACTTGGGAGTACGACAAGTATGCGACCAATGGCCTTGCATCCCGCATCGGTGGCAGATGCTTTCCTTCATCTTCTTATTCATGCCACCATCATTGTTTCCTCGTGATTCATCCCTAACATTGTGGTTACTTCGACCATCGGGGAAATAACCTCTTCCTCTTCCTCTTCCTCGTCCACGTCCACGTCCGCGGCCTCGGCCACGACCATGACCACGATTACTATTGAATGCTATCACATTCACTTCAGGGAATGGAGTAGAGCCAGTAGGACGAGACTCATAATTTTTCATCAATAACTCATTATTTTGCTCAGCAACAAGAAGATAAGATATCAAATCCCCTTATTTTGTAAAACCTTTTTCACAATATTGTTGTTGCAAGAGCACATTAGATGCATGAAACGTGGATAACGTTTTTTCTATCATATCAGAATCAGTAACAGTTTTACCACATAATTTTATTTGTGAATTGATTCGAAAAATAGCTGAGTTATACTCACTAACAGATTTAAAATCTTGAAAACGGAGATGCATCCAGTCGTAACGTGCTTTCGGAAGAATCACAGTTTTCTGATGATCATACCTCTCTTTCAGTGATTTCCAAAGATCTGCAGGATCTTTGACCGTGAGGTATTCAACTTTCAACCCCTCATGAAGGTGATGGCGAAGAAATATCATTGCCTTCGCCTTATCTTGGTTGGATGTTTCTTTTTTATTCATCAATTGTCTCCTTGAGACCTTTAGCATCCAAATGGATCTCCGCATCCAACACCCACGACAAGTAATTCTTGCCGGTAATATCAAGAGCTTCAAATTCAAGCTTGACAAGGTTCGACATGATGAAACTATATATAATGTGCAATTAGAAAAAAAAAATAAATATTAGATCAAACTATAACTTTTCTGATACACAAGATCCAAATGAATGGCGAGTGTAGAGCATACTTAGTTATAGTGACCTTAATATTATAATATGAGTATAAAAAAAATGTAATTGAAATAATTATGAACAAAAAATACCTCGAATAGTTGAAGTAGAGCCTCGTGCTGATAACGTATTGTAAAAATAATAGAGACAATGCTGGAAAGTATAAGAGACAAGAGAATAGAGTATAATTTGTATTCCCATCATTTCTTCAAGTCTTACAAGTCTATTTATAGTCTTACAAAAGAAGTTGAAAGGACAAACATGGAGTAAATGGTAAGTGGAGAACATGGAGATCATAGGATTAGTGAAGAAAATGGGATAATGGTGAGATATTCACATTAATTGATTTTTAACGGGTTTTGACTTTTATATATATATAGTTTATATGCAGCCTTTCACAGATCTCAAGACTCGAGTATTACTGAAAACTCTTTTAATTATTAGTAAACATAAGTTGATTTTTTTCTTTTTATGTTTGCCATGTTATTTTTTCCATCTAATATGACCAATGTTACAACTTACAAGTTGAACGTAAAATGAGATTACTGAAACAACTACTTAATTATTTTTCTACAACAAACTACGCAGGTTGCCTAAGTGACAACGTGACTAGCGAGTGAACATTAAAAAAACCTTAATTTGTTCCCCGCGTTTTCTTTGGATTGTGTGGATGCAGATTTGCTATAGCATGGAAATTGCGGCATGGAAATCCAACTAAACATTATTATATCTCTACTACTATAATGGGAGAAGGCCTTAGTCCTTAACCCAACCCGTGCAACGCACGTGTCGGTAAATTTTTTTTCCCCTTTTCATTCCCCCCCCCACCAAAAAAAAATTTCCCCACGTGCAAATCACGTAATTTTTTTTCCCTTTTCATTCCCCCCTAAAAAAAAAAATTTCCACGTGCAAAGCACGTGTATAATACTATTGCTATTTTTTTTGATGAAATATAATACTAGTACTATAAATCAATAGATTTGGGCGTTGTAAATTTTTAGGGTACAAGAATACAAGTACTAAGTTTTTCTTGATGAAACGGATAGAGTCCAAAGACTCCAGCCATACGATATTATATATAAAATCAAATGAAAGTCTTACAAGGAGTAAAACGAAAAGAGCAGCTAAACAAGACTACTAACAGGCACAAGGTTCAAACTAAGAACAACAGAATCGCAAGCAACAAGCTAAGAACAAAAGCATCCTCTCGATAACCGCAGCCCAAGTACAGGAGGCCACCTCAGAAGCAACGCCTGAAGCTGATAGGCTCGATCGGAAGAAAAAGGAGGAAACTGGGGCATCCTCGAGCTGGGGCAAACTCCCTCAGACGCACCCAGCAAGCACCAAACAAACAGGGAGGGAGACGATGATCAATACCAGCACCATGACTAAGAAACGCCCCCCACCTGCTACAAACGCAAGATAAGGCAGACAACCTGGATAACTGAACCAGGATCGCCAGCGGCTATTAGCAAAGCACCAAGGGCGTCCCGAAAGGAGCCGTCGGCTAGATCCGAAGCAACTCAGGAAATCAACAGACCAGGCAGAGCAAGGTCAAGCACACCGATAGCAGGAGGCAGCTCAGAAGATCAGTTCAGCTAAAGAGCCGAAGAACATAGAGCACACACCCAATGCCAATAAGAACACAATGTGATATAAACAGTAAGAAAAACATAAAGATACAAAGCAACCTCCCAAAGCGAAAAAGAGCATAATATAAATAACTGATACTGGTTCAAGCAGCTTAATAGAGGAAATTACAACAACAGCATACCCTAAAAGCACGTCCATACTTAGAAAATTACAAACTTAGAAGAGCTCTAAACCAACGAACTCAGAACAAAAGATCACAGTAATAAAAGTTCAGAACGACATGATCCAGACGCAACAGGACCAATAGATCACCAGTATCATTAAACACTGCAGGATACGGGGAAAATATGAGACAGCCCCTCGCAAACGACAAGCAAAAACATCCTATACCGAAGCCACAGCAGCCCGAGAACGGAGAGAAACAAAACAGCCAAAAGTATAAAAAGAGTAGTTGGCACTACTCTTTATGCCTGCAAACCAAACATCCAAGGCAACTATTAAAACTCAGCCGCTAAAAAATCGACATGATCCCACTAATAAATCAAAGAGGAGATAAAGCTACTAAACATCAAGAAAAGAAAGGATGTAGAACATTAAATAGCATTGAGGTTAATAAGACAATGGTAGGCTTTCTCCAATCTTTCAAAACTCAAGTATTCTCTAGCTTCCAACTTTAAAGAAGAAGACCAAAAGTTGAATAAAAGTAAGAGATCATTGGCTAAAGAACGGGAGGATGCTTTAATATGCTGGAATAGTCTGTGATTCCTTTCTCTCCAAATTATCCACAGAATAATCTGGAAGGAGAGGATCCAAGATTTGTGAAGGCTACGGTCAGGAGGACTCTTAGTCCAGCAATCAAAGAGGCTGGCAGGAATGTCGGACATCTCCCACGCCAGAATAGATATTTTCCAAAGTGGCAAAGTGAAAGCACACTCTAAGAACAAGTGGTTCACGTCCTCGAAAGAAGAGTCGCATAGAGGGCACAATTGGCCCCAAGCCAGATCCCGCTTATTGAGTAATTCTACTGTTAGGAGCTTATTGTTGAGAGCTAACCACACCAGGATCTTCACCTTCAACGGAGCACAAGATTTCCAGACCAAATCGAAGAAAGGAGATTTGATACCTCTAAAGTTAAGGAATAGATAGAAGGATCGGACCGTGAAAATCTTCGACGAATTCCATCGCCAGAAGAGTTCTTCCTTGTCGTACCAGTCAACGTTGTTAATGACTGCGAGAAAGTTGTCAAACACAGGAGTTAAACCGGATGGAAGAATAGATAAGAGAGGAATCGACCAAACTTTTGACCCAACACTGGAATCATAGCAATCTGAAACTAGCGCCCTAGGATGGGCCGCGAGACGGAATATAGAGTTATCAACAGATTTTTCCCCGTACTAACCCATTTTTAAAAAATATTGACCAAACTAACCCATTTTTAAATATATTTACCTAACTGACCCAGTTTTGGATACGTCAGCATAAAATGCTATTGACAATAACGACATCTCTTATTTTGATACTGTTGTTGCCAATAGTGGCACTTCTAAAAAAAATTGTTGCCGCTATTGAGAGTAACGACATTAATATATTTTGCATTCACTTAGAAGTTTTCCGACTTGAAGAAAAAAATTGTCAGTAAAAATTGCTTATAACTGGTACTGTTATTCTCAATAACAGCATAATTAGCCTGATGTCACTATTGACAATAACGACATCAGTATATTATACTGATGCCATTATTTTCAATAGCGGTATCCGACTAATCATGTTGTTATTGGGAATAGCGGCATTTATAAGCGATTTTCAGTTATAATTTTTTTCTCAAGTTAGAGAACTCCTAAGTGAATGCGAGATATACTTATGCCGTTACTCCCAATAGCGGCAACGAATTTTTTTTATACAGATGCCGCTATTAGTAACAACTGCATCAAAATAACAGATGTTGTTATTGTCAATAGCGTTTTATGCTGACGTGTCAAAAACTGGGTCAGTTGGATAAATATTTCCAAAAGTGGGTCAGTACGAGTAGCGAGGAACACAAATAGATCTGATGAATAACCAAACAAGTTGATCACACAAATCACACAAGTATTTGTCATGATTTACACAAACCCTAATACGGAGGAAAATATAGGAAGCTATTATTCAACTAGAGAAGATTATTGGAGGTACAAACTCAACCATCAAGAACTATCTTGTGAGCCTCACTTACAATAGAGAATTCTCAATGAAGTGCTTACCTGTCACAATAGAGGTCATTACAATATATTGAGATCTAGAGAAACTCTATGTTTAGTCTTGATACAATAATCGATCTATATATTCTAAAGAAGAAGCCATACGATATGAGTCATACGATCTAACTTAGAGTATAAGATGGGTCCAAAAAATCACCCAGATATAGGCCCTGTTATGGGGTAGATGACGTGGCCTCATCCGGGCCATCAGATCCCCTCAAATCTTGCTTCTCCATGATCATTAGGTCAAAGTAGGTCAAACAGACTTCAGCCCATTCAGGCCCACAGGAAAACGGGTCCGACCCGGTCCGTTAGGGTCTCAGACCCGTTTATCCCTGCCTATAAATACCAGACCCCCTCCTCACTTTCAAAGGTAATAAACTTTTCCCCACCTGAACCCTAACTACCGTTGCTTTCTCAGTGACAGACTAGATCATTGGAGGACCTGTCGCCGGGACTTCTCCCGGTGTTTCTAGGCAGTGTGCAGGTATAAAAGACCGAGCCGAGCTACCTCATCCGAACCGAGCTATTGGATCCGAGCCGATCACCCGGCCTCTACCTCTCTCCTGCTACCCCCGAACCGGCCCTACAGCCTAGGATCGGATCGACGCCAGTACCACATCTTCTGCTACACAAATTACAAGAACTCATACCTGTTTCCCCCACACCCCAAAAATAAACAGCATTAGGTTGGCACCGTCTGTGGGAAACCTTTTTGGTACTGACACCAGTCCGATCCAATCCAGGGACATCATCTCAAGTTCGAGTGCATTCATGGCTCCGAAAGCAAGGAGCGCCGTCACCTTCGGACGTCGTTGTGATCCTCCTCCCCATTACAGCCGCACAGATGCCCAGGGCTCTAATCAACTGCGGGTCAATGGCGTAGCTGGACCCAGACCAAGGCTTCTCACTCAGTCACAACTGACGTGCGGAGCTTCATCCAAAATCGGCAGGCTAGTCGAACCAGGGGAGGGGCCGCTTCTAACTCGGTTCCGAACCTTGGCAGGCAGCTGACCCCAGAACGGGAGCCGGGACACAGTCACTCACCCCAAGGACCTCAACCATCACGTGACCCGGTGGGGCAAGCCCCAGTCACAAGGGCCTAGTTTCAGAATTTTAGGGATGAGGTCCCCCAGGCAACCCGAGGCGTGCAACGACTCCATCCCTCAGCCAGAATCCCGGGATGGCGAATTCCACGGATCGACCCGCCCGCTTAAACAAGAAGATGCCGTCTTTCGATGCCTCTAGGAGATGGAGAACCGCATCTCCCATCTCGGCGAGGGCGGGCCGATGCCAGGCCAAGGTTATAGACTGACCCGACCCCCATTTTCCACTCAAATCTTGGAAGCCGAAATTTCCAGAAATTTCAGGCCTCCCCAATTCGAGACATACAACGGCGAGGGTGATCCCGCTAATCACATGGAGGGATTTAAAATCCTCATGATGATTCACAATGCTTCGGATCTCCTCCTATGCCGCGCTTTTCCTGGCACCCTTCGCGGTTCGACTCGGGAATGGTTCTCGAAACTCACCCCCGGCTCAGTCTTCTCATTAGACCAGTTGGAAGCAAACTTTCTAGCCCACTTCGTAACTAGTAGAAAGGTCGAGAAGACTAGCGCGTCCCTTTTGGACCTCAGACAGAAGGAAGGGATTCACTCTGCAAGTTCGTTTGGAGGTTCACCACTGAGGCAAGGTCTGTCTACTCCCTCGACGCAGGTGTCGCCTTGGCAACTTTCCGACACAACGTTCGACACGGGTGTCGCCTTGGCCAAAAAACCTCCAGGCGACTTCCCCGACCTGCTTATCAGGGTTGAGAAGTACATTCAAGCAGAAGAGGCCCTAAACCCTGAAGGCACCAAGGAAGTCACTCCCAAGGAAAAGTGGAAGGCAGACGACGTCGAGCCCACCAAGAAAGTCACAAAAGAGGCAGCCAGTCTGAAAAGAATTCCTCCGGTCTCCCGATTTGAAAGGTATACCCCACTGACCCAGAATGTGTCGGCAATCCTGATGGAGATTGAGGATAAAGGGATTGTCCGACTCCCACCTCGACCGAGAAACAACAATAAGCGAGACCAGAGATTCTACTGGCACTTCCACCGAGACAATGGGCACGAGACAGACAACTGTCGGGCCCTCAAAGACGAGATCGAGGTCCTCATCCAGCGAGGGTACCTGAGGGAGTTCACTCGAGATAACCCTAGAGATCGGAGGGATCCGAGGAATCCGAGGCTTCGCCTCCCCTTTGAACGATCAACTGGCGATCCGAGCAGGACCCCGAGCCCGAGGAAAGCGAAGGGCAGGCCATCCTACACTGTGTCTATGGTGGACCCATGGGAGGGGAATCCAATACTTTCCGTAAGGCCTTCGTCCGAGAGGTTAACTCCATTCGAGACCATCCATCCCCTCAGATTCAGCAGCGGTCGGTTTCCTTCTCCGGAGAAGACCTGGAGGGAGTCCGGCTCCCGGCCCTCCTCATCAGCCTCTTCATGGCAAACTTCGAAGTCCACCGAATTCTCGTGGACAACGGAAGCTTTGTCAACATTCTCTTCTTGGAAGCAATTTGAGAACCTCAAACTCCCCCGAGACAAGCTAAAGCCGGACGGGTACACCCTGCATGGTTTCTCGAGCGTTCCGGTGCAAATTGAAGGGATCGTGACGCTGGATGTAACTACCGGCACGACCCCCATCATACAGACTGAATCAATGGACTTCATAGTGGTCAACTTCAAGGCAACATACAACGTCATCCTTGGTCGACCCAGCCTTTGCTCGCTCCAGGCCGTTCCCTCGGCCTACCACTCGAAGCTAAAATTCCCTACTGACCTCGGGGTTTGTGTTGTGAGAGGGAATCAGAGTCTGCACGTTCGTGCTACATGACCGCGATCGGAGGCGGGGTGTTCCCCCTTGACGCAGTCGAGCTTCCTCCTGAAAGAAGCCAGTCCGAGTCAGAACCTACGGATGAATTGGAGGTCTAATTCGAGGCAGAAAACAAGTCTAAGTGGTTCTGTGTGAGCCGCACCCTTTCCCTTGACCTGAAGCCAGGTCTAATTGATTGCGTCTGCCGTAATATCAATCTCTTCGCTTGGACCCTGTCCGACATGCCCGGGATTTCCGAAGACCTAATCATGCACAGGCTTAGCATCGCCCCGAGCTCCAAGCCAATCCATCAGAAGCAGCGCAAGTTCTCTATGGAGAGGCAACAAGCAGTAAAAGTGAAGGTGGACTAGTGGTTTTTTACCCGATTCATTCAAGAGGTTAGCTACCCCGAGTGGCTGGTTAACATCATGATGGTCAAAAAGACCAGTGGGAGTTGGAGAATCTGCATAGACTTCACGGATCTCAACAGGGCATGCCCCAAATATCCTTTCCCCCTCCCCAGCATCGACGCAACGTCGGGTCATGAGCTCCTGACCTTCATGGATGCCGTTTCATGCTATAATCAAATTAGGATGTTCCCTCCGAACATTGCCAAAACGTCATTCGTTACCGATCAGGGACTCTACTGTTACCGGATCATGCCCTTCGGGCTCAAGAATGCCAGAGCCACCTACCAGAGACTTGTCAATCGAGTTTTTAAAGATCAGATCGGTCGTAACATGGAGGTATAAGTCGGCGTCCTTCGGTCCCACAACATGAGGCTCAATCCCACCAAGAGTGCCTTCGGCATCTCCTCCGGGAAATTTATTGGGTTCGTCGTTAGCCAGCACGGAATAAAGGTAAATCCCGAAAAGATCTAGGCCATTATCGACATGGCCCCTTCCAGATACATTAAGGAGGTTCAACGGCTCACGGGAAGACTAGCTGCCATTGGCCACTTCCTCTCCATGTCTGGAGAGAAGTCCCTCCCCTTCTTCAAGGCTCTGTGGGGGAGCGAAAGGCTTCGAATGGGGCGACCCCCAGCAACAGGCATTCGAACAGTTAAAGTCCTATCTCGCCAACCCCTCAATCCTGAGCAAACCCGAACCAGGCGAACCCCTTTTTCTGTATCTCTCAGCCTCGGAAAATGCACTCAGTGCCCTGCTCGTCCAGGAAGAATAAGGTGTTTAGAAGCCTCTCCACTATGTGAGCAAAATCTAGCTCTCGGCTGAGAAAAGATACGCAAAGATGGAAAAGGTGGCATATGCCCTGGTAATAGCTCCGTGAAAGTTCCTTCCTTACTTCCAGGCCCACTCTATTCAGGTCCTCACGGACAAGCCTCTCAAGGCCATCCTCCACAAGCCTGAAAGTTCCGGCCGCTTAGTCAAGTGGTCGATCGAACTGATCCAGTACGACATCAGCTACTAGCCCAGGACAGCCATTAAGGGGCAGGCCCTCTCCGAATTCATCACGGAATGCACTATTTCTGAGCCATCCGACGTTCAAGAGTCAGATCCGATTCTGGGAAGTTTATGTCGATGGCTCGTCTTACAAAGTGGGAAGCGACACGGTCGTTATCCTCAAAGGTCCCAACAACTTCATTATCCAGTATTCTCTCCGCCTAAACTTTCCAGTCTCGAACAACGAGGCAGAATATGAGGCTATGATCATTTGGCTTACCCTGGCCCATAAGGCGGGGGCCAGAAAAATCAGGGCCTTTAGCGACTCCCAGCTCGTGGTCAACCAGATCACGGGGGAGTACGAGGCTCGTGACGCTCGAATGGTTCGATACTTGGCGGTAATCCAGCATCTTTTGACGTCATTCGATCACTCTTCGGTGGAACGGATCCCTAGGGAGCAAAACACCCAGGCTGACTCCTTGTTAAACTCACCTCATCGTCCTTCGAAGGGCTCGACTGTACCGTTCTGATCGAAGTTCTCCTCAAGCCTAGCATCGACCTCCCCGAAGTCTTCTGCCTCGCCACCGAACCTCAGTCGGACAACTGGATGACTCCCATCCGGAAGTTTCTGGCCGAGGACGAGCTTCCTCAGGATCGGATCGAGGCTAGAAGGACTAGGTTCTATTCAGAAATGTTCATCATAATCAACGAGACACTCTTCAAGCACTCGTACACGACAACGGACGACAGACCCTACCTTCGCTGCCTGGCCCTCGATGAGGCCAAGTACGGTCTGAAGGAAGTACGCTCTGAAGGAATTGCATGAAGGAATCGGGGGGGGGGGGTGTCACATGGGGTGCAGGTCGTTCTCCAGAAAAGCCCTCAACCACGGGTACTACTGGCCAACCATGTTACAAGACACCCAAGATCTCGTAAAAAGGTGCGGCCCTTGCCAAAGATTCTCCTCGATAAAAGGCTTCCACAAGCCAACCTCCGCTCCCTGGCCAGTTCGACCCCCTTTGCTATGTGGGGGATGGACTTGGTCGGCCCTTTTCCAAAAGCGATGGGCCAAAGGAAGTTCCTCGTGGTGGCCATCAACTACTTCATCAAATGGATCGAGGCAGAGCCTTTGGCCACGATCACAGAACACCAAACTCAGAAATTTTTCTGGAAATACATCATCTGCTGGTTCGGGATCCCGCGCTACTTATCACATACAACGGGACCCAATTCGCAAGCAAGAACTTTCGGAAGTTCTGCAAAGACATCAGTATCTAGTAGCGCTTCTCATCAATATGTCACCCTCAGTCAAATAGTCAGGCTGAAAATGCAAACCGTCAAATTCTTGACGACCTCAAAAGGCGGTTGGATAATTCATCCAAGGGTCTGTGGGTTGACGAGTTTCCGAGCGTACTCTGGGCGCATTGGATGACGAAAAGAATCCCTACGGGCGAGTCACCGTTCAACCTAGCCTACGGCACAGAGGAGGTTATCCCCCTAGAGATCAGGCTCCCTTCGTCCAGGATCATGGCCTTCAACGAAGAGAACAACTCAACGAACCTCAGAGCCACCTTTGATCTAATTGACGAGGTCAGGGAAAAATCTGCCATCAGAAGAAGCATATACGAACAACGGATTGAGAGATTTTATAACAAGAATGTTCTCCCCACCGACATCAAGCTAGATGACCTCGTGCTCAGGAAGCTAGCAGTATCCGACCCCAGCAAAAAGAGAAAGTTGGCCCCTAATTGGGAGGACCCGTATAAGGTCTCCGAAATGGTACGCCCTGGCACATACCATCTCGAAAACCTGGGGGGCAGGATAGTAAAGAGGCCCTGGAACGCGGAACACCTCATCAAATTCCTCAAAGGGGAGGACTAAACTCCTTTTGTAACCAAAACTCATGTAACCGACACCACGTGCCCCTCCTTTTTGTGTAAATAAAAAGTGTAATCTTTGTTTCTTCCCTTCTCTTTTTCATTTTGGGGCAAATTTCGGTGCTTCCGGCACACCCTAGCTTTCTCAAACTGTACAGGCTAGGCCCTCGACAATGACCTCGAGCCACACCCTAACTTTTCTACAAATCATAAGGGGCTCTACATTCGACATTGATCTCGAGCAATACTGTAGCTTTCTCAAGCTTTAAGGGCTAGGCACTCGGCAGTGACCTCAAGCCACACCCTAACTTTTCTACAAAGCATAAAGGGCTCCACATTCGGCATTGACCTCGAGCAATTCCCTAGCTTTCTCAAGCTTTTTGGGCTAGCGCTCAGCAATGACCTCGAGCCACACCTTAACTTTTCTATAAAGCATAAGGGGCTCGACATTCAGTATTGACCTCGAGCAATGCCCTAGCTTTCTCAAGCTTTATGGGCTAGGCACTCGGCAATGACCTCGAGCCATACCCTAACTTTTCTACAAAGCATAAGGAGCTCGACATTCGGCATTGATTTCGAGCAATGCACTAGTTTTCTCAAGCTTTATGGGCTAGGCGCTCGGCAATGACCTCAAGCCACACCCTAACTTTTCTACAAAGCATAAAGGACTCGACATTCGGCATTGACCTCGAGCAATGCCCTAGCTTTCTCAAGCTGTATGCCCTAAGTTTTCCTACAAATCGGAAGGACTGAAAAATCAAATTTCATTCATCATAACGCCTTGAATGGCCACAATACAGTAGAAATTATTACAACGGTTCTTTTTACCCCAACCTATGTGTTTCTCGTGGGGCTTTTTTGGCTAACACGAACCGTCTCGAGCCCCACTGAGCGGGTCCATCCTCCAGTGTGCTCGTCCAGCATCATCGGCATTGCCAGTGTAGACGTTCCGGCAACAGAGCTTTGCGCATCAGCGGGCCTTGCCATCTCCAGATAGTGGGACGGTGAGGAAACCAAGAAAGAGGGGCATCCTCCCCCAAAAGGGCCGAACAAAGATCCGCTTGTGCCGAGCATGACTTTCAACCTCTGAATCTCCATCTCCTTTTCTACCACGACCTCATGGAGAACAGACTCAGAGGTTGGTCGCCTAGTGGAGGCGTCGAACATTGACCAGTTCGTCTCAGCACTCCTCCAATCTCAGTCGGCTATAACCTTCTTTAGGCGCGCTGCCTCTAAACTGAGCTCGTTGGACTTGTTCATAAAATAGCTTACTGCAGCTTCCCGATCGCAGGTCTGTTTGCGATAGCAGATCAGGACACTCTCCTTGTACTCTAGCCTATTCCGAAGTCGCCGGACCTCGGCCGAACTGAGGTCGGCCCCGATGGTCTTGTCCATCTGACAAAAAGGAGAGGAAACAATAATTCACTTCAAGCTTCCCAAAGATGTGCAAGTCATAGTAGGTCGGCCAAAAACAAGATTATATTAATTCCAAAAATTAGTTACAAAAAGCGGTGGCCATTCCGTGCTTGGCAAATACAAGAAGAAAAAGAATGTACAAAACTACTTCTGAGGGGGGATATGCACCTCTTCGTCGGCGTCGCTGTAACGCCCCTAAATTTTTTTTTTTTTTTTTTTTTTTTTTTTTTTTTTTTTTTTTGATTCCAAACTCAATTCCTTCAATTTCTATATCACTTTGATCATAAACTAAGAAAGTTATATTCTAGAAAAAATTTTGACAGAGTCTCCCCTGTAAATTTTGCCCCGAAACACAAAAAGCTTACGGAATTCTGCTCAAAATTCCGTAGCTCACAAACCACATAATATTTTCATGGGCTCCCCAGGCCAAAATGAGCAGATACACACAGGTAATATAATATAATGCTCTGGGGGCCAAACTCATAACGGATTATCAAATATCAATTAAAAACTATGAATTTCTTTGAAAAACGAGGTAAAATCTTAGAAAAATCATTGTAAAACTTACCACAGAGCCTGGTACTCCACGACGAGAAGGGTACGGGTCACAAACATGCCACACCACCTCACACTATACTCATCATCGTCATATACAGGCTTATACACTCATAATACAATTTAAATCATAAATTTCACTATTCCTATAACTAAATAATACAAATTTTTAAAATAAAAAGTTATACTACCACTCCACGCCTCACCTCTGCACTGATGAGAACCTGCAACAGTAGGGGACCTAGGGTAGTCCTCAGACTCCCCTAACCCCCCAAACACTAAGGGGTTAGCCATTTCTGGTGTGAGTATAGTTATTAATCAAATAACAAATTAAAATAGTATAAAGAAAATAAATTAAACTTACGAATGCCAAATTAAAATAAGGCAACCTGAATCTTGAATACAACAACATCGTCACTACAATGACATATCAAATACTCTGCCAAACCTGCATTCAACTATTTAATTATCCATAACTTCCCACATTTCATAATACACTTCACATCAACCTCGTATATATATATACTTATTTTACATTCGCATAATACGAATATTCATCTTTCCACACTTATCGTCATATCAGCATCTCACTATTTATATTAATATAACTACATGATGTTATTACATCATTTCTCCAACTCTATTTAGCCATGCGTTTCATTTACTTATATTATGCCGTCAACACACACATTCATCTTGGAAGTTGTGCCGAGGCAGGTAGTTCCCACCATTTCCACGGAAATAGCAGGCGAGTAGTTCCCCGACACACTTCCCAGGTACACAAACTCATATCACAACATACTTTCTTTAATAACCATTTTCATACCCAATCTCATAATACAAGTATTTATTTTATTATGTTATAAAAAGTATCGCATCATAAACATATGCATCTATTCTCATAATACCACCTTCCTTCATATCTTAGGACATAATTACCACATCTCATTGCCCATGCGATTTACTCACATTTCATCACATCATCAATACCTCAATAACAAGAATACTCATACTCATTGCATCAAAACCATATTTTATAGCTCATTAACATCTCATTACATCACTTTATTCTCATTCTTATAAGTAATATATCTTATTATCATTTTCACTTAATCCCCAAACACAATCTGGGGCCACAACATATCACATCCCATAGCCGATAGCTTAGGTAATAATCATTGTACCTCAAACACACAGTTTGGGTAATATCACATTACATCTCAAGCCGATAGCTTGATTATCAATCACTTCAATCACTTATCATCTTCACTTCACTTTATTTCTCATTTCTATCAATCATTACCACTATTATATCCATTCACCCTACGAATTATGCCAAGGTAGGTAGTTCCCACCATTTCCATAGAAACAACGGGCAGGTAGTTCCTTGACACAATTCCAAGGTGGAACCACTTATATCATACTGTATTTTACTTAAATCTCCATTCACAACTCATAATACCGCTTACTTTAACTCTTCATTCTCATATTATATCTCACCTTACCTTTCATTCATGATTGCATAACTCCTCTTTTTATTTCTAACATTCATTCACATACATACTTTATATACTATTCATTTTTTTTTCTTTACTTTCTCACTCTCCTCTACTCATGTTCATTCATTTGCCAATATCGCATCATAAGTATAGCCATATGCCAATATATACCCACCCACCCACACACACACACACACACACACACACACACACACACACAGATATATATATATATATATATATCTCCCTCGTAGTATATTCATATCTCCCATAATATAAGTAATTTCCGCAAAATATCATATCATCCGTATCTTTGCATATACATATATTCTTTCAATACACATTCACATTCATATTTTCTCCTTTTCAGTGCCCACACAACTGACCTCCTCGTACAACACAGGGATCTCTGTGCCTCCCATCCCGTACATTTCAATCCCGCAAACCCACCACATCACCCAGATCCAGGTGTCCTAAGCATCTACCATTTGTGGGCTGGATTGAAAGTACGGTTGCGCGCTTGTCCAACCAAGACTAAAGCCAAAAGGCTAGTCAAAAGTAAAATATAACACGCGGATCGATGCTCACACAGAGTCTTACACGTCCGAGGCTACGTCTTCCTCCTGACCCTATACCAGTGAGGGAAACTCCTGATCCCCAAACATAGTTTGGGGCAATATATAACTCCTGATCCCCAAATATAAAATTTAGGGCAATATTAATATATATATAACTCCTGTTCCCCAAATATAATTTGGGGCAATATAAAACTCCTGTTCCCGGGTGTA
Source organism: Hemerocallis citrina (assembly GCA_017893485.1). Classification (NCBI taxonomy): domain Eukaryota; kingdom Viridiplantae; phylum Streptophyta; class Magnoliopsida; order Asparagales; family Asphodelaceae; genus Hemerocallis; species Hemerocallis citrina. Next base: position 96,388,059 of record CM030362.1, read on the forward strand.
TCCCGGGCCTGTGAGGTCTAGCCCAAACCCCTGGGAGATTGTGCGGCACTGCAATATTTAATTCTCCTTTATGTACATATACATATCTCCTTTATTATATACTCCTTCACAATATAACTCTTGTTCCCCAAATATAAAATTTGGGGCAATATTAATACATATATAACTCCTGTTCCCCAAATATAATTTGGGGCAATATCATTATATATATATATATATATATATATATATATATATATATATATATATATATATATATATATATAACTCCTGTTCCCCAAATATAATTTGGGGCAATAAATATAACTCCTTTATAAAATAACTCCTTTAATACAATAACTCCTTTAATATAACTCCTTTATAAGACTCCTTTATAATAACTCCTTTATAACATAACAACTCATTTAATATAACTCCTTTAATAGAATAACTCCTTTAATAAAATATCTCCATATATTCATTTATAATAAATCTCCTTTATAATATTTCTCCATACATATATCTCTCCTTTATAACATATCACGGTATATCTCCTTTACAGTATAGCTCCTTTATCAAATAACTCATTTACAATATAACTCCTTTATAATCTAATTTCACCGTTATAACATAACATGAAAGCATATAAATTCCATGAAATTCATAAACATGCACAAGCCATTAATCTCACTGCTACCATATAAACTGTTCATTTCTCACTCACCCATCACACACACCATATTCATTTCACATCACAATATCACATAAAATTCCCAATTTATCACCCGCATATCACACATACACCATATGACTCATATCATATACGCCATGCATTCCACCTCATCACATCAATCATGAGATCACACATCACACATCCCCATACATTCACGTACATAAATCTACTCATTACAGCCCGAAGCATATAAATATTTATCTGCAAGCAACAACACACTCCCATACATATATATACTTATTTCTTACACCTCATAATTTACTCCGTATTATACTAATAAACTTTTCCATACTCAATACACTTCGCACATCACACACCAAACCATATTTTAAAATCAATCATAGCACATTATGCATATAAAATAAAAGATCATACTTACATAGCATCCCGTGAAGACCCGATGCGCCAGCATGCCGTTCCACATCCAAATTTGCTAACATAGCCTATTATCAAATTTCAACACAATTAAGGCTCAAATCATTCAAATCAATCACAGAAAATAATAACACTATTTCTAATATCACTCAGGCGTTTTATCGAACGTCTGGGATGCACACGTGCATTGCACGTAATATTTAAATTCCCACGTAATGTTTTCCCCTAAACAATTACCAAAACCACCCCCAACTTATTATAATAGTTCTACTAAAATTCTACTACTATAAAAGAGATAATATATATATATATATATATATATATATATATATATATATATATATATATATATATATATATATATAATGCTCATTTCCAAACCCAAAACCTTAATTTTTAGCAATTTGCAAAATCCCCAATAATTTCCCCATTTCTTAACCCTAACATCAAAATAGACTACTAACCAACTTCATATTCCATTACTAAGCAAAATAAATTAAAAGCACATAAAAATACACAAATAAATTCAAAGGGATATACCTCCACTAATTCCTTTCTCCAAATCGACTCCGCCATGAGCTAGAGCACCCTTCAATTAGCCTACCCTCCGAATTAATTTGAAGAAGACGAAGAAAAGAAGGGGATTTGGCCGGGGAAGCTTCCGACCGATTGGGTTCGGCTGGGAACTGATCGTTCGGGAAAAAGAAAAAGAAGGGAAGGAGAAGAAAGGGAATGGGGGGGGGGGGGTGTTTTTGAAAATAAGTATAATTATAATTATAATAATCAATAAGGTATATTTATACATATACCCCCAATCTCCAATATATTTCAAATAAACCCCACTCCACTCATGACTCCTAATATATCAATAATACCCATCTACCACAAATATCCACACCGATGTCAATATTTAAATAAAATATATCAAAAATAATTTTTCATCACTCCAAATATATAAAAACAAGTATTTTCGGTATTTTACAAATTCGAGGTGTTACATTCTACACACCTCAAAAGAAGCTCGTCCTCGAGCTACCGAGATAGAAAACAAATTGTTCAAACAATTACGGATACTTTCCCCCCACTAACTTTCAATAACTAAACAACTTAATGTCTTGATCGCCGCTAATCTGCATAACTCCCTTGTCGACTGCACACCTCAAAAGAGGCTTATCCATTAATCTCATCCAGAATGAGGTCATGCACCCTCTACAACTAGCAAAAATTTCGAATCCTCACTCAATTGATCAGCTGCAGAATAAGCAGCTGTACTAATAAACTGCCCACATACAGGGTCATGTCGCCCTCTGCTACCAAAGAAAAATCAAATTGACTAAATAATTCTAGTACCGTCCACTCTTGGGACATAATAAATACCAATATTCTTCTTCTACTTCAGACATCTGTCACCCTATTTTTAATGGTCACCTTATTCAACTCCCGATATTCAATACTCAACCTCAGGGAACCATCATCTCATATATCCAGGAGTTTACCAGCCACCTCTTTAATCTTCTCCTTGGGTATTACCACCACCCAATGGACATACTTTCATCGTCCAAGGCATTACATTCCATCAGAAACCGGTTTTTATCGGGCTTTCTCACCCGAACCCTCCTTGCATCACACTTCAACCATACATCAACCATACATATAGCCTTCACTACTAACCCATCTCCCGGCAAAGTATAATGACCACAACAACACATCACCTCACAATCTATAGGATATACACCTATGTGTCATACACAAGACTCCAAGAAAAATAGCCACACTTGGCATACAACAACCCATATAACAAAACTCTATAATGGTGTACAATTTCTCGCTTGGGGCTTCTAAGGAAAGCATGGCAATGCTATAATGCAAAACACCCACAACACATAAAACAACTTCATCTCCATGACTTAGCAATAATGAACCCATACTCACATGACAGGATCACTAGGATACAAACCATCACAAACTCTATCCTAGTTAACCTAAGCTCTGATACCAAACTGTAACGCCCCTATTTTTTTATTTTTTTTTGACTCCAAACTCAATTCCTTCAATTTCTATATCACTTTGATCATAAACTAATAAAGTTATATTCCAGGAAAATTTTTGACAGAGTCTCCCCTGTAAATTTTGCCCCGAAACACAAAAAGCTTACGGAATTCTGCTCAAAATTCCGTAGCTCACAAACCTCATAATATTTTCATGGACTTCCCAGGCCAAAATGAGCAGATACACACAGGCAATATAATATAATGCTCTGGGGGCCAAACTCATAACGGATTATCAAATATCAATTAAAAACTATGAATTTCTTTGAAAAACGAGGTAAAATCTTAGAAAAATCATTGTAAAACTTACCACAGAGCCTGGTACTCCACGACGAGAAGGGTACGGGTCACAAACATGCCACACCACCTCACACTATACTCATCATCGTCATATACAGGCTTATACACTCATAATACAATTTAAATCATAAATTTCACTATTCCTATAACTAAATAATACAAATTTTTAAAATAAAAAGTTATACTACCATTCCACGCCTCATCTCTGCACTGATGAGAACCTGCAACAGCGAGGGATCTAGGGTAGTCCTCAGACTCCCCTAACCCCCCAAACACTAAGGGGTTAGCCATTTCTGGTATGAGTATAGTTATTAATCAAATAACAAATTAAAATAGTATAAAGAAAATAAATTAAACTTACGAATGCCAAATTAAAATAAGGCAACCTGAATCTACTCATTACAGCCCGAAGCATATAAATATTTATCTGCAAGCAACAACACACTCTCATACATATATATACTTATTTCTTACACCTCATAATTTACTCCGTACTCTACTAATAAACTTTTCCATACTCAATACACTTCGCACATCACACACCAAACCATATTTTAAAATCAATCATAGCACATTATGCATATAAAATAAAAGATCATACTTACATAGCATCCCGTGAAGACCCGATGCGCCAGCATGCCGTTCCACATCCAAATTTGCTAACATAGCCTATTATCAAATTTCAACACAATTAAGGCTCAAATCATTCAAATCAATCACAGAAATTAATAACACTATTTCTAATATCACTCAGGCGTTTTATCGAACGTTTGGGATGCACACGTGCATTGCACGTAATATTTAAATTCCCACGTAATGTTTTCCCTTAAACAATTACCAAAACCACCCCCAACTTATTATAATAGTTCTACTAAAATTCTACTACTATAAAAGAGATAATATATATATATATATATATATATATATATATATATATATATATATATATATATAGAGAGAGAGAGAGAGAGAGAGAGAGAGAGAACTGATCAGGTGTGAACTGGTTCGCACCTGATCACCAGCGAACTTTGTAGACAGCCGTTGGATGTGGAGTTTGATCATGGATGAGATCCATTGGTCCCTATTTCTTCCGCTACTATCACTGATGGTTGGGGGTAATTTCGTCAGCCTCCAGCTTCTCCTCTCTATCTGTTCCTCTTCAGATCTATCGCTCTCTCTCTCTCATCGAAGAACCCTCCTGTCTCCTTCTCTCTCTCCCTCATCGAAGCCCTGCCCTCTCCACCCCCAATCGATCGAATCCTTTCTTCAACTTCTCCTCTCTATCTGTTCCTCTTCAGATCTATCGCTCTCGCTCTCTCATCGAAGAACCCTCAACCCAATTCCATAGCACTCCTGTCTCCTTCTCTCTCTCCCTCATCGAAGCCCCGCCCTCTCCACCCCCAATCGATCGAAGAAATCTACATCACACCTCGCTCTCTCCAGCCCCAATCGACCATCGAAACCCTAATCATAACTTTCCATCTACTGCCGGATTCCCGTCGCCCCTACACGCCTCGCTCTCTGTCTAGCCACCGCAGTTCGAAATCTGAAATGCCACCGCAAATTGAAATCCCCAAGACACGTCGCTCTCTCCATCCCCACTCGACCTTCAATACCCTAACCGATCTCCATCTTGGATAGAGGTAAAATTTCAACTTCAATTTTTTTAAAAATTTGTTTACATACATCCAAAGAGACTACATCCAAAATCATTAAAGTTTACATCTTTGCGATAATTTCCCTTTGTGGTTCGCACCTGATTAGTAGCGAACTTTGTGTATGTGCCGTTGGAACTGCAATTCGATCATGGGATTGATACAACGATCTCAATTTCTTCTGCTCATCTCTTCAACCTTGGGGGTAGTTCGCACCTGATCAGTTCTCTTAATTTAATTTTTGGCAATGAGATTTTTGTTGCTCTCATTTTTTCTGAAACTGGGCAAGTTTGGAAGTGTTCTGATGCATTTTTTCCTGAATGTAGGCTAAATGATTGCTAATTTCGATGCTATGCTTTGATGTCAATATTTTTGCTATGGCGGTGATGAGATCACACTATTATGCTTCATTACGAGATTACAATGTGGTGATATTACACTAATGCACTTAATTTGGTTATGACTGTGATGATATTACACTATTATTCTTCATTCATATTTTAGGGACTGAAGATTTTCTGAATTTGGGCAATGATGAACTTAATTTGGGTCTCTTTTAGTTTTGCACTTAGTTTTGACATGGTGCATTACACTTGTGCTGCTTCTCTGAATATGAGTTGTGTTTCTGAGGCTCTGTCCTTCAATGCATGGAAAGAAGTTATTACCTGGTGCTATATTTTTGTGATGCATTCATTATGCTTCAATCGAGTTTTTGATTGCATTAATTAAGTCTATTTTATGATTTGCTGAATAAAATTTTCTAAGTTCATGAAATGTGATATTCAAAAAGTTTTGAGCCTAAATAGTGAAGAAAATTAGCGTGAACTGAGCCATACAGTTGTATTCATAATTATGTTCATTTGTTTCAGTGTTCTCTTAGCCCTTTTGATGAAGGAATTATATGTGTACTGAGCAATTTGAAATATTTAACTGCTAGAAAGTTTTTTGAGTTTTAGCTTGAAGAGAAACTTTTGATGATTTTAAGATGTGCAAGAGCAACTGAGAAGAGCCAGAGCATCATCAGCAGACAGTTACAAGCACAATACTACAGACAAAGACTTGAGTTCTTGTTGTTCCAGTGCTACAATGTTTAGAATTTTGTTGAATCTTTTGTATAATTTTTAACAGTTTGTATGAAGATGAAAAGTGTAAAGATGAGAAGTCTTAAGATGAGTATGACATGTATTAGAATTTTTGAAGTGTCTGTCTATGAATGTATTAGAATTACAATGTTCTTCTTCACTGTATATATGGTAACTGAATTGGATGACATAGAGCAAATTTTTTGTCGTTGTTTGTTGTATACACTTTAAGAGCCTTGGATGAGTGAATGAATGAATAACTGAATGAATGGATGCTTTATAAAATGGTAGCTTTTATCGGTAAGAGGAGCTTCAGTGGGATGGAATAAATAGTAAAGGCAGCATATTTGACATAGTCTCAGAAGTTCAGTGTATTTGCTTTTATGATTTCTTTTGCTGTACTTTAACATGTCCTAAACACCACAATTTGAATGTGAACCATAACTGTACTTTAACGTGTCAGTAGTCAGTCAGTGTTCTGAAAAAATCCTAGCGATCTTTCTCTTGCCAAATGAGCCAAATTGGAGCTGCAGGCGGATGAACTTCGAGTAAGGGCATTCAAAGAACAAATGCTCCATTTGTTTCTTACAAGACGACCAGTATAGCTGAAATCATATATCTGAGGTGGATGATAGTGAAAAAACTATACAATAAGAGAATGAGGAGTCCTACATGAAATTAGAACTAGCTTTCATTGAGGATAGTAACAACGAGAACCAAATCGAAGTGGTTTGGAGATGTGTAACAAATACCGACAATGGCCGCAAGTCACAAGAGACAGAATTGTAGTTATTACAGTTAAGAACTAAGAAGTCTAAAATGGGAAATGTTAAGAAGGTGAGGTGAACCTTTTAACTGAGCTCATGTTGCTCAAACCTCAAACATACCAAAAAGGCTTCTAGTGAAGACATTGCTTTGATGCAGTTGCATTCAGTCCCTCAGTCAAAAAAATTTCAAAAGCAAATTGCTCAGTCCTGCCCTTTTTGAGCTGACATTGTCATAACAAAGTTGCGATGCTTCCACAAAAAAAATGCATCTCAAAATTATACCTACATTGAATCTACCTCAAAATTCCTCAAAATTCAAGAACCCTATTAAGAAAAGTAGGGAAAAAAGACAATCATAACTATTTAAGAGTTTTCCTTACACATTATAATTTTGAAACACAAGTTGGTACATATCCAATAGACATACATTTTGCATGATCTCTTCAGACATTTTTTTTTTCAACTCACAAGTCCAGTACATTAAGGCAAACTAGCTACGGTAATGAATTCTTATCTCACTTACATACACATACACATACACATACAAACTCACTCCCTCACTCTTGATCACCTGCACTCCAAAACTCTGAAAGAAAGAAGGAAAAAAATTCACATTTCAGAGTGTTTCGGGCCGTGGAATATGCTCCGAGGAATATGCATTTCAGAATGTTTCACCTTTCAGAATGTTTCACCTGCATCACCAATAAGGGATAACTTTGAGGAATATGCTCTGCTGCTGATGCAAGGAATCTGCTCTGCTGCTGATGCATGATAAGGAATCTGCTCTGCTGCTGATGCAAGATGTTTCAAAGGTTTAAACAGTTAAAAGTGTGATGTTATGATAAGGGATAACTTTAAATTATGAAAGATGCAAGAAAAACAAATCTGAATATATATATGTGGCTCAGCATCACACTAATTTCTTCACTATCTAGGCTCAGAACTTTTTCAATATCACATTTCTTGAATTTTAGAAAAATTTCTGAGGAAGCATGATGAATGCATCACCAAAAGTGTAATATACCATCTCAAAACCAATCTCATATTCAGAGAACCAATGTCAAAACCGATGCCATAACCAAAGAAGCAACAGAAGTATATTTGTTGATGTCAAAACCAAGTGCAAAACTAAAAGATACTTAAATTAAGTCCGCTACTGATCAGATGCGAATTTGTTCGTATTGGATCAGTTCTCTATAAATATATATTCCCAAAGTTAAGTTCATCATTGCCTAGTTTCAGAAATTATCATCACATCACAACAGTGTGAATATCTTAACATTGAGTTGAAAGCATAATAGTGTGAATATCATCACAGTCATAACCAAGGTATTGTGTTCAAAGCATAAGCATTAACAGAAGTTCATCTTAAGCCAGATAAAAAAAATTTAGACATAAAAGTTCTATAAACCCCCACCTCTTTCAAAGGGACACAAAAATCAAAAAATTTAGACAAAACCAAATACTTCCCTCAATTCATATTATCGGAAGTGTCATCCTCACTGTCTCCAGTGGAGCAATCCACCTCTTGAGCATAAGTTTCACTAAACAAATATCAATTAAGATGAAATTAGTGAATATCAATATTTAAAACAAATGATAGTAAATAAGAACATACAATTGGTTGACAATAAAATTGGTTGATAAATAACCTTCCTACTCTTTTTGGGCAATTTCTCGAATCATGCAAAACTTTTTTCATTCCACACGCATTACATGTTCTTGGTCGACCTTTGTATTGTTCTCGTATTGGCTTCCATCTCTTTCCACTAGGTCTTCCTTTAGTTTTGGCATGAAGAGGCCCTAGCACCATGATTTTGGACGGTTTCATCCCTTTCCCACTTTCTTCCGGAATTTTTTCATTTAACACATCACTTTGATTGCGTTTCAAACAATGTATCTCTTGAATAGTCTTGCACAAGTTATTGCGGGCCAATTCATAAATTTCATCATTAGTGACTCCTTCATCAGCAACTTGATTGGCTAAATGAGTTAACTCGGCAAAGCGAGAAGCAAACTCTGGGATGGGGACGCCATCATTACATTTTCCACCTCCACCTACATATTTTCCTTTCACATCTCGGCACCACCGCCTTACAACATATTGCTTCGGTAACTTACTCTGATCAAGGTATTTAAGAAATGCTAGAAGATGTTTACAAGGGATCCCTTTGAACTCAAACATAAGGCACGAGCAACTTGCCATTTGATTAAGTTTACAATACTTAACAAATTTATTTGATTCGGCATTTCCACACAATTTAACACAATAAATTTCTTCACTACCATTATCTTCAACCAACACAACGTTGTATAACATACTTGGGCAAAGTTCCTTTTGAAATAAGAAGAAAATTTTCAATGTGTAAACTTGGGACATTTGCTTTTCCATCGGAAACAAAGTCTTCAATTTTGGTTGCAACTCAAGAGTTCGATGATCTTCTTTGAGTTCCTCCTCTCTTTGTCTTGCCAATACTCTTTCAAATTGAAAGACAAACTCATGCAAAGAAGTTTTTTTTGCCGTATGCTTCTTTAGAAAAGAATTCATGCCCTCACTTCTTTGGCTACTTGACATACCCGCCCAAAAATGAGTATTATTATAAATAGGAACCCATTTTTCACGCAATCCATAAATTTCATTCAACCATTTATCATCTCCTAAATCATACTTATTAAGGATTGCTTTCCACTTTGCCTCAAAATCAGTAATACTTTCTGCATCATAAATATTTCCGTAGAAAGATCTACTAAATTCTTTGTCAAAGGACTTTCCCTTCAATTTCTTCGGTACCTTATCTAAAATGTGCCAAATGCAATATCTATGATGCATCTGAGGGAAAACAATTTTGATTGCACCACCAATTCCAAGATCCTGATCTGTCACCATACCTAACGGAGGGTGACCAGTAACTTCTAACCATCTCTCAAATATCCATACAAAAGACTTTGTTTCTTCATTAGGAATCAACCCACATCCAAGAAAAACCGACTGCCAATGATAATTATTTCCGACAAAAGCTACAAATACCAACCCATGACGATTTGTATTGTGTGTTGCATCAAAAGACACCACATCACCAAAGTGTTTAACATTTACCCTACCAATGTCATCCAACCAAAAGCAATGAGTTAAACGATTATTCTCATCGGTCTCATATTTATAGAAGAACGAAGGATTTTTGTATTGTTGCAATGAAAAATACTCTATCAACATTTGTGCATCAAAACCCCGCAACTCTTCCCTTAAGTCTCTCTCAACATTACGAATATCCCTTTCCGTGCATCCAGTTTTATTAAACCCTCCACTACAACTTTCAAAGAATGCCATTTGCTTATGTGTAGGAATATTTATATTGTTAAATTGATTCATTAGTACCTTCTTTGCTTTAGAAACAATACGATTTTCCGGCAACAAGTGCATCCTTCTTGGTGAAGTAAGTCCATGATTATGAACTTCATTAAATTTTGAAATAACCCATACACCTCTTTCTTTGTGTAATTTCAACCAAATTAATGCATTGCAATTCGTTCTAACACTACCTCCCCTCCTAACCTTCTTAAGTCCGCTAACTTCTTCAACTTCATCTAACTGCTTCTTTTGTTCCCCCGCTTTTGAACAAACAAAGTATTTACTAACAAGCTCTCCTTTCACATATTTTGTTGAGCTATTACGGACCTCAAACAGTCCAACCCTACCATAAGTTTTATAAAATTCCTCAGCCTCTTCTAAAGAGTTGAAAGTCATACCAACGTGGGGCTTCACATGGTCATCAACAATTGGGACAATGGAACTTTGTGGCTCAATTATAGGATTATCCATCGCACTAGCACTTCCTTCTTGGCGGTCATCAACAATTGGGACAATGGAACTTTGTGGCTCAATTATAGGATTATCCATGGCACTAGCACTTCCTTCTTGGCCTTCCATACCTACAAACAACATAAAATTAAATAAATAAAGATGTAAACAACATTTATTTCTAATGATGATTCTACAAAGATTCAAAACAATAAAGACTAATTCACAAAATTAAGATGCAGCAATTGTCCTTCTAAGGTCCAGCGAAAAGGGAAATTATCGCAAAGATGTAAACTTTAATGATTTTGGATGTAGTCTCTTTGGATGTATGTAAACAAATTTTTAGAAAAATTGAAGTTGAAATTTTACCTCTATCCAAGATGGAGATCGGTTAGGGTATTGAAGGTCGAGTGGGGATGGAGAGAGCGACGTGTCTTGGGGATTTCGATCTGCGGTGGCGTTTCAGATTTCGAACTGTGGTGGCTAAACAGAGAGCGAGGCGTGTAGGGGCGACGGGAATCCGGCAGTAGATGGAAAGTTATGATTAGGGTTTCGATGGTCGATTGGGGCTGGAGAGAGCGAGGTGTGATGTAGATTTCTTCGATCGATTGGGGGTGGAGAGGGCGGGGCTTCGATGAGGGAGAGAGAGAAGGAGACAGGAGTGCTATGGAATTGGGTTGAGGGTTCTTCGATGAGAGAGAGAGAGCGATAGATCTGAAGAGGAACAGATAGAGAGGAGAAGTTGAAGAAAGGATTCGATCGATTGGGGGTGGAGAGGGTGGGGCTTCGATGAGGGAGAGAGAGAAGGAGACAGGAGGGTTCTTCGATGAGAGAGAGAGAGCGATAGATCTGAAGAGGAACAGATAGAGAGGAGAAGCTGGAGGCTGACGAAATTACCCCCAACCATCAGTGATAGTAGCGGAAGAAATAGGGACCAATGGATCTCATCCATGATCAAACTCCACATCCAACGGCTGTCTACAAAGTTCGCTGGTGATCAGGTGCGAACCAGTTCGCACCTGATCAGTTCTCTATATATATATATATATAATGCTCATTTCCAAACCCAAAACCTTAATTTTTAGCAATTTGCAAAATCCCCAATAATTTCCCCATTTCTTAACCCTAACATCAAAATAGACTACTAACCAACTTCATATTCCATTACTAAGCAAAATAAATTAAAAGCACATAAAAATACACAAATAAATTCAAAGGGATATACCTCCACTAATTCCTTTCTCCAAATCGACTCCGCCATGAGCTAGAGCACCCTTCAATTAGCCTACCCTCCGAATTAATTTGAAGAAGACGAAGAAAAGAAGGGGATTTGGCCGGGGAAGCTTCCGGCCGATTGGGTTCGGCTGGGAACTGATCGTTCGGGAAAAAGAAAAAGAAGGGAAGGAGAAGAAAGGGAATGGAGGGGGGGGGGTGTTTTTGAAAATAAGTATAATTATAATTATAATAATCAATAAGGTATATTTATACATATACCCCTAATCTCCAATATATTTCAAATAAACCCCACTCCACTCATGACTCCTAATATATCAATAATACCCATCTACCACAAATATCCACACCGATGTCAATATTTAAATAAAATATATCAAAAATAATTTTTCATCACAATAAATATATAAAAACAAGTATTTTCGGTATTTTACAAATTCGAGGTGTTACAGTCGCCCCTCCTGCCTCTCTCTCCAAGTGCGGGTCTCTCAGCGCCTTGTCTCCCTCTCCCCCAGGGGTTAGCGGAAGCACAGGGGGATCCCATCCGTAGTGGAGGTAGTCAATTTTGGCCTGGGGGTAAAGGAATAGGAAATGCTCCTTTGCCCGATCATACGCCTTATCTTGGGCGTTCATCAATTCCTCCGAAGCAGCCATCGCCAGCTACTCGTACTCTGCAGTTGCCTTCCCTCGAACCTTTGCCAGGTCACGAAGGTGCTGGTCCTATTAAAAGGCAAGGTCGGCTTGAAAAGCTTGAGCCACCCCCTGAGCAGTCGACAGCTCGAACTTCAGGTCCTTCGCTTCACGAAGGTACTAATCGGCATTTTGCTTCTCAGCATGGACCTCCTTCTCGAAGCACCTCTTCAGCTGCGCCCCGGTCATCAATGCCTGATTGAAGAGAGGCAAGATTCAGAAAAGAGTGCCAAGTAAAAAAAAAGAAACAAACAACAAACCAACACTTACCACCACTTTAGCTTAAGCCCACTTCATGTAGGTCATCTCCACCGTCTCGGTTGCCAGAATGGTCCGATCACAGACCGTGGTGAGGTTATATATCACCTCGATCGAGATTAGGCCCTCGGCCAGCGAGTCATCCTCCTTGACCGCCCTGTCCGAGGCGAACAACCTTAGCCCCCTCTTTCCCACCATATGTGGGCATCGGGGCGTAGGGGGGGGGGGTCCCACCTTCAAGACCTCAACAACCTTACGGCTGCTGGAGCTCAGCTTCGACTTTGGCGAGTCTTTAGCCGGGGGGGAGGGGCTCCGAGGGGCGGACCCCACCTTCGGTGCTACCTTCTCGGCCTTCCTCTTCTGAGCCAGAGCCAGCAGGATCTTCCTCGCATCAAGCTTTGACTGATCCATCGCTGCGGAGAAAAAGGGGGCATGTTAACACGAAAGCAAGAAATTAAATGAAAATAAAATAACAACATACAAGGATCGGCTGGGCTCAGTCCGGCTCGGGCTAAGTGCGACTCTGTCACATTCGCAACCGATGTTGTGCCCCTCAACAATTCTGTCAACATCAGACCACTCTGCCTCAGTCAAGTCCCTCCTCCTCAGGAGTTTGAGGTTCGGCTTGGAGAAATTCTAAGCCGTTGTAATTTCCCAAGCTACCTCACTTCCGACCACAAAAAACTTGGCCTTCCACCCCTTTATGGAATTCAGATGCCCGTGCACCACTTTCTTGTGGGGGCGAGGCGAGATGTAGAAGATACCCTCATGATCTCCGAGCGAGTTCACCCCTAAGAAAGCCCGAAAATATTTCAGCTTTAGAGACACCTTCTCCTCGCACTTCAGAATAAAGCAGACTAACTGCTTCCACGAATTGGAGTCGTACTGCATCGGGCACAACTCTCCCCATCTCAGCACCCTCTTGATAAACGGGTGCAGCGAAAGCCTCAGTCCCGAGATGGAGTCCTTGGGAAACATACAGAATCCGAGGAATAACTCGGTGGTAGGGCGGAGACCAGGGCTCGGAATCATCAGCTCATACTCTGGCCCAATGAAGTAGCCGGCCCTTGTCACGGGCAGATAGTCGGCCTTCAGGACACACTGAACCTTGTTCATCCGTACCTGGGTCCGGCCCGGCGAAGACACCTCCATGCCAAATTGGACCAAGTTTTCAACGTCATCAGGATACATTCTGATCGACCGTGGATTCTTTTAGTAGGGGACGTCAAGCCCGTGCGCAGTCTCGAACTCGTCTGGTGTCCTAGGACTATTCGGCAGGCGCCACTTCCTCTTCTTCTTCCGAATGCGAGGGACCTTTGGCGGAGACGGTGTCGCCAAAGGTAGGAGAGTGGGGAGAGCCTCTCCTTCCTCGCTACCTCCCTCATCTGCGTCTCCCTCAGCTCCTCCCTTACGACCTTCCTGCTCCACCACTCCCTCCTCAACCTCCTCTCCTAATATCTCGACCTCTCCAGTTGAAGCGGACTCTACCACAGGCGGCTTGCGACTTTGTAGCGGAACCACATCCAAAACTTGATCGTCCATATCCCAAGATGTGGAGTCCGACTAAAGATCCACTTCCAAAACCTAGTCATCTAGATCCTAGGATGTGGAGTTCGACTGACGATCCCCCTTATTCCGACCAGAAGAACTCGCTTCGGAATCGAATTGAGAGCACGACATAACAAAAGAAAATACTAACCTGAGTATCGTGAACGGAGAGATCAACGAAAAGTCATCGTCGGCGGGTTAGAGAGAGAAGCTCTTGTTAGTAGAAAGAGAAAGCAAAGTGAAAAATGGATAGGGGAGTGGGGGATTTATAGAGTGATAACGATGCCTCGAATTCCGCATTGAAATCCTGACCGTTTAATCTTGATCATCAAGATCTAACGGCTGATGAGATTTCAACGCCTCGAATTCTGTGTTGGAATCCTGATTGATTCAACCTTGATCATCAAGATCTAACGACTGATAGGACTTCAATGCCTCGAATTCCACCCTCATCACATACGACGCCCTAGCTTTTATAGCAAGTTGGAGGGCTCGACGCTCGATAGTGACCTCGAGCCACCCCGTAGCTTTTATAGCAAGCTGGGGGGCTTGACGCTTGGCAGTGATCTCGAGCCACCCTCTAGCTTTTATAGCAAGCTGGGGGGTTGACGCTCGGCAACCACCCCTATCTTTTATAGCAAGCTAGGGGGCTCGACGCTCGGCAGTGACCTTGAGCCATGCCTAGCTTTTACAGCAAGCTGGGGGGCTTGACGCTCGGTAGTGACCTCGATCCACCCCAACCTTATACAGCAAGCTGGGGGGCTCGACGCTCGGCAGTGACCTCGAGCCATCCCTTGCTTTAACAACAAGCTGGGGGCTCGACGCTCGGTCATGGGCCTCGGCATACGATAGCTTTCATAGCCAGCAGGCGGGGGGGGGGGGGGGTCGACGCATGGCAGTGACCTCGAGCCATCTCCTTGATTTAACAATAAGTTGGGGGCTCGACTCTCAGTGGTGGACCTCAGCATCCGAGCATGGTGGCTTGCCCACCGATGCTCGACCCTCGAAGCGCCGTCATAAGCTCCGAGCCGAATTCCTGTCTCTCATAGGCTACGGCTTGACGTTCGACGTTCAGCTCCCGACCATCGGTCCTTGGCTCTCAATGCCATTTTTCTCCGGAGGAACTCCTTCGTCCTACCCCACTTACCACTCCCAGAAACTACAAATCATACTTGCCAAAAATACCGCTCCACTCTTCCCACGGAGATAGTCTACTCCTCCACGACTGGCTTACGCAGCCCTCCAGGAGTGGGGGGGGGCGTGGCCTCATCCGGGTCATCAGATCCCCTTAAATCTCGCTCCTCCATGATCATCAGGTCAAAGTAGGTCAAACGGGCTTCAGCCCAATCAGGCCCACAGGCAAACGGGTCTGACTCGGTCCGTTAGGGTCTCAGACCCGTTTACCCCTGCCTATAAATACCGGATCCCCTCCTCACTTTCAAAGGTAATAAACTTTTTCCCACCTGAACCCTAGCTACTTTTGCTTTCTCAGTGACTGACTAGATCGTCGGAGGGCCTGTCGCCGGGACTTATCCTAGTGTTTCTAGCCTAGGATCGAATCAACGCCAATATCACATCTTCCGCTACACAAATTACAAGAACTCACACCTGTTGCCCTCACACTCCAAAAACAAACAGCATCAGGACTTACAACTGCCAGTCCGCCGTAGGCAGTCAACTGTCCGAAGATGCAGTCGACCACAATACCCTCAAATCCTAATAGAGAGTTTGTGCGGTCGACTGTCCTAGGTGCAATCGATCGTCAATTGTGTCATGTTGCTCTTGCTGCTGCTATTGCTGCTTATTCTTCTTACAACAACACTTTGTTTTTCCTCAGCTTCACCGTCTTCTCTTCTTATCAAAACAAAGTTTGTAAGACATACATCCAACATAGCATAGATTCATATTATTAAAATTAATTATTCTTTTTTTATTACACATTCAGTAGATGTCTGTGTCAGTTAAGTCCTATGTTGAATCATTATATTGGATTCAACTTGAGGTAGCTTTATCCTTCAATCAATATTCATAAATAGTTGACCACCTTCATACCTTTTCCCTTTTTCGTCTTCACCTCTAAGAGCATCCACAGTCGTTTGCTATATTTGCCATTACACTGTCGTTTGCTATATTTTTCATTTTCTTATAATTTGAGAAAGTGAGTTCTGCAGTTGTTTTTTATTTTTTCATTTTATGGAAAATGAGGTACAGTACGTTCTCATATTTGAGAAACTAAATGGCAATTTTCATAATATAGGGGACGGGACTTGTTGTTCTGTCCCTTTTTTTTTCGTATCGGATGACACATGTTGTGTCGTCTGACCTTTTTTTTATAAAAAAATGATCAGACGGTACATGTTGTGCTGTCTAAACCAAAAAAAATGAAAAAATCGTCAAACGGGACATGTTGTTCCGTTTGAAGCCAAAATTGGTTGTCCCGTCCAGCCATAAGCCAAGATTAGCCCAATTAATATCAGGTTAGTTTATTAATTAGGTAGCTAATTAGGTAACTTAGAATATATTTTAATATTTAATTTATTTAATCAATAGTTAATTAACTTAAACATTTTTAAATATTTTTTTTACTCATCGATCTAGACGATAAAAGTTGTTTCCTCTAGCTATTTTTTGAGAAATTTTTCGCAAACGACCACTGCACACATCACGCCGATTTTCTATATCTATTTGTGCCATTTTCTCAAATATGAGAAACCCCATTGTGGATGCTCTAACCTCTTCAATCAATATTCATAAATAGTTGACCAACTTTTTACCTTTTCCGTCTTCACCTCTAACCTCCTCCGTATGTATGACTAATGACTATTATCTCACATGTGCATGTATCAAGTTAAAAAAGGGACAAGGGACTCTAGAATTAATTCTAGTTTCTTGGATAACTTTGTTCCTCGACCTTCGTTTTGCCCTCGTTTGAGGTTCAACAACTTGTAAAGCTCTTGAGGGAGATTTAATTGCTACACTTTCGAGTCGATAATCAATTAAAATTATATACCACTCCAAAATGCAATGTTAAGGATGACTTGCAAGTGGTAGACGAGGAAGACATGGGTACATAGTTGTCCCGGAGTGGATCCTCTCCACTTGAAAAATTAATGAAGGGACCTGAACACTTTCACCGCTATTTGACTGGCTTCTCACTGCTGCCGATGACCTGTACAAAGTTTGAAACACCGGGGTTGATCCTGGCAAGGAACCCTCTGACGCTCTTGTCAGTAATCAGAAAAGATTATGAAAGAGCTTTAGGTTGGCAAAGAGTGATCACCTTATAAAGGTAGGAGGAGGGAGGGTATTTATAGTCACCGTGGGGATTTGTTTCGAGATAAGAACAAATCTCTACTCCTCGGTGTGGATGGATAGAAGTGGTTAGAACCACCTCCTAGGGATAAGGACGAATTTGGATTTCTCCATATCCTTCTGGACTAGCTTGTAACGGGTTGGGACCCGTATCTAGTAGGGCAGATCCGTTTGTGGGCTGTTAGGCTATAAAGAAGAGATCCAGTTCCCATTTCGGACCTGTTTGCAGTTGAAATTACCATTCTACCCATGAGAGTTTTAAGATTCATGGCCAATTTGAATGGTTCCGATTTATTCCTATTTTTCGCTATATCACAAGTCCCCCACTCCTAAAGACTGTGTGTTACAGCCTTTAGGGAGTAGTTTTAATGTTTCAATGGCGTACGAGACATTATCGGAGTTTTTAAAGGGAGTTCAGATCTTGTTGGAGGAGTAACAGTGTTCTTCTGAGTTGGCAACACACCCAAAATCATTCTTAGGCTCTTCTGGATTTTTGGTGATTTTTCCCGATTTTTTAACTATTTTTCGAATCATTTATTTAATTTTGCAAAGTGGTGTTCTATTTTCCGAGAGCACTAATTAACCATTCTAATTATTAATTATTTATCCGTAGGCTTAGAAATATTTCCCAGAATTTATAATTATTTTTTAGAATTTTTAATTAATTTTCTTGAATTTTTAATCATTTTTTGCAATTTTTAAATAATTAATTCGAATTAATAAATAAGAAAAAAGAATTAATCAGCCAAATATCAACGTGGCCAAATTTGGGGCGTTCATTAGCCTTCGACAAGAATTTTCGAGCGATTGGACAGCTCTTTTGACGCGTAGGCATTTTTTTCCTCATTCGTTGCTCAGTATCTCGGTAGCTCGGATTTCAGATCCGAGCTACGTGGCACAGTAAGGGCGGTTGATCACGATCAGGTGCAAATTGTGAGGTGGTTGTTTTCTCCAATTCGCAGCTCGATACCTCGGTAGCTCGGATTTCAGATTCGAGCTGCGTGGCAAGATCTGAGACGCTTGATAAAGATCTGGTGCGAATCACGAGGGATTAGTTGTTTTGAGCCAATTCGTAGCTTGGTACCTCGGCAGCTCGGATTGCAGATCCGGAGTACGTGGCAAGATCTGAGCCGCTTGATGAAGATCTCGCGCGAATCACAAGGGATTAGTTGTTTTGCGCCAATTCGCAGCTCGGTACCTTGGTAGCTCGGGTTGTAGATCCGGGGTACATGGCAAGATCTGAGCCGCTTGATGAAGATTAGGCGCAAATCACGAGGGATTATTTGTTATGCGCCAATTCGCAGTTTGGTACCTCGGTAGCTCGGATTGTAGATCCGGATTACGTGGCAAGATCTGAGCTGCTTGATGAAGATCTGACACGAATCACAAGGGATTAGTTGTTTGTGCCAATTCGCAGCTCGGTATCTTGGTAGCTCAGATTGTAAATTCGGAGTACGTCGCAAGATCTAAGCGGCTTGATGAAGATCTGGCACAAATTACGAGGGATTAGTTGTTTTGCACCAACTCGCAGCTCGGTACCTCGGTAGCTCGGATTGTAGATCCGGAGTACGTGGCAAGATCTGAGCTGCTTGATGAAGATCTGGCGCGAATCGCGAGGGATTAGTTGTTTTGCGCTAATTCGTAGCTCGGTACCTTGGTGGCTCGGATTGTAGATCTGGAGTACGTGGCAAGATCTGAGCTGCTTGATGAAGATCTGGCGCGAATTACGAGGGATTAGTTATTTTGCACCAGCTCACAGCTCAGTACCTTGGTAGCTCGGATTGTTGATCCGGAGTACGTGGCAAGATCTGAGCCGTTTGATGAAGATATGGCGTGAATTGCGTGGCAGTTGTTTGTGCCAATTCGCAACTCGATACCTAGGTGGCTCGGATTGTAGATCTGGGATACGTGGCAAGATCTGAGCCGCTTGATGAAGATTTGGCACGAATTGTGAGGGGGTTGTTTGCGTCTGTACAGATTCTGTCGTTTAGGCTTCTGATGGGCCTTTGCGGGGGCCCAAAACATTTGAAAGCCCACGCGAATCTCCTTTTTACTATAAGAACTTCTCGCCACTTCCCCATTCTTCACTTCTCATTTTTCACTCTCTTAGTTTGTTTTTTATCTTGGGTGTTTCTGTTAGCGGTCGTGGCCAGGCGTTCAACTTTTCGGCGAACTATTCTGACCGTAGATGTCACGTCAAGGTAATTATATACTTTATCTCATATCTTAAAAGATGTCTAGAGTGTCGTCGGTGAGAGACCTCCACCTCGGACTAAGAGAACGGCCGACCATTTGTGGCTCCTCGGTGGTGAGCAAAGGGAGGAAAGTATCAGGGTTGGCGATCGTGGACGGCGTCAGGGGAGCTGGCACACTAGGCAGGCTACCGTCCACGCTATCGAGCCTCGGGAAGGTGAGGGATTACTCTGACGACCTTCTATCCAAGGTGGTATACGGGAGGTCGGCCACATACGGGGAGAATAATCCGAGGGAGCATTCCGAGGTTGATGACATCCCCTCGGTTCTGACCGAGGGGGATCTGCAGCGCATTAGGAAGGGATTCAAAATACCGAAGGAATATACTCTGCTTCTCCCTGGTCCAGGATTCCGAGCGTGTTTGGGGACTTCGCCTGACATGTGCGTCTTCCCGTATGACGCGCTCAATGCCGGCCTTCGACTGCCCTTGCCACCCTTCGTGACCGAGGTGCTACAATGGTACGGATTGAGCCCGATCCAGTTCATGCCAAATATGTGGCGGCACGTCATCGGCTTCATCCTCGAATGCCAGGCCATAGGGGTCGAGCCTCGGCTCGTCTTGCTCCGTAGTCTTTATCGAATTTGTCATATGAGCAAGATGGAGTACCGATATTACTTGTCTCTGCGAAAGGGTGTCAAGCTGATTGAGAATCCAGACTCCATCAAGCATTGGAAAGAGAAGCACTTTCTAATTCGAGGTCCCCAACCGTGGGATTTCCCGACGAGGTGGAAGGAAGACGTTCCGAAGTGGGCGAAGGCCGAGCCTGTGCTGACTAAGGAGGAGGAGGAGGTCGTGTCGAAGATCCTCGGTCTTCCTACCCTGAGTTGGAAGGATATAACCGAGGGGGTCCTCTTCGGTGGGGGTCTCAGTCCGATCGACCCTAGTATGCTTCGTTTATTGTTCTTTTATTCTGACGATTGTTCTCTTCTCGCACTAACTCCAGTTTTCATTTTCTCAGAGGCCCCTGGTATGGATTTTCGAGCCATGTTACTCAAGCGAGGTGTGGGTGCCGGAAAGGGCTCCGACAACAAAAAGGAGGAAGAGGACGATGACGGGACCCCCGTCCGGCCGGGCTACCAAGGCACCCTCGCTGGCAACCCCAGTAGTGGACTTGGGGTCCAACTTTCCTTTCGCTCCACATATGGCCCTTCCCCAATTCACACCTTCCGACCCCTCTACCGAAGACTTCTCCATCAGTGCTGTGCTAGCGCTCGAAGCGCCACCTCTTACCATCGAGGCAGTAGCCATCCTCACTGAAGAACACAAGAAACTCTTCGTCCCCGATTGGTGGGTGATGAAACACGACAGCTTCCTCGGCGATGCTGCCATGAGCATGCAGGCTCTGCGTCACCTACCGACCCCGAAGGACCGAGCGGCATTGAAGGCGGGGACCGTGGGCGACGATGCGCTCAAGATTGCCAGGGCCACGATGTCGATAAGTGTCCTTGTTGCGCCCTCTGAATTTCAAAATTTGTTGCGCTGGACACTCAAGTCTTTTTACTTTCGGCTTTCAGATCATGTGTCACTTCAGCCACCTGCTAGAGCAGTTTGCCGAGCAAGAGAAGGAGCTCAAGATGTCGAGCGATAGGGACCGGGTTGAGAGAGCTAAGGCCATGAAGTTGTACGAGGCCGAGTAGCGTCTCTGGGAGTCCTGAGCTGCTCAGATCAGCATTCTCGAGACAGCCTTGGCCAAGGCGAACGAACGCATCGCTATGGAAGCGGCGAGGGCAAACGAGGAAAAGGAAAAGGCCGAGCAGGAAAGGGCGAAGGCCATGAAGGCCTCCGAGGAGATGCAGACGGAGCGGGAGGCAGCGGTGGCCGTGGCTGCGGCGGCGATCCAGGCAGAGGCGGAGGCTCACATGCACATGAACATGGAGGAGTCCTACGCCCGAGCCCTTAAGCACGTAGAGGCTCGCCTCCCCGGCTTCGACAGCTCGAGGTATAGCTTGTACGACCCCGTCGAAGGCGAGGGAGTGGTGGTCGTAGCAGAAGCCGAAGCCGAAGGAGAGGGAGAAGAGGAGGGTGACGGAGACGAAGAAGGGGATGTAGTGGTGGAAAATCTGCAGACAGCGATCATGGAGGTGTCGAGGGAGATCGTGGAGCAGCCCCCCCGGCTGGCTCCTTGACTTTAGTCTACTTGCTCTTTTTTTTTTTGTACTGCCTTATAGCGGACTGGACACCGCTTTTTGTACTTGTGAAATTCTTAATGAAATATCTTTTTTGAGCAAGTGTTGGTGAGATTTTTGAAACGATTGAGAGTTCATCTCACTTCTAAGTTGCCTTGTAGTAGCTTCGTTAGACTTGCGAATTTATATTCTTCTTGACTTTTTCAGATCGCCGAAGTATCACGCCTTCGATCTGATCTAGGGGTCGCGAAATTGGGCCTCGCTCGATCTCGAGAGCGGCTTTATAAAGCCGAGTCGGATTTGAATCATCTAAAGCTGACGTTGGCCCGTCGAGACTCTGAGTTGAAACGCCTAGAGGAGAAGGCTCGTGAAATGCCACCGGAAGGTGGGGAGGTCTGCCTCTCGATGGCCGCCAGTCAGGGTTTGAGACTCAAGTTCCTTCATCGCTCTTTATTCAAGGCAAGGTCCGAGCGGGACAAATTGAAGAATGTGGTGCTCGAGAAGAGCATAGAGCCGGCACATCTCCGACAGAACATCTCCGATGCTTCGCGTGGGGGTAGCTCGAGTCGACTGCCTCACTTGAAGATAAGTGTGACTGATAACTCTCTCAAAGAGTGAGTTGCCGAACTGGAGGTAGAGAATCTACGCCTTCAACGGCTGTCTAGGGAGAGCAATGTCAGGAGCACCTCCTGTTCTCGGGGTGAATATGCCCAATGAAGATCATTTCATGAGTTAGATCTTTGATCTCCGTCCATCTTGCAACACCCTGGGGACGCGCAAAGCAGAGTGGCCGGCTCGTCGAGCGGAGCGTCTGTTGGGGCAACTATTAGGCTCCTGGGTGCTAGTGATGCTACTTGGCTTGCCGGTTTGGAGACCTTTATGGAAATGAGACAGCAGCATAGCGCTCGCCGACCCCGAGTATCGCTAAATAGGAGCATTCTGTTCGCTAGGAGAAGCTAGGACAGAATTTTGTAACCTTGTAGTCTGTTTCATGAGTCTTGCATCTTGATGTAATAATGCGAGTTGTACCTCAAGTAATAAGTTTTTGGTCTAGAATTTAGACTTGTACCTCAAATTTCGATGAAATAATATACTCACTTCTCGGACTTCTTGTGAGAGTCTGTGTTTAGCTAGTGTCAATAGTTGTGGAAGCAATTCTGAATGGTGAGCTATTTTGTACTCGCTCATTTGCAAGTAGCTAAAGCAGAATTGAACCAAGTATTGGACTCCGAACTTATCGTTTAGAGAATATCAACAATTATGGGAGCAATTCTGAATGGTGAGCTACTTTGTACTTGCTCGATCGCCAGTAGCAAAAGTTGCGTCGAACCAAGTGTTGGACTCCGAACTTGTCGTTTAGAGAATATCAACAGTTGTAGGAGCAATTCCGAATGGTGAGCTACTTTGTACTCGCTCATTCGCAAGTAGCAAAAGTTGTGTCGAACCAAGTGTTGGACTCCGAACTTATCGTTTAGAGAATATGAACAGTTGTGGGAGCAATTCCGAATGGCAAACCTCTTCGTACTCGCTTATAAGCAAGTAGTTAAAGCGGAATCGAACCAAGTGTTGGACTCCGAACTTGTCGTTTAGAGAATATCAACAGTTGTGGGAGCAATTCCGAATGGCGAACCGCTTCGTACTCGCTTATAAGCAAGTAGTTAAAGCGGAATCGAACTAAGTGTTGGACTCCGAACTTGTCGTTTTTAGAAAGTTTCGTACACCTCAAAACGAACCAACTAGATTTTTTTAGATACGGAATTCCCAGGAAGTAACATGCCTTTATTAAAGATGACTAAGTGGCTGCTTCTAAGTTGCAAGCCACTCTTACATTTTGCTCGACTCAACAGGATAGATTAAAAAACCATCAAATATAAATTGCTCGACTCAGAAGTTGCTTGGAGCAGTGTTCAAACACCCTTGGTACTTCAACAAGTGGTCAGCATTTCAAGTCCTCAGTACTCTCTTGCTCCCCGAGTCTTCGAGTTGATACGTGCCAGGGCAGATAACATTGGAGACCCTATACGGACCTTCCCAGTTGGGCGCTAGCTTGCCCTTCTTGCTTGGGAAAAAGATCGACTGCTTTCGAAGCACTAGATTTCCTTCTTTAAGATTAGCGGGGTGGACTTTCTTATTGTAAGACTGTGTCATCCAACGTCGGTAAGTCTCTTGTCGGATGGAGATCTCTCCCGAATCTCCTCAATGAGTTCCAAGTTGCTGCGAAGCTGGTTCGCATTTTGCTCTTCATTGTAGGCGATCAAATGGGGCGAAGGTAGGCCGACCTCTAAGGGGGATGATGGATTCGGAGCCATAAGTGAGATTGAAGGGGAACTCTCCTGTCGGGGCTCTCTTCGTGGTGCGATAGCTCCATAGCACACTGGGAAGCTGTTCGACCCATAATCCCTTGGTGGATTTATTGAGTCTCTTTTTTAGGCCAGAGAGTACTTGTCGATTAGTGTTCTCCGCTTGGACGTTGGATTGAGGGTGGGATATTGAGGAAAACCGCTGCTGGATGCCAAGGTCAGTGCAGAAGTTGCGAAAAGTTGCCCCTGCAAACTGAGTTCCGTTGTCGGTTACTAGGATAAGGGGTACGCCGAACATACAGACAATGTTCTTCCAGAAGAACTTCTGGACCTTTTCTCTGTAATCGTTGCGAGGGGCTCAGCCTCAATTCACTTGGAGAAATAATCTATTGCCACGACGAGGAATTTTAGTTGGCCTGGCACTGGGGGGAACAGTCCGAGCAAGTCCATCCCCCACATTGCGAAAGGGATCGGACTGACTAAGGAGGAGAGCTGGGCTTTTGGTAAGTGAAGGATTGGAGAAATTTTTTTGCAGGAGCTGCATTGACGGAAGTATTGTTCAGAGTCCTAAGAAGTGTGGGCCAGAAGTAGCCGTAATTTAAAATTTTATGGGCTAGGGATCTTGCTCCCAAGTGCGTGCCACCCATTCCTTCATGAGCCTCCTTCAGGGCATAGTGCACTTCTTCGAGAGAGAGACATCTTAGGTAGGGTCTGCCATCTATCTGAGTATAAGAGTGTTTGTACATGACTTCTTCAATGAGTGTGTACCGCTCGGTTCTGGTCCTAACTCTTCTAGCCTCTCTTGGGTCTGTTGGAAGAACTCTGTCTCTGAGGTATTCGAGTAGAGGTTTCATCCAATTTCCCCAAGTGTTAGGGGCAGGGCTTCCATTGGTCCTGGGCTGTCTTCCTCGATACTGGGTCTCAGAAGGACCTTATCAAGACGGTCTGCTCTAAACCCTGGAAAGAGGAGGCGAGCTTTGAGAGGGCATCTGCCTGCACATTTTTCTCTCGAGGGACTCGCTGGAGTTGAGCATCTTCAAATAAATCCAGCAGCCCTTTGGCCTTCGCTAAGTACTTGGCCATGCAATCGTCTCTCGCTTCATACTCCCCAGATACTTGGTTCACAACTAGCTATGAATCACTGAAAATCTTGATATGTTTGGCCCCGGCTTTGCGAGCCATAAAAAGTCCCGCTATAAGGGCCTCATACTCAGCCTCGTTGTTCGATGCACGGAAGCTTATACAGAGGGAGTATTGTAGAACGAAATTGTTGGGGCCGGTCAAGATGACCCCAGCCCCACTTCCGTCGGAGCACGAGGACCCGTCAACATACACGGTCCAGACCAGGGGTTCCTCAACCGACTCACAGGGGTCAGGAATGGTGCTCTCCACAATGAACTCTGCTAGAGCTTGTGCCTTGATAGTGGTTCGGGGTTGGTAGCTGATGTCGTGTTGGCTCAGCTCTATCGACCATTTCATTAGACGTCCTGATGTCTCGGGCTTATGAAAAACTTGCTTCAGCGGTTGGTCGGTGAGAACGACCACCGAGTGGGACTGGAAATAGGGACGAAGTTTCCATGCCTCTATGACCAATGCATAGGCCATCTTTTCTACCTTCGGGTAGCGGAGTTCTGCGTCCCTGAGGGCCTTACTCACTTAGTAGATTGGTCGTTGCATCTTATCCTCCTCTCTTACCAAGACGGCACTGAGGGTCTGCTCCGAAGTTGCTAGGTATATATAGAGGGCTTCACCAGGCTTCGGCTTGCTCAATAGTTGGGGGTTTATCATGTAGGCCTTCAGTTGATCGAAACTCTTGCTGTTGTTACCAGGTAGGCCTCCGTTATCTTTCTGGAGCTTCTTAGCTCCTTCATCTTCAGCAGTCTTCCATTTATTCCCGGAAGATGATCCTTCAAGAGTGGGGCGGTTGACAGCTTCTTCAGCTCGGATGTACTTCTCACTCCTGAGCAGGAGTTCTGAGAAGTCCCGATGAGGCTTCTTGGAGAGGGACGCCCTGAGATCGAGGTTAATGACGTTGGACTTGAAAGCAACTGAGGCTACGGACTGATCCAGAGAGGCGATAGATCTGGCCTCCGCGATGAACCGCTTGACGTAGTCCCTCAGCCGCTCGCTCTTTCTTTTGACTGAGGAAGAGCAAAGAGGTGCTTGTCTTTTCGGAGCGGTGGCTGCTCACGAAGTGGGTGAGGAAGAGACCTTCGAATTGGTCGAAGGAGAAGATGAAGTCTGGAGCAAGTCTAGAATACCACTCCCAAGCGGGCTCCTTGAGCATGGCTGGGAAGGTTTTGCAGAGACCCTTGAGCGTGGCTGGGAAGGTTTTGCAGAGAAGGGCGACAGAGGCATGGTGGATCATCATGAGAGTTTTGAAACTCTCAAT
This sequence comes from Hemerocallis citrina, assembly GCA_017893485.1. Lineage (NCBI taxonomy): Eukaryota > Viridiplantae > Streptophyta > Magnoliopsida > Asparagales > Asphodelaceae > Hemerocallis > Hemerocallis citrina. Next base: position 96,414,910 of record CM030362.1, read on the forward strand.
GTGATCAACAGGGTCCGAATCCCTGGTATACGACTCAAAATGCGGAGGCTTGAAGTTCTCCGGGACGAGGGCCACCATGATGGTACGGGAGAACATCGGTCTGCTCGGGCGGAGGTTCCTCGCCCGTTGTTCCTCTTCTCTGTCGAGTTGGCCGAGGCGCCTCTCCATCTCGTGGAGACGGTGGTAGACCGAGTCCTCCCTTCGGTCATATCTCGCTGAGCCCCGGGACTCATCTTCATGTGGAAGAGGGTTGGGGCTGCGGTGGTGACAGCTTGGAGTAGGTCGAGGACTGGGGGTGCGACAATGATGGCTCAGAGCCGGCCGAGGACTGGGAGAGTGATGGCGATGGCTCGGAGCCGGCCGAGGACTAGGAGTGCAGCGGCGATGGTTCGGAGCCAGCCGAGGACTGGGGGCCCATTGGTTGTTATTGGGGGCAACATTGAGGGCCCGTAGGACTGCCTCCTGAAAGTCCTGGACCGCCGCCCTCGTGACTGGTGCCTCTCGGTCTCGACGGCCCCTTGGGGCTGGACAGCCGATTGTAGAACGACTCCTCTGGCGGTGTTGGGGGGACTCCCTCCGTCTTCTAAGAGAGTTCGAACTTTTGGCGGTTGGGCCTACGAGGGGACGGGTCCCTCTGATGCTCCCGGCGGGGGTTCCCATCACGGTTCCGCCTCTCGTCCAAGCGGGTCCGAAGTTCTATCTCGTTCTGCCAAGTAATGAGAACGTCACGTAAATCTTTCAGTGTTGGAGGCTATGGGAAGTCATGGAGTCGGAAGAAGGGTTGTGTATGGAGACATGGCCCTGATGAAAGGGTTGCTTTTGACTACTTCGGCGACAGGGTTCTCCAACAGCCCCTTGAGGTCCTTGAGGGGCCGGTCGGTGGTGAGGCTGCTGAGGAAGAGGCTGTCCAGACTGCTGAACAGGTTGAGGGATCGGTTGCCCGAGTTGCTGGGTCGGCGACTGGACAGGCTGGACAGGCGGAGGGAGAGCCTCTGGAGGCAGAGGAGGAATGGGAGTCGTTCTACGTTTGGAGACCGTGGACTTCCCTTTCTTTGGAGGCATAGCTAGGAACCACTTTTGCTGATGGAGTATGGTTGGATTGATATTCGATTCCCACATACGGTGCCAATCTATTGCTGCTGATTTTGGTGTGGAAGCAAACAGATGAATTTATGTGTTTGTAAGGAATCGAATGGGTCAAACCTGAACACTTCCATCGTTGTTTGACTGGCTTCTCGTTGCTGCCATTGACCTGAACAAATTTCGAAACACCGGGATTGATCCTGACAATGAACCCTCTGACGCTCTTGTTAGTAATCAGCAAAGATATGAAAGAGTTTTAAGTTGGCAAAGAGTGATCACTTTGTAACGGTAGGAGGAGGGGGGGTATTTATAGTCGTGGGGATCTGTTTCGAGATAAGAACAAATCTCTACTCCCTGGTATGGATGGATAAAAGTAGCATTGGTATAAATACCTGAAACTCGGATCCGACCTGGACCCGACCCGGACCCGGCATTAGACCGGAACCGACCCGGCCTATCCGAGTCCGGGTCCGGGTCCTAAAATGGGACCCATTGTATTTTCGGGCCCAGGTCCAGGTCCGGGTCCGCTCAAAAGAGACCCGACCCGGACCCGGACCCGGACCCGGACTTGGACCTGTTAAAAAAACCTAAAAAATCAACATAAAAATAAATATTCTATGCTCATCCCTCTCCTCCTTCCTCCTCAATTCTAAAACTTCCTATTCCAAATTCAAAATCTGCCTTTTTCTACTCCTCTATTCTAAAATTTTCACTCGCTGCCTCTGCTCATCGCTCACACTCTCGCTCCTACCTGAATAGGTAGAAATATTTTAATAGGACTCGGATCAGGAACCGGACCCGGTTCTCACGTGTCCGAGTCCGGGTCCGGGTAGTGAAGGACCCGACCCGACTCGACCCGATACCAATACTAGATAGATGTGGTTAGAACTACCTCCTAGGGATAAGGACGAATTTGGATTTCTCCATATCCTTCTGGACTGACTTGTAATAGGTTGGGACCCGTATCCAGTAGGGCAGATTCGTTCGTGGGCTATTAGGCTATGAAGAAGAGACCCAGTTCCCATTTCGGACCCGTTTGCAGGTAAAATTACCGTTATACCCGTGAGAGCTTTAAGATTCGTGTCCGGTTTGAACGGTTCCGATTTAGTCCTATTTTTAGCCATATCTTTGTTATAGACAGCTAAGCAGAGAGAATATATCAAGATATCGACATGGTCTACTGCAGTGAGTAAACAAAGTCCGTACATTTTGAATTTTACAGTTATGGTATGCTGGAGCATTGTATGCCACTCAGTGTTCCCATTCTGTATTTTGGTTTTCTTATGTTCTATTTCTATTTTCTCCTTGTTTCTTACTATCTTATTAACGGAGAAGGCGGCTACATTCCAAATTTTCTGGAGAACAAAGTTGTCTGTAGTTTTAAGTTTCAGCAGTATAGCATAAATATAAGAGTGGTTTGCAAATCCAAAGTGTGATAATAGTAACTAATGCAGTACTATGTTACTCACTCCGTCCTTCACAATTAAACATTGCTACCTCCTTCACATTACTCACTCCGTCCTTCAGAATTAAACATTTAATTCTTGATTTGTAACATACAACTCAGTTCAATTGGGAGAATGTATAAGATATCTATTGAGGGCAGTCTTTCCGACAACTCTCTTCTGTTTCAACAATTCCAACTTGAATTCGTTCCAAGTGAACGCTGCATACTTCCTTGGGCTATTTGCTTCTTCCAACAACAATTGCGGTGGGCAATCTATGAGTGTGTTTCCCAAGGGACACATGAAATAAGCAACCGATAGACGCTTCTTCTCCTTATTGACGACAGCTCTGTGAATAACACTTTTCAAGCATGCATTTGTCCATGCCTGCGTGCAAAAAGAAAAAGATTCATTTCTTTAATTCTATTATCAATGATAGTTTATCGTGATTATTGAATTTCAAATATAATTTGATTTTTTTTTGGTTCTTTTTCTGAAAAAAACCTTGATTAGTGGCATCATAAGAGGGGGAAAAAAGAGTGAAGAAGCTCACTTCGAGTACATCTCCAATGTTTATAATGAACGATTTGGGTATAGGTCTGATTCCAAACCATTCATTGTTGCTTTTCTGAACTTGGAGCCCTCCAACTTCGTCATCCTGCAACAAAATTGTCATTGTCATTGCATGAGGATCAGTGTGGCTTCCAAGCCCCAAACATTTTTCCGGGAAGGGAACTGGAGGGTATTGGTTGACTCGGAGAATCGTGGACTCTTTTTGATTGAAGTTCTTCGTGAAGTAGTCATCGGGGAGTCCCAATCCATGAGCGAGCATCTTGAATATTACTAGGCCAAGCCGGTCAAGTTCTTCCAATTACTTGATCACTGCTTCACTGAAACAACAAGAGATTGCGACAATTGGCTGTGAGGCTAAAATTATTATTTTGGTTGTGATCAAACTTAGTATTTTCCATTAAAATTTCTTTCTCTAAGATAAAGTCCGCCTCTGGTAAAGAAAAAAATTAGCTTTTTGGTTTTTTCTTTAAATTTATAAGAATTATGCGCATTTTAAAGATGCGTGTTAGCAATACGATCTTGTTTATATCAGTGTTTGTTATGAGAAAAAGTAAAATTCCTAAAAATAAAAATAAAATTTAAAGTTCTGACTGATCCACAAGAACATGCATTACTGTGTTACACCAAACATAATATTATCCAGACAAGATTCCGAGATTTCATGTTCCGAAGAACTACCTGAAATGTTGGTGTTGATCACCAAACACTTTGTGCGCAAAACACAACCTGCTCAGATGATTGAAGAAGCTGAAGAACCTCCGCCCATGGCAAATTATGCCCATAATCCGGATTACTAGCTGAGTACCCCAGCGGCATCCCCTCCATCCTCTCCTCCCTTCATCTTCTCATCCATCGTCAAATCAAACAGCTCTGACAACTTCCCCTTCATTGCCATGACGACGTCATCAGACACCCCGTGGTCTACCAGCTTGAAAAACACCCACACTGCGCTCGCCTTCACCATCTTCCTTCACTCTTCGTCATATTCTTTGCTCTTCCTTTTTAAGTACAAGAAGAGGCTGATAATTGGGATGTCTTCAGTAGCTGCAAAGTCATCGTGCTTTATGTTGGGCCACTCGTCTTCAGACCAGATGAAGTCCTTGGCATTGGCATGATGGGGGGATTGAGAAACACTCTACTACGTGTGGGATAAAATGGCCAACTTATAGAGGGGAAACTTTTTTTTTTTGAACAAAGGACAGAATCCTAAGGGATTCTAGCCAATAACAACTTATAGAGGGGAAACTTCGATGTTTAAAGACCGAATTGCTTGATCTTTGATTTTTTTAGGAAAAATATGCTAACATGAACTTCGTGTTAGAGAGTCCAAATAAGTAGCATTGGTTTCTGCCGGGGATTGATGACTTGGACTAGTCCGCCTAACATAGCTCTGTCTATATTACTAGCTACAAGCTTACTAGATTTTCTGCATTGTACTAATTGACAATTCACATAACCAAGTCATTAAAATCAACCAAACCTAGATCTTGTTGTTCCTCTGGTTAACAGTAAACGAATCACGAGATACAATCAATGACAATGTAACATTCTCTAAGATTCAGAGCAGAATTCGTTGGTTTGTCAGTTCCTTGCTAAAATTAAAAAACCTGTTAATTGGACTAAAGATGATCTATACTGTCTTATTAAAAACTTCTTAAGAAAACATTGCAAATACATCAAGCTTTAAAAAAACAAGAAAAACAAAAAAAAGAAGGGGAAAAAATGAAAATGCACGAACCGTTCCCAATCAAAAATTTCATCAGCTGCCCCACCGTAGAGGATAAACCCTATGCTCTCAGCTCTCCACGCATACAACAATTCGTTTATGCTTTGAGATGCGCATCATTTCTTAATCCAACGGATGTTCACGTTCTGCACCGTACGGCACCAAGTACATGAACTTATCCGATCTAGCATATTACATTATTACTATTTGAAAATAAATTCTAAAAAAAGATTTTTTTTTTTAATATAGTTTTACTAGTATAGAATAAAGAGGCGAGAAAAAGAAAATTTAAAAAGTAGTAAAAAACAATTGTAGAGGTGTGGGGTTATTTTATTGAATAATGTGAAGAGATAAAAGAGAAATCAATTTAAAGGCCAATAAATAATATTTTCCCTCCATTTTTTTCTCATTGTGTGTGGAAAACGAAATAGGCAAAATCAGTAATCTAACGGGAAAACTAAACTCAACATGATACGGGTATAGGAGTGAAGGTGAGTGAAGTGGAGCAAAGGCCTAGGCGTCGCTTGAAGCAGCCAAGGCATTTGGAGGATTATATTAGAGTGTAAAGTGCACGTGAATTTTAAAGGTAGTTGCGGCAGAAATGGGACAAACACTGTAGCAACTGAATTAGTTGGAAATGGCGGAAAACTTGGATATAAATAGGGTGCATGTGTAATAATTGGGTAGCGAATATGATCTTCTTGAAATCTCCCTAATCTCACTTTCCTTTCTTGTTCTCATCTTCTCCAAATCTCCGAAACCCTAGAAGCTCTGTAATTTCCAGGATCTACGAATTGAGATCAATTTCTTCAGATTAACTCAAGTTTTTTTCTTCTCTGTGATGTTGATTGTGCAGTAGTCCTTTCACTGATTGGATTCAGCTAATTTGGTCATTCTTCTTTAGTTTGAAGTTTCGTCAATAGTAGATGGGAGACGATCGCTTGATGAGGTTAAGGAGGTTATTCGGTTCCATGGTGACCAATTGCAGACGCTTACCAATGATGTGGAGACGCTGAAATCGTTAATGGTGGATATAGGTCGTCGGTTTCAAGTCATCGAAAAGTAGCTTGATCAGGTCTTGAATAGATCTTCTACACCAGAGAATCCACCATTCGAGATTCTGCTCACTGTAGACCTCCTACATCAGTGCATAATCATGATAGTCATTTCAAGAACTGTCACGCCTTGCTTTCCAAAAAAATACGGAATATGAGCACGTAACATTGACCTAGCGAATGAATTTCATCATCCATAAGCTGTTCAGGAATCTTTACAACATATCACAAGAATAATCAGAGTCGGAAGAAAAAGATACAACCAGACATGCATAATTGAAACAAGATACCAACAGGAATTTACTTGAAACCAAAAATATATAAATCTCAAATAAATCAGAATCTGGACAAGTTAATAATATCCTAGGTCACATCGTCCAAATACAAAATAAATATCCAAGTAATCGAGTACAATTTATTCAAGTTCAAGCAACAACTAATAATAATAATAAAGCAGAAAATCCAGCACTAATACATCATCTCGCCAATACTATCTGATAGCCGACCATCATGATCTGCAATTAGTAAATTTGCAGGAGAAGAAAAAAGAAAACAAGTACCCGTCCTTTGCAAGTTACGAGCTACTTATAATGTAGGATACAAGTACAGTGATTAGATAATTCTAAGTAACAAGCATAGCATGGTATAAGTGTGTCAACAGAAATATAATATCTGACATGAATTAGGAAAATAGAAACAAGTAGCATGGTATACTAACATGTACATGCCATATGTATCAAGTGTCAAGTAAACAGGTAAACATGTAACAGGTATCAAGTAACAGGTATACAGGTAAATATGTAAACATGTAACATGATAATCAGGTATCAAGTATAGAAAATCAGATTATGTCATGTCAAGTCTTGTTATATTACTATCTAGGTAGCACTTCATGCATCCCAGCTTTTACTACATGGTTGCTACAACAAACAGTTTCGCTTTAGATTTCATAGTGGAGTCCATATGACAGTGTACTCAGGGTTCAGGATACAGGAAACAGGAACAGGTAGAACCTAGTGGTTCTCTTCCGAGTACACCTTCCTATAGGGAAGTATGCAGTAAGGTACAGGAAACAGACATAACTTAGTGGTTATCTTCCGAGTACATCTTCCTATAGGGAAGCATGCAATCAGGTACAGGTAACAGGATCATGAATCATGTAGTCATGAACACGTAACAGGCAGGGAGAACACAGGTCCTCTTCTAAGTACACGTTTCTATATTTTCCACTACCAGATCTTTTCCTTAACCCCGGCTTGGTCATTTATTATTATAATCAGGCATGCAAGTATGTGTCGCAAAACAAAGCAAGGATAACAGGGTATAAATATGTATCAGGTTCAGGGTGCAAGATAAACAAGTACAGGTACAAGATAACACATAACAGGGTAAAACAACTAGTTTTCTAATTCAGGATTACAAGACAGTGTTGTACTAAAACAGTGATTCCCACTACTACAAACATCCAAATCTGGATCCGTCAAAGAATCTGGAAAATAGACCTCCACACAAATCCATCGAATATAAATAAGTTATATAGTAATTCACAACATCATAACTCAAAATAGGTTTGAATCTAGAAAACACGTTCAGTCAGAAATTAGTAAAACGAATTCTCAATCAGGAAAACCGCATCAAAAACCTCTCAAATAAATTCAGGAAAAATCTGGGGTATTCCCCTATATGTCTAGCATCAAAATATAAAGTTTTATAATTTTCCAGAAAGATTAGTTTAGTCAACCAAAATTAGAAAACATCAAGAAACGGTACTTTGGCCAATTTGGAATTCCCAACAGTACTGTACGAAAACTCAAATATCTCGCAAGCCGTGAAACAAAATCTAAATCCGCCAAAGGGAGATGAAAATAGATAAAATAAACTAACATTCATATTTCACAAACATTTTCCATTCGGTAAAAGGAATTAAGGTGAAAACACAATTTGATACATAACAGCGAGCAAAATACAAGTATAGTTTTCATAAACGAGCATAAAAAGGCACATAAAACTCACCAATAAAATCTACCACAATTTTGGGTAATCCCTAGATAAGTATAGAAAGACTGACCAAAGTTTCAGATCAAAATAATATGTGTAGCACAAGTATCAATTTAACTTAGTTATCAAAATCAACAAGAAACGAAATCTGGAAAAGATCGACACCTCTGCATTAAATCAGTCATATCTCACACATACGAAAACGAAATCAAGCAAGGTCAGAGGGGTTAGAAAATAGACGAAATTCTATAAAACTCATGTTTTATACTGGAATTAAGATACTGAATCCAAGACAGTCCAAAATAGCAAACAAAACAGATCAGCAACAAAATACTAATTTTTCCTTTTAACAACTCATCATATATCATACAAAACTTGTTCAAAGCACAACCAAATATGAAATCGAGTCTATCAAGTGTCCAAACATCATGAATTAGGGTTATTGACATATCTAAATCAAGCTTATCACATGGTTCTCAACAATTATCCAAATTCTCACAAGAAGTCTCACATGCATGATCAAATCAAGAACGGGTAAAACCTTAGTTAATTCATGTCAATATTGTGTCATGAGGCAACTATGGTCAAGTTTTCACAATAGAGACAAAACCTATCAAAGATAACACAAACAAGAGTTGTCTCTAGACCCAACTACACTATAGGTGGTATTTTTGACTTGTATCAAACAAAGAAATTGGAGTACAAGTTACTTGCCTTAACCAAGACGAAACGAACTCCAAGAATAACAGGAACGGATTCCTGGGCAACAAACGAAAATCCACGAAAAAGTGAATCCAAACCCAAGAGCAACGAACCCACAAACAAACGCACGAACACACGACACGCTTCTCAAAGCAAGAGAAGAGAAAACCCATAACAAGAAAGATGTGAACTTTGCAGCGACTCGAGGCTTGGAAGTTGGTCGGCAAGGAGGGAGAGAAGATCGGATAAGGGTAATTTGGTGTGTGGTGGTCGGATGGAAGTGGGGATCGGGATGGGGGTGAGCTCGGGTTGGAGATGCAGTCGGGAGAGGGTGTCGGCCTGGGGATGTGCTGGCTGGGATGGGGGTCTCGATGTGAAGCTGCCAAGGGGAGAGAGAGGGGCCGGGATGCTAGGGTTTAGGTGTTAGGATTAGGGTTTGTGAGAGGGGTTTATATATAGGGGGTAATTAGGGTGAGTGTATGAGATGGGTTAATGGGTAACTGAGTTGTGGATAATTAGGAGTAGTAATAGGATTGTTTAATGGGTATGGATATGGATGAATTGAATAGGATTCAAAATAGGAGTGAGTTTAATTTAGCTTTGGTAAATTTATTAGGGATCAAACAATAGGTTTGGGAATAGGTTGAGCAACCAACACCACCATAAGCCGAGCACAAAATAATGAAGACAAGAACCAAATGAAAGAAAAAACAATAATAGACGAAGAACGGAACAAAAGACGAACAAAAACCAACACAAGGAGCTCAAAATGAAATAAATGAATATATATTGAAAACAAACTCCAATATACAGTTCAGTAAATACAAAAGAGATACAAAGAGAGAAAATACACCAAAATGAAAAATACACTCAAAAAATACATAAAACGAAAAACAGGGGTTACAAGAACCCTAGGTTGGACATTCCTAGATTTGATGGCACCAATCCTATGGGATGGCACTTTAAAGCTAATCGATTTTTTGCATATCATCGAACACCTTCGGAGCATAAATTGAATATAGTATCATTTTACATGGATGGCAAAGCACTGGCGTGGTTCCAGTATAAATTCAGTAATGGAGCATTTGTAAGTTGGGAGGTGTTTTGTGAAATACCTGGATACTAGATTTGGTGTATCACCTTATGTTGATTACACAGGGCAATTGTTCAAGCTTACTCAAACTTCTTCATTAGCTGAGTATCAAGATCACTTTGACATTTTGATCAACAAGACTAAGGGGCTATCAGATGAACATATTCTAAGTAATTTTGTTTCTGGTTTGAAGCCTAAGTTTAGACGTGAAGTTTTAGCTCACAAACTTGCGTCGCTCACTCATACTATTGTCCTTGCACGGCTACAGGAAGAGAAAATCTTGGAGTCTAGGACTCATTGGAATAAAGGTAGTACTTCTAGATTGCCTTGGCAGCCCCCTCCTAGTAAACTTCCACCACTATTACCCATACCCTCTACACAGTCATCACCTTCAGTTACTTCACAGTTACCTGTAAAGAGAATTCCATCCACTTAATGAGCAATGTGAAAGTAGAAGGATTTATGCTTTAATTGTGACGAGAAATATGTTCCTGGCCATAAGTGTAAGAAGCAATTTTTGATGTTGTTGTTAAATGAGAATCAGCCACAAGACAGTGTGTTGATGCCTGACTGCATTCTTGACCATTTTGTACAAGTAGACACGGGTGGTGGAGATAACCTTGTGCCTAAAATTTCTTATCAAGCCTTATCAGGACAATAGTCTTTGAGGACTGCGTATTAAAGGAAGTATTAAGGGGCATCCTGTGCAAGTTTTTGTTGATTCGGGGATTACTCATAATTTCATTCAAGAGAGAGTAATGAAGTTCTTGAACTTGCCAGTACGACCCTGCCATGAGTTCAAGGTGGTGGTGGGCAATGGGCAAACATTAACCTGTGAAGGGAAGTGTGTATCAGTGCCATTTAAGCTGCAGGATTACTCATTTTCTATTGATTTCTACATTTTACCTCTTCATGGGTCAGATGTAGTACTGGGCATTCAGTGGCTTTGTTTGTTAAGTAAAGTGGTCACTGATACAGGGATATGACCATGTCTTTTGTTCATGGTAATCAGAGAGTATTTCTTAAGGGAAACTCTCCAAGTCCATCTCAACTGTAATTGAATTCTTTACGAAGAGATGTCCATAGAAATGGTGTTAGTCAGTATTTCCATTTAGTTTTTATCTGAGGAGAAAGGGCAGCAGGAAGTGCCTATACAGGTAGCAGAGTTATTGACTGAGTTTTCATCTTTGTTCCAAGAGCCAGTGGGTCTTCCTCCTTCGAGGAAGTTTGATTATCCTCTTCATCTGCATTCAGATGCAAAACCAACCAACGTTAAACCTTATAGATATCCTCACTTTCAAAAGGAAGAGACTGAACGGAAGGTATCAAAAATGCTATATGATGGAATTATACAGCATAGTGTCAGTCCATTCTCTTCACCAGTACTGTTAGTAAACAAAAGATGGTACTTGGCATTTTTGTGTTGATTATAGAGCATTGAATGTAATTACTATCAAGAATAAGTATCCAATTCCTAGGACAGATGAATTTTTTGATGAGTTGCAAGGGTCGGGGATATTTTCTAAGCTTGATTTGAGGGCTGGCTATCATCAGATAAGGGTGCAAGCTAGTGATGTGCATAAGACAGCATTTAGAACTCATGAAGGCCATTATGAATTTCTAGTAATGCCCTTTGGGCTTACTAACGCTCCAACGACATTTCAGGCAGCCATGAATGCAATCTTTAAGCCATACCTGCGAAGATTTGTATTGGTTTTTTAACGATATTTTGGTCTATAGAAAAAACATGAAGGATCATTTGCAGCATTTGAGGGTGGTATTAAGGGTCCTGGAGCAAAACCATTTCTTCGTGAAGAGATCAAAATGTGAATTTGGCAAAACTGCAATTGAGTATTTAGGACACACTGTATCGGCTGAGGGGATACAAGCTAATTCAAAAAAGTTAGACGCATTAAGCAGTTGGTCAGTCCCAAAGTGTTTGAAACATTTGCGTGCCTTCTTGGGATTAACAAGATTTTATAGGAGATTTATGTGAGGTAATGCCTCAATTGCGGGGACGTTAATTGATCTTCTAAAGAATGACTCTTTCTGTTGGACAGAGGTAGCTGATATTGCTTTTCAAAATCTCAAATTTGCAATGCAACAACCTCCAGTACTTGCTCTTCCTGATATTTCAAAGCCCTTTACAATTGAAACTGATGCGTCTGGAGTAGGAATTGGAGCTGTTCTTCAACAAGATCATCATCCAATTGCATTTTTTAGCAAGACAATGGTGCCTCGCATGGAAGCTGCCTCCGCTTATGTTAGGGAAATGTTTGCTATTACTGAGGCAGTGCGAAAATGGAAACAGTGTCTTTTGGGAAAGGAGTTCTTCATAGTCACTGGTCACCAAAGTTTGCATCATTTAATTAATCAAGTGATTCAGACCCCTGAGCAGCAAAAGTGGGTTCATAAGTTGGTCGGTTATAATTTTAAAATCCTCTACAAAGCTAGGAAGTTAAATCCAGCTGCTGATGCCTTGTCTAGACAACCTCATTTTGAGTATTTTGGTTGTCTTCAATCAGTGCAAGCTATGTCAAATCCTCAGTTTGTGATTCTAGCAAAAATTAAGGAAAAGTTGAAGAAAGAATTTCATTATAGTACTATGCTTGAGAATTTCTCTTAATTGCTGCCTGGGTATGTAGTGAGGGATGATCTTTTGTGGTTCCTGAGTCTTTGCAGAATGAAATTATAAGGGAAATTGATAGGAGTATCCTGCGATCAAACACTCCAAATTAAGAATCACCACAAATTGCTATTGAAAAGAAGCTCAATTGATTGATTAGGGGAATTTGCAGAGGACTAGGGTTTCATGAAATTTGGGGAAGAACGAGGTTAGAGATGAAGAAGAAAAGGATCAAGAATCAATTACAATTTCTTAGCTGCCTTTTTCTCTCACCCTCGGCTCTTATTTATTCCCTTTACAGGTTGTTGCAACCATTACCACTGCCAGATATCCTTCCCGCCCTTTTAGCTCTTCAAATGTATTTCCTTTTACGCGCAAAGCCCGTGTAATCTTCTACACCACATAATCCTTCAACCACGCAGGCACTACTCCGCTTCTTCTGCTCTTGACTCCTTGTTCGATCGCCATACTCGTATCAATACCATCTCCTAATGAAAGAACCTTGTCCTCAAGGTTCAGCTGAGGAAAAACCTGATCAATTGCCATTGCATCCTCCCAACTATCTTCTTCCTCAACTAAAATTCCTAGCTAATCAGAACTTGTTCCACCAGTTGCTCAGAACTGCTAAATGCTGAAATTACACCCCATTTTTGCCACTGATTGCAAACAGTGTTGAAGGCTCATACAATCTCTTAGCTAATTTTTTTACACTGCCTCATCTCCACAGATTGCTAATGATATGAATGTAACTTGACATGTACCCAATCTCCCTCAGCAAACCCCTTCTCCCTTCGATGAGCATATGTTATTTTCTTCATTTTTACTTGAGCATGTATTAATTTTTGCTTCAATTTACTCAGTTTCTCTTGTCTAGTACTAAAATTAGAATCAACAGTAGGGTTTGATGCATCTCCTTGGACATAATCAAGTATACATGAAGGTTTCCTCCCATATAAAGTCTCTAAAGGTGTCATACCTATTGAAGAGTGCCATGAAGTATTATACCAGTACTCCGCTAATGCCAAGAATTTCACCCAAAGCTTGGGCTCTTCATTCACAAAAGCTCTCAAATATTGCTCCACACATCTGTTGCCTGAAGAACTTACTTTGCTACTATTCACCTTTGAGGCTTGAATTAAACCATGGAAGTTATAGGAAGACCTCTGATTCATCATACCATCAGTGTAAGGTAGGTGATACTGAAGACCTAACCCACCAGGATATGAACCTATATAGCCAGTTGCATAGCAGAAAAATTTATAGCCGAAGTATTTCCTTGGTTAACCAGTGAAGCCATATTATGAAAGGAAGATTGATTTTGCAGTGAAGCTAAAGAGTACTGCAAAAGGCCATAAGCTCCAAAATTTGAAGACCCATGTATAAAGTTAGAATGCACATTCTGCAATCGAAGCTTCAGAGCTTTACAAGCTTGTCTTTCCTTCTTTGTATCAACCCAGTGAACTAACAAAGGTCCACTTGATCCCAACCAAAGGTACAATGTGAGCTCTTTCTTATCTTCTTTTGTTGGTAACACCCCAACTGAAGTTTTTGATTGCAAATACTTCGACATTTTCTTAGGAGATGATCTGCTTCGCTTCCTCGTCTTGCTTCTAGCGAAGCTGATGTCCAAAGTGAAACATTGCAATACATGGATTGACCATAATGTGCATTCAGGAAGTGCATGTTCTTTATCATTGAGAATTGTGTGCCAATCTTCGGAATTTTTATTTCTATTAATATTGCTTGGACAATGATAGCCATCAGGAGCAAATTGATACAAAATCCTTGCACTCATCACCTCTTCAGCAAATAAACGTTGTGCCAGTGTTGGGGTCGATTGACCTTGATAAATCTTTGCTTTGGCTGCATCATTCCTCAACTGTTGAACATCTTCTAAATTGATCTCTCTTTGAATAAATTTGATAGCCTTGTCTTCCAAGTCTTGTTGTCTCAACCCCAAGATCTCAACAGATCTCACTTTCAAAGAACAACAGTCGCTTCTCCCAGGATCAATATCAACTAAGTAAAGGTCAATATTAGTGGAACCAACATCTTCATCCAGTGTTGCATCAATCAACAAAACAAAGTTTTCGAACTTCCTGTCGACTTCATTGTATCCCTTCAGAGTCACACCAAGCTTCTGGTGCACCCAAGTTCATGACAAATCTCTTGCCTTTGTTTTCCCATGTAGCTCTTTTCTTTTTATTGTTCCTTTAGATTAAAAAAAAAGAAAGACATACACCAAGCTATCATGTACCGAATAACCAACACTCCAACTGCAGTGAAACCCTCTTCAATAGAACATGAAGCCATATACCCCCAAACTTCTCTAAACTTATCATCATTGAGGTCTCAAAACACTACAACAAATCATTCTCAAATACATCAATAGCACAATGATCTCCTTCCCAGTCAGCATCTTCAATTTCGTTGGTAGAAGATGTGATCTTCTCAAATTTGAGAACAATAAGAGAGAACTCAAAGTGAATCGAAAGAGAGCAGCAATCCTTACCACCAGGATCAAAACCGAGCCTTAATGATCTAAATCTCCCAAGAGTCGTAGCTGCATATACAAGTTGCTTCTTTCTCATTGACAACCAAAGGACCTTCTTCACTAAACTATAGTTATCAATATCATTCCAACTCAATTTTCTCCCAATTTTTTAGTAATCCAAAAAACTATCAGTACTTAAAATTTCCCTGTTATACTGGAAATCAACTTGAGGGCTGTCTTGTTCAAGTTGAAATCTATACAAATTTGTTGACATCATTCCATATGTAGCAATTTCTTTTGAATAAATCCCGTAGTATCATTATCCTCATCAAATACTTTTTGCTCAAACTAAAGATCATCCGCAAGGACATGCTTATCAAAAACATTAATCTTTGTGTTATGATTTTCTAGTTGAAGCTTTGATTCATCCCTTTCTAATTTGTGATTCTTGGCCTCTTCAACATCTATATTTGATTCACAATCCTCTTGTTGAAGTATTGATTCATCAATTTCCATTACTTCATTTTCAAGGTTTAATTGGCTAAAATTCACTTGGGAATTGTCACAAACACTTGGTGAGCAATTTGATAAACCTTTAGTTTTGTTTGTCAAAACATCAAACAGGACACCAAATTTAATATCCAGCTCTTTACTGACCATCTCTCAGTTCACAAATTCACCATTATTAAACTTGTCTTGAAACCATGCTAAAACTTTTCCATCCATATAGAAAGAGACTATATTCAACTTCCGCTCATGAGATATCCGATGATATGCAATGAATTCACTGGCCATAAAGAGCCATGTCATCGGATTACTGCCATCAAATCTAGGGAAGTCCAGCCTAGGATTTCTGAAAGAACTTAGATGATTTGGAGTTGTGTTATGAGGTCTTACAGTGATCGAATCATCCAATGAAGGAATCTTTAATGATCCAAGTCGATTCAAGACCTGATTAAACTTCTCTTTGATGTTAGTTGCTGATCGTTGTTGAAGAAGATGATCGAGCTTCGTTTCAATCGATGTACACACATGCATCATTTCCGCCCTCAACTCATCCCACGATCGGCTTCCATTCGCCATTGCCGAAACTCAAATCGGTGAAATGAAGATCAAAATGCCGAATTCAAATCGGTGAAAGCACCAATTGATAGGAGTATCCTGCTATCAAACACTCCAGATTAAGAATCACCACAAATTGCTATTCAAAAGAAGCTCAATTGATTGATTAGGGGAATTTACAGAAGATTAGGGTTTCATGAAATTTGGGGAAGAACGAGGTTAGAGATGGAGAATAAAATGATCAAGAATCAGTTACAATTTCTTAGCTACCTTTTTCTCTCACCCTCAGATCTTATTTATTCTCTTACCGCTGCCAGATATCTTTCCCGCCCTTTCAGCTCTTCAAATGTATTTCCTTTTACGCGCAAAGCCCGTGTAATCTTCTACACCGCATAACCCTTCAGCCACGCAGGCGCTACTCCGCCTCTCCTGCTCTTGACTCCTTGTTCGATCGCCATACTCGTATCAGAAATGCACTCCATCCAGTCGCAGGTCACTCAGGGATAGCTAAGACTGTGGCACGATTGAAATTTGTTGGCAAAACGTGAATAAACATGTACAACAGTTTGTGCAGGGATGTGAAGAATGTCAGAGATCCAAATATGATACACATAAACATGGGGGTTTGTTACAACCTTTGCCTATTCCAAATCAGATATTGGAGGACTTGTCCATGGACTTTATCATTGGCCTTCGAAATTCTCATGGGAAAAATGCAGTCATAGCGGTGGTCGACCGTCTGAGTAAGTATGCGCACTTTATAACTTTACCTCCGAATTGTGGTGCTGTTAAAGTTGCGGAAATTTTTGCAAGCCATAGAATGAAGTTGAATGGGATACCTAAGTCTACAGTATCAGATAGAGATCCAATCTTTGTTAGCAATTTTTGGCAAGAGCTTTTTAGGCTACATGGAACAACTTTAAAGATGAGTTCGGCCTATCATCCTCAGTCGAATGGCCAGACAGATGCGGTCAATCGAAGCTTAGAGCAGTACTAAAGGATATTTTTCAGTGAGGAACCCCATAAATGGTCCTTATTTTTACCTTGGGCTGAATTATGGTATTACTCAAACTGGCATTCCGCTACAGGGTTTACTCCATTTCAGATTGTTTATGGTAGACCTCCTCCAAGCCTAGTAGATTATGTGGGAGGCAATGAGGTCAATTTTGCTGTGGATGTTGTGCTGCAGGAGAGAAAAACAGTGGTAACTAAGTTGAAGGAAAGTCTGCTGCATGCCCAGGTTCGAATGAAAAATCAAGTGAATGCGAAGAGGGTTGATCGATCATTTGATGTGTGTGCTTGGGTATTTGTGAAACGACAACCTTATCGACAGAAGTCGGTAGTGAGGAGGGTATTTTAGAAGCTCACAAAGAGATACTTTGGTCTTATTGAGGTGATTAAAAAGATCAGGAAGGTTGCCTACAAGCTTAATTTCCCAGTGCACTCTCGTATACACCCAGTTTTCCACGTGTCTCTGCTTCAAAAATGTGTGGGTGATCATGAAGTGGCATAACAGTTACCAGAAGGGCATGAGGAAAAGCAGTTGATATTTCAACCAAGAGAAGTAATCGGTAATCATTGGATAAAAGGCAGCAATGGGATGGTGAAGGAAGTTTTGGTTCGATGGGATAACCTGCCAGTTGAAGACGCAACATGGGAGAATGCTGCCGCAATGGCTCGAGCTTTTCCTGACCTGAACTTTGTGGTACAAGTTCAATTTGAAGAGGGGGTATTGATACAGGTATAGGAGTGAAGGTGAGTGAATGTAATGCCCCCAATTTTTTTTTTGACTCCAAAATCAATTCTTTCAATTTCTATATCACTTTAAACATAAACTAAGAAAATTATATTTCAAAGAAAATTTTGGCAGAGTTTTCCCTGAAATTTCTGCCTCGAAACACAAAAGGCGTACGGAATTCTGCTCTAAATTCCGTAGCTCACATCACAAGTAATAATATCATGGGCTCCCCAGGCCAAAATGAGCAGAATCACACATGCAATATAATATCATGCACTGGGGGCCAAACTCATAACAGAATATCAAATATCAAATAAAAACCATAAATTTCTTTGAAAACACGGTAAAAATTTTGGAAAAATCTTTGTAAAATCTACCACAGAGCCCGGTACACCACAACAAGATGGGTACGGGTCAAGAACATACCATACTACCCCACACTATACTCATCATCGACTTCCAGGTACTTATACATTCAAATTACAATTTAAACCACAAATTCTACTATTCACAAAACTAATTTATACAAAATTTTAAAGTAACTCCACCCTACAAATCTACGCCTCACCTCTGCACTGCTGAGGACCTGTAACAGTAGGTGATCTAGGGTAGTCCTGGGACTCCCCTAACCCCCCAAACACTAAGGGGTTAGCCATTTCTGGTGTGAGTATAATTCACTAATCTATTAAATAAACCAAACTATATAACGAAAATAAATTAAACTTACAAATATCAAGGTAAGAAGATTCAACCTGAATCTGAACATTAAAGCCTCAAGTATACAACTTTGTATCAAGTACTCGACAAATCTGCATCCGTCTACCTATATCCATAACTTCACACCCTTCGCTAAATGCATCATATTAATATATGACGGAATATATATATATATATATATATATATATATATATATATATATATATATATATATACAACTCATTCAATTTATACTCAGTTACAAAGCAACACATTAACTCACACTCCTTTACTTTTCATTTTGAACTCTCCAACGAAAATACTCTATCTTTTCACAATTACCAACACCTCATCATTTCTTTATTTTCATAACTAATCACATAAGGTCACCGCCACGTTTCTTCATACTTATTTAACCATGCACTTCATTTGCCATGCATTTGCATCCACGAACTCACGACTCATATTCTTTCATACTCATATTCATTCATAAACACTTTCTTTCTCATTTTCATACTACATAACACCGCATTCATTTATTTCTTATAATACATATCATCACATCTCGCAATACATCACCTTTACTCTCATCATACATTACAACTATCTTCTTTACACTCTCAATACATCATCATACCCGTCATCAAACTCATCATGGTTATAACTTACTTTCATTTTCCCAGATAACACATATTTCAATTTACTTCGCTTTTATTTCCAACCTGAAATACCGGCATCATATCAACAACTCACTCATTCGTCCTGAAAATTGTCCTTAGGCAGGTAGTTCCCACTATTTCCTCCGAAAATAGCAGGCGGGTAGTTCCTAGTCACAATTCCAAGGCACACAAACTTATAACACATCATACTTTCTTTAATAACCATTTTCATAACCAATCTCATAATACAAGTATTTATCTTATTGTATTATATCACGTATCACATCATAAACATATGCATCTCTTCTCAAAATATCATATTAATTCATGTCTTATAACACAAAACATAACAACTCAAAACACTTGGCAATTTAATTACATTTCATCACATCATTAACATATCACTTATAGCACAAAATGCCATTAACTTCACTTTCATTCTTATCACAATATACTCCATATCCCAAACATAGTTTGGGCAATCACATGTCACACCCTAAAGCCGATAGCTTGGGTAATACTCACCGCACCCCAAACACATAGTCTGGGTAATATCGCATCACATCTCAAGCCAAATGCCAATATATACATATATATCTCCCGTAGTATATTCACATCTCCCATAATATAAATAGTCTTCGTGATATATCATATCATCAATATCATTATATATACATCCATTCTTTCAATACACATATACACATTTATATTTTCTCCTTTTCAATGCCCACACAACGGACCTCCTCGTACAACACAAGGATCTCTGTGCGCCCCTCCCGTACATTTCAATCCCGCTAACCCACCATATCACCCAGATTCAGGTGTCCTATGCATCTATCATTTGTGGGCTGTATTGAAAGTACGGTTGCGCGCTTGTCCAACCAAGACTAAAGCCAGAAGGCTAGTCAAAAATAAAATATAACACGCGGATCGATGCTCACACAGAGTCTTACACGTCCGAAGCTATGTCTTCCTCCTGGCCCTATACCAGCGAGGGAAACTCCTGATCCCCAAATATAATTTGGGGCAATATATAACTCCTGATCCCCAAATATAATTTAGGGCAATATATAAATATAACTTCTGTTTCCGGGTGGATCCCGGGCCTGTGGGGTCTAGCCCAAACCCCTGGCAGATTGTGCGGCACTGCAATATTAAATTATCTCCTTTAAATACATATATATATATATCTCCTTTATTATATAACTCCTTTACAATATAACTCCTTAAGAATATAACTCCTTTACAATATAACTCCTTTATAAAATTTCTCCTTTACAATATAACTCCTCTATAAAATTTCTCCTTTACAATATAACTCCTCTCTAATATAACTCCTTTATAATATATCTCCATATATTCATTTATAATATATCTCCTTTATAATATTTCTCCATATATATATATATATATCTCCCCTTTATAATGTAACTCCATATATAAATATATCTCCTGTATAACATATCTCCTTTATAATATATCTCGGTATACACTTTTATAATAGAACATGAATGCATATAACTCCATTAAATTCATAAGCATACACAAGCCATTAATCTCATCGATTATCGTATAAAATTCTCAGTTACCACCCACATGGCATACACACACCATGCAAATTTTCACATCACGTTATCACACAAATTTCCAATTTATCACATGCCTATCACACATACGCCATATGATTCATATCATCATGTTATCGCATCACAATATCATATCATACACACCATACTTTCCATCTTATCACATTAGTCATGAGATCACACATCACACATACACATACATATCTCTAATCATTACAACCCCGGAACATATAAATATGTATCTACAAGCATCAACACACTCCCATACCTATATACACTAATTTCTTACACCTCATAATTTACTCCGTATTATACATACGACTTTTTCTATATTCAATATACTTTACATTTCACATATAACAAACCATATTTTAAAATTATCATAGCACATTATGCATATAAAATAAAAAGATCATACTCACTTGAGATCTCGTGACGACTCGAAACACCCTGTCACGCATCCGAAATCGCTAACATCACATATTACCAAATTTCAAAGTAGTTAAGGCTCAAAACATCCAATCTAGCCATAGAAAAATAATAACACTAATCTTAATATCACACATGCATTTAATTGAACGTCTGGGATGCACACGTGCGATGCACGTGTTATTCGAAGTCCTACGAGATTTTTATTTCTCAACAATTACTAAAATCATCTCCAAATTATTCTAATAGCTTAACAAGAATTTCTACTACTATGAAAGAGATAAATCCTCACATATATAATTCTCTTTTACAAGCTCAAAACCCTAATTTATTAGCAACTTACAAATTCTCCATCAACTTGCTAATTTCTCGTATCTATAACACCCAACCCCTCATAATCTCCCTACTACCATAATTCTACTTAATAGAAATTGAAAACACTTAATTTTATATAATAAGATAAAATAGGGTTTACCTTCCCGAAATTCTTTTGAAAAACGGACACCGCCACGACGTAGAGAACCCTTCTATTAGTCATCCCCCTAATTTAATTTTAAAACAATGAAGAGATGGGGTGGATTCGGGTGGGGAAAGCATCGGCCGAATGGATTCCGACGGCTTCTTTTCGGCTGGGAAGGAAACGGGAGAAGAAAGAAGGAAAAATGGAGAAGGAAGGATTTGGGGGGGGGGGGGTTATTAACGAATAAATAAATAAATAAATAATAGTGTAAGGGAAAATTACATATAAGCCCCCAAATCCCAATATATTTCAAATAAGTCCCAAATCTCTACTTTAATATCATCAATACAAAATACATTAAAACTACCTCGTAATAATCCTTCAAAATTATAAAATAAAATAAAAATAAACAATATCTCTTCCCATAAAATTTCAACTCGTAGCTCCAATATATCAATAATACCAATCTACCACAAATATCCAAACCAGTATCAATATTTAAATAAAATACATCAAAAATAATTTTCACCACTCAAAATATATAAAAACAGGCATTTTCGGTATTTTACAAATTCGAGGTGTTACATTCTACACACCTCAAAAGAAGCTCGTCCTCGAGCTACTGGGGTTAAGAAAATTGTCCAAACAATCCTGGATACCTTCTCCGCACCATCTCCCAAACTCCCAATTATAATAATTAATATAACACACCACTGAACTTTCAGCAACTGAGCAACTTGAAGTCTTGATCGCCGCTAATCTGCATAATTCTTTTGTCGACTACACACCTCAAAAGAGGCTTATCCATTAATCTCATCCAGAATGAGATCATGCACCCTCTACAACTAGCAAAAATTTCGAATCCGAATTCGACTGATCAGCTGTGGAATAAACGGTTGTACTAATAAACCATCCACATATAAGGTCATGTCGTCCTCTTCTACTAAAGAAATATCAAATTGACCAAATAATTCTGGTACCGTCCACTCTTGGGACAGAATAAAAGTCAATATCCAACTTATACTTAAAAAATCTGTCACCCTAGGGTTTTCCGGGTGATATTTCATATCCACATCAACATTACTAAAGAACTCGAACCACCTTTATTGCCTCCTGCTAAAATCTTTTACGAAAACAAGTGCTTCAAACTCTTACGATCACAGAAAAGCTAAAACTGTTCTCCGATATATATCAGGGAATTTACAACCCACACCTTCAATCTTCATCTTGGGTATTGCCTCTGAATCCAACGGACGTACTTACATCATCCAAGTCATTACATGCCATCATGAACTGGGTTTCCTCGGGCTTTCTCACTCGAATCCTCCCATTTAAAAATAATAATCACAACAACACATCACCCCACAATCTATAGGGTATACACCTGTATGACATACACAGGATCCTAAAGAAATAGCCCCACTTGGCACACAGCAAGCAATACAACAAAACTCTCTAACGGTGTACAATTTCGCACCAGGGCTTCTAAAGAGGACAATAAAAGTGCCATAAAGCAGATCATATACATGGACTATAAAAGATATCACTGACCCAAAGTCAGATAAAAATAATAGGGATCACTTCACTCAATAGCTAAATCCATACTTAGCAAAATGCTATCAAAGCATAAAACAAACTTCACACAAATATCACCTTCTCTACTTAGCGAAATGAAACCCATACACACAAGTCAAGATCACTAGAAATGGGTGTAACATTCCTAGTTAACCTAGGCTCTGATACCAAACTGTAACGCCCCAAAAAAAAAATTTGAATCCAAAATCAATTCTTTCAATTTCTATATCACTTTAAACATAAACTAAGAAAATTATATTTCAAAGAAAATTTTGGCAGAGTTTTTCCTGAAATTTCTGCCCCGAAACACAAAAGGCTTACGGAATTCTGCTCTAAATTCCGTAACTCACATCACAAGCAATAATATCATGGGCTCCCAAGGCCAAAATGAGCAGAATTACACAGGCAATATAATATCATGCACTGGGGGCTAAACTCATAACAGAATATCAAATATTAAATAAAAACCATAAATTTCTATGAAAACACGGTAAAATTTTTAGAAAAACCTTTGTAAAATCTACCACAGAGCCCGGTACACCACAACAAGATGGGTACGGGTCAAGAACATACCATACTACCCCACACTATACTCATCATCGACTTCCAGGTACTTATACATTCAAATTACAATTTAAACCACAAATTCTACTATTCACAAAACTAATTTATACAAAATTTTAAAGTAACTCCACCCTAAAAATCTACGCCTCACCTCTGCACTGCTGAGGACCTTTAACAGTAGGGGATCTAGGGTAGTCCTGGGACTCCCCTAACCCCCCAAACACTAAGGGGTTAGCCATTTCTAGTGTGAGTATAATTCACTAATCTATTAAATAAACCAAACTATATAACGAAAATAAATTAAACTTACAAATATCAAGATAAGAAGATTCAACCTGAATCTGAACATTAAAGCCTCAAGAATACAACTTTGTATCAAGTACTCGACAAATCTGCATCCGTCTACCTATATCCATAACTTCACACCCTTCGCTAAATGCATCATATTAATAGATGACGGCATATATATATATATATATATATATATATATATATATATATATATATATATATATATATATATATATATATATATATATATATATATACAACTCATTCAATTTATACTCAGTTACAAGGAACCACATTAATTCACACTCCATTACTTTTTATTTTGAACTCTCCAACGCAAATACTCTATCTTTTCACAATTACCAACATCTCATCATTTCTTAATTTTCATAACTAATCACATAAGGTCACCGCCACTTTTCTTCATACTTATTTAACCACGCACTTCATTTGCCATGCATTTGCATCCACGAACTCACGACTCGTATTCTTTCATACTCATATTCATTCATAAACATTTTCTTTCTCATTTTCATACTACATAACACCGCATTCATTTATTTCTTATAATACATATCATCACATCTCGCAATACATCACCTTTACTCTCATCATACATTACAACTATCTTCTTTACACTCTCAATACATCATCATACCCGTCATCAAACTCATCAGGGTTATAACTTACTTTCATTTACCCAGATAACACATATTTCAATTTACTTCTCTTTTATTTCCAACCTGAAATACCGACATCATATCAACAACTCACTCATTCGTCCTGAAAATTGTGCCTAGGCAGGTAGTTCCTACAATTTCCTCCGAAAATAACAGGCGGGTAGTTCCTAGTCACAATTCCAAGGCACACAAACTTATAACACAGCATACTTTCTTTAATAACCATTTTCATAACCAATCTCATAATACAGGTATTTATCTTATTGTATTATATCACGTATCACATCATAAACATATGCATCTCTTCTCATAATATCATATTAATTCATGTCTTATAACACAAAACATAACATCTCAAAACACATGGCAATTTAATTGCATTTCATCACATCATTAACATATCACTTATAGCACAAAATGCCAACTTCACTTTCATTCTTATCACAATATACTCTATATCCCAAACATAGTTTGGGCAATCACATATCACACCCCAAAGCCAATAGCTTGGGTAATACTCATCGCACCCCAAACACATAGTCTGGGTAATATCCATCACATCTCAAGCCAAATGCCAATATATACATATATATCTCCCGTAGTATATTCACATCTCCCATAATATAAATAGTCTTCGTGATATATCATATCATCAATATCTTTATATATACATCCATTCTTTCAATACACATATATACCTTTATATTTTCTCCTTTTCAGTACCCACACAACTGACCTCCTCGTACAACACAGGGATCTCTATGCCTTCCCTCCCGTACATTTCAATCCCGCTAACCCACCATATCACCCAGATCCAGGTGTCCTAAGCATCTATCATTTGTGGGCTGGATTGAAAGTACGGTTGCGCGCTTGTCCAACCAAGCCTAAAGCCAGAAGGCTAGTCAAAAATAAAATATAGCACGCCGATCGATGCTCACACAGAGTTTTACACGTCCGAGGCTATGTCTTCCTCCTGGCCCTATACCAGCGAGGGAAACTCCTGATCCCCAAATATAATTTGGGACAATATATAACTCCTGATCCCCAAATATAATTTATGGCAATATATAAATATAACTCCTGTTCCCGGGTGTATCCCGAGCCTGTGGGGTCTAGCCCAAACCCCAGGGAGATTGTGCGGCACTGCAATATTAAATTATCTCCTTTAAATACATATATATATCTCCTTTATTATATAACTTCTTCACAACATAACTGCTTAAGAATATAACTCCTTTATAAAATTTCTCCTTTACAATATAACTCCTCTATAAAATTTCCCCTTTACAATATAACTCCTCTCTAATATAACTCCTTTATAATATATCTCCATATATTCATTTATAATATATCTCCTTTATAATATTTCTCCATATATATATATATATATATATATATATATATATATATATATATATATATATATATATATATATATATATATATATATATATATATATATATATATATATATCTCCCCTTTATAATGTAACTCCATATATAAATATATCTCCTGTATAACATATCTCCTTTATAATATATCTCGGTATACACTTTTATAATAGAACATGAATGCATATAACTCCATTAAATTCATAAGCATACACAAGCCATTAATCTCATCGATTATCGTATAAAATTCTCAGTTACCACCCACATGGCATACACACACCATGCAAATTTTCACATCACGTTATCACACAAATTTCCAATTTATCACATGCCTATCACACATACGCCATATGATTCATATCATCATGTTATCGCATCACAATATCATATCATACACACCATACTTTCCATCTTATCACATTAGTCATGAGATCACACATCACACATACACATACATATCTCTAATCATTACAACCCCGGAACATATAAATATGTATCTACAAGCATCAACACACTCCCATACCTATATATACTAATTTCTTACACCTCATAATTTACTCCGTATTATACATACGACTTTTTCTATATTCAATATACTTTACATTTCACATATAACAAACCATATTTTAAAATTATCATAGCACATTATGCATATAAAATAAAAAGATCATACTCACTTATGATCTCGTGACGACTCGAAACACCCTGTCACGCATCCGAAATCGCTAACATCACATATTACCAAATTTCAAAGTAGTTAAGGCTCAAAACATCCAATCTAGCCACAGAAAAATAATAACACTAATCTTAATATCACACATGCATTTAATTGAACGTCTGGGATGCACACGTGCGATGCACGTGTTATTCGAAGTCCTACGAGATTTTTATTTCTCAACAATTACTAAAATCATCTCCAAATTATTCTAATAGCTTAACAAGAATTTCTACTACTATGAAAGAGATAAATCCTCACATATATAATTCTCTTTTACAAACCCAAAATCCTAATTTATTAGCAACTTACAAATTCTCCATCAACTTGCTAATTTCTCGTATCTATAACACCCAACCCCTCATAATCTCCCTACTACCATAATTCTACTCAATAGAAATTGAAAACACTTAATTTTATATAATAGGATAAAATAGGGTTTACCTTCCCGAAATTCTTTCGAAAAACGGACACCGCCACGACGTAGAAAACCCTTCTATTAGTCATCCCCCTAATTTAATTTAAAAACAATGAAGAGATGGGGTGGATTCGGGTGGGGAAAGCATCGGCCGAATGGGTTCCGATGGCTTCTTTTCGGCTGGGAAGGAAACGAGAGAAGAAAGAAGGAAAAATGGAGATGGAAGGATGGGGGGTTATAAAAGAATAAATAAATAAATAATAGTGTAAGGGAAAATTACATATAAGCCCCAAAATCCCAATATATTTCAAATAAGTCCCAAATCTCTACTTTAATATCATAAACAATACAAAATACATTAAAACTATATCGTAATAATCCTTCAAAATTGTAAAATAAAATAAAAATAAACAATATCTCTTCCCATAAAATTTTAACTCGTAGCTCCAATATATCAATAATACCAATCTACCACAAATTTCCATACCAGTATCAATATTTAAATAAAATACATCAAAAATAATTTTCACCACTCAAAATATATAAAAAAAAGGCATTTTCGGTATTTTACAAATTCGAGGTGTTACAGTGAAGTGGAGCAAAGGCCTAGGCGTCGCTTGAAGCAGCCAAGGCATTTGGATGATTATATTAGAGTGTAAAGTGCACGTGAATTTTAAAGGTAGTTACGGTGGGAAGGGGCCAAACATTGTAGCAATTGAATTAGTTGGAAATGGTAGGAAACTTGGATATAAATAGGATGTATGTGTAATAATTGGGTAGCGAATATGATCTTCTTGAATTCTCCCTAATCTCTCGTTCCTTTCTTGTTCTCATCTTCTCCAAATATCTAAAACCCTAGAAGCTCTGTAATCTCCAATTCTTCAAATCTCCGAAACCCTAAAGGCTTTATAATTTCCAGCATCTATGAATAGAGATCAATTTCTTCAGATTAACTCCAGTTTTTTCTTCTCTGTGATTGATATGGCTAAAAACAAGGTTAAATCGGAACCATCCAAATCGAGCACGAATCTTAAAGATCGGGAGTAAAATGGTAATTTCACCTACAAACGGGTCGGAAGTGGGAACTGGGCATTTTTTCCAAAGGCCCAATAATCCATAAACGTATCCGTCTTACTGGGTGCGGGTTCCAACCTGCGAAAAACCCCGTCTAGTTGGATAGAATTAGGGTTTATGATTGTCCTCAATCAACGGTCCTGATCACTTCTATCCATCCACTGGGAAGTAGGGATTTGATCTTATCCCAAAATTGGTTCCTAAGGCGGCTATAAATACCCTCATCCCCCACTGTTACCAGGTAATCAATCTTTTGCCAATCAAAGCTCTTTCATAATCTTTCTGATTACTGACTAGAGCATTGGAGGGTGCATCGCCAGAATCAACCCCGGTGTTTCGCACTTTTTGCAGGTAAACGACGGGAGATCACAGTCAAACTTCGGTGAAGAGGTATTCAGGTTTGACTATTCAACTTCCCTCGAATCCAAAAATCTATCTGTTTGCCCCTCACCGATTTCAGCGGCAATAGATTGGCGCCGTCTGTGGGAAACTCGTGAATAGCGATCCATCCTCTTCCATCAGTTAAGATCACCTCCAGCCATGCCTCTAAGGAAACTGAGATCTAGAGGGTCCAACCGTGGACCCACTCCTCCTCAACCGCAACAGGAGGTCCCCCTCCAAACCGTCCAGCAGCAGGGACAACTCCCTCCTCAGCCTGATCACCCCCTGCAGCAGGAGCAGCCTCCTCTTCAGAACCCTTAGCCCCAGCAGGCTCAAGTCGAGCCCAGAACGTCAGTATTAGGACCTCTCGTCCTCATCCTTAGAAGCAACCTCTTCATCGTGACCACATCTCCGTACATAACCCTTCAACCGATTCTATGGCATCTCATAACCCTCGGCCCTCAGAAGACCTCCGCAACGTCATTATTAATCGGCAGAAAGAAAAGGACCGTCGCCACCGTTTGGATGAAAGGCGGGCTCGTGAGGGAGCCTCCTGCTCAGAACGTCCAAATGAGCGATCTCCTCGCCGCCGCGGCCATAGGAGGTCCCCTCTTCACAAGAGACGGAGGGAGTCCCCTGAGTACCGTCGAAGAAGGCATCATTCTCCCGCTGGCCGAGGACCCTAGAAGGACCAGAACGGACCTATCACCCAAGCCGAATTCCAAGAGTTCCAAGCAACGATCTTGCAGGCCTTTAATCTTCCACCAAACAACAACAACAATGTTCAGAGGGTTCCCACTCCTCCGCCGGTCCGAAGCCCTCGCCAACAGTCCCTAAGTCCTCCTCGAGCTCCGAGCCACCGCCATCACAATCCTAGCCCTCACCAGTCTCCAAGTTACCGATGTCGTAGCCCATGCTCCCCTTCGTACGAAGACGAGTCCAGAGGCTCACCAGGGTACCATTAAAGGGATGATGCTGTCTACCGCCATCTCCACAAGATGGAGAGGCACCTCGGTCAACTAGATAGAGATGAGGAGCTCAGATGGAGGACCCTCCGGCCAAGTAGACCTCCGTTTTCTCGAACCATCATGGAGGCACCCGTTCCAGCAAACTTCAAGGCCCCGCAGTTTGAGACATATACGGGGGAGTCAGATCCCATAGATCACATCGAGAGTTTCCAAACACTCATGATGATCCACCAAGCCTCCAATGCCCTTCTATGCAAGACTTTCCCAGCCACTCTCAAAGGTCCAGCTCGGGAATGGTACTCCCTCCTCGCTCCATCCTCCATATTCTCCTTTGAACAGTTCGAGACCCTCTTCATAACCCACATTGTGAGCAGCCGCCGCTCTGAAAAGATGAGTATTTCACTACTCTTCCTCAATCAGAAGAAGAGCAAAAAGTTGAGAGATTATGTCAAGCGGTTTACCACGGAAACCAGGTCCATCGCCTCCCTCAACCAATCAGTCGCTGCAGCCGCCTTCTAGTCCAATGTCCTCAGTTCTAACCTCCGGTCCTCCTTATCCAAAAAAACCCCATGGGACTTCTCCGACCTCCTCCCCAGAAGTGAGAAGTATATCCGGGCAGAGGAAGCTGAACATCGCCCCACCTTCGAGGGATCCTCTTCTGGAAATAAGAGGAAGGCAGCTGAAGGCGAGGGAGCTAAAAAGCTCTAGAAGGATAATGGGGGTCAGCGTCGTCCACCTCCCAGGTTTGAAAAGTTTACCCATCTCAACGCCAATGTTTCAACTATTCTCATGGAGGTGGAGAAAGAAGGGATCCTGCCTCCTGCTCCGAAGATGAATACTCCAGGGAAGAAGAGGGATAAGGAGAAGTGGTGCCGCTACCATCGAGACCACGGCCACGACACCGATGACTATCGGGCTCTAAAGAATGAGATTGAAGCCCTCATTCAGAGAGGCCAGCTCTCCAAGTTTATAAGAAAAGAATCGGGTCGATCTTCCTTCACCCCTCAGGGGGGCTAACAAGCGTCCCGAGAGGCACGACGAGACTCCCGAATTTGAAGAAGAGCGCATCTTGCACCTCATCCACGGAGGCCCAATGGGAGGAACCTCTAACTCTTCTCGAAAGGCTTTCATCAGGGAAGTCAATTCGGTGCACAACATACCCCCTCCGAAAGGTCTAGGAGTCCCGGTTACTTTTTCAGATGAAGATCTAGAGGGTGTCCGAACCCCCCACTGTGATGCACTGGTGATTAACCTCCACATGGCTAACTTCAAAGTGGAAATAATTCTAGTGGATAACGACAGTTCTGTCAACATCCTCTTCCGGCGGCCTTCTGAGGGCTCAAATTATCGTGGGACAGGCTCAAGCCCGCCGGCTACACTCTCCATGGGTTCACGGGAGTGCCAGTGACGATCGAAGGGGTCATAACCCTCGACGTAACTGCTGGCAAAACTCCTACTACCCGAACGGAGTCAATGGACTTCATGATTGTCGACGTCCCAGCCGCTTACAATGTGATCCTAGGTCGACCTGGCCTAGCTGCTTTAGAAGCCGTCCCGTCAGCTTATCATCTGAAAATGAAGTTTCCCTCCAAGGCAGGCATAGAGGAGGTAAGGGGAAGTCAGAAGATGGCCCGCAAATGCTATATGACAACGACCGGAGGACCCGTCCTTTCCCTCGAGACCCTTGAAATTCCCCAGGGGAACACCCAGCCTATATCAGAACTGGTAGACGAGCTGGAGGAAGTGCTCTTCTCGGAGTAAGATCCGAATCGCAAATTCTTCATCAGCAAGACCCTCCCCTCTGCCCTATGTTCCGACATAGTCCAGTGCATCAAGAAGAACCATGACCTCTTCGCATGGACTGATGCCGACATGCCAGGGATTTTTGAAGACCTCCTCGTCTATCACCTAAGTGTTGCTCTGGGGTCCAAACCGGTCCAGCAGAAGAGGCGTAAATTCGCCCCCGAGCGCCAGCAGGCCAGAAAGGAAGAAGTAGAGAAGCTCCTTAAAGCCCGGTTCATACAAGAGGTCAATTATCCCGAGTGGCTCTCTAATGTCGTAATGGTTAAGAAGGCCAATGGAAGTTGGAGAATTTGCATCGACTTCACAGATTTAAACAAGGCATGCCCCAAGGATCCTTTCCCACTCCCCATCATCGACACCTTGATCGACGCCACTTCGAGCTATGAGCTTTTGAGCTTCATGGATGTCTTCTCCGGATATAACCAAATCAGAATGTTCCCGCCGGATATCCCTAAGACGTCCTTCGTCACAGATCATGGTCTCTACTGCTACAGGGTAATGCCCTTTGGGCTTAAAAATGCCGGTGCCACCTACCAACACCTCGTCAACAAGGTCTTCCAGAATCAGATCGGCCGCAACATGGAGGTTTACATCGATGATATGCTAGTAAAAAGTATCCAGGGGTCCGACCATGTCGCCGACCTCCAAGAAGCCTTCGACGTATTAAGAAAGCATAACATGAGACTGAACCCGAATAAGTGCACATTCGGGGTCTCATCTGGTAAATTTCTAGGTTTTATGGTCAGTCAAAGGGGGATTGAAGCCAACCCCAAGAAGATCAAAGCCATACTCAACATGGCTCCTCTTACGAATGTAAAATAAGTTCAGAAGCTCACAGGACGCCTCGCGGCTATAGAGCGCTTCCTGTCCAAGTCAGGGAAAAAGTGTCTTCCTTTCTTCAAAGCCCTAAGGGGGGCTAAGGGCTTTGAGTGGGGCCAAGCAGCAGCAAGAATCGTTCGACCAACTGAAAGCCTATCTGGTCAACCCCCCACTCCTCAGCAAGCCTACTCCTGGGGAAACACTTTACCTCTACCCCGCTGCCTCCGAGCAAACCCTCAGTGCTGTCCTTGTGAGGGAAGAAGACAAGGCTCAGAAACCTATCTATTATGTGAGCAAGGTCCTTAGAGACGCTGAGCTCCACTATTCGAGATTGGAAAAGATAGCATACGCCTTGGTTATGGCAGCCAGGAAGCTTTGTCCCTATTTTCAATCCCATTCAGTGGTCATTCTCACCGACCAACCGCTCAAGCAGGTTCTGCATAAGTCCGAGACCTCCGAGCGTCTGATGAAGTGGTCGATCAAGCTGAGTCAATACGACATATCCTATCAGCCTCGGACTGCTATCAAAGCTCAAGCCCTTGCCAAGTTTATTGTGGAGAGCACCATCCCGGAAGTAAGCCAAGAAGCAGATGGGCCTCCTATCTGGACAATATATGTAGATGGATCT
The DNA here is from genome assembly GCA_017893485.1 of Hemerocallis citrina. Lineage (NCBI taxonomy): Eukaryota > Viridiplantae > Streptophyta > Magnoliopsida > Asparagales > Asphodelaceae > Hemerocallis > Hemerocallis citrina. The sequence continues at coordinate 96,447,644 of CM030362.1, forward strand.
TCTTGCGCCGAAGGGAGCGGAGCCGGGGTTATTCTGGCAGGCCCGGATGATTTCATTCTCCAATACTCCCTTCGCATCAATTTCAAAGCTTCCAATAACGAAGCTGAGTATGAAGCCCTAATAGCAGACCTGGGCATGGCTCGCAAGGCAGGAGCACAACGTGTCCAAATATTCAGTGACTCGCAGCTTGTGGTAAATCAGGTCTTAGGAGACTATGAGGCGCGAGACGAACGAATGGCCAAGTACCTAGCCAAGGTCCAAAGTCTCATGGCTTCGTTTGAAGAGGCTTAACTCTAGAGGATCCCTAGAGAAGAGAACTCCCAAGCAGATGCCCTCTCAAAATTGGCCTCCTCCTCCCTCCAAGGTCTCGAGCAGACCGTCCTAATCGAAGTACTCCTAAGACCAAGCATAGAAGAAGAAGTCCCTGACTCGATGGAGTCGCTGCCTGTCCAACTCAGGGATAACTGGATGAAGCCTTTGATTGAGTTCCTCAAAGACGAGACCCTCCCACAAGATCCTAAAAAAGCTCGTCGAATCTTAACAAGAGCAGAGCGGTACACCCTCGTTGAAGGAGTCTTGTACAAATGCTCCTATACCCAAGTAGATGGCAGACCCTACTTGAGATATCTCTCCCCAGAAGAAGCCTCATATGCCCTGCAAGAACTCCACGAAGGCATAGGCAGAGCCCATTCAGGATCAAGGTCCCTCGCCAATAAAGTTTTGAACTACGGGTACTTTTGGCCCCCTACTTCGAGATGCCGAGCAACATGTCTGGCAATGCAGCCCTTGTCAGCAGTTCTCCAACATCTGCCGCCTACCCCAAGCACAACTCACATCTCTATCGAGTCCAATTTCCTTCGCAATGTGAGGGATGGACTTGCTAGGTCTGTTCCCACCAGCTCCAGGCCAGCTCAAGTTACTAGTCGTGGCAATCGACTATTTCTCTAAGTAAATCGAGGTCGAACCACTAGCTACTATTACTGAGAACAAAGTGCTGCAGTTCTTCTGGAAAAATGTAATCTGTAGGTTCGGCGTACCTCGAGTCCTAATAACAGATAACGGAATGCAGTTTACAGGGGCAACATTCTGCTCTTTATGTGGAGACCTTGGCATTCGGCAACGCTTCTCCTCCATCTCCCATCCTCAATCCAATGTTCAAGTAGAGAATGCCAACAGGCAGATCCTCGCAGGCAGCAAGAAAGAGACTAGACAAGTCGGCCAAAAGGCTTATGGGCAGAACAACTTCCTAACGTATTGTGGAACTACCGCACTACAAAAAGGACCCTCACAGGAGAGTCGCCCTTCAATCTCACCTACAGGTCCGAGGCCGTAATCCCCTTAGAAGTTGGTTTGCCATCCCATCGCCTTATTTCATACAATGAAGAGCAGAACGCCAAAGAGCTCCGAGCGAATTTGGACCTGATCGATGAGCTCCACAAAAGATCTTCAATTCGCCAGCAAAATTATCGAAGAAGAATCGAGCAGGCCTACAACAAAAGGGTCCGTCCCATAGATCTCAAGGAGGGGGACTTAGTCATCAGAAAGCTAGCCATCTCATTCCCCAGTCAAAAGAGCAAACTAGCCCCGAATTGGGAAGGACCATACAAGGTCTCCAAGGTAGTTCGGCCAGGAGCATATTGTCTTGAAGACCTCGAAGGCAGAGAGATACCAAGAACTTGGAATGCCGACCATTTACTGAAATACCAGAAGGTGTTTGGAACGCCTCTCAGAGTACCAACAAATTGTCGGGCCATTCCTATCTTTCATTTGTACTTTCTTGTTTATTTTCCCATTGTAATAACGGCTTGTAACTTAGAAGCGCCGATCAGCAGTTATCAATAAAGAACTTCTTTCACCTGATAATTCTCTTGTGATTATTTTAATCTCTCTGTTTAAAACCTTTAATTGCTCTTACTCAAACGACGTGTTCGGAGTCCAAAACTTGGCTCGATTCCACTTCGCAAAGCTCGTCCTTAAGCGAGCTAGAAGTGGTTCGCCATTCGGAACTGCTCCCGTAACCGTTGAACTTACTCAAACGACGTGTTCGGAGTCCAAAACTGTGGCTCGATTCCACTTCGCAAACATCGCGTTTAAGCGAGCTAGAAGTGGTTCGCCATTCGGAACCTGCTCCCACAACCGTTGAAACTTACTCAAAAACGACGTGTTCGGAGTCCAAAACTTGGCTCGATTCCGCTTTGCAAGCTCGCTCTTAAGAGAGCTAGAAGTGGTTTGCCATTCAGAACTGCTTCCCACAACCGTTGAAACTTACTCAATACGACGTGTTTGGAGTCCAAAACTTGGCTCGATTCCGCTTCGCAAGCTCGCTCTTAAGCGAGCTAGAAGTGGTTCTCCATTCAGAACTGCTCCCACAACCGTTGAAAATTACTTAAACAGCGTGTTCGGAGTCCAAAACTTGGCTCGATTCCTCTTCGCAAGCTCGTTCTTAAGCGAGCTAGAAGTGGTTCGCCATTCGGAACTGCTCCCACAACCGTTGAAACTTACTCAAACGACGAGTTAAGAGTTCAAAGCTGAGCTCGACTCTGCTTCCACTCCTCGCTCATAAGCGAGCAAGAAGTGGTCCCGCACTTTAGAAGTACTCTTACAACCATGAGATGATTAACCAAACACGCAAGTACAAAAAAAGAGTAAACAAGTGTTGCTTCTACAAAATTAAGGAGTAGCTCAGTTTACAAGACAAACTTCCCGTACTTATGACGAGATACAACTTGGAAAACAAAAACACGGAACTCTTTCAACGCTTCTTCGGGACAGGGATGTTCCGGTTTAAAGACACCTGGGGACGGCGGTGCCTAACCTCAAAGCTCGTCTCTAGACCAGCAAACTGAGACGCATCTTCAGCACTACCTCTAACGGTGGCCCCAACGGACGCTCCGCTCGACGAAGCAGCCACCCCACTTTGGGCATCAATAGAGCTCTGCCAAGCAACAGGCGAGCGAGTTGCAAGCTCGTAAAAGGAAATTCCTCTATCGCTCTCTTCACAGGTACGTGACGTGCTTATGACATTAATCCATCCAGGTTGGGGTTTGAGTCAAGCGACCTCCTCCTCGAGCTCGACGATTCGATCCTTCAGAGAGTCATCCTTTACGGCAATCTTGAAGCGAGGAGGCCGAGCGGAGCCTGCGACACCAGATGTAGCGCCCCGAATTTCTAATATGATATCTCAGAAAAATACGTGGCACAATCCCAGTATCAACTTCAATGTAACATTAAACACAATCAACTCCACTAAAATTTTTAAACATTTATTACAACAATCTCTTACATAGCACAGCGGAATTTGAAAACATCTCAAAATATAACTTTCCTTTAATCACACCACTGTCTTTTACAATTTTATACAAAACTCTATTAAATCAATTTATCTCAAAACTATCTCAAGCATCCAAACCTCCAAACTCAAAGCATCAACCTGCAACACATGAGGCTAGAGATGATCCCTAACCCCCAAAACTAAAGGGGTCAGCCATAAATGGTGTGAGTGACATAAAACAAACAAACAACATAAATAAACATTAAGCAAGGGATTCTTAGAGACAACATGTAGAGAACCAAAAATACATAAAATATGAGGTAGCAAGAAATGTAAACAACAAAGTGATACCTAAACCAAGTGTCAAGTGTAGGAAAACAGAAACCACATGCATAAAACCAAGTCAAGAAAACACAAATTCTATATGTGGACTCTCTAAGCGTACTTGTCGAAGTCTATGCATCCCACTCTACATAGGTTCGGTGCAAAGCCCTTAACGTCTTTCACTTCATAGGGTTCAATCCCGCTTATGCAACTAATCCTAACAGTGATGACTACTACGAGATAAGATAAACTGTGAGTATTAGCCCATGACCCCGATAAATTCCGGAGATAGATTCCCACACCACAGGTATTTTAAGCTGTGATAAATTTCCGGAGATCATCCACACACCGAAGCAATGACCTCATCACAACGAATACCACATGTGCGTCGCCTCGACTCCGATAATTTCGGAGATCAATCTCACACTACAAGTAATTACCGTGATAATTCCGGAGATAAATCCCACACCACAAGTAATCTACCGTGATAATTCCGGAGATATATCCCACACCACAAGTAATCTACCGTGATAATTCCGGAGATTAAATCCCACACCGAAAGCCATACTGAGGTACTTGACCCATGTTCTCGTTCATCATATCACCACTAGTGCCTGTCCTTATTATTTTGGGTCACTTAATTACTCAACGAATCTCCTAGAGTTGGTGTACCCTACCGGACTTAACTCAAAACTGAACAACTGAAATGCCTCAACAGGCCTCATCAAAATAACTCAACGCCGGTATACTAGGGTCACACACATCCTCTAGAGACTCAAACTCAAATGTCTAAACCAACTTTCCACCATAAATAGCTCAACTGAATATCTTAAAATCATATGCTTAACAGAAGACAAAGTATAGACTAAAATATTTGAAGACTAATCATTCGGAAGAACATTCAAGTTTATGAAAACTCATCAGTACCAGTCGACTTATTACTGTAGTAAGTCGACTGTCCAGAGGGAAAAATATCCATGATTTTAAGAAAATAAGTTAAGTAATATAAGTTGACTTATAAAAGTCATAAGTTGACTTACCAGATCATAAGTTGACTTATAAAAAAAACATAAGTCGACTTACCAGATCATAAGTTGACTTATAAAAACATAAGTCGACTTACCAAAGAGAAATTCCAGAAATCTTTAAGAAAATATTCTAAGTGTTATAAGTCGACTTGCAAAGTCATAAGTTGACTTAAAAGAGAATATATGTCGACTTAAAAGGTCATAAGTCGACTTACCAGAGAAAAATTTACGATAACTTTGAAAAATAAATTCTAAGTGTACCAGTCGACTGAAAATGGTCTAAGTCGACATCCAGAATGGATTTTCAAGAAAACTAAATATCTAGCAGCTGGTCGTGCCAGTCGACTGAAAGGTCTGATAGTCAACTGTCGGCCTATAGTCTGCATAGTTTTGGTTGTACATGATAATCAAAATTAGAGTTTACCAAAGAAATCATTGTTTACTAAAATAATTTGTATTTCAATAAAAACGACAGTCTCAAAGTATTCTCAGATCGGATACATTACTCAAAACATCCAATTTCTTAAAACTCAAGTTCTCATGTTCTAAATTCCTAATTCTTCCATTAGGATTTCTCAATACTGAATTTCTTTCACAACTCATAACCAAGATCTGATTTGTAAACACAAGATCCAGATGCTCACCCATCCGATCATAACCATACTCAAATCTTAAACATGCTTTCTAGCAATACAATTTTATGAACCAAGATCTACTCAACATTCTTAGATTTCACATACATGGTACAAACAACAACCTTTGCATCGTTCTCATACAAAATACTAAATAACATACATGCCAAACAAACAACACAACAATCGTTCACATAAATCAAACCACAAAACAAATTTCATATTACTCACAAAACAAAATAAAACAAAACAATCACTCACCTTGGAAACGACGAGATCCAACAATAAAGTCTCTCCTTTGCGAGATCCAAAACTTCCTCTTGCTCCTCCAAAATAAATCACCAAAATCTATATTGTGTAGCGAATGACGGTTGCAAATTCCTTTTAAATATCCGGAATGAAGTTTAGGGTTTCACCCACTTTTGCAAAATAATCCCTTCAAACTACAACTTTATATATAGCTCTATTCTTGGAAATTCAATAAAATTCATTTAAATTAGGATTTAAAAGTAAAATATAATCCTAAATCTCAACCGTATTGTTCAAAACGTCCAGAAAGTACATTTTACATTTTAACCCCTAAAATGACAAATTTGCAAAA